>JAKTRE010000001.1:0-1452156 GCA_030579555.1 Saturnispora silvae | reverse complement strand
ACCTCAAGTGTACCATCAGGAAAGGTTTCTAGTGCCAACAGTTCCGTCGCTGGCTCCTCTGTTGCCGGTGAAGACTCCACTACTGTTCCTCAGCAACCATCATCCGCTGGTTTCACGTCAAGTGTCGCATCTAGCAATGTTTCTAGTGCCAATGGTTCGAATGTTACCGGATCATCCGCTGGTGCCACGTCAAGTGTTGCATCTAGCAATGTTTCTAGTGCCAATGGTTCGAATGTTGCCTCATCTTCTGTGGGTGCTACCTCAAGTGTACCATCAGGCAAGGTTTCTAGTGCCAACAGTTCCGTCGCTGGCTCCTCTGTTGCCGGTGAAGACTCCACTACTGTTCCTCAGCAACCATCATCCGCTGGTGTCACGTCAAGTGTCGCATCTAGCAATGTTTCTAGTGCCAATGGTTCGAATGTTACCGGATCATCCGCTGGTGCCACGTCAAGTGTTGCATCTAGCAATGTTTCTAGTACCAATGGTTCGAATGTTGCCTCATCTTCTGTGGGTGCTACCTCAAGTGTACCATCAGGAAAGGTTTCTAGTGCCAACAGTTCCGTCGCTGGCTCCTCTGTTGCCGGTGAAGACTCCACTACTGTTCCTCAGCAACCATCATCCGCTGGTTTCACGTCAAGTGTCGCATCTAGCAATGTTTCTAGTGCCAATGGTTCGAATGTTACCGGATCATCCGCTGGTGCCACGTCAAGTGTTGCATCTAGCAATGTTTCTAGTGCCAATGGTTCGAATGTTACCGGATCATCCGCTGGTGCCAGGTCAAGTGTCGCATCTAGCAATGTTTCTAGTACCAATGGTTCGAATGTTGCCTCATCTTCTGTGGGTGCTACCTCAAGTGTGTCATCAGGAAAGGTTTCTAGTGCCAATGGTTCGAATGTTGCCTCATCTTCTGTGGGTGCCACTTCAAGTGTGTCATCAGGCAAGGTTTCTAGTGCCAACAGTTCCGTCGCTGGCTCCTCTGTTGCCGGTGAAGACTCCACTACTGTTCCTCAGCAACCATCATCCGCTGGTGTCACGTCAAGTGTCGCATCTAGCAATGTTTCTAGTGCCAATGGTTCGAATGTTACCGGATCATCCGCTGGTGCCACGTCAAGTGTTGCATCTAGCAATGTTTCTAGTACCAATGGTTCGAATGTTGCCTCATCTTCTGTGGGTGCTACCTCAAGTGTACCATCAGGAAAGGTTTCTAGTGCCAACAGTTCCGTCGCTGGCTCCTCTGTTGCCGGTGAAGACTCCACTACTGTTCCTCAGCAACCATCATCCGCTGGTTTCACGTCAAGTGTCGCATCTAGCAATGTTTCTAGTGCCAATGGTTCGAATGTTACCGGATCATCCGCTGGTGCCACGTCAAGTGTTGCATCTAGCAATGTTTCTAGTGCCAATGGTTCGAATGTTGCTTCATCTTCTGTGGGTGCCACTTCAAGTGTGTCATCAGGCAAGGTTTCTAGCGCCAACAGTTCCGTCGCTGGCTCCTCTGTTGCCGGTGAAGACTCCACTACTGTTCCTCAGCAACCATCATCCACTGGTGCCACGTCAAGTGTCGCATCTAGCAACGTCTCCAGTGGTGACAGTTCGTATATTGCCGTATCGCCTGTTGATGCCACGGAAAGTTTTGCCTCTAGTGATAGGGTTTCTGTAAGTGGTAGTTCGGTTTTTGATACTGGTGTTTTGTCGAAATCAGTACCATCACCATCTGGAGCTTCGGAAACAGAAAGTAGTGTTTCCTTCTCAAGTGGTTCAGTTGCTGGAGGGTTTACTACCACGTTGGAAACTGATTCGATGTCATCAATCATTTCAGTCGCTGATTCCTATGCCTCAAGTTACTCGTTGACTTCTGGCACTAAAGATGTTGGGACAGTGGGTTTTGTTTCTTCCGCTTCCCCTGTATCTTCCGAATCATCTGATTTAAATGTTGGTTCCACCACGGTAACCACTGGAACTGCCTCAACTGATACTTCTATTCCTGGGTCAGTGGATGGAGCTGAAACAACTACAGTACCGTCCAATACGTTAACGTCGACATCTACAACCGATAATTTGATTCCAACAACTGCTTTGAGCAGTTTGTCTTCCGATACTGAATCAAAACCATCTGTTGTAGGGTCTGTTTCCTCCAGTTCGGCTGCTGGTTCGCAAACGTATCCTCTTGTTGATACTATAACTCCAACTACTGCAGATGTTACTACAACTCCAACTACTGCAGATGTTACTACAACTCCAACTACTGCAGATGTTACTACAACTCCAACTACTGTAGCTTCAGTCACCCCAGCATCTGAAGATACTGTCAGTGAAACTACAAGTGGTTCAACCATAGCTATCACTTATAGTATAAGCCAGTCAGGTGATTCTTTTGACAGTGCAACGTCTAGCTCTTCATCTAGCTCCTCAGACCCTCAAAATGGTACTACAGGGCTTGCTGGTGCTATTACCACCACTATCCCCCAACAACAAACAACATCAGCAAACAACACCAGTGATACGTCGTTTGATGATTCCTCTGACACTGCCATAACAACGGATTCTATTGATAGTTTAGCATCCAAGGCAACGATCTCCACGGGTACCGAATCTCAAGGCTATACTAGTAACGGTGTTGATGGTGCTGTAACCTCAACTCTTGAAGAAGAAACAAGTAAATCAAATGAAACTGGTACTTCTCAATCAAAAACTGACGATAGGGGTGATTCATCTACAGTCAATTCGGATACCATTGATTCCATCGTAACCACTACCGTTTACCATACAAAAACTTTGACCAGTACAAGTGTTTATACTTCTACCATTTTAACAACTACTGGTGTTCCATTTACCACCACTACAGTTATCACTCAACAAGGTAGAAGGACAACCAGTACGTACGTTACTACGTCATTAGAAACTGCTGTTGCATCCAAGGAGACTTTGACTACCACAAGGTTTATTACTAAGATCATTCTTTCTACATATGAAGTCATCAACGGACAGACTTTAGGCTTAAGTACACAGACGGACGCTGCCACCGCTACCACAACAAATGATGCTGGTACAAATACAGGGATTACTTCAGTAATTCCTGTTCAAGGTGGTGAAGATTTCTTCTCTGAATATGGCTCCTTGTTATTGACACCAGTTACGACGATGTTTACACGCCCACCAACTGGCACAGGCGCAACAAACAGCACTCCAATGAGTACACAAATTGTTATTACTCCAACCATTGTTGGCTTAGTTACGTCTAATACAACATTTGCTGTTGGTATCACCCCAGTGATGGTTACAGGTGCCAATGGCCAGCCAAGTTACGCTACTGAAGGCACTACTGAATTTGTCGCCAACGGTATAACACATACCTTCGATTTGGCCTCGGGTATTGATATTGGACAACCTGTTGTTACAGCCTCTATTGGAGTGGACGGCTCAACATCGACCGGCACAGTCCCTGCCGGGTTTACCCAAAACAGCGGTTCTAACTTCAGACTTAATGGTAAAGCAGCTAAATTAGCCACCTTAGCAGTTATTGTCTTTTTTATGCTTTAGTTGAAGCGCATGGACACTCTCTGTTCCAAGTTTCCCAATCTGTGTTTTTCTTTTTTTCCCTTTTTATTATTCATATTCTCTTTCTGTTTCTCGTTTACATTTATATACAAATACAATATAATACAATTTATTTAAAACTCAGGCTTTGTGCTGAGCAGCATCCTAGTCTCGCTTTCGGTTGCCGTTTTCGGACACCGGCGTTAGCAAATTAAGCCCGAGAAAAAATCGGCTTTCCCTTTCGGCTATTAGAGATTTCTAGATTTGACGCTGGATCAAAAGAAAGGAGAAAAGCCATAGGTTGTGATTCTTATCTTGTTTTTGATAATACTAAAAATGGCCTCTAAGGATGCGAAGCCCGTGGTTCCTGCCGGCTGGGTTGCTGTGTGGGACGAGGAGTACTCGCAGTGGTTCTATGTGAACGAAGCGACGAAGAAGTCGCAGTGGGAAGCGCCGCCAGGCACCACCTTTCCACGCCAGGAACAACAGCCACCGCCTAACTACTACCAAAGGCCTCAGCAGGGGGTTCCGCCGCAGCAGCAGCAATCGTACTACCAGCCGCAGCAGCAGCAGGCCCAGATGTACCCTCCGCAGCAGCAGATGTACCAGCCAATGTACATGCCGCAGCAGCAGCAACCGATGTACATGCCTCAACAGCCTATGTACATGCAACAGCAACAGCCTCAGCAGCAGTCCAGCCGCTTTGGAGGTATGGGGGGCATGATGGGTGGTGCTGCGATGGGTATGATGGGCGGAATGCTGATTGGAAACATGATGCAGCCCGATGTGATTGTGGAGAACAACGACTATGGCGGAGGCGACTACGGCGGAGGAGACTTTGGGGGCGGAGACTTTGGTGGAGGCGACTTTTAGGCATTGAGCGAGACACAGGGGAGTTCACTTTTTGTATTTCACATAGAGCATCAGCAGACACGCAGTCAGGTATTTATTGTTAATACTAATACTATTATGAATATGGTCAAGTTTTGCCGGAAAACAACTGGTCAATGTTTTTTGGGTGTCAATGGTGGTGTGTCTGGGTTTGTGCTTCGTTGCGGTAGTTCTCGGTCCTTTTTCGGAGTCTCTTATTTTGTGGCAGTTGTAACTTCGCCATCGACGATGATGAAAACAGGAAAAAACCCCGCGAAAACTGCTTCTTATCGGTGCGGGAGCATTCTGCGACACAGCGCTGTGATACCAGCATCCAAAGCGAAATAACGTACAAAACAGCATGAGCACACCCTCCCACTTACATTCACATAGCCAAGAGTAAATTTTCACTAATGAATATGTAAAAGTGCTATTCAGCGGGACCCATGAGCGAGCGTAAAACAACACGACATCTTATATCAGGATTTGCGGGCGGACTCGCGTCTGCAGTCGCCTTGCAGCCGTTGGATCTGCTGAAAACGCGGATCCAGCAGACCGCCAATACGTCCATCTTAACAGTATTCAGATCGATCAATTCTCCGCTAGATCTCTGGCGCGGGACCGTACCCTCTGCGTTGCGCACCTCTGTGGGCTCTGCACTTTATCTATCGATGTTGAACCTCTCGCGGACCTATCTGGCCCAATTCACGGGCCAAAACGGTAAGATGAACGTCAGCAGTAAGCTTCCCCAATTGACCGTGTGGGCCAACATGATCACCGGAATTGTGTCCAGGGCCAGTGTGGGGGTCTTGACAATGCCCATCACCATCATCAAGATCAGATTCGAGTCTAACTTGTACAACTACAGAAGTATATGGGATGCGGCCAACAGCATCTATACAAAAGAGGGCTTCAGAGGCTTTTTCAACGGTGTGGGTCCCACATGTCTGAGAGATGCACCCTATGCAGGTCTCTATGTCTCGCTCTACGAGTATCTAAAGCACCATATCCCGCAACTGGTGCCATACAGCCACGCAGAAGACGCCGAAGACGTGAGACTGCCGATGAAATATTCGGCCTTGGTTAACTCATCCAGTGCTATAATTGCGTCTGTCATTGCTACTGGGGTCACTGCGCCGTTCGACACCATCAAGACCCAGATGCAGCTCAACCCAAAGCAGTATCCGAGTTTCTTAACCACCACCAGGCTGATCTTGGGCGAGAACTGGAAAAGGTTCTTTGATGGGGTCAACTTGAGATTGATCAGAAAGGCCGGCAGTGCTAGTATTGCGTGGGTCATCTACGAAGAACTGGTGAAGCTCTAGTTGTTCATGCTTGCATGTATGTATATAAAAATATATAGGATATCTTATGTGACGAATTATAATGATAATGAAAGTGATACCCAATGGAGTTTAGCCGTGACAGGTATAACCAACTCAGGGTCCAACTTGCCCAGACCAGTTTCTTCTCCTTCTCTGGCTAAAAAGGTCAAAGCTGCCAAGCCTAAAAAGGAATGGAATGGATCTGGCATCTGGTCGTCATCATCTGCGGTTTTGTTGAAACCACCCATTATATCGTTTTGGGTTCCTTCCAAAAGGAAACGGACGGCAGCCGCCTGGTCAACAAGCTCAGATTGGCCGATGAGGGCCAACGAAGCCATACACCAGAAGACATAGCAAGTATCTCCATATTTATTGTATCGTCCGTTGAAACCACCCTGATCCGACTCGTCTGCGTATGGATTGCCTATCAGATCTTGCTGTGTATATGAAATTTGGGACTTCACTAGGAATTCCAAGATACGACTTCTGTTGATCCTTCCATCACTCAACTTGGACATCAGATGAAGAGCATCTACTGCACAGAACGTCAACCCTGCGTGTGATTCGCCACCCGGGATATTACTAAACCCACCTTCTAGGGCCTGTAACGATATTATGTATTGCATTATGGACTCGATATTCAGAATATCATCAAAGGGGACCTTGATAAGTTTCAAGATGGTTAGCGATAGCATGACGAACCGCAAGTCTTTATCATCACTTCCGGGATAGTTGCATAAGGTGCATTCCGAAACAAATCGGCTTATTTTGTGTGTGTCTACTTTTTCCAGATCATCGCCTAGGATCAACAAGCATTGGATAGCAAAGCAGGTTGCAGACAAACTGGCGCTGTGCGGGACCATGGAATAGCTAGGAGCAAATGCTTGCCACAATTCATTTTCTATCTGACACTCGTAGATCAGTTTGGTCAGGGATTCACGCTCTTCTGCTGTGAACTGGTACCCCAATAATGATAACGCACTCAGTGAAAAATACAGGATTGACATTTTGTTAGGGTCTTCGCCTTCCAATTTGGTGGGCAGAATACCCAGAAACCTTTGGTGGTACCGTATGTGACGTTTAATGTCTGCCGAAGAAAGCATCGCTGCGGTGGAGGCGACTATGTAAGAGAGAACATTCATCAGATCTGGAAAATCTGTCTTTTTTTCTCTAAGAGGAAAAGCCAAAGACGGTCACGTGATCGGTGCTGAGCAAGCCTGTAGACTCGGTTCAATCTTGCAGCAAAAGTGTGTCTGGTGTAGTAAGGCTCCGTACTATGAGATCCAAGCCCTTTCTTTAAAGGATTGTTCTTTTGTTCGCTAAAAAACCAATTAATTTTGTGCTAACTTCTCAAGACTGCTTTAAAACCCGGAAAAAAACCAGTGAGCGGGCCACAGGTGCCTCTGTCGCAATTACAGACCCCATTTGCAGACACCGAAGCCTCTATGTCTGTGTTTGTGGGTTCGGGAATTCGTTTCTTGCTTTGGTGGTTGCGGGATCTGCTTAAATAATATCTTTTGTTTGGTAGACCGGGAGGGTTATTTTTCATTGTAAAGCCTTTCACCAGTAAAGTAGCATGGAAAGCGAGACTTTTGGCATCTGTTTCTCGCCAGACGGGGCTCAGATAGCGGCCAGCACATACTCAGATCACGGACCTACGGAGTTGGTTGTTTTGGAAACTCAATCGGCCGTGCCGGGCCCGATAGTGGCGCAGCATGCTGTGCGCTACCCTATTTCCAAGATAGCCTGGCGCGAGCAGCAGCTCATAGCCACCGCGAGCGACAGGCTACGTATATACAACCGCCAATTGGAGGAGCTGTGGTGTGTGTCGCCGCAGCTGACAGGCGCGCCTGCAGACCCCCCGCCCCTGACTTCGTTGGACTGGAACCGAATCAATCCGCAGTTCATCTTGACGTCGTCGGTCGACACCACGTGCACGCTGTGGGATCTCTCGCAGCAGAGACCTAACGCACACACGCGGTTGATTGCGCACGACGCGGAGGTGCTGGACGTGGCCTTCTTGGCGGGTTCTACGTCCTTGTTTGGGTCCTGCTCGACCGACGGGTCGCTGCGACTATTCGACTTGCGCAACCTCAACCAGTCGACCATCGCATACGAACAGGAGCACGTTCCGCTGCTCCGTTTAGGCATCTGCCAGGCGAACCCCAACTTGATCTCGCTCGTTCAGGCCCACTCCAGCAACGTGGTGATCGTGGACTTGCGGCGCATAGGCGCGCCGCCGCTGGCCACGCTCCCAAACCCGGCGCACGCCGTGGCCGCGGTCTGGCGCCCCAACAGCCAGGGCCTGCTGAGCTGCGCGCAGAACGGCGTGCTGTCATACTTCGACTCGCCCGCCATGCTGAGCGTGCCTCTGAGCGTGTGCTTTGCGGGCGCCGGTTCGAACGCGGGCGCGTGGTCGGACGACGGCGACATGTTTGTTGTCGCGACGCAACAGGGCCCGCGTTGTGTGCAGTTCTAACTCCCGCGACCGCCCAAGTCACTTTGGCCGTTGCCAAGTCACCGAAAAAAGACTCTAGCGCTGACTTCGGCTAAGCGCAAGTGCAATCCTTTAAAAGGCCTTCAGATCCGCCCTCCCGTTGGGCCCTCTGTGTAGCTGCTGTACTATTCCTCCCTAACGATGCTGAGAACCGCCAGAGCCTTCAGAGCCGCCAGCTCCAAGGCCACCGTCTCGTCCGCCCACTACGCGGCCGCTTTCAAGCCCCACACGCTGGTGAACCACCTGGACACGTTCCCGCGCAGACACCTGGGGCCCGCCCCCGTCGAGGTCGACGCCATGTTGCAGCAGGTTGGGGCCAAAGACCTCTCGGGGTTCATCGAGGAAGTTGTGCCTCCAAATGTGCTCATCAAGAGAAAACTATCCTTCGGGCCTGCCTTATCGGAAACGGAAATGCTTGCTCAGCTGAAAAATATTGCCAAGAAAAACGTCGTTGCCAAGTCCTTCATCGGGAAGGGCTACTACGGGACCGTTTTGCCGCCAGTGATCCAGAGAAATTTGCTCGAAAACCCTGCCTGGTACACTTCGTACACCCCCTACCAGGCCGAGGTGTCGCAGGGCAGATTGGAGTCCCTCTTGAACTACCAGACGATCGTGACAGAGTTGACCGGGATGGACATTGCCAATGCCAGTTTGTTGGACGAGGGTACCGCGGCCGCAGAGGCCATGATCCTCTCGTTCCACAACGCCAAGACCAAGAAGAAGGTGTATGTGGTTGACTCCAACACGCACGAGCAGACCGTCGGTGTCTTGCAATCCAGAGCATCCACTCTGAACATCGAGTTGGTCTCCAAGGACCTGTCCGGCGAAGAGGGCTTGAGCTACTTGCAGGAAAACGCCAAGTCAATCTGCGGTGTGTTGGTTTCCTACCCGGGCTCCAACGGTAGCATTCCTTCGCTCGAGCATCTCAACAAGCTCTCAGACCTCGTCCACTCCAACAAGGCCATTCTCTCGTGTGCTTCCGACTTGCTGGCTTTGACCTTGTTGCCTCCACCTTCCGAGTTCAAGGCCGATATCGTCTTCGGGTCCTCTCAGAGATTCGGTGTCCCAATGGGCTACGGTGGTCCTCACGCTGCCTTCTTTGGTACCTCAACGAAGTTCCAAAGAAAGATGCCAGGAAGATTGATCGGTGTCACTAAGGACCGTCTTGGTAACGACGCCTTGCGTTTAGCCCTTCAAACTAGAGAACAGCACATCAAGAGAGAAAAGGCCACTTCTAACATCTGTACCGCTCAGGCTTTACTAGCAAACATCGCTGCCAACTACGCCGTTTACCACGGTCCACAAGGTTTGAAAGACATCGCTAATAAAATTTACGGTTTCACTTCTGTTTTGGCTAACGCTATCCAAAGCAGCAATTCCGGTGTGGAATTGTTGAATGACACTTGGTTTGACACTTTGTCTATCAAGGTGCCAAACAGTGATGAGTTAATTAAGGAAGCTTTGGAAAAATACGGTATCAACCTGTTCAGAGTTAACTCTACTCAAATTCAGTTGTCATTGGACGAAACTGCCACTAAGGAAGATATTTCTAATTTGATCAAGTTGTTTACAGGTGAAACAATTTCAATCAATGAAGAATCTATGACAACTTACCCTACCGAGTTGACTAGAAAGGATCAAATCTTGCCTCAACCAGTCTTTAACACTCACCACTCTGAAACTGCCATGTTACGTTACCTTTATTGCTTGCAGCAAAAGGATATCTCATTGGCTAGTTCTATGATTCCTTTAGGTTCATGTACCATGAAATTGAACTCCACCGTGGAAATGATCCCAATTACTTGGCCTGAATTCTCCAATTTACATCCTTTGACCCCTGTTTCTCAAGCTAAAGGGTACTTACAACTTATTAAAGAATTAGAATCAGATTTGGCTGATATCACCGGTTTCCATTCTACTACTTTAATGCCAAACTCTGGTGCTCAAGGTGAATACACTGGTTTGAGTGTCATCAAGAAATACCTACACACTGAATTAGGTCAAACTGATCGTCAAGTCGTCTTAATTCCCGTTTCTGCTCATGGTACTAACCCAGCATCTGCCGCCATGGCCGGTTTCAAGGTTGTTCCTGTTAACTGTTTATCCAATGGTTCTTTAGATTTGAAACATTTGCAAGCTCAAGCTGAAAAATACAAGGACGTTTTAGCTGCTGTTATGATCACTTATCCATCTACCTTTGGTCTTTTTGAACCAACTATTATCAAGGCATGTCAAATTGTTCACGAAAATGGTGGTCAAGTCTATTTGGATGGTGCCAATATGAACGCTCAAGTTGGTCTAACATCACCAGGTGATTTAGGTGCAGATGTTTGCCATTTGAACTTACACAAAACTTTCTCCATCCCTCATGGTGGTGGTGGTCCAGGTGTTGGTCCAATTTGTGTTGCTGAGCATCTAGCTCCTTATTTACCTTCTCACCCTCTGTACGAAACTACAACTGTCGGTGATCAAGGTATTGCTCCTGTTTCCTCTGCACCATTTGGTTCCGCATCTATTTTACCAATTTCTTATGCTTACATCAAGATGATGGGTGAAGATTATTTACCTTATTCTTCCATCTTAGCTATTTTGAATGCTAATTATATGATGTCTAAGCTGAAGGATGAATATAAGGTTATGTTTTTAGGTGACGTAGTCGAAGGTGAAGACGTCATCAAGCATTGTGCACATGAATTCATCATTGATATTCGTCCATTTAAATCTGTCGGCATTGAAGCCATTGATGTTGCTAAGCGTTTGCAAGATTATGGTTTCCATGCGCCAACCATGTCATTCCCAATCCCAGGTACTTTGATGATTGAACCAACAGAAAGTGAGAATAAAGATGAATTGGATAGATTTGTTCAAGCTATGCTTTCTATTAGAGAAGAAATTCGTGCTGTGGAATTAGGTCAAAACAAGGGTGAAATTTTACATAACGCTCCTCATCCATTAAGAGATTTATTAGAAACAAGTGAAGAAGAATGGTCAAAGAGAGGTTACACTAGAGAACAAGCTGGTTTCCCATTAAATTACTTGAAGAACTTCAAGACTTGGCCTACTGTTGGCAGAGTTGATGATACTTATGGTGATATGAATTTAATTTGTACCTGTGGTACTGTTGACGATTACGTTGAAAAATAATTGTCTTTATCTGTCTTTTTCTATCTGTTTACTTAGTTCCAATTTTATATATATAATTCTTAGTTTTAAAAGTATTTTGCTTGATTATATTTCGTAACCTAATGAGCTGCTATGAGTAAAAGAATGATTTTTATTGGTCAAGAAAAAAAAGATCTAGATTATGTCAAATATTAAACCAATACCAACTTGAACTTGAGTTAAGCATTCAAGAAGATGGGTCACTCTACAAATAGTTCAAACAAAATTCAGGTTCATTCTGCTGTATTCCAGAAAACTCTGGTTGCAACTACTGTTTTAGGATTATCATATGAGAATGGAGTTAAATAAATATAAAAAAATGTATATAACCAACTAAGAGGGCCTCCCTCTACCCTCTGGAGTATCAATTTCTGTAGTTGACACTTCACACCTTAAAACATACACACACTTTGCGTTTTTAAATTCGTCGAAGATTAACTAAATGAATGTTTTCTTCTATTTTTGTTTAAATGGGTTTTCGTTTTTGTTTTTTTTGTTCATGCACTGCTTTTAACGATCAACTTCACCAAAGACCAAATCCATGGTACCAATAATGGCAACAGCATCTGGTAATAAATGGCCTTGGGCAATATGATCAAAGGCACCTAAATGAGCAAAACCAGGAGTTCTGATCTTACACTTGTAAGGTCTTTCACTACCATCAGAAACAACATAAACACCCATTTCACCCTTTGGAGCTTCAATGACAGTGTAAGTTTCACCTGGTGGGACTTGGTAACCCTTAGTGAATAATAAGAAATGGTGAATCAAGGTTTCCATATCGTTCTTCATCAATTCCTTTGATGGAGGAGAGATCTTGAAATCTTCAACCTTGACTGGACCAGCTGGCATGTCATTGATACATTGTTCAATAATTCTTAAAGATTGTCTGAATTCAGCCATTCTGATCAAATATCTATCGTAACAATCACCGTTGGTACCCACAGGCACGTCGAAATCAACATATTCATAAGCATCGTAAGGTTGAGCCTTTCTAATGTCGTAAGGAATACCAGAACCTCTTAACATAACACCGGATAAACCATAGGCTAGAGCGTCTTCAGCGGTAACTTCACCAATACCAATGGTTCTCTGCTTCCAAATTCTGTTATCAGTCAACAATTCTTCAGTTTCGTCGATTCTGTCACCGAACTGGGTTGCCCACATGTAAATGTCATCTAACAAACCGAAAGGAATATCTTGTGAAACACCACCTGGTCTAACGTAGGCAGCGTGTAATCTAGCACCGGAAACTCTCTCGTAGAACTCCATCAACTTTTCTCTTTCTTCGAAACCCCAAAGGAAAGGAGTCAAGGCACCAACATCCATCGCGTGAGACAAAACAGACATTAAGTGGTTCAAAACTCTTGTCAATTCAGCAAACAAGGTTCTGATATATTTGGCTCTGATTGGGACTTCGATGTTCAGCAACTTTTCAACAGCCAAGGCGAACACCTGTTCGTTGGTCATCATGGAAACATAATCCAATCTATCGAAGTAAGGCAAGGCCTGCATGTAAGTTTTTGATTCAATCAATTTTTCAGTACCTCTGTGCAAAAGACCCACATGAGGATCTGATCTGACGATTTCTTCACCGTGCAACTCCAAGATCAAACGCAACACACCGTGGGCGGCTGGATGCTGAGGACCGAAGTTCAAGGTGAAATGTCTGATCTTGTTCTTTCTGACGGTGTAGTCTGGAGAGTCTTCGTTGACTAGCGACCAGGTTTCCCAGTTGCCGGCCTCGGAGGCAAATTCGGAGTACGCACCCATGGCGGAGTTGACCTCCATGTCGACGGTGGAGGCGAAGCCGTCATCGACATCGCCACCCTCGGCTGGCTTGTTACCTCTCTTCTTAACGATGTAAAAATCGTTGTCAGTGCCGCTCTGCTTGGTGGTGTGCATGTCAGCCGGAGAGGCAAACACCCTTCTTGTCGTAGCAAAGTTTCTGCGCAGGGCCGCAGAGGCAGCGGACTTCAAAGCACGGGACAGCATCACTTTTGGAGAGAAGAAGAATCACTAACGCGTTTAAGCCAATGAGTTTTGTGAGAAAAATAATCTCTGTTAGCGACACGCACCCAAAAATGACAGCTTTCAAAATGGTGCACGGGATTTTTTAAAAAAACAAGGCTGTGCAAACAACAAAACAAGGCTGTGCTGAAAAAAAGGAAGCTTCCTGAAGGAAAGTATCCAAAAGCATATAAAAGTTTGAATTTTGCCACTCAGTCATCACTTATTTGTAATAAACCCATACATAGATTAATTAGCAATGGCCAGACAATCAGCTAGAAGACCAGCTCCAGCCAGACCAAGCGGCAGATCCGCTTTTGGTGGCAACTCCACCCAGACCAGACAGGCTTCCACCATGGCTGCTGCCCCAGCCGCCGCTTACTCCAGACCAGCTGCCGCTGCTGCCCCAGCACACCCAGTTGCCGCCCAACCACAGCAGCCAGGTCTGTTCGCTCAGATGGCCTCCACCGCCGCCGGTGTTGCTGTCGGTTCCGCCGTCGGTCACACCATGGGTGCCGGTCTGACCTCTCTTTTCTCCGGGTCCGACGCTCCTCAAGAAGTCCAGCAGGTTGCTCAGCAGCAGCAGCAGGTGAGCGGCGGCCAATGTGAAGCCGACGCCAGAAACTTCACCAGATGTCTTGAAGACTCCAACGGTAACTACCAGGCCTGTGATTTCTACTTGCAACAATTGAAGGCTTGTCAACAAGCCGCTGCTCCATACTAAGCGCGAGCAGTATCCTGAACAATCGTATTCCTGATTCATTTCACGCCTCTTGTTATCTTTAGACACTTTTATACATTAGAAAAAACATGTTATTGCCTGTATATATACTATTTGAACTCTTAGATTAAGAAAATCCACCACAATGTGCGCTTCAGGGGCGCTCGCTGCTTTACTCCGGCGGGGTATATGATACTGGGAATTGCCACGGCCCTACTAATCTTCACTTGATCGCAGCTGACGGCACGTGCTTGCTTCCTACCCGGTGCTCAGCATTGAAAACAGAAGTAAGGGTTGCGGAAACCAGCTTTAAAATTAAGGTGTTTTCATATGCCTATATAGTAGTTAAATAAATGATTGCGACATGGAGAAGCCAATAATGTACAGCGAAAGAAATATGCAGGAGGGTTGGTTTGACTAGATGTTCAAAAGGTCGTCCAAGATCATACTTGGAGGTCTAGAATGACCCTTCTTGAAAATAGCCGTGCTGTTCTCATTTGGACTTTCAACTCTCTTTTTACGTAAACTCTCCTCGACCTTATTCTTAACGCCCTTGTCATCAAAACCTGCATTGCTGAATGATCTTGGCGATTTTGTAACATCTAGCTGAGACCCAGAAAGCAGCATGGAGATGGAGGCAGATTTTCTATGAGCAAGCGCATCTGCTGGTGACTGAAAGTTTTCGGTAGACGAGTCTCCTTGTAACGACAAAAGCGATTCACTCATCATGGCATTGATAGGAGAAATGAAACTTGCTCTCTTTTGGAATGCCGGTGCTGGTGGCGAAGGTCTCAAAGTTCTGCCTGGTCTCGAGACCGAAACGTTTTCGGTTCTAGGAGATGAATCATTGCTCGAAGAAGGACTTGCAGAGCTGATGTTTCTGTTCGAAGAAGAGCGAGACGGTTTGGAATAGTACGAGTTGTTGGAACTTGTGTTGAACTTTGAACTGTCATATTTCGTATCCAGCTGGATACCACTTGGGTTCTTTTCGTAGTCGTCATACATGTAGAAGTTCCCGTAATAATCATCCATGTCGTCAAACTTGGTAACACGTCTGTTCTTGATCCAGAAGACAAATCTCATCAAGAGCAGAATGAACATGATGGATAGGATGATCGTGCCGACAGCAATGAAAACCGTACCGTTGATGTCCTTGTGGCGTGCAACAAACGGAGACATCTCGGTTGGAACAATAGTTGGCACAGAATATTGCGTAGTAGTGGTAGTAGTTGAAACCCCTGGAACTGCAGGAATCACCACAGAAGGAATGTTAGCACCCAAGGCTGAGCCCATCAAAGCAAACAGAATAGCACTCACCATCTTTGGAAAAAGCATGAGATGAACTTCAGTAGAACTGGCAAATGCGAATTGAGTTCTAGAAGAAAGGAGTGCAAATTTGAATGCCTTTTTTAGATTCTTCTAAATATAGGGCCCTCAAAACTAGCTATTTACCAACAAAGGAAAAATAAATAGTGGACGGCAAAAGCGCGTTTCGCGTTTATTACGTAAGCAGAATTGGTTAAATATAGAATACTCACCTCAAAAATAGCGATCAGAAAGCCGAACTTGTCTTAGAGGGTGTCAAACGTTCTTCTGTACACAGTGAAGCTATTTTGGCCGCTAAAGGCTTGTTCTTAACATGTTATATGCACCTCGTATAATATGATCCCTTGAAGGTTTTGCTCAGCAGGGTGGCACCCGTTTCCTCTTTGGGATGTTATTGTTTATGGGTTCGCGTTGCGGACATTTTCAATTAAACTTAGTGCTTTTATAGTCGCATTGTATAAGCGTTACAAAGTATACCTATTCGTAAAATCTCCAGTTCTCATCGGCACTCTCAATGGCCCATTCAAACTTCTCTCTTAGAGTCTTTGTAAATAGCCTTTCGATAGGCACATCATACTTTTTAGAAAACATTACTGTCAATCTTGGGTCAATATAGTTGGTTTTTGATGTACCCAAAGCAACAGTGGAATTATCTTCCTTGTCTTTCAATTGCAAGCCCGTGTCCTTGATTCTTTTATCCAGCTTTTCCACTTGGATTTTTAACTTGTCCACAGTAACATTAGAGGCAACCTCGTAAGACTGCTTTTGGGCCTCTGATTTATATTTCTTGGTAGTGGCCTTCGTTTTAGCTAGCTTAGCTTTATAATCAGATTCTATCGTTTCCTTTTTTGTCTTGAAGTCTGCCTTACTGAGTTCGTTTTTTTCGAATCCGAGCTTTTCCATATCTTTTTGATACTTCTTTTCTAATTTCTCCAATTCTCGAGCAGACCACTCATTAATAATCTCTTCTTCCCGTTCCTTAGTCAAATCTTTACATTCGGCAAAATAATCGCGATCCTTTTTGAGCTTCGGTTCTAGCTGTAACATCATTCTCTTAGCTTTGATTTTTTGCCATGTCATTTCTTCAATTTTTGCTTGAATTTTATCAACACCAGCCTGGTGCGCCTTTGGAACTGTACGCTGATGGTTACACAAAATTGCAACCTCTCTATTGGCGGCATTGAATGCAACAACTTTTTCTTTGACTGTACCTGTATTACTTATCAAATCAAGTTGATCTTGCATGGTCTTAGATGCGTTGTAAGTTCTGAACACCTTCGCGGTTAACCCTTTCATGTAACTCTGGAAATATTTGTTCAATGAAGAAGGATCTATTCTGTCAAACAATTGATCGCCGTCCTTCTTAGGCTCCCTCTTGAAGATCCTCAGACTTTTGTGAACCTGTGGGTCAACTTCAACTTCCTGGTAATACCTGATGGAATCTTTACCTAGGAAGTCAAAAATCACAGTTTGAGGTTTGACCAAAGTAACATGTTCGTACCTCAAAGAGCAACACCCAACTGTATCTGCTTCATCTTCACCTTTCTCACCACCAGCTCTCAAAGCGAAAACATCAATTAAGTAAGTTGCAACAGCCAGTTGTCTCTCAAACATAATACTAGAATGCAACTTAGCTCTATAATCTTCTCTAATTGCATCTACAACCTTGTGTAGCCCTCTTGCCTTTTCAAACTTATTTAAATCAGACATGCCTTTCAATGACGAGTTTTGTGCAAATTTGACATATTTGACGGAATTCATGATATTCTCATGCCACATGGCTAACCAGGTCACAGTCTGATCATGCTTTATGGCTCCCCATTGATGACCTTCTGGTGCTTTGGGAATTGGCGCTTCTTTGCCTAGATTCAAAGTAATCTGTTCAGGCATAACTCTACGCTTTAACTTACCTGTTTTTGGATGGGCCCCACGACCTCTAAACAATCCTGGAGGTTCTATACGGAAGTTTCCAATTTGCTCTCTCCTACCATCCAACAGACAAAACTTGTAAGGCTCCTCCAAGGCTTCCTTTGCTTCTTTCAAGGCCTTCTTTTCCTTAGGTGATAAAGCTAACCTTTTCTCTCTTTCAGATTGGAAATGATTGTACATCTGGGAGAAATCGCATTTACTGAAATCTTCGATTTGGGTACCACACTTAGTCCCGCCGGCTTCCTTCAGCACTGTCAAGAAATCGTTGAAAAAGTTCTTCCTGAATGTTTCATTTTGTGCATGTTCGGTTTCTATCATAGCACCAAAGAATCCAGCAACCTCTTCTGCTTCTAGCGGCAAATCGACCGGTTTCCCATTGTACAAAAGTTTAACATGACTAGGTAGCGGTTCGTATTCTGGAGGGAACACTACACCAGCATGGCTTAGAGTATTCCATTTGATTTCCGAGCTAAGTTGGTCTGGCTGTTGTTGCCACCATTTGAAGCTCTCCTGCGAAGAGTCTTCCTGAGAGCCTGGTGAAGACTCCTTCTTGGTCTCCATTGGCTCTTTCTTAGCTGTATCGTTTGTTGCTGTGACATCCTGGGACATCTTTTCCGTTTTCACCTTGGACGTCTTGCTATCGGCTGATTTGGTTGGAGCAGATGAAGCTGAGGCAGAACTCTTTGTGTTCTTAGTAGTTTTGTGTTTTTTGTGTTTGTGCGCCTCGCTCTTCACCTTCTTGGGGTCTCTGGACTCCGAATTCGAGTGGTGGGACGAATTCGAGTGTTTCCTTTTCTTATCTGATTTTCTACTAGAGACAGGATCTTGGCTAGAAGTCATTATTTAGGGGCGATAATTGCGCGGTAATAAAAATTGAAAAACGTTTACAAGCTATGTAGACCAATCTGGGCTTAATTGAATACACTTCTGGCTCCCAATGAAGAACACAAGAGACTCCTGGTATATGTCTAGAAAGAACGAAAAATTTCATGAGTAAAAATTAATAAAAAACATGTCAAAAAAATTTTGACATCTTCAAGTCCCATTTTGGTTTTGAAATTAATCAGTATTTGGGTGCTTTTATGGCGCTGAAAAGTGTGTAATGGATGTGGTGCGTACTATTTAGTGCAAAATGAGTTTTCGGAGAACGAAAAACCTTGTTTCTGAGAGTTTTTGTTTTCTAACCTAATGAAAAGTGGTCCAATTCCACTGAAAATAATACCATTATAATCAGCTTCTTTGGCTCTATCGAATGGTATGTATTGGAGCAACAAAGATTGCTGTAGTTATATTTTTATTAAATATTTTAGATGTGCCAATATTTTTAGCTCTCTCACCGTTTTAATCTTAAGGACTTATCTCATTCATTCTCTTTAATTAATTGACATTCACGCAACTCGGCCATGGGCGCTCTTCTATCGTTGCCGCTGATCCCTCTCACGATGGCAGGCACGTGCATCTCCTCATGTGTGGGCACTTCGGTGTCGAACTGCTTTGCGTCGGCGCTCAAAAGTCCCTTTTCAGCCTCCATCACCACGCGTATCATCTACGCGGCGATTTTCCTAGCCAACTCGTGTCTCTCGTGGTTCTCGTTGTCGCAGTGGTTTACCGAGTATTTGGAGAACCTCACCTGGGGAATGTTCAAGATAGGCAACGCCTACTGTCGAGAACACGGGTGTATCGGGTTCACCAACGTCCAGCGACTTAACTTCTGTTTGGGGCTACTACATTTGATATTGGCAGGTCTTTTGGTGGGCGTCAACTCCACCTCGAACCCTCGATCCTTCATCCAGAACGGGTATTGGATGGTGAAAATAGTGGCTCTTTGGGTGTTTATCATAGGATCCTATATGATTCCAGACATATTCTTTGTCGTCTGGGGGAACTATTTCTCGATCATCTTTTCCACCATTTTCATTGGTATTGGATTGATCTTGTTGGTGGATTTCGCACATGAATGGGCTGAAACCTGTCTCGAAAGAATCGAGGAAGGTGAAATTTACCTCGTGGATGAAATAAACGGTGGCGGGATACTAGAAGGAACTAACTTCTGGAGAACTCTATTAGTAGGTGGTACTTTGGGGATGTATTTAGCCTCCGTCATCATGACCGTCGCCATGTATTATTATTTTGCTCATGCTGGATGCAGCATGAATCAGCTCGTGATCACCATCAATTTGATCTTGGTACTGGTAACCACGTGTATCTCATTGAGTCCAATTGTCCAAGAGTATAACCCAAACGCTGGTTTGGCACAAGCTTCAATGTGCTGCATGTATTGTACTTACTTGGTTTTCTCAGCTTGTTTGTCCGAGCCTGATGATAAGCTATGTAACCCATTGGTTAGATCTCAAGGTAGTAGGAATTTTACTGTCATTTTAGGTGCCATCATGACCTTTGCTGCAGTGGCATACACTACAACAAGAGCAGCCGCCAACTCGGCCTTTACACATTCTAATTATGATAGCGGGATTTCAATGGATAATGTAACGACCAGTCAACCTGAAAGAGTCAATATGAGATACGAAGCTTTGAAACAGGCTGTGGAAGAAGGCTCTTTGCCTGCATCTGTTCTAGATGATGAATCACTTGTCGAAAGAGAATTTACCAAGTACAATTACGTGCTATTCCACATCATCTTTTTCCTGGCGACTCAATACATTGCTGCGTTGCTAACTATCAACGTTAGCAGCGAAGGTGGTGAAGGTGGGTTTGTCCCTGTGGGCCGAACGTATTTCAATACTTGGTTGAAGATTTCTAGCAGTTGGGTTTGCTATGGGATTTATATTTGGACTTTGATAGCGCCTATGGTTTTCCCGGATAGATTTGGGTAAAGGGCTTTTTTCTTTTATTATTACACATTTCTCTTCTTCTGTACAGTTTTTTAAAGGCATATACTTAACTAATATCTTTAGTAATCCTGTCCGTGCAATTGATGCTAATAGCACAATGCTGAGCAAGATCTTTGAAATTTCAAAGAGACCTGAAAAATTTCGAGATCTACCAGGCTGTTACACTATTTTCATTCCTATATAAAGAGGGCATAGGAACATCTGTCATGTTTTACAAGCTATTACCCAGAAGTATACGCTATTTTAGCCACAGTGTGCTTTTGAGAAATATCTCGACAGAAGTGAGCCAAATCCATCCAGCATTACTCAAAAGAGCGTCTCAGATGCAATCAGAGTTTGAAGTGTTAGAAGCCAAGATGTCCACGGGTGCTGATTTCAACGTTCAAGATGCAACTAAATATAACAAGCTTTCGGCTTTTCTCCAAATCTACCAGGGTTATCTAGCCAGCATGGAAAATTACCAAGAGTTGGAACAGATGGCGAAAGAGGAAGAAGATCCTGTTTTGAAACAAGAAGCTCTTTTGGAGTTAGAAGGCGCTGGGTTGAAAGAATTGAATGAATCTATTGATTTGCTGAAAGTCAAGTTGTTACCATCGCATCCGTTTGCTGATATGCCTACTATTCTGGAGCTGCGATCAGGAGCAGGTGGTCATGAAAGTAACATCTTCACCGAAGATTTGTTGAACATGTACACCAAATATTGCCAAATACACAAATGGAAATACGAAATCATCTCACAGACAGAGCATGTTTCCGGCTCGGGGATTGTCGATGCCACCATGGTTGTTCTCCAAGAAGGGTCGTACGATAGATTAAGACATGAGGCTGGTGTCCATCGTGTGCAGCGTGTGCCCGTTACTGAAACAAAGGGCAGAGTTCATACCAGTGCGTCTGGGGTAGTCGTTTTACCCAAAATCGACGAATCCAACTCCAACGCTGAGCTCAGGAAGTTTGCTCCTGGGGAATTGCGTATTGATGTCATGAGAGCTAGTGGGTCTGGTGGTCAGCACGTCAACACAACAGAGTCTGCTGTGAGAATTGTCCATATCCCAACAGGGATCACCGTCAGCATCCAAGATGAGAGATCACAGCATAAGAACAAAGAACGAGCCATGTCTTTGATTAGAGCCAAACTGGCAGAAAAAGAGTTGCAGGAGAAGCAGGAGAAGGAAAGAGCCGACAGAAACGAACAGGTCAGCTCTGTCGACAGATCAGACAAGATCAGGACCTACAACTTCCAACAAAACAGAGTCACCGACCACAGATGTAACTATACCCTCTACGATTTGGAAGGTTGCATGAGCGGGGAAAGATTGGACGACATAATTGACCATGTTGTCAAAACGGAGGCCGATGAGCGCAGTGTCCAGTTGGTGAAGCAAATAGAGAATGAGAAATAACCTGTATGTATAGTGAGTAGTAATAAGAAATAGCTGCTGAGCAGATGTCACGTGATCACCGTCACGTGACTTTGGTTTTTTGGCTCTTCACTTTGGGTGGCAAAAAAAATCCATTGATGAACTTCAATCGTTTACGCTTTTAGTTATATATATTCTGTAATATGACTGCTGAAAGTCTGGAAGATGCGCAGAAGGCATTTGAAAAGGGCCAATTTGAGTCTGCTGAGTCTAAGTTTTTGGAATTGTTGAACTCCGATTTGGCTGCCAATTACAAACCTGAGAAGGTGATCGACATTCAGGAAACATCAATGTTGAAATTGGGTGAGATCTATTTCCAAAAGAAAGACTACACGAAGTTGGAAGGTCATCTACAGTCTTCGATGAAATTGATATCGTCTGGGTTTCCTAAGTCCAAGGCTGCCAAAGTTATCAAAAGTCTATTAGATTCATTTGATGAAATCTCTATCGATCTTGATGAAACTGTCAAATTGACTAATGAGTGTATTGCATGGGCATTGGACCAGAACAGAACATTTTTGAGACAGTATTTAGAAATCAAATTGGCCTCCTTACTATACAAGAAAAATCACTACCCTGATTCCATCAAAGTTATCAATAAACTATTAAAGGAATTCAAGAAGTTGGACGATAAATCATCTTTAGTAGAGGTCCAGCTACTAGAATCAAAGAATTACTTTGAATTGAAGAATTACGCCAAGGCTAAGGCCTCGTTGACCTCAGCAAGGACATCAGCCAATGCTATATATTGCCCCTCTGATGTGCAGGCAGAGTTAGATTTAATGTCAGGTATTATAAATGCACAGGATTGTGATTTTGATACTTCATTCTCTTACTTTTATGAATCATTTGAGAACTACCAACTGCAAAAGGAAATAGATGAAGTCAACTCAATTAAAGTTTTGAAATACATGTTACTTTGTAAAATTATGGTTGGTAAAATTGATGAAGTCAAATTGATTTTGAAACAGAAGAATGTTCAAAGATTCATTTCTAAACGTGATATTGAGTCAATGGAAAGAGTTTCACAAGCATATGAAGAAAGATCGTTGAAAGATTTAGAATCATGTTTGAAAACTTATAACAAAGAATTAACACAAGATCCAATTATTAGATTTCATTTAAGGGAATTGTATGATCAGTTATTCCAAAAGAACTTATTAAAGTTGATTGAGCCATACTCAACGATTGAAATCCAACATATTTGTTCAATAATTGGGCTGCCAAAGGAGACAATTGAATCTAAGTTGTCCAACATGATTCTAGATGGATTAATCTCAGGTGTTATTGATCAAGGTAATGGTTGGTTGATTATCTATGAAGAGCAGAAGGCTGATAAGATTTATGAATTGGGATTGGATGTAGTTAAGAACATGACACAAGTTGTTAATTCATTGTATGAAAAGGCTAGTGTTTTAAATTAGAAGTTAATTTTTATACAAATATTAAGTAATTAGTTAAACAAAAGATTTAAATTATCACAGGATAAGTCAGCAATCATATTTAATACATCTCTTAAACCTTGTTTATCATAAACGTCATAAACCTGAGTCAGTCCAACAATGATTTTAGATAGTTGTTTACCACTGTTGGCACTCAAGTTGTACTTACTTATCAATGAAATGTTTGTTTCAATAATCATTGGTAAATATAACTTTCTCAAATGAATAAAGAATTCTTTATCCTCGGCGTCATCTTCACCTCCGCATAAGTTTAATAACCAAGAGGTAGTCAAGTCAATCATATCGTCGCTAAGGATTGAGATTTCATTAATGTCTACATTATTATCTTCACTTTCGTTCAATCTAGTGATTCTTCTGATAATATCAATCAATCTATGGTATTGGATAATTTCCAGGATGTCTTCATCAATTAAATCATTTTGAGGAGAATCGGAAATCAATAAGTTTGCCCTTTGGATGATATCTTGTAAATCATTAATGCCAATCAAGCAAGCACCAATTTTACCACATGATAAAAATCTTCTCAAACTAATTTTGAGGCATGAGATGCAATCTTGGATCATATTAGCAATCGAAAACCAATTGATGGCATTCAATATTGTGGAATCAATATCATCGTGAGAGTAATCTAAAATAATATCCATCTGCTGATCTGGGATATAGTATTTCTCTGTTTCATTTAGTATTGTGCTGAGAGTAGATCTAATGATTGCTTCCAAGGGTAAATTCAAAATTCTCATCGATTTAATTTGCTCTGACTTGAATTCTGTGGATTGATCTGGTGACGATGATAAAATGTCTTTATAAACTTCGACCAGATAATCATCACCAGGAATAAATGACATGTAAATTGGCATCTGATAATACAATTTATTCAATGATAAATGTAATGTATACGTTTTGAGAATTGAAATATACTGATCAACGGTCAAGTATCGGTCATCAAACCCAAAATGTAAATTCAACATGATGGTTAAATGAGTAATTAGCCTCAGAGGCGTTTGCTCAGAAGGTACTACAGAAGATTGAATGATAGATTTCAAATTATCCGAAATTAATGAACCATAAAGTACCCTAATTGGATTTTTCATCTGAGTCTGTAATTTCTGATCTTTGGACAATTTTTGTAAAATATCATCAATTGATTCACTTGATAAAGGTGGTGAAGGGAGTGAACCCGCATAACCCAAATGAGAGTCCAATTTAGTTTGGAATGAATTATTCAAATGACAATAAAATTTTTCTTCAAACGATAGGGAGTCAATTACTGTTGACTCCAAATCACCACATAATAATCCATAACATGCCCTCTGCCATAAAGGTTGGGTATTTTGAGTTAATCTGTACATTGTTCTTCTCCAAAGTGGGTAAGTCTGTTTGAAATTAGAACCGGTTATGGCTAGAGTTGGGTGAGATTGGACTAGAGCCCAAAATTCAAAGTTGGATGTCAATTCACAAACCTCCTTCAGTTGAGCGAAATCATTGGACATTATCAAATGGAAGGCCAATTGAAAAAACAATTCGTCATTACTGAGATCTTGTTTAGAAACTGACAATGGGGACCTGAACATTGCATCTGAGTCAACTTTAGTCATCTGCGTAATTCCAGACTTGGTCTGGGACCATTTTTGGGTTGGCAACTGGCTAATGAGTTGAGTTATCTCCTCATTTTTCGTAACTTGCAAGCTGAAATATTGGTTCATTGCGTTTATTATAGATCTCAAATGGCATTCCTCGGCGTTAAGAGTGATACTGGAGTTAAAATACGCATCCTCCGTAGGATCGTTAGTGATAAGAGCTCCAAAAAGGACCCAAAAGAGCCATTCTAAATCGTCACCAGCATTCACAAGGATTTCTTGAAATTCGTTCAATAAATCAGGCAGATCTTGAGGAAACTTCACTCGGAAACCGGCTAAGCAAGATCCAAACCTTTTAACCAATGCAATTTCCTCTGTGATACTCATGGGACAAGCGAGATATTCGGGTTGCAAACAAATGAAAAGGTTAAGAAACAAAACACAAGAGAGAGAAAAATTCACTACCAACCCGATTCAAATTACTTCAAGCACAGAATTTTACTTCGCGCACAAATCTGCTACAAAGTATTTTTGTTTTTGCTCGAAGTAATCTCTTGACTTCCAAAACCTGGCTTAAAATAATCAACTTACGCGTCTCTCTCTCTTGCCTCTTTCTTCTTTAATTATAATGGTCGCTGTGCAGCTCACTGTCGGCAAGGTCGACGCCTCGCTTGCGCTGCTTCTTACAAAAAGCCACCACTTGGTTGAGCTGCCTACAGTGCTGCTTCCCCCAGGGATCCGGCCCGGCACAGTGCTCTCGCTAAATTGCGAAATCGACGAGGAGGCCCAATTGGAACAGCAGCAGCAGTTCGAGCGTGTGCAGGAAGACATATACAATGCCTTTGCCAAATACGAGCCACAAGCACCTGTTTTGGCTTTGGTCAATGCCACCCAGACAGCCTGTGTGTTGACTTGGGGAGCTTTGCAATTGGGTACCGCTGAATTACTCTCATTGGTTCTCTACAAGAATGGTCAGCGTATGACCTCCATTAAGGCGCCATTGGGCAAGAGGAGTATCAAATTGTCTGGTTTACCCGTTGACACTGCATACAAATTTCAGTTGAAAATGGAAACGACCAGTGGGGTTTATATGTCCAATGTGTTGGATATTAGAACACATAAAATGACAGATTTGAGTGGTATCAATGTTTGTATTGGTGAAATTGATTATTCTAATGAAAAGTTCACCAGGGAAGAGTTGGATGAAATGGTTACCATGATGGGTGCCAAACCATTACATGATCAAGTCAGAGTTGATACAACCCAATTTGTTTGTACGAACGATGAAGGTATTCAATATCAAGCAGCCAAGGAGGCTAATATACCAATAGTTAGACCAGAGTGGTTAAGGGCTTGCCTAATTGAGAGAAGGATTGTTGGTGTTAGTAAGTTCTATTTAGATGCTGAAAAGCCATTGTGGAAGGAAAGAGATTTTTGGGCGATTCCTGTGAGTGAAGTTCCAGAGGAGCCGGAGCCAGAGATTCAGGATGGTGATGTGATCTCTGATGTAGTTGACAAATTAGAGAATCATTCTCAGATTAATGATTCATTAGATGATATACCAAAAGATTCTAAATCTACTGAACCCGAAGAGAATAATAATAATACCTTGGAAAATGACGGTGAAGCAGTAGACAGTGTATCAGTTGAACCAGTTGTATCAAATTCGGCTCCAACTGCAACTGAGAAACCTCTTGTTGAAGAGTCCTCCGCCGTGGAGGAACCAGTAGGTGATGATCACATTTCTGAAGAATCCGGTGTTCAAGAATCTGCACCAGCTGAGGCTCTAAAGACACAAGAAACACTTGTAGAAGGAGTTGGTGAGGATGAGGCACCAGAAATTGTCGAGGAAACGGCTATCACTGGTGAGGAAACTGTGTCTACTGTAGAAACAGATCAGCCCATTGAACAGGGATCCGAGCTGATAGAGGATGAAGCAGAAGACAGTGCAAAAGATGATGCTAAACCAGAGGAGCCTGCTAATGAAGAATTGAATGAAGAACCAACGGAACCGACATCTACTGAAACTGCTGAAAAGGACGGTGATATTGTCACAGAGAGTAACGATGCATCCAATGACGGGACAGTGGCAGTCGAAGAACTTATGGAGGGTGAACAGCCTGTGGCGGATGAGGAACCTGTAGCAGATGAAGAAGATAACGAAGAAGCAGAAGCCGACGAGTCCATTACAACAGAATCTAATAATGATAATGCAACAAAAAGCAATGGCGGTTCAAGTAGCAAGAACAAAAAGAAGAAGAAGAAGGGCAAAAAATAAGGTTCCTGTGTGTAAGATAGCTTTTAGATTATGTAGTAAAAGAAGAGAAAACGATAACTGAGGCCAATTCCAATTGCCTCTATAATGAGTTTTAGGTTCATGTCGTGAATTACCGATTGAAACTCATCAATAAATAAACAGTGCTGCTGAGAGCTATAAAGGTGCTAACATTGGCACCGTTAGGCGAGTGCAGTCTCTATCTAGTATAACAGCTATATTAAACTACCAATAAATAAACTATGATTATACAATTGAATCCAGGTCAGTAGCACAGCTACCTTTTTGTTTATATGTGAAGTCATATGTATAAGTGAAGAGCGATAAAGCTCTACCACATGTACGTAGCGTTTCTCTCGATCGGGGCGCGCAAGATTACTCCCCAAATAACCTCCTGACTCTTCTCAACACGCTATCTCTTTCAGGATCGTACGGATGGTCTTTGGAGGGAATTTCTAAAACAGCAGGGAACGCCTTGTCGTACGCGTCGACCTCCTGTCTGATCTGGTCAGCGACATGCTGGTTGATCAGAACAATGGCTATATCGTCTCTGGTGGTGAATTGGTTGAACTTATCCAATATAGTCTGATGCGAGGTTTCTGATGTAACGACTGCAAAGTTAGGCTCGGTGTCGCTAGTCACTTGCCCGATACCGGCCAAGAGCAGTCCTGTGACGGTGTCCTCGTCACCTAGGGCCGCTAGAAGGGTTCTGTCAGTGGACATTTACTAATACACCAAAGTACAAATGAACAAGTGCAGCTAAATTAATTACAGATTCCCAATATGAAGGTGGAATTTCATCCCAAGCACCGTTTTTCGGCTCGCGTGTTTTCCGATGCGAGACGTCGATTTTTTCTTGTCTGTGCCAAAAATCAAATTACAGACCATTTTTGAAACTTTTCAACTCAACATGTGTCTTTGTCGATAATGTTGAGACGGTTCTTCAGCGTCACTCCGGTGGCCCGTGCAGGCCATTCCAAATGGGCGAACATCAAGCACAAAAAGGCAGCCAACGATGCAGTGAAAGCGGCCACAACCTTTCGTATGGCCAAGCAGATTCAGATGTATGCGAAAATCGGAGGAGGAGATCTATCTCAGAATATCATGCTTGTGAACGCGATTGAAAAGGCCAAACAGCTGTCGGTGCCTAAGAAGGTGATTGAAAACGCCATCAAGAGAGGAACTGGTGAGTTGAAGTCTACTGAGAAAATGGAAACCGTTGTCTACGAGGGTCTCGCTCCAGGTGGTGTGGCTGTGGTGATTGAAGCCATCACTGACAATAAAAATAGATCGCTGGGCTTTATCAGGCCTGTTTTCAACAAATTCCAGCTAAACATGACGCCAACAGGCTACATGTTCGAAAAGAGAGGTGTCATAATAATTGAGATCGGAGAGTCCAACCTAGACGATGTCATGGAGGAAGTTTTGGACATGGAAGGTGTTGTGGACATTAACGAGATAAGTGCGGAAGAGTTGGAGATCATTGTCCAGTTCGAAGAAACCGGGAAACTCGGTAACGCCATCAAAGATAAGTACAAAATCAAGGAAATGAACATTGGCTACATCCCAAATGAAGATACCATGGTTGAAATCGACAATGAAGAAACGCTGCAAAGTTATGACAAGTTCATGAATTTGCTGGACGAAGTCGAAGACATCTCCCAAGTTTACACAAACTTGAAGGAAACAGAGTCGGAGGAGGGAGAAGAAGAGGAATAAATAATAGACTTACCTGTATATATGAATAGAAACTACTTATTTATATTCTGCAACGACTTCCTTCAAGACATCGAACAAGCTGTCCAATTCCTGTTTTCTAGCACCAACAGCAGAAACACCCATATGGCCAATTCTGAAATACTTGTCCTTGTAATCTTTGTAGATACCACCGGCAATAACGTAACCCTTAGCGGCAACCTTAGGTAAGAAATCACCTGCCTGGGCACCTTCTGGGTAGTAGACAACACTCAATCCATGAGCGGCAACGTCAAGATCAGGAACTAATTTGAGACCGATGTCGATGAGCTTGCTCTTGAAAGCGTCGGAGGCCTGCTTGTGGAGCTCAATTCTGTCGTCAATGTCACCGGTTTCTAGTAACTCATCCAAAGAGGCGTTCAAAGCGTTGATCAATTGGACTGGAGGTGTGGCAAAATACGCACCCTTACCTTCAGCATAGGCTTGCATGATTGGGGTCCATCTTCTGACATCAACAAAGAAAGGACCACCAGCAGGTCTGTTCAAGGCCTTCTCCATGGCTCTTGGAGAGGCAATCGAAATGGATAAGCCAGCAGGAACGCCAACGGCCTTCTGGGAGGCGGTCAAAACGTAATCAACGCCCCAGTCGTCGAAATGGAGCTTCTCACAGGCAGTTGCACACACAGCATCGACAAAAACGAGGGACTCTGGACTAACCTTCTGGATCAATTTGGTGATGGCCTCGACGTCAGAGAGAACACCGGACGAGGTATCGGTGTGGGTGATTGTGATGGCGTTGTAGCCTGCGTTGGTGATCTTGGCTTCGATATCGTCCAACGCAACGGCCTTGCCGAAGGCCTTGGCCTCCAAAACATCCACGTTATCGGAGTAACCCTTCAAGGCATTAGCAAACGAATCGGAGAAGAACCCGGTTGAAAGAACCAAGACCTTGTCGTCCTTCTGCACGAAGTTGGCACCAGCAATGTCCCAGCCAAGGGTACCAGACCCAGCAAGCACGAACGGCTGGCCCTTGGTGGACTTGAACATCTTTTTGGTCTTGGCCAAGACCTGCTGGAAAATGGCAATGAACTGTGGGGACGTGTGTGCGAGAGAATCGCAGGACATGGCCTTCAACACATTGTCGGAAAACTCAATAGGACCAGGGATGAATGTCAATTGGCGGCTCATTTGGTGAATTGCACAAGTGTAAAGAAGAAAGTTAAGTCATAGCTTGCGCCAGTGTGGTATTTAAATCTCTTTTATACAGAACAGCTTGTGTCATGCTTCAAATCTCGCTTTATTCCGAAAATGCTCATGTGCTCAGCACCCCGGAGCGAGCCTGACAAAAGCGATTGACGGTGGAGTTGAGAAGGCGGTGGTTGGGTGTAGTTCTGTTGGGGGGAAAAAGAGTTGTTACTTATGATAGTCTGAGTTGAAGCGGCGAAAAGGCACGTTTTTGGAGGATACGTTGAGAGCCCATTTGCATGCACAAAAGACTGTAAAATGGTTTCTCTGCAACCTTACACAATCGTCTTCAAAAGGATGGAGTGCAGTCGCGAGAAATTACTGCAATGCTCCAAAACAGAATGTTGCCATTAGATGGTTACTTCTGCCCTTTTTCCGGTCAACGCAGTGAAATATTGAAATTTTAGCTAAATCTGTGCATTGCAGGCGTAGTCCATTCAACTGGCTCTGGAAACACACTCTGCACAACAGAGAAATTAATAGCAAACTCAAAGTATGCTCCTCGCCCCCTAAGTGAGCGTCGCACTGTGTTATTCATTTTTCATCAAACTTTATTAACTGTTGAAACTATACATATATAGGATTTCGCTCCATCTTCTCTCTGCGCAGACCTCGCACGCACTGCACCGCATTTGAACACCCGGCAACGAGCAAACCGATCAATTAGCCAACCAGCCAACCAGCCAGCCCGTCGCCCGACGCCATCGCACAGGACTGTCTATTTACCGCAGGGGTTCCACACAGGCCTGCGAGCAACACGCGCAGTTGGCCCGCGCACACTCTCCGCAGATTGGCTCTATAACTCCATTTTGAAGTACTCGCCGAGCACCTTTCTGGTTTCCACCAACTTGCCCTCTAACACGTCCACTGCCCTCTTCAACTCCGGCAGATCTCCGTCTTTGCCGGCGTTCTGGATGATTTCGCACTGGTTCATCACGTCACCGAGGCCGAGCGCCGCGGCAGAGCCCTTGAGATAGTGCCCGTGGCCAGACAGCGTCTGCATCTGTTCCGGGCCAGGTTCTTGGCTCAAAATCGTGTGCACCTTCTTCAGCGTGTCCTGCGCCTGCTCAAAAAAGGTTTGCACGAGCGAGAGCGCAAACCCTGGCTCATCCTGGTCCATCGACACGATCTCGCTAAACACGGGCCAGTTGATCAATTCGGACATTTCGCTTGCTCTCAAGAGAAGCAAGTTTTTACTTGGTATAGAACTTTTCTTGAACTTTTTCAACCTGCGTATGGAGATACAAGTCAGAACCAAACCGCTAAATCATGTCGCAACAAGACACACGTCGCGCCAGCGACATGTGTCCCAATGTATTATGTGCGTCTCTATGGATTGAACACTTGGGCTTTTTCTGCGGCTCGAAGAGTTCACCAACAAAGGGCCATTGCTCGAGTGCTGAACTGTGGGAAAACTGCTCAGCAGTGGTACTTAAACTGAAACATTCTAGCGAAATTCTCTGTAGTTGAGACCGAACGACAGATGTCTCGCAATCTTTTGACTGCTGTGCCTGTGTGTTCATTTTGGTGCCCCTTGTAGCTGACGGCGACCCCGTCGGCTCCTAAAAACGGCAGCAACAGAGCCCAAAATGTATAACGTCATAGGCATTGGGACTGTGTCCCCCATAATTGCAATAGTGGGTCTATTATCGCACGGTGAGATCTAGACCATAGAAAGCAGTGTATGGGGCTGCAGACTACTGTGAGTCGTTATGCGACACTAACGTCGCTTCAGGGTACTGGAATGACCTATCGTTACGTAAAATGTAAAACCCAGGATGCAGACCGCCTGTTGAACTCGGTTCACTAAATTGCTGTTGAACCTGCCACTGTCACTGCGTAGGATTTGTCTCTCTTAGACAAAACTGACATAGTCACTACTCCCAGAACTTACCACCCTTCACGTGGCCCCGGTCGAACGCTATCTGTAATTTAAAAACCGAGGTTACCCAGACGTTATCGTTGCTATAACTTTCAAAGTGTGCCGAGCCTTCACATAGGAGCCTTTCGACAAACCAGAGTTAGGTTCTGGCAGATACTAACTGTATGCTAAACCTACTATTGTGACTGTGAGAGCTCGCAAACGTCAAGTCTGCACGTCGCAGTGTTTCCGTTATCGTAAATTCAAAACTCAGGTTAATACAACTGATTATAAAGCTACTATTATCCTTCCAAGATGCGTTTGGGCTTTGTGCCAGTCACTGTTGAATTGACTGCTAGTGAAGCGAAATCTTCTAGCATCCTTCTTCTAACGGCATGGGTTTTCCGTTATTGTAAATTCAGAACCCAGGTTTATACAAACTGCTGTTAAAGCCACTCCTGACACCCCGGGGTGTCTCAGCCGGTGCGTGGTGTTTACAAACGACAGTCAAATCTTGCGCACCGAAAACTTGCTTGGCGTTCACAACGCGGATTGTAACCAGACCTTACGTATACATTTAAAGCCCGGATATAACTGGTGTGATTAACAAAGTGGTCAGTCATTGCCCAAAGCTGGTCAGCCTCATACAATCTGCTACTAGGCGCACTACTATCCTGGCAAGAGAGATAACAGTTTTTATCAACTGCAAATAGCTACTGTTATCATTGCTATAGGTATTATGCAGACTTCTCGTTGGTCACCACTATCCCTGCGAAAGTGTTCCAGTCTTCTACAAATCGCTGTATATAGCTGCTGCCATTCTACACCAGACTGCTGCGTGCAAACTGCTCTAAAACTCAGCACCCTCACTGTGAGAACTCCCAGAGCTTGCCGAGCCTTTCGACGATGAAGTCGACCCTGTCGTCGCTGTCGATGCGGTCGATCCCGGTCTCCACCATGAGTGTCTTCAACCCGAACTTCTTGCCGAACGTCATGTCGGTGTCGAGTCTGTCACCGACCATCATGCACCTGCTCAAGTCCAGATGATGGCTGGCCTCGATCGCCTCCATCATGGCGTCGCTCGGCTTCCCGCAGAGGGCCACTGGCTGTCTGCCGGCGGCAAAGGCCACAAAATGGATCACTGAGCCCGCACCGGGGTACTTGGTGCCGCCCTTAGGGAACGTGGAGTCCGGGTTGGTCCCGACGAAGACAATGTCTTCGTTCAGCAAGTAGTGCATTGCAACAGAGGCCTTGTCGTACGTCAATTGCGGGTCCAACCCTACCACCACACAGTACACGTCGTCGCGGCCGGCCTCCTCGGTGGTCGTGTACCCCTCTCTGGCAAGGGCCCAGTGGAGCCCCTCGCCGCCGAGCACAAACACCTTGCCCTTGGCCGGATCGAGCTTCAGCACGCTCTTGAGATACAGCGCGGTGGCTGTGGCTGAGGTGATGATGTTGTCCTCCGCGGTCGCGACCGGGATCTTCGCGGTGTAGTTTGCTGCCGTCTTGGTCGAGTTGTTCGACACAAACAACAGCTTCTTGCCCATATCCGTCAGCATCGAAAGCACCTCCTGCGTGTGCGGCAGCAGCTCGTTCCCGAGCCACAAAACGCCGTCGCAGTCAAACAGCACCGTGTCCACGCCGTCCAGCAGTGCGCTCACCTGCTCCTGGCTGCTGATCCTCACTGTCATGTTGGTTCCAGGAACAAATACTGTTCCAGAGATAATCCGGGCTGCACAGCCTGAAAATCCCGGGCCGTAGCCGTTTTTGACGATCCGTGCACCAGCTGGAGATTTTGCCTGCCTCAGCAAAAGGGCAACTTTTTCTCCTAACCAATAACAGTTAAGTTATATTGACACAAGAGAGCAGAACGAGAAGATGGCGCACCACCAAGACATGCCACCTGCTGCGGGCTACGAGTCCATCCAGTGGAAGAGAAACTTGCCATCGCGCGGGTTCCGTCCTTCGATCTGGCTGGCGGGGCTCATTGCGATGTCCGCCTACGGGTTTGCCAAGGTCATCCAGGGGAACCGCGAGACCGTAGAGCTCTCGCGCGAGAAGCTGTACGCCAGAATCCACATGCTGCCGCTGCTCCAGGCCGAACAGGACAGAGACGTGTTGAGAAGATCCTTGGCCGCGTACAACAGAGAGGCCGAGATCATGAAGGACGTGCCGTGGTGGGAGGTCAAGCACACCTACGCGGACAAGGGCGAGTTCCACGCCCCAACCACCGTGGTGGTCGGCAAGCAGCTGGACAGAGACGGGTTCTTGTGGAACGCCAACTCCAGAGAGAGAGAGTAGATGCAGGCGCCGGCGCGCAAGCCAGTGGCCCAGCACGCACGCACGCACTGCAGACACAGCACCGCAACACACTAAAACAAACACTGCAACTGCTAACACCGCATCCAGTCGCCCCCGGCCCTGGTTGAGGCCTTATATCACTTATATATACATTATATTTATATTTATCATCAGAACCAATGCTAATGTCAGGCAGATCACGTGAATGTCACGTGACTTGGTTGGCGTGGGTATAGGTGGGTTTCTATTTTTCAAGTCTCACGTGTGTGTAGACGTCTGCCCTTTTCCAGAGAAGAGAAGATGCTTGCGCTGGCTTTTTTGGCACTGGTGCGGTTCCATGGCGCCATCTACTCTCCTATTCTGGATTGTGACGAGACTTTCAACTACTGGGAGCCTCTAAACCATCTGAGCCGTGGTTTTGGTAAGAAGACCTGGGAGTATGCGTCTCAGTATGCTTTGAGAAGTTATGCATATTTGCTGCCATTCTCGATGCTCAAGTATCCTATTTCCGTGTTGGGCCTGGAGTGGAGCTGGATGTTCTATCTCGTCAGACTTGCAATTGCTTCCTGGTTCGTGTTTGTGGAATGGAAGTTGTTCAATCAGTTGAAATCGAGTTTCGGCAAAAGCTACTCGTGGTGGTTTCTGTTGAGCCAATTGGCCTCCCCAGGCATGTATGCTGCCTCTGTCAGTCTCTTGCCTAACTCGCTGGCCCTCTCGTTCGCGATACTGGCCACAACATACATTTTGAAGTTTTTCCAAACCAAGTCTCTCTTGCAAGACACCGACGACTCTTTGAACTTGATCGAGATCGGTGTCAAACTAGACGAAGACGAAGAGGGCGATTTGAATATCGAAGTTGTTCAATCAATGATCAAAATCAAGCAATTCATCAACTACCATTCTCAACACCAGCGTAACTTCACTTTGGCTATTTTCTTTACCTCCTTGAGTTGTTTCATTTGCTGGCCCTTCACCGCCGTTTTGATCGTCCCTTTTGTCTTCTACGCTCTAGCTGTCAGCACTTCCGGTGTCAAAAGCGAAAGATTAGCCGGCAAAATCAATGCTTGGACTGAATTCTCTACCTTGCTATTAATTGGGCTTTCCTGTCTCTTCTTCGTACCTTATTTCATTTCCCAAATTGACTATCTATTCTACGGACAAACTACCGTCTTCTCCTACAACTTGGTCAAATACAACATCTTTACACAAGATGTCGGGCCTGAATTGTTTGGTATTGAAGACGTCTATTATTATTTCAAGAATCTGTTATTGAATTTCCACATCATCTTCCCAATTGCCATCATTGGGTTAATAACTATTCCAACTTTACAACAAAGTATCGTTTACAAATTGCCTCTAGTTTTATGGTTAGTTATCATGGTTTCTCAAGATCATAAAGAGGAAAGATTCCTTTACCCAATTTACCACCTTATTTCTCTCTCATTTGCTCATGTCATGTCATGCTCATCATGGAAATATAATAAGCTCACCCAATTCGTCAAATTGGCAGTCAACTTTGTTGTTTTTGTCAACATGATCCTGTTGGGTTGGTTAAGAGTTACAAATGTTAACGAATCTTACGGTAACTATATTGACATTTATAAGCAAATCCCTCAAGGCGCCTCCGGAAATTTGTGTGTGGGTAGAGAATGGTTCCATTACCCTTCATCATTCTTTTTACCTGATGGGTTAAGATTGAAATTCACCCACTCAAGTTTTGATGGTATGTTGCCAGGTGATTTTAATGATTCACCAGATCATTTCTTCAACAATAAGAATGAATTCCAACCTGAATTTGTCGTTCCTGTTTCAGAGTGTGACTATTTCATTGATATTACTCAACCAACTTCCATTAAGGATGGGGCCAGTTTAGATGACTTCTCTTTAGTGAAATGTTTACCTGTTATCAATTCAGAATCTTCTTGGGGTTTGAATAGGATATTGGGTATTGCCAACGTTTACAAGCAATACATTTCAGATCCTTGGTTTAAACTGCAAGAAGATTTAACTGTCATTGAATTAAATAGAAAGTTGATGGAGATGAATGGTATCATTGCCGATGGTAGAGAAATGTTTGATGATATTTACACCAAATGGGATCCAACTTATCAAAAGGTGATGGCTAAACTCGGTAATAAGGAAATGATGGAGGTTTGTTTAGCTAAAAGAGGTTAGTTACGATGTTGTTTTTAAGTGCAGCGTTGTTTCGTTTATCTATATAAATGTATTTACGTATATTCGTTTTTTGTTACTTTTCCCTTGTCATCGTTAAATGAATTGCTTCAATTCGATATGACTTTGGTTATTATGTTCATTAGTAAGTGATGATTTCAAAATATTCTCAACACAGCTTTGTTGCTCAGTACCTAATTGATTTAATACCATTTTGAAATCATCGTGATTGAATTGAACCAATTCCAATAATTTGTTTTGTAAGTAACCCTTCTCTTGCGGGAAGCAATCAAAAAATGATATAACTAATTGAATTATTAGTTGATAGATCTTCAAAATTTTATCGGGTGATCTTTTGATTAACCCCATAATTAGTTCAATTATTAATTTCGGTTCTCTTAGTTCCTCATATTCCTTTACCAATTTGTTTATTAAACTAGGTAAAAGCTTTTGAGATATATTAGAATGATCAATGATCAAAGATTTACATGTTTTGATAGTGATTGGGAAAAGGTTATCATCTTCAATCACTTCATCCTTTTTTGTCAATCCCCTGAAAATGATATCAATTATTAAATTCAGCTGTTCGTCATTGATTTTTAAATTTGGAATTGACTTGATCATAATAAACGTAAGTAATTGATCATTCACTTCTTCGTAATTTAATTTCAGAATTGTTAAAATATTATTCAAATTATCATCTTCACCTAAATCTCTATATTTATTGAAAACCATTTGATAAATTGGTAGCATAATTGAGATAAGTTCCTCGTTGCCTAACTGATGAATTAAAATTAGCATAAATGTCAGATCAATTAATATGTCTTTTTGGATATCTTCAGGTAATTTGTCATTCATCTCGATGATCGAAATGAAAGTTTTTCTCAAAATGATCAAATCTTTACCGTTTAGATCAACGTCACAATTTGCTATGTCTCTTGTCTTAATGAAAGGTAGTTTCTTGGTCACTATTTTGAATTGCAATCTCAGTAATTCAAATAATTTTTCAACTTTTTCTTCATCCAAGCCCGATTGGATCATAAATTTAACAAATATGTCCTTCAAAATAGAACTGATTTCAATTAGAATATCACCATCGTTGATCAAGATCAATTTATTGAACAAATCAACTAATTCAATGTAAATCGATTCGTTAAAAATAATGTCCATGGCAAAGTCAATGGTCAATAACCTTTTGAATGATTGTAGCATCTTCAAATCATCATCCTTACTTGGTTTACCAATCATCTTGATAAAATATTCAACAATTTCACTGAAAATTATAATGAAAATTTTACCAGTATCATCACCTAATAATTGATCAAATTTAGCATAGTACTTTTCAATTAAAATTGTTAAGGATTGAATTAGAACAATTTTACATTCTTCATCAAAAACATTGATTTGTGATTGGTATTTCTCAACGACGTTCTCTTTAATAGAGTCAATTAATAGAGGAATCAAAACGTCAATATATTGATCAATTAATTCACTTTCTTTGCCATTAATAACAATATTTGACCATGATTGTAAAATCTTGATTTTAACTTTAGCGATTGATTTGCTTGAATTCAATTCCAATTTACCAATTTTGATACCTTGATACTCTTCTTCATCTAGCGTAATACCTAATTTATTCAAGATGGCCAAATTCTCCAAAGATTGAGTTAAAATGTTGATCAATCTTGTCATATTGGTTCCATCTTTGGCAATCAATTTAGAGGAAATTAGTAAACCTTCACTAACAATTTCCAAGTTGGAGTTTTTATTGAAAGTTGGTATAATGGTTGAGATAATTTGTGCATTCTGTTGATCTAAAATTGATTTCGTTGGGAAAATTGGATCCATTTCGTTGTGAAAAAGATCCCAAATTTTATTCAATAGTTTGAGTGATTCAATTCTTAAACTTTTAACGTTATTAGTGGACGAAATAAAGCAGATTTTGACCAAGTCATCCAATCTATTTAGAGCAATCTTTCGCAAATCTTCATCAAGGAAACATTTATCGATAGACATATTAATCAATTTAATCATGAATGTTTTGAAAACCCAGCTAGTTTGCTCTTCATTAAGGTTTAAAATCTTGTTGAATCCGTCATCTTTGATCGTGGTTGGTTTTGACCTTGTTTCATTTTCTTCGTCTTCACCTTTCTTTTTCGATTTTGGCTTAGCTACTGGAGATGGCTTTATCAAGTTGATTTTAGTAAACCAGTTGGTATTGATTCTAGTTTTGAACTCATTGTAAAGTGGTTTATCCAATTGCGTTTTATCAATAAAAAAACCTTTAATTAGTTTATCCATAACGTTAAGCTTATCGTTATAACTGCTATTCAATTGATCAAATGTGAAAATTTTCAAAACTTCCTTAATTGACTCATTTTGTGGCAACTTTTCTAAAACAATCCATATTAAAAGCTTGAAAGAATCATTTATCTGAGATTGGTTTAATTTGACAAATTGGTAAATAGAATCAATCCCCATTTGTAGATTCTGAGAGCTTGTTGTCATTGGGAATAATTCACTAGAAAAATCAATATTGTTAAATCTATTTATCGTATTAACACCAATAAAGATATTATCCTTGATACAATGCTCAATTAGATACAAGTATTCATTAAGATTTAACATTGATTTATCAAACATTGAAACTGAATTCATAAATTTCAAATTTTCCATTACATTAATCTCATAATTGCAAATATTAGTCAATTTTAAATTCCATGACATTAAAAGTGTAATCTTATCTTTCAAATCTTGATCCCATGTAGAGATCATTGGACCAGTTTGGTTAATTATATCATTGATGATTTTACTAATTAGCACATTTGAGTTTAAGTATCCCTGAATGTTCAAATCATTTGTTATAATCATTGGTGAGTCAAATCCGAATGTATCACTAACCAGGATATTGCTCAAAATATCAACAATTCTATTAATCATGTGGAAGTTAAGATGTTTTTCGATCATTTTTCTCAAACTTAGTAAAGAGCTTGAATGAATCAAAGGATTTGGATCTAAAGTTAAAGTGAAAATTGAATTTTCAATTTCTGGAGAAGAATAATTTTGAGTTAGATATCCAATTGATAAAATGTCAAATGCTCTTAAATTGACGTCAGATGGATTATTAATGATGGAGTTTATGAATGATGATATTTGTAAAGATGTATCATCATCTTTTGAAACTTTATTAGCCATACCAATATTTCTACAATTGATTGTTCTAACAATAGCATTGGTAATATCCATATTTTTCAGCGTTTCAATTATTAAATTAAATGTTTCTGGAGATAGCTCTGAGTTAATATTAATCATATATGACAGTAGCGAGTTGAACGCCACCGAAGAGTTTATATTGATACATTGTCTCCTGATTTCAATTGATTTATTTTTTATTTCTAACGCTTCCCTTTCCTCTTCATTATTGGTAACAACAGATTCTTTAATTTGGTAGAATAAATCACTACGAATAGTTTCTAAAATTGATTGTTGAATTTTAGTTGATAAATAAGGGAAAGTAAAGGTGAAAATTTCAATTGACGTATCAATAATCATTGTATGATAATCCGGACAAACATCACTATGAGTAGTATACCCTAGTGATATATTGCCGTTAGATAATTTCAACAAAGGATCATTCAGCTTAGAATAATTAAAATAATTATAATTGGTGTTATCCAATTGAGAGTCAAAATTGTAAAAGAAATCAGTTATGTCATTTGGTGATTCCATGATTTTTTTGACCGTTTCATTGTTGTTAACTGGTTTCAATTTGAATAGTAATTCATCAACTTTGAATCCATTGAGTTTACTACTGAGCCCAAATTGGTCGTCGTATTGGTAAATATCCAAATGACTTTTTCTTTTGAAGTTTGTTGGTTGAAACTGATTTATATCGGAAAAATTTTTGACAATTTCAATCAACATGTTTGAGTTAATTTCATTTTTGACGTTTAGATAGGGGACCAATTTAAGATAATTCTGGTAAATACGTAATTTATTGATGTTGATTGATAATTTTAGTGTTGCATTGGAAGAAATGTCACTTAACTGATTAACTAAATTGGAAAGTGAAGTGAAACTTAATAAAAGAATTTGATTGATACTTTTGGTCAAATCATTTGAAAGTTTATCATTGGAAATCAAATATGAAATGTAACATGATAAACAGATCAAAGAATAGTTTTTCACTTCCAATAACTTCAATATTTCAGTAATGTTTATCTTATTATTGATTACAAAATTTAAGTTCAATAAGTTTTTCCAAATATTGAGAAATTGGTTTGAATCTTGCACTAAAGGGGAATCACTAAATTTATTGAAATTAAAAATACCCATCAAAGAAATCCATGAAATTAATTGCCTTTCATAGTCGATATTTGAAATTAACGTTGAATCATTTGAAAATAAATTATTTGAAATTAAATTAGAATTGAATTTCTTGAGGAAATTAAAGGCCAAAGAAAATGAACTTAAGATTAAATCATTTGAAATGTACTCTTCATTTGATGCAAAGGAAAAAATGGATGAAATCAACAATGACGTACCATGATTGGCATTAAAACTTCCGCTACTCTTTATGTCACTTTCCAATCCATTAAAAGATTCCACCAATAAAGCCAATTGTGATTTAACAATTGATGATGATAAATCAGGTTTTATTTTCAATATTTTGATGATTAAATCAACTGACAAAATTCTAATTTGGAAATTCTTGTTTAAACAAAATTCCAGTAATTTATTAACAAATTTATTAGCGTAGTCTTCCTCCAAATCTTTAGTAGTTGTTAAGATGAATTCTCCTAAGTCCCCAATTAAATAATCGATCAATTCTAAAATGGAGATGGAATACCAAATGTTTTCAATTTGGTGTGTTGGGGAATGGATTAATTTATCCAATGGCAAAATTTTAGTTCCATCATTAGATTCATCAGAGAACATCAATTTATTCAGAATGATCAATTTGTTTATATCATTATCAATTTCTTTGATGATCAATTTAAAAATCAAATTGATGTGATTTAACGTTTTGATAGAATCATTAGAAGAATTTGAATTAGTTAAGGTGATGAATTTCGACTCTTTTAATTTTGATTTAATTAATTTCAAATTGATATCAATACCAAAATCAAAAAAGTTGAACAAAAGTATATTCAAAATTTTGAAAAAATTCAATGATATGAAGTTACAGTTGTGATTTGCCTTGTAGTATAAGTTCAACGTTGATAAAAATTGGTTAGTTGCTTCAATTAATCCAACTTTAATTGATTTAGGTTGATTTTCCTTTCTATATTCGAAAAACAAAAAATTTAAACAAACCTCTAAGTTATTGTCTTCATCATTGGAGAAATTCAAAAATGTAAAAACTAATAAGTCTGATAAATTTTTAGAAAGTGAGAATCTCAAGGCTTTATCTGATTCAAAAGATAAAATCATTGCGTTTGTTTGAGGTTGGATTGAATTGAGATACGTATTACAGTTAAATCTGGAATTTTTGGAAACTAAAGAGTGAACGAATTTATCAGATTTGTAAAGATAAGTCATGATAGTAAAAGCATTTGATACAGTTATCACGGGAAAAACAAAACTAGAGGTCCTAGCTGTCAGAAATTTTACCATTTTGATCGTTCTCGTGTATAATTTATCATCATCGAGTATTGGTTTGATATCGTGGGATATTATGATATTGGCTAAAATAGTTAAGTTATTGACATAATTGGCATTGAATAATCCGTTTTCAATAGACTGGTTAATATTGTCGTTAACTTTGGATAAATGCTTATAGATTGAAGTCAAAATTTGGATCTTATAAACATTCAGAAATCCGTCAAATTTGTCAAACAATGATTGAAAAATGATAACACTGAAGTGTTTCAAAGAAGTTTCCCAATTGGATTTCATTGAGAGCTTTTTTAGATTCAGTGTGAGAATGTCATTCAGTTTGTTTGTAATATCAATAAGTTTAATATTGAAAGATTGATTACCATTCAGCATCATATCATTTAGTGTTTGGGTGTATATGGAAGCGTATCTTTTCATTAGGTGCGAAGATAAGAAATGAACTTTTCTCTCGTTGGGATACTTTTCATTTAAAAAAGCCCACAATTGGTCTAGTTGATCCAAAATTGGTAGATCATTGTCTTTGTTATTAGCACGTTGAACCTTGGCCACTTCATCGAGGTATTCCGACAGCTGCGAGCGCGGCTCCAGGGCAGAACTCTCGTCATTGTTCACAACCAGTTTTTCTCTCCATAGAGAAAAGCTTATATTGCCCGATGCCATGAGGATTGGGCACCAATTAGCTGGATAATTGGAGAAATGAAACGCGTTCTTTTTGGAAATCCAATCATGTAAAGTTGAAAACTTAATTATAGAAATGCTCAGCACCAACCTAATGTCTCAAGAGAGTGAGCTGAACTTTAGCTAGCTATAAATAGGGTAATAAGCTAATGGGTGGCAGTGGATTTACATTGCAAATTAGGTGGTATCTTTTCTTTAAGTGAATTCCGATATAAACACTTTTTCGATAGTCCAATATTGAATTAAACCTGATACAGTATCTGGCCGTATATCCAAGATACTAGAATAAGAGCTTTAACGCGAGCCACTGTAACTGCTTACTAGCTTTAGTCGAGAGTGAAAATTCATTGTATGAAATTCGCATCTGGCGTGAAGAGAATCGGGAGCTCATAGATCCCGAGCACTTTTCAAATGCTGGTAAGCATGTTTTACTTTACACTTGGAGGCAGTAGCAACAGATGCGTAAGCTTTAGGCTTGAGAAAAAACATTGCACAAGCTGGTAGACTGTTAAATAATATCTTCTATAACTTATCGTCCTTAACAGAAGTATAGAGTATATTTAACCTATATGTCATAGGTGGTATCATGAATTTGTCCTAAGTAGTATCATCCCTATGCAATTTTTAGAGCCCATACGCATAGCCTGTATTTTTACCATGCTTTCTTAGCCCCAATAGGCCGACAACATCACCTTTTGTCATAACCATGCTTACAGCACTAACCGCTGTGCTAGCTCTGGAGGCTAGCCTTGGTAGATAACTGCGGTTCCCAAGTCGAGCAGTGTCTCCTACAACCCTTCAGAAACCCTTGTTCACTCCCAAAAAGAGCAAAACCGCACAATCCCTAAATTTCACCACATCTGCTTCTCGCTGCTAAGCAATTCAATTTAACTCCCCTCACAAAGCAAGCAAACAAAAATGGCGCCCAGACCACCCTCCTCTCCCGGCTCACCAACATCCACCTCAAAATCCCATACAAAAAGCACCGTGGCGCAGTGGAAGCGCGCAGGGCTCATAACCCTGATGTCGCTGGATCGAAACCAGCCGGTGCTAATTTTTTTCTTCTCTGCCAAGCGCTACAATTTACTTAAAGGAGTAATTTTTGTGGGGGACAGGGGAAACGATCTCCACATAAAAAAAGACAGCCCAAAAGACCGAACTTTGCGCCCTCGGTTTCTCTTTATCCTTATAATGAAGATGCCAATTGCCAGCTTGGAGATCGCGCAATTGCCACCGGAAGGCGTGAGCAGCACCAGCGGCTCGGCCGCCGCATCAGCGGGCGCGCTGTTGCCGCGTCGCGGCTCTGTGCCTCTTCTCGCGCAGCTTGTGTATGCAGACAGCCAGCACGCGCCCCGTTTGGACGACATCCACGCGGCGATCGCGCGCAAAAGCACGCTACCGGCGCCGGAGCTGCCCATGCTGGGCAGCACGGCCGGAAACGAGCGTCACCGCCGGCGACTCACGTGTGCGGTGAAGTTTGAGCGCAAGACAGGCTGAATGGGCTGAGCCCTGGCGAAAACTGACGCGTATGTGAGTGTTTTTCTTTCCCTCCAATGGATTCCAGCGATACCGATCTGGACTTCCCGCCAGGACACCCGCAGTACGACCGCTCGGCCCGGCTGGAGCCCTCTTCTGCGGCAGAGCCGGCCTCGCTGGCGATCCGGGCGCCGCTGAACTCGTCGTCCAGTGTCGTCGAGCGCAATCTGCTGGAGCACATCGGAAACACAATCGACACATCCGTGATACCGTCCTCGCCACCAATGGACGTGGACGAGCCGTTTCTGAGGCCGCTGCTGCCGGCTGTCCAGACGCTCAAACACCACATGTCGCGTCACGGCACGGATTTAGCGGACCACCCAAGGAAAAAGGGTAGAAGATGTGTGCAGTACCAGCAGCCGTTCACGCAGGAGCAGGAGCCAGAGCAGGAGGGAGAACTCGATTTGGCCATTGATAACGATGGCCATGTCTACGGATATCTCCTCAAGCAGGATAAACTGCCCTCCAATTACAACCTCAAACTGTACGACGAGCCAACATACTTCATTGTTGACAATGGTAACACCTTGGAAATGAAGGCTAGTAGGATCATAAACGACATTTTCGACAATGCCGAAGACTTGATCGATTTCCCCCAAAACGAGTTGAGTATCATGCTGAACCAACTGGGATTGCACAACATCCCTAACCAGTTGTTCGACTTCGATCATTACATTTCAATCCATGGCAAACCTTCTATACTGATCGACTTGTCAGACAACCAATTGAGATCAATATCACCCAAAATCTTCACAATGAAAAACTTGAAAATGATCTCTTTCAGAAATAACAAGATCGCCAGACTACCCGGTATGATCGACCATGCAACCAGTTTGGAAAATTTGAATCTGGGACTAAACAAGTTCAAATTTCTGCCTCATAACATCCTCAACTTGGAAAACTTGAAAGTTCTAGCTCTAGGCCATAATAATAACTTGATTAAATTATCCGATCAACTGAAGTATCATAAAATTGATGAAGAGTTACTGCATCTAAAAAATGACCCAAAATTACTGGGTTATGAGAAGCAAATGAAATTCTATACAGATATCCATTGGATATCGAATACCCCTCAGCCTCAGATCAAGAGAAAACATGCACCAATAAGTAGAACTCTAACAACATTACAAGATGAAGCTTATGATGAAGATGGATTTTTTACCCCATTCCAACAGAATGAAGCTAATAATGTTTCATGGACTCCTACATTAACCGAATTAATTTTGCGAGAGATATCACACTATAAAATATCATCAAATGAATTAACTCAATGGAAAATGGTAACACCCAAGCGGATTTACGATAAATCAATGAAGGCATTAATTTATGGATCTAATGGTGAAACCTGTGGTTACTGTGAACAAATATGCGTTGAATCCATAGGTGAAATGCTAGAATGGTGGGATTTTAAAGGCTGTAAATTATTAACAATTAAAAGAAGATTCTGTTCAAAATCCTGTGGTATAAAATGGTTCGACAAACTTAGGACCATAAATTGATCAATTCATCAGACCCACAACTTATTAATAGCATTCTCATTCTATCTTTCATCGATCTCTCATCTGATGTTAAAATGGGCTGGGCAAATTGAACTTTATTTACAAATGAATTATCGGAATGTTTCAATTCTTTGATTAGTCCATTAGTTTTAAAAATCAATTTCAAGTCCCATATTTTTATAAACCCATCATCACCACATGTTGCAAAAAATCTACCATTGGAGTGAAATGTGATTGATTTAATCCATGATCTATGTGCCTTAAATTGATGCACAACTTCACCGTTGGGGGTTTCTGGTGGCTCAATTGCACCACCGAAAGATGTCTGTGGTTTAGGTAATTTCCAAATTTTAATCATTTTACCTCTGTCAACACTAATTGCATATAAATGTCCACCTTCATTTTCATAGTTTGGTATATATTTAAATGAATTTCTAGGTATAAATTCCACATCTTCTATAATTACATTGTCATTAATACACATACCAATACCTTTTAAAGTTGGTAGGTAGGTAAGTCTTGCAGTGGTATCGTTGGAACAACTCATCATCCAATCCTCCATGATGGCTAAATTTCTAACCCATTCGGAATGTCCCTTGTAAGTCTGTAATGAGATCCCTGACTCTATGTCCCATATTTTTATAGTTGAATCCCTTGAACATGAGACCAGTTGGTTTTTATAGAAATTCAAGCTTGATATTGTGTGTTCATGTCCATTTAGCATCATGGTAGGCACATTTGTATTTTCCCAATCCCACAACTTGATACACTGGTCTCCAGAACACGAGACTAATAGCCTTCCCTCTACATCAGGTTGGAATTTCAGATCGTTAATTTGTCTTGAGTGTGCATTCGGAATAACCTTAATCGGCTGTGCTAGATCTAGTAAGTTCCAAATCGCTATATCACCGTTATACGATCCAGAAGCTACTATAGGCCGCGAGGGGTGAACTTCTATTGCGGTCACATTCCCGCTGTGGTATTTCAGACTGTATTGTAATTTAGTAGGCACCCAATTCATCTTGTCGATCATGCTACTGCTAGGTTGATCCATCTGCCGCAGATCTCGATCTGTTTGTTGCTGTTGATCCTGCGTCAACGATTGGATCAAGCGCGTATTTTCTGATTGCAAGCGCTCCATATGGTCTTCTAGGTCTAATATCCGCTTCTGCAGTCTCAAAACAGTGGCCCACTTCTTTTCAAGATAGTTCTCTGGTATCTCAACATCTTTCAGGTTTGTATCAACTTCCTTCTTTAGGGCAGATTGAACCTCGCTAAAAAGCCCCGCGGGTAGCTTAGCACTTAGATACTGCTCTAAGGCTAAATTTAGCTCTGCCTCCTGACTGGAAGATAGCATTTGCAGCCCTTTAGAGAGGAAAAACTTCTAATATCAAGATGTCAACTCTGCAACTGTGGAAAAATACAAACCTCTAACAAGGTCACGTGACTAATCACGTGATAATCACGTGATTAGCGATTTTGGCATTTTTTGGAGTAGGAAAAAAATTTGACGAAATTTTCGACATTTTCAGCAAATTCAACAATTCGTTTCTTCCTTTTAGTGCTTGTGCAAAATGATGAAAACTCCATCCGGGATTTCAGATGTGGCCCGTCTTTTCCGTCGCAGCAAGATTGCACAGTTGCAATCGAAAATCGGCGATCCGCTTTTAGCCGCCAACGGAGCATACCCAACGCAGCAGATCGTCGAAGTTCCAGATTCATGCTTCTCGCGTAAGGACTACGGTTTGAAGATGAGAATCCCACGTAAGATCAAGACCAGAAGAATTGTTGTCAATGATTTAGATAACAAGTACGGGTTACCATCGTTCTCCACCAACAACTCAGCATATAAACAAAAACTGAAATTCAGAGAAATGTCCATCCCAGTCCACGCTCAGTACAAGGCGCAACTAAACGATACAAGCGCTAAATACGAATCATATGCCGAAAGGAAAAACCCCCTTTTTGCTTCTGTCCTGGAAGGTTTAAATTCCAACTCCCTGGCCGAAGAACTAGGCTTGAAAAAGGTCTCACCAAATAGTATTGAATTCAAGAATGAAATCATGCCAGTGTTGGTCAAATTGAGACAACCGTTCAAAAAGTGGTTAGCTGAACAGCATCCTGAAATTTTCACAAATTCTTTGTCAATGGAACGTAAATCAAAATGCCAGTATTTCATTGATTTCATTAAACACATTAAAGCAACTCAACCTGAATTAATTCAGTTCAACAAGTCCAAGTTGATCCCTGAATCCCATTTCAAGAAGCTTTCGGGTACCGCTGGTCTTTCTTACAACTTGTCAGGTAGACTAATCCAGACACCAAACGGTTCTTATACTCATAGAGTCCAGTTAGGTCGTGTTGTTGCTGAGAATTCCTTATTGGCTGTTAACGGTTTCACTGCCAACCTGAGATCTCCTTCTGCCTCTTCTAAGTTGAAGAGTGTCACAACAAGAGCACAGAACGAATCTGTTGATGGCCTCTTCGCCAGAGAAGTTAAATTACCATTAAAGGTTACAGATGTTAAGATTAACTTGGATACTCATTACATGTCTATCAACGCCGATCCAATCGACCATAAGAGACAAATCTTCCAAAATGATAGAACTAAGACTGAACCTCAACCTATTGAATTACAAGGTTTGATGGAGATGCTCAAACTTCAAACCAAAAGGGATTAACTGAATTAGGTCTAATTAAATATATTGTATATAGTAGAACAAAAACCAAAAAGATAACAAAAAAATCAGGTTTCGTTATGTCTTCGGTTCCTTTCTAACCAACCAAAGACCCTTGGCAATATTGCGATCAACGACATCGCCATCTAAATACTGTAAGTATTCACCAAACAGCCTTTTAAAAAACAATTTGACAAATATCAAAATGGCCATTAGCACACCAGGAAACCCCACAGCTCCCTTGGTACATGTAATAGCAAACTCTGCCCCAAAAGCAATTAATGAGCATGCAAGAAATTTCAATTGAACTTTGTATGGTACTTTGAAAAAGTCCACTGGATATCCCTCCACTTCCACTTCATGGTCCACATGTTGTTCTAGCAATTCATATTCTTCAATATCGTCACAAAAATTATGTAGCTCTCGCGCTGAATAGGGAAGTTTTTGGGATAAATGAATTCTCCAATCTTTGTCTAAACATAAGAACCTCATCCTATTGATGATACCATTACCATCTAAAGCGGGTATAGCCATAACCCAGAACAACCCAGCTAAAACTCCTCTAGGGATCTGGCCTAGAACAATCAACAATGGCCGAGTCATCATGCCAATAGTCATCAAACCTTGAATTGTATTACTTAATCTTTGTTCAATAACCCTTTGGATTCTCATTTGAGAGTCATGTTCACATAGCGCCATAGTGTGTAATGGGGCCTGTGGAATAAGCCCATTTGGGGGAGGCAACCCCAATATGCCTGATAACCCTGTTGTTATTCCTAATAGGAAAAAATCGTAGTGGAACGTAACTGGCTTCTTCAAAGGAAACTCATTAGAGTGACACATTAAGGATGAGATATTATGATCATAATAGAATAATATAGTCAACAATAGAGCAAATGGTACAGCTAAGAATATGTCACCGACAGATATATCTCTCCAAAAATAAATAAACCATGACGGTGATCTATTTTGCAAATCAGTTGGATGGAAAGCTTTCGTGATTGGCAATCTATCAAACTGCACATCAGATAAATAGCCGCCAAAATGGATAAATCCTGTGAAAAATACAACACAAAGTGGGGTTGAATAGTCTTTGATTATTGATCTAAATTGGTAAGGTGCATAATGAGACTTTGTGGCAAAAAAGATTGCCGCCACACCAAAAAGACCCATAATTAACGCCAATACAGTACTCGCAAACCCCGCTTGTGCATTTTGTTTAAATTGCAAAGACAAAATTTGGATACCCTTTTGAATATAAACAATATTGATAAATAACCCGAAAACATCACATGAAAATCTAGTAACAAATCTCATGAAGTTGATGAAATTTCCAAATGCTAGAATGAAATGCATTACCATTGACCAGAGACAAATCCAGGCCATGAATTGGAAATACGGTGTACCTCTCGGAACTATCAATTCGTAGACTGTGTAGCAGAAAATTGACACAGGCCCCGTAACACCAACAATACACAATGGAGAGCCACTAAAACCTCCAAATATAACCCCGCCCATTGCAGATGACAACAAGATTTCATTTATACCATATGAATTTTTGGTATGATCAAACATATCCTGAGCAAAGGCTATAGCAGGTAATAGATTTGTGAAGAAGATGTAAACTGTTGCAGGTATCACTCGGTAATTCAATGCATCTTTGATGGAGGCTGCATAATGCGGTATGAATCTTTGCTGCACATCATGCAGGATCCCTTGACCGATACAGTCAAAGGAAAATAAATCCGACATCTGTTGTGACTATGACGACTAATTTCTAGAGAGGGAAAAAAGTAGTCAATTCCCTAAAAAGGGAATTTCCTCATCTCCGATTTTCCAGTGACATCTTTTTTCCGAACTGAAATTTTTTTCCATTGTAGATTTTGAGATAAGTTACAGTATTTCTTTATTAGCAATGCTGAAGCAAATAACAACCAGGAGAACGTTCATTAAAGCACCATTTCCTGTCAAGAATCATAGAGACGGTCCCGTTAAATTTGAGAAGAATTTCCCCGTGGAGCGTAAACTCAAAGCATGGGAACGTGATGGTCAAGACAAGGAAACTTGGTTTAAACGTAAACACGCGCATCACCACGCTCGTGATATTAGAGAAAACGGGCCAAGAATCAGAAACAAGAGGGAACAATCAGCACCAAAGCCTCTGAAAACTATTCTACACCACCTTTCACGCGACCCACTGTACGATTACATTTATGGTAAAAACTCCGTGATGGCAGCCATGCAAGCTGAGAGAAGACAGTTAGGTACTGTTTATCTACAGAATGGAGACGAAGATATCGAATCTCTAGCTAAACAGCTAAATATCACAATCGAAAAGACAAGTAAAATGGAATTGAACAACTTGACTAAAAATGCTGTTCATAATGGTGTTGTGCTAAAGTGTCGTAAATTGGAAGTGGATGCCATCCAAGCTATGGATTGGTCCCATCCTGGTCAACTGAACTACAGATCCATGGGTGAAGAAATAGCAGTGGAAGTCGCTGATGGAGACAGATTTCCGTTTGTTGTTTACCTGGATGAGTTAACTGATCCTCACAACGTAGGTGCTATCATGAGAACAGCCTATTTCTTGGGTGCCGACATGGTTTTGATGTCGGAAAGAAATTGCGCTCCTTTGAATAATACCGTCAGTAAAGTATCTGCAGGTGCTATGGAGTTCATGAACATCGGTTCAGTTAACAAACCATTGGATTTTGTTGAAAGATCCAAGACAAACGGCTGGAAAATCGTCTCTGCTGATTCTAACAGAAAGAGATCCAATGCTGTCTCAACTGCTCAAATCAAAGAAATGTTGCAGACATCGCCTGTGATGTTACTTGTTGGTTCTGAGGGTGAAGGTATCAGAACTTCACTTTTGAACAAATCTGACGGAATTGTCACCTTAGGATCTGCCAACGCACCACTAGGTGTTGATTCCTTGAATGTATCTGTTGCCACAGGTATAATTCTGGGTAATGTTTTACTTTGATTGTTTATTATTAGATCCTGTATATAGTAATTGGTTCGCTTTAATTTGATCCTTGAGTTCCTGGACCCGTTTTTCGTACAGCTCTTCGCATGATGTTTCTAGCTTCAATAGTCCATCGTCTGTGACAAAATACTTCTCGCTGACCCTCCTGGGTGGATCCACCAACGCTTTCAGAATAGCCTGGTCTATGCCTTGATCCAAAATCGGTTCAGGGCACATTTTGTGTGCGTTGAAAAGCGACAACGCCTCTTCAAAGTCAAATTTGGGACTCTGCGCGTACACTATCTGCAAAAGGAGCAGTTTGTCTCTCGTTTGCATTGTCATTTAATGAAGAAGCTTTGGAACACTAATATTTTTTTAAAAGATTCTTTGTTATTGTTTCACTATTTCCTTACTTTTTTATAGAATGGAAAAGTACAAGCGCGAGAAAGTGCTGGGAAAGGGCGCATTTGGTGTTGTGTATAAAGTGCGTGATGTAGATTCTGCCTCTAAATTTTTTGCTGCTAAAATGGTGCCCATGGGCGACAATCTCTCCCAAATAGAGTCCGAGATCAAGTTTTTGAAACAATTTACAAACAATACCCATAATACCACGGTCAGATACATTGAACACTTCCAAACAGCTAATCATATTGTGATAGTCACGGAAATACTTGGATTTTCATTACTAGATTTGCTGAAACAAACCCATTTCAAAGGCTTACCGTTACCTGTTATTAAGAATGTGATGGATTGCACCTTTGCAGGTTTAGGTTGGATACATGATCTAAATGTCATTCATTGTGATATCAAGCCAGAAAATATCTTATTGGATCATCAATCCATGAACACGTTTATTCAGAACGGGTTTGCTGAAAATCAATGGCTACATTTTAAGTTGATTGATTTCGGGTCTTCTACTATACCGAATCACTTATCACATTCATACATTCAATCTAGATTCTACCGTGCTCCTGAGGTTATGCTAGGAGCGAGATACGACCAAAAAATCGACATTTGGTCTGCAGGTTGTGTGATGATGGAATGCTATACTGGGAAACCATTATTTGATACCAAAGATGAATGGGAGCTGTTGGATAAATCAATTGGTATGATTCCTCCAAAAAGTCCATTTGATGAGTTCAAAACTGTTAATCAGGTTGTCAAGAAACTAAAACACGAACTGCAAGTTTATGGTGGTGTACCGGATGAATTAACAGCTACTAAGACCAGGTCTAGTAAAATCCCCGTCTCACCAAAGAAAAAGACCAGTTCTTCTTTTTCAAGACAGTCTAATATAAGCCGAACGGGTGGAATATCCAGAAGCTCAACTTTAAACAATATGAGTTCCATTTCACGATCTCCATCAACATTTAGTCAATTGAATTCAGGGACCGTTTCAAGATCAGGAACTCTCACAAACTTGAGTTCAATGTCAAGGTCAGGCACCATTACCAATAATTTGGCATCTTTGACACGATCTACGACTAACAAAGTTGAAGCTAATAGAAAGCGCCAATCTTTTATCCCAGTACTCTCATCCTCAACTATATCACATGGTAATGTAACTGAAATCAAGGCGTCTATCAAAAGATCAACATCATTTTCCTCACTAACTGTTAATCATAATTACAATAATACCAACAACAATAATAGTGCGGCCGAAGACTTGTTGAATACAAGACCATATCATAGACCGAAAGCAAAGGTCAATAAAAATACCATAATTTTCAAAGCTTTTACTAGCGCTGGCACCTTAAATTATCCCTACCTAAAACATAAAAGGCCTGGGTTGGATTTTCACTTACATTCTTGGTCTATCGAAGGGCTGATTACTAAAATGGATGCTATAAACACTTACACTTCTAATAGGAACAGTATCCCAATTACTCATAATGTCCCCTCTGCGAAGAAACAGATACCACGATTTGATATGCACTCATTTGCAAAATTACAACCGCATAACAACGTCCTAAAGGAAAGGAATACCCCGATAAACACAAAGACTAAAGTTGGTCAAATGGTCAATGCATTTGAAAGTGTGCGTTTGCATTCACCCAAAACTAAAGCTGATCTTGACACTGATTGCACTCTTGAAGAAGACGAAGATTATAATAGTCTTGCTAATGCTAAACTTATGGACAAAGAGTTGGCCAATTTTGCCAAAGTAGTTTCCCTTTGTTTAGTTTGGGACAAATGGCACAGACCAGATGCTTTTGAAGTACTGGAACTGGAATTTTTCAAATAAAATTTATAGAGAAATCTGTAACACGTATAGAAGCGACACTCATGAGCATTTGCGGACTTTTTTTCTCTATCCAGTATATTTTTATTTTTAGGAAGCAGATCGACTAGTTCATGGAGGATGACCCTTGTATTGAAGAGTTAGATACTATAAGTGCTATTTATCCAGAAAGTATTATAGACAAATCTAATAGAACTCTAGAATCGGTGATACCTATTGAAGTTACTACTTCTATCACATTGGTTACTAATGATATAAATGATCTGATCATAAATGTTGATCATTTACCTAGAATAAAAGCTAGGTTCCAAATGAGTGAGAAGTACCCGTTTCAAGAACCACCGGCTGTGGACTTAGATGCTGTATGGCTTGACGATCTAAAAAAACATGAACTTTTGAAAGATCTACAAAATTTATGGTTAGACTTCCACGATTGCATTTTATTCACATACATGGATTTTATCAAAAGTAAGTTCGAAGAAGAACTAATAGATTTAAAAATACCAATTGAGCAAATTCAAGTATTTGAGGAAATACAAAAATTTGATTTAGAATGCAAAATTAATGAATTCAATTCCAAAACATTCAGTTGTGGAATTTGTTTGGAGGACTTCAAAGGTATCAATTGTACTCAGTTTCAATGTAGTCATACTTTCTGCAATAAATGTTTACATGATTTTTTCAAACATAAAATAACCAGAGGTGAAATCGATGATATTCATTGTCCTTCCATTGAATGCACTAAATTGGCTTCAGAAAACGCTCTTAAACTAAAGCAATCAGCCGAAAGTTACAAAATTACCAATTGGGATGAATTTGATAACGTTTTTTTCCAATTGCCTGTCAAATTGGATTTGTTAGAACGTGTATTCCATGATGATAGGGATCGAGATGCAATCATCAAGCGATATCTTGAGTTTAGCCATTCAGTTAAACTTAATAGGTACCAAATATGGTTTCCTAGAAGAGTTGTCACTTGCCCAAGGGAAACATGTAAATTAAAATTCATAAAGAGAGACATCGATGATTATTTGACCATTTGCTCATCTTGTACATTTGCATTTTGTTCGAGGTGTAAACACTCCTGGCATGGGGTTAATCCTTGTATGTTAGAAAGCTCAATGGTATCTAAGGATGATTTGAGCATTTGGATAGCCAATAATAACTATTTGTTTAGTGTATTAAGCGACACCCGAGACTTTACAGAATTTATCAAATTGGACGAAGATGAAAGAGAAGGGAATCTTAAAAAGCTAATCTTTACATATGGACGAGATTTATTAAACAGACTATCTCGTGAGTGGATTTCTGATATAGAATTGAAAAAACTACTTCAGTCGGATTCAAGTAAAATTGTTGAGTGTCCCAGTTGTAAATGTTACATCGAGAAATTTGAAGGATGTAATAAAGTTAGGTGCTCACAGTGCGAGACTAATTTTTGTTTCCTTTGTTCTCAAATTTTACTAAAAGATGATCCATATATTCATTTTACTGAAGGACCTTGTTCTGGATTATTATTTCAGGGTATCTTAATTAACGAATGATATACACCAAACTACTTATATATTCTCTATATGGCACTCTCTAGTCAACCTGCGACGTCTAAACTCTCCAGTTAGATCGTAAACCCAACCGTCTGCATTAATATCCAGCTCATTTTGGATGTCTAATTCTTTTACCCAACTATTAATCTTATCAATTTGCCAACGAGAGTTGAATTTGAATTGCCATTTTGTTGGTGGTTTTATTTCATTAAGCGACAAAGCAAATCGAGGTAGTTTCCTTTGCCTCCGCTGCTCGTCGTTCAGATTAAAAACATTAGTAGTATATTTGGAAGTTTGATATTTACCACATGATGTCATACTTTGTTGTTGTAATTCATAAATCTGAACACGTTTAATGACCTGTGGTTCATCGATAATGATATTGGAAGAGGCAAAAATGCTTGTGTCAGATTTACATTTTCGATTAACCGTGTTGACATCTTTGTTTTGGGTGATGATTGTTGAAATAAAATCTTTCCTATTGGGATGGGTTATCAACATCACTATCCAAACCGTCAAAATGAATACTACCCTCCAGGGGATGTAAGGGCCTAAAACAATGGCTAAAGTGACAGATGTGAACATTTTCAAGTATAACTTGGTGGATTCCATATCATTGACAAAGCTACAATAAGAATTAATTTTTGATTCGATCCCATAGATGAATCTCATTATCTTAGTAGTTGTAGCTTGGATGTCTTCCATATTTTTTAATAGAGAAGCGGTTTGGCTGTTGTCATCTTCCAAGTCGTGATCATCTAGCAAATTTTCAACCTCGTGGAACAAGTTACCGGTGGAGGAACGTATTTCGCTAACGGTACCATTGTTATCCTCAAACTGCCATAGCCAGCCAAACATGTCATTTTGAATGTAGTATAGAGCATGAATAGACATGGACCCGTCATCAAAACCGATTTCCTTGTCCGCTGGAACCACCATTGGTTTTAATGGATGTTTCTGTAGGTACTTGTTACTCATGAAAATCAGTACATACAGTACGGGATAGACAAGAAAGAAGTGTGGATAAATAGACCCCCAGGTGAAAAGAAAAAGTGATAGCAACGTGCGATCGGGGTGTCTCCATGTGAATATGCCACCCAGCGACTTGAGCACTGCTCCAAGCTCCTGTGCCTTCTGCGAAAGCACATGAAAGTTTCTGGCTAGTGTTGAGACCGACAATGGTTCTGTAGACGTAGGTTTTGCGCTAGCTGAAAACGGCCGCGACAGTCCGTACGACGGGTCCATCCTGTTTTGCAGCGCAGCGCGCAAATGGACCCAGAAGGCCTCAGCTACGTGCATTTACACAAAATAGATAAGAATTAAGAGAGAAAAACAAGGGAAGAGTCCAGCCTTAATAGGAAGGTTTAGCCTATATATGTGTACTCATATAAATTCCAGTCGTAAGTGTGCGACACCCTACTACTTTTAGCAGGTGCTAGTAGTGAATTTAAGGTTGTCCGTGCTTTTTCCAGGCAGAAAGTTCAAATGTTTCGACGTATTTTAAAAGACTGTGCACTTTTCGTATCGGGACCTGATCATAACCTGAGTTCGTTACGCCAATGCACAGAAACTGGGAATCACATTTACATACAAATCTCCCATAACGCGAACATTGTCTCAACGTGCTGCCTGGCTTTTGACAGCGGTAAGGCCCTTGTTTATGTGAAAACGGGTTTTCAATTTTAAGATGGAAAACAAAGCCTTTCCTTCACTGAAAACTATTCAGCATTGGCACCTAACTGTTTAGTCCTTTTGTACTCAGTGAACCCTTTTGATTACGTTTCAGACGTTCACTCTGTTGTCGTGCTAGAATGAAAAATATTCATTGTTGTTAAGAACTCTGTTTCAATGACTGTAAACTCATTAAAAACAGTGTCAGCCCGCGCAAAAAAATCGGGTATCTGCAAATACCTTTAAGACACCAAAGTTAGAGTTTCCAGGCATCATCTGTATATTTATAGCCTTTGTCAAAACGAATGGTTATGCTGAGCTCTTTCTTCGGAGTTTGTTTACATTTTGCAGTTTACAAATCTGGCTGGTTTTTCGCGTGGCGCGTCTTAAATTTTTTTAGTATGGACAGATCTGGATGGATATTTCTGTTTCTTTTGGCAAATCCAATAAAACCGGCAACGCGCTTCTTGTTGGCCTTTCTGTGCATTGCTTCCATCTAGTTTTCTGAATTACAATGCGAAAGTCTTTTTACAGCGCGCTTTGGGCACTCATGGCGCCAGCACGAGCTGTCGAGGTCTCTGAGGAGCTTCTTCTCATAGGCCAGTTCGACGCTGCTAGTCTAGTCAGCGATGCCAGCCAGCTCAATATCACCAACAGCAGCAGCAAAAACATCTACAGAGTGGATGCTGACTCAGGGAATGTCACCATTGTCGACTCCTTGCCCGACCAATTAGCACGCTCACTGCCATCTATATGGCAGCAAACGAAAGACAACTCCTCAGTGATTGTGGTGGACGGTAAACCTTATACGTTAGATGGTGGAAGCTTAAGTCTCCTTGGCAAGTGGGACGATCAGGCCAACGGCACTGTTAGTGCAGTATATTATGACGAAGATGACGGCCTTCTCTACATCGGAGGTGATGTGGCTTTCAACGGTACCTATGGTGCGCTTGTCTACGACTACGCCGACTCAAGTTTCCATACCTTGGCCTTTGGCGGGTTTAACAAGGGATCGAAAATCAATGCCATTGACAAATATTACGAAAGTATAATATTTGGTGGTGCCTTTGATTCTATTGGTGAAGAGCAATTTTTGAATATCTCATCGTCAGACAATGACGACAGTAATACCCACCGCAATCGAACGTCAGTTTCAAACTCAACTTCAGTTAGAGATGTTTCACAAATGATCCCAATTGATTCGTCTCAGGTTATTTCTTCTGGTGGAGAGAACGCTCAGCAGATTATTTGTCCTAGTCCCTTGAACCCTTCTCCGTGGACGCTACCGGCGGGTGATTTGGGTTACTGGCAGGCTTCATTAAGGACATTGTCCATTCCGTCGAAGTTGAGACTTTACAATTCACATGATGAAAATCAAGGTGTTTCTTTATTCAGAGTTGTGACTTCCCCAGCCAATGGTATCATGAATATGACTTACATCGATCCAGAAACGTTAGAACTAAAACATTGCGATGAGTTTTGTCCATTGTTGAAACCAAGTGAACTAAGTTCGGATTTAGCTGACGCAGGACTGTCTAACTATGAAACCTTTTTCCATGATAACCGGACAGTGCTTTCTCTCACAGACTATTATCAAGATTTTGCCTTTGTCGATTTAATTGGCGTTGAAAGTTACCAGATTCAAGTGCTGAAAGTCATTGGCAATAACGCTGCTTTGGATGGTGCTGAGTTATTTAGATCGGGCATCACAGTGTTTGCCCCTGACTCACTTAATGCTCAGTCATGTGCCACACTCGATACATATGAATTAAATGTCCATTCTGAAACAATTGGTTCAACTCAATGGCAAAATAGTAACATTGGTAGTTATCTCACCACAACCATACCAGCCTCACAGACACCAAATAATCAAATAGGTCTGAGGTATAACATTGATATTCCGGTTTCAGGCCAATATGATGTTTTACTTTACACAGTTGGCTGTGCAGCCGATAATTCTTGTTCTCAGAGGGGCATCATGAAGGCTACGCTATATCAAGGCGATGGTACTCAATTGTCTTCGGGTTTAATTTATCAAACTAATGAACAACAGAAATATGATGTTCTATTTAGTGGTGACATTGAGTATTCTGCCACTGATAGTGCGTATATTGAGCTAACATTTGACTCTAGTTTAAATATGGACCAAGAAACTATTTTAACTGCCGGATCTGCTCAATTTAACTACCTCCAATTGGATGTCACACAATATTTCAAAATCTTAGATAATGATACAGATTCTTCAATTTTGGAATTGAATAATTTATTTGAATATTCGCTATCCAACTTTTCATTAGATGGTGCTTTAGTTGATCACCCTATTGGTCAAACTGATCTTAATATGCTGACGTCTTATTTTAAGAGCTCTTCTTCAATTAATGGTATCTCAATTAATGATACTGCAATTGTTTTATCAGGGAGTTTCCAATCAGGTTCTTCTGATAATGTTATTGGCTATCACATTTCTGGGTATGGCAATGACTCTCTTGTACTCGGTGATGAATTCACCATTGGTTCAAATATAAATACTGTTGAAGGATCCTTTGGCTTACCAGATGAATTAATACTATATGGGTCTACCTCTTTAACAAACGGTGATAATGACAACTTATTGCTTTTTCAAGCCACGAACTCGTCAGTACAATCTTTGAGTGCTGAAACTCGAGGTTCAATCTCTAGTGTTCAAGGATTCTTTTATAACGATACAGAATATTTGCTTATTCAAGATGATGATGCTGAGAATAAGACTATTCTTTTCAATTTGGATCAAAAGGCACCGTTTGTTTCATCTCCTATTTTGAATATGAGCTTGAGCGCTGCTATGAAAATGAATCAAAATGATTCAGACAGCTCGTTTGTTATGGGTAATATGGTTAAGTTTGATACCATAGCAAATAATATCGTCAACTACCAAAATGGTCAATTGACTCCAGTTAAAAACTCTATCACCAATTTAGGATCTGCCGCTTATGTTAATGATTCAATGACAGTTGTCGCTGGGTCTCAGGTCTACTCATTGCAAAAGGGCGGCACCCAATTATTAATCAGTGACTTCCAAATGAAAGATAATGGATTTATTAATCAGGTTATGTACTTTGATGATACCTTATACTTGGCCTTGAATGGTACTGGCTCATACAATTCCAATAATGTTCAGGGTATTGCCACTTATCACATGAATAACCTCACTCTAAACCAATTAAATACATCAATAGACGGTCTTATCAATTTTATGGTGATTGATCCTGAATTTGGATCTGCTATTATTGGTGGGAACTTTTCCATTCCTGGTAAATGTACAAGTCTTTGCACCGTTGATGCATCTGATGATCAATTGTTTGTTTCTAGAACATTGGCAAGTGATTTGTCAGGTGAAGTCAATTGGTTAAATTATTTTAGAGAATATCAAGTTTTAATAGGTGGTGCTCTTAAAGTGGGCGATCAATCAGGTTATTTAGCTGTTTACAATACCACTTCTGGTATTGTCGAAATTTCTGGCTTATCTGATAGCTTACCGGGTCCAGTTAAACAGTTTCTCTTTGCAAATGAAACCTCCGATGATAAATCATTAGATGATCAAATCATTGTCCTTGGTGATAATTATCTTGGTTACCTCAATGGTTCATCATGGACTTCTCTTGCGGGTGGTTTAGACTTGACAGGCTCTCAGCTAACTGGTATCTCTTTAGTGGACACGGAATCTTCTCCTTCTGGTGAGAAAGCTGTTATTGTTGCAGGTAAGGCATTGATGCTCTCTGGTGACTTTAACTTGGCTAGTGGCGGCGAAAAAGTTTCCAATGCTATTTTCGATGGTCAAACGTGGTCACCTTTTGCTGTTACCTCAAACTCCGGTTCACCAAATAATGGTGGCGGAATCAAAGGTGGTAATATCATAAGACATGCTTCCATGTATGTTTTATCTGGATCTTTCAGCTCCACGTCTAGCAGTAGCTCATCTCCAAAGCCAACTTCCACTGGGTTGATTGATCAAAAGAAGCTCGACTATTTTTCATCTGGGGAAGTTGTGGGAGTTTCATTAGCGCTAGCTCTTGGTACAATTCTCGTATTAGGTGTTGCTGCGGGCCTGTTGTTCCGTTTCACAGGTTCAAAGGAGGATTCTATAGAGGAGGGCGATTATCAAGAAGAAAAGATGATGGAAGCTGTTCCTCCTGGTGATATCATGTGAACTAATCTACGACGTTTTTCTATTTATTTATATATTTTATTTTGTAATTTTAATCTTCAGTTCTACTTAACTTATTGTTTAGCTTATGATCACAGTGATTTCCTGTGGACTGTATCAAAGAGAAAAATGAATTTGAAAAATTGAGATTGATTGCACAAAGAGTAAGTAACAAAAAAATTAAAAATCTAGGTGTTAGTGTTCATTGCTTCGAATAGTTCGTTAAAGATGACGTTTGTGTTGCCCTCTATGGTTGAGGGACCCCAATTTGACATTTTGCGGCGAACAGTGGGGTTGGATATGCGAGGACCGAGCGCGTTTGCTGCTCAAAAAGTGCTTCAAAACGCGTACTCTCCAAGAATTGCTGTTATCGAGTCAAAAAAGGCCCAAGAATTCATCAAGCAATGTGAGACAACGTGCAATAGAGCCCTAGAGTTTTTTGGCTATTTTGAAGAAGCCATTGCATTGCAGACTCAACGTGTAAAGTTTGTAGAGGATGTTTTAATTGGAAATGGTTATGAAAAAATGACAGAGTTGTTTGAACCTAACAAGATAGAAAATGATCTTGGAAAGTACATAAATGAAATTGATGGCTGCTTTGATCAAGCAGGTTTTTCTGATAAAATCATTATGGAAAATACAATATATTTGAAACTACTTTCTCAAATAATGTCTAACGAGTCTATCAGTCCTTTCGATTGTTTTAATCATCCTGTTATGAGATTGTTTGTTGTATCTGGTGACGAAACTATTGATGAGATCAATTCACTCATACACTCATCCATGGATTTAAGCCTCATACCCAAATGGGTTGATTTGAGCTCAATTAAACATTGTGTTTTTGCCCTAGTTGATGAAAACAACAGTCAAATGTTCCAGAATGCATTAAGCATTCAAGAATCATTGGAAGTAAAGCTGATTATTGTTCCAGTTCCCAGTGATAGTGGGAATGATGTGAGCTTGAAATCTCCGTTTTTCAATCCTGCGGCTATTGAGTTGTCCTCAAAAGTCTACAAGTTATGGAAATCTCAACTTTTAGATTTAATAAATAAAGAAATGCTTCCATTCATAAATTCAAAAGTTAAACAATGGGTTGATGAAGTAGTCACACCGAAGAAAAGTCTCACCAACCGACTATTCAATACTAAGAAGTGGGGGGCATCAACCAAAGGCTCGTTTTTCTCCTTTGGTAATAAAAATAACGGGGTGATTGTCGAAGAAGAGCCTAACTACAACATTGACGGTGAATATTATCTAGCATCTAGTCCCGAAATGATAATTAAAAAGTTGGGCGATTGGTATTTCATGCTACAGGATTACAAAAATGCTTACAGTATGTACGATTTGGTGAAAAAAGATATGACCAACGATAAAGCCTTTTTTCATTTGACTGTATTGCAGGAGAATACCATTGCATCTCTATTGCTGGGCTCCATTAAAAAGATGGATCCATTTTCAAAGAAAGCTGATCTTCAGCAACAGCAACAGCAACAACAGCAGCCGTTACAGCCAATTACTGTAAAAATGATTTCAGAAACTATAACACCAGCCATAGAGTCAACGTTTTATTCTTATTTATCCAAATACAATTTGAAGACTCACAGCATAAGAATGAGCATCCTGGTTGCCGAATATTATTTTTTATTGGGCCAATCATTGGCGTACTCTGAAAATAAGCCTAGCAACTCGTTTAGCTTAACTAGCATATATTTTTCCGAGTCAATCAACTTATTCAAAAAACTTGTAGACTCAAAATTATTAGGTGACACTATCAATAGTCAGCTCATGTTGAGAATTGCCTGTATATATTACTGTTTTGACAGACCCATTTTGAATTTACCGGATAGCTACGCTGAAGAGGATGAAGTGTTTCAAAACCCATTGAAACTTGACGTTGCAGTCATATCTTTGATGGGAAGGAAGAGGTCCAGAAAATCCATCCTTTGGATGCTCCTTGCAGCTAAAGAGATGGATTCTAGTATTAGCAAAAATCAAATAAGGCTAATAATAGAACACTTGGAAAGCGAGCTTGCGTCAAATACGGAGGAATTGGCGTGGTTAGAAAGAGAAAACTCAATATTGCAAAAATTAAAAGAGCTGAGCAGTTCAGATCTGTAATTTCTTCAGATTTCAAAATGATCCGAAATTTTTCAACACGTACACACAATCGTGGTCATTAATATCTCAATCACAAAATGGCTCCTATTTACTTTGCCAATGTCAAGTCAGTCATCTCAGCTGACACGCTTGTATTGTCCTCACCAAAAGGTTCCGAAGAAAGAGTCTTGTCTTTGCAGTACTTGCAAGCACCAAGATTACAAAGTAACGATAAGTATGCGTTTGAATCTCGCGAGTTACTAAGAACTCTACTTGTTGGTAAGAAGATCAAATTCTGGGTCAACTATAAAACCAATAATGGTCGTGAATTTGGTGATATCTCCACTCCACTTTTCCCATCATTGATTGAGTATGTCCTAGAAAAGGGTGCCGCCAAGTTGAAGGATAATGCTGGTTCATTTGACGAAGAAGAAGATGAAGAATTGACTAAGTTCAAGATTGCTCAAGAAAAGGCACAGAACGCTCAATTAGGTGTCTGGGATCCAAGCGCTAAGTCTATAAATTTAGTTTCAAGACCTCAATCCATCGACAACACTACTCCAATTGAATCAATCATTGAAAAGGTCATCTCCGGTGACAGGTTATTAGCTAGACTTATTATATCCAAAGACACTCACTGTGTCATTCCTGTGTTGATTGCTGGTGTCAGGGCGCCAAGATCATCTTCTCCGGATGAAGCTGGTGAACCATATGGTGACGCTGCCAAGAACTTTGTTGAAACAAAGTTACTTATGAGAAGTGTCACTATTAATTTATTGGGTGAATCCTCCACTGGCGTGCTAGTAGGTAAAATTAATCACCCAGCTGGTAATATTTCTGGAAAGATTTTAGCTGAAGGGCTGGCTGAGATCGTTGATTGGCAATCCGCCATTATCGGGTCGGCCGGTATGTCTGCTTTACGTAAACAAGAAAAGTTAGCCAGAGACGAAGGTTTGAATTTATGGAAATCACATGTTGCCAAGGCTACTAAAACTTCTTCTGGTTCTTCAGCCATCACCCCAGGTAAGACTATCCATGCCGTCGTCTCAAAGGTTGTTTCTGCAGACACTATTGTCTTAAGGTTAGCTAACGGTTCAGATGCTACCGTTCAATTAGCTTCCATTAGAGCTCCAAGAATTAACGCAGATAACGTTCAAGCATCTTATGCTCCTATTTCTAAAGAATATGTTAGAAAGAAAATCATTGGGAAATCTGTTACTGCCATTATTGAATCCATCAGAGAAGGTAATGAGCAATTTGATGAAAGACCGATGGTTACATTGAAGACTGCATCTGGTGTCAACATCGGTAAAGATTTAGTAACTAAGGGTCTTTGCGGTGTCATCAGACACAGAAAGGGTGAGGATAGACCAGATTATTGGGATGAATTGATTGAGTGTGAGGCCCAAGCTATTAAAGCCCGTGCTGGTATCCATGGCTCCGCTGTTGAAACAGGCAAAATAATTGATGCCTCAGAAAATGCAGCAAGGGCTAAACCATATTTATTCTCATTTCAAAATAGAAGTGTTATCCCAGCAATTGTTGAGCATGTTTCTTCGGGTAACAGATTTAAAATTTTGCTTCAGAAAGAAGGTGTTAAATTAACTTTAGTTCTCGGAGGTTTATCAAACACTAGTGGCCATTCAGAGCTTTCAGAAAAGGCCACCGTTTTGGCTACAGATATTTTTTACCAAAGAGATGTTGACATTCAAATCTACGGTGTCGATAGAGTAGGTGGTTTTATCGGTAACATCTTTGCTCCTGGTTCTAAGGAGCCATTCCAAAAAACTTTGCTATCCCAAGGTTTGTATGAGTCTCATGAAAGATCTTTGCAAGACACCAAGTTTGCTTCTCTATTGGCAGAAGCTGAAAATCAAGCAAAGGAAAACAAAGTTGGTCTTTGGGAGAATTATGACCCTGCTCAAGATATCCAGGCTTTGAATGACTCTATTGAAAACTTGAAAATTGAAAAAGAGTACTTAGACGCTAAAGTTGTTGAAGTTTTAAAAGACGGCACCATTGCATTTCAAATAATCGATGAATCAAATAACAAATTGAAGAGTTTCATGGAAAGTTTCCGTAGTGCTTGTTCCAAATTTCCAGTGCTAACATCGTTTCCTAAGCGAGGTGAAGTTGTTGCTGCTAAATTATCTGACAATGGTAAGTTTTATAGAGCTAAGGTTAGATCAGTCAATAAGATCGAGAACGCTGTCGAAGTTCAACATGTTGATTATGGAACCATTGAAGAAGTTCCATTAACCGATTTAAAATCCATCACTTCTTCTGACTTTTCCTTGAGTTCTTACAAGCCGCAAGCTCATATTGCCCAACTGTCACTTATCAACATGCCACCTGAATCTCAACCTGACTTTTTCAACGAAGCTATTTACGCCCTGGAAGAGCTGTTAGATAAGAATGTTGTTGTTTGTGTCAATTTCAAAAATCCAAGAGCAGATGTCGAATATGACGTCGTCATTTACGATCCTGAAGTCATTGCGTCTGATCCAACCATGAGTGTCAATAAAGATATGGTTCAAGAAGGTTTGGTATTGGTAAAGAAGAATAACTTGAACAGATATGAGCAATTATTATCTGAAGAAAGGCAAGAGCTTCTTAACCTCGAAAACTCTGCCAAACTTTCTCACGTTGGTTGTTGGCAATTTGGTGACATTGAAGGTACGGAAGACTTCTAAGTTTTTCATATTCTTATAATAAATAACGTTAATTCATCATTTTATAAAATTTTCTAATTTGTGAAACTATAAACAGGTTTTCTAATCAATCTTAATCTTAAGCACCATTAATAAAAGCTAAAATATCATCAATACTTTTGTTGGCAAGGGTTGGATCTGAGCTAACCTCCTTTGTTGCGTTCTTCGTTGTTGCTGCCTTGTTCTTAGCCGCCAATTCAGCAGCAGCCCTAGCTTCTCTTTCATCGGCTTTTCTCTTGACAGAAGAATATTTGATGTAGTTGTCCAGCTGGGTAGTCCAGGTTCTAGCATCTACAGTATTCTTATTCAATAAACCTAAAGCAGACAACATGCCTGAGTAACCTTCAGCAGCAAACTTAGAAGCTTCCTTTAATTGACCAAACTCTGGTAAGATTTGAGACAATCTGTATCTGAAGATAGCAGAGTCGACAGAATCGTCACCGTAAGTCTTGTCACTTAATTCGATCATCTTCTTCAAAGTAGCCACGGCTTGCTCCTTCAAGTTTAAGTTCAAACAAAGAATGAAAACAGTGTTCAAAGAGGAAATGACAGTAGGGTGGTATTCACCATGAGCCACAGTCCATTGGTTGATTAATCTCTTAAGTAATTTGAACCCATTCACAAATGCTTCATGAGAAACCTCAATGTTGATCAATTGGTTTAGGGACAAAGCTGATTGGTAAGAATCAGCACCGTAGTATCTTTCAAAAATTTGGAAAGCCTTTCTGGCGAAAACATCGCCTTCTGGGTAAGAGTTCAAGATGGCTGAAATTCTGGACATGTAAACAGCAGTTTGTCTGTGAACAGGGCCATATAATTGTTCAGCATAATCAATCATAATACTTAATTGAGAGAACAATTCGGATGTAGTGGTGTCTTCCTTGATAGAGTTGGTAATGCTTGCCCACACTCTTTGTAACAAAGCAGAATCATAAATGGAGTCTTTTGTCACTGGTACAATCGCAGTGATATCACTTGGAACAAAAGTGGTCGTTTGAGCTTGAGCCTTAGGTTCTGCGTTAACAACCTTCTTACCCTTCTTCTTTGATTGAGTCTTTTCAATTAAAGCAACGGCCTTTTCGATAGCAGTGGTTTGAGTCTCAATTTGAGTGTTTAACTCTTCATTGGTAAAAGCATAAGCTCTGTCAGTCCATTGAATACCAAACTTAATAGAAACATTTCTCCATAAAGACAAAACATTGATGTCATCAACCCAAGTTTCTGGTAATTGAAATCTGAATCTGATTGAAACTTCCTTAGCAATAGCTTGGTGGACATCCTTTGCAGAAACATTCAAAGAAGTGATGTCAAACTCTGGGTAAATTTCCAATAGTTGAGCGTCAACTTCTGGAATAGATGGGGTTGGGTTAGCTTTGGAAGCCAATAAAAGGTTAAAAATGTGTGAAATGACGGTAGAAGCCAAAACCAGTGGAACATTTTCTAATAACTTTCTCAAATAATGCTTGGTACCTCTAGCAATCATTTCCTCAACGGATAACTTGTAAAGAGCATTCAAAAGAGCATCATTTGGATAAGAAGTCAAAGTATCAACTAATTCAGTTTCTTCTTCTTTTTCTTCTTCTTCATCCTCTTTGATTGGTTCACCCTTTTGTTGAGCTTCAAGTTGGGCCTTGTATTTTGCTTCAGCCTTGGCAATCTTGGCCTTGTACTTAGCGTCTTCAACTTCGTTAATCTTAGATAATTCTTCTTTCTTAGCGGCCTTGATCTTGCTGAATTCGTTCTTCTTTTCCAAAGCTAGCCTAGCAACGTCACCAAGATATCTCATGTTGATACCTCTGGAGTGAAGCAATTCAGACAAATGGATACCATCAATAGGGTTTTGGTTATCAGTGACAGATTGTTCATCAACAAATTCAGGAATCAACACCTTGTTTAAGAATTCAGAAACGTTTCTGACATCAGCTTCATCAGCAGCTAACTGAGCAGCCAATTCTGCATTTGGGGCCTTTGGCAAGCAGAAAGCATCAGGATTCAATGCGAATAAACTTGGATCAACACCAATTGTTGGCTTCTCTTCCGAAGATTTCTTACCTTCCTTTTCGATTCTTTCAGTTTCTTTCTTAATAGCAACGGCGGTTTCCCTTCTAACCCATTCACTAACGGCCTCTCTTCTCAAGTGAACAACCTTGTGTGGGTAGGAATCTTCCTTGGAAAAATCAACATGCTTTTCAATGAATTCGATATCCAATGGGGTAGTCTTACATAAATCAACAGCGTATTTCTTACCATCTGTACCATACAAGCCGTTAGTGTAAGCAGAAGTGTAAACATCGATGACGGTTTCACCATCTTCAGTCCAGACCTTGTGGGGCTTGATACTGAAGGCTTCACCAATAACCTTGAATGATTCGGCTATTGATTCTTCATTCAATAAGTTAGATTGGCCATTGGTGTAACCATATTGTGTTTGTACGGAAGTAGCCTTTTCATCAGCTGCATCGGTAAAAATACCTGGAACTGGAGCTTGAGCAACAATTCTTTGACCACAGTAATCAATGACAGTGGTAAGCAGACAGTGAACGTCATCTAGGTCGTATTTGTTCATTAATTTGACAGCAGCAACATCTTTAGCAGCAGCAACTCTGGTAGATTCTTCCCCTGAATCAGCATAGTGACCTAAAGAATCAGTTGGCTTAGAATAAAAGATACCATTTTTCAAATAACTCCAATCTTCTTTTGCCTCTTCAGGGTTAAGAGGCTCGATTTCACCTCTCGCGACAGCCATAGCGCCTTCAATAGCGGCTAAGTTGAACTGGGAGGAGATTTCAATGAACAAGTTGTCTCTCACCAAAGGAGTGGCATTTTCAATTACAACATCCTTAGCTGTTTGATACTCAGCATTCCAGTCCTTGCTTAAACCTGCATCAACGGAACCTGATTGAAAGTAGGCGACTTGAGATCTGGCCAAGTCGGCAGCTGGTTCAGATTTTTGAGCCAACCATGGGTTAGACAACAATAAGCTGGATGGTTGGACGTAAAGTTCGGGAGCAATCTTTGCGTAAACTTGATCATTGGCTTTAACTTGTTCCGAGAATTTTGGGGAAAGAGCAACCAACATGTTCAACAAAGAGAAAGTCTTTGAAACTTTAGCAGATTGCTTGATGGAAGGGTCAAATCTATTATCAGTGGTATTGTTGATAAAAAAACCAGAAACACTGGCAGTGACATTGACGTTTTCACCTTCAAGGGTCTTAATTGTAAGGTAGAACAAATCACCATAGGCTCTTCTAGAAACAGTGACTGGGTTCCAAGGAGAAAGAGCCAAAGACTTCAAGGCAGGCCTTAGGTATTCGACTTTCTTAGAGCCAGCAACAGTAGCAGTAGAAGACCCAATCGATAAAATTTCCGCGATGAGCTTAGAAGCTTCGACCTTTTCTTCTTCAGTCAATTCTGGTTTCTTTGGCTCAGCATCCTCACCTTTAGCTTCCTCACCTTCCTTTGGAGCTTCTTCTGCTGACTTTTGTTCTTCTTCTTCCTTAATCTTAATATCTTCCAGAGCCATAGCATCCCAAGAGGAAGCACCGTGTGCTTCACCTACAATTTGCTGCAAGGTAGGCTTGTTAACATCTAAACTGGCAAGCTTTCTGACAATATTAACATGTTCTCTGGCTGAAAGTTCAGTGTAGGCAACAAGAGAAAGATCCATGGAAATCTTAGAATCTTTTGCAATGTCTGCCAATGTCACAGCGTCGCCCAGGCTAGCGCCACCGTGGGTCAACTGGTAGTTGGTGAAGGTTTGAGTGGCTGCGATGTCTTTAAGGGCAGCTCTGATTTCAAACACAGAGTTGGCCGCAAGCGACTCAAACTCAATGCTCTGTTTAGCCGGAAGGTTAATCTTCACGTGCACAGACTCGGGAACCTCCTCGGTACTCATGTTGCTTGGAAGAGAAGGGTAACTCTACTGGAGATGAGTAAAAAATTTCGTCCAGATCTTGTCATCAATTGCCGTTTTCGGAGTAGGGGATACTAAATGCTCATGTGCTCAGCACATATATATAGATGAATATATAATATTTTTGTTACTTACCTCTATAGAGAGTTAATATCTAATCGACGCGCAACTGTCTATACATTGTGAGCGTCAAGTACAATGAGCCAAGAAAACCGATGGAACCGCACATCAGCCCAATACCAAGGGATATCACTGCCGAATAACCAACGTACATAATAACCGACGTTAAATTACCTAAACTCATCTTAGTGAGAGCCAGTGAATGCAAAAAGATGTATACGGCAACACCCCCACCAATGAAAAAGGATTTCCATTGCCATAGGTAGTTTTCATTGCACAAGTTGAAGTACGTCAACAGGAGAGTTACCAACCCGGAAGTGAAAAGCATCAACACAATACAGAAGAAAAGGAAGCCAAACATGTAATAAATTCTGTTAAACCAGAGAGAGTTGAAAATGAAGTACAATTCAATAGAAATTGCACCAAATGGGAAGATACCAGCTAACATAGCCATGGCGAAAGTTCTCTTGTACCAAGGCTGTGGTGGAATTTGTCTTGGGATTTGATTAACCTTTACTGGAATTTCAATTGGAGCCTTCCTAATACCCATCAACGATCCTAAGCATGACAAAGGAATAGAAATGACAAACCAAATTAGAACAATGGCAAGCATTGTACCAAATGGAACAGCGCCCGATGATTCGGCTAAGATCAAGAAGAAATTGATGAAGAGGAACACAGAGAAAATAAAACCAGGAACCAAAAGTGGAGTCAAGATCATATTAATCTTCCAATCTTCACCCTTGAAAAACTTGTAAATGAATGCAGAAAAATATGAACCAACAAATCCATAAACTGAATAAAGAACAAAGGTGATTGTTGAAAGGGAACCTCTATTGGAAGGTGACAACAACCCAAACAAAGCAAAGAAGCATGTGGTAATGGTCATCAAAACAAGTTGAATACCTGAACCAATCATCACTGACAAAAGCATTGGATTTTTAGGAGCTCTGAAAACATCGGCATAAATTAATTTCCATCCCATCTCATCAATTACATCATCATCTAAATTCAGGTTGTTATATTTGGCCAAATCACTCTTCAAATTGGTGACTAGAACATGGGACATGATAAATGATAAGATTAGAACAACAATACTAAAATTGATTAAAGCATACCATTGAATCTTTGGATCATAAACATGTAAATATTTATCCCATCTAGTAGCCCATGGGGTATCACTTGCAATCCAATAAACTGAGTAAGTAAATTTGACCTTGGTATCAGAGTCTTCGTTCAAACGTAGCGGAGGGGAATCTGCTAATGTGCAATCTTCTTCGCCCTCGGCATATTTGATAGATCTTGGGTTGATTAATGAGCCGACAACTCTATAATTTCCATCGGCTCTCAAATGATATTCAACGTAAATATCATAATGGTTGTAAAAGAAAGGGATTTTAGCTTCATCCTCATAGCCAATGTTGAAACCTTGCGAGTAAAATGGTTCACCTGTTTTGGCATCTTCCAACGTTCTAGCCACAGGTAGCCCATCAACAAGCCAATCGTTTTGATATCCTGCGCCAATAAGCTTATTGACAAATGCAGCATCCTTAGCAGGATAAATAGTTTCACATAAACTTTGACATGTAACATTTTGTAGAACGTTCAGTTCAAATGGAGAATTGAAGATTCTGTCCCCAAATAAAATTGCACCTAATGATTCAGATTGATGCTTCAATCCATCTTTCGGTTTGCAATAATGAAATGCATCCGTGTAATAATCATATGAATATAAGTATGTTTTCGAATCTTCATCTTGCTTTCGTAAAGATGGCACGACGTGGTTCACCATGAGGGGCACCACATCGTTCTCTTGATAGTCAACCGGTGCCACCCCTGGGAGGTAAAATGCAGAGGCCGTTTGTAAGCCTAATGCCAATGACACAAGTCTCAATGCAAGAACCATTTGATTCGCAAATGAAGAACAAAGTTTGAAAAAAACAATTACCGTTTTAATGAAATTCCCCTGTTCCTCTTTAAAAAAATAGGCGCCAAAAAAAATTAGCACCGGCTGGTTTCGATCCAGCGACATCAGGGTTATGAGCCCTGCGCGCTTCCACTGCGCCACGGTGCTTTTAACAAGACAAAAAAAGGCAAAAGGTAAATATAGCATGCAGTCTAAATAACAAAAGTTCCAATTAAACCAGCGATAATCTTTCTCCCCTATATGATAAGGGGTTAAAACTATAGCTATATAATCTTCGATAAGAATGAAAACTGTGAACCCATACTCAAGGTGTTCAGGGTAATTTCTGAAAAAACATATGAGTCTGACGTTTTTAGTTATAAATTTTTGCTGCCCGTAAGAAAAATGACAGTTTTTTTGGTGTCAATCTGAGCTTATTTTAATTTATGGGTGGGGAGCCATGATCAACGGAGCAATCATTGCTTATATTGATTGCAATCAACTCTGCTTATTGAAATATCCATAAGATAAAAGCTAGATGATTCTGTTCTTCTAATATGTGTAATCGGCTCAATCCGAACTACTTTTTTTATATAACTCAAGCGTTTTTTGCTTTTACAAATTGAGAGTTGATCTAGATACAACAAAGGGCAAATTATACAAGAAGTTCAGGAAACCCTTAAAAAGAAAGGCTTGTAAGACAATCTTTTCGTGGAAATTCTTATTAAATGAAATTTCAACTTTTGGGAATGGCTCTTAGAAACTCCCTGATTATTTGTATATTCTTACGGTTGCCACTAAAACTAAGATCTGTTGTTAACGTTATTAAAATAAAAATCTGCGGATTATACCCAAAAAGCTTGAGACAACGATATCTCAAGTTCAACAGAGGTCACCATTTAAAAAAGCTGGCTCCATTTAGCAGCATTAGGTAAGCGATTAATCCAAGTTATATAAAGTGGCATTTTATAAAACAGCTACTCAAGCTAGTAAAGAATCATACTGCCATACTGAATCAATTTCTGTTTCGTTCCTCTGCCATATTAAAGAAAAAATGGTGCTAAATCGATTTCATTTGGGCAGGAGCCAACGATTATGCCCATCACCACCATTATTATTATCCTTATTCCGTCCACTAAACAGATGTCACTTCAATGATTGAACTATAGCTTACATGAAAATCAATTTAACTGAAAACAAAAATTCTCCTCTGGGCCACTATGGTATACAGCCACCATTTATGGGTAGTTACTAGAGAGCTTTGATGTAAACTGGTGTCAACGGAAACTCTGCTGCAGGGACCTACACTTATGGTTGCAAAATTTTCTAATTTAACCCACAGCACATTCTAAGCAAAATTGCGTCACCACTGTTTTTCTTTAAATAGACGCGTGTTACAGTAGTGGATAAAGCTCGGTCAAACTTTCCACATTGGCAATAAGAGTACATGTAGACACATTGTCACGAATGCTGAGTCAGCCACCCTTTTTCAAAATAATTTGATTCAATCAGCTATTAAAGACTCAGGGTGAGTATATTTACTGCCTCCCCAAAGAGGCGTGTACTAAAATAGCATTCAATTATTTTTTTATTCTCAAAAGCAATATCACACAACGGTTCCTTTTTGGCCCAGGTTGCGGTTTTAAATTGTCGGCACAAAGGGCAAAGTTGATGTTTGTTCCTGCTTAGAGTAGAACATTTGGATTGGATTCCAATACTAAGGCACGCAAAGCCCATTTTCAGGATAAAAATGCACGGAGTAATAATTCCGTTATTGGGAAACGCTAAGAGAAGTAGTTTAATGAGTTTTGCTTCATTAATTGAAGAAACTGTAATTTTTGTATGAATCCTTTTTTGAACCTACTGGCCCTTAATTGGTTCTTTATGATCTAACTATTAATCTAGTCTCTGTACATTATAAATTCGGCTAGACTTATTTTATGGGAGTGTGTTATCTCTGCATTGCTTTTTTTGAAAGTTCGTTAAATCTTGCCGAAAACGCTAATGCAGATCAAAACCTGTTTCCCATTCAACAGCAATAAACTTTCAATAAAGCTTTGGCAAAATTGAGACTTTGTTACGCTTTGCACTAGGAGGCTATTACCCAGGAAAAAAAGTTGAGTTAAAATGACTAAGTTGATCATTAGGAATTGAAAATTGCACACATAGTGAATCACTCATTGAGGCGACGTTCATGTGAATTGATACCGAGAAAAGGAGTTGTTTAGCCAGTAAGCATTCAGTTTGTTAACGATTGATAAATAAACCGGAAGCTGGGTTCTATCCATTTTGGTTATGACAGTAAATCTATCACTCGTACCCACTTCAAAAAGGGACGAACCGCTAGCTGGTATATCATCTACTTTTATCAATATCACCACATGATGCTTTAACGCTACTTAGTGGATACTTTTCTCTAGTGAAAGCAAACACAAGCCTTTAGAGAATAAAGCAAAGTAAACAAACTGAACAACAACTCTTCGTAGCCCTTAATCAACCATTTTGATGCGGCCTATTCAGTAATAATGTTGCAGAACAGCAAAGCAGTACACAAAGGAAAGAAGGAACAGAACAGAACAAAACATACTATTTAAATCTACGAAACTGTTCAATTATATTGCTTTAAAATTACAATGCATAAGCTAACCCTCCGCAATCAATCGCCTACCTGTAGGGGAAAAAATTGACAGTTGAAAAAACCTGCTTTGTACCACAGGCCTTCTCTTACCCGGGGCTAGCTAATGTTTACGTATTTGAGGAAACCTCCTCTTTTCCAAGCCGCCCCTTTTTGCCTATATATTTAAAAATAGCCTGGTCCGATTTGGACAAAATATTATTTAATTTTTTCTCGTATACGATGCGCATAATTTTTTTAGAGCTGAACAATAGGCTGTGAGTTTGAGCCATTTGAGCTTCAAATGTTTCACCATGAATAAAAATCCGGCATGGGAAAAAAAAGCCAAAAAAAGCCATTGCGGTAATAAAAGGGCTTTGGAAAGGAACAGTGGTGACCCAATTAAGCCGGGCTCAAAAAACATTAATGCATTGCCCTTATTGTCCGGTGAGGTGCTGAACTGACAGCACTTCTATTGCTACCCGGCCTTGATAATAGATGAATAAATTAGATCTTTATAGTAGTAAATAGTAAAGCTCTTTTCAGAATATCTATGGTATATAACGGAATAATTAGTAAAAGTGAGAAAAACAGTGTTCAGAAGACAAAGCTTAGAAAATTAATGATAAACGAAGAATATTTATCGTGTAATAGAGGGAAACTAACATTTGAATTTGACTTTTAGATCCAACAAAAGAGAGCATAGGCGCGCTGATGCTACCAAGAACGTGCGTATTTAATTAAAGCAAAAAAAAAACAAGCAAAAAAAACAAGCACAAAACTAAAACAAATAAGGTATCTTTTCTCTCCTACTGCAACTTTGCTATTATCTCATCTTTCTGCTTGATTTCATTTTCTAGATAACGTATGTAGTCCATTGCCATATCCAAAATCATGGTTTTGTTCAACTTCCTATCAGGCTCGGGCTTGTTGTCATTATTTGTCTTTTCCTTTGCAGAATCCTTTTTGGTCTCAAACAGAACTCCATCCTTGGAAATCCAAGGAACCATCTGCTTGAGCGCATCAATCTTAGAATTGATGTTTATACGATATCTTTTCTCTATTTGATTTTGGTTCAAGCGTTTCTGTTGAGACGTTTTAGTCTTTCTAGATGCCTTTTGGATAGTTTTGGAGTTGATTGCACCGATATCTGACCTCCCGGAGGAGGACGAAGATGGAACACTGCTCACCACACCTGCATCGAAAGAATTTCCCGAACGCGAAGGATCCGAAATGCTGGACAGGGCAGAAGGGGAAGGTATAGCCGAGCTGAGTATATTTGACGAGGGTTGTTGCTGATAATACTGCATCGGATAAACTGCCTGCGTAGCCTCTGGTGGGATGTACAATGATTCTGCATTGTGACCGACATTACCTCCAGTGGCGGAGGCCGCGGCGTATCCACCATCGGTGGAATAAAGTTGAGCTCTGTCACCAGCGCTATACTGAGGAAGATTGAGGAAAGGAGCTTGTTGTAATTGAGAAGTTTCGTCGGGCCACTCTGAGCCAAAGCCCAGGCCTATATTAGGAACCGCGTTTAGCTGGTTGTCGTCAGTGAGTGCGCTGCTGAATTGAAACATTTATAACGAGAGAAGGGTGAATCCAGTGTTTTGGTTCTCAAAACCGGCGAAACAATTTCCTTTTATACCTTAACCGGGAGATTAAAAAAATAATAACAGTAATAATAGAATATTGGTGTATCTTGAGTAAGAGATAACGCAGGAGAAGAGATTGACAATATGTCTCGCTGGGGTGTCTATGTCACATAGCACGAACCCTCCGTACATGCCAGACAGAAAGCTAAGACATTAAATCAGATAAGCATCATCAGATGGACTCACTCCAAAATCAGAACGACGGCTCGCCTGAAGACTTGTTCCATCGCGGGAGCCCCGCTGCACTCAAGACTGGCAGTTGGATACTGGCAAATAAACTAGCACGAGGATTCGATTTTTTCGGGCGCCTCATGCAGGGGGTGCTTGTGTCTCGCATTAATTGGAATGTGTTTCGCAGTGGATGCGTGCAGGCCACGTTGCCGAGCCCCCTTAGCGGGCCACAGCCGTTAGGGGCACATTTGCACTTTCCTGGCGGCTCCCGAGGCCAGAAACATGATATTTCCATACGAGACACACTTAAGAGCCACAAGCTCTTGCTCGTGTTTTTGTTCTTTTACCGAGCGTAATGGAACCTGCATATGCAGGAAGCAGAACCCCCGCAGCTGCCGAGCTTTCGGCCGAAAGCGCAGCACTCCCTTCAAGCGCACCACAGTGGCCCAACAGGTGCCCGTGACGCCAGCGCCAGCTCCAGGTGCGCCTCTGGGGAGCGACAAGTGGAAGTAATGCGTCTCGCTGCGCCCCGTGCCCATTTTCTTCGGTTCTTCTGCAGAGGACATAAAAAGTGAGCACCGCCTCGTCAGTGTCCAGACTTTTTTCCTAGCCACAAGTGGCGTGTCTAGAGCCAAGGCTGCACACCGCTTGGCGGTGGCTCAGTTCGGCTATTCTTGTTATTCTGGGTTTTCACATGACATGCCAGGGGCAAGAGAATGCATCCGAGTGAAGCAGGTTCTGGAACTGCAGCAGAAACCGTGACGCTGAAACTATTGCCACTCCCTAATTTTTGACCGCAGCTATTGTTATTGACTCCATGAATCGTATTAAACACGAAGCCCATAATTGTGCTTTCCAAGCAAAGCTTCTTCTTCTTTTTTCTACGTTATCATATGCTTGATAGACTAAACAGCCCCACGCGTGCCTACGTAAATATACTAAAAATTATAGAACACGACTATTCACCTAGTATCAACAAATTGTTAACACATTCTCCCACGTTGACACCCTCTTGGTCAACGCAACTGGCCATCACATCTCTGATCAAGTCATCTTCCAAGTTGGTGAACATGCTCTTCAGGTTATTAAACACATCTTCCTGCTTCTTGTGCTGTAATTCTTGCATTTGATGCTCCTCAATGGACAACTGTTTTATTCTCTCCAGCTCGCTGATCGGTTCCTCAGGCTCTAAAGTTGGCACCGGCGTTGTACTACCTGACACAACCCCATCAATGCTATCCATCAAGTTGGCAAACGTATTCGATAACGATTGTTTCATCATGCCTGCAGATTTACTCAAAATCTCACCAGGGGAATTTTCTTCCGCTTTCTTTTGTTGGATCTCTCGTATACGTATTTTGGCTTTGTCAATATTCTCATTGAATTCTTCATCTTCAATGGTCAATTGATCCCTATTTAGCCCAATAATAAAATTGCAAGCAATTTCCAATGTACTGACATAATACGATGTTTCACCAACTAAAAACTCTTCATTCCTAAACCTTTCAATATATTTCAGGTTCGAGTAAAGATTTTTTGCTTTGGAATTGAGCAAAACATATATTAAAAGTGGAACAAATGAATCTGCATTTTCTTCTGCAACTTTATTTTGTCTAATAAACCCAAAAATGACCTTAGAGGAATTTAAAATGCATATAATTTTATCCCTTGGAGATTTATATTGATTAGTCTTTTCAATTTCATTGGACGCTAATTTCATGAAATTTGAATCTATTTTGGCATTTGGGATATTTACATCTAAGTGTTCCAACTTAATCCAATCATAAAGGTGTAGATTGGTCCAATATTTCCTATCTTGTAATCTATCACTCTTATGAGAGTCGGTCAATTTATTGAACGCCATCTCTGGACTAAAAACTTCATGATAAACCCTTGTTAAAACCAACTTTTCTAACCCTTCCTTGCAATTGGCTATTTTCAATTCATCATCACCCATTTGATTAAACGGTTCATGTTCAATCAATTTATTAAATAAAAATGCATTGAAGTCTCTAATTAACTTAATTTGCTCTTCAACAGTCCATGATTTTTTGCTAAATTGGTTTAGAAAAGATTTCAAGTACTTATGAACTGGTTCACACTCTTTTGATTTAAAGCTTTTCAAAAATGATTGAAAATCAAATGATTTCTGTTTCTGTAAATTAGGCGAAGGATTTGGTATATCCTTGATAGAGTTGGTTCTACCTCGGTTATTAATGCTGGGTCTGACTGGCTGTTCTTCTGATGGGGTATTTGTTTCTGAATCTGGAATAGGTAAAGATAACACACTGGATTTTCTAACTTCATCGGCAACTTCGTCTTCAATTTGTCGGTCCTTCTCTGTCTGCCCTGCTGGATGATCTTCCACTGGAGTAGCCTCCAATGGATCACTTTCGAAAACTTGTTCACCTTCGTCTTCGGGGATTTTTTCATTAACAATCATCTCTTCCTCTTCGTCACTGCTGCTATCATCATTCAACGCCAGCCCTCTACCATCAGATATGGTAGCCTTGACATCAATTGGTTTTTCCTTAGGAATTGATATATCCAGCATAGTTTTCACCGGACTAGATGTGCGTATTTCACCTTCCTGCTTTTGTTTGACAGGTATTGGCTGTTGTGTGTGTGCTTGGAGTTGCTCGTGTTGTTCGTTGACAGAATCCACCTTCATTCCGTTGGGACTGTCGTCTGCGACTTCAGCTTCATCAACTTCAGCACTATTAACCTCTGTATCACCACCCTTAGTATCATTTGCAGGGTCTGTAATTGTTAATTCCTCAGGCGACGCGGCACCGGTAGTAGCCACAGCGCTCGAGACAGTAGAAACAGATACTGTAGGCTGGTTATGGACAAATGATGGTAACATCAGCCCACCGTTACTCTTTTTACTCCCACCTTCCATTATTGTGGATGAATGATTGAACCACCACAGTAACGTTTTAATTTTATGTACTGGTAATTAGATTGATATAAAATTGCTCAGCAAATTTATTGCAAATCAGATGTCACAATTAGTGCGAATAAAAATCCCATAAGAATTAACGGTTTCAAATTCAGAACAAAGAAAAAACTTTAATAAATCAATAAACACAAAAACACAAACGCAAACAAAAGGCAAACTTAGAACATTAAACATTAAATAAAAAGCACAAAAATTCAACAAATTTAAACTTTCTGCTTTAACTTCCAACCACCACCAACTCTGAAACGGCAAACAATAAACGACACAGAGGAAACAAAAGCGGTACATCCACTAAAAATAACCATCGAATCGTATTTCAGTTTGGTTTGAGTTAAAACCATACCAATTGGTAAAGAAATCAATGAAACAAATGAAACGAAGAAATAGACAGTACCAAATCTTTTACCGTAATCTCTTGGCTTGGAAATTGCAGATGTGCACAATGGAATCATTGCCAATGCGCCCGCCATAGCAAACCCAAAAATAACACAGAAGACTAACAATCCAGGATAATATTTCCCAAATGGTAACCAAATGACAAAGACAGCAAATGTCATGATTATTGACATTAGTGTACCCATATTGAAAGGACCATATACATCGGTTAATATAGTCGGAACTAATCTACCTAGAACACCTGCTGCATTGGTCACAGTTAAGGCAATAAGTGACTGACTTTCATTAAAACCTTTGCTGAGTGCATAAGATGGAATATAAGTTGTAACAATCAACAATGAAAACTCAACAAAACAAATTGCAATCGAAACCCATAGAAATGTAACGTCCTTGAAAACCTCTATGTCAACCATACTTTTCAAAGTTTGGGCGAAACCTTTCAACGTTTTTGGTGAGGGTCTAGTGATGCCATCTTCTTCGTCATTTAACAGTTTCAATGATTGGATTTCTTCATGCCTGTCATTCATCAAGTAATACGACAATGTTATAACACCAATGAAAATGAAACCTAAAATCCGCATTGTCCATTCAAATCCAACCTTGTCATATAATGATCTACAAACGAGGGGCCAAATGACACCCCCAACACTAGCACCAGGCATAACAAATGCACAAGCTAGCCCTCTTTTTTTATTGAAAAATTGACCCGAGGCAGTCATGACAGGCGTTGATAATAAGGCACAACCCAGACCTGTGCAGATGGAAAATGCCAAGAAAAACTGGTATAACTGAGTGCACGAGCCTGTTGCAATCATACCACCACAGGTCAAAATCCCGCCTACAACGAACAACTGCTTGTACCCATAAACATCAAAGATAACTCCTCCGACCATCATGAACAATAGCATGATAAACGAGTAAACCGAGAAGATCATCGAGATGCTCACTGCATTCTCATCGACTAAGATATGCTCGGTGACGTAAGATTCAATGGCACCCATCGTGTTCATCACACCGTATGCAACCAAAAGGCCAATGAAGCCTCCCACTACTGTGGACCATCCTTCACGACCTCCCTCTGGATATTCCAATTCGTGTTTTTCATGAACCAGAAACTGCTCAACAAACTCTATTTCCTCCTCTTCCTCATCTGTGAAGTTCTTGGCAGGCATGGGGGTTTCAACTGGTTTTAATTAATTAAAGAAAGAAATAAAGACCCTTTGGAATATGACTCAAATGGAGTCATTAAGGTGAAAAAAAACCCTTAAAAAAATCACTAGGCAATTTCCGAAGGTACTGATAAGCGACATTGCCTTGCAAGGGAACGTAAATGAAAATCCAGCGGTGTATTCTAAACTCCGTGCAACAGCCTGAGAAGCGGTCCCTTTTTTTGATTGGAGGCAAGATGACTCTGACGAGAGAAACTGTGAGATGCTGAGCGGTCTTCGCTGCTGCTAGCTACAATATCGCTGGAAGTTTATAACACAATTACTTATATCCGTTGACCAGTGCGTGAAAAGCTGTTTAGAAGTTAGACTTTAATTATTTGCAGTTCTGACAGAGAAAGCTATTGAGATCACCAAGCTCATCAGTTGATGGCAGGCGATGAAATTCAAACGGCAAAACATAATATACAATACTGTTTTCTTCAGGCCTCAGAAAGCTGAAATCGTTCGCAACTCAAATCGAAAGACATTGCTGCAATCCATTGAAAAGGTTTCCTTAACTCTTCCAGGATATCACCAAATATTTACAAATAGCACTTCTTGTCATGGAAAAAATTAAGTTCCACGTACATATAGTTTTTGACTGATAGTTTAATCTATACCCACAAACACAGACAAGAATGGTTTTGACAAGACGCCTGTTGTCACTTTTGGTATGGCAGCTATCCTGGGCTTCTGCTAGCGAAAAAGAGGACTACACAGAGGTGGGCGATTTGCTCTGCCTCAAATCCAACCCAGAAACGTGTTACCCTAAGCTTTTTGAACCCGGAGAGAACTGGAAACCGGTCTTGCCCGGTCAAATGATCCCTGCAGGACTACAAGTGAGGCTAAGTCTTGAAAATGACTTTAGAGAAGCGAAATACGCTGAAGGACATGATCAGAACCATGACAATCTACTGGCTCCTGCTGCTGTTGGGGGTGGGGACAACAACAAGAAGGAGGTTGAATATAAACATAAAAACAAGCCTAAAAAGCACGCTGCTGTTGCAATTGTTGAAAGCGAAACCCCGTTCGCTAAAGGCCTTCAGTATTTACAAGAATTGTTCAAAGGGGACCGAATTCCGAGGAAACTTACTTACGGTGAACTATTGGAACATTTAAACGCAGTGAATGATTTAGCCTCTGACATCGAAAATGGGGTTGCAATTTCGAAACTTTCTCTAAAGCCATTGTTGCATCTAACTGGGCTGTATGACGAAAATAACACGAAATCATTTGGGCTGACCTTCAGACAATTGAATAATGTCAAAGATTTAAGTTACAAGATTCTATCAGCTACTTTTAGAAACAACGAAGAAGCGCAAGCTGTTTTGTTAAGCCATCTTACTGATCAAGTTGGATTCTTGGAGAAACTCGTAAACCATGAAGACAATGCTTTAGTTTCTAAAAGTAGACTCGGCTTTTTGGGCTCTCTCTTGAACAACAGCCAGTTTGATCATGCATTCATCCAAGGAGAGATCGAGACGCAGCTGCTAAAATTATACAGCGTTAACACTGATCATGGCATTAAAAATAGAATTCTACTGATTCTAGAAGACAGAGACCTGAATAAACGAGACATTAGTAATGATGACGAAATGGAACTCCACCAATCACCGGACGAGAGGTACGCGAAAAGGATAGAGAGTAAGCTAATCAAAACTAGCGTATCTACCGACGTCGAGGCTCAGCAGTTGTTGGCTCACTTGAAAACCATGAAGTTAAACCGAGACTCTGTTTTCAAAGCTTCCGCGCCCTTCTTGGACTGGCTCAGCCAGGAAATTGAGACAGCCAAAAGCGATCGGAGAAAGCGTGGATTAGACAGCGCGATGGTTGACACGCTTATCGAGCTACGTCATGAGGTTTTCGGCAACCGTTTGGGGTCTAGAAAGGAGTTTATAGATGATTTGTAGTCCGAAGACGTCATATGCAGGAACGCAAAAATAAAAATAGTGTGCCTGGCCGTTGTTGACATTTTTTATTGTGTTTTGAATCCGTTTTAAATTTCTCCTCTTTTGCTCCAGCGCGTTCCTGTTTGGTTGAATCCATCATTAAAGCATCCTACACTCACTACAACAATGCTAGCTATTAGAGATCAAACAACCGACGCCTTTTTTACAGATTTGATCCCATTTACAGGCGCCACCACGATTACTACAGCTGGAGAGGCTGCTAATGCAGACACAGCCACAGTTGAATCCTTGGCAGCCAATATCGAGCCGACAAGCGTGTCTTTTGCGGCCAGTCAATTAGACAGCATTATTAGTGACTCAGCAGAAACTGCTGAGACTTCCACAACCACCCATTTCAACTCGGATCTCTCTCAAACGTTTGTGACTAGAACTACTAATGTTGTAGATCCAGCCCCTTCTTCTTTTTCCGTTGAAACCCATTCAAGCTCAAACGGTGGCAATTTAGCTGCCCAAAAAAACGGTAGCTTTTTGGTCGGCACCTTGTTGATCTTGTCCGCTGTCTTGCCTTTGGTCTGAAGAACTCTGCATTTACACATTCCCAATTTGATACCTTCACGTGATAGTCACGTGTTTTGCACAAGGGTTAATTTTTTGAAAAAATTAGCCCTGTTTAAAATAAAAAAGCAGTCCCAAAAAATATTTTCTTTGTACTTCATTTTTATATTTTTCACTCATCATACAAAATTTTCAAACTTTTCAGATCTTCTCTTCTTTTCTTAACAACTTTTTGAATAACAAAGATGGCTCCAATCGTATGTTCATATGATTTGGATACTCTCTGAGTTTTCATTGAATTGTTCAAAGTCTTTAATAGAATGGTCATTCATATGACGTTTATTTTAAAGCCCAAAAGTTTCTCAAACTATTCTGTCTTATTTTCCGTCCCTGGAAAACATGTGCAGTAGGTCTTTTCTCTTAAACGCGTAGAAATATTATTCTTGTAAAAGCTTCTTTGTTCAACTCTTTGAATACTCGAGTATCATTAGATTCTTTTATCTATAGAACTCGATACTAACACTAAACTCTTTCTAAAGTCTAAGAAGACCCAATACGCTCAAAAGACCTTCACTGTTGAAACTTCTGTTCCAACTGAAAACGGTGTTTTCGACCCAGCTGCTTACGTCAAGTACCTTGTTGAACACATCAAGATCGACGGTCACTTAGGTCAATTAGGTGAATTAGTCTCTGTTCAACAACAAGGTTCCCAAGTTGTTGTTGTTTCTAACACCAAGTTCTCCGGTAAGTACTTGAAGTACTTAACCAAGAGATACTTAAAGAAGAACCAATTGAGAGATTGGATCAGATTTGTCTCTGTTAAGAAGAACGAATACAAGTTGGCTTTCTACGCTACTTCCGTTGAAGACGAAGAAGAAGAAGAAGAAGCCGAAGAAGCTGAAGAAGCCGAAGAAGCTGCTGCTGACGATGTCGAATAAATGTGTACACACCTTTAAACATTGACTTTTACTTTTTTTAAATCCCCCTACTTTTTAAAATGCTTTACTATTTCTGATACAATTTTCGCTTATAAAAAATAAGTAAATCAAGAAGATAATTGATGAGCCTTCTCTAGCTTCACCAGCTTATAGAAATCTCAAAAGCTTCCATTTCTCTAGTGACTTTAGTGTGACTGAGGTTTTTCAAAATCTAGACTCGCGCTTAAAGATAGCGTTGCATTACCATCACAGACTAGAACACTATTGGTGTCAGTTTAAATACAAGCTTAAGCCAAGTACACCCATCATTTTATGCCTTCAATTTTTGCTATAGTTTTGCAAGCCGATTTTGTTTATTAGTGGGATTTTTAAATACTAGCTGGCTTTAGCAGCTATTTTAGACTCTTCAAAGGCTCAATAGTCTTTGCATTAAGGCGACAGGAAAGGAAAGCGCAGTGTTTACTAGGATTAAATTAAAACCCTTTAATACCTTTTTGCAACGACAGCTTATGTTTTTGTCTCTACTACCCAGATTGTAATGGGTTGCAATGTATTGAAGGTTTAAAGTTAGCAGTCTTTAAACCCCTCGTTTGTAAAATTCTCTTTTCTAAATTAGGGTTATATTGAGTGTTTTCAGGAAAGCCCTTGTTTTTGCCTTACTTTGATATTGATTTAAATAAGGTTCAGAATCGAGGAAGCTACGTTTTGTGATTGTGTTGCTGAGCAATAAAAAGCTGCGCCACATAAATTTTTACTCTCTTTGTCTAAAAAAGGCCAAGCCGTACAGCGTGGCGCATGCTCGTTATTTTGCACTTTGTACTCTCTTCAAGTACAGTTTCTTGAAAGAAACGTGAGATAAAATAAAAATGACTTCAGATACCGAGGAAAGGAGTCCTGTGAGGCATTCTGAGTTGTTGCGAAGCAATCCCAAGCGCAGTATAACCACCGATTCCTTTTTGTCTATTAACAACATGCGGTCAAGGACTTCGAATACATCATTGCCTATTGATCAATTGAACGATGACAATATCAACTTCTATCGTAATGACTCTACAGACGAGGAATCCGATGACGCTGGTGATTTTACAGCTACGTCTACAGATTTTGTGGAGTATAATTTTTCAAATATCAGAGGTCAGGAATCGTACACAGTTGTAGATAACAACAATTTACAATCTCGATTGGCCGTTGAAAACTCTAAAAGGTCATCACCTAAAAAAAACACAGATTCACCCAAGAAAATGAAAGAGAGAGAATTAGATATCAATGAAGATTCTGATACCGATGACGATTGGAAAGAAATCAACACACAATTAGATTGTGGTGATATATACAATTTAAAAGGAGAGAAAATTGATTCTTTTCTTCATTCAAATGAATCTTTGATGCACGAAAGGACAGAAGATGATGCTACTAAGAATCCTGAAAAGAAAAAGAACAAACACAGGGGGGCAAATGTCGGCAAGAAGGTTGTAAAAGCGGTGACAGGAATCAAAATTGGTAAAGATACTAAATTGGAAGAATTGAACGATAGATATCATAAGGCGCATGAAATGACCGGTGATACAGATAAACAAGGTTACACCAGAATAGATCAACATGAACAAGCAGCCAAGTTCAATGAAATGGACAAGAAATTTGATTTCTTATTCCAAAATGAGAATTCCAACTTGAGGAAATTGCATCAACAACAGATAAAATCTTCAAGTACTTTAGATTTACCACAAGAAAAGTCAGATATAGAGGAATTTGTGGCGCCTGAAAATTTCAATGAGGTGTTTATGAATGAAGGTAGACCAGACACAGAATTAGATCCCAATACACAGATGATGTCAACCAAATCAATGCTAGATGAATCTCAAAAAATAGCGTATGCAGCATTGGTGAAATTGATTATTGTGCAGATGAATACCGATTTGGCACATTTGAGAGGTTCAGGATCAATCAAGACAATGAAAAAATTAGCAGTATCAAATAAATCTTTCACAAGATGGTCCATGACGATCATGGATGCTATTTATGATCATTTAGACATCGATAAACCAGAGGAACGTGATATGATTGAGAAGTTGAGTTGCCATGGTGTTGAATCAAGAGATTTAACCTCGGTATTTGATGAAAAATTAACAATTGAAAATCATTTAGAAGAAGAAAAAGATAATCTACAGGTGATAAATGTTGAAGATGAGGGGGACATTGAAGTCGATATCAAGTGGACTTTAGTTTGTGATCTATTTTTGATTTTGTTAGAGGCATCTGTCTATGACTCAAGGTCCCGTACACTATTGATTAATTTTGCTATCTCTATTGGTATTAAACCTCTAGAGATTTACCAATTTGAAAGGAGAATTACTGATTCGCTAGAAATAGACGAAACAATGGAAATTATGCAAAATCAGCAAACATGGAATGAAACTGATATATTGAAGCAACATAAAAAGAATGATAGAAATAAGAAAATTGTCAAGGTTGCCTTAGCTACAGTTGCCGGTGGTCTTGTCATTGGGTTATCTGCTGGTGCGTTAGCTCCTGTTATTGGTGCAGGGTTAGCAGCAGGTCTGACGACTATTGGAATTGGTGGTACATCTGGGTTTTTAGCAGGTACTGCGGGTACTGCAATTATTACCACAACTGGTGTCATGTCAGGTATGAAGGCTGGTGGTGTTGCCATGAATAATAGAGCAGGCTCTGTTAAAACCTTTGAATTTATCCCCTTGCACAACAACAAGAGAGTCAATTTAATATTGACTGTGAGTGGATGGATGTCCGGTGAAATGGATGATATTAGGTTGCCATTTTCGACAGTTGATCAAGTTATGGGTGATTTATATTCATTACTGTGGGAGCCTGATATGTTAACAAGTACAGGTCAAACAATTGGTATCTTGGCAAACGAAGTTTTAACACAAAGTATTCAGCAAATTTTGGGTAATACATTGCTAATCACCTTAATGTCTGGTTTGCAACTACCGATGATGCTATCTAAGTTGGGATATATACTAGACAATCCATGGAATGTGTCATTAGACAGAGCGTGGTCTGCCGGGTTGATTCTGGCGGACACACTAAGAATGAAAAAGTTAGGAGGTAGACCAATTACCTTGGTTGGCTTTAGTTTGGGTGCCAGATTAATTTATTCATGCCTTTTAAGCTTGGCTAAATCGGGAGATTTTGGTATTGTTGAAAATGTCTATCTTTTTGGTTCCCCGTTTGTTGTAACTAGTGATGAAATTGCACTTGCAAGAAGTTGTGTTAGCGGGAAATTCATCAATGGATATTTGAAACAAGATTGGATTTTAGGATACTTATTTAGAGCTACATCCGGTGGGTTGAGAACCATTGCTGGGTTATCACCAATTGAAGACGAGCAGTATAATATTGAGAATATTGACTGTTCTGAGCATGTTACAGGTCATATGCAATACAGAGAGTCTATGCCAAAATTGTTGAAATTAGTTGATTGGGAGGTTTTAGATGATAAGTTCGTTGAAATTGAGCAACCTAACCCTGAAGAAGAAGAAAGACAAAGAAAGTTATTGAGTGATTTTGAAAAGGCACAGCATTCCAAAAAGAAGAAAAAAGGTTGGTACAATAAATTGTTCGGTAGTAAAACTAAAAATAGTGAATGGTGGGAAATGTATGAAGAAGGCGAAATGGACAAAAAAGATAAAGAGAATCAACAGAATAAGGAGACTGTTGATCTTGATGCTTTGCAACTAGAAGTTCTGAAAATTGAACACGAGGCAACTAAAAAAGCCGAAAAAGAGTCCAATAATGATACCCCCAAAAATCAAATTCAAACACCCGATTTACCATCAACCAAACAATTTCACTTATCACCCCCATCATCACCTCAAAAAAGTATTTCCAGTAATACCAACTTTGAGCCAAAACATGTAAGGAATAGAAAATCGATGATTAAAATAATACCGGATAAACAGAATGACTCGCTTTCGGATGAGCAAAACACTTCAACAACTATCGATGAACAAATGCTGAATGTTAAGAAAAATAGAAGTACTAGTACTAGTTCTAACAAAGGACCTGAACTCAAAACTTTCCGAATCAGTTCGAATAGTGGTGCGACTACACCATCCACAGGAGCCAAAGAGCTTACACGCAAACAATCCTTTGTTTTTAATGTTTTTTCCAGTCCTTTACAGCCAACTCCAGTAAAGGCAGAGCAAGTATTACCACAGACGAAACACAAAGGCCTAGGATTTGATATAGTTAAGGTTACCAACGAACCCGTGAAAGAAACTGGATCGCCAGGACCAGAACTACCAAGTCCATTAGTTGCATCGCCTAAAAGACAAGAAAAAATTGATTATGGGGACGATGACGACGACTATGGGAAGCAAGAGAACATTCAAATCCGTTATGATGATGAGTTTGAGAACATGGAAGATAAGATCCGTGCCGAGCATAGAGACAAACCAGGATTTGGGTCTAGAATGGAAATCAATTATGGCGATGAGGATGAATTTCCTCAGGACGAGAGCCATATCAACGTGACCTTCCAATGAGGGGACAGAGATATGGAAAGACAGATAACATATACTTACACACATATACATATATACATATAACGCGCGCATATAGAGAGGTAATAACAGTAATAATAGTAGTAATAGTGATAGGGGACCTAACAGCAGGAGGAGGCACCGCTCTTAGACTTGGCGGAGCCAGCTTGGACGTCCACCTTGGCTTCTTCCGCGCCGGCAGAAGGCTCGTCAGGCATGGTTTCGTTGATAGCAGCTGCCATTTGCATGAAGAGTTCATCGACGTTGATGTTGTTCTTGGCGGAGGCTTCGATGAAAGAGACACCGAGCTGGGCGGCCAATTCCTCACCTTCTTGCACAGACACCTGTCTGTTGTCCTCCTCGTCGCACTTGTTGCCGACGAAGAAGAGCTTGGCGTCCTCGGAGGCATTTTGCTTCACGGCGTCGTACCATGTCTGGAGATGCTCGAAGGAGGATCTTTCAGTCACGTCGTAGACAACCGCAATACCCATGGCCCCTCTGTAGTACGCGGTGGTGATGGTTCTAAATCTTTCTTGGCCGGCCGTGTCCCAGATTTGGAGCTTGATACGCGTGCCGTTGAGGTTGATGGTCTTGATCTTAAAGTCGATACCAATGGTGGTGATGAACTGCGCGTTGAACTGCTGGTCCACAAAACGAACGAGCAAGCACGACTTACCGACGCCGGAGTCACCGACCATGAGCAACTTCATGGACTTGTCGAACTGTTTTCCCTTGGAGGCCATTTTCGTGTTGAGAAGGCAAGAGATGCTACTTAATTACTTTTTTCGTCCCCCATATAGCCTTTGATATAGAGGTATTAAATAGGGAAAGACGTGAAAGAGCGCGATCGGGGCCCAATACCGAGAGAATAAGCAGGATATACAGATAGAGCTAGCTTCAACGTTGCAAATGACTCGAAAATGGCCGCAGACGCGTGATAGACGCGTGATTTAAACTAATCCAATCCAGTTCTAGCTGCTCAGCACCAATACCAGCTTGCATCTTCGATGGGCGGCAGGAAAAGCTAAAACTCATAGAGAACAGAGGGAAAACTGGTGGTGGCCGGTGTATGGGTGTTCTGGCCTGTAAATAGACCGCCAAAGCCCAAATTGCAGCCTTTTTCTCATTTGTCGCAAGGGCAATTGCCAGATTCTGGAAAACGCCTAGCAACACGGCACACTATAACTATAACTGGTTACTTGACTTAAAGTTTGTAGTCCAGGAGCATGTCAGCTGTGCAATGAACGAACACAGCAAACCGATTCTTTAACTACAAATTACAGTGTCCAGATTTACCGTTTCTTCTCGTTTGGCGATAGAAAGGCGGCACAAGTCGGGCAAAAAGACACAAACACCACAACGTGTTCGGTATTGCAGCAGAAACAGTATCCAGGGGCAGAAACGCACCAAACAGCCACTGTTGCGGCCTCGTTACCAGATTGTGTTATTTGGTCCAAGCTCTTGCTAGCCATGAGCAATAATTTACTGTTACCGTTTTTTCACACATTGACAAATTTTTTTCACAATCGACGATTTCATCTCTCTCTTTCCAAGGGAAACTCAAGATGCCTACCGTTGCAGTTGACAAACAAGATCTCTTTGACCTTCTAGGCAAGAACTACACCACCAAGGAGTTTGACGAGCTTTGTTTCCAATTCGGTATCGAACTTGATGAGGACACTACCGAAGATGTCAAGGGTACGGATGAAAGACCAGAACTGAAGATCGAAATCGGGGCTAACAGATACGATATGCTTTGTATCGAGGGTATTGCTCAAGCTTTGAACGAATATTTAGGTAGATCCCCTCTGCCAGATTACAAGCTGGTTCCTTCGCAACCAGAGTACTCTTTGACTATCAAAGAATCTACCGAGCAGATCAGACCTTATGCTGCAGGTGCCATTTTGAGAGGCATCAAATTCACCCAAAGAAACTACGATTCTTTCATCGCCTTACAAGACAAGCTCCACTCCAACTTGTGCAGACAGAGAACCTTGGTTGCCATGGGTACCCACGATATGGACACCTTGGTCGGTCCTTTCACCTACGAAGCTCTGCCTCCAAAGGACATCAAGTTCGCTCCACTAAACCAGACCCAAGTCATGGACGGTGAACAGTTGATGGAATTCTACGCCAACGACAAGAACTTGGGTAAGTACTTGCACATCATCGAAGGCTCGCCAGTCTTTCCTGTTATTTTAGATGCCAACAGAACCGTCTGTTCTCTGCCACCAATCATCAACTCTAACCACTCCAAGATCACCTTGGACACCACAAACGTTTTCTTAGACATTACTGGTACCGACAAGACCAAGGTTGAGGTTGTCTTGAACCAGTTGGTTGCCATGTTCTCCCGCTACTGTTCTGAGCCATTCACCATTGAACCAGTTCAAGTTATTTCTGAACACAACGGCCAATCCAGAGTTTGCCCAGACTTGACCCAGAGAGAATTGCCAGTGGAAAAATCATACATCAACTCATGCTTGGCTTTGGATTTGTCTTCTGAAGAAATCTGTGAATTATTAAAGAAGACCTCATTAATTGCTTCACCATCCACGACCGACGCTAACATCATTGACGTCAAGATTCCAATTACCCGTCCAGACGTCCTCCATGCCTGTGATGTCATGGAAGATTGCGCTATCTCTTACGGTTACGACAACTTGACCAAGACCTACCCAAAGACCGCTGCCACCACTGCCTACCCATTACCAATTAATAAGGTTGGTGACATCTTGAGAGTGGCCTCCGCTCAGGCCGGCTGGTTGGAAGTTTTGCCTTTGACCTTGTGTTCTCACGATGAGAACTTCAAGTTCTTAAGGGACAACGATCCGGCTTCCATCTCCAAGGCCGTCCTTTTAGCCAACCCAAAGACTATCGAATACGAAGTTGTCAGAACCTCTCTAGTCCCTGGTATCCTTAAGACCATCAGAGAGAACAAGAAGCACGCCATCCCAATCAAGGTCTTTGAATGTGGTGACATCGTGCTCAAGGACGACTCGCTCGAAAGACAGGCCAAGAACCAGCGTAACTGGTGTGCCGCCTACGCCGGTAACAAGTCCGGGTTCGAGTACATCCAGGGTCTTCTCACCAAGATTATGCAGACCTTCCGCGTGCAGTTCTTAGAAAACCCTGCCAGCGGCGAGCGTGGGTTCTGGACCGAGGCCAGCGAGGACAAGCAGATGTTCTTCCCAGGCAGAGGTGCTGCCGTCTTCTTGCGTCTCCGTCGTGGCGAGGAAGCCGTCAAGATTGGCCACTTGGGTGTGCTCCACCCAGAGGTTGTTGCTGCCTTTGAGATTCCGTTTGCTGTTTCCACCGTGGAAATCAATGCCGAGGTTTTCCTTTGAAAACGGCCTCTCTGCTAACCAAACCCTTTTGTGCTGAGCATGTTTTTTCCCACTATACAATTTTTGTTTACCCTATATAAGAAGTAAAGAGAAAAAAATTTTCATAGATGCCAAAGAGAGCTTCCTTCTTTCATCAGTCTTCACCTCCTCCATGCCGCTGGCTGCGCAGATGCCTCGTGTGTCTGCGCGGTTCGTGTTTTTTTGCCGAAAACTACAGTGGTCGGGGTGCGTGCTTGCCGGTTCTTGCGAAGCTGGCGCCAGACGACGCTCGGCAGCCTGTCCGTCCCTCAGGGGATGTTGATCGGCTGCCTGTTGTCACAGGGCGCAGGGTGGCTCGACCGGGGGACTGTAAAGCAACGGCGGGGACGGTGGTTCGCAGCAGCAATGCGTCTGGCCTCTTGAATTCTTACCTCCAAGTGGACTCTCCCCTCGGGGAGAGTCCACGAAGTTGTAATTGTAGTTCGGGGCTGGTAGGACCGCTTTCCCTTTCCACGCGGTATATTCCTAATCCCTACGAAGTCTCTACGAGTCGCTGATCGTTTGGGAAACAACCATATCGCATACAACTTGTAAAACAAAAGACTGAAGGTTTTTCCGCTTACGGACATCTCTTCAACTTTCATGCCTTCAATAGTAAATACGAACTCTCTCTCACTGCAACGAATTATCTATATTTGTTCGATAATCTCAACCACTACCATAAAGGTTAGAAGGCTTATCCAATGTCTAGCTTAACTGCTGAATAGGATTGTGCTTCACCTGACTCTAATTATACCTTTAGCAAAAAGACAACGCTACGCACTTATACAAAAGTTACTATCGAGGTGCAGCAGTTTAATACTTTGTTATACCTTCAGACTCGGCATAGAACATTTCAGTATCAGCGTTTTCACCCAAATCACCACTCTTCTTATCAGCAAAAAGACTTTTCAAAGTCTTATCAATGTAGATGTGAGCGTTCTTCCCATAAACCAACCCTGGATATAAAACAGTCATCAAGATACAGGCCAATAACATCATCAGCGCTTCTAGAATCATCACATACGTTTCATTACTTGCCAGATTGGACCCCCAACCGTCACTCATTTCAACAACTCTGTAAACCGATCTGACGAAAATAAATAAAAAAGCTGCGGAAAAGGCAATGAAAAAAGGCTTCATCAACTTACCTTGCCGTATATGGGCATATGTGGGATTGAATCTAGAATCGCCATATTGCTTGAATGCCTTGTAAACTCTCCAAACAAAACTGTACCACAAGAATTGAAAAATAAGCATAGTAAATAATTGGAACGATAACCCTGCTATCATAATATTGATCCCAATGTGATAAATCGAGCCTTTCGAAGAAGAGAGGCCCCCACCTGCAGCTTGCAATAGAATTGAAAATGTATCACAAATAATGAAGCTAATTCCATATGCAATTGGTTTGAAAGTTGAATATTGTTCGCCATGGATATAGACAAGCTGTGACATTACATAATACATCCCTGCTAAAATAAAACATGGAGCTAAAGTTAGGCACACCGTTTGCATGACATAGGCACTGTAAGAAAACATATTCTTAGCTAACCAAATTCTCCCTGCGTAACCGATGGCCTCCATTGTAAGGCCGATTGACCAACAAACTAAATGCCACCATTGATGGTAAATAACTCCGAAGACAACATGAACAATTAGTAAGATGATGAAAATACTCAAAACAGCTGCATTAGCACCTATTGAGGGAATCCTACCGTGAAGATAAGCAGTGTCCTTGAAGAGTTTTTCCATAACAGCAGATGCTTGGGCCGCCTGGGTGTACATGGCTCCAGGCGTTGCCGTTTGAGTTGCAATTTCGTTCAAAATAGAGTAATAGTTTATAGTAGCCTGGTTGAGCAGCATTCTCTCTTCAAGACTTTGAATGGCACTAGTGATAGTCATTTTAGCTAATTTAGAATAATCAGCCCGTTGTATATCCATAGCAGAACTTAAACTTGATTGAATAGCATCAGACGCTATTGAAAACCCTGTTGGCACGGAGGTGACTGTAACATTCGCTGTGAGTACGTTGTTTAAACTAGAAATATAGTAATTTGTAGATAACGAGTCCATTGTGACGAAATGAACTATTGCTTAGCAAAGAGAGGCTTTAAAAGGGCAGTTTCGTTTACGCTTAATATTTTTGGGCTCCTTTTGTTTACGTGTAATTTTCCAGTCTGTCCCTGCATATTTCTTTTCTCTTTCATTCATATATAATTACTTCTTGGGGAAGCACCAGTATCAGACTGAATGGCCCAATTTTGTACACGAGTGAGCTGATACAAGGAACTGCATATCCCCCATGCCCTTCTGGTTAAACTCATGGGCTATTGAGCGTTTCAGTTTTGTTTTTACGAATAGATAAATCAAAAACTCTTTTATAGTATTAAGAGGTACAGCAAGGTGCCTATAACTTGATAGTTCACATTCTAAATACCAATATCATCAGGCAATGGTAGTTTCATTTTACTTAATGCCCGGCCAAATTTTATTTTCTATTTTTAAGACATAAGTTGCAAGCAGGTCTGTAGGTTACATTTGGTGGTCGTTTATTCCTCCCCAACTTGAACTCTATTAATAAGTATTGCGATCAACTCAGTGACATCCTTTTGTTCTCCCCAAAATCAAGATCTATTTATAAATCCCGCAACTCACTTGGCAGTATCATTTAGTTGTTTTTTTCCTCCCCAATATATATTCCTATAATGTGGCTCGCAATCAATCATGCAGTTTCCTTTTGTGGCTCTCAGTGCCTCCCCAAAAATCATGTTTTATTTTTAAGATTCATTCGGATTTATACTGTCAAAAAATGCCAAGCCTTCGTTAAATTTAACGGAAGACAATAATAAAAAACTTATAAAAAGCCCACATATACACCTCTACCTGCTTTTCTTTGTAAGTATTACCCAAAGTGCTCAGCAATGTATTTACCTAATCAAAAAATTGAACCATATTCTGATAATGTAGAATACCAAACGCCAAGCTCATTAGTCTATCATTTTCCATCTGATGAGGTTCCAAAAATGAATTTCAAAGACCAAATCCCCCAACAAGAAATCCAAATACTAGCTCGAGACGATAGCAAAGACAGCACCAAGTCTAAGAAAGACAAAAAGTCAGATTCTAAGAAAACGAAATCCAAATCTAAAGATGGTTCCAGTAAGTCGAAATCTAAGTCTTCTGGTTCAAAAAAACAAAAGCGTAATGAGGGATCCGATAAAAAGAAAGATGACAAGAAGAAAGATCATAAGAAAAAGGATGATAAGAAGAAGGATGACAGCAAAACTGTCATTAAGAGAGATGTTTTCCATTCTGCAACAGTCGGATCTGAATCACCATCCTTCAGTTCCCATCGTGAAACTTCCACTGACTCTAAATCACTCTCTCATCATGAAACTTCAACTGACTCTAAGACTGAGTATAAATCACATCATGAGACTTCAACAGACTCTAAATCATTATCCCACTATGAAACCTCTACGGACTTTAAATCATCATCTTCTTCCTATCACACAACTTCGACTCACTCTAAAGCCAAAGATTCAGGTGCCAGTCACGCTTATTATCCAAATACAGGTATGAAGAACAAGTGGATTGTTGCGTGCTTGTTTGTAACCGGTTCTCTGTTTTCCATGTAGTCAATTTATTGTTTATTTTTGTCTTTCCATATTTAAAGCCCCATATTATTTTATGCTATTATCGCCATGTCTAGTTATCCTTTTTTTTGAAAATCAAATGTAACTTAAGATACTATACAAATAAAAGTAGCATGCACTTACATAGCTAACACTCCTAGTCCCAATAGGGCTACTATGCTTAGTTTAGTTTTCCAATTACCATGCTGTGAACTAGCAAAGAAGTTATTAGTATTAGCTGAGGCTCCATTAGCTTCTTCTGTCGATTCCTTCATGAAATGCGTAAATCCTTTAATAACCGTCTCTGTTGATTCACTTTGGACGTTCGTTTTATAAACATGACCAGAAACGTCTGTGGATTGAACTTTGATATCTTCGGTATGCACCTTGTACGAGTAAAGTGTTGACCTTTGATCTATCATATGGACACCCGATTTCAAAGAACTGGCAGAGGCAGAATCAGTGCTGCCTGAGGTGGAGACAGTAGACATAGTTGAAGGTTGAACACAATGAGCCCAATAAGAGTCCAAAGTGACACATTGCAGCCCTGGTTGGCAACAGCCGGCACCGGTGAAATCTGTGCCACCGCATTGGCCCCAGGCAGTAGCACATGCAGTAGCCTGGGTAGCAGTTTCTGTGGCAGTTTCAGTGCTAGAGGTTTGAGTTGTTTCCTTTGCAGCCTTTTCTTGCTCTTCTTCATCATTGGCAAGATAGAATCCCTGCATATTGCTGTCTGCGATGTATGTCAGGTGCTGTTCAGCCTTGGCCCCAGTGCTGAGCGCAGAGAGAAGCAGCGCAGAAGAGGCGTAGAAAGTGACCGGGTTGGCGAAGACTTGCAAGGACATGGTTATATATAATATTATCTGGTGCTCTAGTGCTTTAGAGTATTTTTGTGGCCTAGGGCCACCTTTTATACCTTCGCTGCAGGGCAAACACAGCGGAAAAAACCAGCCACCCTCGGAGTTGTTTTTTATTTTGATCTCGGATTTGTTCTGAAAGAGGAAACTCCGAGGACTAAGCCCCGAGTGGGATGCCGGATATTTTTTTTCTTTTATCCCAATCTTGGCTTTTTCTCCTTTGTTCAATTCTTTCTTCTTTTGTATAAAAAGGAAAATAATGTCAGACTGTATCTCCTTTGAACCTACAACACTCTCCACAGTATATATCGGTGAACCATCAGCACTGGTTTTGTTTGACCAATCATACGACGGCTATTACAGCAAACGTGATGAATATGAAGAGGTTGAGCCGGACATTGACATTGATATAGATATCGAGGGTAAGCGAGGCGGTGGTCGAAGTGGTGGCTCTAGTGGTGGTTCTAGTGGTGGTTCTAGTGGTGGTTCTAGTGGTGGTTCTAGTGGTGGTTCTAGCGGTGGAAGCTCCGGTGGTAGAGCCTCTGGCTCCTCTGACACCGGAGGGTATGCAGGTAATTCAGGTTCAGGTTCAGGTTCAGGTTCAGGTTCAGGTGCAGGTGCAGGTGCAGGCGCAGTTGGTGGTGCCCGTCCTGCAGCTTATTACGGTGGCGGATATGGTGGATTGCCAGCAGGTGTGGTCATGGGTCTTCCGTTGGGAGTAGGGATTGCCGGCTTGGGGTTATATGCCGGTCACGTTTATCATACATATTCATCAGAGGGCTCTATGATTTACTCCGAAGTACCTACACAGTGTTCAGCTTCTGGAGTACCTGAAACAGAATCTACTGGTGAATTCTCAGGGGTCACCACATGTTTACAAACTCCCGTTTCGTATGGGGAAGGGTATGTCACAATCTCTAGCGATTTAACTTCCGATGTCAGTTCCATTTCGAGTACTAGCGCCAGTGTCAGCTCAATTTCCAGCGCTAGTGTTGGTGCCGCTGCGAAGGGTGTCCATCCTCATTTCACAGGCAAATCTTTCAAGTCTGGGTATCTCTTGGCAACGTTAATTACCCTTGGAGCTATTGCAACCGTTTTTTAATCCTTTTCATGACGTCACGATAACTTCTTATACTGCATGCATTTTCGTTTTTATTATTTTTTCTGCAATTTTCTTAACTATTGTTAGTTGGCTAATACTATCTTTTACTTTTCCAGAAACTCTATAAACTAATTATAATTTAAGCAGGATTTTTCCTATCGTAAGAACATTCAAGTAAACTCAAACTAATCGGAGTATCCATACCTTCTTGAGTCGCCTCTTCAATCATATCAAAAGGTTTGATAACAAACTTAGTCAAAGGCGCTTGACCATCCCAAGACCTATCCAATTTTTGATTAGCAATGTAATACCTTTTCTCTCTATCATCAATTGTATCAGAAAAACCTTTGAAATATTTCAATAAATGTTTCAAACTGCTATTGGAGCTAGGGGGCTTGATATTGAGAATATTTGGAATATTCACATACATAGTGGCGGGGACACCTGGTGGCACAGAAGATTGACCCACATTAGTATTGGATGCATTAGCAACATTAGTATTACCGGCTGACGATGATGTGATAAATTTGGGTGATGACATATACGCCGTTGGGGTAGTTACTTTATTAAACCACATCGGTGTTGGAGGAGGTAAAGATTGTACAGGCAAAGGCGGTTGATTTGGTTGTGGATTTTGTTGCTGAACATTTTGCTGTTGTTGATGTTGATTGATAGCTCTCATTTGCTGCTCATGAATGATACTTTCAGTAATCATTATTTTCATAGACATCAAAACATCGTATAATAAATTTTTCAATTTAGGGTTCCTTGAAATCAGCTTATTGTTATATAATCTTGTTAAATTCAATAGCAAGACATCTTTTTGTAAGTTCACAGATCTCTTAATAATCAAGTTGACTAAATATTTTTGATGTAACATGATAATCTTAGAGATCATTCTAAGACCTTTGTTTAAAGCATCTAATTTTTCCATTCTGTTATTACTAGAATTTGAATGTCCCCCATTAAATGAATATGCTAACGGGTGGCTTCTCCTAGCTGGGTGATCGATACTATTGCAAAATGACGACAGTTTTTCAATTGACATATTTAATGCAAAAACAATCTCATTCGTCAAATCAATATTATCATCACCATTGAAGTCATTATCAATTTGGCTAGTATTGCTGAATTTCGAACAGCTCAAAATTATTTGATTTAAATATTCCGTCATATTTTCTCCTTGCATTAGATATGAAGGAAATAAATCATTAGTTAAATAAACATCTTCACAAGATAATAAAATTTCAACTTTGATTTTTTTTGGAATATAAGTAAACAATTCTCCAATGATCATCATATATTGGCCTTTAATCTTGGACGATTTGATAATTTGTAACAATTGGACAATAAAATCACCAAATTGATAGGATTCATTATCATCAACCATTTCTATAATGATTCCTCTGAATATCCATTGATAAAGTGGTAGATTGAAATAAGACAGGCCTTCAATAACTTTGGTTACCAATACCTGAAAATCGCCCCTTTGTAACCCTTGAACTTTTAAAAAGTATTCCCTCAATGCAAATCTATCATAAGTTTGCCCTGATTGGTAATAAAATTTCTGAAAAAGTTCCATATGTTGATTTACTAATGCCCAAAATCCACCAGAAAGACATTTAGAAAAATTTATTGGTTGTAGGTTACCGTTCTTGACAGGCAATTGCGCGGAATTATCTCTCGACAGCTGTTGGCTAACATTTTCTTGATTTTGTGCCACTTGAGATACTAAAGGTGTTGGGACTTCATCTAGTACTTTATCTTGTTGATGAGGCATAGCAACTGACGACAATTCAGGGAATGAATCAATAACATCTGTATTAACAACAACAGTATTATTGGTCAAAGCTGGTGAATCGACTAATGGGTTACTAACACTGACTCCATCCATTACATTGCCAACAATAGTTGACTGCTCTTTATCAGCATACTGATATATGAATTTTGCGCTGATTGCATCAAATAAGAACTTAAAATATTCTTCCTGGTGTTCATTTGAATATTTCCACGATTGATATTTCAAATCAAATGGATTATTATCGCCAAATAATACGTCAATAATCAATGAGTTAGAAGAATCACCGGAGAAAATTCTAATAAACGATTCCATTGGTAAAATACTGTCACCAATAATCCTTGTGACAATCCTCTTATTTAACTCGTAATCTAATACTAAACCAGAAGTTAAATCATTTCTTATGTAATTGACCAACTTCAACTGAAATTCATTAGACTTCCAGTATTTTAAACACTTGATAAAATTAATTAAACTTGAGAAGTTTATAGTATCAACTGAGATACCTTTGATATAATTGATGTACATATGAATTGATCTATCAATAACTAAATTGTATTCATCATTTGATCCATCAATCAAAGTATCAATGGAAGATATACCCAATGCATCCAAATCTTGACCTGTAAGACATAAACCAGTTATTTCATCTAAGGTTAGTTTATCGATTTCGATATTAGTTAATTTTCCACCAGTGGCCAAATGATCCCATTGAATGATATTCAGTCTATTACCATTTACTGTCCAATTTTTCAAACAGTTTTTAATAAAATCCCATTTGGTGCCAAACTCGCCAGCTATGAGCTGTGATTTCAATAACTTTTGGTAATAATTAGATAATTTTAAAACATCACAAACTAATCTTTCATTTGTTAGACGGAATTTCATACCTATCTCGGGGGATTCTTCGACGTTTGCTAAATCTAAATCAAGACCACGAATAATAAAAACTAATAAATCGCCAACTACATCAAACTCCAAAGCTATTTCTAATAAAATATTAATCTTAACTTTGGTCAGTTGAAATACATTCGATCTTTGATTTTTAGTATTTCTAATCAAATCAATGATGAATTTACCAAGAGATGATCTCACACTCTGGTTTAAAATTTCTTCTTGTTGTTGACGTAATTGAGATTCCAAAGGTTGAAATTTCCATAGCCATGAAGATTTGTAAACTTGCCACTCAGCCAGTATTTCCACATCTGATATGAAAGCAGGGTCAGAAAGTTTAGTCCAAAAATCCATGGTTTGAACTTGTAGTTGATCAATTAGAATGTCTTGATCAGGTATTTGAATCTGCGTAGATTCGGATAATCTCTTAAGAATGTTCTTAGAATTACCCAATCTGAGTTCCTTGATTGAATTAAGGATTAATAAATGAATGTAACACGTTTTGTCTGGCTTGGAAAGGTAGATGACACCAGAGGCAATCAATTTCCTCAAATAAGAGGAGGTGATAAAGATTTTATGATCGTTAAGTTGGGTAATTAATTGAAGAAATCCATTGATGGAAAACTGATCAGGTCTCATTGATGACTCCTCATTAAAGTTTAATATTTCAGACATGTTGTTGACAAAGGAAGTGATTACAATCTCCAATTCTGACTTTAGTGGGATTGACTTTTTAGATTTCAGTTCATTCAATTGGGATAATCTCATTTCTAAAACTGACACCATTAGTGACACTCTGAAAGAAGAATAATCATAATTATTTTCTGGATAGACATTATTTTCAATGGACCATTTCAATGTATTCATCAAATTACTTTTCCAATTTGAGGAGGAACCTATTTTCTTTTTAGATGAATCGAGGTCGAAAATCATTTTGACGATGTCTTCTATTGAATCATTTTCTAACGAATTCAATTTGTTCAAGATAGTCAAAGTATGATCACTAGAATATTTTTTGTAATTGGAATCATCAATCATTAAAGATTGATTACGGTAATGGATTAAATTGTATTGATCTGAGACAATTGGAATCTGCATATCCAAAACCTTTTTCAACTGTGCCTTTAATTTAGTCCAAGTGAATGGAATGATGAATGCATCAGAATTATAGTAAAATAGATATCTGATCAAGTCATGGTATTTGTTTGCGTAATCCAATATAAGAAAGTCGTATTTCTCGCTCTTTGGTATTTCATTCAACTTAATTAAAAGTGTCAACATTGTCTCACTTAATTCTTTCGATAAATAATCTACCTTGATAATCTTAAACCAAAATTTGTGTAAAAAAGCATAATGTACAGATATTGGTTTCAACTTATTGATGGAGAATTTTTCGCTATCAGCATTTCCACCTTTGACTAACTTGCTGAGGTAACTTACTATCCATGATAGAAACTTAATTTTATTAATCAAGCCATCGATAAATAGGCAAACTGACAAGTCTAATGCAAAATTTAATTTGTTTTTCCAATCAGTATCACCACTAGCATTCTTGAAAATGTCATTCATTATAGACTCCAAAAATGTGGTCATTTGTTCTGTCCATTCGATGACCCATTTTTCGATCGCCAGCGGCCCAGCATTCAGTTTATTCCTCGAAAGTAATCGCTGTTCATTACTACCAACACATTTGATTAACCAAACAGTTCTTCTAACGCTGACACCATGAAACAGGCATTGCTCTAACAAAACTTTATTCTTCAATCCATGAGGAATACCCTTTGATAATTGACTTAACGGAGTTTTATCATCCGCTAGCTTTCTCAACCAGATATCACGCTTATGCTCTGTTAAGTTGATCATATTGGGCGGCCTGAAAGATTCCCTTGGTGTCAATTTATTGAAATCTCTTCGTTTATTCTGGGCGTCTGCTAACAACTCATTCAATGAGTCCAATTTAGCCGTTTTCGCCACTTGACCACTACTATCGGCCATTGCTAGCGGAGTGATAAATTGTCTGCCCATTTGGTATTCTACTGCGACCTCACGTGGAGCTGCGTACCCTTTGGTTAAGTAGTTGCGCATCAAATGGTTGTCTTCCGGGGTCTGTTTCCACGTCTGAAAATCCGGAAACTGGACAGAGCGTCCCTCCTGGTTCTGCAATGGAAATACGCCATTTGGCGGGACCACAGTTGCCGTCTTGGGCATTATAATAGGAGAATACTCTGCTGGCAAGAGAAGACTCGATATGTATCAGGAATTAAAATATTTTGATGAAGGTATCTTATATCGTCTGAACTCATTGGGATATAAATGAACAACCAGAAAGTCCACTTTGGGACTCTTGGGGCCGAAAAAGATGCTGTAGAGCGATTGGTAGAGTTTTGTTTTGATGGTAGCTATTTTGTTGTGGCGAAAAACCATCATTTATCCGTTTATCAGACCGATCCTTTGAAGCTTATCAACCAGCAAGAGATTAAAGTAGCCTTAGGTAAGGCGTGGGAAGTCAATGGCAGCATGCAAATAGAACCATATGCTTTTACTGACGGAGAGGTAGCTGCAGGTCCTATTACCAAAGCCAGGATGGTATTGAAGAGCAACTTCATTGGTATAGTGATAGATAACCTGTTTCTGCTATGGGACGATATGAAAAGCAAAATAATAATGACAATGAAGTTTGATGTGCCGATTCTGAACTTCCATATTACCAAAAATGTGATAATAGTGGCTCTTGGTACCAAATTGGCTGTTTATTCATTTGGATTGGAGCCCAAATTGTTGAAACTCTTAGAAAGTTTGAATCCGTCAGGGGTGCTAGACATGGTGATCACACCCCAACATTCAGGTAAGACTGAGCCAGAAGATGCTTTAGAAGGTCTCTTCATAGCATCGCCTGCCAGAACCATTGGGCAGATACAAATTTGTAATGGTTCTAACACCAGTATAATCAAGGCTCATCTGTCAGCTATTCAGTGTATCAAAATATCCAGTAATGGCCACCTAATGGCCAGTGCATCGAAAACAGGAACCATCATTCGAATTCATGATACCAGAACTTGCTCGCTAATCGGCGAATTTCGTCGTGGGTTGGATAAAGTTACTATAACTAATATGAAATTTAATATGGATGATTCCATGCTTGCTGTTCTAAGCGATAAAAATACATTACACATATACAAACTGCATTCCAATGTCGATTTGGTGAATGCACATAATAAAACACACGCTTTGAACAAACTACCTGTGCCCATGCCGCCATATTTTCAGTCCAAATGGTCGTTCATCACTAAAACAGTCAGTGATAGTACTGACCAGGGTGAAATCCAATGGACTGACTTGTATTCATTGGTGATAGTATGGAAAAAGAGCGGTGTCTGGGAGAAGTGGTCCACCGACCATGAGAATGGAGAAGTCTATAAATTGGTAAGACTAGGTTGGAAGCAGCTGTAATGTGCATATCTAAAGTAACTCTGCTTTCACCCTTGGGTTGGTTTCATTGTATAGTATGTGCTGGTTATTGAACCTTTTCAACGCCACCGAGGCATCTTCTGGAGTTTGAAAGACAATTACATCTGTGGCTCTCCATCTCGTTAAATCGGTCCATGACCGCCGATACGGGAAAGATTCGTATAATTTCAAATCCCACAAGTGCGAGTCTATTATACGCGGTACTTCGATTTTGTAAGGAACATTGCTCACTATCAAGCATTGAGACCTGCTGAACGGCCTGAAAGAAACTGAGCAGTCCAATTCATCAGAAGAAGTCATGTGGTTGTTTAGCGAGTCCAGTGATGACCTCAGATATTTGTAATGGTTAATGAACTGATAACTCTCTTTCCTGTCTGTCTTTTCCATTGCATTTAGGTGGTTCAGTTTTTGCTTGAACAAGCCCTTTATTTCTTCCTCTGTCCTGTTTCTGAAGATTGCTGGCAAATCCTCTAGCTCTGGTAGTATTGAGGGAAACAGGTTAGTCAAGTTCTGCATTGGAATATCCCTCCCCATTTCTGTTTTGAAGGGCACAGATAGCAGCTTGGAGTCGTAGTTCATTATGTGGAGCGAGTACTTAGTTAGGTCTTCGTGCGAGTAGAAACTAACAAGATAGTTGCCAGTGTGGAGCATCAACCCTGAATATCGCTCGTTGCATACGTATTTGATCGGCGTTTGAGGCAATATCTGCTGGAAATCCTCCTTCACTAGAGATTTGCATGGATGGTAGGTGTGAAAGAAGGTGTTTTCTGCGTGTTTTGAGTCTACCGGTTTTGAACCTTCTGAAGACAATTCCTGCCTATCCAGAGGCACAGAAAACTGCGAGGACCGCGAGGACCGCCTCAAAGCCCGCTGTAGCGATTTCGCTATTGAACCCATCTCTGGATTGTCTATAGAGAGTGAAAAATTTCAGAACGTAAAGACATGCTTTCTATCATAAATATATATGCTGTGGTAGACAAAGAAAGCTGTTCAGAGTAAGCAAAGAGACCAGTGCTACCAGTTTCTTCTGTTTTGCCACTGTTACCCACAGTTTTGACACCGTGCACAGCAGGTTTGAATTTTTATAAAACGCCACAAATGGCCAAAAAAGGCAGATTGCTCAGGATGTTCTATTAGAGGAAACCCAAAAATGATATTCAGATCTACCGAAAAAAGGCAGAGCCGGGTTTTGCGGTATGTGCATTCCAACGCTATTGCTCACAGAGACCGTTCAGCCCTCAAACATGGTATATCAGACCATGCACATTTCTCTGTACCCGAGGCACATATCTCGCTCGTTCTCTGAAAATTTTATCAGTGGCTCACTCAATCTCGGTTCTTTCGCTATCATCTCCTGTATATAGCTCCAGATGTCTGAGCATCACGACGACGTTGCGTCCATCATTTCAGCGCTCTCAGGCTCCAACTCGGGCTCCAACCCGGTCATGCTGCGCTCGGGGAAGGCCTCTAAGGCGTCGCTCCTAGGCTCCCACAACAAACAGACTCTGTCCGACGGCTCCGACGCTCTCAGAGATGCGCTGTCAGGTATCGCGCCTCCTAACCGGTTTCCCTCGCTGGCTGGGTCGTCGTTTCTGGAGAAGTTCGCGTCCGTGGCGGACAAAACCCGTGATCTGGAACTTGGAAGACCTCCTCAACAACAGTCGGGTAGAAGGGGTTCAGTGTTAGTCAGCGAGCTCTCTGAAAAGCTCGACAGTTACATTTCCGCCACAAACTCTCCTTCGCAGTCGCGTCATCTCTCGTTTGGCTCGCAAGCTGAAAAGCCGGCATTCGATAACATCTGGCACCCTGGTTCTGCTTCCACCTTTGCCCCAGATCCAGTTCCAAACGCCATCAACCCAACCTTCATGATGTCCGCTCAGCCACCTATGATGATGCCTCCTCCTTTCATGAACGGTTTTGCTCCGATGTTCATGCCACCTCCTTTTACTGAGCACGAGAGCGCCATTGAAGAGGAAAATGAAGATTCGCAACAGCAAGAAGGCGAAGACAGACCTGTCTCTCCTCCGTTCGTGATGGTTCCTCCTTTCAACATGTACGGAGCTCCTGCTTTCATTCCAATGTCGCCAATCGCAGGCACTCCACCACCTCTCGCTAATCCTCAGCAAATGTTTCCTGGTCAAGGCATCCCTTCTCCTACTCAACAGTACGCTAATGGCAACGGGAACAATGGCGGTAATAGAAAAAAGTCACCTACAGCTTCGAACTCCGCTAACAAGAAGGCTTCGACAAACTCAAAAAAGTCAGGTGCTAATTTAAACCCTAAATTCAAATCAAAGCAACCTATCATTAGATCTGAAATGCTAGAGAAATTCCGTTTGAATAAGAACCACACAAACGAGTACACCTTGGATGATATTATTTCACATGCTTTGGAATTTTCTAAAGATCAGCATGGTTCTAGATTCATTCAGCATAAGCTTTCACAACAGGATACTCCTGTTGAATCAAAGGATGCATTTTTCAACGAAATCTCCGGTCATTGTATGGATTTAATTACTGATGTTTTTGGTAATTATATTATTCAAAAGTATTTTGAATTAGGATCTGCCGATCAATGTCAAACACTGTATTCCTCCATGAAGGGCTCGTTCTATGACCTGTCTTTACAAATGTACGGTTGTAGGGTTGTTCAAAAATGTTTAGAGAATATTCCTCTAGAAAATCAATTGACCATTATTGATGAATTGAGCCCTTACATTTTGACCCTTATTAAGGATCAAAATGGTAACCACGTTATCCAGAAGTCGATTGAACAAATCTCACCAGAAAATTTAACATCAATAAATGACGCTATTAAGGGTCAAGTTTACGAGTTGTCTCTAAATCCTTATGGCTGTAGAGTTATTCAGCGTTTATTAGAATTTTCGGATGTTCCAACCCAAAATTATATCTTATCTCAACTGGATACTCATATTGGTGAATTAATGAAAGATCAATTTGGTAATTATGTCATTCAACATATCATCCAGTCCAAGAACTACCCCGACGAGTTCATGAAGAAGGTTTTGAACGTTGTCATGAACGACCTTTTGGGTTTGGCCAAGCATAAATTTGCTAGTAATGCCATTGAAAGATGTATTGTTTATTTGGATAAAGGCAGAGATTCCATCTATGACGTTATGCTAGATGAAAAGGAAGCTGTTAACGGTGAAACGATGCTACTCAAAATGATGAAGGATCCATTTGCCAACTACGTTGTTCAAAGAATGGTTGAATTAACTGTTGTGCCTGCCAAGAAGCAGTTGTTAATTGCTAAAATCAGAACCAACTTGGTCCTCATTAAAGGCTCAAACCAAGGCAAACACTTAGCCAGTATTGAAAAATTGGAAATGATCTGTAATAAGGCTTGAACATGAATAAATTAGAAATTATCAGATGTTGCTTGTATATATTTTTTAGCCCATACTGGTCAAACTATTAATCCCTGTGTTTTTTGTAACTGTTTTTACTGTTTTTATGATGAGTAATTAAAAAAATCGTTTTATGCTTCTTGCGACAAATTTAAAAGTTGGGTCTTGGTTTACTAAAATTTGAAGCTTTTTAAAGCAGTACGACCCTTCAAACATATTTCTTCTGCTTAAGTGTAAAATTTAATTTAATATGACTAACGCAATAACTGGTTTATCAAACCAGTGGGTTGTAATTCAATACTTGAAAAAGTTCTAAGTTGCTTTATTTCATTTGAAAGTTATTTTTTAATGTACTTTCGGTCCATCTTGATTACAAGTTAAACAGTATCTTACCATTTGAATCCAATAGAACCAGAATGAGATGCTCAAAACTTCTGCATGAATTTTAGCAATATAAACAAAACCAAACTGTCTTGTGCTACAACCAGCAGAGAAAGCATTTCTTAGAAATTACACCGTGTTCTTTGGTTAGAAAAAAGTTGTTCAAAATATATTTGAGCTTTAAGCTTTAAACTTACACAGCCTACCTTATAGAAATTTAAGTTTTAATTACTAGTCAAGAAACTGCACAGTTGGGTTGAAGCCTAAGTTCTGGTGTTTGTGTATGCTGAGCACGTTCACAATTTTTTATTTGCATTTTTTTAAAAAGATTTTTTTTATCAATAAAGGAAAGTCTTTCATATCTTTGTGGTATTATATTCTGTAACAGGTTCCCCTTTACTAAAGTTATCACCAATATACTATCATATTTTAAGTAGATATAATACACTAAAAAATGTCAGACGCAGCTGATTTGGATGACATTTTTTCTCAACTGAAAAATGCACACAAAAGTATAGAGGAGGAACAACCTGAAACGTTAGACTCATTGAAAAAGAAGATCAATAAGTTACCGAAGATTGAAACTCATGCCACCACATCGGATGTTACAAAGAGAAGAAGATCAAATAATAGATCTGTTCAAAAGGTCAATGATCCAATTGAAGCTGTTTTACCAGGTACGGACAAAGTGGAAACAAACCCAAAAAGATTAAAAGAGTTAAGAACTAAAAAATGGTTTGCCATGTCAAAACCTGAGATGACTGAAGAACTACAAAGAGATCTAACTTTATTACAAAACAGACAATACCTTGATCCAAAAAGATTTTATAAGGGTGAAAAATGGAAAATACCTGAAAACTTTCAAGTTGGTACAATTGTGTCTGGTGTTGGTGAGTATGCCGGTGATTTGAAAAAATCTCAAAAAGGTAGAGGTTTTGCTGAAGAACTACTGAAAGATGATGCCAGTCAAAAGTGGTTTAAGAAAACATATACTGAAATCGCCGAAAAGAATGCTGCTAAGGTTACTAAAAGGAAGACAAGGCGCTAGATAGCGTTATATTTGAATAAAGTAAAAGAGTATAATAAAGTAAGATAAAGCATATATAGATACACACCATATGGGTCATACCTGTAGTATAATATGGAAGCATGACGAATAAGAAAACTTATTTTTTTCTTTCAATTACATGTCACTTTGTAGATAGAGCTTCCTGTTGTTGGGCTCGCCGTCTCTTTTTCTTCTGCCAAGCTCACTTTCGGCCTCGAAGGCGCCATATTTTTTAATTAGCTTATTGTAGAAAAGTCCACAAGCGTTGCATAATGTTGGAACGCTTTCAGGTCCCTTCCTCCATTCAGGTGTTTTCTCTGACCCACATTGAGAGCACGTAGTTCTGACTTTGAAGCTTAATTCTGGTTGTAATTTACCTCTGGGATAATAATGAACAGAATTGACAGTAGCGTAATTTGAGGTTTTTAAGGGCTCAACCTGCAGAGAGATAGACTCTCCGGGGTGAGAAAAAGGTTTATCTCCGACCGAAGTTCTCATCGCGCTTGTTTCACTATGAATTAATGTGTCATCAAAATCAAAATTTATTGGATAATCACCGGTATTAACAGTTTGATGGGGGCCAGTTGAGGACCATTTGTCTGACTTTTCTATAATTGTGATCCAATCTTCAACAATCAATCTACCCGACTGTAAAACATCCCTTAAAGCTTCCAACTCAGATTTTGGGAATGATTTTAAGTACTTGCACAATTCATCAATAGAATAATTGTTTGAGTCAAGGACACCAATTGATTGCTTTTGCTTTTCATACTCTATAAATCTCTTTAAAGATTCATTTTGTCTAATAAAGTAAAGAAATCTCTCAATGCTATGAGCAGATGCTTCAAATCCCATCAAACCTTTCAAAATATGTAGCGAAAAGTCTAAGTGCTCAGCCTCTTCTGTTGATATCGACCTCTCAGTAAAAGGGTCTCTGTACGATGGCTTTTTAGAGAGATACCTTTTTGAAGATTCAAGATGGTACTGCTTTGAAACCTTATCACTTCTATCTTTTTTATGCTGTTCCATACTCAACATAGTTGGACTTAATTGATAGTCTAATGGAGATTTGGATGGAAAACTGAAGGTCGTATTTGGTGTCCAAAAATCTATATCCTGAACGTCCCCAATACGAGACTCAACCGAGTTACCAGAATCACCTCTTTTATGTGCATACAGTGGATCCGTATTTTGATACGATTGGGAGTGCCCTTCTGATGAAAATTGACCTTCAGGAAGAGTGACACTTAGGCTTCCTCCACTAATTTTACTGATGTCACTACCAGCAGGTGCATTTGACGGTGGTAATACCGATGGAAGTAAAGTTGGAGGGTTCAATAATATGTTCTTGGGGTTAGTGGATGTTTGAACGTTACTTAACCTATGACTGGTTGTAGTAAAACTGGGAGCTCTCAACGGGCCACCATATTCATAGAGTGGTACTGAAACTTGTGAAATTTGCTGTTGTTGTGTTTGCTGTTGTTGTGTTTGCTGTTGTTGGTGCTGTTGCTGTTGTTGGTGCTGTTGCTGTTTTGGTTGAAGTTGGTTCTGGACATACAAGGAATATTTCCTCGAATCACCTACATGGCTATTGAATTCAGATCCCAAGTGCGGTGTCAAGGCTTCACTAGCACCGAGTTGCACGGAGTCTTTTCTTCTAGTCAAGCAGGGTAAAGGGCTTATAATTTGGTTTGCCGTGTTAGTGGCCTGATCCGATTCTGAACTGTCCTTAATGATATGAGCGTAAGACTGTGGGTAGCCTTGCAAACTGGGATCAACCATAGCTGTAAATCCCTAAGCAAAGAAAAGCAGACAAGATATCAGTTAGATATAGCAAATTCTACCTAGATGCTGATACTATGTAAAGTTGCTCTTTCTAGAGGGATATGCCCAGCACGCATGGCGCCAGAAAAGATAAAGACCGAAACAGGAAAAAAGACAGATCCCAATGATGCAGATGTTTTTGGCGCACAAACAAATAAAATATAAGATTTGGGTACTATGCCAGTAGATGAGTTAAGAGTTACCTATATAGTAAAAAAAAGTGAGCTGTTCCTCCATTCTTGTTATTTACAAAGTTGGAAAGATGAGCAATCTGAGCATATTTAAGATCTGCATAATACTTTTTTTGCCTTCTCCTGTTTACATTTAGATTCTCTCAAAACCCTATAGCGTCTCACTTGTTTGATTTGTGATAGATCACATTTCTCAGAAGGAATATCTAGGAGAGGATATTTAAAAAACCAGCCATTCAGATATACTTATATATAAATAACCATTGGCATGGCCCTTGGGAATATCACCAATACCTATGTACAACCTAACGCAAAAAGGCGAAAGCTTAGAAATACACCACGAAGGCAAACTTTAATACCCTCAATGCTTTCAATAAATTACAACCAACATGAGATGCCTAATATTCAGAGAAGGAGATCCCTCATACCCGTAAGAAAAGACAGTTCTAACCTTATCCATTTTGATATGTGTGAAAAACAAATAACTGATGCCTTGAACTGTGCCAAGGTAGAGTATGATAATCTCAAAATGAAATTCGCAGAAGCTGAAAAAAAAATTGAAGATTTGAGAACCTGTCATCATTACAAAATGATGAACATTGAACAAAATTTTGTCATCAAAGCCAAAACAATGAAATCTGCTTTTGAGATGAAGTTAACAGAAATTGTTGGTGGGTATGAAGAAAAGATTTGTGAAATTGTGGATATCGAATCTGTCAAATCCCAAAAGAGAATCTCAGAATTGGAAACGGTTATCAAATCAATTGATAAAAAAATCAACTATACAGCTAGATCGTTGTTTAAAGATCAACAAGAGAGACTAGATAAGGAACATGATTTGGAAATTGATAAAATTCATAAGTCTTATTACGAGAAATTGCATACTTTAGAGGAAGAAAAGGCTGAACACCAAAATAAAAGAAATGATCTAAATAAAGATATAGCCCTTAATAAGAAAAGACTTGATAATATTCTGTATCCACAAGAATTGAAATTGGGTAGTTTGAGCAAGAAACGTAAATTAGATTATGATAAAGTTAAGATTGAGGAGTTGAGAAAATTGAAAGATATTGAACGAATTAGAAAAGAATTAGAATTTGAAAGAGAGAGTATCAACCAAATGAAAAATGAAGTTAAAACGTTCATGCTTGAGCAAACGGATTATGAGAAATTACTACTAGAAGAGCAGTCTAAAAGGCGCCTATTACATAACAAGCTTCAAGAATTGAAAGGGAATATTAGGGTATTTTGTAGATTAAAGCCCTCAGGAGGCTCAGAATCATTTCAAATAGAGAAAAAAGGTTTCCTGGAAACCAGAAATGGCAAACAGTGTCTAATAATCAAAGATCCAGCAAAGAAATCACAGAAATCTTTAATATCACCTACCAAAAGTAGAGCTAATTCTTTTAGCTTCTATTTTGATATCATTTTTGATCAACAGATCACAAATGAGTATATTTTCCATGAAATTTCCCAGCTTGTACAAAGTGCCCTCGATGGTTATAATGTTTGCATCTTTACTTATGGCCAAACAGGCTCAGGTAAGACATTTACTATGTCGAATCCAAAGGATGGTCTGATTCCACTGTCTCTTAAACAAATTTTTGATAGAATTGATAAACTATCCAGTATTGGCTGGTCTTTTGATCTGCAAGGCCAATTTTTTGAAATTTATGGCGATTTTGTTCAAGATTTGTTATCAGACTCCAAATCTTCTAGTAATGATACTAACCATGTTGGATCTCACCACCTCAAAAATATTGAGCAAATAGATTCTATTTTGTCTAAAGCAACTTTACAGAGGGCAACAGCATCAACAAATTCTAATAATGCATCTTCCAGATCACATTCTATCTTTAGATTCGCTATCAAAGGTAAAGATGATAAAGGTAAAGAATTTGAGAGTGTTTTAAACTTGGTTGATTTAGCAGGCTCTGAAAGGGTTAATTTGTCTCAAGTTAAAGGCCAAAGACTGAAAGAAACTCAAGCAATAAACAAGTCTTTGAGTGCATTAGGTGACGTGATTGATGCGTTGTCTACGAAATCAAATCATGTACCATACCGGAATTCTAAGTTGACATATTTATTGAAAGATTCATTAGGTGGCCAATCTAAAACTTTAATGTTTGTTAATGTAAGTTGTCTAAAGGAACATTTCAATGAAAGTTTAAATAGTTTAAGATTCGCCAGCAAGGTCAATAATACCAAAACAATTTAATGAGGGTAGCTTTTTCTCATTCAAACGTTAGTTTTTTTATTTCTATTTAAGTGTATAAAATTCGTAATTTATTTTGAAGATTCAATCTTTTTAACTTCAATGGCAGGCTGATCATATGGATTTGCTAATAGATCGGGGTATTCCTTATTATCAGTTAACTGATTTGAATCTTTCAACGTTTGCCACGTATCAGGGAAACATTTGGAGGCGTATTGATCCAAATCTTTCCTTACTCCATCATGTAGACAATGATTGTGTAACGTTTTTAAAACGTGATCATTAATTAACGTCGGATCACCATTCTCGTTAGTATCAATTAGGATATCCAACGCAGTTCTAAATTGTTCATGGTAACAATTAGCGATGAGGTATTCACTGAACAAATAAGGATCAACCAAAACGTCATAGTTGGACAATTGTGTATAAAACTGATTAACATGAGTTATAGCTGCATATTTCAAAGATTTTAACATCCAATAAGCAGATTCATTGTCTAAACCATGCCCTTTGGGTAAAGAGTATGCAATGTTGAATACATCCCTGGTTTTAAAAGGATCTTCCAAGGCTGCATATCCTTCCATTAGTGAGTTGAGTAACCTACAGTTTAAGTTGATTGATAGATCCATCTTCATTGATAAATGTAATTTGAAAATCCCATCTTCGTACCTAAATCTGCCAAATGATTTGAAGAGATAAATGTACAACTCTTCACTTGGTGGAGGTAACTTCTTTTCCTTAGCTAGTGACTTCATATCTGCAAAAACCTTCATAGCCATATCAGGTCTTTCGCAGTCAATGAACATTTTAATAAATCCTGGGTAGTATTCATAAGGAATTTCAAAAGTTGTTGATAAATAGTCATAAATATTAACATTCATTTCATTAAATTTAGATTTTGAGATAAAATCATATATTAGTTCAAAAATATCTTGATATTTTTTAAACGTTAGTTTTTGATCGCCCTTTTTAATTGTTGGTAATTGGTCTAACATGACAATGATACCAAATTTGGTTAGAGTTTCATTGAAATTGGCACTTGGTAAATCATCTTCTGGTTGCTTACAATCAAATGAAGCCTTCATCATTCTATATACAGATTTTTTGTCAAACATATATTCATATCGATGAACATTTTGATAAACATCAACTTTAACCGTCCAATCTATTTGAGAGGACTCCCAGACTGAAGCAACTAGCTTAAATAAAGATAAAATATAGTAACCATCATAATCATTCTCCCAATCAATTCTATCTTTATTTTGCATGAAGACATTAGTTGCGTTTTGCAAATCGCCTGTAGAGATTAAATAATTGAATAATGTTGCAACGGATTTAGAATCTGGCTGTAACCCAAAAGTGGACTCAAAATCTTGTGTGAATTGATTGATATACCTAAAACTTTTCTTAGACCAACAAAGTGATTCTAAAACTTGATTATAAGAGTCAACATCTTCAAATGAGTAATCCTTATTCAAATTATCCAATCTTGAATTCAGATCCAATATGACTTTGATTGCCGCAGTAGATTCGTCGGAAGTAAAAGCGTTGTATTGCAATATTGACATCCATTCTTCTTCAATGTAATCCTTTTCCTGTGTTGAGCTTTGAAGTAGTTCAGTCAATGTTTTGGCATGACTTAATATACCAAAATTTAATGCGGAGCCAACTAACGCAAATAAAATATCACCAACAAATATATCATGGTATTTAGGGTTTTTGAAATCATCACTTAATTTAGCTAAATTGTCTAAGATGCCAATTGAAACATTTTCAAAATTATTTTTTGTTGAGAAATATAACAATTCAATGAAAGGTTTGATTGGTTCTTCAACCTTCTGGTTTAATTCATCTAGTAATAAGATCAATCTATCAGAAACAAAGTTGTCGTCGAAACTTTTTGAGATTTCCTCGTCTGAAGCTTTGAAGAAATTTTGTAAAATTAGATTCAGAAATTCCCCGTCATTTTCATTTATCTTTTCTTTTGAGATAAGTTGTACTAAATGAACCATAGTAGCAGTATCTGGTTTGATAGTCTTAAACGCCTCTAGCATGATCAATACAATTTCATCCTTTGGATTATCATTATGCAAGTCAACTTCTTCATTTATAAATGCATCTATGACTTTAACAACAGCTTCACGCTTGTCACTTAACATGATGTAGTTTATGAAAATTTCAAATAATTCTAGCCTTATATCCAGGTTTGCGTTATAATCATCAGATTTTCTCAGCGAGTTATAAAACCGAGGAAAAAAATCCATATATTTCACATCACCCAATGTCATGGATGATAAAACGGATTTCAATAAGATTAGCATTTCGTCAACACTAAAAGACTCTATTGGGTTAGGTGTTTGATCGATAAAGTTTATGACGGAGTTTGCCATAGGTAGCTGGGAGTTATTGAACTCATTTTCAGGCAGTACCTGGATCAATTCCAGAAGACAACTTTTTAATCTTTGGGCCTTCTTCTTAGGTGCCATGGCATTGTTATTGTATATGCTTTGTAAATCCAATACCAACTGGATACGCCTTTTCGTGACGTCTGCAAATTCCGTTGAAACTTGAGTTGAATATAAAGCAGAAGAAGGTTTCAGTATTTGGTTAGCTCCCCTCAAGGAATGTACATAACTAGGCAGCGGCCTATTATTCGTTACTAACATAGACCTCAGCACGTTCTGCACCAATCTATAATTGGGAGCTCTCAAGAACATCATCTGAAATGCAAATGACAGAGAAAGATGTTTGATTTAATGGAGAGAAAAAATCTCATGGGAAGAAGAGTGAAAAATAATTTGCTCAGCAAAAAAGAAGGTGCTCAGCAAAAAAAGCTATCACGTTTAGATAAACAAAAATGGATTCATTTTTTAAAGAAAACTATTTAAAGGAATAAAAAACGGTAATTAACACCAGAAGTGGTATACTCTCTTGTACCAGACGAGGGAGGCGATTCTTTGCTTTTCTTCGGCAATTTGGGCAATCAAAAGATCTCTATCGATTTTTCTTCTACCGGTATCGATGTCGATGTCCTTACTTCTGATCCAGAAGACAACTTCTCTCTTCCAGACAAAGTAACCAATGTAGAAAACAATCAATAGAGGAACACAAAGCCAGGTTTGGAAGAAGTTGGTAACATTTGGCTTATCAGCACCTAATGGCCAGAGTGCAACCCAGAATTGGGATAGAATGATCAAACCAATCAAGACAATACCATAAAGAGACCCCCAAATCCCAGTTTGAGCGACGTACTCCAATTCACCAGTATCTCTACCTTGGACATATAAACATCTTCTGAATCTCAAATGGCAAGCACATGCAGACCCCCAAGTGAACAAAGCACTCAAACCAGATAACGACAACATCCAATCAAAAATGACGGTTTGGTTACCGGCATCAACTAAGTAACATAAGAACCCAAACAATAAGGTGATACCAACACCAACCAAAGGTCTACCCTTCTTGTCAATGTAACCGAAGATTCTTGGGGCATAGCCGTGGTCAGATAAGGAGACGATGGTACGGGAGGCAGCAAAGACACCAGAGTTAGCAACTGAGCACACAGCAATCATAATAACAACGTTCATGACAGATGGCAAACCCTTGATACCAGCGTTGACAATGGCAATGACAAATGGCGAAGCAGTGGCATCAGCAGAGGAGTTACCAAATAATCTTGGTTCATTGTAAGGAACTAACAAACCGATCATGGCTAAAGCAATGATGTAGAAGAGAGTGATACGCCAGAAAACTTGCTTGGTAGCCTTAGGTAAAGCCTTCATAGGGTTTTCAGTTTCAGCAGCAGCCAAGGCAGCTAATTCAGAACCAGAGAAAGAGAAGGCAGAGGTAACAAAAACAGCACAGACACCCTTGAAACCATGTGAGAAAGCACCAGGATCATGCCAGTATTTGCCACCAATGTAACCGTTAGAATTTGGACCACCACCACAGTTAAGAACAATAGCCAAAATGATGAACCCTAAGATAGCAGAAACCTTGATACAAGCGAAAATAAACTCTGCTTCACCATACCCTCTGATACCGAAGATGTTGATGAAGATAACCAAAGCCAAGTAGATGGAGACCCACGCCGCCGGATTGACGGAGGAGTGCCAGTATTTAATAGTGATAGAAGCAGCGACCAATTCCAATGGGACAACAATAAGCCAAGACAAAGCATAATTCCAAGCCATACAGAAACCCCAGGCTGGAGAGATGAAACGAGAGTTGTATTGCAAATAACTACCTGAGACAGGCATGGCAACAGTTAATTCACCTAAGGCTTGGATGACAGAGTAAATCATAGTACCAGTCAAAGACCAGGCAATAATCAAACCGGCAGGGCCAGATCTGGCCAAGGCCTTACCGGAACCGACGAACAAACCGGTACCGATGGCACCACCAATGGAGATCATCTGCAAGTGTCTGTTCTTCAAGGAACGCTTGAGCGGAATGGCAGAGGAACGCACATTACCCTTTTCTAGGTCGGTGAGACCTTCCAAGTCAAGCTTCTGGTTGTAGAGAGGATGTGGCTTGAAGCCATCCCAGAAGCTGGCGAACTTACCCAGTTTTGGTGTTTCCTCACTGGAGGAGTATGTGGACACTACGTCGTCCGACACGACCTCGATCTTAGTCGAGACGTTATTCTTTTCAATGTCACTCATGAGCTTGTGGACCTAGACACACAAAAGACCCTTTGTTGAAAATGCCTTGGCAGCTGCTATTTATACCCTGCGGTGCATTGTAAAGCTGTCTCAGCTTATCGCAAATCAGAGTCGACCCACGCGGCATTGGAGAACATTCTGACCCTATCTGCACTGATTAGAGGCTGTTATCTCCCACGATAACGGCGTTTACAAGGTTCAAATAGGGTCCATACATTATGGCGGAAATAGACACCGCTATATCCTAAATTTTAGCCAAGCGGCAATTTCTCTTGGCATTCGGCTTATCGCCAAGCTTATCGTTTGCCCCATTGGGACCCGTGAAATTTTCATTGGCCCTGGAGGAACTAATGCCGCAGCGCCAGATTGTGCAGGCCCGGATATATGCTGAAATATTTCCTATGTACACAGTGCTACAGATAAGATAGAGTAAGATAGAGAGCAAGATGACTGTAAGGGCCGCAGCCGAGATAAGCTTAGAGACCTGGCGGTCTCTCGCTTGGTCTGGACCCCACGACATTGCCGTAATCGTCGTACAGACTCACGTCGCGCTGGTACTCCTTGATAGCCCAGTTGATGCCGACAAACTCGACCTCGGGGTCTGACTTTCCTCTGGTGCTGGTATACTCCTTCCAGTAGTCCACAGAAGCGAAGCGAGGGTCCTCGTCGGGCAAGCCTACGCCCCTGCGCAAGTTGGAGCACTGTTCGCGAAGATACGAGCACACACGGGCCCTTAGCTCTCTGGCCTCGGCCCCAAATTTGGCCTCGAAACTCAAATCGCCAGGGTTCGTGAGGTTCGGATATTTGGTGCAGATTTTCTGCCATTCTTCACGGAACGCGCCGATGATCTTGTCGTCGATGGCCTCGCCGATGTTGACCTTGATGGTGGCGCCGACATTGTTGGGCGTGAGATAGTCGTTCTTCAGATCGAGCTCTTCCGGCTTGACGAGCTCGAAGCCGGTGGCGAAAATCGGAACAATCACCGGAGCCACTGTGGGTTCCAACACCAGTCTGGCAGTGCCCCACCGGAAAAACCTCATCGAGTTCTGGAAAGGCGGCCTGAGCTGGCACACGTAGCCCTCAGGGAACACGTGCACCCAGGACGGCCCGCTGCGCAACATTGGCGGAGTGTAGACGGGCGACAGCAGCTGCGAGTCCTGGCTGAACTGCACATGCTCAGTGTCGAGCGTGTCGTCAGGCGACAAGATTCTGACACAGGCGTCGAGCCCCGACTGGAACGGGCCGCGGCCGAACCGCTCGCAGGGGATAATCTTGCCGAGGGAGAAGAACTCGGTTGCGAGCTTGTTGACGAAACACACGTTGGCCGCGGCCAGGCCCCATCTGATGTCGTTCCACCTGAGCGAGTACTTCCACGGCAAACAGCCGAAGATCATCGGGTCGTCGCACGTCGACATGTGGTTCATGATTGTGACCAACCCCCTGTTCTCCTGCTCGCACTTGGTCTTGGCCTTGTCGAAGTTCTCAATGCCCTGGACCTCTTTCTTGTACAGCGTGAACAGAACCACCTTCGAGAGCCCGATCATCGCCATCGACGTGGCCAACGACGCTGTGTTCCACAGCCACGACCGCTGCGGCCTCGTCGACACGATCTCTTCGTCCCCGCGCGTTAAAACATCACTAAACGACATGACTAAACGAGAAACAGTGAGCCTCTAACACACTCTAACAGAACGTGTGAGACCAAAAAGAACCTACCTGAAAAAAAGAAATTAAATTTCAAAAGTGCTCAGCGCTTACGTAATGTCTCCCCGTGCACCGACAACCACAACAAGAAAGGTGTCGCGGTGGGTGGCAATTTAATGATTTTTTTTTTTTTAATTTCGCTTTTGCTCTGGAATATTTTTTTCTATGGCGCTCGGTTGTGACGCGAAAAATAAAAATTTTTTTTTCCCTTATTGGTCTTGAGGTTTGCCCTTTCTTTTCCTGTGTTGATTCCAAATACAGACTCCTGTGCTACCCACTCGCGTCTAGCTATACCTGAAAAAAACCCATAAGTCAACCCACGTATACACAGAAAAAAAAGAAGAACCACAATGACCTCTGCCACCTCCGACATGCAGCAAATCACAGACGCTACTGCCAAGTTGAACGTCCAAGACACCCCAGCTACCTCGACCGAGACCGCTGCTCCAGCCGACTCTGCGTTGATCTCGATCTACGTGGGTGAATTGGACCCTACCGTCACCGAGTCCGATCTCTACGAGATCTTCTCCGAGGCCGGTAACGTCTCTTCCATCAGAGTCTGCAGAGACGCCGTCTCCAAGCAGTCCCTCGGCTACGCCTACGTCAACTTCTCTAACAAGGAGGACGGGGAGAAGGCCTTGGACACCTTGAACTACACCGAGATCAAGGGCAGACCTTGCAGAATCATGTGGTCCCAGAGAGATCCTGCCAACAGAAAGAAGGGTAACGGTAACATCTTCATCAAGAACTTGCACCAGGGCATCGACAACAAGACCTTGCACGACACCTTCTCCGACTTCGGCAGAATCCTTTCCTGTAAGGTCGCCACCAACCCAGACGGAACCTCCAAGGGTTTCGGTTACGTCCATTTTGAAACCGACGAGGCTGCTCAGGAGGCCATTGAGAACGTCAACGGTATGGTCTTGAACGACTTGGAATTGTTCGTCGGTCCTCACTACTCCAGAAAGGAAAGAGACACCAAGATGCAAGAGTTGATCGACAACTTCACCAACATCTACTCCAAGAACTTCAGTTTGGAATGGGACGACGCTAAGTTACAAGAAATTTTCGGTGCCTACGGGGAAATTACCTCTTTGCACTTGGCCAAGGACCAAGAAGGTAAGTCTAAGGGTTTTGTTTTCATCAACTACGCCAAGCACGAAGACGCTGCCAAGGCCGTTGAAGAATTAAACGACAAGGAATTCGACGGTAAGCCAATCTACGTTGGTAGAGCCCAAAAGAAGAGAGAAAGATTAGAACAGTTGAAGCAACAATACGAAGCCGTTGAACAAGAAAAACAAACTAAATACCAAGGTGTTAACTTATTCATCAAGAACTTGGATGACTCCATTGATGACGAAAAGTTAAAGGAAGAATTCTCTCCTTACGGTTCAATTACCTCTGCTATTGTTATGAAGGATGAATCCGGCAAGTCTAAGGGTTTCGGGTTTGTTTGTTACTCAACCCCAGAAGAAGCCACTAAGGCCATCTCCGAAATGAACTCCAGATTAGTTGGTTCCAAGCCATTGTACGTTGCCTTAGCTCAAAGAAAGGAAGTCAGAAGAAACCAATTGTCTCAACAAATGCAAGCTAGACAACAAATGAGAATGCAACAAGTTCACGGTGGATTTGTTAACCCAATGTTCTACCAACAAGTTCCTCCTCAATTCCAAAACAGAAACGGTCCATTCCCTCCAAACATGATGATCCCACCTCACCAACAAAGAGGTTTTGCTCCAATGAGAGTTGGTCCAAACGGTCAACCAATCTACATGCAACCACCAATGATGCCAAACGGTCAACCTCAACAAAGAGTTTACCCTAACATGCCACCTCAACAACAACAAGCCCCAATTCCTCCAATGGGTAAGAAGTCCAGAGAAGAATTACAATCCATCTTATCTCAAGCCCCAGTTGAAGATCACAGAAGAATCTTAGGTAACGAAATTTACCCAAAGATTGTTGAATCTGGTAAGATTGCTGATCAAGAAGCCATTGGTAAAATTACTGGTATGATGCTTTCAATGGATCAAGAACAAATTTTGTCATTCTTAGAAGATGAATCTATTTTCAACACTCAATTGGATGATGCCATTCAAGCTTACGAAATGTTCAAGAAGGGTGAAGAAGCTTCTGCCGCTGCTCCAGAATCTGCTTAAATGCACTAATTTTGAATTTGATTCTTTTTTTTAACAAATGTTTTGCTATTTATTTAAATTATCTATTAGTTTTTTTAAAAGGTTTATAATAAAAATCCCTTATGGATACATTTAAATAATAATTTTTTTACCACTTAAATACTATCATATAGGAATACAAAAATAACTTGGATTATATGAAAATCCACGAATATGTTTTGTTCTTTTTAGTTTCATTCATTAGTTTCGTGACATAAGTATTTTATTGAGTGAAAGAATTGAAAAATAATGTACACACACTTACACATAGACATCAGCCCATTAGGTTAACCGCCATTGTTAAGAATAAATTCGATACTATTCAAATCAGTTAACCAATTATCACCTTGATTTGATAAATGAACCCATAGATCCAAGTCAGATTCGGATAAGTTAATATTCTCTAAATCAATTTGATGGAAATCTTCAACCATTGGTGTGGCTGAATTAATAGTAGGGGTTTCATGTTGGTGGTTATTATTACCTAATTTGTTATCATTATTATTGTGATCAAGCGCATCTTTTGTTAAAACCAGATGATCGTTAGCACTAGAAGCAGCAACGGAACTACTAGACTCTGTCACAGTAGTGGTTGCTTCAGAACTCCCCGCTGTTTCTGTGCTATTCACCCTCATCGTATTGTTGACATCAATGTTCTTTAACAATGTATCAATTTGATCTAAATTTTTTTTAGCTGTTAGATTACCAAATTTAACCATTTTCTTAAAGATGCTGAAAGACTTATTCAAATAAACTAGTGAGCTATCTTGTAACCCAAACGTTGCATTGAATAGAATAATAGCAATGGTGGAATTTAATAAATATTCCCTTTCCATGAATCCAAAATATGCAATTAAATTTTCTGGTAATAAACTCCATAATGATCTGATAGTATTAATAGAAGCTTGGTATGATGACGTTAATAACGCAACAATTAAATTTGGGAAATTTGATAAGTTAAGGTAGTCACCTTTATTCAAATTTCCAATCTGGATATTATGGATAACTAAATTGAATAGTATTGGTCGAACTGCCAAATTGAAACCATGTAGATATTCTGTCATTAAATTAACATTCAATCTTGAAGTGACTAAATCATTCGTGGCAAAATCTATAAATAAATCATTTGGTAATGAGTTTTTCCACTTGAACAATTTTTTAATTAATTTTTCAATTGATAGTAATTGATCCTCATATGGTACATCTTCTAGAGTCCTGATAATCACGGAATTGATTTTGGTAATTTCGATGCAATTGATCAAAAACTCAGATTCGGGAAAAATATAATTTGTGCAATTTTTGAAATTTGTTGTCATATCGAAATCCTGTGGCATTGGACAAAACACATCTAAATCAGAAATGGTCAATGGTAAACCTTGTTTGAGTGAAATCATTCTTTCATACATGTAAACAGTCCAAAATAGCCTACGTTTATGTTCAATTTGAAATCTATTAGTAGCAGGGTAATTACTTGAAACTCCATTTTGCCGTTGTAGTGAATCGACATGATAACCCAACAATATACATGTTTCTAATGCTAAATGCAGGTAGTAGTATGATTGGATTGTCAAATCCGCTACTTGTAGATAAAATCCATATAATAATAAAACTTCAATTGATCCTTCTTTGGTATAGTTTTCAACATTTGTGTAAATTGACTGAAACAAAGATTGGCCCATTTCAAATAGTTCCGAACCTGGTAGTATTGAAGACTCGTTAGACGTACAAAGGTACATTTCTCCGATGGCTAAAATGAATAAAATTTTACAATACCAGATAGATTGCAGGGTTTTCGATTGCTTTGGTGATTCATTCAAATCAGACCCAAAGTCAAACATTAAGTCAGCTTCGTTATTAAAAATTCTTTTCAAATTTTCTTTGACCAAACCTTCGTTAAAAAAGTAGTAACACCCATCATTGTATTGAATGAAAGTGTCGACCAGTAATAAACAATATGAATAACTCGGTAGAGTAAAATCAACATTATTTGTAGTTACGACCTTTAGGTTTAAATGGTATGGGTTTAACTCAACTTGAATGTCATTCAAATTATCTTCGTTCCCACTAACAAGATTGTTAACATGCGAAAGAAATATATCAACAGAGGAGGAACCAACATAAATCTGGCCATTTGGTAAGCAATTAACAATTTTACCAAACTTGGGTAAATAGTTAGGTATACCCATCAATGGAGCGGTATGTTTATTGACTTTAGATCCAAGATCTTGCCTTTTAAGATCCTTTTTCAGTGTTAAAATAGTGTGTTCCAATTGTGCTATGTAACGTTCCCTGTCCTCGGCCTTGAGTCTTTTGCTTTTGGTCTCTTCCAGATCTGGCAAAGAGTGCCGTTTGCTGACTTCTCCCAGTTGCATGCGACGCGTGAGTGAAGAACAGACTGAAGAAGAAGGGGTTCTCCTCACTATCTTTTTTCAGCTATTTGAAATCGGCAAAAGCTGCTCAGTAGTGCTCAGCAGACCTTAACAGTATATTTGAATATGCTGTTTTTTTTGTTTATTTACTTATTTATTTATTACTTATCCTGTATATAATGAGAATTAGATGGTAGCTTCCTGGACCTTTTCAGCAACTTCAGCGACATCGGCCTCGGCTTTTTTATCGCTCTGTTCACCATCCGCTTTGGCACCTGGGAATCTTGTACCTCTGTTCTTAACCTTCTTGACCTTCTTTTGGACTTCAACAGGGGCGTAGGCCTTCTTTTCAATTTCTTGCCACTCTGGATCAGCTTCGAATTCGGCAATAACAGGGGCCAAAAGGGCATTTATAGCATCTGAAACACCAGCCTTCAAATCAACAGGTGAAAGTTCTTCCTTGGCGAAGGCAGTTTCCAATTCTTCGTAAGATTTGAAGCTGATTGGACCACCGTACTGTTCAGGTCTGTCGACTTCAAATAAGAAGTAGCCATCACCGTGTTTCAACTCGTTAGCAGGGGCGACAACGTTCTTAACAAACGACAGAAGACCGTTATCTTCGATGTTACCAGGAGCACAGAAAGCTGAGCCGATCTTCTTCTTGACAACCTTAGGCTTTTCCAAGATGTCGATCTTGGAGTTTGGATCCGAGGCGGACATCTTACCACCTTGGCCTAAGCCAGGAACCATCTTGTTCATCAAATGGCCTCTCTTCTTGTAACCCAGATGGTGCATATTCTCTTCAGCCAAGACGAAGATTTTACGTTGGTCAACACCACCGAACTGAGCATCGACCTTAAGGTATTCCTCATCCAAGACCTGCATCAGTGGGTAAATCAAACCAGACAATAATGGGTTGGCGACCTGCTTGACAACATCCGCACCAGCTCTCTTAGCGTCATTCTGGGAGACGTGGTTCGACAACTTGAACAAATCCATGGTGTATTCTGGTGTCAATTGGTAGGAGGAACCCAGAACGAACTTCATCTTTTCGATAGGGACGTTGAAAGATTTCAAGATGGATTTGATGATGTACTCGTAGTACTTGGCTCTGAACTGGACGGTTTCCAACGGAGCCTTCATGTTATCGAGATACGCGTGCAAGTCTGCAACCAAAACCGTCAATTCGACGCCTGCACGTAACATGTGCGCCAACTTGATCATCGGAACAAAGTAACCACAGTGAGGTTTACCGGTAGGAGCAGTACCCCAGTAAACGGCCAACGGCCGCTCCTTTTCCTCCAAAACTTTCTGGATTATCGGGGCATTGAGAACCTCTTGCAAGTTCCTTGTGATAAGTTCGAACTGTTCTTCTGCGTTCATCTTTATTGATCGAGAATGGGTGAGAGGGTTGAAAAAGCTCGAGAAATGGAAAAATTTCTTTGTGACTAAGGTTTGGATAAACTTTCCCTTTTGGCGAAAAATGCTCATGAGATCTGTCAAGGAAAAGAAAGCATTAATTGTCTATATAAAGGTTTGATTATAGGTACTCGGTGTGCTGGTCGTAGGACGATTTCCGAGGCATGTGCGGCCGCATGTAGTCGTCGTGGAGCTCGTTGTAGAACTCGAACGGGTTTTCCAGCGACGACTCAGTCTCGTCAGTAGGAGATGGTTCGTTGAGAGAGTGCTGGTTCGGATAGGCTGGCTCCTGGTCGTCTTCATCGTGATCGAACCCAAAGGGGTTGACCAGCGCATCGCTGAGGTCCGATTCGTCTTCCTCCTCGGCCGGCCTTTGGATGTTGAACTTCTTCATTTCAGGCGAATGCTGAGATCTTGAGCGATGGATCAACTCAGTGGTGCTATTGAACATAGTGGAGTCAAACTGATTCAAGTAGGGGGATTTCACCACTTGTTGACCGTCTTCGTCTCCGTCATCGCCACTGCGCAACTTTTCAATGTTCAGCGGCGTCGGAGGCGGTATGTTGAACGGATTAACCTGTGCGTCCGCATCCTTAGCAGCGGACAACTCAGGCAGCTTCATTTGATGGTCCAGCTCAATCTGCGTGTCCTTCATTCTCTCAGCGTACATCTCGGAAACGCTGTGCGCGACGATGGAGTGGATGTAGCCGTTGAAGCCTGAGCTGGATCTCTTTTTGACATTGGGGATAATGCAAATGCTTATGATGATGACCAGCACATTTTTAATAGAGAACAGAAACCAAATGGCAAAGGAAAAGAACATGAAACTCAACAAGACAGCCTCCTGTTTGTTAAATTCAGCCAGCTTGCTGATCGTTTGTCCAATGTTGCCGTCCGTGAACTTGTTGGACACGATGTAGGCAATGGTGGCTCCGTTCAAGGATTGCCGCGGGGTGTCAGCAAAAAGCCACAACCAGATATCGTAGTGGAAGCTTTGGAATATCGTCAAGCAGATCCAGTCGTTCAGATTGTTAGTCGATATCTGCTCGAAGATGCAGAACCGCTCGAACTCCCGGAGAGAGTCAATAACACGTGCGTTGTTATCCAAATAGGTCTGCACAACCTTGTCCTTCGGGTAAATGATCACCCCCCTGATCCAAGTGGAGATCATATAGATGAAACTCAGTCCGATGCAAACTGTGAACACGATCTTGTAGACGATCGTGGGTATATAGGAAATAGTGTGCATCTCGTCCCAGTTGTTCAATGCGTAGATCTGAATTAGCGTGTACACGTCCGACGCTAGAAACAGCAGTTGCAGCACCAGCCCCGACAGCATTACGATATACGACCCTATAGTAAAGAAATTGTACTCTTTGTATTTGTGTTCAGCCATAATGTGTCTGAAAAGGACACGATCAGGGTCGGACAAAAGATGCGTCACACTACCAGAGTGTTGTAAAGTCATGTCCGCGGTGGATGGAAGAAGAGAGGAAGCTCAATAGGTGGATCCTATTTTAAGTAACAAGAACTGAAAAATTCAATCCAGATCTAAGATCTATAAAACACACATGAAACTATAAATACACTGGAAAATCGAGACTTCAATTTTGTTTCTTGCGTCCGCGTCCCGGGCCGCCTCCGCGCGCGTTTTTGGTTACACGTCCGCTTGCGCTGTTAGATCCACTACGTGACGCCCTTTTTCCCGCGTTCGTAGCCGAAACAGAGGCCGACCGCTTGTGGTTTTGGCTCTGGCGCGTGCTGCGTGTGCGTGCGACGCGCCCAACCGGCGCAGTCTTGTTCGCCACGTCCGACTCCGAGCCGGAGTCGGACTGCGAGTCCTCTTCGAGCGCCTCAATTCCGGGAATGTCCCAGAATTCGTCCATTTTGGCCTCCAAATCCGGGAGCGACAGCTTTGGCGCCGCAGTACGGTTCAGCTCAGCCAGAATAAACTCTAGGTTGGCGCTCCGTGCATTACCAACCGGCTTATGATGCGTCACAAGCTTCAGCAGCTCTGTTAACTGTGGTATTGTCCATTCCATTTACACAAACAAAGAACGAACGCTATATGAAAAAAGTTAAACAGCGGAGATCGAATCTGCTCAGCAGATGCTCATAGGGAGTAGCACGTATTTGGCTACCAAACAGTAACCACGATGTAATAAAAAAACATGCAGTGTTCTAATCTCTGAACCTAGCATGGATCTCGTCAATCAAATCGCCCTTTTTACCCGAGACTTTCCCGCCGAATGACTTGATGAATTCCTTCAACTCTGCTAATGTGTAAGTGTCTAAGACTCCATTCTTTACAAGCAACTTGATGTTACTCACAGTTAGCGGTTCTCTCTTGACCTTTTTGGTGGTCAACAGTGTCGTGTTTTCAATAACGTTGTAAGTGTGAGGTATGCGTTTCAACTGCGGATCGATCAACGTCTGTCTCGCTTCGTCAATTTGGATCTGCATATTATCTTCCTTGAACTCATTCACTGGCTCACCAATGGCTAGTTTGATAATGGTTTCCAATTTCCAATTGACAACCGAATCCGGCAACAAGATGTTCTGCTGTGTCTTGAGTTTGTTTGTCAATGCGCCGAAGAGCTCAGGTTCTGTGGGCTCGTTGTTCAAATTGTCCAAATGCTTAGGATGCGACCGAATCTCATCACCAAAAGGTATTCTGATCAATGCAAATAAGAGTAGTTTATTAATTCTCTTCAAGTTCAGGTCCTCCGTTTTCAAGTCGTATCTGGCTGGTAATAAATAATACGTATGTGGAATCGAGCTGCGCGTTAAACTGCCAAAAACCACCAACGCCATTTCCTTTTTCAGTAGTGAGTTATACAACGCAGCTAGATGTTCCTTGGACTTGGTATAAGCTTCGCTTTTGGTATAATTTGGTATTAGGAATTTTCCGTTGGACACGATGTAGGGGGAGATTTTACTGATCGGTATTGAACATTTGACGTTTAGCATCGGTTCGTAAGTTTTGATTTTGTCGACTTGGTCATAGATAGGCAGATATTCTGTATCTAGTTTGGTAGACTTTATTAAATCTTCTTCGCCTAAGTCGTGGCCTTGGCTGGTGAATTTGGTTTCTGTCAAAATGGGGTATTTGTACCCAGTTTCTAGATCGGTAAAATACTTCAAACTTTTAAACTCAATTGGCGATATCAGATTTAGTCCCTTGACTGAAATCATCAACTGACCAACTTTCAATGGCAAATCAAAGCAGTATTGCTTATACTGGGAGTTGATAATCAATTCATTTCTAAGATGATCGAAATTGACTTTGGAATTGCCCAATTTGAATTTCAAATTCGGTATGTCGAACCATTTTGAGTACTCCTTTGTGTCCTCATCGAAGATGTTAGGCAAAACGAAGGGTTTCAAGATGATCTTGTCGTTGACAAACAACCTCAACTTGTTTTGTAGCAAGTTCATCACGGTGGTATTTTCGTTGAATGGCTTACAACAGTCTGTTATTAGAATCACCTTGTTGATTACCGACCCCTCTTTTAGAATGTGTGAATGGATTTCGTCTAACTTAACCAGCAATTGTTTACCGAAATGGTCATTAACGTTTCCCTCTATGAGATCATACTGGTCCTCAATGGAGGTCTTCAAAATCTGGAAGCTCTGACTTGATATAGGTCCTAGCGGAAAGATCTCTTGACTGCAATTCAAGAGATAAACACCGATTGATGCGTTTGGAGATGTTTTCAACAGATACCCTAGTAAATCAAACAAATCTCTTAAGATCTCACCTATTTTGTCCAAAAGCGTCGGTGTTATGTGGATTAAAAAGCAAATAGACAAAGTCGTAGAGGAAGCAGGCGATTGTTCCTCCATTACAGCTATAAAAGGTGAAAATCAAGTAGCTATCGAAAGAAGGTGGATCCTTTATCAGACGGAAAAAGTCCGATGCCAATAGAAAGACCGGTGAAAAAATTACACACACAGTAACATCAGTCTTACTTTAGTATAACGAGCTATGAGCGCTAGCAAACTGCCTTTTAAGGTTATTCCGAAGACAAACTCAGCTTCTGCTGCAGGGACCAAAACAGAAATCAAGTTATTGCCACCTATGGCTCTTTACCGCCGAATTTTGCGCTCGCACAGACAATTACCATCGTTTCAGCGTGATTTGGGCGACAAATATGTCAAAGCGGAGTTCAGGTTGCACAGATCGCTGGACAACCCCGTGCAGATCATAGGATTTTTGACCGAGTGGCAGAAGTACCTCATATTCGTGAATAAAAATACCCAGAACGATTGGAAACAATACAGAATGGACGAAACGAAATTGTCGAAAATGACAGACGATCAAATCATCCAGTTGCACGGTCTTTTAACTGAAACTAAGGAGCTGTTCAAGGAAGGTGCGGAGGAAGCTAAGCAGGAGTAACCTCGTTTCTGTATATAAAGAGAAAAAAATTTATAAATATAATTAGTAATAGCACTAATACTGTACATAGTTGAACCACACGGAAGTAAGATGACGTGTGTCTGTTACGCTTCTCACAAGCCTGCTTACGAGAAACAAACGTTGATACCCATGTTATTGACAATTTCGATCCAGTCAACCCAATATGAATTATCGCCTTCAGCAGGTGAGTTTTTGATCGCAAGCCCGTCAAAGCTCTGTGGAGAACCGCTTTTCATGCGCGGTTCCACGCCCAATTCATCCAACTGGTACCAAACTTGGTTTATGATTTCCCAAGTCACTTCAATGTTTCTGATATAACATCTTTCCTTTAATATTTCAAAGTTGGCTAACAGATTGGGCTTATCATTTTCCAAACATGTCAAGCCTAATATTAGCAAGGAAAAGCAGAGCATTGAATGCAACTTACCCTTGATTAACTTCGAAAAAATTTTGATGCCCATGTTTCTCAAGTATTGTACCTTTACATGATCAAACCCGTAATGGCTGAAGGAAATTAGCAAATGGATTTTCATGCACATCTTATTGAGATGGAATAACAACAATTCTGATTCTAGCATATCGGGCTCATTTAGTTGGATATCGCGAATCATATAAGGCGATGGTACTAGTTGGTCAATGAGATTGTCAAATCTCTGATAAGTCTCCTGATCAAATGAAGATGGGCTATGGTTAGCAGGTGAAGAAGAAGTTGAGGTATTAGTTCCGGCACTAATCAAATGATTGCGGAAGGAATAAGTTCTAGTCTCTAAACGAGCTTTAATCATATCTCCCATAATCAAGAATAGTTCATTTGATAGATGCAAAAATGGGTCCAAACCATATTCTTCTTTGTAGACTGAACTTTTGCTTACTTTCTTATTAGCAGGAGAATACATCGATACAATTTCTGGGGGTGTCATTGAATACATCGGAGATTGTAAGTCTTTGAAAAGAGCAAAATCGTCTTCCTCCTCCTGCTCGAGGTCCGGATGATCTTCATTACCTAAGATCTTACGATATTCTGCGATGTCAAATACAGGACCGTAATCTAGACATCTGACACTCAATATATCGTGGTAAGAAACGGTTGAAATTATCCATCTAGCAATGAGTTTGTTATCCATTGAAGTATAGAATTTCTCAACACCACCCGAGTTTAAAATAATTTGATGGCAATTTAGGAGATGCTGGTACCAATTGTTTACGTTTTTAATTGATATTTTCATTGAAATAGAAATGCAGTGATATATCAAAGTGGCAATTGAGTTTTCATCTGAGGTCGAGAGGTTATCATACGACATTTTCAAATATCTTTGCGACTCTTCATTTTCTTCGCCTAATAGGAATATAGCACCCCAACTTACTAGCAAAAACAACACGGATGTGTTATCCTTGGCGAGTTCTAAAACAAAGTGCAAATAGAACTTGTTATTTTCGCCTAGTTGGTAGGTGATGTAACTGACATAGTGGCCCAAAAATATTTTGCCGTGCGAGTCCAGGTTAGACAAGATGGATTTGTGTGGAGTGATGAACTTGTCAATGTCTGACTTGTTGAACAATTTGTGAACCTTGGGGTTTAGATACGGCTTGAGTGATTTGTTTCTAAACTGAAGAAGCAATTGCGCAGCTGTTAGATTGTTGTTTTCAATGATCTGCGACTCGTCCATCGGTGGAATGATATCCTCGTCCACTGAGTCTTCATTGTCGTCCGCGAGCGGGTCCGACGCAAGCAGCGAGGGCGATTTCAACACTGGATCAATTGTATCATCCTGCCGAGGTTTGGCCTTGGGTTCGACCGCCTGAGCCTGCTTGGCCTTCTTCTTTGTCGTCTTCATGGGATGCACAAACACTATGGGGTTTTTCTGCGACCGCCGCAACTGCGACGCGGACAGACGCACGTTGGCCATGGAGAACTTGGCCTTCTCAGGCGAAGATGTTTGCGCGTACTCGCAAGCCAGGCCTCGACGCGCGCACAACGCGCACGACGGTCTCTCCTCGGTGCACTTCTTCTTGCTGCGGCGACAAGCCAGACAGCCTTTTCGCGACCGCGAAGTGAAACCTACAAAGCGGGCCATACACTACACAAGAGCTAGAGCTGCAGCTTATCTGGTGGAAAAACTCTACTGTTAGGGCCTGAAAAACGTTGGGGCCGGCACAGGAAGACAAGTTAGGGCCGGCACGCGGAAAATCCACGGCCGGACCGCATTTTACTTCGCGCACAGAAAGATTACTTCGAGTAACCAACATAACTCCTATTAAAACAACTACAGACCGGCTGCCACGGACAAGCCGGCGTTCCGCCGGCTCAGAATGCCGCCTGCGAGCTCTGGTGGAAGAACTGCCAGAAGATGACGATAGCTGCGAAGATCGTGCTGCCGCCGCACTGCGAAAGAACCAGAGCGCCCCAGGCCATTCTGCCCGCGTGCCAGAACACCACGGGCTGCACAAGGGCCGTGACGACTAGGAACCAACCGAGGAACTGGCCTGGCTGCTGGTTGGCGCCGTGCGGCTCGTCGAAGAGCGAGTCCGACGACGTGCCCTCGGGCCCCAGCAGCGGCAAAGGCGCAATTGCGAAGCACACACTCAGCCAGAGCGGCAGCCACGTCCCGTAGAGCGCAATGGCCAACACCACGAGCAAGAACCCCAGCGCGAGAAGCCCCGAGAGCGAGATGATCGACTGGATCGATTTCATTGTTGGATAAGATAGTTAATTAAGATGGAAAAATCGGTCTCTACTATGTTCTTTAGCTTAGAGCTGTACCGCAAATTCACGGAATTGAATAAAAAAAGGACCAGACGGCGGTTTCTGAGACTCCAACCTTATAGAACTGAATACTGCTCTTAGTTTGAGTGTGCTGTAACTTCTTGCAGCGGAAAACCGCCTCTTTTAGCCCTGTTACAGACACTTTTGCAAAAACGGGTTTTGTGCTCATAATCGATTTTTCCAAAAAAGCTGTTAAAAATCTGCTTCTTTGCCAAATATGGTCACTAAATACGTGTACATACTTTTATTGCCTTTCGGGCTTGAGTGTCCTGACGCAGGACCTGTTTTTGTTGGTTCCTTTTTTGGAGTCACGTGACCCGACTTGATGTTCCTCCATCACTTTAATTTTTTGCCACTGAGATTGAATAATAGCTGTTACTGTTCTTCTTTCAGCTCGCAGTGTTCCCGGATGTTCAGAAACAATTACGACAACGACGCCACCACGTTCTCGCCTACGGGACGCATTTTCCAATTGGAGTACGCGTGCGAGGCCATCAAGCAGGGTTCGGCCACCGTGGGGCTCAGATCAAACTCCCACGTCGTGCTAGTTGCGTTGAAGCGTAACGCGGAAGAGTTGGGCTCATATCAGAAGAAAATCATCTCGCTCGATAAGCACATGGGCGTGTCTCTTGCAGGCCTTGCCCCGGACGCGAGGGTTCTCACCAACTATCTCAGACAGCAAACAATGCAGGAGAAAATCGTGTACAATAAGCCGTTGAGCGTCTCGAAGGCCTGCCTGTCCTTGGCCGACAAGGCACAGGAAAACACCCAGGGCACGGGCAAGGCCGGCAGACCGTACGGTGTGGGGTTTTTAGTCGCAGGATATGACCATGATGGTCCGCATCTCATGGAATTTTTGCCTACCGGGTCTATCTTGGAGTACTATGCCAATGCCATCGGTGCGAGATCCCAGGCCGCTAAAACCTACATGGAAAGAGAGCAGGACAAGTTGCTAGCTGCTGATAAAAACACTCTGATCAAAATGGGATTAGAAGCCCTCAGGGATACGTTACCGGCCGATAAAGAACTAAATATCCAAAACACTTCCGTGGCCATTGTGGGTGAAGATTGCGACTTCACTATTTACGAAGACCAAGATGTTGAACAGTGGTTGAATTTGTTAGACACTCTATCCAACGAAAGAGTTAGAGTTCACGAAGAGGCAGCTGAAGCTGAAGATAGCGATTAGTTAAGGGGTATGTATAGCACAATATAAATTGGTGATCCGTAAAAAACCGCAAAGCGTACTCACAGGCTGTAAAACTTGCATGTGAGATTCACGCTTTGGGTTCAGCGTGTGTCTTGGTTAACGTTCATTTCAATGAATCTTGTGAATTGCAAATATTAAAAAAATACAATTTAAGGCCATAAATAGGGTACAGTTGTCACTTGATAGTACCAATCACACTTAGTGAACAATTGTAGGTCCTGTTTTAGCTATGGCCCTCTATAGCACATAACTTTAAATTTCCCTGCTGAGCACTCGATAAGATCGCATAATAAAAAAAACGGTTATTGTGGCGGAGATCTCCGATGTTTATTAAGTGTTGTATATGTATAAAAAGTATAAAATTAGAGAAACCTAGTGTAAAGCTAAAGTGATACCTTCATCGTAGAACACTTCCTCGCAGTTTTCTTCAGGTACCCCATTTTGGTTAGTCAAAACACAAAAATCGATTTTATCTACCAAGGTTACCATTGGTGCGTGCCACACACCAGCATTGTACATCACTGCTTCATTACCCTTGGCGACAAACATTTCAATCTTTGAAACGTCGGGCTTATCATTAGCACCATTAGGTGCACAAATAACCACATATGCATCTTTATCACCTGAAATACCCATTGGGATGAAGGTTTGCGATGTATATGGATGCCTTTCTAAGACCTTTGCCATATAATGTTTTTTATCTTGGTCCCATTTATCAGGTGTGTATCTGCTCTGGAAGATGTCCCACATTGTACGCCCATCTCCCTTAGGGTATTGATTAGTCATTTCTGCAACTTGCACTAACTTGAATGCAGATCCTTGGTTTGCCCTTTGCGTCTTGGCGGTATCCTTCAATCCTTCAACAGAAATAGCGGCCCCATATGCCTTGAAATTAGCAGGTGTAAACCTTTGAGCAGTAGCAACAGCAATTACTGAATCCGTAGTCATTGATATTCTTCAATGAGAGAAAATGATGCTATAATTTAAGATAAACTCCTCGCTGATAAAATTAATCAGTCCAAACACTTTTTTAATTTTTTCAGGTTCGTTTTTCTCAATTAGGTAAGTGGCCATAATTGTTGATAAATTATAACTAGTCATTTTGTTGGCATGGTTATTCTTCTCAATAAGATGAAGATGATGATACATTCTTTCAATAAGGCAGTAGTTTTCCACGGGTAAAGCGCCAAGAACTTCATTGTAAATTTCGAACCGCTTTTCGCTCGGCAACTGTTGCTGAGCAGGTGAACTCTTAATTTGGAGCAGCTGATCAATCAAATCACCAGGGATTAGTGGCTCAGGCAATTCACGTAAGAAGCATTTCACCACTCCACATATGTTATGAATGTCAAATAACAAGCTATTTTCCATATTCAAATCACCTTGTGTGTCAATTAACTTGGAAATTTTATCAATTGATAATAACGATCCTGACTTTCTATATAGCCCCACTTCTTCTAGTCCACGGATTTCAATTTCACTCAACAGCTTTTCTAAAATTATAGGTATGGAACATCCATCTCTTGAACATAAATACTTCAATGGCATACCAAAGGTCAAGTTAGATGGTAATGACCGTGTGTTCATTTTGACAGATTTGTACCAGTTACATTTATGTTTGTTCATTAAATAAATCCATCGATCCATTTCTTCAAATGAGTTACATTGATAGATCAATTCACCTCCATTTGATTTCCCCTGAGTGATTATAAAGGCATTGGGAATTCTGTATGTTGGTAAGATTTTGACCAATTTCAAATTAATAACCGCAGTTGGCTTTATTTGACGCACATCATATGGTGAACAAAGTTCTTCAATACGAAGAGGCTTTCTGATAATCGTTGGAGCTGGTGACGTTGACGCCGGTGATGGTGTGGAACCTGATGTTTTGGTTGCTGCGGATGTTGTTGTTGCAGCTGGTGAGATTAATGATAAACGTGACTTTAACATGGAAAGTCTTGACTTAGATTGTACTCTACCATTTGATGGAACAACAATTTCGTGCACTTTGTCTTCATTCTTTTGTGATGTACCCTGGGTAGAAGTTTCAGACGTTTGTGCAAAAGTTGGTGTTGGTGGAGGGATTGGTGTTGTAGTTGGGGTTGGGGTAGGGGTAGCAGTGAGCGCGGTCTGATTAGTAACTGGAGTTTGAGTTGGTATTTTAGAAATCAACTTCTCAGATATAATGCTATGTTGATCTTCATTTTGAGTTAAAAGTTCAAATCTCTCATTCTCAATCTGGATTAAGTTTTTCTGTGCATTTATCAAGTCATCGAACATAGCGATGATGGTTTCATTATTACATTCATCAACAGCATTTAAGTAAACCTCTTGAAAACTGAACTCAAATTTTTTCAACTTGTTCAAAACCATTTCACCATTAGAATCAGCTGTAGAAACAATTTGGCTAACTAAATCATAAACCAGTTTACATTTATCAAAATTGAGCAAATTCCCAAAATCAGCATCCATATTTGGTACAAAACAAACAATTTCAATTATTCTATTCATAACCCAACCTGGGCACATACTCAAATTAATCATAGGAGTTTTAACATCCAAAGGTAACATACTTTCCAAAGACTCAAATTTATCTACAAATGGATGAGAAATTTGAGCAGCTTTAATCCAAGATTGCGAATAGAAGCGTGAGATAGGCATCATTATACTATTAACCAGAATAGTTTCTAAAAAGCTTGGTACAGTAGCAGAACCATTAAAATTACATTTCTTGGACAATTTTCTGCATTTAGAAACCATTTTCAGAATATTAAACATGATTTCGACTCTTGATGATTGCGAATGTAGTGGATCAACAATTTGCATTAAAATCAGATCTTGAAAACTATTGTACATTTTGAAAACATTAAAAATTCTTGGTGGTAATTGATCAATAATAGCAGCACCTGAATTATTCTTCAAAGTGTTGATCCAATGGAAGACATTTCCAAATGAAATCAGACCATCGTGTGTATTCAACTTAGTTGAATCATATTGGAATAATGCTTTATTGCTTCTAGAAACAAGAGTTTGTAAAATGTTAAAAGAATCAATCCAATCTTTTCGGGTGATTGGGTTAACTAATTTACCAATTTCATTTTCCATTTTAGACATGAACTTTGGTAAATCCTCATCAGCTAGTGGTATCTGCCATTCCTCAGGGATGGAAACCATAGATTCATCAAATTGGAGCCTCATTGGTCCATTAGTGACTGGTAAAAACATTTTAGATGTAAAGATGTCTTTCAATTTAGTGTAAGTTAGAACTAAGTTGTTATAACTCAAGAAAGTTTCATTATCAAAATTTTTCGATTTAATAGTCCATTCATTTTGAATTAAATCATTGGACGTTTCCAAGAATTCAGTTATTTTATTCTCAATTATGTTATCGAGAGTCAACTCGTGAATTTCAAGTGAATTTATCAATTCCAAAATAATTTTCATTGTATTCAATTGCATTTCTAAAACTGGTTTAGCGTCGATTGGTGAATCATCAAAGTTTAGTTCATCCCATTTATCAATACTTTGGTTTTGGGCAATACATTTTGAGATATTCTTAGCATAGAAGAATCTTTTGAATAATTCGTCCAATAGCGTAGATAGTTGGATAAATATTTTGTAGGTTTCTAAGAAAACCGTTTTAAAATAATCTTTATCAATTTGTAAAATTTCATCTTTGTTTTCCAATGTTCCTAGATATCTGGGTTCAATTATTAATAGATCGATTAATCTGTCGATGGAAGCTGATTTCACATTAACAACTGTGGTATTTAATGACTCCACAATTACCGGGTCATTAAAATCAATATTGAAGCTTTTACTCGACAACATGCTTAACCTTTGACGAGAGACATTATTTATGTTATTTTTCAATTTATCTATTTCAGATTTGAAAATCACACTATTATCTGTTAATGAGTAATCAATAAAATTGGAAGTTAATTCATTTCTTATGTATTTCAAAATGGTTAACTTATTAGTATTTCCGTTGGAAGAATGACTAATAGCACTGATTAGCTTATCTAGGTTGAAAATATGGTCCTGGGGTAACAAATCTAAAAATAAAATAGATGGATATGATCTTAAAAATAATGGTGAACGTGAATTCGAGTAATTATAATTCATGAAAGCAGTAAAAGGCTCGATTTCATTTGATAATTCAATCATTTTCTGTAAGGTGACATTCCTATTTTGTTGATTTATTATACTAGACCTTAATTTTTTACTTATAGTAATTTCGTTATTGGCACCAATTTGATATTTCACTTTATGGACTTGATCTTCAATCCCGTTAAGCAGATTCTCCCATTGTGAAACCTCTAACTTCCAATCATCCACCAATTTAACAAAATCGCTAACCTTCATCAAATTTCCAGAGCGGGGAGAGGCACCAAAAAAGGTAATCAAGTTAAATTTGGAATATTTCTCGGATAATCCCTCGGGATATAATATTTCAAAGGCATCTAAGTTGTTAATGTTGTAAACAACTGGAACCCATTTGGAAATGATATTGCCAACTTGAGGAGACACGTAAGACCAAGATTGGCACAGTCTTATGATTGGTTTAGAACAAATTGCCAAAGCAACGCCTAAAAATGAAGTCATATCACCAGAGTCGTATAATGCTTGCCCTAATTCGACCCATTTAGTTAGCAATCTGCCTCTTTGTTCTGGGCTAGTTGATTTTAATAAAACGTGTTGATAAATTAACTCAGTAACGTAATGTAAATCAGATGGATAATTAAAAATTAAAGGATTTGAACTTTGGTCTTTGGTCAAAATTGACAAATCATTATGTGGATTTAAGAATGTTTGATACTGGTAATCCAATGCGATGATTTCATTAGCCAAGATTGAATTATCGGTTGAGAGGAAATCCTCAACGGTGAATTCTAAGTAAGGTACTGAATTTAAAACATCAACCTTTTTAGTGATGGAATCTAATTTCATTTGTAGTTCACTCAAGTTAACATTAGAATTAGGCAAATAATCATTGTATTTGTCATTTTCACTTTTAGGTGGAGCTAAAGTTTTGATTATGGCTCCATTTTGCAAGCACTGCAAGAGGGTGTAGCATTTATGAAAAACTTTGTCATTAATGATCAATGATTTGAATTTTAAAAGGAATAAATCCAAAACTCTTCTTATTCTTCTAGACATGATTTCCATTTCGAAAGATGAGAGGTGAACATTGCCCAAGGTAAAGCAAATGAAGTATTTGTGAAACATATCTAAGACGTCACCAATCGGTAGCATCAAAGGAAGGATTTCAATCAACTTATCGGTAATATTGTCAGAGGGGAAAAATAAGATACTATGTACAACTGCCTCAATTGAACCATCAATTATTTGACCAGTCAGAGGGTCGATTATGAGTTCAGGGTGAGGACAGCTTGGGGATTGGTATTTCAGCTCTGTGGTTTTTTGTTTCGGGTCCTTGGGAATAGATTGAGATCCGGATCTCGACTCTGTGTTATCCACGGGTAGGATCGGCAGCACTGCGGGAACGCCATTATTTTTGACACTGTGAGTGTCCACAGCTCCAAATTGTTCGATGAGACTAGCGACTTCGTTATTATCAGAGATGGCAGGATTGGAATCAAATTTTTTGTGATTTACCAACTGTGGGGAAGAAATCGTACTATTTCGGAAAGAGGTTGCATCGTCGTTAGCGGCTGTGATTCTTGAGCTGATCAGCGAGTTGCTGTCTTCTCTGGTATCCTCGTCAATGACAATTCTTTCGACAGACGCAATTTCCCGCTGGTTTCTGTAAACATTCAAAAACGAACCTTTCAGTTCCAAACGAACCACTCTGACTGTGGGGTCGTTTGAGCCGCCATTGTTGGCGGGTTTCTCATCGATGATCTGGTTAACCCAGTTGGTCTTCACGGTCTCAAGATCCCATCTGGGGACTATTAGATCCCGCAACTTGATCTCGCGTTCTGGGACCGTCCTTCTGGACCTAACGGACACATTGTCGCTCTCGGCCGCCTTGCGCGGCTCCGATCTGGGTCTCGCGGAGCTGTTCTGGTCTTTCTGGCCGACGGAATCGGCTTGGACGTCGATGCTTGGCCGTGGAGGCGGCAGTCTAGGCGTTGCCGAGTACGACGACGAGAAGCTCCCGCGGTAAGACGATTTGCGACGCGTCGCGGAAACCGAATACGACCCGCTGTGCTGCGAGCCCTGGTCTTCTGCCGCATCCTGCAGCTCCTCTGCCGCCACTGCACCGTTCCTGCGCTCGCGCTTAATATTCAGCAAACGTTTCATCGCCCAATGCTGGCTGTTTCGATGCTATCCAGGAGGAAATAGTGCTGGCTGTTATTCCCCAAAACTAATGCTCATTTTTTTTCAGGTCCTTTTTATTGTTAGATCCCATTAAAAAAATATTTCTTATAAAAATCACGTTTTTTTTGATAAAAAATAAAAAATAAAAAATAAAAAATAAAAAAACGAAAATAAAAAACAAGGATGCTCATCTGCTCAGCAAACAGTACGAGAGAATTGGCATTAAGGATTATTCAATTAACCATTATAGAGATTGTAGTGTATACATTGGCAAAGATACTCAGCGGCTGTGGCTTGTCAGCAAGTGTGGCTAGTCGGGGCCTGCTCAAAAGTCGTCGACGGCCATTTGGGCCAATTGGAGAGCAGCCTCCTTGGTCTTGGCGCCACCGATGAACCCAGCGGCGTGGATGAAAACACAGCCTTCCACACCGGCCTTGGCGCTCAATTCGTCATCTCTGAGCCCTCTCCATGGCTCAGGCAACTTCTTTCTAGAGTCGAACGACGTGGTGTTGACTGGAACGGCCGCGACTCTCCAGGATTGGGTATTATCAGGGAAAACAACGTACAGGACCTGGCCTTCGATGTCGAGCTCGCTTTCGACGGTGAAAAGATGCTCCTTCCATGGAGCAAAACAGTCCAACACGACAACCTTGCTGGCTGGGTCCTTCTTGACCGCGTCGATGACGATCTGCTTGGCCTTGAGGAACGACTTGCCCATGTAGGTGGCGTAGTTGTAGAAGGCCTCACCGATCAGTGCCGACGCCTTGAGGAACTGTCTGTCAAAATCCTCGTCGGTGGAGTCCTGATCCCAAGCAGGGTTCAGGTTCGACACCATGCCGGCTAGTGAGAAGTTTCTGTCCTTGAATCTGGCCTGGAGATTGTCCTGGTCCGGGAACTTGGTGATCCCGTTGTCGTTGGCGTCGACGGCCTCAATGAAGTCCGAGTACACGCGGTCGAAGAGGAAGTCCAACTTGGTCAGGTCCTCGTCCGAGTCGCTGTACTGGCAGATGTGCTTCAAGATGTCTCTGCCGAAATGCTTGTAGATGAGCCCGGCAGACGAGAGCTTGGTGGTGTATTTTTCGTTGAAAGTGGTGGTGAACTCACGCTGGTGGTGGTCGAAGTATTTCACCTGGTCGTACTTGCCTGACACGTCCATGACGATGTCGGATTCCTCCCAGTCCTGGGCATTTCTGGATCTGACAAGCTTGGCCTGCGCGTACTGCGGCAGAAGACGCAGCATGTAGACAGCTAAGGCCTCGTCGGCGTGGAAAGAGCCGGAATGCGTGCAAATCTGGAGCGTCTTGGACATTGCAGCGGTGCAGAAGAGCTGTGCTGTCTTCAGCCTGAAAAGTTTTTACCCATTTTTCCTCTTTTCACTGTGCACTCTATGAGCATTGGCGAAATTACTTAGGGAACAACGCTCGGTTTCAAAATTACTTCGCGCACAAAATGTGCCCGCCCTGGCCGCCGGAGCCCAATAAAATCCGCCCCAGTGGTAATGAAACACCATACGAAATGAAGAAAACATTTGCCAGTCAAGGTTCTCTTTGTGATAGCAAGCGAGAAATGGCCCGATTCTTCCCACGCTGGACACTCACGCGCTCGCAGCTCGAGCTCTCGCGGTTCACTTTCTACCTCATGACGCCCATCACGATCATGTACTACGTGGGGATCGACACCGACAAGAAGTTCAACTTGCCCGGGTACTGGCCAGACCCCGACACGTTGAACAAGATCCCGAAGGAGCCGCACGAGATCCAGGCCGAGTTGGCGCGCATGCGCCAGGCCAAGATCGAGAAGAGACTGCGGCTCGAGGAGAGGGCCAAGGAGCTCGGCATCACGCCGGAGAGCGTGCGTGCCGAAAGAGAGGCGGCCCAGAAGAAGCTGCTCGAGGACGAGCAGGACGAGGACGAGCAGAACCGCGCTCCGCTACCGGAGGGAGAGGCCCACAAACAGGACCAGTAGCTCCTCATGTACATACTCACGACATTATAGCTAACATTTGTATCAGATTAGTAATTGGCCATATTGGCAAGTGCTAATGCACGGGCGCGTGCGTGGCTCGATTGCGCTGGAAACAGTGTCGTTGGAACCGCAGCAAAAAGTAGGTTCGTGCTTAAATGGCGGTGCAAGGCCAAAGGCCTTGCACCGCGAGCTGGTTGCGCTTTCTGCGGTTTCCGATAACTTACCAGTCACTTTTTCCTAAAGTGGCGATTTTTTTCCTGCTTTTCCTTTTTGAAGCGCTTTCCATCTTAGTCAGGATATCTATTTCTTTTGCTTATTTAACATTACCATGTCTGCACAGAAGATTTTGTGGAAGGAGTTCCGTGACATAACGCACCCTAAGACGGGGATGAAGCAGTGTCACGTGGAGCTCATTGACGACAACATTTTGCGCTGGAAAGTGGCGCTGATGGTGCTTGATCCCTCCTCCGATTACTATGGCGCGTATCTGCATGCGTTGCTACATTTCACCGACGAATACCCATACAAACCACCTACGTTCCGCTTCACGCCGGCCATCTACCACCCCAACGTCTACCCGGACGGACGTCTCTGCATCTCGATCTTGCACCAGGCGGGCCAAGACCAGGGCGACGAGCCCGATGACATCACCTGGTCGCCCGCACAGCGCGTGGAGACGGTCTTGATGTCCATCTTGTCGTTGTTGGAGGATCCGAACGTGTCCTCGCCCGCCAACGTTGACGCCGGCGTCTGCTACAGGAAGCAGAAGGACGTGTACAAGCAGAAGGTCCGCAACGACGTGGCGCAGTCGCGTTTGCGGATTCCCGAGGGCTTCGTCATGCCCACGCTCGAGGACGTGGCTATACAGCAGAAGGCCGAGGAGCCAGAGGAGGACTGGTGGGAGGACGAGTTCTACGAGGAGGACGATGACGACGAGGACGACGACGAGGCCGACGACGACGACGGGGCTGAGGACGAAATATACACCGAGGACGAGCCCCACGACGAAGACATGGGCGACCACGACGACGATGAAGACAGCGATTAATTAATCTATATACTGTTAGATAACTTGTTTAATACCTTCACATAAGTTTTTCAGTCTGGCATCGATAACTGCTGCTGGGTAATCCTGCTGCGCAACCACCATCACCCCGTAGTGGTCGTCGACCGCGCGGATGTGCAGCAGCCATTCGGAGCTGTCGTCCATCACAGACTGGTCGATGTGCTGTTGCTCGGGCTCGCCACAGGAATAGATTGTCGTGTGGTCTGAATTTGCTGATTGGCTCTGTACCCAGGCACGCACGGCGCTCAGAGCGGCCACCGCCAGGTCCGGACACTTGTCGGTGCCAATGTAATCGTCTTCGAAGGATATCTGCTGCAACTCCTCGATTTGCTGCTGCATCGAGAGCTGCGGTGGCGGAGTGTCCAGCTGTAGGGATTGTTGTTCTGGTAGAGGTTTCAAATCTGGCTTGGCAGTGAACGTCAAGAGAGGCCTCTGTGACGCACGCGACACGAGCGCTACGCTGTAAGGCGTCAGTGACGTCACAGGCTCTGCCGGTGCTAGCATCTGGACCAAAATGGGCTCCAGAATCGCACTCTGAAGCATCTGTTCTCGGTTGATAATTAGAGTCTGGTGTTGAAAACTGTGCAATTTTCAAATTTCGTGTTCTCTTATCGGGATTTATTTCAAAAATTAATATTCGGCATTCCAAGGCATGTCACAACTGCCAAACCAGCACTATTCTAATCTAGCCGCCTGGCTCTACTTAATAGGTCCTTAAAGAAACATCCTTAGTGTGGACCTCTGCTGAGCCGCTGCTTACGTAATCTTGGCCTCGATTTTTGAAAAACGCGTCTTACAAAAAAGGGCAACAAGAAAATAAAAACACAGAAACACCTAAGAGAGGGTCAATCTTTCTCCCTTTCACATCAGCATTTCTCCATATTAGACGCGTCATGGGCGACCAGTTTGAGCTGCGTACCCCGCTTGCGGACCGCACGGGCCGGTTTAGGAACTCGGCGCTGGCCGGGGCCGCTGTCGCGCTTGCAGCAGGCGCCACAGGCGCCTCCTTGAACGCGACAGAACGCGACTTTGTCAAACCTCAGCAACTGCAACAGCAGCAGCCGAAGCGCACAGCTATAATGGACAAGTACTTGCATCAGACGCATCCAGAGCTGCCGCATGTGGAGCTTCTGGGGACGTCCACACCCAAGAAAGACGGGAAACTCACGTGTCTTGAGCCAAAAGAGAGCACAGCCGCGACAACCACGACAACTAAGGAGTCAAAAGACCGTGACAAGGACAGAGAATTGCGCAAGTGGCAAGAAACATGGAGATCCATCATGCCGTCGCAGCATATCTATTTTGATTACGCCCAAAACGACTATGACAAACAAAAGGCCCAGCTGTGTTTGGAGTCTCTAGGTGCTAAAATCGAGTCTTTTTTCCACGGAAATGTAACTATCATTGTGTCCAAAAGGCCCTACGACTCCAAGGTGAAATATCCCGCCGGTGACATTTTCAATCAGGTGCATATCAGGTCTTTAAAAGTGTGGTCAATTGAAAAGGTCTTCCGCTTTATGAAGCACTTAGATGCCGAAATACCAGAGGTCGTCTCGAAGGTGGATAACAATCATGGCCAATTGGAAAATCTGTTACAGAATGAGCGTATTTTCGGTACTAATGACAAGGATCCATTGGCCAAAAGGGATGATATGAAATATTTCAATGGTCCTCATCTTTACGTCTACGACTTGAATCAGCGTTATAGGCCCGTGGTCGTCAAAGAGTGGAAAGATACTAAGGAAATTACCAAAATTAATAGATCCACTAACGGTAAATCCATTTTCATAGAAGAAATTAAATCGAATACCAATTCAAATTTAGTCAAAAGGCATAAAAGAAGATTATTGAATTTAGATGATTGCACCGATTATAGATTGCAATTAGAAGCAGCATGTTACCCGTCAGATTTTCCAGCTTTGAAACGTAGATCATACCAAGAAAGATGTGAGTTTTCCCTTAATTACTTGAAAATATATTATTCTAAAAAGCCCTTAGAAAATCCTATAATCAAATACAAGGGAACAGGGTTAGAGAACTATTTCCAAAATATGATCAAAAAGACACTGGAAGTTCTGGACGATAATACAGAAGATGAATTAAGAACTGATGAACAAATGGATGATGAAAATGATGACCATTTGTTATCTAAAGTTTTGGAAAATAAACCTGATAAAATTGACCAGTTAAATAGATCCGCAACAACTACCAAAACTAATAATACCAATACAGCAAACTCCACCAATATTAACCCTATTGTTGCCGCTAAAAGAATAGACAAATTAACATTTGCTCAACCTCCACCTCAATTGAAGCGTGAGAATAGTATTTTTCATCATACGACAACAGCGACAACTAATAATAACAATGGTAAAGAGAACAATCAACAACAGTTACTATGTAATTATGGTGAAATTGTTGCCTCTGGTGTCACTCAGTCAGCAGGATCTAATGTGTTAAACCAGGTTTCACAGCCAGGCAATGGTCTTGGACCATCAAAATCGTCAGTTATCAATAGAAATGTCATTCAAAATTCACAGCGTACTGTGATGATGAATATTACACCAATACCAAAACCAAGTATTGCAAAAGTGCAATCAAACACCATTGTCATGGTTCAAGGTGATACAACGATACCTAATGATACTGATTTTACAAGCGGGGAATTTAATAATACGTTACCACAACAGCAAAAGAAAAGGTTATTTGTTCAAAGAACTTGTAATAAATTCTTGGTAACTATTAAACTAAACCAAAAGAAGTCGTCAACCGAAAGAAAGACTTCACCATTTGTTGCATTAAAAGATAAAATTGAAAAGGAAGATATTAAGAATTTGTACAAAAATCAATCTCAGCAACAACAGCAGACACGTAATGAGAAACAAAAGAAGGATACGAAACCTGGTTATTGTGAAAATTGTCGTGTCAAATATGCCGATTTTGATGATCATTGTTTTAGTGATATCCATAGAAGTTTTGCTAAAAATGACAAAAATTTTGTTGAAATTGATAGATTAATTAGGAGTGTTAAATTGAGGATGATATAAATTTGCATTTACAGAGAGATTAGGTAATTTGATGTTGTTTAATACTTTTTGTGTAGGAGAAGAGCTGAGTGTGTAATGAAAAAGAAAAGAATAATAAACGAAAAACAGTTTGCAACATTGCAATTCAACTTATTTTTAATGATAACCTTAAAAACAAGAAAGAAACTTAAGAATTGTTTACCAAGATAAACTGGTTGAACTAATAAAGAGATTAAAAATACTCTTTGATGTATAGGATGCCATTTGTAACTACCCCTAAACTAATAACCTGATATTGCGGGTAGCTGTGTATGATAACATTAATATTTCTACAGCTATTGACTATTTCAGCCAATTCAAGATAGATTTCTATCCATTTTTCAAATAGGTTTCTAAAAAAGTTGCAAAATAGTTTCATTTTTTAAAGTTTCAAACGGATTTAAATACAGCGATTTAATTTATGGAACTGATTTGTCTATTTTTACTTATACCAGCCAAAATTTATATACTTTTCACATCTATAACAGCCATTTCAACTTGATAAGGTTAGCTGCTGGGTAATATCCCGTACACAACAAGAAATACTGTCATAGATTTTTAGTTTAAAAACCGTATTAGAAAAACCTGAATGGGAAAATGTGGCTATTTTTTGAAAATTTTAACAATCTGTTCAGTACCTAGCATAATTCTGGATATTCCATGAAAGTTTGGTTGAGGTTACTGAATTATTAGATAAACAGATTTTTCTCTGAGCAAAAATCATGAAATCAAAAAAAAGTTTCACACAGCCTTATTATTTTATTCTTAAGGTAAAAAGATGGAATCTGACTCCGAAGTCCAAGACACTAATGCCTTGTTAGGGTACATTGATGTCCAAATTGACTCTGTCAATAAACCGTACAAATCTGATTCCATCATTGGATCGCAACCTATTGCCTTAGATGCCAAATCTCCCTTTCCTAAAGATTTGACAATCTGTAAATCATGTGGTGGCGATATGCGACAATTAGCTATGATCAATGCCGATTTGCCTGATGAATGGTATGACAGGAGATTGTACGTTTTGACATGTATTGAACCTAAATGTAGAAGAAAGGAGGGTAGTGTCAGAGCGATCAGAGGAATCAAGAAGGATCCTGCTGAAATGGCCAGAAGAGAAAAGGAACAAACGGATAAATTAGAGAGAGAGAGACAAAGAGAAGAAGAGCAGTTGAAGAAGGAAGAGGAAGACAAGCAAAAATTGCAGGGTCTTTTTGGTAAAAAGGATAGCAGTAACCCATTTGCAAGTAAGTCTGGTGGTAACCCCTTCGCATCCAAAAGCTCTAACCCGTTTGCTAAAAAGAACGATGAAAAAGCACCAGCTAAACCTACCTTTGCTGAAGTCTCCAAACCAGCAATGAGCAAAATTGAAAAGCCTATTGATCCAGTGGGCGATTTGCCGCAATACCCGGGCTACATTTTATTCTTTGATCAAGAGGTGCTGGATCCTAAGAACCAGTATTTGCCGCCTTTGCCGGACAATTTGAAAATCCAGGAAGATGGTACTGTTATTGACGACAATGCCTCTATCAGCTCGGGGAACTTGCCAAAGGTTAACCCGAACGAGAAGAACTCAGAAGATATCAGCAAATTGGTTGACGATGCCACTTTCCAAAACTTCACCAATGTTGTTTCTTTCAATACCGGCCAAGTTGTGAGGTATGAGTTGAACGGCCAGCCATTGTTGTACAGCTCCAAAGACAAGGTCAGCAAGGTGTTCTACGACTCTGACGGCAAGCTCAGAAAGAGCTCCGAATGGACAATCCCAGCCCCTGCTTTTAACCCTTCTGGCGAGCGTAGGTTTGAGTTACAGTTGATGCCTAAGATGATCATCGACTTGGAGAAGGACGCCGATATCGACATCCTGCGAGACGGTATGGAATGGGGGACCATCATTGTGGCTACAGACGCTGCGGACGTTGCACCTTCTTTAGACTCCAACGGCGTGTGCTATGTTGAAGAATGGGTCGGAGTGCAGTGGGAAGAAGAAGTGCAGAAGGGCCCTTAGGGTTTGCAGATCCTCAGGGTTTCTAGTGCTGAGCCGTTTCTCGCTTATGTATAGAGGAAGTATAAAAAGTTCAAAGTCCGAATAGCTGATTAAGGCCGATTCTTCTCTGCTATTATATATGTTCACGCCAATTACTGGGTTTTTCGGTGCCGGGATCATCCAAGCAGCTACCACAAGCTACCTGAATCTTGAGGGAAAGGTTGTTGGGTTTTCTTCGGCCATCACAGGCGCCATTCGCAGGCCAAACGCCAACAACGTCGGTATCATGCTAGGGATGTTCCTTTCTTCGCAGTTGGTGAAGTTCCTATTGCCACAGGCCGCCTTAGTGAGTAATCCTTTGGGTCACGGATGGCTGACATGGGCTATTTCCGGTCTTTTGGTTGGTCTGGGTACCTCTGCCGGGTGTGGCTGCACCAGTGGTCATATGCTTTCGGGGTTGAGTAGACTCAGATGGAGATCCTTCATCGCCACTTGTTGCTTTTTCTCTTCAGGTGTCGTCACTAATTGGTTGATGGGCAATGCTAGCGTCTTGCCTAGCTTTGGGTTGGATTTGAATCTCAAAAGTTCAAATGTGGCCATTGCTGGTGGTATGGCTTTGCTTTCGTTGATCTGGTCTTACTTGGTATTACCTAAGATTGCCAAAAGCGTTCAAAAGAAGTCTGTTGTTAATGCACGCTTCTTAACAGCTACATCTACAGGGTTGCAATTTGGGTTAGGTCTATTTGTTGCCGGTATGACCGACGCGGGCAAAGTGGCAGGGTTCCTTTCCTTTACTACGCCAGACAGGTTTGATCCAAGCTTGGTGATGATCCCATTGGTGACTATCTTGCCTAACGTTTTTGTTTGGCAGAAGCTTTCTCCTCCTACTGTGTCCAGACCTGTGCTAGAGTCCACCTTTGATCTCAATTGGTCAGACTTGACCGAACCAAAGTTCATTCTGGGTAATCTCCTTTTTGGTGTTGGCTGGGGGATGTGCGGTGTTTGTCCTGGTCCTGGTTTGCTTGGGTTCTTCCTTAATGGACCTTTTTCACTCCAAGGGCTTTGGCTTGCTTCTTTCTTAGCTGGTTCGTTCACTGAAAAGGCTTTGCAATGTTGATCCAATAAGTGTATTCTGTATTTATATCCTTAGTAACCACCACCTGTAATATACTGCCGGAAAAGGGCTAAACTGGATACACTGCTTTATGTAGCGGGAGAATTATGACAAAATGTTTGTTGTACCAACAGGGTGCCAGACAACATTTTTGATGTCGCAAATCAGTTGATTCTATTTACAAGATATTGAAGTGGAAGAAAAAGACAAGTGTCCACGGATCTACGCCACTTCTTCTTTTAACAAAGCCTGCTGAAATGTCTTCTCCGGCCGCATTGCTTGCCCAGAAACACAGGGATCTTGCTGAAACGCCCGCAGTGACTGCTTCTGCCGAAGTAGCTGCCGCTACTCCAGCAGAACCAGCCGCAGAGCCTGAAAAGTCTGATTTTTCACAACCTAAACGCGATTTGCAGAATAACAAACTGTTCCCTTCACTCGGCAATAAGGGTTCCAAGCCAGCCTCTGGTGTTTCAGGTAACTCATCCTGGGGCCGTGGCGCAGCCTCTTCATTGAGCGCAGCCTCCAGTAACTCTGCTGTTGCTTCCACTGCTTCAGATTTCAAACCAGCAGTTAAGTCATCTACCTCACAAACCACCTTCATCATTGATGATGACAAGCAAAAGGAATTGAGTCAACAAGAAAGATTCAAGATCTTGTCCGCTATTCAAAATATGCACAATGTCAAGATCGAATCCACATATTCTTCTACTACAAAGAAGAGAACCTTTTTGTTAACGGGTTCACATCAGGCAGTGATCTCTGCTAGAAAGGACGTCCTGAGACAAATTACCAAGCCAACCACGGTTGAATTCACCATTCCTTCTAAATTGCGCTCTGCTGTCATTGGCCAAAGAGGTAAAACCATCAATCCTATCATACAATCCACTGGTGTTCAGATCGACATTGCTAAGGATGAAGACGAACCAGAATGGGTCCCAACAACCGAAGAGGAAAAGCTATTTGGTAGAGCTCTGAAGGTTTCTATTTCTGGTGATATGGAAGGTTGTGCCGAAGCTAAGGCTCAAATCATGAGAATCATCGACGAAAATTCCAAATCTTTGAATGTCAAGTTACCATTGAAACCAGAGTTAAAACCATTTGTGGAACTTAAATTGGAATCTTTGGTTTTAGTTGATGATAAGACCGAAGTTGTTGTGGGACCTAGCGCCTTGATCATCTCTGGTTCAAGAGATTCCATTTTGACCACCAAATCACAAGTCGAAAAATTGATTGAATCTATTGAAATTAATTTAGTTACCATGGTTAAGAAAATTCCAGTTGGATTACATGATTTCTTAGACATTGATGAAATATTTTCTAAGACTAATGTCCAAGTTGTTTTGCCAAAGGATAGCGAGTCTTTGGAGGTGAAATTTGTTGGTTTATCCTCTGATATCAATAAGGGTATTGAATTAGCCAAGTCTCAAACTGATAAAGTTGTTGTTGACGTTTTGAACTTAGGTAAGTCTCATGGTGGAAAGGTTGCCCATGCTAAAAATTTGATTGCCTTCTTAGCATACACCAAGTCTTTTGACGCTATTGGTGAAGAATTTGGTGTTTCTATCAAGGGTGCATCTACCAGTGCACTTTTAGATGAACAGAACAACGAAGTTCTGGTCACCATTACTGGTTCTAAGGATAAGTTGGATTCAATCAAAAAAGCCAGAAAGAGTATCGTCGATTTGGTCAATAAAATTCCTCCAAGTTATGTCAAAACTGTTGAAGGTATCGAGCCATTTTTATTTGGTAAGATTAATAGAAACGTTTCTGTTCAAGAGAATGTCTCTATTGTTCCATTTGGTGATAAATTGGTCTTGGTTGCCCAGCAATCTGACGATGATGAATTCTTACCTTCTCAGGAAGAAATTGACGCTAGATTGAAGGCAGTTGAGAAATCTTTGGATGATTTGCTAAAGGTTTCCTCTTCTCTTGTTGAAAAGTCAATTGAATTGGACTCTAATGATCAGCTGTTATTAAAGGATCAATTGCACACCTTTTTGAATAAATTTGATTCAGATTCATTACAAATTCAATTGCAAACACCAACTGAAGGTCAAATCTCTCTTAAAGGTTCCAAATCTGTTATTGAGGATGCCATTTCTCAAATTTCCGGTTTGATTGAAGAAATTAAGAATTACGAAGAGGCTTCCAAATATAACACTACCATAACTTTCCCAAAGAAACTTTTGGCTCGTTTCATTGGTCAACGTGGCGTCCAATTAAATGAGCTGTCACAGGACTTTAATGTTAAGATTGATGTTTATAACGAAGATTCCGCATCCGAGGCCGAGATCAAGTTAACCGGTTTGAAATCTAATGTTGATGAACTGATCAAGAAGATTGATTCTCTGAACAAGAAGTGGTCAGATGAAGTCACTTCCACTGTGAAAATGGACCAGAAGTATCAACGTACATTGATTGGTCCTAACGGTATTTACATTAACAGATTACAAGATAAGTACCATGTTAATATCAAGTTACAGAAGGGCGATTCTCAGGAGGTTATTATCAGAGGTCCATCAAGAGGGGTTGCGAAAGCCGAAGAAGAGATTAACATGTTGATTGAATACGAAAAGGAGAATGGTCACAAGGAAACAATCCAAGTTTCTAAGAAATCTGTTGGGAACATTGTTGGTAAAAAGGGTGAAACTTTGAATGATATTACTGCTGACTGTGGTGTTTCTATCGATATTGGTGACCAGGCAGGTGACAAGGTTGATATTGAAATTGTTGGTTCCAAGAAGGGTATCCGCGAAGCCATTAATATGATTAAACAAATTGAATCTAAGGCTGTGAATTACGTTCATAAGCAGATTGAAATTGATCCTAAATGGTATAGGCAATTGATTGGTCCTGGTGGGTCTATCAAGCGTGACATTATGGTCCAAGCAGGCGGTGATGAATCCGACAGAGACTTCCGTAGGTTGTTACAATTCCCATCACAAGACTCTAAGAGCCACATTGTCAAATTGGAAGGTGACTCTGCAACTGTTGACAAGATTGAGGCTAAACTGATACAGATGGTTGCTGACTTTGAAAGCATTGTGGAAGACTCTATTGAGATCGAGAAGTCTCTCCATTGGGCCGTGATCGGTCCTATGGGTTCCTCCAAGCAGGCTGTGGAGCAGGAGTTCAATGTCAGAATCAACATTCCTCACAAAGACAAACCACAAACTGCTATTGTGATTCGTGGTACCCCAGAAAACATTGCCAAGACCAAGGAGAAGCTGCTCAAGATGGTCGAGGGAAAGAAGAAGTAATCTGTTAAGCATTCTTTTGCCTTACAGTTTGTATATATATATATAATCCATCTTTGAATAAAAAGCACTAATAATAGTAGTTAAAATGCTGAGCACTTTTTTGAGTAATAAGCCACTATTATATAAAAGCTGATTGATCAATTGATCAATTTTGTATTGTCACGTGAAACTTACTTATCCCATAAATAGAAACGAGAATGGACATTGAATCCGAATTGGAGACTTTGAAAAGACCAGCTTTGGTTGGTGCCAGCTTGCGTGACTCCTCTGTGTCTTTAGCCACGGCGGAAGTTTCACCTGCTCGCCCGATTATAAAAAATAGCCACTCGCAAGCTAACGTTGTCACTTTGGAAGACTTGAAGGCAGAAGGTGGTTTGATCGATGGCCAAGAAGGCCCAATTGATGCAATCCTTGATGCAGAGGGCCATTTGAAAGCTGAAGCTTTGCCAGACACAGGCCTGGAAGTCAAGCAAGCCTTGCCAGCTGTTCAAAGTGGGATCGACGAACAGGATGAAAGTCACATAAATGTTTTCGGTGGTGATGGGGACCAATTTGTTGTCCCTGCCAGCGGTAAGGCAAGCAAGTACAAGCGTCAAGTGAAAAGAGGGTCACATTCCAATTTATTGGATGAGTCCACCTCTGAAATTATTACCCCGGAGAGAGTTATGTCTGTCGATGATATTATCGATGAGGTGAATTCTGGTGCAATTAATAATAAGAAATCAAGTAAGACTCAAAAGAAGCTAGACAGTATGATGAAGCAATTGGATGAATTGGACTTTAACTTAGGGGAAGAATCTGAACACATTGATGATTTAGATATCCATCAAGATGCAGGATTCATTGCTCCTGCAAGTAGACGTGATGGTTCGGTTTCTGCCACCGCCACTCCTGTTAGAGGGAGATCCTCAGAACGATCTGGGGTGGGGATATTCAAGCCCCACTTGGCAAGAGGGGATTCTTATCATAGTGGATTAAATTCTAGTGATGATGTCTCGCATTTCCAACCCTCAACAACTTCTGAAAGAGTCCCAAGGCATGATCCGAACGCTCCGAAAATTACCAATTCTTCGTCTTTGAATTATTTGAGAACTATTTCTAGATCAAGGTCTAGAGCGGCCAACGATCGTAAAGCATTGGGAGAGGATATATCCTTAGATGAATTGAAAAACTCAGGTGGTCTTGTTAACGATGATCAATTGGATGGAAACATGGATACATCAAATTATGACGGCGCTTTGAAGAAGGCCATGGAATTTGTTGACAACTCTCATCATATTAAAAGTGTGAGATCAAGTGTCAGCGTTTTGGATAACGTTGAAGAAGGTAAAGAAGAACCCCAAGATGCGAGTTCTCGCGCAAAGATCGAAGTAACTAGTGATAATAATGATGACCTCTTAGAAAAGTTGGCTAATTCAGCCAAGGAGTTGATGTTTAGCGGAGATGAAGAAGAAGCGGAAAAGGAAGAAGAAGAAGAAGAAGAAGAAGAAGAAGAAGAAGAAGAGAAAGAACAAAAAGAAGAGAAGCAAGAGAAAGATAAACCAGAAGAAGATTCTGACGAATCTGCAAACCAATTTCCATCAGACTCTATCATAGCTGAAGAATCTGAGTCAGCTATTTCAGATTCAGCTAACATATTAGCTGACGAACCTGCAGCTGATGATGTGGTATCAGAAATGAAAGACAAAACCATTGATTCGATTGAAAGTGGAGATTCGGTTGAAAAGGCTACAATAGAAGTTGAGGAGAAAGCTGCTGAAACAACTCCTGTTGTTCCAGGAGAGACTGAGGTGGCCGAAGGAAAAGAGCAAGTGGAATCTACACAACCATCTGTGGAGGCGAATGTACCATTAGAATTGAAATTAGATGAAACTACAGCATCAGAGCCTATTGATGACCAAGATGAAGTTCAAGACAAGGTCAATGATGACGTTGAAGCTGAAGCAGCGGGTGAAGAAAATGATAACCACTTTATGTATGAGTCTAGTACCAACGATGAACCTGAATTGCCCTTGCAACTATCAGGTAATAAGGAAGAAGAACAAACTGATGACACTGTCAGTCCTTCTGAAGAAACAACGGAGGCTGCTGAAGCTGAAGCAGAAATTGAATCCGAAGATGAAGAGGCTTTATTAGAGGCTGCACTGAAAGAAATGCAAGGTAAGGGTCGTTCATTTGACAAGGGTGATGAATTAGAGGTTTTTGTTGCTGGCGCCCTGAAGGAAGAGAAGGACAAAAAGGATCACGAAGAGTTTGACGCCATCGTAGCTGGAGTTAAAAGAGAAAGAGCGCTAGCAGAAAATCATGCAAGTGATATGGGTCAAGACGGTTCCATATATGTTCCTAAGGCCAATGGTAAGATGACATTTGAGGATGAACCAGTTTACCTTTATACTTCGTTGGCTGGTGGGTTTCAAGTACACAATAGAACTCAGCGTGTCATCACAATCTTGACTGTTAATAAGATCAAGTTTACTGTTAGAGATTTAGGTACTGATGAAGAAGCTAAATCTATTTGGAAAAGATACTGTGGTGGCAAAACGCTACCTGGTATTGTACGTGGGAAGGATGATTTTATTGGTAACTGGCAAGATATCGAGGAGGCTAATGAAAATTACGCCATTAAGAGTTTAATTTATGAGAGTTTTTGAAAGAAGTCACAAAAAGGTGACACGCTATTAGTATTCTTTTTTTATAATTTATTTGATCACTGAATCATTTTTAGGGTAAATTGAATGAAAAAACGCGTCATATCGGTAGTTAAATTGAGAAATGCGGAGAAACCATTAAGCGTTTTGGAGACTTCACTATTATTGATAGAATGTGGACTCAAAAAAGGTGATTTCATTGAATTGCGCGTTGGTATATCCAAATTTAGATATCCCAGTTTAAGCATTAAGCAGAATCAGCGATTTACTAGGATGGTGCGCATAATGGGTATAGTAAGAAACCAAATAATCAAAAATGAAACTGTTAGTAAAAGGGGAGTCTACTACACTGATGTATCGCTTTTTGGTTCACAAAGAAATGTAGATGTGCTCATCGATAGATTAGTTGGAGTCTTAGATGTAAAGATGGGCGACTTGTCACTCAGAGCAGTGTCTAAGGGCTTGTATAGTGTAGCTGGGTCTAAAGCTGAGCTAGTCACTGAACAATGTTATTTGAAAGGCGAATTTGAAACTTTGGTTATCATCGAAAAGGAAGCGGTTTTTACGAATATGATAAGAAAGGCTCGGGCTAATTGTGTTTATGTCACCGGCAAAGGTTTTCCCGATAGGGTCACAAAGTCATTTGTAGAAAAGGAAAAACACCGGTTTAAGAGAATTGAGTGTGTTGTTGATTGTGATGTATATGGTATCATGATCGGTTCCCAGTATGGTTGTTCCCCCACAGCAGGATATCGTCTTTTGGATGTAGGGCACACTGACGGGTTCTTGAAACTAACTGACAGAGACTTCACTGTGCTACTCAGGCAGGTATTTTACATGAGCTCAATGTCTCTTAAGGAAGGCCAGCGACAGCTCTTTCTTGGTGTCAAAAGAGAAACGTCACTTTCTAGTGGCTGAGCTTTTTTCTCGGAGTTCGGAGAAATTCGTGTACCTTTTCTTTTTTCCTTTCCTTTTTATTTTTTTTCTGCCGTGTCGGAAAAAAGTCAGCCCAATAAAGTTTTTCCAGTGATATTCTTTTGACAACCGTTGTAAGATCTTTCTTCCTTCTTTCTTCTATTATCCAAGATAAGATGACAATCCACCACCGACTTCTGTCACAGGAGATGCTCTCTGCAGGGCTCTCACCGCAGACAGTGGCGCTGATACGCGAGCACTCGCAAGCGCAGCTGGCCAGCACGGTGACTGCAGCTAAAATGCTTGCAGGGCAAGAGACGCCCGACGGGTCATCGCGATCGTCAGTTTCGGTTGCCTCCCAAACGACGCCACTTTACTCACCCAGCCTAATCAAGGAGGAGCTAGGCAACATGTTACTTGTGGAAGGCCTCAATTTGGACAAGGAACAGACCCAAACGGCTTATTTTGAGCTGGGTTCGGGCTCCACCTCGGATAATGATGAGGGGGAACTGGATAGTGAGGATTTTCAAATTGGCCAACTGACGCAAGCTAATGATTCGCAAAAAGACTTACCTGGCACCCAACCTCTGCTACGCTGCACCACATCAACAAATTGCTGCGCTGGGCTGGACCAGACTAATAATAAAACTGATCAATATTCTACCAGATATAAAGTTGCTGAGCACTTAAGTGATGACCACACCCCACCATTTGATGACATGGCCTGGGATTTCAAAACAAAGTGGGCAATCGTGCTTATTGGGCTGCCGGCAAGTGGCAAGTCTTCCGTTATTGCCGACTTGATGGACTTTGTGCAAGTGCAGACAAAACAGCAGCTCCGAATGAAGTCTTTTAATGCAGGAGATGTGAGGAGAAATTATCAAGAAAATGGCTTTGCCGCTAAATTTGATTTCAATTTTGACAATTCCGACAGCTTGAAATTGAGAGACCTTTATGCGTTTGAGGCGTTGAGAGAGTTAACTAATGGACTTATTGACGACCAGATTGATGTGGGGATTTTTGATGCCACCAATACCACCAGACAAAGAAGACATGACGTTTTTGAAAAAATCAAGATAGCTTCTAAAACATCTGGAGTGGAAATCAAGCCGATTCTTTTTGAAGTTAAGTGCCAAAATAGAGCACTTAGAAGGTTCAATATTGAACAGAAATCTTTAAACAAGGATTATAAAAACATGCCAAAGGAAGCGGCAATTATAGATTTCTTGGCTAGAGTCAAAACTTATGAAACACAATATCAAGCAGTTACTGTTGAAGAGATTAACCAACTACATGTGAAGTACTTTGGTATCAATAACGTAGGCGAAGATATTTATTATGACTGTGGATTGAAACACCATAATAGTAATAGACACAAGAGGTTAAGATTTGGTCATATTACACTCAATCTCATCTATGAATTTTTGATGGCATATAGGACTCTTTATGCGGTAGATTATTTGAAGGATGTCTGTGTTTTCTATACTGAAGGCCATTACAAACCCGTTTGCACCACCATTGCTAACCCTGTGACACATGACGAATACCAAAAATTAAACTCTGCTGTTTCAGAAGGGGAACAGACTAGTAAGGACACAGAAAATACCACTATACCAAAGGTTTTATCAGCTTGTAGAACACCAATGATGGAGAACATGTGATGAATAGAGGAAATACACGAAAGATAGCAGTATTAACTGAATGATTTATACCCCCAAAGCAATTTCCTCTTTCCACACGTTCTTATCTTAACACTTACTCAAATGTTTTATATGTGCACTATTAATAATACTATATAAATGTTCTTTATTATACAAAATACGTGTAAATTATCCGCTTAACCCAGGAATGCTCAAACCAGGTAACCTTCCAACACCCAAACCCAAGGCCAACTCACCAGCTTCTTGTTGGGTTTCATCGATTTCTCTTTTCTCACCGGTGTAAGCACTGTCGTTAAATAAACTGTCTTCCTTAGGTCTACCTCTTGACCAAAATCTCATAGACTTGTCGGCACCCGCGGAGCATAACATATGACCTAAAGGATGATACTCCATTGTATAAATGGCCTTTTCATGTGCATGAGGAATTTCGTGCCAGGACTTAGTTATCTGTTTCGGCTTTGAATTGACATTGAAGACGTGGTTCAAGTCTAGTGCTAGATCTAAATTGTAATGATTTAATGAACCGTCATACCCACCAATGGTCAAAACATTATCGTGTACTGGGTTCCAAGTTAATGCAGACAAATCAGCTTCGTTGTTTGTTCTAATAACAGTAAGACATTTCATCATACGTATATCGAATATCCTTGTAGAATGATCACGTGAGCAAGCAGCTAACAAATCACCTTTTGGTTGGAATTTTGTTTGTGAAACCGTATGTTTGAAGTCTCTGATAGTAGCCAAACAAACAGCATCTCTTGGATCCCAAAGCTTAACCAAATTGTCCTTGGAACCACTGACAATTAAGCCCTTGGTTGGATGCCAATCGCAGGACTTAACATCCCAGTGGTGACCTTTGAAGGAATGCTCGCTTTGACCCGTGGTGAAATCCCAGACCTTCAGATGCTGATCGTCAGAACAAGAAACAAACTTGGAGTCGTTGGCACTGAATGCTAGCCCTTGGATAGCGTTTTCGTGAGCGTTCTGTATGATGTTTACGTTGTTGAAATTTGGCTGCCAGAATTTGATGCACCCAGTTTGATCACCGGATAAAAGCCAGCGACCATTATGTGCGTACTCCAATGAGAAGATCGGCGCGTCATGTGCCTGCATGATAGACTCGAACCCGAAATTGGACCCGTTCCAAATGGTGAATTCACCCGAATACGAGGAAACCAGCACTCTGCGAGCGTCTGGCGTCCATTTCACCGCGTGGATGGCATGTCGGGACTTATTGGTAGACACATGAACAAATCGGATAGGCAAGTCCTCTGCTGCCAGAGTCGGAAGCCCGTCAGGTGTTGATATTTGTGCTAGAAACGACGAATCTGGCCTTATCTGGCCCACACGGCGTCTGTGCGAGCGCGGCTTAAAGGCATGTAATATCTGGTGGTTGATTGATGGCCCGAAATAGTCTACTGTCTTCCTATGGAGTTTCTTCTCCTCCTTTTCTGTCATTTTTAACTGAATAGAGATGTGTTAAAGAGATGTGAGATGAAAAAATTGAATCTCCATACTAAGATCTTCATATAGACTTTGCCAGTTACAAAGCTAAACAACCAGCGCTAGCTTGCACCCGACAGCAATAAAATAACCAAAACAAGTTTCAGCGATGCTGGAAATGACTATCCTTCTTTTCCCCGCTTTTTACCGCCCACAGAGAAAGCTAATGAAACTTTTCTCCATTTCGAACAATTAGTATGAGACAGGTTCGTTTCAATTGAATATAAAACACCACAAAAATCCATTAAAAACAAAAATAAGCACATAAGTAACGGTCTAGACTTTGTGTGTGTCAGAAGAAACTAAAGCTCCCGAGTTTGGGGGGTTTCCTGCTTTTCGCCTTGCTGAGCTGCTGAGCTGCTGATTCTACTGCTGAGCCAGTGAAATGAAAAATAAAAAAATTCAGATCTCCATATAAAATTTCAGCTTCTTCGTACGCTAACCATTCGCAATGAGCGCAACGAGCTCTCTGCAACCGCTGCAAAGTTTTGGCCCGGTTTGTGGTCTGAAGACGATTTCCTCGTCCGAAGTTTTGGTGGGAGAAGGCCCGCTCTTGTCTTTGTACAACTACCAAACACAAACCAAACTCACCACTAGACAAATTTTCAAGAGGAACAAGATTCATGGTATTCAGTGTTTGAATGATCTCATTCTAGTCTGGGGTGGTCAGCATATGTCTATTTTCACAAAGGAAGACTTGGTTAATGGAATCGATTTTCCAATGTACGGGGTCGGAGATTGGATCACCTACGCATTACTGTCCAAGACTGGTGATAAAGTCTATGTTTTATCAGCGCACAACTTAGTCCACGTCGCTAAAATAAGTAACGGCGGAGTAGAGTTGGTGCAAAATGTCACTTGTGGCTGGAAGTCCATTCTTTATTCGGGTACTCTGTATGAAGATACTGAGTCTGGATCGATCTCTGTGATAGCAGGTACTGTCATGAATGGTATCATCATCTGGGACCTGGAGAAACGCGAAATCTCTCACACTTTGACTGAACACGAAGGCTCCATTTTCAACGTCACCGTTAGTGCCAACGGTCAATTTTTAGCTTCTTGCTCCGACGATAGATCCATCAAAGTATGGGATATGAAATCAGGCAGTCTTCTGGCTAACGGATGGGGTCACGGGTCTAGAATTTGGGGGTTGAGTATTTATGATGTGAAATCAGACGGTCAATTCAAGATCTTCTCCGCGAGTGAAGATTTGACTTCAAGAATCTGGTCCTACAATGTGGGCCAAGATGAATTGAGCCAAGAAAGAACTGTCTATGGCCATACTGGTAGACATGTTTGGTCTGTTGATGTTTATGGCGAAAATTTAATTGGGTTCACCGGTGGTGCGGATGGTAAAGTTCTAATGATCGATTTGGGACAAGAAAGCAGAGAAGGCTATTCAAGATCCCAATGGCAGATTGAAAACATCAAAATCACCGATTTCCAATTCTCCAAGGGCGAGATGTTTAAGGAATATGTTGACTTCGGGTATGGGTTATGTGCTATTACCAATCTTGGTAATGTTTTATCTTTGGTCCAATATTCCCAATGGGAGTTCTTGTTTTCAGATAAATCCTTTGAAAGATTTAGTATTGTTCAATGTTTCGATAAACTACCAGTTGTCCTCATTGGTAACAAATTTGGTAAAGTTTATCTGTTGAAGTTCACTACACATGGTAAACTGGATTCAAAAATCGAACTTGATGTTTCTGCTGATCTATCTAGACTGGCAACTATATTAGTATCCGATGAAGATGAGTCTAATTTGACCGTTTTCTTTGAGTCGTCAAACCCAAAAGATCCAATTTTAAGCCAGAAAATAGATGCTCAGTTGAACTTACTTGATAAACTATTGTTAACCAAACCAAATGATAAGACAATTTTGAACGCAGTCACATATGATCAGTCAAATGAACTTTACATCTTTGCTTGTAGGTATGCCACTTTGGTCATTTACCAAAACGGTCAATCACAGCCATTGGTAGCATTACCTAAAGTTATTCATGGTGATACTATGTCATCTATCAAAATGATTCCTTCTAATGGTAAGTGTTTAATGTATGTTACCAACAAGGATTCGAATTATTACATCATTTTCTTTGATCCAAAAACTAAAGATCTGGAGTTCATTCAATCCTCTAAAATTCAAAGAGGTTTCTTAGAAGGGTTAACTAAATTCCAAAACGATGTTTTATTATTTGGTTTCAAATCAGATTGCTTTTTTCTTTGGAATGAAACTGGTCAATATGAGATTATGAGAGAAGTTTGTGGTGGACCACATAGACGTTGGTCATTTAAATCATGGACTAAAGAAAATAAACTAATGTACAGATTTGTTTACACCAAATCTTCGGAAGTCGTCATTGTGTCTAATGAAGGATCATTTGATGTGAAAACGTTAGAAAGAGGGTTACATGGTAGAGAAACCAGAGATGTCGTGATTGTTGATAATTTATTGAACGAAGATGAAAAAATCGTCATCACCGGTGCTGAAGATACCACATTGAAGATCAGTACATTAACAAAGGACGGATATCTAGCTCAAGATTGGACCTTCAGAGAACATGTCGCCGGTATGCAATCTGTGGGAAAAGTCAATAATGAATATATCTTATCAACTTCTGCTAGAGAGGAATTATTTGTTTGGAAACTAAACCATTGCGACGGTAAGAAATGCATGTGTCTAATTAACAAACTACCACCAGCCAGTAGTAACCCGGATCTTAGAATTATGAATTTTGACACTTTGGAGGTTTTTAACGATCAAGAAGAATGCATTGGGTTTGTTCTAGTCACAGTCTATTCGGATTCTACTATCAAAGTTTCATATTATGATATTGAGAAAAAGAGCTTCTCATTGATCATCGACGATCACTATCAAACATGCTGTATTTTCCACAGTCATTTTGTAATCATCAGTGGTAAAGTTTACATTTTGATTGGATCCACCAATGGTCATGCTACTGTTTATGAAATCACAGAGAGCTTGAATGAGCATAATTTCAAATTGGAAGGACACTCACTGCAAATCTTCGGAGAACTTACAAATAACATTTCCAAATTGGACAAATTGGTTATCAATCAACAACTCCATCAATCATCAATCAAGGCTTTGGATCTGATCCATGACTCTGAGGATAAAGTCATTTTGGCCACAGGTGGTGACGATAATGCCCTAATTGTCAGTGAAATCGTACACAATGACGATTCATTATTATTATCTGTACTATCTATGGATGAATCAGCTGCTAGTTCCACTATAACGACACTCAACAAGGTTGATGCTAACCATATTTTGGTGGCAGCAGTTGATCAGAGTGTGAAACTTTGGCAGATCCGACCAAGTTTGGAAGTTATTGAATCGAAATACACCACTGTTGCCGACACCGGCTGTTCTTGCATCACCGAGTTCCAAAGTGGTGAAAAGCTAGCTATCTTAGGAGGTGCAGGATTATCCGTTTGGAGACTCAACAATTTATAAAGATTATAGAGAAATGTTAGATATTTATAATATAAGTATATATGTACAGGTATTTAGGCTTGTTTTTGCTTGTGCTTAGGGTTGGCTTTGCACAAAACGTACACTCTACCCTTTCTTCTGGTAATGTAACAGTCGGCGCAGAACTTCTTGACGGCGGTTCTGATCTTGTAGGATCTGGCACTGGAAATCATCTGCATGATCGAGTTAGAGGCGGAAACCGAGTGGCCGCAAGAGGCGTGAGCCATGTGAGCAGCACGATGCAGCCCGAGTCTGAAGTTGTTCAACATCTTACACTTGAGAGGAGTCCGTGTTGAAAAAACAGAGTACACTGTCTCAATGAAATTTTTTTAATGTCCTCATTACGGCATCTCAGAAGATGGGCGGTGTAAGGTAAAAACTTAGCCAATGTACAGACCTCGTATGATTAAATCATTGTGACAAAAGTGTATATTCTGGAGAGAATGGTACAGTTTTGAGTTCAATCACACATTTAGAACTTGGGAATTTTTACCTACTGGAAACTGAAAATTGTACTATTGAAATCATGAAATTCGATATTATCTGTTTTGATTTACCATAGATTACTGCCAATGGATAATTGGGCACAAGTATGTCATCTTTCCACTATTCTCTTACAGAGAGTGATACTAACATTCTTTTAGATTACACAAACGCCCCTAGTGCGATACACGCCGTCGCCCGAGGAGCCGCTGGAGGGAGTTTCGGCAATAAAGTTTGATGATTCTCACGACTTGCTTTGGGTAGGGGAGAAAAATGGCCGTTTACGTTCCTTCCAGGGTGCTGCGTTGCAGATGTACACCTCTTGCAGAGCACACCACTCGCCGGTGCTCAAAATCCTGAATCACAAGCGAGGAATTCTCACTCTAGCACAAAACGTCATTAGGTTAGGCCATCGACAAGGTTACACACTGTACAATGTCGACTTCTCAGCAGGAACGAAACTCACATCAATGACGTACACCAGCAACACTCAATCGGAAGTTTTGGTAGGTGGTGAGGCAGACTCAACAGGCTTCAAGATTTTCAAAATTGACACCGTCAACCAAAAGGTCTCAGGTTACGTTTCCTACAAACATGACATCTTGCACTTAGACACCAATTTGAGATATGTGGTCATTGGTCGAATGGATGGTGTCATTGACATTTTGGATCCCAAAACTGATACTATTGTGAAATCATTCAATCCGATTTCAACAGGGTTGTTCAATATGTCGGTTAAGGACAACAATTTGTTAATTACAAGTTATTCTGTCAAATCAACGGGTAAAAACAAACAACCACAGCCAGTATTTGACTCCTGGGTTTGTTCATACGATTTGAAAGCCTTAACTGTTTTACAGCCAATTCCTTTCCCTTCCAAAGCTGCATATGTCTTACATCATCCTATCATTCCTCATGTGGTACTCATGACAACAATATCAGGTGACAATATGACATTTATGGATACCATCTATCCATCTAAAGCCAACCTCTATCATGTTGACATTCCGTCATATATTACAGGCATCGATTTATCATCATCTGGTCAGTATATGGCTTTCACCGATCCAATGAACAACTTGAATTTATGGACAAGGGATCCTTCACAAAAATTTGCCATGCTAAATAAACAATTGGAGTATCCAACGATGAATGTTGAACGTATTCCGCCAGTATCACAAATAATTCGAAGAGACTCGCCTTTAAGTTCAGTCAAATTACCTGCATATAATTCCCAATTGTCTTCTGTCTGGCCACATGAATTGAAATTTAAAGTTGGGAGATTACCTGTTCAAATTGATAGAGAAATTCTGAAAAGTACCGATTTATCAACTAATGGATTTTTCATTACTAAATATGATAGAGATAGATTTGGTCCGAGGTACCACATTTTAGGAGAAGACGACAAAATTGAATATAAAAACAAATTGGATAAGTCCAAGGTTCCAAAATTTATCAGTGAAAGAGATGACCATGATGATTATTACAGTGTTTTGGAAGAAGGCATGGTCGAACCAAAACGCATTTTGCCTAATGAAGATCCAGATCATCCTGTTTTTGACTTCAAATCTGAAGATGGTAATGTTCCAAATGTGTATAAACAATTGACAATTAGCTATTCCAAATTTGGTGTTGATGATTTTGATTTTGATTTTTACAATAGAACAGAATACTCTGGTTTGGAAATTAATTCAGGAAATAACGCATTTATGAACCCTCTTTTCCAATTGTACAGATTTGTTACTCCAATTTTCAATTATGCATTAGATACCATAGCTGAAGATGTAACGGACGAAGTAAACATCTTGATGGAATTAGGATATTTGTTCGATATGATGGTCAAAGCTAACGGTAGACATTGTGCAGCTTCAAATTTTCAAAGATTATTTGCTTCCTTACCAGAGGCCCAGAGCTTTGGGTTAGACAATGAAAACTATTTAATCATGGATGATTTCAAACAAAGAAAAATCGTTCAAACTTTTAATAGATTTTTATTGAGGAAATTGTCATTTGATGAATGCAAGCTGTACCAAACAGAAAATGCCAATAAACTGAACTCTATATGTGGTGTTTCTACAAATACCACTATTTTTTCCAAGTTTTGTCCTTTTGCGGAGAAAAAGGATGGAATTTATCAAACAATTGATGTCAATTCAAGACCTATCGGTTTGAATTCAATGGGGTTACAAGATGTAACTATTTTGAACTATTTGGAAGCTTCCATGAATAGACACATTCAACAACAAATCATTTGTCAAAACTGTGGGGTTGAGCATCCTGTTAATGCAGCATTACAAATTTCAGATTTACCTCCTGTTATTGTGTTGAACATTGATATGACGAATCAAATGATGAATGAAATAAGATGCTTCGAAGGTTGGTTGGTACCAGAATTTTATTCTGTTCAAGCTACTATGGGTACCCCAGTTTTGAGAAAGGATGCAATTACCGGATTCGCTGCAGGAAATAAAAAGAAATTTGAGCTAATCGGTGTTGTGTGTCAAATTACCAATAAAAGAAATGAATCTCACTTAGTTACCTTTTGCAAGATTAAAAAGGATAAGAAAGATAAGAGTGGTAAATGGTACCTTTTCAATGATTTCCTTGTTTGTGAAGTATCCGAAGCTGAAGCCTTGGATATGTCGCATTGGTGGAAAAGACCAACTATCGTCATTTATAAACAAGTCGGCGTTTATGATGATGAATTTAAGGTAGATATATACAAATCTCATTTGAATGATTCAATAATCTATAAAGATCATTTTGCCAATACCATTAGAGAAGAAATGAAAATTGAATACCAATTGTTGACTAAACAAGATCCTCCAAAAATGGGTAGTTTAGTTGCAATTGATGCTGAGTTTGTTGAATTGGCTCCACCAGTTTATGAATTTAGTAGTACAGGGCTAAAAACAATGATAAAGCCACCAAAGCTTAGTGTTGGTAGGATTTCTGTCTTGAAGGGCGAAGGACCAGAAGAAGGGCAATGTTTCATCGATGACTATATTGTCACCACTGAAAAAATCCATGATTATAAAACATTATTTTCGGGTATTGAAGAAGGAGATTTAGACCCTAATACTTCTGATAAATCTTTAGTCTCTCTACAAACCGCCTACCGTAGGATCTGGCTTTTATTAAATTTGGGCTGTGTGATGGTAGGACACTCATTGATCGGTGATTTCAGAATGATCAATATTCAAGTATCGCCTAAACAGGTTAGAGATACAGCCATTTGCTATTATTCCAAGTCCGAAAAGAGGAAACTAGGTTTAAAGTTTTTGGTGTATCATGTTCTAAATGACGAAGTTCAAAAGGGTAACCATGATTCTATTGAAGACGCTAGATCAGCCTTGAGGTTATACAAAAAATATCAAGAGTTAAAGAGAAATGGAAAGTTAGAAGATGTTATTAATAAGGTCTATTTGGAAGGCCAAATGTCTGGTTTCAAAGTTCCAAGCAGTAGTGGTAGTAACAGCAATACCCATCGCAATAGTAACGGAACTATAAGTGATGTTGGAACAACTGATATGTCGGAGTTGAATAGTAGGGGTTAATTATTAGCATAGTGTTTGTTATACTGTATATTAATTGTGTATCTTAATGACAATATTTAGAAAACTATTATTGAAGATTACTATATAACAGCGGTACACCTAGCTCAGCTAAAATGTAACCAAAGGTGCATGAATATCCTCAACTCATTCAGGATTAATTATGCATCGAAGAAGAGAATTGTTTATTTGGTCCTCTTTGGAGATTTGGTTGTGACCCAAAGCTACGTTGACCCATGTGGAACAATTCAGAAGCGGCTAATTGAGAGGCTTCTGTTTTTCGCGGATGTAAGGGAGAGTTGCTCACTGGTTGTGACTGAGTATTTGGCAGCTTTTGCGTTGGTTGTGACTTTATCTGAGGGAGTGTTATATTTGCAGCTATCGATTTCTTCCAGAGATTTTGCACTAAATCTGTCTGGTCTTGGCTCTTGAATTTAGTGTCCTGTATTTGTGAATCTAGACTTGTTCTTTGAGGACGCACTTTCAAGTTGGTAGGGCTTGTGATGGAGGTTCTTTCAACTCTTTTCAAAGAATCGACTATTGGGTTACCTGTTCTCCTTACATGCATGTAAGATCTTGCAACTTCTTCATATTTGAACCTAGTTGATATGTTTGAAATGATGGAATCGTTACCGATGGAAGTTTCGGAATCATTAATACTAACGACGTTTTCACGCTGAAGCCAAAGCTTTTGCTGGGTTCTATTAGCAGTCTGCGGTTGACTGGATGTTAGAAATGCCGAGAAATCCATGTCATCGTCTGGGTTGCCGACAAACGGATGTTCATCGGGCTGTTGCAGTTGAGCAGTTGGGGCCGGAATCTTTGGACTGGATCCATCTAGTGTGTTTGCACTAGCTGGTGTTCGACTCGAAGGAGTGTGTGAGGACATTCTCGAATTAAACATCTGTAAGCTTTGTTGGGGCTGTTGTTGTTGCTGCAATTGTTGATTCTGTTGATAAGCAGCCAACTTGGATCTGTCCGAAGCCTGGAACGACAAGTAAGACGATTGTCTCTCAATGTGATGCTGTGAGTTTGTTTTAGTCAGTGTTAACGGCGTGAACCCAGACATGGCTAATTGGGCTCTACTGTGGCCGTTGTTCGAGTTCCCTGAGTTCAAATTTATCCCAGAATGCTGGAAAATCATGGAAGAGGAGTTGCTGTGGTTCTGCGGCTGCTTGTTCCCTTGAGAGGGAAGTTCTTGGCCTGTTGATTGCGAGAGAAAGCTCTCCGGATGATACATTTTGCGCTGTGGAGGCTGTTGTGGCTCGATTTCAGCCGTTCTTGTTGGAGAACGCGAGTCCTGGTCACTAGAAGTGCGGCTGAGCTCTCTTACTGTCTCTGTTGGCTGTAAGGAGGCCATATTATAAGTAGTCACAATAATGAATATACAGATAAAGCTGTGTTGATAAATTATTACTGTTTCCTTCCTCATACAATCCATCAATCTACTAAATGGATCTCTATTCTGTGGCCAATGTATATCTGGAGGCGCTATTAGCGCCTGAAACAGACTCGGACATGTGTGTGCTGCTACTGGACAAAAACGCGGCCTCGCTGGTGGCCCTTGTGGCCTCACAGACTCAACTTTTGAAGAAGAACGTTGGTTTGTTGGCTCGTTTGGAGAACACAACGCGTTCGCCGCTAAGAAACATGCATGCTGTTGTTCTCAGCTCTCCCAGTGAGGCTAGTATGGATTTCTTGGCTAGAGAACTCGATCAACCGCTGTATGGAAAATACAATTTGAACTTCAATGGTGTGGTGTCCAAACCACAATTAGAACGGTTGGCCGAGGCAGATCAATTGGAGGTTGTGAAGATGGTTAAGGAGATGTTCTTTCAATACTATGTTCTAAACAAGTGCTTGTTCACCCCGGTGAATTCGCAATTGCCCTCGTTACCTTTCATTGGAGTTTCCTGGGACCCACCTTCGCTCGTATCATCATCTCAGACTCTATTGTCTATGTGTTTGTCTTTGAAGTGCGATGCCTTTATACAGTATGAAACGAACTCTAAATTGAGTCAACGTTTGGGCCAATCGCTCAATTATGAAATGGAATCCAACCCTCAGTTGTTCGATAACATGGTGAAGAATGTCACCAAACCAATGATCTTGATCTTGGATAGGAAGAACGATCCAGTAACACCATTACTTTTTCCATGGACATACCAGTCGATGGTTCATGAGTTGATAGGTATTGGTAATGACTCCAACATGGTTGACTTGTCCCATGTTAACAACGTTTCTAAGGAATTACAGAAAGTCATCATGAACCCAAATGAAGACAAATTCTATTCACAATCTATGTTTCTCAATTTCGGTGATTTATCAACCAAGTTAAAAGATTATGTCGAAGAATACAAATTGCAGACTAAAACTAACTCTAACATTGGATCTATCAAAGATATGAAATTCTTCTTAGAAAACTACCCTCAATATAAAAAGCTTTCATTGAATCTATCAAAACACATGATCTTGTCAAGTGAAATTGACAAAAGGATAAATGAGCTAGGGATTTGGTCAAGGTCTGAATTGGAGCAGAACATGTGTTCTAATAATGATCTTGGTAATCACCAACATGAAGTGGAGGAATTGAAATCTGTAATCTTCGGACAAGTACCGATTCCTACTCATTCGGTCAAAATCATCATGTGCTTATATGCTCTAAAATATGAATCAAGTCCTAATAATGAGATACAAAACCTATTGGCAAGGATAAACAACCCTGAAGTTACTAACATAGTGAACAAGCTGCTGAAAACATATGGTAAAGGCGCACGATTCGCTAATGAAAATGTTTTCAATTCATCGGGCGGTCATAACACTTCTAAGGCGGCTAATTGGCTATCGCATTTTACCGGTAACAATTCTGGTGATGAAAATTCTAACATTTTCATGCAGTGTAAGCCAAGGTTGTCAATTTTGTTAGAAAAGATACGACTAGGACAATTGGCTTCGAGTAATTATGCCACTTTTGGTACACCTAGTGGGATACCCAAAGATGTGATAATTTATTTTGTAGGTGGGGTTACATATGAAGAAGCCCGTGTTGTTCAACAGTTCAATGACGCAGGTCATGGTATAAGGGTAGTCATAGGTGGTACAAGTACAGTGAATTCACAGAAATTCCTAGAGGATCTATCAATGATGTAAACAGATTCTTTCTTCTTTTGGTTCTCCGTATATATGTCTATTTATACGCGTATATCATATAACGATATTCATTAACTTATTATACAAGTTCTTAGCTAACAATTCTTTACTTTTACTCGTCAAAGGTTTGGACCCATTCATTCACACAAGACATTAATTCGTCCACTCCTTCAACACTTTCATTGTACATTTTAATCAAATCCTCTCTGGCACCGCTGAGTGACCTGTCAAGGTTCTTCTCGCCCAGCTCCTTTAACATGTTACGGAACTTGTCCTCTCCGCTTAGGTTGGTCTGGATGTTGGCCAAAAACTCCATGATGGCAAAAACTCTACGCGTCATATCAACATGTGAGATTTTCGCTGACGGAATATTGGCTTTGAACCCAGATCCACTGGACGACGAAGACGAGGAAGTCAATGATGCGTTATTATTCTTGCTGCTACTGCTGGCTGCTGACTTCTTACTCTTTCTGCTAGTCTTTGGCTTTGTCACCTTAGCAACGGGCTCCTTAAACTTCTCCTCTTCATTCTTAATTTCCAGCTGCGATTCTTCGTTGGCAGTCTCGTCCATTTCCTGCGCGGGATCTGATGTGTCCTTTACTTCGTTAGCGTTGTCCTTTGCTGGATGGGATTGCTCGCTTTCCTGCTTGACTTCGGAGTCGCCCACAAGTCGTTTCGACTCTTCTAGCGCCTGTTTCAGCTGGTTTTCATAGAGTTGGTCGCGTGGGTCCGCTCTGTGTTTCCCTCTGCCACTTCCTGTGCTGCTGCTGTTGCCGCTGTTGGACCCCCCTAGGGGATCGTACTTCGACTTCGTAATCCCGTGGCTGTCTGTGAAGATGTTGTGCAGCTCCGGACGACAGAGCTCGCACCAGTAGATATCCGGAGCGTCTGTCTCCTCCGCAATGCCCACACAGTTCCCGTGCTGCCACACCGAACACATCTCGCACTGGATGAAAAAGCCTGGGTCGCTCGCGTCTGCGTCCAGCTCCTCGCGACCACACACGCAACGTGTCACTTCAGCCTCCTCATCAACTTCCACGCTCTCTGCCGCATACTGCGGCTGCAAATCCGTTCTTCTAGACCGTCTTGTCATTTCTCTTTAAAAAGAACCTCTCAGTCTTATCGATCTGAAGCTCTCTCTCTTTTTCTTACCATACAACATTATTACTATACAGGTTTCTGCCAAGAAACTAATTACGTAAGAAACGCTCAGCACGGATATTGTTTAGAAGGCAAGCCCAAATAAGGTTACAAAGGCCGTGTGTTAGGAGGGAAAAGGTAGCTTGATTATAAACAGGTAGCGTTATCTGTATACATGCGAAAACTTGAAAAAAATCGATTTTTCAGTGACAAGAGCCCCTGAGCTTGGTAAATGAATAGTAAACAGGATAATTTATTCTTCAACATTCGGTTACAGGAGCCGGTAGACGTTTGGGAAGGACAATTCAAGAAAGAAGATGATGGACCAAACAGTAGCTTTGTTGGCTGAAGCTTTTGCTACACTATATTCGCCAACGGTATCTGTACCGATTAAGTTATATAGAGAAGAAGCGTGCCAAGTGAAAAATTATATACACCTGGTTTCTCCATTGGAAAATGGACGGTTTCAGACCCAAGAGAGTGGTCAAACAGAGCAAAAGACGGTCCAGACGTGAGGATCAAGATGCAACAGCCGGGTCAGGCTTGCCAGCGGCTGAAAACAACGCACAAACAGCCACTTCCGAAACTCCAAACTCCACTAGCGAACAACCTGCAGTTAAGGAACCGGAGGCCAAAAAGGCCAAAATAGCCATGGAAAAGCCGGCATGGATGTCGCAGGAGCATTATGAGAAACAGCTGAAGTCTATCGAGCTAACATCGAAGGCAGCAGAAAAGCAGCACGAGCGCGAGTCCTCGGAAGAGTCTCCAAAGATGGCCAGCGAAGATGTCAATGTCAAGGTCCAATATTTGAAAAACCTCAACTCTGAAGGCAAGGACACCATTGTCAAGGAGTTTTACAACACCCAGACTCACAACTCCTACAAAACCAAAAGAACAGAGTCGGAGATCTACAAGATGAGATCATTCAACAACTGTATCAAGTACATCATGATTCACAAATTCTCAAGGCACGAGGGCTCTGTTCTAGAGTTGGGTTGCGGTAAGGGCGGTGATTTGTCGAAATGGCAGATGGTCGGCACCAGGGACTTCATAGGTATCGATCTTTCCGACCAGTCAATCAAGGAGGCTGTCCACAGATACAAGAAGGGAAGGTACCCTTTCCACGCAGCATTTGCCACAGGTGATTTCACAACACCGGTGCCAGAGTGTCTCAAGGACTTCGATCCTTCTGAAGTTTGCAATTACCAATTCGACAACGTCAGCATGCAATTCTGCATGCATTATGCCTTTGCCAATGAAGAGAGTGTCGTCAGAATGATTGAAAACGTGTCCAAGAGCTTGAAAAAGGGCGGAATGTTCATCGGTACCATCCCATCGTCCGACTTCATCAAATGGAAAATCAAAAAGCTGAAGGACGGCGAGAAGTCTTGGGGGAACTCGATCTACTCGGTCACCTTTCCTGAAGAGCCTCCTAAGGATGGAAAGTTCGCCTCTCCTTTTGGCAATGTTTACAGTTACTATTTGAAGGATGCTGTGGACAATGTCCCAGAATACCTGGTGCCGTTCGAAAAGTTTCGTGCTCTCTGTGAAGAACACCATTTGCAGCTCCGATATAAGAAGAACTTCTTCGACTTGTTCAAAAACGAAATCTCAAATTATTTCAATATGCTTCCTGGTCCTTTGATCCAGTCTTTGAGATTGCCAGATGGGAGATACGGTGTTGACGGTGATGAGAGAGACGCCTGTTCCTTCTACTTGGGGTTTGCCTTTGAAAAGGTCTGATTTTGAACAAGTGAAAACCCAAAAAAGCCATTCTGTGTTTATATAAAAAAACAATGTTTAGTACTTTATAATTAAGCTGGATATGTCATGCTGAGCTTATTTGGATTTTTCCCTCTTCTCTTGAGACCTCTTTCTTCAAGTTGTGTGTGGAAAATGATCGTTAGTTTGCCATTACTCGCTTTTGTAGCCGGTTCTTTGAACTCAGTGATAGCAGAGACGGTTTTAGATTACAGTTATATACTTTATGCTGAGAAGGTGCCGGTAAATGGGAAAGAACACGTTATTGGACTTCTAGACGCCAAATCTCACTCATTTACTAAGGCAGACTCTCCTGAGGACTCTTCTTTGGAAGGTCAATGGTGCATTGGTCTACGTGGAAATGATATTCTGCTACCCTGCTTTCAATTTTACTCTGGTGACGTTTCACAGTTCCTTAAAGGCGGAAGAATTAATATACACGATGAATCCTCAATGGACCTATCAGTACACAATGATCCCGCCATGCACCACATCGAAGTGAGCCTATTCGAGTCTGCAGATATACCAAATCCTAGCTTGAAACTTAAAGTGACCTCACCCGAAGTTTCTAACACGAAACCAATAGTCAAGCCTAAAAAGGCCAGAAAGATTGTTGAAAAAGTTAAGGAGGATGAGGGAAATGAAGAAGGTGCTTCAGAGTTTCAAGAAGTCGTCATGCCTTCGGCTTCATCTAAAGATGGTAAAACGTTCTTTGAGCGTAATTGGAAGTTTGTCTTGCCACCTCTTGTCTTGATGATTCTAATGGGCTTTGCAAATGACCCTAATAGGCAGCTTAATAATTTTGACATGCATACACCTGTTACACAGGCTGATGATGCTGGTAGTTCAAATGTTTTGGCTTCTGACTCTGTAGAAAATATTACAGAGACTACTGCTACTACTACCGCTACTTCTGAAACCCCAAAGAAAAAAACCAAGAAGAAACTATAGAATCCAATATAGTACCACACGTGTGTTGTCTAAAATGTATATGTTGATAGCCAATACTACTGTGTAATATTGATTATCCTAAATCACGTGATCTTGGTGATCGGAGTTTAACCAAAAAACGGCTCAGTGCTTTTTTGCCCTTTTAATACTATTGTTAAACAAAGAGATACAGTTCTTTGGTTTCAAATAATGAAATTGTTTATCATCATTGCTACTTTTGTATGTATAGCTTTTGCGCGTGGTATTTCCAATGTACACGGTGCCTCATGCATTTATGTTGCTTCCAATTTCACAGCGTTACCATTTGATTGTGAATTGCCAGATCTTGCGTACAAATGCCGTTGCAAAGATCCTAGTTTCTTAGGGACCGTTATGACTTGTATTGAAGATTATTATGCTAATGCGCATGACTTTACTTCAGCTGTGAGTCAATTGATTGATACATGTAAAGCTCAAGGTAATGTTCAACTAGAATTTGTTGGTCTTGCTGATATCTTTACCAATGCAACCGAATATTTGATTGACCTTGATTCTGTCACTAGTCTGAAATACAAATCTAGTTGGTATGCTCAAGTTGAAGCTGCTTTAAGAACAAAAAAATTGAATCATGAGAAGATAAAAAATAGAAGCATCACTGCTATTACAGAACCATCAGAATTAATTGGTTTAGAAAGACTCATTAATGAAACCAGACCAGTATTGACACATCCAGTTAATATCCCTGAATATTTGTATAGTAGATCATACAAAAGTGTCAAGAATTTGGTTGAACAAAGAGAATTGGCTACATCATATGGCCTTTATTTATGCGCTTTTTGGGGTATTATTTTTACTGTTGCAGCTATCGCAAACATCCTCCAGTGGTGCTGCCCTCATTTTGCCAACCGGGTTAACTCTACTAAAATTGCTTTGTGGGTTCAAAGACAAATTCTTTGTCCTCAAGTTATCAAACCCCACACTGTCATTGATAGAAATAAGGATTCTCTAAATAAAAGAGATTTCATTTCAAAATGGAATGAAAGTTTTAAAATAGCCATTTTTACACTGCCTTTGAGGGTTCATGCGCTAGTTTTGATATGTTATATTGTTCTAACTATAATATTCTGTTCAATTAATCATGAAATCGTTACTCCAAATACTGTGTTCACATGCTCAAAAGGTCAAAAATATGTTGCAATTGCTGACCGCACTGGTATTATTGCCACCATCCAATTACCTTTGGTTTTCCTATTTTTCACTAGAAACAATTTATTGATGAATCTAACTGGATTATCCTATAGAACTTTTCAAATTTATCATAAGTGGGTTGCCAGGGTTACGTTCATTTTATTAGTTTTGCACTGTTCATTTTATTTAGGATTTGTTCATGTAAGAGGAGATTATATTGATAGATGGGGTCTTTTAAAATGGAGATGTGCTAATGCCGGTTTTGCTGCTATAGTTTTAACGTTTGTCATTGCATTCTTTAGAAGGTTTGGTTATGAATTTTTTAAACTGACTCATAAGATTCTTTTGATCATTTTTGCCGTAGGTGCCTGGTTTCATTGTATTACCCTTGGCTGGACCGAATACTTGGCTGTTGCTTATGCATTTTGGGTATACGAATATTTGATGAGAATTGTCAAAATAATTTCAAGTGGTGGTCTTTTAAATGGCCAGTGCCAATTATTGAAAAATCCAAATGGTAAAGCATACTCAATTAAAATGACTGTCAATCACTCTGGTTGGTGGAAACCATATCCAGGTTGCTATTGTTGGATTTATATAATGAAAAAGGACTTATTTTGGCAAGCTCATCCATTCACTGTTGTTAGTGCTACCAACGCTGACAACTATAACCAATTAGTTTTTTCAATAAGAGTTAAAGATGGTGCTACTAAAGCTCTAGCTAATAGCATTGATAAAGAGGCAGAAAATAGTGTCAGGATAATGATTGAAGGACCATATGGTAACAATTTTCCATTCAAACAATATGAAGAAGCTGTGTTGATTGCTGGTGGTGTTGGTATGGCGGTCATTTACTCAATGGCTTTAGACTTGGCAAATATCCAAAGGGCCAGAAGAATGAGAAACCAAATCAATCAGGATAGTAGAGTTAGCGTCTTATGGGTTGTACCCAATTTAGAATCAATGATACCGTTCGAACATGAAATTGACAACCTCAAGCAATATGCAGATATTTTACAATTGGAAGTGTTTATTACAAGATCCTTGGAAGGTTCGAATTTGCAAAGGACGGTTGTAAAGAGCAGTCTTGTAAATTATAACAGCGACGGTAGCCATCATTTGGATACGACAAGTCCAATATTACGTCAAGTTAACACGGCTAATACTGATTCAAGCATTGAAATTATCACCAATGCAACACTGATTGATTTTCAGTTACAAAAAGGGGAGTGTGCTCAAAAAGACTCAACAAACGACTATTCAGGGATTATGGCAATAAATAATGGTAAATCAAAGTTATCTGACGATGATAAGAGGAATATACAATATAGCAGATTTTTGTCCAAAATTTTAAGGGAAAGCAATAACGCTGGCAACTTGCATTTTAATTTTCAGGATAAGCCTAGGTTGGATGAAGAGATGCATACCTATTTGAAAAGCATTCAGACAACCCCAACCGCTTTAATTGCTTGTGGACCTTCACAAATGAATTCAGATATTAGAGTAGCAGTATCAAAGTGCTTGAAAGATGGCAAATGTGTTGACTACTTTGAGGAAGAGCTATTGTGGTAATTTATAGTTACTTAGCGAGCGTATATAAATTTCTCATGTTCTATATTAAACAATCGATGGTTGGTATTGGGATATATTTGCTGAGCAAATCTGGATTTTGAAAAATTGATTCTGAACTGAATAAACAGTTGGAGTGTTGTTCTTATTGAATTCTGAATTACAGGCACCATAATGACCTCATATTCCAAACTAGGAGATGAACTTTTTAAGTCTGACAATGCACAAATATCTGGTGAGATTTTTGCTATGACATATGGTGCACTCGTAGCGCAATTATGGGATCAATACGGCCAGGATGCTAATAAAGTCAATGAAGAATTGGATAGGCTGGGGTATGATACCGGTTTGAGACTAATTGAGGAATTCTTAGCTCGCTCACAACTCAATAGATGTACTGATTTCAAGCAGACAGCTGAAGTGATCTCCAAAGTTGGATTTAAAATGTTTCTTGGTATCAGTCCTCAGGTAGTTAACTGGTCCAGAGACGGCAAAGAATTCCAGTTGAAGTTTGTGGAAAATCCGTTAACGGAATTTGTTGAATTACCAGTTGGTGGTCAAGGATTGTGGTACAGCAATGTGCTAGCAGGTGTTTTGAGGGGATGTTTAGACATGGTCGCTTTGAAATGCGAAGTTACTTGGGTTTCCGATACGCTTAGAGGCGACCCTGCAAGCTTGCTGAGTGTGAAACTATTGAAGGTGGCGCAAGAAGAGATTCCCGCTGGGGAAGAGTAAGAGTTTACGGATTTACGCAAAAGAAGGTAAATTTCTTTCCAGGTCAGTAAGTGCTGTTCTCATCGCAAAAATCAGGTAATGTAGATAAGGATTCACTGGTACTCATCATATGGAGAAGAAACGGTTAGCTGGCTGTCTTATGTGTCTTCTGACAATAAAAAACAGCTTCAGTTTAGGAAGAAAGATGTGGTTGAAAAATGTCTAAAAATTTTTTTTTACCTTGAGGGTTAAATGTAAGATACTGAACATGTTGATTCTGCAAAGAATGAACAATGACCACATACTGGCAATCACATGGCAAGAAAACAGCTCACTATTCCAATGCTCTAATTTGTTTTTTCCAATTTGAAAAGTCCTTATGGTTTTGCTGTCTTTTGTGAAACTATAGTTCAGACAGTTTTTTGTGTATCCAAGCACTAAATAAATGCTGAAAAGAACATAACATCGATCATTGTGGCTTTTTTGGCTTTGTTCGTGTATAAAATTAATTGTGTATATATTCATATCAGCATACTACAACAAAACGCATATTGCATATCTGCCACGTATGCTGAGCACCAGAATACAAATTAGGCTCTAGCGCTTCTAAAACAGACAATTGAAGCCCTGGATTTGGGTGCATTGATAACTTAATCAATTACATGCAGTCTATGGAGAGTCTGTTATAGGGTTTGCTTATTTGGTTATTTTCTAATAATGTGCACTGGGGCATACACTAAAAGTGCTTGAAAATTATTTATAGCTTCTATATCAGACAAGTATTCTGTTAAGATATAGAAATCTGATTCCAATGGCTGAACAATACGATTCGGTTTTGGACTCTTACCACTCTGACACGGGCTCGGACCCCTCTGAAACCCATTCAAACGACTCGTGGACAGAAAACGAGCCATCCACTGCCTTTTCGCAGCTGAATTTAGATTCGCCAAGCCTCGAAGAAGTTTTGCCAACGACCAACAGTGACACCGAAACCGGAGATGACCAGACAGAAGACGAGCGTTTACAAGAACCAGAGGAGAAAGAGGAAGAAGAAGACGATGCCCATGAAAAGGCGCAATTACCCCAATTGAGCCAAACTTATGATCTCCTAAGAGATCCGAGTATATCTTCCAGGATAACTAGCGAAAGTGACATCTTTAGTTCCAGAACTCCAAGCGCTAAACAGTCGCAATTCCAGTTCCACTCAAAGTATCATCAATTAGACGGTGAAGAGCAGCTTGACGATGGGGATGCGTATGATGGTGACGAGACGGAGACATTGAATGAGAAACAGCAAGATCCGGACTCAGATGAAGAATTACAAAACGAGCAAGACAAACGAGAAGTACAGGAAGAACAAGCAAATCATAGTGATGACTATATGAACCATGAGCAACTTGAAAGGCCTCCTCAGACTGACTCTCGAGTTCCAACTATGACTTCTATGATCACATCCTCTTTCACTCCTCCCGATAACAAACAGTTATTTATTAACGACAATCAAAGTGTCTACTCTGGGTATAGTGACTTTTCTTATGCTCCAAATGATGATAAGGCGTATGAATTAGGGTATGAGTCTGACTCTACCAACACGGATGGTAATGTTACTCCTACCGAGGATAGTTTCAGCCCACCTAATTTGTTGCGTTCTAATACAACGCATACCACCAATACAATGAATACTGTTGGTGCTAATAGTATGATGATACTACAAAATCAAATGCAGAACAATAGATTTCAATTCAATAATGACCAACAGACTATTAATGATCAGCAAACTATCAACGATCAAGGTGGGGATGAAACAGAGGATGACAAGGATACCTCGAGGGGGGAAGATAACGAAAGTGTAAACACTATAGAAGTCACCACATTGAAATCGTCAGATGAAGTTGAGGCCAATACAACAGCTTCCACATCAAACACCACTGAGACAAATGGTACCACAATTCGTAACGGTAGCACTGCGAAACTCTCTATCGGGACTTTCAAACCAGTTCAATTGCCTCCGATCCTTCAATCTAAGGCGTTACCAGAGGCTAAAATTACTCAGCTACATCAATTACGTCAAACCTATTATGATTATGATACAGGCTTGGATGCATGGATCAAACAACAGATGGATTTGGCCAAGCAGGCGCATACAACAGCTCAACAAGGTAACGACCAGAGACAATTTGGCTCGAATATTAAAACTGCGTTGAACACTGAGTACACCGGTGGTGGTGTTAGCGGTGTTGGTAGCGGTGTTGGTCTAGGGTATGGTCTTAGTGCAGGTTTAGACAACACTAAAAGTAAAGTTGTCGACGTTAGTGAAGGGTTACAAAGAGGGATGTTGAGTTTGAGTAAAGTAGCCAGGGGTATTGTTCGTAGGAGAGAAAAGATATAGTGCGTGTTTGTGTACAATAGTAAGTTTTAAAACAATTCTAAATAATAGTGTAGACTAATCAGTAGTCGAGGTGATGTTATCCTTTTCAGTAGTTTCTTCGTCCTTAGTAGATGTAGCTTCTTGCACTACCTCATCTTCAACTTCATCCTCTTCGCTGTCATCAACAACAAATCCACTATCATCGACATCAGTGGAAGTGGCATTGACAGTGGAAACTTGGGTAGTTGAACTTGGCTCTGGGGCGACTTCAGTTAACTTGGACCACTTATCGTTCTTCTTGTCTTTGGTCTTTTCTTCTTTGACCTTGACCTCTGGCTTTGGTTCTTCGCTCTTGCTCTTTGCCTCTGTCCCTACAGCCTCTTCAGAATCATCCATATTATTGAGGGTGATACCTTGTGGAGGCTGTTGAGACTGAATCTTTGCAGGCAAGTCAGGTAATTGCTTCCCGGTGACATCGTGCAAAACCAATCCGTCCTTGCTGGAGGAGTCGACAGCGGAGTACAACCCTGTGCTAGCGGTGGACCTTCTGGAAGGCAGTCTTGGGGGTAATTTTGGAGTGCGCTGCTGCTGCTCTTCCTCACCCTGTAGCTTCTTAGCCACGTTACCGAACCAGCCCCCAACAATGTTCTTCGCGTCGTTGAGGTTCTTGTTGATGGCCTCCACGAAGTCGTCTTCGTCCGAGTTCGAGTCCAGGTCGGCTCTTCTGGCGGCAGGCTGCGCGTGTGCGTGCGCATGCTGCTGCTTTGGTTGCGGCTTGCGACGGTACTCTCTGGCCAATTCGCGCGCGTACTGCTCGTCGATCTCCATCTGACGCTGCTTCTGCTGGTCCGCAGTCGGTCTGGCTGGGATCTGAGGCGGTTGTTCCAATTTAGGCACAGCGATGTCGCTGTTTTCGTCCGAGAGATAGAGCAACGCCTGTGTGGCCTGGTCCAGCGCACCGCCCGCAGCGATGATGATTGCGTCCACGGTCCTCGCGTCCACTCCGGGGAACATTTCGTGCAATTGGTTTTCCATGATTTAACTGATGATAAAGAAGAGATAGTTGTAAGACAGAGAGGGTTATCGAAGATACAACACACTATATAACCGGCTGTCGACCCTGGAGCCAGTCCGAGGGTCTAGGCTAGCGGCTCCAGCGCCGCTAGCGCCTTTTGAGTTTGGCCACCACTTTTGGCCCCACCACTAGCCCCCACAAGAGCCGCCAGACATACACGATAGAATCGAGAGCCACAAGAACTGCCCAGGGCCCGAAAAGCGCCCAGAAAAAGAACCGCGCGGTGCAGCACACGCTTGTCACCAAATAGTACCAGGCCGCGCTTGCCAGAAGCGCGCCTGCGCCCGCTCCAGCGCCTGCCACTGCCATTGCCCCAGTCTTTTCGCTAGAGATGATCTGGCAGATACACGATTTCCTAACTAAGAAAAAACAGTAAGACAATAATAATTGCCTATTTGGGCGGCAATGGTCACGTGATTTGACACTAATTTGTTGCAAACGCGTTAAGTTTTGGTGTGCGTTGTCTTGGTTGCTACCGCAAGAGCTAGTCGTGTTTTTTCCTGTTCCAGCGGCAGTTTTGAGCCTGTTTTGGGTATGTTTTTGGATTCAGCGGGTGCTCAGCACTGCTGAGTCCAGTTCGGAATGGGTTCTTTGTTCCGTTGAAAGGATCAGTCAGGTCCTGGTTGTGTGATGAGCACAGTGGTGAGTAGTTTGTGTTGTTATTTTGGCTTGTTGTGTGTGTACAGTCCGTTCTTTGTCATTTGGCTGGATTACAGAAGATTTTTATTTCTCTATAGGGAATTTTTTTTCATCTGTGTCTGTGTCTGTACTTAGATCTGACGTAGCTTTCACAGTCTCCAGCGATGTCACGTTACGAGCTTTTCTCTCCCGAGGGGATGCGTCTAGATGGACGCAGGTTTAACGACCTGCGTCTTTTTTCTGCGAAGATGAACACGCACCCGTTGTCCGCCAACGGGTCCTGCACGCTCCAGCAGGGAAATACTCGAGTCATCTGTCTGGTGCGTGGACCGAACGAGTCGAGCAAGTCGTCATCCAAGTCGGATCTGCCGTTCATCTCGCTCGCCATCAACATACACGACGACAACAGAGGGGCACAGACAAAGATCAAAAGAGGCAAGGACAAGCGGCTGAACGAAATGGCCAACCACATCACATCGACGATCCAGCAGCTCATCTTGAGGGACCAGTACCAGCGCACGGCGCTTGACATCCAGATAACCGTCTTGAGCAATGACGGCGGCCTTCTGGCCGCCTGCACCAACGCCACCATCCTGTCACTCGTCGACGCGGGCATTGCCATCTACGACTATGTGGCGGCCTGCTGCGTTGGTGTTTGGGACGACATATGTCTTGTGGACGTCAGTGGCGAAGAGGAGAGAGACGTTGCCTGCGTCACCATTGGACTCGTAGGTAACGGGTCCGGAAATGAAGCCAGAATTGGGCTCCTAGTTGCGGAGGACAGAATGCCCCTCGACAGATTAGACAGAGCCTTGCAGGTTGGTGGCGAAGGCTGCAATAAAGTCAGGAAGCTGATGGACGATGTTGTCAGGAATAGAGGCATTGAGCTCATTGGTAAGAGACAGTAGAAAACAAGATAGAGAAAAAGGGCGCGCTGTCCGCCCGTGGTGGCGCGCGATTCAGCTGAGTGAACCTGCCACGCAATGCTAGCTCTCTTAATGCATCATTCTATGGTGCTGCTCTTGTATTGATGAGTTCTTCAAATCAGCAAGAATAGATCATAGTACAATTACGTAATGTTGAATCATGGTGAATCATACTGTATGGAAAATCTTATCTCATCGAGAAGCACCGTTACAGTTTCTATTGTATATTTTTCATTTTGTTTTGTTTTGTTTTATATATAAGTATGGAGACGATACATGGGGCTATTGATTCATCAGGTCGTTGTAAACATTGGCATAGTGATTTGGACATCATCGCTAACAAATGCGAAACTTGTGGAAACTGGTTTGCATGTTCGCAATGTCATCAACCAAACGATGGTCATCAGTTCGGACCTATGCCCTCAGATTCTCTAGCTGCTATGTGCGGAGAATGTGGTCATCAAATGACATACCATGAATACAAGTCGCATTGTCCCTCTTGCAATCACCGTTTCAATCCAGGCTGTAAAGCACATGCGCAGATCTACTTTAAAATCGATCAAATTTAATACCGGGTTGAGTGTCTCTTACATGCTTGTAACACAAAAAAGGTACCAGCCTCGGTTACAGTTTGTGCAAAAACCCAGTCTCTGTGTACTGGTTGTCTTGCCAAAGAATAGAGTTCATGGCACCTTTCAAGACTTCAACTTGAAATCCGCCAAATGGGTACTCCTCACCATCAACACTGATAAATCTACCTGGTTTGCCCATCTCTGGTAATATCCTATATGCTTCCACTTTATAATGATCAACCTCGTCATGCCAAACATGTAATCCCTTATCTAATGATAATAATGCCTGGGCCTTAGGCAATAATCCTTGTCTGCCATCAAACGCAACTATATCAATACATCCATCGTTTGGTAAAGCGGCAGGGAAAAAATTCACCTCAGACGCGATGTATGGCATTTTACCTGCATAGAAGATGGCATTATGAGTAGTTAGTTCGTCGTCAATCCATTTCCACCCGTCGGGTAGCTCATCGAAACTTTCACATGAATATTTTAATGACAAGTCCTTTTCTGTTATATCATTCAGCGGGTTCAATGGTGTATAATTTTTGTAATGATTAGCCAATTCTTCTTTGGTTTTAGCAACCCACTTAACACCTATTCGACATGGATATTTATTACCTTTCAAAACTTCCAAAAGAACCCCAATGTCAAATCGGAAACCACCTAGGAACCTCAGATATTCGGTACCAATATCTGCTTGAGCAATCATACCATAAGTTTGTGATAAAAATGATACCTTAATATTGTTGTTTTCCTGAGCCGAATTCCCGGAACCTATTTGACGAACGGCCATCAAATCGCATTTACTTCTATTACCCTTGATGACTCTCAAAGTGGCTTCCGATGGATCCCCTGTACCTAAACAGGACAACGTCATCGCATTGCCACTACCTCCAGGAATCTGAACAACAGTCACTTTATTCATCATGTCAACGTTGTCTTCCCTTTGATAGAGTCCGTTAATCACTTCGTGGGGTGTACCATCACCAGAGCAGCAAATAATAATATCATACTCATCGGGACCAATCGAAGCAGCTATTTCGGTGGCATGATTTTGGTATTGAGTTTGAATAGTTGTTAATTTGTACTTAGCAGCGGCAAGAATTGGCAGTGAGTATTTATGGAAAATCTTTGGTGCTTCACCCTTTCCTGAATTTGGGTTTATTAACACCAAAGCTCGAGAACGGTACTCATCTTCATCAAGTAGTGTGCTGGCATTAGGATAAGCCAATCGTTCAATTTCTTCAATGACATTCTCTCCGTCGAGTGAGAGAACCTGAGTGCGCACACCGATTTTAGGAACATAGAAACTCAATTCTACCGCGTCAGCGTGGCCAGAAACTCGCTCCACATGCAAAACGTGATCAAATGGTATCTGTGTAAGACTGCCCGGTAGAGGTGTGGAGGAAGGCAGACAGCACATGCACGCGCTGAAAGTCGGCTGTGGAGACCCTGGAGTCGAAAGAGACTGCCCCACAAGCGTGATGCATTTGTTAGCTTGGTCAATCGTACCGCGCATTTAGCAATTGAATGATTCAGATACGCAAAGTGAGACACGGAAAAAAGGCATAACAAGAAATTCTCACCTGTCACATCACGGAAGAATCTTTTGCTTTTTCGCAATCCAGAGTCAATCTAAATAGCCGAAATGCTATTGAAGCTTCGCCTGCACTTTCCATATTTGTGTTGTAGTACCATTGCTTAGAAACTCGTATTTTCATAATATATTCATCTACTCGTTAAACAACCTATTAAAGATGTAAAATATACCAAAAACATTTCTATAAATTTATTCAAAAGGATTAAAACAACCAGCATTCAAAAAAACTTGCTTATACAAGTTACTAGCTAAGTTAAAGCTAAGTGAATTTATTCTGCAAACTAAGCTACACTATTCAAAACACTCACTTATAGGTAAGACTAAGTTATTCAAACAGTTTATTTGATACAACTTACATTATGTCGTGTCGGCTGAGCAAAAATGCTACGACTTAAGCCGTGAAGTACGGTTCTATTGGAGCCACCAACCTCATACCCTGTAAGAGGAATACCCTTTGGGTTACATTGACTGTTTTTATTTTTATAACTTTTATATAAAACAGTGTACTTTTAAAAACACAATTTATACAGTGTCACAGGCGGTATCAGATTTTCGTTTACTCTAGGTATCTATCTAATGGTTCACCCATGACTTCTTCCATGACCTTAGCCAACCCAGTTCTAACCTCCATTTCAACTTGTTCATCATCATCCTCTAATAATTCAGCAATCAATGGAACCATCTGTGGTAGCAAACCGAGCCATGACTCACCAACCTTCTTGTAAATACTCTTCATACATCTAACAGCCCAGAATTTCTCTCTTGGCTTGCATTCAGAACGCATATGCTTCATGATCAAGTCGTTCAATTGTCTGTTATGCTCATCAGAGGTAGACGTGGTTTGAGCCAGGTAGGTTACAGACTTAACCAAGTGTTTACCAATGGCATCATCAATGTTAATCAATTGGCCAATCAACATTTCACTGATAGGTTTGAATCTATTATCTAATTGCCAGAATTCGGTTTGATCATATTTGAAAGACGAAGATAAGGAAATTAAAATAGTTCTTCTAATTGAGACGTCTGTCATTTCGCCATCGATATATTTCTTCAAAATGTCAGCAGTGGCATCAATGATGTAATTGTAATATGATGTAATGATACCTCTCAAATTTTCTTGCATTCTATTGAAAAACTTGAAGAATGATTCAATTCTATCGTTGTAGGAAATTTCGTTGATTACACCTTCACCATCAAATGCCCATCTAACAACAGAAGCAAATAATGGTCTGAAGGTCTTATCATTCAGCTTCATAACGTATGAGATACCACACTGGTGGATACCTGATTCAACTCTACCAATTGCGTTGATATCAAAGGACGAAATAGCACGGTATTCTAAAGCCTTGGTTAAGAATTTGAAGAAGGAAACAGATTCATTAACAGCAACCTTCTTATTCATTTTTTCAATGACTTGCTCCATTGAGGTTAGATATAAACCGACAGATGTAGCATCCAATGTTGCAATGAAATCCCATAAGTTGCACAATGAGGAAAGAACAATTTTTGAATCAATATATTCAATAACTGTTTCCATGATGTTCATTCGGATGTTGTCAGGAACTTGTTGTGCCTTAAAGATGCATTGTAAAATATCCTTAACGTTTGGAGTTAAGAAATTTGGAATCTTCTTAATCATTGTGGCATACAAGACCAAAGTAGAAATTTGAACCAATTTGGATGATTCATCTCTTGCAGCACAAGCTTCTTTGAAAATATTTAACGATGGACCCATGATCTTAGGGAATAAACCAATCATTTTGACACCAACATTAGCAACAATGCTAGTAATACAGTTAATGGAAGATATAGTCAATTCAGGGGTCTCACCATTCAATAAGCCGACTTTACCACTAATCAAACCAAGACATTTAATCATCAAAGAAGCATCCACATAATCATTGAACTTCTTGAAAATAGAAGCCATAGTGTCCATACAAGCTTGAGAAAGTTCAACATCAATAGAATCGGTAATCTTTTGAGAGAGAATTGGAACTGATGTGTTTATGCCATCATGAGCGTAAATGTTTTCAACATGTTCCATGTTAAACTTAGAAGAGGTTAAAACAACAACACTCTTCGCAGTTTGAATGGATGTATTAGAATCTTCTAAAATAGTACCAACAGATTTAACATAGTACTGAATTGGTAACAAGCTGAGAACATCACCCAATAACTTATAGAATTTGTTAACAATTTCGTCATCTTCACCTTTGTCATTAGAAATTCTAATCATTTCCAACAGGTACTTGGTTAATTCAGAAAATTCGTATAACAATTCAGAAGTTTGAGTACCCTGCAGAATTTGAGAGGCAACCTTCAATCTAAGCTTGACTATACCATTTGAACCCTTTGCGTCTGTAAGGGCATGTCTAATGAAAGAAGCAGAGCCTTTTCTGAGACTGAACAATTCACTCTTGGTCATGGAAACAATAGTAGGACCAAAAATGACTCTAGAAGACAACTCCTTGAATTGGGAAGAATCCTTCTTCAAGGGTTCTTCAGGTAAGAGTTTCCATAAATCAAGGAACTTTCTGGTAACCTTCAGTTCATTTTGAGCTTTGAAGTTTTGCAAGAAAATAGTGGCAAAATCGACTAATGCAGAACAATCTCCCATTTTGTGCTTCATGTAAGCTTCCACGTATTGTTGACTACAGAGGAACAAAATCAAGTGAACAGACAAGTTTTCACCTAAAGTTTTAGCCAAGGTGGTGAAAAGCTTAACACGCCTATGTCTTGGAATATGCAAGAATGCAGAAACAAATGAAGCTAGTAAAAATTCAATTTCATCAATCATGCCATTTTGTGCAGCATTAGCCAAGGCTGGAACAACACAAATGATAGTTTGTTCAACTACATGACCAGAAAATTCATCATCTTGACGAATAGTGTGAGCCCCCATGAATGTGAAAATTGGCATGACAGAATGTAGAATCATTTCTGGGCATAATGAAGCCAAAGCAGAAATAACTAAAAGGAGCTTATTTTGAACTTGTGGAGAGTCTGAGGATCTAATGGCAGACACAACAACATCGGCCCTAATTACAGAAACATCCTTCACTGGAATATTTGAGGACTTGACCTTTTCAATGACATTCTTTAAACAAGATGCCAAGGTTTCTTGCGCATACAAGATTGGTAATTTACCATCTTTACCAAGAGATTCCAAATCATCAAGAATACTAAATAATAATTTCAATAGTTCGATAGATGGTTGGAAAGAGTCTTTCTTGGAAAAGGTATCAAGGACATCCAAAAGTAAAGTCACCTTCTTCAAGTGATCGGATGCCAATAATGAAATTTCATTTTCCTTCATAGCTTGTTTTGTTGTTTGAGACGAGCGCCTTCTTCTCTTAGGCATGCCACCTTGGCTATTTTGATTTTCATTGGCATTCAAAGTACAGCCCTTGAGTAATTCAACGAACAAATTGCCATTGAAATCTATAGCTTCTAGAATATCAATAGGATCATAAATGACCTCTGGGTTATTCAGACCTTCGTCAACCATCTTTTGAGCGAACTTAACTTGTGTGTCAAATTTTAAAGTGGAGAAGATCTCAATAACCTTTTGCTGAGATAAATCAACTAATGATTGATATGGAACAGATAATGAATCCTGCAAGAATTTTAAACCTGATTGTGTCTTTTCCTTAGGTCTAATCAAAGTCAAAACATTGGCTTGGAAAGCTTGGAAATCACATGAAGTTGCCTTACAAGCTGCATTCCACATATTGATATCTTTGATGTAAGATTCAAGGAATTCACCCAAAAGTTCAGCTGGAGCAGCAGTATTTTTAACATAATCGGAACAGCCAGAGGTAACTGCAATTAATTGCATCTTAACTGCAGGTAAAGTAGAGTTGAGAGCATGTGATGTGAAATATGCTAGAATCAATTTCCCTAGTTTCTTGTCCATCAATAAAGATTTCATGGCAGAAACAAGATAGGTATTATCAGCAATCATTTGAGAAGACGAATCGATCAAGGTCTTGATCAGACTGAACATATCCTTCGGAGAAAGAATAACCAAATTCTTGGAAGACTGCTCACCGTAAATGACATTTTCCAACCATATTTTTGGCTTTTGTGATGTTGGTAGAGACTGAATGGATTGAAACAACTTAGCAGCCTGTTTTCTGATTTGAGGGGAAGGATCTTGGAATAAAATGATGATACTTGGGTAAAGTAAACCTGGATAGTTGTCTTTACCAGCAGCAACTAAAATTTTAGTCAATGCATGAATAGAATTGATTCTTGCAGCAATTGGTGCATCTGCGGTTGCAACTCTAATTAAAAAGCTGGCAATCACAGCATAATCATCATTGAAGACAACTTTAAAGAATTTTTCTGAAGATTTGGTGTGAATAGACTTGAAGTAAAGTGATTGCAACAATGCAAATTTAGTGTTAACCTTCTCATTAACTTCAAGGAATGATTTAATAGAGTCATTATTGTTAGCTTGGTACAACTGTTCTAATTTGTCATCAGCTAAATCTTCATCCTCATCAGCCATATCAACAATTTCATCATCATCTTGCGATTCTAAGTTGATTAAAGTATGTGCAACAATCATTTCCAAATCTGTTAGTTTAACAGAATTATCTTCTAAAGTTTGTAAGAAAACGTCCTTATTATTAGCGAGATATTTCAAAAGGTTGTAGTAGATAGAAACATCATCAGTTGAGTTACCAACAATAGTTTTCAAAATGTCAGACACAATAATAGATGTCTGAAAATCAGTGAATTTAATTCCTAAATCATCAATTACTTTCAAAAGTTCCAAAGTAACCTCTTTCTTGTTAGCAATTATGGTTCTTAAATAAGCAGTGATAAATTTTCCGTTATATCTTGAAGATTTCAAAATGTTCAAGAACGTATATTTGATGTCAAAAATACCTGGAGGAAGTAAGGCGTAGATCTTTGGAGAAAATGGATCTAAGACACCTGATTGAATGGAGCCTAAGAGGTGTAAGATGCATGTAAATGCTCTTGAGGAAAGCCTGTTACCCTTGCCAGAGGAAGAAAGAAGCACTGTTTCCACCGAAGCCATGATGACTTGTTTGGATAATGGAACTGCCGAGCCAATGACACAAAGAATGGTATAGGCAGAAACTTTGGCTTCTTCATCATTGGAAGTCAAAAAATGAGACATAGATTCCAAAGAATAACCAATGAATGGTGCTAGTTTATCGGAACTACTGGCAGACAAGATTGCCAAGGCTGAAACAGTCATAGAAACGTAGAAAACCAGTTGTCTTCTGAACTGATTCTTATGTTTCAGTTGGTCTTGTAAGAACTTGGTATACAAGTTGAAGATGTCAACATCAGTGAAAGCCTTGACCATAGTACTCTTGGAAGGAGCTTTGTTGCCTTTCTTAAAATTGTTCAACCAAGAAAACAACGTAGGCAGTTTGTTAACCACATACAAGATTCTCACAAAGGCAGGTCTGTGAAAATATGGCAAGGTTGTTAGCAACATTTGTTCTGCGTTGTGGATGTTCATCTGAAAACGTCTTAAAGGCCATTCTGCAGCCCTGGCAGCGATGGCCAAGTCCCAGTATGGTGCCAGTAGAGCTAAGAAGGTATCTATGGTTCTGTCCAAATTCTCATTTTCCTCCTTACTTTGGACAAGTCTATCAATTCTGATAGAAGTAGAAGCGAAAATAGTGTTTTTGAACTTACCGAAACGCGAGTCTAATGCCTCAAGTCTTTCAAGAGCATCCATAGCGTCTTCGTAAATGGTTTCATAATCTTGCGTAGCAGCATACTGCGCCTCGTGGATGAGAGACACAGAGTGAAGCTTAGAACGCTTCTTTCTGTCTAGCGCAACTGCTTGATTCTGCTTAGCAATGCCTGCTAACTGAGAAGCTAAAGAAGACATTACTTGAATCAAAGATGAGAACAGCGCCTTTTAGAAGAGTGAAAAATATTTTTTTCCTTACACATCTTTAAAAAAAAATTCAAAAAAAAATAATAACATTTTTATCAGCTGAGCAATAAATAGCTCAGCAAAATTCATTAAACTAACCGCAGAATGTTAAACTTTTCTCTATATAAACCCATTAACCTCATAAATTGCATCTCTATTGTAACCTTCTAAACATCACAATGCCAACACTATCCTCTAGGGGCATTTGATTGTGGGGGATGTCTGACACAGCAATAATGGCTGGTTCGTTGTTGCTTATGGCCAAAAGATCCGTGAACCGCCTCACCATATCCATTTGCACAGTACCACGCTGTCCCTGCTCCAAATCTACAAACTCTCTCCATTTATCTGTGGCCGTGTCGCCATTTAGAGGAACAAAGTCAAAACGATATTGGTTGTTCTCCTTGTAGAAATTCAGTTTATGGATGCACTTATCATGCTCACCTGGATCAAAGTCCTCTTCCAAAAGCAAGTCGGATTTGTGGTTGTAGTAGAAGTCTATATCGGGAAGCTCAATCCCCATTGGCGAGTAAACGCCTCCAACTGCAAAGAACGGGCTGTCACGGATATACAACACAAAGGTTGAAAAGCCACTCGGACTTGCTGATATATTCAGCGACGCCTTATCGCAAAGCTTAAATGTCTTCTCTTCTGCAAATTCTGCTGAAGAAGCCATTGAGCAATTCGATAAAAGTAAACTCGTATCTCAAATCATGAAACTCAAAGTAGGGTATAATTTTCTTTTCATTACAAAAATATTACGTAAGCAAATGTGCTCAGCAAAAGTAAAGAGAGGACTTCCAGCTAGTTGTAAATCTGGATTGGAGGGAGTTTATCCGCCTGATAAAACCAATGAGAGCCTTCCACTTCCCTCTTTAGCCATCTGGTAGGAAAAATGACTAAATTGCCTCTGATTTTCCCCAAAAGCTTACGAGCAGTCTCGTGATCGTAAACAGTACTGGAAGAGATGTTGCCACCACCACGGTAATGGTGCATTTCACGGTAGAATCTTCTAAGTTCTGTCATCTTGGCACGCTTCAGAATAACTCGAGGGTCTCTGGATTCTAGGTCATCTTGGTCATCAACAATTTCATCATCATCTTTAGAGCCATTGGAAATTTCCGGAGAGATTTTATCATACTGATTTTCATTAAGTTGAGCACCGCAATAGATTTCTTGATGTTGGTTGAAAGCTTTCTGTAGATCTTCAAAGTTTCTGTAATCGCTCCAATTTCTGACGGAATCATCTGGTTGGCAGTGGAAAACCATTTGGTAAATCATGGTATTTTTTAAAGCTTGCATCATCCAGGTACCTTCATTGAAATCAATATCCAGTGGATCACCAAAAGAGTATGGGTCAATAAAAACATGTGGAATCTGGGGCATTTGTGACTTGTCCAATTCATCAACTGCCTCGTCTGAAAGTTTGGTAGCATCAATTTCGGGCTTAACCAAATCAGACAATGGGCTACTAGTATTAGGTCTAGATTTCGCGCACTTGACAGTATTGATAGATTTGGAATACAGTTTTCGCAAGTAGAATAATCTTTTAATCATGGTCCATCTCAGATTATTCATATAATCGTTATCCTTTTGATCTTCAACTGGCACTTGTTTCATCACTTCCAGAATGGACTCAATATCTGGCAATATAGAATTCTCCTCTTCTTCAATTTTTGAAGTCAAATCAATATCATTAATGTAATCTTGTAGAAATTTATTGAACTCCATTTTTGATTCAACGAAATTTTTACTATTGAAGTGATCTTCACCTAAACCTTTGATATCATTTCTATGCGTATTACTTGTAACTCTATTATCCGTGGAATATGTTTTACTATTTCTCAAACCCTTATTAGCAAGTCCTGCTCTATGATTGAAGGAACAAGAATATTGGTAATCGTCTAAATCCTCATTTGACGATTCATTAATGATTTTACCAAGGAAATTCTTTAATTTTTGTTTTAGATCTAGATCATCATCCCATAAATCAAGTAAATATCTTGTACCAATCTCAACCATAGAACTTAACATCAAATCACCTTCGTTAGGTTTTAATGAAGCATAGTGGTGATGAGATCTTGCAAACTTCTCAATTTGGTCAAACCTTCTTTCTACTAAGTCTAATAAATCAACATCAACACCCAAGTGTTCCCTCATCAACCTCATTCTTAGAGAATGTGCAAAATGCCCAACTTTGTAATGTTTGCCATCCATGGTTGAATCAATCATACGTTTGTCAATGACCATAGACGCCACTTCAGAATCCCTGACACCACGCATTGATCTTTCATTGATATTAGCTGATCCAATAATGGCTATTCTATCATCAACAATCATTGTCTTAGCATGAATGTACAATTGCTCAGTTGTTAATAATTTTTTAGGACCAATTGAACCCCATTTTCTCAAAGAATAAAATTGGATATACTCTTCTGGTTGAATACCAACGCGTCTTAGCTTCGCAAAAATGGAATCATCGCCCATACTGATCGACATATATTGCAATTGCATGATCAATCTAACAGAACCGCCGTCTTTGGAATCAACATTAGATTCAAAGCCAGGCATTAAAGGAATCATGATGATAGCTCTCCAATTTTGAGATTTTTTATGAGCTTGGATAATTCTATCGACCAATGCATCACCAATCGAATTTTTAACGACAACACCGTTGTATTTGCAACTTGTGATAAAAAATTGATTTTCAATATAAACAAAATGTTCACTTTGTTCGATGGCCTTTATATAGGCATCATGTATACTTTGCTCATGATTTTTTAGCCCCAAAGACCATTCGCCAGAAGATCTTAAAAGTTGCACTTGACAAGTACCCTTGAGCCCCAGGTCATTTAATTCTTTTGATGTAAATTCACGTGGTGGGATTAATAACGGAGTAGGCCTAGATGGTCTCTTTTGTCTTAATAAATAATTCCATCTTTGAACAAAATGCCTAGCCAAATCACGAGCAACCTGACCTCCTGAAACCATATGAATATCATGCCATGGCATACGTGGGGTATTTTGACGATCATACATATCTTCAAATGGTTCAGCCAAGTTGAAGAAATCCTTAACACGAGGATTTGAATAATCCTTCCCAATAAAAATTTGTTGTTTTCCACAATTGATATTACTGTTGGCATTAGAATTGGTATTTGCAGTTGTAGTGGGAGAAGCCGCGTCCAAATTAGTTGATGTGGATGAAGGTTTACCAAGGTAAGTTGAATATCCAGTTGAGGCTGAGTTAGGAGGAATTTTGCTATCTACACTTAAATTCGAACTCAAATCGTTGTCAAACGTTTTATCACCGTCATCTGTCAAAACATGATCAGGTGTGTCCCATCTGCCAAAACACAAATCAATCCCACCTAGAAAACAAATTGCGTTATCCACAATACACAATTTTTCATGATGCGCCCAAAAGAATACATTCTGCATTATTTGATTTGGAGATCTCAAAACATAAATGTTCTTACTTAAATCCAATAGGGAATGCTTTGTGTACAATGAATCAGTTACAACGGTGTTACCAACATTACGATAGATGATGATATAGATCTTAACACCTTGATTAGCTTTTCTTTGGAGTAATCGATCGATTCTCCAATCTTGATTACCATTTGCTGGTCTTCTAAGGTATAATTCAGGTGAGAGCCACCAGTCATGAATATAAATGACATCCTTAGCCATTTCTATGGCACTTGAAACTGCATACATATAATCTCTACCATCAACAAACCATTGTGCAAATGCATCATCTCTCGGAGGGGCAAAAGAGCCAAATCTATGAGGTTTATTCCAGATCGATTGGTTTAAAACATGTTGAATAGACAATAACCAATGATCCATATGGGACTTTTGAGTTGAAGAGAGTTTAATTTTACGCTCGTTATTCTGAATTTCAATTCCCGAATGATACAAATGAGAGGTTGATTTTTCGTTGGCAATATCAAGTTCGTCATTGTCCGAAGGTGCTCTATTAGATTTTTGTTTACCCAGAGAGGCCACAGTAGAAGAATCAAAAAGAAAAACATCTAATGGAGTCGTTGAAGAAATGTCAGATGTATACATTAAAAATGAATCGCCAAGAATGAACCACTTATTTGTATGCCTATCCACCATTTTGGTGAGATCATTCAATCTTATATGACCTACTCTCCAACCTTGCTTCTTAGCAGTAGTACCAATAAACATTGTGCCTTCTTTACGTTTATACTGAATTTCATTGCTTAGCATTAAACTGAAGGGAGACATTTCAAAAAATTGGAAAAGCTTTAAACTGTGACTTTTGAATGTTGCTGATTTGGCCAGGTCTTCCAAATACAACTGAATGTTTTCCAAAAATTGTCTATTAAGATTAGCTTGGATGGATTCATTGAGTGATTGTTTGGGTTGCTTGTTAGCAGCATTTGTATGTTTGGAAACGAATTTATTAATTGTGGTGTAAGTTCTGGACAATCTCCTAATTGAAGGAGGGGGTGTTAAAGACTCCACCAAAGATTCGGTTGATTTGATTATAGGACCATTAGGAGTGTGGTGATGGTTAATGTTTAAGTTATTGTTAAGGAGATGAGGAGGTCTATGATGGATTTTAGGAGGTTTTGGCAAATGAGGCAAATCTACTTTGGAGCCCAATCTTAGATTATTCAACTGGACCAGCCTTTTGTGAAATCCATCCAATTGATCGTAAGATCTCACAACAGACCACCTGAGACATCTCTCACCCAGACCGTACTCCAAAAAAATCTTGAATTGTCTCTTATCTTCTAGTTTAGCAGAGTAGTCCACAACAACAAAACTTAGCAAGGGTAACATCATAGGGCCCTTGTGGACGTCATCATCACCGTCCCTTTTCATTGCTAGGGCCATTGCGGTGATATCCATGAGGCCATGCGACATGTTTAGCGCGAATTGTGCAGTCTTTTCTTTATTTTTAGCATTCAAGATTTCATACACTGAATCCATATCGACGTTAGGGTCATGCTCATATCGTGTGTCCTGTCTCCTCGGTAGCTTCCAGTTCCGCAAGGCCATGTCCGGAATGTCCATGTGGGCCTGTCGCTGCTGAATTGCACGCATATCCTTCAGCGATAGCCGTTCCTCCTGGTGCTTTTGTTCAGACCCGTCAACTCCTTCCTCGCCTCTATCAAACAGCACATGCTGCAAAAGAAGGCCCTTGTTGTCGAGCGTGAAGGCTCGCGCAAGACGATTGCGGGTCTTCTCCTGCTCCTCATCAGAGTTGTCTTGCGACGAGTGCGGCGAAAGTGGGACAGCTGGGGCTGGCGGCATGAAGACGGAGAAGAATAATAGGGATGAGGGGCGGGAACACCAGGGACCCTTTTTTCACGAAGTAATTTGTTTTTGCTACCAAGTGATTTATTAGGGGGAGCACGAATATTTATTTGATATATACAGGGATTAAAACTTTTCAGCCAGGAGCTTGTGTAAAAGCTTTGAGTAGTCGCCTCTGATTTTGAGAGTGTTGCTACCGAGCACACAGATGAAATCTTCCTTCTTCACGGAAACGCCTTCAGCGGCAAGCGCGGCTTGGAGATCGTTACGGAAGCTCACAACGTTGCCCTGCACACGCTTGACGTCGGTCCACACGTTCTGCGAACGGAACGTACGGTAGACTGGGAGGTTGCCCTGTGATGTGCGCAGCAAGCTGTAGCTATTGAGAGCTGGCTTGACAAAAACATCGGCAGCAGAGACTGACGCTAAACTAGGTAACACACGGGACATTTGGCTCTGATGAAGGAAGTTCCAGTGTTGAAAGTGAAAAATTCAACTGGTTTCTTAGAGAGCCAAAAAAAGCATGCGCCACCATTCACTGTTTTCCAGTGGCGCAGCAGTCAGCTGATAGCCATAAAACGAAATCATTCACCCCGGGAGTTTCCAACCCGGGGATTTGCACCTGACGTTTAGCTCTTTCTTCTTCTCCATTAACAAACAAACACAAAATGGTATGTGTTGGGGCCTCGGGTCCACTCAATTGACTCCAAACGAAGATACTAACACTCCAAAAAGGCCAGAACTTTCTTTGTCGGCGGTAACTTCAAGATGAACGGCTCCAAGAGCTCCATCGAGGAGATCGTCTCTCATCTCAACAAGGCCTCCTTGGCCTCTAACGTAGAAGTTGTTCTCTGCCCACCAGCCGCCTACCTTGGCCTCACTGCATCGCTTAACACCCAGTCCAACGTCTCTGTGGGTGCCCAGAACGTCTACACTAAGGCTTCCGGTGCCTACACCGGCGAAACCTCCACCGACTTCGTCAAGGACTTGGGTGGTGAGTGGACCATCTTGGGTCACTCCGAACGTAGAGGCATTTTCGGCGAATCCGACGAGTTCGTCGCCGATAAGGTCGCCTTCGCTCTTGAACAGGGTCTCAAGGTCATTCTCTGTATCGGTGAGTCCATCGAGGAGAAGAAGGCCGGCCAAACCTTGGACGTGTGTATCAGAGAATTGAAGGCTGTCGCCGAAAAGGTCAAGGACTGGACCAACGTCGTCGTCGCCTACGAGCCTATCTGGGCCATCGGTACCGGCTTGGCCGCTACTGCCCAGGACGCCCAAGAAATCCACTCCAGCATCAGAGGCTACTTGTCAACCGTTATCGGCGACCAAGCTCAGGCCGTCAGAATCTTGTACGGTGGTAGTGCCAACGGCAAGAACGCCGGCGACTTCAAGGAAATGGCCGATGTCGACGGTTTCCTTGTCGGTGGTGCCAGTTTGAAGCCTGAGTTTGTTGACATCATCAACTCCAGACAGTAAATAATTGTTAGTCAACCTTTATAATTGATACAGATCAATGAGCAACCAAAAAATCTATAAAAACCTCAAGACGCGTCAGGCTCTTACTTTTGCTCAACTTTCTCTTCTTTAGCACTAGCTTGATGTCATGTTTCTTATCTTCATTACTAAGCTGTAGCACTACAGATAACTAAAAATACACAGCCACCACAAAAGGCTCTTTGCCTCTGCGGCGGTCTTCTATTCCTCCTCCTCTTCTTCTCCAGCGTTGGCTGAGCGGCCAAATATCCCATCCAAAACATTTTCGACACCAGCCTGCGCACCATGCTCGGCCAAGTACTTCCTGTCAATCTTGATGAGACGCTGCTGGCACTTACTTATACTACCGCTAACCCCTCTGGCCTGCCAAATCACATCGCATCCATCGACTTTCGTCACAAAAAACATCGCGGCCATGACCATATCGAGGGCCTCTCGGTGACATGATATGATACCCATGCGCGTTTCTTTAGAATAGTACTTGATACTGAAAGAGGTTTGAACGTGCGATGATCCCAAATCACCAAAATTCTTCTGCAGAGCAGCTCTCAAAACTCCAACTAACTGACCAGCACTGACATCCGCAACTGAATCTTCACTGGTTAACGTCAACTCAAAGAGAATGTATCTTCTCTTAAGACGCACCATGTGGACTCTGCAATATAACCAAGGTAGCTTCAAACTGGCGCTTGTTCTTAATTTTTTTTTTGATTCTTTGTTCCAGCTCTGGAGATCACGTGACGTCACGTGACCTCATGCTGAGTGCCTATTATTCCTAAATCTGTTGTTAAAAATTTTATTGGCAACTGTCCAGGTTTTCCTTTTTTGATATTGATGTTCTTTAGAATGGCCTCTAATACTATTCCTAAGACGTCTTCCACAACCGCTGTTGCTGCTGCTGCCGGTGCTGCTGCTGCCAAGTGGCCTGCTGCCCATGTGCGTCAGACTTTCCTGGACTACTTCACTGAACGCGAACATAAATTCGTTCCATCCTCATCTGTTGTTCCTCACGATGATCCAACCTTACTTTTCACCAATGCCGGTATGAACCAATATAAGCCGATCTTCCTTGGTACCGTTGCTCCTGGCTCCCCATTGGCCGGTCTCAAGGCTGCCGTGAACTCCCAAAAATGTATTCGTGCCGGTGGTAAGCATAACGATTTAGAAGATGTCGGCCGTGACTCTTATCACCATACCTTTTTCGAAATGCTTGGTAACTGGTCTTTTGGCGATTACTTCAAGAAGGAAGCCATCTTCTACTCTTGGGACTTATTAACACGCGTCTATGGTTTAGATAAGGACAGACTGTACGTCACTTATTTTGAGGGTGACTCTAAATTAGGTTTAGAGCCAGATTTAGAAGCTAAGGACCTCTGGCTTGCCGTGGGTGTTTCTGAAGATCATATCTTGCCAGGTAACGTCAAGGATAACTTCTGGGAAATGGGTGACCAAGGTCCTTGTGGTCCATGTTCTGAAATCCATTATGATCGTATTGGTGGTAGAAACGCCGCCTCTTTAGTCAATGAAGATGATCCAAATGTTTTAGAAATTTGGAATAATGTGTTTATGCAATTCAACAGAGAACAAGATGGCTCTTTAAAACCATTACCTGCTAAGCATATCGACACCGGTATGGGGTTTGAAAGATTAGTTTCTATCTTACAAGACGTTAGCTCCAATTATGATACCGATGTTTTCCAACCATTATTTGAAAAAATTCAACAAATCACAGGCGTTAGACCATACTCTGGTAAATTTGGTGCCGAAGATGTTGATGGTATTGATACTGCTTACCGTGTCTTAGCCGATCACGTTCGTACTCTGACTTTTGCCATCGCCGATGGTGGTGTCCCAAACAATGAAGGTAGAGGTTACGTTTTAAGAAGAATCTTGAGAAGAGGTTCAAGATATGTTCGTAAATACATGAACTACCCAATTGGTCATTTCTTCTCTCAATTGGCTCCAACTTTAATCGAACAAGTTCAACACATTTTCCCAGAATTGGCTAAGGATCCTACCTTTATCTTTGAAATTTTAGATGAAGAAGAATCATCATTCTCCAGAACATTGGACAGAGGTGAAAAATTATTTGAACAGTATGCTCTTATTGCCTCAAAGACTCCAGAACAAACTTTAGCCGGTAAAGACGTATGGAGATTATATGATACTTACGGTTTCCCAGTTGACTTAACAAGATTAATGGCTGAAGAAGCTGGTTTGAAAATTGATGAAGAAGGTTTTGAGAAGGCTAAGTTGGCTTCATTGGAAGCTTCTAAGAATAACGCAGGTAACAAAAACGGTAAGACTTTATTGAAGTTAGATGTTCATGCCTTAGGTGACTTAGACCAAAATTCTGCTGTCCCAAAGACTGATGACGAAGCTAAATTTGGTTTAGAAAACATCTCCGCTCAATTAGTTGCCATTTACACCCAAGAAAATGGTTTCGTCCAATCTACCCAAGATTTACCAGAAGGCACTCAGGTTGGTTTCATTTTGAACAAGACGCCATTCTATGCTGAACAAGGTGGTCAAGAATACGATACTGGTAAAATTGTCATTGACGGTCAAGCTGAATTTGTCGTTGAAAACGTTCAAGTTTATGCCGGTTACGTTTTGCATACCGGTTCTATCCAAGAAGGTACTTTCAAGTTAGGTGACGAAGTTATTGCCGGTTACGATGAATTGAGAAGATGGCCTTTGAGAAATAACCACACTGGTACCCATATTTTGAATTTTGGTTTAAGAAAGGTTCTTGGTGATACTGTTGATCAAAAGGGTTCTCTTGTTGCACCAGAAAAGTTGAGATTTGATTTCTCTCATAAGAAGGCCGTCGAATTAAACGAGTTAGCTGAAGTCGAAAAGATTGTCAACGAAGTGATCACTCAAAACTTACAAGTTTATTCTCAACCTGTTGGTTTAGAAACCGCTAAGTCTATCAGAGGTCTGAGAGCTGTCTTTGGTGAAACATACCCTGATCCAGTCAGAGTTGTTTCTGTTGGTGTTCCAATTGAGGATATCTTAGCCAAGCCAGATAACGAAGAATGGGAGAACTATTCCATTGAGTTCTGTGGTGGTACCCACGTTGCCAAGACTGATGATATCAAACACTTTGTTATTATCGAAGAATCTGGTATTGCCAAGGGTGTTAGAAGAATCGTTGCTGTTTCCGGTGCTGAAGCTCGTGAAGTTCAAAGAATTGCCAAGGAATTCGACACTCTTTTAGATGAAATCTCTACCATGCCTTATGGTGAAGCTAAAGAAAAGATGTTAAAGGAAAACGGTACCGCCTTAGGTAAGTTACAAGTCAGTGTTTTAGAAAAGGATGCCTTGAAGAACAAGTTTGCCGCCATTGACAAGTTAGTCAAAGACGAGACTAAGGCTATTGCCAAGAGAGACACCAAGATTGTCATGGACGCAATCAAGGCTGAATTTGCCAAGGATGATGTCACTGTCTGTACCTTGAAGATGGATGTCGTTGCCAACGCCAAGATTGTCTCTGAAGCTTTGAACTACATGAAGAAGGAGCAAAAGGACAAGAACTTGTACTTGTTGTTGGCCCAAGAGGAAGGTAAGGCTGCTCAAGGTGTCTACTTGAGCAATGCCTCTCTCGAAAAGGTCTCTGCTGTCGATATCGCCTCTGCTGCTGCCGAACACATTGGTGGTAGAGCCGGTGGTAAGGGCAATGCTTGCCAGGGTATTGGTGAAAAGGCCGAAGGCGCTCAGCAAGCCTTGGAAGAGGTGCAAAGGCTCTTCAAGGAAAATTTGGCCATCTAATGCTTAATCTGTTTATACACGCGTTAATATACATACATAATACATATCTTGCTATATTTAATACCTGATTTGAGTTGATCTTCCTCATTGAAAAAATAAAAAAATATTATTCAAATCATCTATCGTTTTTAAATATAGATCGACATCGGTTGAATGCGACATCTAAGCTGGTTGTTGCTTCTTTCGCTGGCTTTGGCATTGGAGACGGATTTTGCTCAAAATACTCATGAGGAGGAAATGATGAGCTTCGAATACGATGAAGTTTTTCGTATAAGAAACCGTAGAGACGATATAAATTATCTCGTAGAATCAACCCCGCTAAAACAAGCTCTTACATATGGTTCTACTCTTGCATACCAATTCATTTTGCATAAAGACAATTGGAATTACGAAAGTTTGGTTTTCATTTCCGCTGTAGTCTGTCAGCTGCCAACAGGTTGGGATTTGACACGACCTGAGAATGGGTTAAGTTTGTATTTCACTTACAACGAAACTTTAGCCCAGAATTTGGATTACGGAGCTATGGAGAGAGTACAATTTGTTAACGGGTATGCAGATGGATTAGCAGAGGTTGTTAATGTGGATGATTTCAATGGTATGAATGCCACTGATACAGTTAGTCAAGATGAAGATAACGATGACGATAATATCAGTATCGTTAACCAGGATAATACTACTTCTTCTAAAACGGATACCAGTGATGGACAAGTTCAGGAAATACTCTATTTGTATATAAAAACAGATGATTGCTCAACTTGTTCCGAAAATTCACACTGGGAATTTCAAATAGGTGTTTCTCAATCGAATTTGTTGTTCACATATGACACTGACTCGTTGATCAACATCATCGGTGTCGATTATGATTCAGCTATTTTTAACACCACTAATATCGAAGCTAATGCTGGTAATAAAACAGTGCAGTTGTTTACTTTTAATTCAACTTTTGACCCAATTGTAACGGCCCTAAATCAAAGTTGGTGTGCCATTAATGAGCTGGTTCAATCTAAACCTGGCTTTTCATTATTCAATATAAATTCAACAACTGTAAATAATCTCACAGATGTTCTTCCCGTAACAGGATTGAAACAGGATACTGATTACAAAGGTGTGGTTGTTGTATCTAGTAATCAAGGGGGTGGCAGTATTTTCAAATCATTACAGTTCAAAACAACAAACTCCACAGCTTGTAAACTCGCTTATAATTTGGATTTTTGTGACGAGGTTGCATATTCTGTACCAAATAGTTTGAATTTCACGAATGGTGAAGTAACTTGGGAAGAAGTTGCCGCTGTTTATGATCAGAATGCCAGAGACTTATTCCGAGGATTCAATTATGCGCTACAATTAACGACATGTAATGCAAATTTGGAGTCAAGATATTCCCCGTTGAGAACATGTGAGGATTGTGCATATTCCTATAGACAATGGCTTTGCGCGGTAAGTATACCACGATGTGCTTCCATTGATGAAGAATTCCTAAAACATCACAATGTTGCATTGACCAAATACCCAGCACACGATGGTAGAAGTGACTTCATTAAAAATGTTATTAATCCTCCCCTAGATTATAATGAGGTTTTGCCATGCTTGTCGAATTGCTATGCTATTGTTAGGGACTGTCCTCCGCAATTTGGTTTTGGCTGCCCGAATGATCCCGAGCTAATTTCTCAAAGCTATGGAAATGATCAAATGAACGAATTCTGTAATGTGGTTGGCAGTGTTAACCAAACAGTCTCAGATTAAACTTCCTGGTGGATTACCCTATATACATTAATAAATTATACAGTCTATAAAACTCAGTTCTTCTTTTGATTGTTATTGTTATATTTTCTTCTCTTGTGTTTGCCTTTGCCATTCTGATCTCTTTGGGTTCTCTTTTCGGCGATGGCTGCCAGCTTGGCTTCTTCTTTTTCCTTTTCAGCCTTTAATTCACCCTCCGTCTTAACAGCTTCTGGATGGGCTTCAACCATTCTAGCAATTTCTTCTTTCACGTTGGTGTTTTTATCATTCAAAACCTTTTCCAAAACAGGTAACCAGATTTCTGGCTTGTATTTAACAAAATGGTCTAACTCAAAAACATTTTTTTCCAGATCCCATTCACCTTGCTGCCATCTGACAAGTTTGACCATGTATGCACTAGAGCCTACAGCACGACCCATGTCACTTAACAATGAACGGATGTATGTGCCTGAGGAAACCTTTGCATCGAAATGAATCAGAGGAGCTCTGTATTGCTCAGCATTGAAGTCCGCGTCTTCAGGAAACGGATGGATAGGCTCAGCTTCAACTTTCAAACCTTCACCCCTAGCCTTTTCTAACCATTCACGTGCAAATGGAACCGGATGATCGTTCAAGGTAGGGTTCTGGGATAGTTTGGAAACTAATGTCTGTCCATCCTCATCCACATTAGCAGGCAGAAACTTATAATTATGTTCTATACTAAGAGAGTTATCCTTCACGTCAATAGAATAGATGTTGACTTCTCTACTTTTAATTGCTCTTGGCAGAGGCAACCCACGGCGAGCATATTCGTAAAGAGGCATACCATCCATTTTCAATGCAGAAAAAATAGGAGGAGTTTGATCTAGTGTACCAACCATCTTTTCAGCAGCTGAGTTCAACATATCTCTGGTAATATAATCATTTGCAGTCTTTTGAATCAATTCACCCTCTGAATCACCCGTGGTAGTGGACCCTCCTAATAAACCAACACATTCGTATTTTTTCACAGAACCGTTCATGTAATCTCCCAATGTCTTGGTACCAGATCCAATACCAACAACCAAGACACCTTCGGCCAATGGGTCTAATGTACCCCCGTGACCCATTTTGAGCTTGTTCATACCTCTTTTACCAGTCTGTTGTGCCATCTGCTTTTGAAAGAGCGGTGCTTGCACTAGCAGTCTGTTCACCTGGTCTAGAACAAATCTAGAAGTAGCTCCTGCAGGCTTATTAATGGCAAAAACACCCTCCATAATACGCATACACACTGCTCCAGAACAAAGGAATATCCTTCAAAAAATTGCTTAGATCAAGAAATTTCTGTTTAAGTGAAAAATGCCACAATGCATGGTGTCATACATTATTAGACTAGATTATCATTTTTTTAAGTGTTTAGTGCTTACGCGTCAAGTTCCTCATTTAAAAATGTCACTGTTGGCCCAATTGGCCTCCGATCTGGCTTTAATGGCCACCGACGCTAAGCGGAGACATGCTGATATTGCGTCGGCAGCAGAGAGGGCTAGTAAAGAGCTTTCTAGCAAAGCAAACGGACCCATAACCCCTGAAACCAGCATCGCCGTAACCAAACCGATAGTGATGGCCTTGCAGTCCGGCCGCGGGTCTAAACTAATTCCACAGGCATTGAGAATGCTGGGATTAGTATCAATGGGTAATCTGTTGCTTTCATCAGACATCCCGAGCGTCATTCATGCTTTAAACGACTTGACAAATGCTAGTCCTGATATCCAGGTGAAGATATTGCAGCTTTTACCAGGATTTTTGCAAAGTTACCAAAAGAGTATAAACGGTGAAAACTTAAGTGTCCTGCTAGATGTTTGTGCTAGCTTACAAGGGGCCAATAGACAACCGGCAATTGCCCACACCGCACAAGCCACCTTCAGCCAATTATTAGATACGGTATTCGGGAAAGTTAAAGACGAAGAAACTATTCGGGTCAAGGGAACAGACAAGCATGAGGTTAAGGTCGATGATGACCAGATTGTTGAAGTATCGACGGCTGCATATGATGCATACCGAGTTGTATCAGATTTGTGTACGCTCATTGAGCACCACAAACCATTCTTCTTGAAAACCAACTACATCGCAGAAGATTACGGGTTCGAAATTATTGAGTCTCTTATTACAAACAACAAAAAGGTGTTTTTAAGTCATGTTGAATTGGGATTTGTATTGAGAACCAAATTGACTCCGATTTTGCTAAGATTCTTGTCTTCCTCTAAAGACTTTTCGTTGATGGTTAGAGTTTCTAGATTGATCTTCTTACTTATTAATGATTGTTTTGATGTTATCACTGCTGAAGCAGAAGTTACATTGTCGTTATTGACTCATCTGCTCAACAAGAACTCGGGTACTTCCAATTGGAAAAGAATCATGTCTTTAGAAATCTTTGCAAAGCTCTTCTTAAACACACAGTTATTGAAGAATATGTTTACTCAATACGATAATAATCAGGAAGAAGAACGCAAAACAGTGATTAACGATATCTTAATGGCATGTTTAACAATCCTAAATGACAATAGGCAGACTTTAAATACTGGAGACTTGGTTCAGAAGTCTCCAGAGGTTAAGGAGTTACCGAATCCACCCAATACTGCGTCATCTTTGCATAGAAGAGAATCAACCTTGTCATTAAGAGCTGCCAATTTTATTAGTTCTTCCCAAGTTGCTGATTTGCCATATTTGAATGCTATAGATAAGCCGGATCCCCCAGCAATTCCTGCAACTTATTACCTAGTTTTAATTCATCAAATTATTGAAAGATTGGTTTTATCCATAGACGCATTGACAAATTTGTTTACAAAAGGTGCTCATCTAGCTGAAAACGAGCTAGATAAAGATCAGATGGAGTTACGTAACTTCCTTTCGGCTTATATTACCAAAACATCAAGTCCTATCGTTACAATGTTTGATACTTTTATTCATTCTTCCATAGATAATAGTTTGTTTGATTCAACATTGAACTCATTAAAATTACTGTGCGTCTCATGTTCTCAATTGGGACTTGAAATTACCAAGTTAGTGATTTTAAATCAAGTTGCTCAATATATTGTCAAACTTCAAGGGAAGGCGCACTATACATCTCGCGTATATTCCATTGGTGAATCAATCGTGGGTACAATTTCTCAAGCTGTCCAAAATATGGCTACACCTCAAACCAATCAATTTGGTGGGGAGACATTTGAAGATCAGCTACAATCTGCTAGATATTATCCAAGAAATATTAACCCTCGCCAAATTTTTACCATGGAGCGCTTTCTAGAACTTTGTATACAGCTAGGGGATCATCTTGGCTCTCAAGGTTGGTTCACTGTTGTTTATGTCATGCAATGGGTTAGTTATTACATCGATGGCCCTTCAGGTATCATAGGTAAAGATGTACCTCAATTTTCACCATTTCTAACCAACAACGATTTGAAAATGATTGAGAAATCTTTAAGTGACTTTAATAAAAATGTCAACACAGTTGGTATGTTTGAAGGATACACCAAAGCTTTGATAGATGCCAGCGGTGATATTCTGATTGGTAAAGCATATTCTAACCCAATTGATGAAACTTCAAATGATGGGGATGACACTAAAGAAAATCAATTAATTCCAACAGATACCAACACTAACACCAAACTATTATGTGCCTTCAATAAAGCTTTCCCGTTGGATAAACTAAGTAATATTTTCACAATCAATCCAGTTGAATTTATTATCAAATGTCCAGAAAATGGAACGTTGATTACAGATTATTTAGGTTCAGTCGCTAAAGACAGAACACTAGATGATGAATTGCGTTTAAGTTCATGTCGTAATATGGATTCACTATCTAAAGCTTGTGCAAATTATGGTTTCAATTATCAAATTGAAACATCAAGCACATTGAATTTACTAACTGAACAATCTGTGTTAAAATCTTTGTCGCACTTTATGGATGGGATTTCTCATTTAGAACATTCTGATGAGTTACTGGTTATCAATGTTGAAGTTCAAATGTACCTACAAATACTTGATACCCTCAAATCTATAATAGACAAGTATGGCTCATTAATTAAACAAACATGGGGATTGATCACACAGATGTTAAACTTTCCTTTTGTGTATATTGACAACTATGATCAAAGTGTATTAGCAGAAGGAACTATTGAAGAAATTTTGACTTTAATTATCAAATCTTCATTTGAATCATTGAAAGTTATTCTTGATGAAGTTTTACAGAGTATCCCAAGAGACCAAATTAAAGTTATCATCGATTCTTTGAAGAACTTTGTCTCACAAAAGTTTGATCTAAATATTTCATTCAACGCAGTTAGTTACTTGTGGGTAGTTAATGATTTTCTTAAGGGTAACATTGACATGCTACATGATCAACAGGTCGCAGCATTGGGTAACATTAAATTAGATAAAGTGAAAACTAAAAAAGATTTAATAAATATCGTTACCAATGCCACTTCCGAGGATAAAATTGATGAATATTCTTACAATTGCTATTTATGGCTATATCTGTTTTCTAGTTTTGTTTCAACCACCTTGGATGAAAGAGTTAGAGTCAGAGATGCAGCAATTATTACATTTTTTGACATTATTGAAAGCTTCCCATTGGAAAATACTTCATGGAAGTTAATTTATGATATCATCCTCAAACCCAACATTTTAGATAACGTCAATGAAAACACTTGTAAGGATGATATGATGGCTAGCACCAAAACGTGCGTCACTAATGTTACTAGGTTGTTTATTAATAAATTACCTGAAATTGGCGACAAACTTAGCGACTCTGAGAAATATTGGTCTGGTTTAATTCAGTATTATATTAGATTGTTAGGTTTGTCTGGTGATTCAATTGAGTTGAATACAGAAGTTTATATCAATTATCTGAAAGTTGTCAACTATTTGAGTTCAGACTCCGAATCCAGTAATGATTTATTGAATGACGTTTATCAATTTTGGGATCATTTGGTAATTGATTATCATTTTGATACACAAAGAAAATATTTTGATTCATTAATTTCCATCGTGGATTGTTTTGAGCCATGTGTCAACTATTTCAACCCAATATTGACACAAATGAAATTCAGCAACATGATTGACATTTTAGTTAAATGTATTGGTTACCCAGTTATGGAATCCTCTTCTGCTAACGACAATATTAAATTGACTAGGCTGCAAAAGGCTGTTTTGGAAAATTTTGAATATATTCAAAATAATTCCAAGTTGGAACCATACAAACATAAAACTATCAAATCATTATGTTCTATTGTTAAGTTACCATTCAACGAAGAGATAAAAACTGTAAGGTCCAACATTAAGAAACCAACGTTTATTAGTTCCAGTTACACTGCAATGATTTTGTTGGGCTCATATTTTGATTCTGAAAGTTCATTTGATAAAATATTGAATGATGGTACATTAGGTTATATGTTTGAATCCTTAATTTCTGTTTCCAAATATAAGAATGACGAATATGCTTACCAAGATGGCGAGTATCTATGGATGAAAGCAACTAATGTTTTAGTTATCATTACTGGTCTTTTCTGTACACACTTGACTCAAAAAGCAAATGTTTCTCAATTGGAGAAGGTAAAATTAGATGAAATGGTTCAGTTTATCTTAGAAACATTAGATTCTACATTTAATCATTATGGAGGAGAACATAATAAAGAGATCGAAAAATTTGATCTTGATCAATATACCAAACTTAAAGATTCAATTTTAATAATTTTTGATAAATTTGATAGCAAAAATTCAGATTATCAAATAAATGATCAATTGATAGAAGATTACATTGCTTCAACATGGCAAAAATCATTTATGAATGAACATGATGACATTTTCAAATCATTTCTACCTAAAAGTATATCATCTTCAAAGGATATGCAAGAGATTATTAAAATTGTCACTGACGATTCCAAGTGCGATAATTATGGTTTGACATCTAATGCCAACTTTGCAGTTAAAGCATTATCTAAATCATGCTTGGCTGATTTGTCATCAATGGTGAATCCAACACAATATCCTAATTTATCTAGTACGGTTTTGTCATATCTAATAGCAAGATATGCATTGACATTAAGGAAATATATTTCAGATGTTCAAATTTTAGGTCATAGACCAGTTCCTAAAGTTCAAGAAATGGAAATGGATTTTGTTATTAATGGTATGAGTGATCTTGTTAGCTCTATGACGGAAAGCGGAGGACCAAATAATGATCAGTGGAAACAAATTAAAGTTTTGTACCCAATGTTGGTAAAATGCTTGATGTTTGGTGAGAGGGTCAATGATATCCAATTGACCGAAGTTTGTATACAGTTGGGATCTATCTAATTTATACGAACTTAAATAATTTTGTAAAAGTATTCATTTGTGTATTAAACGCTAGAGTTACTATTCGCGATGTATTTTCTGGTTTATACAGCGTCTCTATTTCAAAGACTGTGATTTTACACAATACGGAGAATTTGGGTAATAATGTATTTTTCTTATCGCTATTGTATTTTTCTATTAATATATAGATACAAATCGCTAAATCATAATCTGTGGACGTAGTTCATCGGATTCCCTTCAAAAGGTGGGTATAATGTTATAATTTTTAATTTTTTTCCTTGTTCTTTTCGTTGTTGCCTAATACTGAAATAGGTTATAGCCATTTCTTAATATATCGGTAATATAGTCAATTTGACCTTGAACGGCAACCCAATCTTGATTATCGATAGCATTCCAAATTCCGGGGAACGAACTTTTAGGTCCTTCAACCCAGGGATTCAACTGTCTACCATAAAACATACTAACAGAAGCTGGATCACCATAAATTCCATCAGCTGCCATCATCACTTTAGAGAAAAAGATTAACTTATTATTCCAGTCAATTCTATTAACCTTCAATAAATTAGTTTCTAAGGATTTACCATAAACTGTTAAATCATTCCAAGTATTTTCAAAAGCTGCTGCCTCCCTACTAATAATCATCATGGCATTCAATAAGTCCACAACATGTTGACCATTGATGTTTTTCAATTCATCACTTGCATCTGACTCGGTTTTCAGATGGTCAATAAATGACATGACATCAACAAAATTGTTCATCATGGCTAAAATACTTGATTCAAAATCATAATCAACAATTGGTGATTCAACAACTCTCAAAGCTACATGTGAAATTAGCTCAGTCATCCAAACATGTTTAGACATATTTGAATCAATGTTATTCTTTTGAAAATGATTGAACGTATCTAAGCAAGAATTTTTAGGATATTTTTGACCGTTTCCAAGAGAGAATGACATACCAGGTAATGCATGGAACTTTTGTAATGCCAGTTGGGTATCATACAATGGAGCATGATAATTTGCTCTATTATTTTGATCATGAGTGTATTCAATGTGGGTATTATTATATTTACCCAAAATGTCAGAAATTGAAGAATCAATAATTTGACTGAAAATTGGATCGGCATTGACGTTTAACTTATCACCACCTGTAATGATATCATCTAAATTGATGACAGCATAGGCATTTCTGCGAAAGAAATCCCCTTCTTTAACCGCATAATTAGTTGAGCCCGCCATGTTGAACTTTGATCCTGAATAAGAAACAAAAAAAATTGATCTCAAGGGTTTCCATTTGAGTGAAATTGAGGTTTCACTAAAAATATCAATCAATTCCATCAAAATGGCAGTTGAGGAAGCTTCCATGGCCCCATGACAAACGGAGTCTCTGGAAGCGGCAATGACTAAAGCAAAATTATCTTGCTCACGACCTGAAAGTTTACCCATGACATTCCAGGACTGCTTCTTAGGTCTGACAATCATATCATTATTCAGTTCCAATTGGAGATTTTCATCATAGAATGTATCAATGGTATGATCTTTGTCAATATGTACTCCCCAAGGTAGTTTAACAGCCTTAGAAGATGCTTTCTGACTATTTTGCATTAGTAAATCGAAATCATTCCAGGAAATAGGAATTGAAGGAATTTTAGGTGCAACAATAGAATCTTCAAAGAGCTTTTCGGAGTCACTTTCTATACCATCCATTGATTCATTATCGCTTGTAGTGGCAGCTAGTCCAGGATGGATGATATCACCTGGTAAAATATCAGCGAATGCAACCGGCTCTCTTTGAATGGAATGCTTGTTATACGGAGATTGATCAATGTTATCATCAGCACTAATAAACAAAACACCACTAGCACCGTGTTCTTGAGCATAACGCAATTTCGTATGGGCTGGTAACGATTTGCCGTATTTGATAATAACTATTTTATCTTTAATTTCTAAATTTAGCTTATCTCTTAATAAAGCATAATCTTCAGGTAACCCATAATTACCAAAGATGAATTGGGACTTAACTTTACCTGGTTTGGAACCAGGATTAAACGCATAAGTGTAATAATATTCATCATTGCTCGCTAAATCGTTATCGTCAATTTTCTCAGTCAAAATGAATTTCATAACAGACTCCTCGTTGGGGCCAAATAGCTCTAGTGTTGGCTTATTAGGATAGTTATGATATGATTCAAAAATGGCGTCCCTATTGGGCACAATGACACCTGAATTCAGTATCGAGTTAATATAAGTGGCCAGCGCAGCATCTCCTGCGGTTCCGGACAAATGAGCCATGCTTGAGATGTATTCCATTCTGGTCTGTAATCTATTAGCATCAACCACTTGATGAATATACTCCCCGAATGTTTCAATGGGTACAAATTCAGACTCAGAGAGTATTACCGGGGCAGCTATGCCTGAGAGGGAGACTGCATAGAGCGCGATGGCCACCATGGCAATGAAAAGCAATCGCTTGACAATCAATGGGTTACCCATTTTAGCAACATAAAATTCAAATTGGGCATTGGCGTAACAGTAGAGTTGATACACGGGATCAACAGCACGCGCCACAGGCTGCACAAGTCGCTCGCGGAAGTACCGAGACGCCTTAGTTCTCAGAAACGGTTCCGAAACGGTCTCATCAATTTCGAAGGGTTCAAATCCCTCTGGAGGGGCGTACTGTGGCGGCTGCGGAGGCAAAGAAGATTCCATAGAGGCACCACCTAAGTCACCAGACACCTCAGGTTCTGTTTCCGGGAGCCGCTGGTAGTTTGCGGGACCCATTTGGAAAGCTCGATAGTTTACGTGTCAGAAGAAAGTGGTGAATGCTGATAAATTTAAAACAGACACATAAAAACCCTGTCTTCAAAAACTTCGGATTCGGTTATTCACTAACCGATAAACACCCGCGGGCCGATATTTCTGGTCCTGTGCGCGTGCAACAAAGCTCAAACAGCCAGTCATAAAGAGGGTGGTTAGGCTGTAAACAGGGTTTTGTTTGTTGGATTAGTCTTGGATTGGGCCACCACAGTTAACAAGAAATTAACAGTTATACGAAGATAAACTGTTCCTCATGCATACATGTTCAAAATGGATGAATTCGTATGAACTTTTTATTTTAGCCTATTTAAAGTAACCTTAATCCAGTACATTGTGTGCGAACAAAATAGTAACCGCAAAGAAAAAGAAAACAAATCTTTTGTTTCTGACCTCATGAGCTGTTTCTGTGTGCGAGATTTAACTGTTTTTCCACAGCCAGCAAGGTGCACTAAAGGAAAACCAGGATTTAAGACCACTCAAACATCTTCTATGTTAGCGTGGAAGACTGTTTCGATCTAGCGTCTTTTTGCGTAACAACTACTCAAGGATTTACTGTTACCAGATATAAAAAAATCATTTTAAAAAACTGTTATCACAGCTAACAGGGTGATGGAGTCTTTCTGCCACACACACAACCTAATAGCAAATATTCTACTGTGCAAATCAATAATTAGTGAGACCTTCCAATGATGTAATACATAATGGTATTTTGAATTCGTGATTTTGCATTGTCCAAAAACGGTATTTTGTACATCCATCGTTTTATTATATCCAGTATCAACAAACAAAAGCGCATTTTCTTTTAAACACTTTAGCACCAAATGGGGTATAACATAGCCATGGTGTCTGATTTCTTCTACCCCCAGCCCGGTGGGGTGGAGCTCCACATATACCACTTATCGCAACAACTGCAGCGACGTGGCCATCGTGTCATCGTTATAACTCATGCTTATGGTGATCGTAAAGGAATCAGATATTTAACCAATGGCATCAAAGTTTACTATCTACCTCTGAGAGTGTTCTATCGTGAATCTACGTATCCGACAGTCTTCAGTTCGTTCCCGTGGTTACGTCAAGTGTTTATTAGAGAGAAAATCGATATTGTTCATGGACACGGTTCCTGTTCATCGCTTTGTCACGAAGCAATACTACACGGCCAAACTATGGGCTTGCGGGCCATTTTTACTGACCATTCTCTCTTTGGGTTTGCAGATGTTGCCTCTATTATTCATAATAAACTATTAAAATTCACCTTGAATGATATTGGGCATGTTATCTGTGTTTCCCACACATGCAAGGAAAATACGGTCTTGAGAGCTAATTTAGATCCGGGGATGGTAAGTGTCATCCCTAATGCGGTCATCAGTGAAGACTTCAAACCTGCGAAAATAAAGCCAAGTTTGAATAAAATTACAATTGTTTGTATTTCTAGACTTTTCCAAAACAAGGGTACTGATTTGCTAACGTTGGTGATACCAAGAATTTGCGCTTCAATGAAAGAGGTTAAGTTTCTAATTGCTGGTGATGGACCTAAATTTGTCGACTTGGAGCAAATGAGAGAAAGATACCAATTACAAGATAGGGTTGATTTGATTGGCAGTATTAAGCATGAACAGGTTAGGGATGTTATGATTCAAGGTCAGATTTATTTGCATCCAAGTTTGACTGAAGCGTTTGGTACGGTATTGGTTGAAGCTGCGTCATGTGGCTTATTGGTGGTTACCACCAATGTCGGTGGTATACCTGAAGTTTTACCAAACAGAATGACAGTATTTGCCAACCCAGAAGAAGAGTCACTTTATCAAGCTGTTCACAAGGCAGTTGCGAAGTTGAAAAATAACGAAGTTGATACATTAACCTTCCACGGTGAAATTAAGAAAATGTATGATTGGGCAGATATTGCCAAAAGAACAGAAATTGTGTATGATTTAGTTACCAAGGGAGAAAAATTGTCAATTTTGAACAGGTTAGTCAAGTTTTACAATTGTGGTTCCTGGGCTGGTGCATTATTTGTGCTTTGTATTGTTGTTGATTATTTAATTTTGACAACCTTGGAGATTTTACAGCCAAGGAACAAAATTGACTTAGCTAAAAAATGGCCTATAAAGGAAGCTAAATAGAGGAAAGCAGTTTGAACATGCAAGTAAGCGGGGTATCATAAGATTTGGACAATGCTGATTGTGATGGTCCTTTTGGTAATGGCTCAGAAAGCCAAGCCATGTCTTCATCCTCTTCATGTTTCCCATTGTTGATGAGAGTGGTCTCATCAGATAACGCCAGTTTGGAAATTAATTTACGCTGATCATCAATCACTTTAATCAAAGTGACTTTCTCAATGGTTTCTTGTGTAGGTAATTTTTGAATATTTGTACCATTAATATTGTTTTGTATACCAAAAGAATTCAATAACGATTTATACTCCTGCAATTTCAATTGTAAGTCGTCATAATCTCTTTGGCTTTTTTCAAGCTGAGATTTCATATTAGTATTGGAAGATTTCAGTTCATTCGTTTCTTCGCAAATTGACTGTAAATGGGATAGCTTTTGATTTAAGTGATGGATTTGCGAATCTTTGATTGAAATGATTTCATCGAAATTTGGTAGAGCGGGAGAGGGTGAATCTTTTGCAGCGGTTTGTGGTTCTTTTTCTTCATACTCATCATCATCATCATCATCTTTTTCTTCTTCTTCTTCTTCTTCTTCTTTTACTTTTTCTGTCTGCTCATTATATTCAAATTCTAGCAAGTCCATTTGGACCTTATCCTTTTTGACCCAAGTAGCTACCACTTCAGTCAGATATTCACACGGTTTAACACCAATGGAGTTACTGGGAGCTGATATTACATGGCATAGCTTGTAGAAGTCCATTACTTTCTTGTCGCCCAAATTGTCACTCCAGCGGAAAGGCAAACTCTGGATTGCGCGTTTATTGAAAAGATCCCACCAAAAAGATTCCAACCACAGAGAAAGTTCAGTTTCAGGAATGTCTAAACTGATGCCATCGACCAACACATTGATACAAACTTGAGCAATTGAGTTCACTTCTTGCCACTGGGAGTCTTCTAAGTCCATATTAGATGATATCTGTTCTAATGTAATTAGGTCATAAATCAGGTCCCATTGGAAGTTTGTGTTGTCCAACATTGACGTACTCATAATCTTACTTTTGACATCGTTCTGGATGTCGATTATCTTGGCAATAAGACCCTCATCTGACGGTTCATTTGGCTGACGCTCTTTCAGCTTTTTGACGGCCAGATTGGATTGAACCAACTTCGATTCCAGAAAATCAACTTTGTCGTACTGGACATTCAGCTGGTCATTCAGATCCTGGATCATTGAGTTCAGCTCAGTGAGCACCGCGGTGTATTTGAGTTCGGTGGAGTGTTTGTCGGCCTGCTGATTTTCCAGTTTGATTTGGTAGGACGTTATTTCCGCGTTCAGCTTCTCTATCACAGAATGCAGTCTCTGGACATTGTCCACCTGAGTTGCGAGATTCTCGTTGGCCTCGTAGAGTCGTTTGAGCTCTTCTGTCGTTGACTGCAGTTGCGTTGTCAGAGCGTCTATTTGCTCGTACAGCAGGTTGACCTCCTGAGCGGTACCGACCGCACCACCAGAGTGCAGCCGACGAGCCAGTACGTCCATTTCGCGCTGGATGCACTCCAGCTTGACTGTCAGCTGCTCGTTGGCGGCTTTCAGAGCCTCGTTGTCCACTACACTGACTTCCAGTCTGTGTTTCAGCAGATCCACGTCGTCCGCAGTGGTGTCGTCAGACACCACTGTGACGGTGGCGGGTCTGACAAACAGGCCCGTGGTGGCCAATTGCCTCGTTGCGAAATACCGCTGGCCCGCCACGCTGCCGTCGTTCTTCGCGTACTGAGCGTACTCCGGAAAGAGATCGATTCCGACCCAGTCGCCCTTGGCGAACTCGGTCGCGCCTACAAAGGCGACGGTGCCGACGACGCGGGCTCTGGCCGCGCGCCCGGTCACCGCCTGCGTCTGCACCGTGTCACCAATCTTCACTACACACATGCTACAGTACCGCTACAAATCTACACTAACTACACACGATAAAGACACAGTGCATACACTAGCTGTAGTGTTTTTTCTCGCAGCGTCTTGTTGTTCTTTGTTGCCACGATGAACCTGCCCAAGCCGCTAGCCAGCCGCACCGCGGCGCGCCAGGAGCTCCTGGCGGAGCAGAAACAGGAGATCCGTGAGGCGTTCGCGCTCTTCGACACGGACGCAGACGGGCGGCTTGACTACCACGAGCTGAAGGTCGCGCTGCGCGCCCTCGGCTTCACGCTGTCCAAGCAGGAGGTGCTGGGCGTGCTCGCAGAGTACGACCAGCGCACGCACCTGGGCTACGACGACTTCTACCGCTACGTGGCCGCGCGCATGCTCGAGCGCGACCCGCTGGACGAGATCCGCCGCGCGTTCGCGCTCTTCGACGACGACGCCACCGGCCGCATCTCGCTCAAGAACCTGCGTCGCGTCGCCAAGGAGCTCGGCGAGAGCCTCACCGACGACGAGCTCGCGGCCATGATCGACGAGTTCGATCTCGACGGCGACGGCGAGATCTCCCTGGAAGAGTTCGTTGCCATCTGTATGGAAAATTAGCTGTGTAGTATAGATAACAAATTGAGGCGCTTACGTAAGCCGATCTCTCGGAATACTATCTTCCTTTTTTCTGGGTGTGCTAAGACAGTAAGAAATTGGAGCGAGTTGCTCCTCCTCTTTCGCTTCTTTCTTCCTACCCAGACCCAGAACCCGCCAATGCTCTCTGCTCTGTCCTCAGTCCGCCACGCCCAGCAGCCAAAGCTGCTGGCCGCCGCCTCCATGGCTCGCGCCTTTTCTGTCAGCAGCGCTGCCCGCCACGACCTCTTCCGCGAGGAAAACGGCAAGAAGCTGATGACGGTCAGAGACGCGCTCAACATGGCCCTGCAAGAGGAGCTGGAGCAGGACCCGAACGTCTTCCTCATGGGTGAGGAGGTCGCGCAGTACAACGGTGCCTACAAGGTGTCCCGTGGGCTGCTCGACAAGTTCGGACCTAAGAGAATCGTCGATACTCCCATCACCGAGATGGGGTTCACCGGTATCTGTGTGGGTGCTGCGTTCGCAGGCTTGAAGCCGGTCTGCGAGTTCATGACCATGAACTTCGCCATGCAGTCCATCGACCAGATCATCAACTCCGCCGCCAAGACCTACTACATGTCCGGTGGTAAGATGCCCGTCAACATCACCTTCAGAGGTCCTAACGGTGCTGCTGCCGGTGTCGCCGCCCAGCACTCCCAGGACTACTCTGCCTGGTACTCCTCCATCCCAGGTCTGAAGGTCATTTCCCCTTACTCTGCCGAAGACTCCAAGGGTTTGTTGAAGGCCGCCATCAGAGACCCTAACCCAGTGGTGTTCCTCGAAAACGAGTTGTTGTACGGTGACTCCTTCGAAATCTCCGACGAGGTCCTCTCCAAGGACTTCGTCTTGCCAATCGGTAAGGCCAAGATCGAGCGCGAAGGTAAGGACGTCTCCATCATCTCCCACTCCAGAAACTTGCACTTCTGTTTGCAGGCTGCTGACATCGTCAAGGAGAAGTACGGCTTAGAGGCCGAAGTCATCAACTTGAGATCCATCAAGCCTTTGGATACCGAGACCATCTTCAAGTCCATCATGAAGACCAACCACGCCATCACTGTCGAAGCCGGTTTCCCTCAATCCGGTGTCGGTTCTGAAATCTGCGCTCAGGTCATGGAATCCGAAGCCTTCGATTACTTAGACGCCCCAATCGAAAGAATCACCGGTTGTGAAGTCCCAACTCCTTACGCCAAGGAATTGGAAGATTTCGCCTTCCCTGATACCCCAACCGTTGTTAGAGGTATCGAAAAGGTTATGTCTTTAGGCGAATGGGCTTAAACACGTGCTAACCTAGCCAAAAACAAAACAAACAACCTCCATGTGCAATAATAATATATTTATATATTTATATGAAACGTATAATATAATATGAACCAAAGCAAATAGCAACGACAAATGCTCAGGAGATGAGCAACGCCTATCTGTGCTCATCCACAACTGTAAGTTTTGTTAATTACCTCTACACACGTTCTTTTTTCTTTGTATATATATAGTTCTAGTCTTACAACTTCTTCATCTTTTCAACTCTGGCAATGACTCTTTCTAAACTCATTTTAACGTCATCCTGGTTGAAGTTGTCCAAATCGTAATACTTAGGATTGTATTCCACCAGCCATTCTGGTTTGACACTAGTCAAAGTTCTGATATAATTCTTGGATGTCAAAACAAATTCATTGTAGATCACCCATTCATCATGCTGAGCCAAGACAGTACTTGGATGCAACAAGACATCTTGGGAATCCTTGACTGTAGTGAAACCTTTACCGGTGGACTTCTTCTTAGCAACTTGCATGAAAAACCCATAAGCTAAGGCCTTTCTGATATTCTCGTAATACCTAGGTGATTCATAATCACCCTCGTTGATTTCAACATCATGGTTTTCCATGTATCTTAACAATTGTTTCCTAACGGACATTGCCGATTTCAAGGATCTATAGTTGAGGAAATTGGCAATACACCATTTACGTTGACCCATGGCCATAGCTTCATCTGATAAAAATGCATAGTAAACATTTAATAACGTCAAATGGTCACCGTCTGGGTGGGCAAAAAGCTTTTTGGCCTCATCGGCAGCCTTCTTAGCACCACCACCAGATGGTCTAATGAATATGGTTGGTACTGATAACATGGCCACGATTGTCAAAATCTCACTTGAACAGCCGAATTTTGGAGAAGCAATCAACATGCAGGCTAACATTGGATCCAATGGGAAAATTGATGCCAATCTACCTAATGAAGTCAATTCACCATCATCATTCAAGCATGTCAAATAATTCAATTCTTCCAATGCTCTCATCATTGTCTCAGGAGCAGGTGGGTCCATGAAATCAAAATGAACTAAATCATCAATACCTAATTTTTTCAATTCCAAGACAGTGTTGGAAAGATTTGAACGTAAAATTTCAGGATATGATTGTTCAATTAGTTCCTTTTGGAATGCCTCTTCGGTGTACAAACGGAAACATTTACCTGGTCTCGTTCTACCAGCTCTACCCGCTCTTTGTTGAGCGGATGCCTTGGAAATTGGCGAAACCAACAAACTTTCAACTCTTATACGCGGGTTGTAAACTTTTTGTTTTGAGAAACCTGGATCAACAACATAAACAATACCATCAATTGTCAACGAGGTTTCAGCAATGTTAGTTGAAATGATAACTTTACGACCAGGTCTACCACCCTTTTTAAATGCAGGTGGAGCAGGTTCAAAAATTCTTTGTTGTTGGTGAGGTGGTAAGGAACCATACAATGGATAAACACTCAATGGACCGCAACCTTCCTCTCTGACCATTTGCTCACCTTCCATGATAATTTTCGCAACTGCATCCTCAATTTCTTCCTCACCTGTCAAGAAGACCAAGATATCACCTTCATCTTCGGTGGCATGGATTTGTAAAACAGTTCTGATAGCTGCATCCAGATAATCTCTTTGGAATTCTCTGGTGTAATAGATTTCAACTGGGAAAGTACGCCCTGGAACAGCTAACAAAGGTGCATCATCGAAATACCTTTGAAACTTCTCGGCATCCAATGTGGCAGACATGATGATGATCTTCAAATCTGGTCTTCTTCTGCTTAACTGCTTTAACAACCCCATTAAAATATCAGTAGCTAAGGTACGTTCGTGCGCTTCATCTAAAATGATACAAGAATAACGACTCAACTCGTGATCCTCCATAGCTTCTCTCAAAAGCATACCATCGGTCATGTACTTCAAGACGGTCTTGTTAGTGGTCATATTTTCAAAACGGATATTGTAACCAACTTCCTCACCTAACTTGACATCCATTTCGTCAGCCACTCTTGCCGCAACAGACATCGCAGCAACTCTTCTTGGCTGAGTACAGGCAACTTGCTTGCCAACCAAGTGAGGCATATCGTCGAATAAGACAAACTGCGGTACTTGAGTTGTTTTACCCGAACCTGTTTCACCGACCAAAACCATGATTTGCGATTGATGGAACATCTCTAAAAATTCCTTTCTTTGTTGGTGGATTGGCAAATCTTGTCTAACTTTCAAGATATCAAAATACTTCTGAGAAAACCCATTCCCCGTGAATGGGTTTGTTTGACCAGATTCCAATTGTGATGCATAATCAGAGGTGGTATTGTGTCTTTTATTCAAATCGAACTCTCCTCCATCGTGGAACTCTAGAGGTTCTCTAGCAGGATGTGGATGAGAATTGTACTTAGCTTCAGCCTCTTCGGCCTCTTGCTCTCCAAGTGCAACAAACTTTGTCTTCTTGGATGGTCTCTCCATGATTAGTGTAAGAATAGTATATAGAAGTTAAAACTTTTTTTCATTAAAAAAAAATCCTAAAAAAATTATTATAAAAAATAAAACAGTATACAGATCTGGCTCAGCAAAATATATCCCAATAGCTAACTAATTAAACATAATTAAAATCGAACTGCATACTCTAGAGAGGAAAACTTCATTTACAAAATACAGTAATTAATTGCAGCCAAGCTTTATTTGGGGTTAAAACCCCAATTTTTCTTTTCTATATGCCAGAGAAAATGTTAACATTAGATACTAAAGACATATGCATACTATTCCTTGTCTGGCCACCAATAATTACACCAATCACGGTATATTCTTTTAATCTTGCTCTTGTTTTTATGTACCTTCTGATTTCCATATAAGCACATAATTTGCCTTTCAGTTAGCCTCAAGTCAATGAACACTTTCAAATATTCATCTTGTTTCCTGACAGACCATTTCTGCCTTTGGCAAACGAACTGGAATGTTTCATTCCATGTTTTATCAAATAGATTATGTTCAGTAGGCAAATTTAGGTCACTTAAATTGTTAACTACCGACATTTGATGATCTGTACAAGCATTTATATCATCTCTTTTATACCCAGTCTGCTTACAGTAAGGATTTACATGATCAGCAAACCCGTTTGAGCTAGTTTTAACTAGAACATCATCATCATCGTGCTCATCATTGGTGTATTGCTCGTGTAGCGCTATGTGTCTGTTATAAGACTGGTTAGTTTGTAAATCCCCCCACGGCCTTCTGAGCGTATTTTTGTTTAATGGTTTCTGATCGCCGCAATAAACGTCAGAATTATGCAAACTTCCCGTGTCAACTCTATAATTGGAGTAGTACTCAAAGCTATTCTCCTTGCTGGGGTCGAAAGATTGCATTTATGTTAACTAGCAATGTCTGCTATCTAATTGAGAAAAAGGGGCAATAATAAAATCCTTAAATAGTTAATAAATATTTTTAATATAAGTTCCTTGATAAATATAAGTGCGATAGTTAACCCACAGGGTTAATGACGTCAAAATGACTTTAAACACAAGCTAGTTTCAGGAGAAAAAGCAGTAAGTAGTGTCTCCTAAAGTCCTGAATGGTGTGCCCAAAAGCTACCAGCTCTACCCTTTTTGCCACTTTTCATGCTAACATCGGTAGCCACATCAGAGTCAACCACCATATCGTCGTCTAAGTTAGCCTCGATAATAGTCTTCTGGACACCCCTCGAACTGACAATACTATTCTCAATAATAGCTCCACTTAAGGCACCACAACCATTGTTACCATTTTGATGACTACTTTTAGTTGTGGCACTGGAGCTTAAATCTATAGGTTTGGGTAACGGAATGCCATAGTCATTGTGCTTGAACTTCTCCGCCTTGGCTTGCAGGATAGAATCCATCTGATTCAGCTCTCCATGTGAGGCTTTCATGTCACCCCTATGGACATTATCCATCAAACCATGAACAAATGCCGAAGCCTCATTTTGATGAACCTTGTGAAGCTGCGGTTGGCCCAAAGATGGCTCAGGTGTCGATCCGTACGAATTGACCCTTGGTTCAAAATTCGGTGACATTAGGGTACTCATTTCATTGGTGTTGCATGGTACAATTGGATCATCATTCAAGGGAGCACTGTGTCTAGGTGATTGTGGTTGGCCTAATTGTGGTTGCTTTTTGATGGTAATATGAGTATTACTGGTTGCCAAAGGATCAACCGCCAAATTAGATGGTTTCATTACATGAACAGGTTTGATATTATTCGTGTCCGGTGATTGATTCACTGGTAGATAATTCACTGAGTTATTCCCCGAGTTGGAGCGCGACAAAGTTGACTTTTTGATGTACGCTTGTCTATTACCAGAATTGATTGAATCCGTTTCGCCCAAATTATTGGAAGGTGATCTGTTTGTATTATTCACATGAGAATTCTTGTACAATTCATGTAAATATGAGGTAACATTACGTTTGCCCAAAGGACCTGGGATAGTTCTCATGATAGTCTTATTTTCATCAATGTAGACATCAGATTCATCAACAATCTCTTCGCCGATTAATTCTTCAATGACGTCTTCTAATGTGACAACACCGATTGCACCTGTATCACCACCAGGGGTCAAAGATACAACAACCATATGGGATTTACCCTCTTGGAAATAATTCAAAATATTCAAGCATGAAGTATCCTTAGCAGTTTCAGGTAAGGTAGCCAATGGGAAACTTGAAACGGGCAGCGCATCTTCAGGATCATAGGAAATCAAAATTCTCACTAGTAACATGCCGACAAAATTATGCGGTTCACCTGGTAAATGAATTGGGATACGCGAATAGCCAGCATTGAAAATAATTTCAACCATCTTTTCATTCAATATCTGATCTGATGGTAAAGTAAATACCTTGTTAATTGGCGTCATAATCTCTCTGACGGGCTTAGCCTTCAAATCTAAAACAGATGAAATGATAGTGACTTCATCTTGGTTCAATCTTTCCACACCCATTGTGTGGTGTAGATTGACCAAGGTTTTCAATCCAGACTTCTTGTAGAATGTACCATGATCTTGACCTAAAATCCAATCTAAAAGCATTGCAATGGGGTAGGCAACCGGATACATCAAATACATTAATGCCAGAACGTAAGGCGCAAAGAATGCACCTAACTCCAAACCGTACCTAACACATATACTTTGCGGGATAATTTCCCCGAAGATGACAATCGATACCGTGGAACTAAAAACAGCAACCAACCCACCACCTAAGAATCTATCCAAGATAACAGGCAACGATTCATTGGTGATAACGTTGGATAACAATAAAGTGACCAAAACCCAATGTTTCCCGTTACCAATTAAATCAAGAACCTTTTTAGCTGCCTTTTTCTCCTTGGGCGTCCCAGAAGCCGCAATAACTTTGAGGTAAACTTCATCCTGGCCCATTAACCCTAATGTGAGCCCTGCAAAAACTCCACCCAGCAAAACCAAAAGGATGGATGTTACCATGTATATGTAATATTCAGATGTAGTCAAGGGCAGTTCGTGACGAGCTACGGAGGCAGAGTCACGCTTCAAAATCGCCAATACCGCTCTGTGCGGACGCCACTCCATCGGGAGGGCATTTACAGCACCCACAAGTGACAAGAGTGCTCTTTTGGCGAACATCAATTATATTAATTCTATCAGACAATGCGTATCGTGGGACTCCAGACGAAGTTGAAATATTTTTTAAATGCAATCATTTCCTAGTTTACTACTATTTATACACATATAAGTTTTTCGCTAGAATGTCTCTTCCGCTTTACACACGCCTTTTGCAGCGACTGGGAAGACGAAAAGCACCGCTAGAGCCAAAGATGCGGTTTAAAACGGCCCTAGTAGCGCGTCTGTGGCCTGAAATGGCTTCCAAGATGAATCTAGATGAATCGTACTACCATTTAGAAAGGCTATCATATGATCCATCAACGCTGAAAGCAGCTACTGTGGATAGTTGGGTTGTTGCTAATTGCTTGGAGAAAAACCAGTTTATTAAAAAGCGAAATAGAGATGGGCAATTAGAATTAGAAAGAAGGAAAAACGGATCATTGGAGATGTACCATTTTGCGCATTTAATTTACAGCAACCACCAATTTGGTATCAAAGACAGGTCGCAGTTTAAAAGACTGATGAAGTTCTGGCAACAAATCTGGGAAAACGGGCTTACTAATGATATTTCCCAAAGAGATATGGGCATGTTTATTAAAGCATTAAACGGATTTAATCAAACTCGACTTATAGACAAAAATCAAATGATGGCGTATAATAGCTTGATTTTCAAACAACTTCTACAAATCAAATTCCCAATGTCCAACAAGGAGTTGTTCATGATGTTAAAATTACCCATGGATGATTCAATGTATGACATCAAACAAAAGTTTTATGACCAATACATGCAAACTCACGATGGCGGTGACCTTAATGAAACTTCATTTTTAGGATTTTTAGAGATGAATGTTTCAATGAATTACTCTGATTTTAAAATTAAGGATTTGTCGTTCGTTAATAGAATAGTTCAAGATTTCCAAAAGGTGGGTATTAAACCAAATAGGTTTATGACATATTTATTGTTCAAGATTAGGGTCATACAGTATAAACAAACTCCTCATAATGAGATAGTAAAACAAGAATTGGATCAAATTATTGAATATATGTTCAATTCCTTTAGTATAGACAATGATATGATCCATTATTTAATCAACTCGGCCATCTACTTGAAGGATATTGAAATGTTACACTTTGCCACAAGTATTTACCATCATGCATTTGTTTACTGTGAATTTAGCAATGCCACAGTTGACTTGAATCATGATAGATTCCAAACAAGGATTACAGACGAATTGATTAGGATATCAAATGAGGATTTAGGTTTAGCTCCAAAACTGGAAACTTTCGGCCTATTGTATCAAATCCCATTGTCAACTATGGGCTATTATGGTATCGGACCTGTTTTAGACAAGAAATTTAGCAGCCAGGCCCAAAATGATATCAAAATAGGGCAAATAGAGGCCATGTTGAGTGACATGAAACCAGCTGTTGAACATATTCATAAGTCAAAATATGTTTCCCAGCTTGATCATCTAACAGCTGATGAACAATTTGATACTGGTGAATTTAGTGCCCTGGCTTTAGAAGCTGAAGAACAAGAAGATAAGCGTTATGTAGTATATTAGTATAATAAATAGTTTTATAGATAAATTTAAAATCTTTGGTTTAAATAATGTTCAATAATTTCAGTTGCATTTCTAATGAACTTTGTATAGTCTTCCAAGCGTACCGCTCTATGACTTATGAAGTTGATATTGAGTCCACCAATCTTACTTGAAATGATATGAGCTGAAAAGGCTGCGTCAACTACAGGTTGATCAAACCATGCGTTAAGGATCAGATCAGATTTGTAAGTCCCAATGTTGGACATGGTTAACGTTTGGCTTGGAGAAAGATTTTTTTGCTCCGTGACCAAATTTTCCATGTCTCTTTTAGGCTTGGAAGGGTCCTGTTTGAAAAGTTCTTCATTGTATGAAAATGAATACCACGACTCAGGAAAACTAGCAGTTAAATCAGACTGAATTTGCAGGCAATATTTCTCGAATTCTGGTGTGTCTAACATCGGAATAGAGGAAAGAGGGGTCTCTCTGACGAATTTGGAAAATAGCAAATGCATTGCATGGTCAGTTTCAGGATCGTCAATGAAAATTCTGGCATTGATGGCGATGAGCGAGGTGATACAGTCCCCACCATCGACTAAAATGCCGCTGTTTTTCAATCCAATGGAAACACAGGCAAAAAGCAAAGACGTCAACTTAACGCCCATCTGTCTTGCCCTTTGCAGAAGTTTTTGGACATTTTCTGGAGAAATATTGTAGACTGTGGATCTGTGGTAATAAATCGGTTGAAATAGCAACTGCTTGTCAAATATTGGCACTGCATTGGGGTTGAATTTGACTGGTTGCCATCCCTCCGGGTGGCCCATATGCTGCAACAGGTCAGGAGGTGACTTTCCAATGTTAAACCGGCTAACTTTGGACAAATCGAAAATCAGGTCACTTTCGGACGGTTCAAAATCCGTGTTTTCCAAATACTCTGCGAACATGTCGTGAAAACGCTTGCCGGCGGTTCCGTCTAGGATAGTATGCTGACAACTGAAGAAAAGAACGTCCTCCCAAATTACCAGCTTCCAAAGAGGCTGATCCACACCGAAAGCAAACTGTTCTCTCGTCAGCGTTTGCATAATCTCTGTGACGGCCGCTGACGTGCGGTCATTACCCTGAGATGCAGGAACTTCCGCCTGTGAGACCACCTGGTCGTAAGCAATACGATCCAGTGGTTCCAGACGGTCCATCTCGCGCACCTGCAGAGTTAATTGCGGGTATTTCTCGCACAACTGGGTCAGAAACGGCAACAAGTCGGCACGCGCAGGCCGCTGGCGGTACTGCGCAGCAACGACAAAACAGGAGTACGCACCAGTCGTATCTCTGTAGGTGATGCCAGTTTCGAAGGCGGACAGCTTGCGGCCAGTAATTGTCATTTCGAGTTTAGCGGCTAAATAGTGAAGGACCCTTTTACCTTACTAATAACACCGATATGAGCATTGATCCAGATTTGAATATTTTTTTGCTGATCGACACGTATTCGTGTTTAAGATTGAAACATGGACATTTCTATCGGCAGCTACGGCAAGCCCTCGGCGGCGCAGCGTGCCCGCCACGTGTGGTCGCGGTTAACTATGCGCGCACGCGCGCTTTTGGCGGTTTTTGCGCTGTTGCTGCTCTACTTCTGCTGGCCGTTCTCGGGATCGGGCTCGGGAGCTCACACAGGCGCAGACTCCGATATAGGCTCCGCTAGTGTTGCAACTACTTCAGAGTTACTAAACAACCCTTCTCTGTTCAACAAAATCACGCTTTCCTACCTGTTCTTGCCACCATACCTCGGCGGTAACAACCAATACCCAAACTATGCAAATGGGGGTAACATGTTATTGTCTGCCAAGTCGCCATTTGTGCGTCTCACGGCTGATAAAACGGAACGTCACGGTTATCTGACGTCCAGATCTACCATCTCGCACAAGGATCTCAGTGCCATTGAGATCGAAATCGATTTCAAAATCCACGGTAAACAGGAGCGTGTTTCGCTCATCGGTGACGGTATGGCCGTCTGGTTAACCTCCGACACTGTTCAGTCCGGTGACGTCTTTGGTGTCAGTGGCAAATGGGACGGGATGGGTATCTTGCTCGACACGTACAAGAACTTCAATGGCAAGAAGAACAGAAACCTTTTCCCTTACATGAGTTTGCAGAGAAACTACGGTGGTGACAATTTCTACGATAAGTCAATGGACGGGTTGGAATCTCAATTGGGCGGCTGTTCGATCAACGAGATTTACAACAACGATGGTGTCTCCAAGTTGAGAATCAACTACATCCGCGGCGCCAATCTCTTTGAGGTCAGTATCGATCAGAGGGGTGACGGCGACTGGAAAGTCTGCTACAGGAACCAATCACCAAGTGTCGTCGACTACTTACCAATGGGCCGCAATGTGCATTTGGCTGTCAGTGCCGAAACCGGTCAATTGCACCATATTGTTGACGTCTACTCCATCAAAGTCAACACGTACAGAACGAAGGACGACCAGCTAATCACTGAGTTGCACAAAACTTTGGATGATATTCAACAGCCGCTGGCCTTGTCTGAAGACAAACCAGAAGTCAAGCAAAAAAGACGTACCATGAACAGATTGAGAAGACAGGAAAAGAAGTTGCAGCAGATGGACTACGAGAAGTACGGCACGGAACATGGGTTTGTTGGCTGGTTCTTTGGTTGGGTTTGGTCCATTATCAAGGTGCTCTTCCAAATCACGTTACTAGTCGGTGTTGCCTACGCCGCCCTCGTTGCATTTAGAGTCTACAAACAAAAGAACAAGAAGAAGGGCGGCTTGCTATAAGCCTCTGTATACGTTTCTGTGTATATAATTATAATTTAACCAACTAAATTTACTAGGAACACGTGCTGAGCACAATTGTCTATTTTTTAATAGGGTGAAGAAGAAAAAAAACCCTATAGATGAACTTTTCATCTCCTAGCTAAATATGAAAGATATAGTTATATTCTCGGGTTCAGCCTCGCAGACGCTCACAAAGCGCATCTGTGCTAATCTCTCGCTTCCACAAGGTCGTGTGGATAGCGTCAAGTTTGCAAACGGTGAAACATCTATCCAAGTTGGAACATCCGTTCGTGAAAAGGACGTTTTCATCTGTCAAACAGGTGCTGGGGCAGTTAATGACAACTTGATTGAGCTCTTGTTGATCATATCTGCTTGTAAAATGGCATCTGCCAAAAGAATCATCGTTGTGATGCCACTTTTCTTCTATTCGCGTCAGCCTGAACTGCCAGGTGTAGACCACATGCCAAAGGAACAAGAACTTTCAACTGGCGGGTATAAGCCGTGGGTTTCGCAAAATGGAACACTCATTGCACAAATGATTGAATCTGCCGGTGCTGATCACATCATTACCATGGATTTACATGACTCGCAGTTCCAAGGGTTTTTCAACATCCCTGTTGATAACTTATACTCGAAACCATTGATTCAACATTACATTGCAAACAATTTACCTAGCTGGAAAGACTATGTGATTGTATCGCCAGATGCTGGTGGGGCCAAGAGAGCTATCTCCGTTGCGGATCATCTAGGTTTACCTTTTGCCATGGTTCATAAGGAACGATCTGTGGGTGAAATTCAAGATAGAAATATGCTTGTTGGTGATGTTCATGGTAAGAAATGTGTTATTATTGATGATTTAATTGATACTGCTTCCACTTTAATCAAGGCTGCAGAATTGTTGAACAAAGAAGGGGCTGCTGAAACGTGCGCTGTGGTGACACATGGAATCTTTTCCGATAACTCTCTGGATAAAATTAAACAGACTGGTTTATTCAAGAAAATTATTACCAGTAACTCTGTCGACCAAGGCATCCAAGACGAGTTTGTGGACGTCTTGGACGTTAGCAGAATGTTCAGTGAAGCTATTAGGAGGATTAATAACGGTGAAAGTGTTAGTTTGATCTATGATCAACTCGCTTAGACAGAGAAAGGTATGATAGTAACAAAAATAAATATAAATTTAATATTATAAATTGAAGTACGGTTTATTCGACCTGGTTGATGGAAATTGAAGGAACTGTGACTTCTTTGGTTTGTTCGTTATCTTCCAAAACCGGTTGGGGTTCTGTAGCTTCGTCCTTTTTGATGTTTGTTGTCACTGGTGTTGATGGTGGTGGTGCTGATACATGCTCTGCTGGCGGTGGGGGAGTTTCACCTTCATCAAAATCTTGTCTTGTGATTAGATGATGTTCGTGGCCTTTACTTTGGATAACATCCGGATCTTCCTTATCACTACCATCTTCCAAATGACAAAATTCAATAGATTGGAAAAATTGGTTTTTTTGAACATCGAAGATGGTCATCCTATTTTCCGGAATTAACTCCAGCATTCCATGAATTAACGATCTACTTTCCTCTGGTAATTTATTTAAAACACGTTGAGGCCCTACAATCTTCTTTCTACCTTTTTCATCAACCAATTCTCTATTTTTCATAGTGAAATAATTGTAACTCTTATCCTCCTTTGGTTTTGGTATCCTCCAAGGAAATTGGTGAATCAGTATACAACAAAACACAATAGCCAACGACCAAACGTCGGCTTTATTTGCTTCATAATATGATTGATAGAAAACTTCAGGAGAAAGATAAGGATCCGACCCCAAAATTCCGCTAACTTTATTAGCATTTTCATTAATTTGATCGATTGATTCACCTGAATAGTACAGTTTTTTATCAAAAATGATAGAAGAACCAAAATCAACTAGTTTTAGTACACCATGCTGATCAACAACACAATTATCCAATTTCAAATCACGGTGCGCGATACCTCTGCCATGTAAATATGCAACACCATTCACCATTTGTTTGAAATAACAAAATGCCTCATTTTGTGAATACTCGCCTGCCATAATCAAGGTGAAAAAATCATAAGGGATGTAATCCATTACAATGACAAACAAATCTTCATCCTGTAATAGATCCCATGTCCGAACAATGTTTTGATGCGTTAAAGAATGCGCTAATCTGTATTCAATTTGTAGTTTAGAAACATAGTTGTCCCACTTCTCACCCTTTTGTAGCTTCCTGATCTTTTTCAAAGCGTAAATTTTACCCTTCTGCTGATTGAAAATTGGTAAAACCGACCCGCCTGCACCTTGGCCAATTATTAATGCCGTTGATGCCGAATTGGCAGTTTCCACTAGATGGTTAACGTTGTTGGTATATAGATTGTACAGCCTCTCGGTGTTAGCCGGAATGATCCCGTATTTGTCAACTAGATTGACCAATGCATCAAAATCGTCGAACTTGATACTTTTGATTGTTTCCTCTTCCGCAGTTGTAGGGGTGTTCTTGTTACTTGAATGTTTTGCTTTCAGGTCGGCAATGCCCTGTCTAATTTCATCCATATGTTGGTCATGTGCATTCCATCTTTTCTCTAAGAACCTCGAAAGCTTCAATTTATGCAGGTGTGAGTCAAGAGAATCAGTTTTGGACATTTTAGAAGCCCTCGGTGATAGCATTGTAGAAGGAGGGGTATTAGCCCTAAATTCCGCCCGGTGTTCATGTTCATGACTATGTGAATAGCCATTCTCACGCTCTTGCTTCTCCCTGTGGCTCTTTTTAAAGAGCTTCCCGAGAAACCCGACACCCATACTGGAAAAGTTCAGTAAAACCAACTACATCACCTCAGGCAAAAAAGTATCATTCGTTTGTCTTTCTATTTCACTTATCGCCGGGACAAGCGCTCATTTGCTCAGCAAAGGTAAAGAAATGCGATGAAATCTTTTATCGATTTAAAAAGTAATGTACAAATGGAAACGTATATACAAAAATGCCATTATTCGGTTATGGAAACGCCGGAAACGTCTTCGCCCAAACGACGAACTTCGTCTTCGGAGTTGACCATGGCAGATAGTGCAGAATCGGAGATGTCCTGGATAGGCTGTAGTTCTTGATCGTGAACTGGCAGCTGTTGTGACTGCGCCTGCGTTGGCAGTGGAACCGACACTCTTGGCTTGCGCTGTCTCTTTTTTGTCAGAATCTTCTTTCTGCGTGACTCTGTTTCCGAAATGATTGGCTGGGCATTGTGACCCATACCTGGCATAGGGAAAAATTGCGTAAGTTCTTCGGTGATAACCGGCTTTTCCTGCGGTTGTGCAGGTGGCGGGCTGTGGTGATGCCTGAAGATTTTGGACAGTAAACCATTGTGGTTGGACTGTTGTTGCTGCTGCTGCTGCTGCTGTAATTTAAGTTGCTTTTGCTGCTGTAATTGGAGAATTTGTCTTTCTCTTTGTTGCTGTTGCTGCAACTTAAGTTGCTGTTGCTGCTGCATGTGTTGCAGCCTCTGTTGTCGTTGAGCTTCACGTTGACGTTTACGTTCGTTGTGTAGCTGCAATTGATAATCTCTCTCAACTTGCTGTGCCTTACGCTTTTCAGTTTCCAATTGGGCCTGGTGATCACTGAATTTATTAATTTTGTGTTCAGTGGAAGAACCGGATGATATGGAAGAGGAAGTTCCTGTAGCATATAAAGGTGAACGCTGCTGTATTTGAGGTGAATAATTGGAATAACTTGTTGACAACGTCATCAGCGAAGTACCCGATTCATTACCACCACCGAATCTCTTATTGAAATCCAAGTTCATTTCATTACATTGATCACACCCAATACAATTAGGTGGGTGCTGAGCTAATCCTAATAGTTCTCCTCCTCCAATTTCTTCGTCGTTATTCAATGGATCATTCTTGTTAGATTCTGGTATATAGTTCTGTTCAATCTCAATGTGATCCTTAGATTTACTTCTCTCCAATGCCACATGGTCGATAGGAACAGGACAAGCATTGAAATGACCCATCATTTCAGGGTTGATTTGAGATTCTGTGGTGATGACATCTAACGCACCCAATGATGAATTGATAGACAATGGGCCGGATTCCGTCAATTTATTACAGTGCAATACATCGCTTCTGAATTGGAATAGCTCTCCCCTTTGCCAAGGATTCAAATCTAGGTAATTGATTAATATATCAAATACTTCAACACTGATTGGTAGGATTTTCATTAAAACTTTAGGATTCTGTACAAATGCCTTGAAAGTTGGGTCGTGGAAGGAAGCTTTCAGCCAGGGATTCCGGATGCAGATCAAATTGATTAAAATGATGGCTAACGACCAAACATCACCGCTGGCGGTAGGAAACTTGACGTTCCCGTGATGGATGTAATCATTTTGGTGGTTAGCAGGGTCCAATAATCGTTCTATGTGGATAGAGTGTGAGCTCAGGGTATCATACGCCTGAGAAAAGTTTTGGATACGTTCCGGGGACATGTAGTAGCTTGAGCCACAGGAAATGTTGGAATCGATGTATTTTTCCTGTAGAGCTAACCCGAAGTCAGCCAACACAACCCTAGTACCATTGTCAGCCACTAGCACATTTTCTGGTTTCAAATCACAGTGGAACACGTTTTTGGAGTGGCAGTAGTTGATTGCGTCTACCATTTGGATGAACACCGACTTTACGAGAAATGGGTCGTCCTTGTACCTCTGCTTGTCGACGATCGTTGCGAACAGATCTCCCTCTGGAAAGTAATCCATCACCACAAAGATGCAATTGTCGAAATCGTAGACCTTGTAAATCGAGAGCACGTTCGGGTGCTTGTGGACCTTCAACTGCAACGAGATCTCTCGTAAAAATCTGAACCCGGCCCCGTGGCGCTCAATAAGGTCCAAATTGAGCAGATTAGCCTTCAAGGCGCCATTATGGAGCAGCGCCTGGTATACTAGGTTCTTCTCGAGCTCCACGAGCAGCTGCTTGTTATTCGATGTGGATGTGGAGTTGTTCTTGAGAATGATCTTGACCGCGTATTGCGCCCCCGTGAAGCAGTGTGTCGCGGCATAAACTATCCCATAACTGCCGCCTCCCACCCGCTGCGTCAGTCGGTACTTGCCGTTGAGCACTATGTCCGCCAAATCGCGCTTTTGGGACATTGTTCAGTTCAAACACGAGAAGCCACCACTAAAAATGGTTCAAAAAACTCAACCTCTCTTTTTTAAAAAATTAAATAATAATGAGACGATTATGCTTGAAGGGTAAAATTATAAAAAAAAAATACTTTGAAAAATAAAAAAATTCAAAATGTCACGTGACCAAAGTTGAAATGTCACGTGAATGATTTTCTTATGTCACGTGACAACGTCACGTGAATATTTACGTAAGACACGCGAAAACAAAAGTGAAGTAAAAATTGCAACTGCTATAGAGAAAAGTGTGCTAAATCAACATTCGCTAAGGTATTGACTGCAGGCGCTACACGATGCCTCCGAGGGACATTTCTAGTTTTTTTGGGGCCTCAAAGGTCAAGGCCAATGCCAAACGGAAGTCAGAAAAGGCCGCGGAGCCTGGGCCTGACCAGAAGCGGGCTAAACCAGAGGTTCCAGTGGCATCAGGTGCTGAGGAGTCGGCCGCAGACGTTCTTAAACGAATTCCAGACGCAGATGCATCGTATCTTTCCATTGATCCAGAGATGGAGGGCAAGTCCTTTTTCCAAATGAAGGCCATGCAATCCAATGTACAGCCTGTGGGCCATCGGGAGCTGCCTGTTGGCAGACCAGGATGTTTGACGGGATTGACTCTCGTGTTCACGGGGGTTTTGCCGTCCATTGACAGGAACGAGTGCGAGAGACTGGCTCAGCAGTATGGCGCGAAAGTCACCAAGTCCATCTCGGGTAAGACCTCGTGTGTGGTCATTGGCAGAGAGGCGGGTCCAAGTAAGATCAAGAAGATCCTGCAGCTGAAAACGAAAGCTATAGATGAGGATGGGTTTGTGAAGCTAATTGAAAGCATGCCTGTCGGCGGAGGCTCGGGTGACGATGCTGTCAAGGCCAGAATGAAGCAAGAAGAAATGGAAAGACAGATTCTGCAAGAAGCAGAAGAGGATCGCATCAAAGAGGAGAAGGAACAGCAAAAGGCTACACAGACTCAATCGCTATCGCAATCGCAGTTGCAGTCGCAATCACAGCAAACACAATCAGCCAAGCCGGTGGACCCAAGCACCCAATTGTGGACTGTTAGATACGCCCCAACTGACATCAAACAGATTTGCGGGAATAAAACAAACGTTGAAACGCTTTATAACTGGCTGTCAACTTGGTTTGACAAGAAGCACGATATGAACGGGTCCACTATTGACCATTTCAAGGCTGTGTTGATTTCAGGGCCTCCGGGTATTGGTAAAACCACCGCTGCTCAAGTAATTGCGCGTAAATGCGGTTATGATGTTATTGAAACCAATGCCAGTGATTACAGATCCAAAAAATTGCTAAATGAACATTTGAAAGTCAGTTTAGATAATACATCCATCAATGGGTATTTTGGCAATACCAATGTCAATAAGAAGAAGATATGTTTAATTATGGACGAAGTGGACGGTATGTCTGCAGGTGACAATGGGGGTATGGGACAAATTGCTCAGTTTTGTCGCGTAACCAAGACTCCAATGATCTTGATTGCCAACGACAAATCACTACCTAAAATGCGTACTCTGGATAAGTGTTGCTTTGATATGGTGTGGCGTAGGCCAACTGCTCGAGAGATGAAGGCCCGGTTAATGACGATTGCCCATAGAGAAGGGCTCAAGCTGGATCCCAACCTAATTGATCAGTTGGTTGCGATCACACATAACGATATCAGACAGATCATCAACATTATGTCGACGGTGGCCAGAACCCAGCAAAGTCTAAATTTCACCAACTTGAACGATGTCCAGGACAGCTGGGAGAAGGAAGTATCCTTGAAGCCATTTGATATTGTGCCTAGGTTACTAAGTGGTGGCAGGAACATGTCGATCAACGATCGGATTGGGCTCTATTTCAACGATATGGACATCATCCCCTTGATGATCCATGAGAACTACAGAAACACCAGGCCCGCAGGCACTGCCCTGCATCATTTGGAGTCGGTTGCCAAGGCTGCGGACTTGATCAGCGAGTCCGATATCGTCAACTCGTTGATTCGTGGGTCCGAACAGCAGTGGTCGTTGTTACCGCTACATGCGGTCATGTCGACGGTGTATCCGTGCATGGAGATTGGCGGCCAGGTTACGGGTAGGATCAACTTCACATCGTTCCTAGGCCAGAACTCAAAGAGGATGAAGTACGACAGAATCGTCCAGAACTTGCAGTACCACACCTGCACGAAGACGCGCACCAACAACGACCAGTTCAGACAGGTGTACACGCCCTACATCCGGGACCGGCTGCTCCAGCTGTTGGGCCAGGGGAAGGATCGCATCGACGACGTGCTGAGCTTGCTGGATAGCTACTACTTAACGAAGGACGACTTCGACACCATGCTCGAGCTAGCGGTGAGCGGCACGAGGAAGGCTGACGACCGGTACAAGAGCGTGCCGACCGCGGTCAAGTCGGCGCTGACCAAGAAGTACAACTCCTACGCGCACCCTACGATGATCTACAAGACCGGCGACAGCGTCACGCGACGCGCGCCGGCTGTAAAGGTTACGGACGGCGAGACCATCGACGATGACAAGCCCGAGCCCGACGATGACGACGAGCCCGATAGCGACGACATCTCCAAGGACAGCCTCATCAGACAGAAAAAGCCCCGGCAGACAAAATCTAAGTAGCAAGGCTTTGGCTGTTTGTTTACGTCTCCAGCGTTTGGCATTGTTTTTTTTTTACTACTCTAGAGATAAAACCGTTTTAATCCGAAAAACCCGCTCTGCATGCGAAACCCAAACGAGGCTGAGGCTGCGTGTGCGCCTCTGTGAGTGCGCAAAACGCGCTAGCGCGCCAGCCAGCCGCCTTCATAACACGTGGCTGGTCAAGTTGTGTGCGCTTCAGCCGCTTGTACCCCGTTATCTTTTTCCCGCGCCCCAAATCGTGTATCAGATGCTTTTAGACCCTTCCGCAGTAACACGACGGGGAACGTGGGCTCTTCCGGGAGGAAAAATACAAATAGGAGATTTTTCCCCTGCTCTTTGCACGGTCTTGGCATCTTCTTCCCTGCCTACACGATGGAGCTTCTGCAGAACATCACAAACTCGCAGCTCGCGTCGCTCGTGACCGACCTGACGGCCACGACGGACTTGACGAGCATCCCCACCACGATGACCGTGCCCTACTCGCACATCACGTCGGTGCTGGCGCACTACGAGTCGTACCAGTCGTCGGCGGTGAACGCGATCGGCACGGTGCACGCGGAGGCCAGCACGATCTCGCTCATCAACGACCTGATCCAGGCGCAGGCCACGCTCAACTACTACTCGGTGTTGGAGCGGATCGCAACCGCCACAGCCACGTCCTCTGCCGACCTCGCTCAGGCCGCTCAGGCCTCGCACGCCATGAAGAAGATCTTCGACAACAACGCCTTCTACTCCGGTAACTACCCCTCGCTCGGCGGGAACATCGCGCTCTTGGTGGTGTACTCCATCATGCTTTTCTGCCAGGTCGTCTTCGGGATCTGGTCCCACCAATGGTGGTTTTTCGTGTCCTGGACCTGCGGGCTTCTCTTGGAGGTGCTCGGCTACTGCGGCCGTGTGTGGTCGCACATCAACATCATGAACTTCAACGCCTTCGTCTTGCAGTTGGTGTGTCTCACCTTGGCGCCCTGCTTCATGATGGCCGGGATCTATTACATCATTGCTCAGCTCACCTTGATCTACGGCCAGAAGTTCTCTCCCTTGAGACCCATGTCTTACTCGGCCATCTTCATCACCTGCGACATCATCTCCATCGCCTTGCAGGCCGCGGGTGGTGGTATTGCCGCCGGCGCGCTTTCTCTCTTCAACTCCACCAGACCCGGCGCCAACGTCATGGTCGGCGGCTTGGCTTTCCAGGTGTTCACCATCGGCGTCTTCCAGTTCTTCTGGTACGTTTTCCTCTGGAGAATCTGGAACGCGCACAAGGCGGAGGGTGACGCGGCTTTCAACCCACATTTTGCCCATGTCAGAGCACGCCGCATGCTGAAATACTTCCTGGCTGCGGTGTCCGTTGCGGTGCTGCTAGTTTTCATCAGATCTGTCTACAGATTGATCGAGTTGGCCGAAGGTTGGTCCAGTGATTTGGCGGTCGATGAAATCTACTTCATGATCTTGGAGGCCCTAATGATTTCTGCCGCGTCCTGTCTTATGACCGTCTTCCATCCAGGCTTTGCCTACGGCCGCGGTGCCCACTTGAAGATCGACAAGTCTCCAAAGGCCCTCTTCTCCAAGAAGAAAGAGGATGAGCACAACTATGCTCAGCACGACGACCAGGACAACGTCGATGATCCTTTGAATGGATCCTCTGACTTGGAGTTGCAGGAAAGCAATTCCGAAAAGGAGCCGGAGGCACCTGCCGAGAAAAAATCCAAGCGCCGTCCAAGCTTTGGCTGGTTACCATTAAAGAGAAACAAAAGATCTCTGATATAGTCAACTGCAACAATAGTAGACTTTCTCTTGATGTGCATTTTTGTTAACCGCAATCACTATATCTTTTTAACCGTATTTTTATTCCTATTTATATATGCCCGTCTTTTCATGATCTGAAATCTCTTTAACGATTGATGTGAAATAACAATGTTTTAGCGTCTTTTGTGACTTATCTTTTATCAGTGTTTCTTTTTAGACTTTTCTCTTTGTCTTTCTTCTTTCGTGATAAAACGCGTACATGAGACTTTTAGTGGTTGGCCGGGCCACCGGTGGCAGGCGTTTTCTAGCTACAGGTGCATCGGCGGATGCAGATATAGTGAAAAGGAAAAGGCGCACTACGCGTCCGCGCAAAAAATCCATCCCGCAAGACACTGAAGATGAATCAAAAATACTGTACAAGTTGCTTGATTCTGAGCCCATATTCAAGTCCACGGTCATAAATCATCATAAGATGACAACTCAGATGGGTAAAACACCCTATGAGCGCGAGAGTGAGCTCAAGTTCCAGTCCTTGGCCAAGAGACAGCATTCGATCTACGTGTCAACCATCACTTCTGATAAAAAATACTGTGAATTTCAGCAAATGTTATACCTATACACAAATACCAAAAAGGTCTATAATGCATCTGTTTCGTTTGGTACCCAAAAGCATAAGCAAGACGAAGACTTGGTCCATCCACAGATAGGTGTCGCATTGGTGGATCAGGTGCGAAATTTGGAATTACAGCGAGATTTCGACTACAATGATAGTTTGTTTGATAAAGAAAGGTCGGCAGATTTACAAGTTACAGAGGAGGAATTAAACCAAACCGAAAGCATCATTGCAGAAACCGAAAACACCTTTGAAGAAAATGAGATCGATGACCTATCATATGATTTCACCACATTGACTATCCCCGTGGCTGAAAAACAGATAAGTAATCATCAAGTTAACATTGAGAACTTGGATAAGTTCGAAAATAGGCTAACAGACTTTTTACTTGATTTGCCTCGCACATTCGACAGAATATGTCAATTATTAACCAGGGGTCAATGTAATGAGATCAGAGTTTTCGGTCATTACCATGAGCCAACAACTGCTTTGCTATCCAACAATAACCCGTTCAATGGTCATAAAGATGAATATATAACTATCAGTGGTAAATGTGATGCATTAGAAATGCAAGAAATCAATGCCGGTGCCATGGACTCATACTTGAAAGAAATTTCCGTCACAAAGAAAATGACAAATTTTGACGACTGGTTTAAAGTGATCAAAGAGAAGTACTTTATTTGGAATGACGAACTACCAATCAATGTCAAAGAACTGAAAACTACAATGAGCTTCAATATACAAGCAAATCAAAAAAATTCAGCATTTAATCAATCCGCAATCTATTTGAAGTTTTTGAAAGATTGTTCACAAAACCCTACGATGTCATTCAATAATTTTTATATGACATGCGAGAAAAGAGGATTGAATATTTATCAACCATTGAGTGGTTCGTTAATCAAACTAATTGCCTTAAGTAATAGGTTTTTATTTGAGGATTTCCTCAATTTGAAGAACGGTGAACGCGTATCATATGGTGAGGAATTAGACTCGTTAGTTTATTCCGCTGCATCTGCTGATGAATATATTTTAACCTTAACTGAGAACGAATCGTATCTTCTTAACGAACTGAATGGTCAATGGGCTATGGCGCCAACTTTAGCTAATATTATTGCACGTATTTGCCAAGTACAGACACTACTACATTTTTCACCCACAATGAAGGCTGAATTTTTCAATTCAATTAAAGGTTTTACAAATACATATGAAGAAGATTATAGAGAGGGTCAAGTTGAAAAATTAATAGACGATAAAATGCAGCTATGGCTTGGTAAGAGAGAGCCTGAATTAACGTATGCAGATAATGTTTGCAAAACCTGTACCTTCAGAAAGCATTGCCTTAAAGGCAGGGGCGAATTACCTACCAATGATATTATCATCGAAATTGACGACAAACTAAGCACTAAAGACTGCATTAAAACCTAGGTAAACTTTTTATAGATTTCATCACAAACCCATTTATAGTCATTTCTCAATTGCACGATCTTTTTCCTGATAATCCTAGCAGAGGCTACATCCCCTGACAACGGGAAGCCTTGTGAATCGACCAAACCCATTTCCATATCAAACCCCAAATCTGTCAATTTTGTCCCCAAATTCGTCAAATCCAGCTCTATCTGAGATTTAAATTGAGAAAGTGCTTCCAAAGAATACTTCTTTAGATCATCTGCAGATTCGAAATGTTCTGTAAATGTAAGTGAGGGTATCGAGTGGATATTTGTCATGCCAACTCACTCTGTAAAAAAAATGTTCACTTCGGAGGCCATGGTTACGTAATGCTCGCTCAGCAGCGTAAACGATAAATACAATAAAAATGTTTTTTTTCAAAAAAACAGACACAAGTAAAATATAAATAACATATAAATTGATCAGTACTCTCACATACTTTTCATAAAATGACGCATTGAAGGGTTTTAGATTTTCTCACGATCTAAAAGCAACCTTTCTTTCTTTTTCTTCTCTTTTCTCTCTCTCTCTCTCTCTTTAGCCTCTAAAGAAGAAGTTCTGTTAACTAAAACGACCTCTCCCCTTAATAATAATAACTCGAAAACAACAAACAGCAAAAAAACCAAAAAACAAGCAATGTGATGGCATAACAAACTTCAAGTTGGAACACAGTTTGTTGGAAAACCATTCACACATACAGTAGCAGCAGCAAACTTAGACTTAGATCAACATAGCAGCCAAGGCGAACAAGCTCAAGCCAGAAACGACGTTGACCTTGTTAGCAGCACCTTCGAATTCAGACTTTGGACCGACAGTGGCAGATTGGGTAGTGGCAGAAGAGACGGAAACAGATGGATGAACCTTTTGGGTGTTGGTAACAGTGTTGGTAACAGTGGTATCTTGTTCAATAGCGGTGGTTGGGATTGGCTTGGCACCTTCGGAAGGAACAGAAACATTTATCTTAGGAGCGGCAGTTGGTGTAACAATCTCACCTTCAGCATTGACAGGACAGTAAGTCTTGGTGTAAATGACCAAGTCGTTGATAGTGATTGGAACTTCGGTTTCAACGACTGGTTGGACAGTTTCGTGACACTTGTTGTTGGAGCAAGAAGTGATAGTTTGGGAAACAACGGACAAGACGGTGTGGGTGTTGATGTTGGTTTGAACAGAAGTAGTACCGTCAGCAGAAGCGGAACCAGCAGCAGTGCCAGTAGCAGTACCAGTAGCAGTACCAGCAACAGTACCGGTGGTAGTACCAGTGGTAGAATCAGAGCCAGTAGCGGAACCAGAAACAGAAGCACCAGTAGAGTCAGCGGCGTTTGAACCAGTACCAGTAGTGGTGCCAGTGGTAGTGCCAGAAGTAGTACCCGTGGTAGTGCCAGTGGCAGTACCAGAAGTGGTGCCAGTACCAGTGGTAGTGGCGTTTGGATCGTAGTTAGGGTTGGTGACAACCAAGTTGACTTCAATTTGGTCGTCTTCGGCTCTCTTGGTAAGCATAACGGCAGGATCCTTGTTGATAATGGTAATAAGGAAGTTCACAGAGTAGGAAGCCAAGTTGGAGTTGGAGACCTCACCGACGATGGAGTACTTGACCAAAGGATCAAGAGAAACACCGTTGAAAACCAACTCGCCGTCGTCGAAGACCGAGAACGCGGTTGGATCGATCTGGAAGAAGTTGCCCAAATCACCAGAGAAGAGCGCGATCGAGCTGGCTTCCAAGGTGATACCTTCGCTGACCAAGGTGTTCTCGATGGTGAACCCGATGGCGTTCGGATACTTGGACATAGGCACAAACAAGTCAAAGGTAGGCTGCAAGGCGAAGGCTGGAGCGGTACCGGTGGCGGCAGAGAACGTGTTCACGGTCTCACCGGTGTAGTGAGGAGCGAACTCGGTCACGGTGGCTGGGTCGGCAATATCGTAGTTCGTGTAGGTGCATGTAGCGGCCGAAGCGGTGGCGGCGGCAGCAGTGGCAAAAGCAGCTAGCGCGTGGAGCGAGAAACGAGCCATTTGCGAGGTTCTGAGAGAGAGAGAAAGTGCGTGAGAAAGGAACATGAGACGCGTCTGTTTTTGCCTCAGGAGCGAAAGGGCCCTCTTTTATACTTGCCCCCTAAAAAATGGCGATATTATTTAAGAGAGTGGCCGGATTGCCTGGATTGCCGTTTTTGGCCTGCTGCTCAGCACGGACAATATTGTTTGACCACCACTGCATTTGCCAGCAAGCGGACTCTTGCGGGTCCTCACAAGCGCCACCGACACACTGACACGGCGTGTGCAACCATGGGGGTGCAACAAGCGCGCCCGTAGCACCAAAACTCGTTTTCGCTCTTTCGCCCACCATTCAATCTAGACGGGAGTCTTTGCACCATCGAGACATAAAGGGCCCGCAGCATGCTTCTTTAGCCCGTGGCGTTCCTTTATTACAGCTGTGCTCGGCATTTGAGGGTGCACGTGAGCGGAGAAACGCTGGATATGATTGGTTTCACAGCAGTCGCTGGCTAAGAGCCATCGAGCTTGTAGAAGTTGTAGGAAGGCTGCGCGAGGCAGAAAGCTAGCGAGGCTCATTGAACTCTCATGCGATAAGCCATCGCTTGTCAAAGTTCCGTCGTAGAAGCATACGCTTCGCATAGCGTTTGAGCTTATGGGGAAGCCGGTTAGGCTCATTGACTATATTGGTATATAGACAAGCACTCGCTGGCAAAGAGCCATCGAGCTCGTAGAAGCTGTAGGAAGGATACGTTTTACTGGACCGCTTTAAGGAAAAGCTAGCTAGACTCATTGACTCTATTAGTATATACACAAACACTCACCTGGCGAAGAGGCCATCGTCCTCGTCGAAGTTCTCATCGTAAGAAGCATACGCCTCGCTTTCGCTACCGCTGCCGCTCTCGCTGTCGGAGTCGTCGGCATTGTCGTCGTCCTGCTGGTCTTCACCGCTGTCGGTGCTTAGCACGCTGCCGTCGCCACCAATAGGCATGGCTTGTAACGTTTCACCCTTCAGATCCTGGCGCGAGGCCAATCTAAACCCGCTCTGGACGTTACAGTTCACCAACTTGGACCCTGCTGCGATCTGCGCGCCAGATCCAATAATACAGTTCTCTATGGTGACATTGTCGCCCAGGACCACCCTTTCCATAATGACAGAATTGGAGATTCTGCACTTGGTCCCTGAGACGGTATGTTTGCCGATGGCAGACTTCTTAACACTGGTCTTCTCGCCCAGCTTGACGTCCTCGCCAAGCAAACAATCAGCACCAACCTGCACTGAAGCGTCCTTCTTGTTTGGCTTGGCCTGTCTCGCCTGCTTGTTCAAAATGTGTCGATTCACCTCCATGTACATTGGCAGCGAGTTGCATCTCATGAACAGGGCTTTTTCTGGCAAAACCAGCAGACCCACACCGTCCACCTCCTGCTTGTGTTTCCAGCTGCGTCTGGCTAGGTCACGCTTGATCTTGCTGATGGATCTATTGACGTTGATGTCCTTCAGGTTCAGCGACGAGCCGTTGATGAACAGAATGAAAGAGTCAAGCAACTTTGTGGACACTTCCAGCTCCGGATGCCTCCAGGAGAGCTGTGTTCTCACCTTCAAGAACTTGTCCAGCTCCACACTCTGTTTACTGTAGACATCGAGCAACTTGTCGTTGGTATGGATGGTGTAATTGGTGTTGAAAAACTTCTTGTCGATGTTGGCCACATTGTTCTTGTACGCAACGGTCATCACCACGTTGCCGTCCCTCTTCATACGGAATTGTTCGATTAGAACCTGCGGTGGCACGTCTGTAATGAAATCGCAGGGCAAGATTATGTAGTCCCTTCTTTGGTGTTTATCGCTTTGCGAGTAGGACTCGATGACCTGGCCGAGTGATTCGCCGTGCGACGCATCGCTGGCCACAACATTGATTTCAGAACCCTTGTTTGTTTGGCGATATTGCTGCACTGTGTCCCTAATGATGATCTGCGAGTCGGAATCGCACACAAGAGTAATGGACTTGAAATGCGCCAAATCGCACCACGAAAGGACGTATTCGACCATCGGCCTGTTCGCCAAAGGCAGCTGAGCCTTGGGCATGGCCGGGGTCAAAGGCGAAAGCCTTGACCCCGGGCCACACAGAATTATAGCGTTAAATTCCATTTTGGATTAGTGATGATGAATTGAACAGTTCCTTTCATAGAGAAAAAATTTTTATCTCCTATACAAAGGTGTCTGAGGTGGTTGGTCATACGGTAAAATCAATAAATGGTACATGGTGCGCGGTGATGAGGGTATAGACATTTGCACAAAAATTTGCACAAAATTTAGTAGCCACCACTGGTTTTTTCGAGCATTTAGCGTCATTTTGCATCATGTCTAACTATCATGAGCTGGTTTGGCTCACACGAGATCCCAATAGATAGAAAGTCGTCCATGCTAGGCCAGTTAATTATGTTCTTCTTAACAATCGTTTGGCATTCTACCACAATGCTGATGGTCCATTGTGTACAGAAACAAGGCAGAATACGATCGTTCCCTTTCTGAAAGTTGCCCTATGAGGAGAGTTTGATTCAGGAAAACCCCAAGCTCGTAGTTAAGATAAGATAACACTTGCATTTAGCTGTGTAGTAAGTCGTGGTGGTCAGACTCCTTGTTTTCTTATAGACTATGTTACATTACAGTCGGACGACTGTTATGACTAATGAGCAGTTGGCTAATGAGCAGTTGACTCATGAGCAACTGACTATGTTGACTACATATTCGCTTACTTAGTAGTCCCGGCAATTGTAGGGGATATTCCAAGCTAGTACACTTCTCCTCCTTACAATTGTTGGTTCTTCTAATCTGGAGCGCAGGAAAGCTGGTCTGAAGAGCCGGAGACACCTAGGAGAGTATGTTCAAGCGTAGTCCATGCTTTTGCTGGTAAAGGGATTTCCGATTCAGTCAACTAAACCAAACCTTGACTACTTGGTTCTTTAACTTTACTACAATTTACACAGCCATATCTGATCGATCAATAAGAGAACCGCTAATGGTCTTTTGAGTGTCAGAATGTGACTGGAAGTTCGATTTTAGCTGCAGGAAGTCGGTGGTGGCTATGGGCGATCAATTGGGGTCTCTTGGAGCCTCTTGGAACCTCTTGGAGCCTCTTGGAGCCTCTTAAGACTAAGTCTTTTGGGTTGTGCCTCAATCGCTCTATTAGCACTATGTATTTCTTATAGTGCTTAGGAGATTTTTATAGTGCTTGAGGATTTTTATAGACCTGTATAGTGCTTACGAAATTTGAAATTTGAACATTTAGACATTTGCCACCCTCTGCTTTATTAATATTGGAGCGATGTCAGAGCAGGAACAACACGAACGCGATCCGCTTCTGGCTGCGTTGGAGACAGAGACTTCTGCTGCAGAGTCAGATGTTAATAATAGCGCCTCGGGAGCTGCCAATGACGCAGCTGTCGCGGACAACGAGGCCTCAGCTGCCGCTGAAGAGCAGCCTCAGGTCTCGCCAGAGGAGGCAGAGCGTGCTTCGGCCATGACTGGGTTGCGCAACAAGTTGGTGGACCATCTCCACTACGAGCAGAAGCTCAAGGACATGCGTCAGTCGCTAACTAAGCTGGATGCCGATTTCGAGCAGACGGAGATGGACATCAAGGCGTTACAGTCCATTGGCCAGATCATCGGTGAGGTGCTCAAACAGTTAGACCCAGAAAGGTACATTGTCAAGGCGTCGTCAGGCCCAAGATACATCGTCGGATGCAGGTCCACCTTGGACAGATCCAAGTTGATCAAGGGCGTGCGTGTCAGTTTGGACATGACAACGTTGACCATCATGAGGATCTTGCCTCGTGAGGTGGATCCGAGCGTGTATTCCATGACAAGTTTTGAGCCTGGTGAGGTCAGTTTCGGCTCAATTGGTGGGTTGGAGGACCAGGTCAGAGAATTGAGAGAGGTCATTGAGTTGCCGTTGAAAAACCCGGAATTGTTCCAGCGTGTGGGTATAAAACAGCCAAAGGGGGTCTTGTTGTACGGTCCACCAGGTACAGGTAAGACGTTGCTAGCTAAAGCTGCTGCTGCAACGATCGGTGCCAATTTCATCTTCTCACCTGCCAGTGGGATTGTGGACAAATACATTGGTGAATCCGCTAGATTGGTTAGGGAAATGTTTGCATATGCCAAGGAACACGAGCCGTGTATCATTTTCATGGACGAAATCGATGCCATTGGTGGTAGAAGATTTAGTGAAGGTACATCTGCTGATAGAGAAATTCAACGTACATTAATGGAATTGTTAAACCAGATGGATGGTTTCGATTCTCTAGGTCAGACTAAAATCATCATGGCCACTAATAGACCTGATACATTGGATCCTGCATTATTAAGACCGGGGAGATTGGACAGGAAAATCGAAATCCCATTACCCAATGAGCAAGGTAGATTGGAAATCTTGAAAATCCATATCGAGAAAGTCCAAAAGCAAGGTGAAATTGATTTTGAATCTCTAGTCAAAATGTCTGACGGGTTCAATGGTGCCGATTTGAGAAATGTCATAACAGAGGCTGGGTTCTTTGCCATTAGAGATGACAGAGATTATATTCTTCAATCAGATCTATTAAAGGCTGTGAGAAAGATGAATGATAACAAAAAGCTAGAGGGTAAGCTGGATTATGAAAAGTTATAGTTAGCGTATATAATTAAACGTCATCCGAAACTAAATTTTGCTCTTCTATGAATTTATTCATCTGTTTATACATATTTACATGGTTTTGTTGGCTATAAAGAAAGAATTAGTGATACACATGCACGGTTCTGCAGTTCGCCTAATCCCTGCCTAACCTTCTCAATTTGTATTTCTTGACAACGGCATTCTTGATGGTATTCATTTGCCTGTTTTCTTCCACTCTGGCATCTCTCAAGGCCTGCTGTTTCTTCTTGAATTCCAACTTAGGATCAACATAATTTGGACCCATCTTAGACAAGTATTTGGCCAAGAACTCGTTATCAACGGAGTTCAATCTTTCCATGACCTTTTGACCAACTAATTCAATAGTGTCATTTGAAGGTTCGCTTGGAATCGACGCTCTCTGGGCCTCTCTTTCAGCGAAACCCTTCAGTTTGACTTCATTCACTGGCATTTCTGGTGCCTTTAATTTCTTGATTTCGCTTTCGGTGAAGACCTTCTGGCCCCATTTGTAAGGTCTCTTCATTAATGGATGTCTCAAACTCTTGATCAAGTCGTCTGGGGTGTACGCGTCACCGGCCAAACTGGTTGGCCAGAAGGTTCTTTCATGAGCAACGTCCATTTCTGTTGAGTAAACATCGACGTCCTTTGGCTCTGGTCTAGGCCAAGGGATGATGATGTGTTCGTTGTACTTGATTCTCCTGAGCGGCATCATGCAGCCGTAGTCTGCGTCCCATTCTTCGCCCTTAAACACGACATCGTGGGCCGCAACCAGTTTATTGGACCCGTCCTCCTGCGGGATGTTGGTGACCAATTTGAGGTCCTTTGGGGAGAAACTCTGAGGATAGTCGATGACATGCGAGTTCTGGCCTGCGCTCCACCAGTTCTTTGGCACCACCACCTTTTTGCTAGAGTGTTTCTGGCAGAAAACGGTGTTGGTTTCCGACTGGAGATGCACGATCTCGGTGACCTGGCCCTTGAACTGGCCTCTGGTGATCATCACCTTGTCACCGACCTGCATTTTCCAGTCGCGCGGAGACGTGAAACGTTCCTCGCTTCTGACGACCGGAGCATCTGATCTGTGGAACGCTGGCTGCGCCTGCTGCTGCATGCGGTCAAAGTGCTTACGCACAAACCCCGCCATGTGGTGTGTAGTCCCCGGATACCTCTTGGAAAGTAGCTTGCTAGAGGCAGACATGGTCTTAGGGCGCAATTAAGAAACAGCAGTCTGGTTCGTCGGTTCTCAAAATTTCCAAAACTGAAAAATTCTCTTCAGTGAGACAGGAAAAAAGGATGCGAAAAGGCGCTGTCACGTGACAGTCACGTGACAGCCAAAATTTAATTTTAATCACGTGACTATCACGTGACCGGATCACATTTGGGGGCCTTTCTCTTTCGGGACAAACTCAATTCTGTGTCTTTATCAGTTTGCTTCTTTTGTTCCTTTTCGGTTGAATGAAACTGGCAGTCGAGTCGGTGGCGCCTGTTTTTAGCTGGCGCTGGTGCGTGGCCGGCGCAGGCGACGGCGACGCCGGTCAGGACACCGAGACCGAGTGTGGGATCTGTCGTGTGGCGTTCGATGGCGCGTGTCCTGTGTGCGTGTTGCCTGGCGATGGATGCACGTTGCAGCACGGTCGTTGCGGCCACGGGTTCCACAGACACTGCATAGGGAAGTGGCTGGCCACGGAGCAGGCTGCGGGCCGATGTCCGATGTGTAGACAGGACTTTGTCTAGAGAGTCGCCATTGTACTATATAGAGTAAGCATAATTTTCTACTGACGCGTCTTTCTTCTTGAGAGAGGCAAAGCATGTTCACATGCACGACGCAGCTGGTGGCGGAACTGCACGCGTTGCTGGTGTCGCTGCAGGCGTTTGGGTCTAAGTGTGCTGTGTGTGTTCGCAGGGACGAGATCGTGTGGTCGTGCCCGGATTTGACGACCATTTGCACTTTGACGACACCGGCGAGCATGTTTTCGGACTACAGGTTTGAACCGGATGGAACAGACGGCGCTGCAGGCGACGAGGGCGCGGAAATCATCTTTTCCATCGACATCGGCGATTTGCTGCCCTGTTTGACGTCGACTTCGGCCCTGCAGATGACCTTCGACGCGAGCCTCGAGATAACGTTGGAGGACGAGTTGATAGTAGAAAAGGCGCAGATACCCACTTATATACCCATGGAGATACCCAACTACGCGCTGGACGTCGAGGCGCAAAACGACGCGTCGCTGATATGCGAGGTCAACATCCGCGGCGAAATCATCAACGACATCATAAGGGATCTCAAGCTGGTGCACTGCGACAAATTCGTCCTGTACATGAAACCGTCGTTCGCAGGCGGCAACAGCAAGTTGATATTCATCTCGCAGTCGAAATATGCGTCCCTGGGTGTTTCGAAATTGATTGTGCAGACCAACAGGCGAAATGTGCCTCAGATGGGCGTGTTCAAAGCAGGTCTGCCGGTGGACAGCTCCGTTTCCTCGTGCTATCTGTTTGAGCCCTTCAGGAAAATCGGGCGGTGTCTGCAGTTGTCGCGGTTGGTCAGGATGCGCAAGTTCAGCAACGGCGTCACTGCGCTGACGATGCTCATGGAAGGCCATGCGACTGTGGAGTTCACCACGCTGGAAACGGTCAATTGGCAGGACCGAGCAGCAAGTGACGGCTATGATGTCGACAGCTTGCTCGGGTACGACGACAGCATGGTTGAGGAGCTCATTCTGAAAGACGAGGAAGTCAACGTTATTAAGGTTGGCACCGACGGACAGCTCACACTCGACGACTTCTACTCTGCAATGCAGCAACCGCCGCCGGCCCTGCGGCAGCAGCGTCCCAGAGAAATGTACTCTGCCACTGCACATGTTCCAACACCCCGCCAGACGGAAGACGAACACGACGATGTGATTCCAAACTCGCAAGGTAGTGATGATGACAAGCTGTTCATTCCGGAATTGACCCAGCACATGCGTGTCTCGGATGAGGCCAACGACCCCGACGAGACCATTCTCACATACCACTCGCAAAACCACGGCGATCTCAAGCTGACCAAGGAACTAGCACAGTCCCTATTGGGCGGTCTGCCGCTGGTTTCAGCCAAGACCGGGTCTGGGTCCCCGGTTGCGGCTGTGGCTGCGCCACCGGCGCCGCGGCGGCCGCCCAAAAAGAAGCCCGTCAAGCGCCAGCGCCGGCCCAACAACGGCATCCTCACCATTGGCGGCGCCGACGAGGTCCCGCTCCACATTTGAACGCCGCTACAATTGGGTCTGCGGTGCTGAGCATCTCGGCTCAATTGATTACCCTTTTCGGCACAATTGGCTGTGGCATGCCCTGCTTATCTAAGGGCTTAATATGTCTGTCCTTCTTTTTTCCCTTCCCTTTTTCCTATCTAGAATGAGTGCTACTGGTGTGTCCACCCCCGCTACAGTGTCCCACTTGGGCCAGTATCCGTTCTTGGCCGAGCCTTGGGCCTTGGTTGTGTCGGTGCCGCTTTTCGCGGCGCTCTGGACACGTGTGCTCGCCCTCGTGCAACCACTACTTGATTACGTGTTTTCGCTAGGTGTCATCAAGTCGCTCGACGCGCGCTTGGACGCGCTGTTGGCTGCTTTCGACAAGCGGTTCCCTGCTGTTGCGCAGTTCTCATTTAACCAAACTTTCCAGGACGTGCGCAAGACGTTGCAGGCTCTGCTTGACGCGTTGTATGCTCAGTTGAGCAAGTACCAGACTCAGCTCAGCGGCTACGTGGATCCGCTCGTCAAGCTCACCAACGATTACTACTCCGCGGTCATCGACACCGTGCTCCCTTACGAGCAGGCCATCCACAAGGAGTTCTCGTCCGAGTACGCCAGGGCCGTCGGCTTGCTTGAGGAGACGTACACACGCATCGTCAAATTGGCCACTCACGCGTCCACGTTGCCAGCCCACGTGTCGCAGGTGTACGTCGACGAGTCCAGCAACACCAAGACCACCACCGAGGCCGTCACCAAGACCACGCAGAAGCTCTCGCAGGAGGCCTACTCGACCATCAAGCCGGCCTTGAACCGCATTGTCGGCGCGGCCGAGCCCGTCGAGGAGAAGACCAAGGACACGCTTGCCGAGGCCGCAGCCGCGGTCGAGAAGATCTCTGACGCCGCCATCGAGGAGTTGCGTGCTTCCGGCGTCGAGGTCCGCTAGACCCCCGACTGCTGAGCAGCTGAGCATCTCTTATCGGTGTTTTTATTTTCAATGTTTTTTCCGGGCTGGTGAAATTCCTTGATGTCGTCATGGTTATTTTTATCCTCGGAGATCTAGTGTGTTACATTTCTTTTGCCTGGGTTTTATTCTTGTATTCCTTTTATATTCTTTGTACACAAACACACACAGTAAACTTTTACAGTTGGAGAGAGCATGTGTAACGCAGCAGAAACAGGAAACACATCTGCGGAGCTCACAGCAGTCTTATCGGAGCGCATAGCCCTCTTGGAGAGGCAGTTGGCAGAGGAGCAGGAGAGCAACAAGGCGTTCAGATCGTCGTTGGCGGAAATCGGGACGATGGTGACGCGCGTGGCCCAGGGGGACCTCGCGTGTCGATTACCGGCCTCGTCGCAGGTGCAGAACGAGGAGATCGAGCATGTCAAGGGCGTCATCAACGCGATGGTCGACCAGCTCGACTCGTTTGCCAGCAGCACCAACCGACTAGCCAGAGAGGTGTCGCGCGGGGAGCTAGGGGGCTTCATCCGTGTTGCGGGGGCCAGGGGCGTCTGGTCGGACTTGATCCTCAACATCAACGCGATGGCATCGAACTTGACCTCGCAGGTGCGAGAAATCTCAATGGTCACCACTGCGGTTGCCAATGGTGACTTGAGCCGGAAAATCGAAGTCGAGGCGCAAGGCGAGATCAAGACCTTGCAAAACACAATCAACACCATGGTGGATCAGTTGCAGACTTTTGCCATCGAGGTCACGAGAGTCGCAAGAGAAACCGGTGTTGAAGGTAGGCTAGGTGGCCAGGCTTGCATTCCAAACGTTGGAGGCATCTGGTCGGAGCTTACCGATAACGTCAACGCCATGGCTTTCAATCTAACCACGCAAGTGCGTAACATTGCCAACGTGACCACCGCCGTTGCTAAAGGGGACTTGACGCAGAAGGTCACCGCCGATTGTAAGGGCGAAATCCTACAGTTGAAAAACACAATCAACACCATGGTTGACAGGTTGACTAGTTTCGTGGAACAGGTCAGAACTATAGCCACCGACGTCGGTACCAAAGGTATTTTGGGCGGTCAAGCAAATGTCGAAGATGTCGAAGGTTCCTGGAAGGAGGTTACCGAAAGAGTCAACAATATGGCATCTAATCTAACATCGCAGGTTAGATCCATTGCAACTGTAACTACAGCCGTTGCTCACGGTGACTTAAGTCAGAAAATTGAAGTTGAGGCCCAGGGTGAAATCTTGCAGTTGAAAAACACTATCAACACAATGGTGGATTCTTTACAAGTCTTTGCCTCTGAAGTCACCAAGGTGGCCAAGGACGTCGGTACAGACGGTAAATTGGGTGTTCAAGCGGAATCTGAGGAGTTCAGCGGTCTTTGGAAAGAAATCATTTCCAATGTTAATACCATGGCATCAAACTTAACCTCTCAGGTTCGAGCCTTTGCACAGATTACAGCTGCAGCAACCGATGGTGATTTCACCAGTTTCATCACTGTCGAAGCCAGTGGTGAAATGGATGCATTGAAAACTAAAATTAATAGGATGGTTTCAAACTTGAGAGATTCTATCCAGAAAAATGCAGCTGCAAGAGAAGCAGCTGAAACTGCTAATAAATCCAAATCGGAATTCTTGGCAAATACTTCCCATGAAATTCGTACACCAATGAATGGTATTATTGGTATGACTCAATTAACTTTGGAGACCGAATTAACTCAATACCAACGTGAGATGCTATCCATCGTCCACAATTTGGCCAATTCTTTATTGACTATCATTGATGATATTTTGGATATCAGTAAGATTGAAGCTAATAGAATGACCATCGAACAAATTGATTTCTCTTTGAGGGGTACAGTTTTTGGTGCATTGAAAACATTGGCTGTCAAGGCAATTGAAGAACAGTTGAATTTGATCTATGAAGTTGACAGTTCGTGCCCTGATTTAATAGTTGGTGATTCCTTTAGATTAAGACAAATCATCTTGAATTTAGCTGGTAACGCTATTAAATTTACTCATCAAGGTACCGTCAAAATTAGCATCACCAACAGGGAAACTGTTGTTAGTAAAGAGGATGGTTTAGAAAGAATGAAGTTAGAATTTTGTGTTAGCGATTCCGGTATTGGTATTCCTAAGGATAAGCTCGATTTGATTTTCCAAAACTTCTGTCAAGCTGATGGCTCAACCACAAGAAATTTCGGTGGTACTGGTCTTGGGTTATCAATTTCTAAGCAATTAATCAATCTATTAGGTGGTGAAATTTGGGTCACTTCAACTTTAGGTAAAGGTTCCAACTTTTACTTCACCATATTAGTACCATTAGCTCAGGTAAGTTTGGATGATACACTCACAACGTTGAAACCGTTCAAGGATTATAAGGTTTTGATTGTTTATGAGGAAGAATCCTATGATAAAGAAAAGGTAATCAAATTTGAGAATGATATCAAATCATTAAACTTAATTCCAAAGTCGATACAAGCTCAAAATATTGATAATCTAATTTCCGATAATGAAAATTATGTTATAATTATCATTGATGCATTAGAAACAGGGTATACTTTAAGGTTACTACCTCAGTGTAAATACACTCCATTAGTTCTATTGCATCGATCAATACCTGACTTAAATATGAGAATTTGTCTCGACTTAGGAATTTCATCTTATGGTAACGTTCCTTGCTCCATCACAGATCTGGGTTCAATCTTACTACCTGCATTGGAATCCAAATCGTTACCAACAGATTCAGATGAACAAATGTCCTACAATATCCTATTAGCGGAAGATAACTTGGTCAATCAGAAGTTGGCTGTCAAAATTCTACAAAAGCATGGACATCAAGTTACAGTTGTTGAAAATGGTCAAGAGGCAGTAGAAGAAATCCAATCCAATAACGTTTATGATGTGATATTGATGGATGTGCAAATGCCTATAATGGGAGGATTTGAAGCGACTGGATTAATCAGAGAGTGGGAAAAGAAAAAATACGCAGATGCTGCAATTTATTTCAAAACTCCTATCATTGCATTAACTGCCCATGCTATGCTTGGTGACAGAGAAAGGTGTTTGAATGCTCAGATGGATGACTATTTATCCAAGCCTTTGAAACCGAATTTATTGCTACAAACAATTGGTAAATGTATTCACAATTTAAATCAAATGAAACAAATTAGTATTAAATCTAAAATGGAAACAAATGATCTAAATGAAATTCAATTTAAGAAATACATCAGAGATGAATTGATTAGAATGGGTTCTCTTAATAAGCAAGATTCTAACTTAATTGATAAAATCAATACAAATTGACCAACCACTTCATACACCTAAGTTCCTCTCCTTAACTTTTGTTCTTATGTATATTATAAATATAAATTTCATATCTCATAAAAAACTGCATCACTAAGAGTTACTTAACCTATAAATGTATGCGTGTTGATGTATGTGTCGAAAACTGATACCTCAAGCGAAGGTGTAAACATAATATTGGACAAATAAAGTACCTTCCTCATCTCTGACAAATCTCCCCTTACCAATAAAATTGATATCTTTGACCCATTGTTCATCCTTAGATTCTTCATCTAAGTAAAAAATAGGGTGATTGGTAACATAACCATCTTCGAAACTCATTTCGGAACTTTTACCGCTGGTGACTGCAACAACGTGTTCACCAAATTGGACAACACCGGAGTACTTGACTAAACCTGTCTTACCATTGGCAAACTTCAAGTACATGTTACAATCCAAATGACCGGTGGATGGGTCGTGGGCAAACAAGGTGATGTCGTCCTTACCGTGAGTAATCTCAGCATCGAAAGGTCTGGATGGGTCCAAGGATTGTACGGAACCTCCGGTGATACCGACATATTGCATTGTGGCGGTTTTGTTGGAATAAACCAGTTGTGGTTCATCGGCCCGAATGTTAAAACTCAACACTGGCTTCAGGGCAGGGGTCATGGATGCTTGTGGTACAATTAACATAATTTACTGGTGTATAGTGTATAAAGGAGTCACAGTCATGTCATAAAATTGTTGAGTATTTTTACGGCAATTTGACATAACAAAAGTCCGAAAAAAGTGCTCAGCAGAAATGGGGGTTTTTATTAACTCAAATCAAATCCCGCTTTCGATTCAATTGCTTGGATTAGTTTCCGTCTCAAAGTCTCCCTGTCTCTATAATCGGGTATCTTCAACAAGTTGACACAGGTGGACGCTGTTGGTAGCCTCGTTAAATCGGCCCTACCGACATTTCTAATACTAAACCTTGGCTGCAATTCTTTGAACCCTAGTAAGGGCTGTTTGGAACATGAAGTGACAAACTTCAAGAAATGTTTCATCTGATCAGTATCAAAGTCCTTCAATACGTGATACAAATCCTGAATGGTTTGATCCTCCAAGATAAACCCGCCTCCGTTGAGGTCCATATTGTTAAAAAGGTCATCGATATCGACCTCACTTTCATCGCCACCCGATATTAACCTTTGTAGCTCAAATGAATCAAATAGTGATAGCAATTCGGGCTTGATTATACAAAATAAACCCTTGAGAAACTCATCAATGAAACCTTTCATCTGTGACTGTAATTTGAATTTAGTTAATGACATTATGTAGTGCATCAAGTTGGATTTATTCACCAGAATGTCTCTGCCATTAGGTATTAAATCAATTTCAACGTATTTCTCTGTAGCTTGCCTATCATAATACTTATCAACCACACTCATAGTTAAATTCATTGACTCAAGATCGTCATCTGAGGAATTTTTTAATAAGTTTGAGATTTGTCTAAACATCCCTAGATCAATTTCTTTTATATCATTAAACGATAAACTGTTATCTCCCGTCCAGCGCTTTAGAAAGAAATTGACAAATTCAACATCAATTAACACGTTATCATAAATGCATTTACCAATAACCATTCCTAAAAATTTCACCATTGACAAATATAGCTTAAATTCATTTGATTCCTCGATTTGTCTTTGTTTACAATCATAGAACTTAAAAAATAGTTCATTATTTGGGTACAATTTGAAGTTTTGACCCAAAGACCAGAATTTCCAATTGAACATTAAACCATTTAGTTCATCATCGCCTTCGTGTTGCTTATTAATTGACTGATCGTGATCTTTCCTGATAAACTTTTGTTTGATCTCATCTATGATTAATCCCAATAATTCTTTGGTTAGCCCACCCCCATCGATTCCTGCTTCGTTTTGGCCAAATCCATCTTGAAATTTTACACTGATAGGTTCCTTGAATTGGGGGCCTAAGGGAGCAAATGCCAAGAAGGAATCATGCAATGTATTCTCTCTTGAGACAAGTCCTTGCAACTGGTGTCTATATTGATTGGTTGACAATTTGTTATCTTCAATACATTGGTGGAAAATTTGGGCCCGTAATTCAAATGGGATCAAGAATGGTACACAGAGTAAGATTTTGGTTTTGAAGTTTAGATTAACATTTGGGTCTTGATTAATGTGTTGACCCACTTGATTCAAACAATTCATTGGTATGTTGGTTATGTGCCAAAAGTTTGGATCTAATACTTTCATTGAATAGTTTCTTGAGTTGATGGTTTTAGCCAATGAAATACATGATTGCAAAAGATCACTAATTAAGGGCGAATCTGAAATGGAGTCGCTCATTACATCATTGAATAGCTGCTTGACTACGGACATATGTTTAATGAAAATCTCATTGGAGATGTTCATTTTTGCTAATATCTTATCATCATCGGTGCTGAAAGTGAAGGAAGCAATATAAAGTTTGTTCATATACATCACCTCGTATGGGTCATTGGGTTGTGAATGCATTGGCCCGTGCTGAGTTAGCTTTATCATTATTTCATTTTCAATGGATGAGTAGATACCATCTTCTTGAGAAGTTGAGATCAGTTTGAAGATTGTGTAAGTGAACTTTGCAAGAATGGATTCTTCAGAGATCGCCTGCACCACGTCTTGGTAAAAAGAGCTGCTGATTAATTTGAAATTGAAATTCAGCGCATATTTGTAAGCGAAATTTAGCAATATGTCACAGAACAAGGAGATTGAGGTACGACTGCTGGAGAACTTCAAATTGAAGTATGCTTGTATGAAAGTCAGTATCTGGAAGTACTCGTTGTATGTGGCGCTTGAGGGTATATTGGCCAACTGTGGTAAAATCGGATCTAAAATGTTCAGATGGGCGACGGCTGGATCGCTGGGGTAGTTATTCATGACGCTGATGAACGACAAGCAACACTGGCAAGAGGCATTGGGCGACAATATTGTGAAAAAGGGCAGCACCGACGGTTGAGCCTCGCGTCTCTGCAGAATTGTCACAATCGCATTGATGAACGGATCTGTGGATATGCTGGAGCGGCTGCTTTCAAAACAGACGATTGAGGTGTCCAAGATCTCGAGCAGCAGCCGCGTTGACAGCTTTTCAGGTTTCAGCAACGACCTGCCCAACGAGCGCAGCACGAGCTGCGCATCTTCCGCTACCAACGTGTCTCTGATGACTTTTAGCTGAGCTGTCAGGACGTCGTCGTTGTCGCCGTCGCCGCTGGCGGCCATCAGCGGGAAGAACCGGCTCCACACAAACACGCTGCGGCCGTCCCAGGAGCTACACAGCTCGCGGGCCAGCCGCTGGCGCTCTAGCGAGCCTCGCACAAACTTCTGGAGCACGCTCGCAGCCTTGGTGCGCTCGCGGTTGGCCTCGCGCTGCTGCTGCGAGGCCGCGAGCGAGCTCAGGAACTGTGTGCCCAGCGGCGGCGCGTTGCGTGCGCGCCGCGCCGGCCTACGCGCCACACCCGTGAAGTTCTGCATCCTGTCTGGAAGAGCCTGTGACGCGAGGGCTGCGACACCGCCGCTGTCGCATATGTGCCGTCGGAAATCGCCGTCCGTCACGTGACGTAACCACTATGGTGCTTATTTTTAGCAGGGTCCCTTATGGGAGGGCTAGAGTGGTCTTTTTTTGGGTCTTTGTTACTCTTTTTGGCCGCGCTGAGCAGGCACGCTCGTGTGTTTTAGGCGGTAGTGACGGCTTGATAGGTCCGCGGGGCTGCGTGCTTTTGCGGCACATTGAGGTGGACTTGGCGGGCCCATCCGGAACATGGGCGGCGGGCCGTTGGGGCTGTGGGCCGGAAAGACGGCGCTCCCGCCTGATGTTTCAGCTAATTCCGAAGAAGAAGCGTTACGGGTAAAAAAAATAAAGGCTGGACAAACAATGTATGTTCCTTAGGACCAGCTTGTTCTTCCTAGACTGAGATTAGATATGCTGCTGCGTCCACGTCGCCAGCTGCAGCTGGCTCTCGCGCTTGCGCTAGCCGGGGCGCTGCTACTGGCCGCCTACAGTCTCAACTTTTCCGCCCGCGACGCGGCCTCCGGACCCCAGTACTGGCCGGCGTTCTCGGACTCGCGTCACACGACCCCTGCCCAGGGTGAAAAAATCGAGCTTGATTTCGATTTCGAGCTCGATATCGACAGCTCGTTGGACGCCAAGAACGTCTCGGGGGCGATCGACAACTACGTCCAGAACTACATCTCGTCGCGACTGGACTACATCTTCGAGTCCGGCGACTTCAACTCCAACTGGAAGCTGTTCACAGCGCTACATTTCGACAAGGTCCACACGGACCCCTTCTACTACCAGAAGCAGCGCAAGGACTTCCATCTCTACGACCCGCGCATCACGATGGCGGTGTATCTCAACCGGATCGCCCAGAAGGCGCAGGAGACGCATTCTTCAGATTACGTCTCGATCCCTTTTTCCTGGCAGGACTGGGTTGACTTGTCGTGTCTCAACGACTTCCTCGTGTGGGAAGAAACCCAGAGGCCCACCTGTGAGGACGTCATCGACCACGGGATCTTCTACGACCCCTTGAAGGCCGTTGTCGAGCCAAATCACAACATCCACGAAAGCTTTTGTGTCGACAGCGTCAATTACCACGGTCATGTGAATCGCCACTTGTTGCCCGGCTTCGCCATGACCAACGACGCCGGTGAACACTTCAACTTTCTGGAAAAGCGAATCCAGTCAAAGTCGTTCCTTTTATCCACAATGAAACAGCCCGAAAAGCTAGTTTTCCTAACCGACGATGATGACATTTTCGAAGTTTATGTCGAAAAAAATCACCATGAAACAATGATGGAGAACGGTCTCTTTGACGATTTTGTCAGCTCCAAACGTTCCGGTTCGAAGGGTAGAAAAGATATACATTTCAACCCACAGGATGAATTAAAACACATGTCCAAAAGCTTGACGCCAATCGAACCTGAATTTTATTTCAAGAATTTGTTAAACGAGACCAATTTGTTCACCTTTGATGTCCCAAAGGAAAGATTCAGATATGAGCCAAGAAAGATCTTCGATGATTTAAGAAGAAGGTACGATAATTTAACTTCCTCCCAACAATTTTTTGTTGACAACCTAGAAAGTCAACTTGATATGGACTGGGACACCGCACCTAAATTTTTCGCAGAAGCTAATCTAAAGGAACATGACATCAATGGCCATAAAGTTGAAAACATTGGTCATCATTATGATCTAAGATTTTTCAATGGGTTCGTTTCAGAATCAAAAATGAATTATTTCGATAATGTTGATGATAAGATGAAAATTATCTTACACCAACTGTTGCACACTTGGCAATATTTCTCTTTCAATGCTGGGGCAATCTCGTACCCTGCTCATGGTTCATTACTTTCTTGGTATTGGAACTCGATGATTTTCCCATGGGATGCAGATGTTGATGTTATCTTACCTATTCAAGACTTATCTTCATTGTGTATGAATTACAATAATTCAATGATCATCCAATCACCAACTGATGGTTTTGCTAAATACTACCTTGATTGTACTTCTTCAATCACCATTAGAGAGCATGGCAATGGTGCAAACAATATTGATGCTAGATTCATTGATGTCGATTCAGGGATTTATATTGATTTAACCGGTCTAGCTGTTACTGGTGATCCTGGTATGCCTAAAGAAGATAAAATTCATTTTGGGTTATTGGAAAAGGAAAATGGAACCGATGTTGACATTTATAAATTACATGATGAATTTGATATTTACAATTGTCGTAACTTCCATTTCTATTCGCATGCAGATTTATCACCAATGAGGTTATCATCAATGGAAAACTCCCCGGTTTTAATCCCTAAGAATATTGAGCAATCCTTGTTAACCGAGTATCATGAAAAAGCGCTAACAGAAAAACTTTTTGAGCACCACATCTTTGTCGACGAACTTCAATTGTGGGTTCCAAATATCAATATCTTAAGATCAATTCGTAAATTAGATCCTGAAATTCAAAATGATGAGAAAAAATTATATCAATACTATAAAGATCATAGAATTGATGTTATTAAATCTCTGTTGAATGACGAAACTATGTTAATAGAATTAACTCAGGTCTATCTACAAACCAAAGCACATGAGTTGTCTACTGATTTATTGGCTAATCTAGATAGCTTTGACCCCAATAACACAACGGATCCGCTTTATCTCAAATACAGAGAGGAATACGTTGCATTAGCCCAAAGTCACCTCATTCATCATCAGCCGATGAGAAAGTCAATGTATGACTACATGTTAGAAGTTGAAATGCTTCAATTGAACATGGATTTAGAATTTAAAAGGGATGAAGTTCTACTTTAAACAAAAATTTGACATTCTCATCCCACCGGCTAAGCCCTTATACAATCTTAATTTAATGTTATTCTATTGTTCTTAATCTTTATATTCATATGTTTATGCAACATCCTTTCATTTATAACTTCTTATTACCTTATAGCAACATCCTAGCAAGTTTCAGGGAGAAAATTGACGGAATATAATCTCCCTCTCTGCTTTACCCTCCGCTTCCGGACTAACCTCCGTTAACGGCGTCTGTTGTTTGCTGAGCATTTTGCCCCTGTCAGTTTTCACTCCCTTAAAAAAAATAAAACCCTTAACTCCTATAACTGCGGGCTGTAAAAGTAAGCTAATGGACTCACTTTAAGTATTTCTTCCTGGGGACAACTTTAAGCAAAATTCGAGGAACCAATTGCCCCTAGGTGGCTTTTGCTAAGCTAGTGTTGTGTCTTGGCAATGCCGTTTCAGTTTCGGAAAAATCGGTCTTGGCGATGCAGTAAGTATTTTTAGCCGCTCAGCAGGTACCCTTTTTTCAATACGGGAAACTAAAGCCTCACATACCGTCACAAAAATCATTCCTACACTCCCACCAAATGCAAACCGCCGAAAAGTTCCCTTAAACGTCTTTTTTTGGATGGCAATGGGTACTGATGGGTAACAGTTGATGGTGCTACTTTTTAGGTACTTGGGCTGCTTCAGGTGGAACAGCAACGTAGCATACGGATTAAGCTGGCTATAGCACCTTTAGATTTTGCAGGTTGCATTAATTGATGTAGTTACCAGTTACAATGGATTTAGGAGGGGAAATATCGGATTTCCAATCAAATCAATTTATTTAACAATATAACCCCTGATAGGTTGAAATTATAGCGGCTTCGTTAACAAATGATTTAAAAGGGCAATGAAATCACGTCTTGGCCCTTTTAGTGTTACCACCTCCTTTAGAAGAGTAACATAAGCTAGACCGAAAATGAATATCCAGTTCATCTTGACGCTTCTCATGGCTCAGCTAGTTATGGGTAAGCTCAAAAAGACTCCTGTTTATGGTAATGACGGTGCAGGGGAGCTCCTTGCCTGTAAAAATCTAGTTGGTACTTACACTTGGGATTGGGTTGATCCGAAACCTGCTAAGGGAGGTGGTGGAAGAGGTGGCGGTGGCGGCGGCGGCGGCGGCGGTGGCGGTGGAAAAGGCGGTGCTGAGCAGCCTGCCTCCAACTCAACTACTACCGCGACTAAAGGTCAAAGTAAGAAACTTGCCACCAGAGGCAGAGGTAACATGAGTCCAATGTGCCAATATGAACCAGCCACTGGCTCTTATTTGCTCTGCACGGCTAATTTTGCTGACAATAACGAAAAGAAAATGAAAAACCTCATTGAAAACCTTGTTGAAACCTGTGCTCAGTACAATCCTAAGAAGTACACCTTTGAATACTTTGAACATCAGTGGCAAAATGCTACCAAATACGCAGTGTCCGCAAAAGACGCCAATGTCAAAAAGCCATTAAACTACCCCGTCATTCCAGATACTATCAAAGACTGGAAAAGATACTGGGGTACTCAGGGTTTTTATAAAACTGTTGACGATGCTACTATTTTTGCAGAAGCAATTTATGGTTACTACCTTGTTTTGGTTATTATTGGTACTATTTACAACTTTGTTAGATGTTACGGTCTTATTAAATGGGTGAACCAATCCAGAGTGTCCCAACTAATTCAAAGTTACGTCATCTTACCGTCATTGATTCCTGGTGGCAAATATGCTTCAGAATACGGCTGGAAATGGTTTACTATTTTATTCCCAAATAGAATTCAATCTCTTGTTGATTTACTATTGTTTGGTTTACAATTTGGGTTTTATTTTGCCCCATACAATGCCAAAGGTAATATTATCTTTGGTTCAGATGCTAAAAATATTGAAAGATTTGTTGCTGATAGAACTGGTATTATGGCCTTTGGTAAAATTCCACTCTTAATCTTATTTTCTGGTAGAAATAACTTCCTCATTTGGTTGACCGGTTGGTCTTACACAACATTCCTACATTTTCACAAAATCCTATCTATCTGGATGACTATCGATAGTATTATTCATTCCGTCTGTTATGCTATATATGTGGGTGCCGGGTATAAAACATACCTGCACAGATTGTACTATGCATGTGGTGTTGCTGCAACAGTTCTTTGTATAGCCATGTGTCTGTTTGCTTTCCATTCTTTGAGAAGAACTTACTATGAATATTTCCTTCTTGGTCACATTATAATGGCCATTGGTTTCATTGCCATGTGTTGGTGGCATTGTGAAAGTTTAGGTTGGATGGAGTGGATGGCTGCTTCCATTGCCGTTTGGGCTTTTGATCGAGCTTTCAGAGTTTTCAGAATGTTAGGTTTCGGGTATCAAAAAGCTCAAATTGAAGTTGTTGATGAAGAATTACTTAAGATTACAACTAAGAAACCTTTCTGGTGGACAACAGAATCCGGTCAATACGGTTATATTTACTTCGCCCATTGGATTTTCTGGGAAAATCACCCTTTCACCATGGTTTGTAAGAACGGGCAAGTCATTGCTTACATTAAGGTTAAGAATGGTATCACTAAAAGAATCTGGCAGCAATTGAACGCTGGTAACGGTGTTATTACTAAGAGAATTTGTATTGAAGGCCCATACGGGGCTCCAGGGTCTGGTGGTGCTAAGAAGATGGATGAAGTTTTGTTCTTTGCTGGTGGTTCTGGTGCACCTGCCATCTTGGATGCTGCTGCTCATACGTCTAAGGGTAAACTTTACTGGACCGTTCCTACCCTTTCGATGGCCAAAGCTTACTCTGAGTTGGTGAAGGATGTTAACTTGCCTACTGAGATTTACGTCACTAAGGAGGCCGGCGAAGATAGGCAATGTTCCTTAAATGAATTATTCGGGTTCGATTCTTCTGATAAAGAAAGTGTCTCTGCATCAACTTCATCCGATGGTAAAGATTCCTGTAAAGAAATTGATGGTACTCGTTTAGAACTGGTTTCTATTTTCTACAAGAGACCAGATATTGATGGTATTTTAATGAGTGACATTACCTCCAGCAATGAAAGTAACGTTGGGGTTGTTGGTTGTGGTCCTCCTGGTATGATGGATCACTTGAGAAACACTCTTTCAAGAGATGTCACTGCTTATAAAAAAGCTGTTAACTTTTACGATGAGTTACAGGTCTGGTAATTCATGAAGTTGGCTTTCATAACGCAAATTATTTATTTATTTATTTTATCAATTAACTACGTTACAACATTTATAACAGCATTTATTTGAATAATCATGTTGAAGTTACTTTTCTACAACACCGCAACAGCGAAGCTATTCTTGATGCCTGGAATTCGTAGATTAACAAAAATTACTAAAACTTTGTAACTCTATTATTAGTTTATAATGATTATTTTATGATGCCAATAATTAAATTAATCAAAAACCTCCTACTGCATTAGCTTATAAGGGTTTTTAGAAGGTTTGGGACTATTTAAGCTGTTTTTAATTTTGGAATTTCAATATAAAACATGTCAAAGGATAGAAAAAAAAGAACCAGTGAAATCTTAAATTAATTAAAAAGTCAACAATTTCAATAACTACACTATCATACTATCATTTGAGTAGTCACTTCTTTGTCAATCTGCTGAACATACTTTTATCTTTATAACGATAAATTTAATGGTGTTATTGAAGTTTTTGATAACTTACAACAAGAATCATGTCATGTAAATCTTATGCGGAGCACGTTGGAGATGATAAAATTTGAGAGCGGAAAACTTAGCAAAGCCTGCTGCCTTCTATCACAAGTGCCTTTTTCACGAATTATTTACAATATTTTTTATACAAAGACTTAACAAGTAAAAAAACCCTGTAGTTGATAGTGGTATTCTTTAATTACAATTCATCATGATCCACAATAATTTCATCTGCCTTAATATCATCTTTTTCACCATCATCGATTTTCTCAACGACTTCTTCATCCTTCATTTTGCCTTCTTTCTCTTCTGCTTCCTTCATTTCAATGGCATCTTCAATTTCTTTTTGTTTCTGGGCTCTCTTTTGCTTTCTTCTTTCTTTTTCTTCGGCACTTCTCAATTCAGCTAACTGGTGATTGATGAACCCAGATCTATTATCCCATGTGGTTTTGTATTGAGTTTTGAAGTTTTTCAAAATTTCAAGTTTTATATGGGCATTGACAATCAAATCAATCCAGCCATCCTTGAGCAAATAATTATAGCCATCGGCATCAACACTTTCGATTAATTCTAGCAATTCCTGTAATTCTTGAACAAATTCCTTGATGGAGTTGATAGGAGTCATGTCTGGTTTGGATGATCCAGCCAACATACTAGTCATCTGCACATAATCTAAACCTCTTTCTTTAATTTCATCCATAAGTTTGCTTTCACTGCTATCAATTCTTTCAATAAGTCTCAAAGTTTCATCGAAGGAAGTCTGGACTTCGGTAAAAATGGTTTCCAAAGTTTCCATGGCAGAATCCCAATCTCTCAAGCTGACATGAACATTAATTACCTTGATAGCCTTTTCCATCTCATGTAAATTGATAACTAATTGATCCATAGTTGAATTTTCGGAATGGTCCTCTAACCATTCCATAGACTTGCTCAATAACTGAGACAATTGTTCGACGTACTTAGGTTCAATATTTTCTTCGTTATCATCTAATAAATATCTAGTTTCATAAATGAGAGATTCGATTTGATTAATGATTTCAGTCCTATTGCGTAATTCTTCATCTTTAGTATCAATGGTATTGAGTTTTTCATTTAAGGAAATCTTAGTCGCTGGAGCTAAGCCTTGAATATTTGAGACTTTAATCAGATTACCTGTTTTTGGAGTTGCTTGACCTGTCTTGAAACATTTAATTTTGACATTGTTAATTGTGAAAAGCTCATCGGAATCATATTTGTATTGAAGGAAATATTGGTAATCATCACAATCAGAAAGCCTTTTTGGCAAAGTGAAATTATAATTTTGAGATAGTTTATCATCTGTAAAAACATCAAACAACAAATGTGGGTTGTATTCATGATTGAATGACGTTAGATTGAGAATTTTAGGCTCATCTGCAACCATACCTGATTCAATCTTCACCATAGATGATTCTTTGTTGTTGTTAAGAGATTTGATTTCATGAGTGTGTAAATCATGATCAACAATGTTAATCTTCTTCTTTCTCATTAAGCCTTTAATAGCAGCACCTTTCAGAGTTGTACCGAAAACAACAGACTCGTCAGCATTGACACTTTTCAAGAATAATTCATCTGAGCCAAAGTAATCCTTCAAAGTAGATTGGATAATCGGAACTCTGAAAGAACCACCTGCAAGAATGATACCCTTGATATCAGATTTCGAATCTCCTAAGGAAGAATCCAAGATAGATTTTAAATTTTGTTTAACTTTCCCAGAAATGGCATTTTCAAACATTTCCCTCGTTAAGACCATTTTAAAATCAATGTCCTCATAGAGAGATTCGATATTTACCTTGGCTTCGCTGTTAGCAGACAGTACCAACTTAGTTTTTTCGGCCACAGTCCAAACTCTTCTCAATAATTTTGAGTTGGCGAACAATTCATTCAAAGGGACCTTTTGTTCAGTTGAGAATTGATTGAGGATCAGATCTCTAACAACTCTAGTAAATTCATGACCATTAATTTCAGTATCGTAACCGTAGCCTAACGTCTCCAAATTGATGGTTTCGTTGACATTGCTCAAACCAATCAAAGTGGCCTTTGAAGCAGAGGCACCGATGTCTAAAACAAGATACGTTTCAACATCCTCACCAAGATCGGTCATTTTTTGAGCGAAATCCAATCCAATGGCTAACCCATCATCGACTAACGACACAATCTTCATACCTGCCAACTCAGCAGAATCTCTCAAAGACTTTCTCTGAATTTCATTGAAATATCTTGGAACGCTCAAAACCAACTCGGTGATTTCACCATCTTTGCTGTACGTGTCAAAACTGGCCTCCTTCCAATGTTCCAAAGCTCTCTGTTTGATTTCACGTAATTGCATTCCTAGAATTTCTTCTGGGTATAAAGATGCCTGCCTGGACTTCTCTCTGCTCAAAACATACACGGTACGATTTAACATAAGTGCCACATCCGTACCAGGGAAGGTTTTCCTGTACAAATCAATTGAATGCTGGTCGCATCCGTTCAAGATATCCTTGACGCCAAAAAAGCAGAAACGGGGGTCCTTTGAGCACTGAGGCATCGCATCTGAGCCGTACTTTCTACTGAGCATGGTCAAATCTTCGTTAGGCACCGCAGCCACACCGGCAAGACCCTTTCTCTTCGATTCGGGTGTCAAAAGAAGATCAAATTGCACATTTGGCGCCACAAGAATGGCCTTGGAAAACTCAGAGCCCAGGTCCACACCAAGAAGCACTGCCTGTGCCCATTGCAGCAGACAGAAAAGCCCAATAGTGAGCGCTAATCTCATTTTCCAGATACTTTTCGATAAAGAGTAAAGAATACACGTAAGCCAACACGGTTTTTTTGGGAAGACTTCCAAGGCTCATGATTTATCCCCAAATTCTATTAAGTGGAATATTGGGCAATATATGTGATTGTAAGCCTGTAAAGGCAAATAAACACACCAGAAGAAGGAAACAGGGAACTCCTAAAAAAAGCTCAAAAAAAGGACCCTGTTTGTAGCTTTAATATAAGGTAAAATGTTTTCAAAGAACACGTATTGCTTTCAAAACGCGAAAAAAGCGAGATGAAATCAAAAGGTTCCGCTGTATCATTTACAACGTGTCTATATTAAACCTATGTTGTTTCTGGGCCTAATTATGCCCCCCTTTTATATCACATGCAGTATGTGGAAAATACAGTTGAAATATTTCAATAGAATTTCTTTCATACGTAAGTTATTCAAATCATGTATGGGCACCGGAACAACGGCGATTCCCGAGACCCCCGCCAGAGGGCTAGGCGAGGAGCATGGTGGGACTCTCTAGGCTTGAAATGCTCTCCGAAATTGCGCCCCAATCCGGACTTAGCAGCCATCAGACCTTCACTATCTCATTGGGATGAAGCCCCAGAAGGTCTCAAGGAGGTATCCGCCCTGCGTGCCAAGGCGCTAGGGTTATTTAGTGGACCAGGAGCTGAGTTGGATTCGAAACTCACCAAAGAGGACCTCAAATCTAAATTAGAGTCCAATGTCATTGTGGAAGGGAAATCCATCAAAGAGAGCGATCTAATACCGTCTGATTCCAAGTACTCTAAATCATTGATTGTTTTGAAGCAAACAGACTCTTCACTTGTGAGGTCTGAAGTTGAAAAGTTCTTCAACTCTATCAATTACCAGGGCTCGATAATAGACGTGAAAAAGGTGTCAAAGGATGAAATTTTGCTCAAGCTGGACAACTCAAGATCAGCTACCTTGGTGTCTACATTGGATTCTAAGGATTTTAGAGTTATCAGACCAAATGAATACATTGCATTCGACGATCCACTACTTAACAAATCTTCTACAGTCGTGCTAAATGAAATAACCGAGTCTCCAAAGACATTATATGCCAAAGGTTTCAAATCTACCACACGTGAACAGCTGATTACCGACTTGAGTTCATATGGGCAATTAATATCGCTTAAATTGTTTCCTGACAGCTTACTTCTTTTGGAATTCAAGCATGATATCAATAACGAGGCTAGAATCGAAATACAATCGAAATATGGCATAGGTCTAAGACATGCCTGTTCCAATAGAACGAACCATTATGTTCAAAGTATAAGGTTAGCCAATGATAACCTCAAACTGGCATCATCCTCACAGCAATTAAAAGGGCTGTCCAAAGTCGTAGCAACCAACATGATTGAGTTTTTCAATATGATATCACTGGAAGATTTGACAAATGATGATGTATTCCGTTATATTTTTAGCACCTTACAGAATGACCTAAGTACGTTCGAAGGATTTGTAAGACTGGAAATTCCGCAACCCGAAAAATCCCAATACGATGACTTCCAATTGGATTACGGTCAGGTCTACGTCCAATTTGACAACAAAGAACATGCTTCTATATGTTTAGAGACATTATGCGGTAGGATGTTTTGTAATAGAACTGTATTTGGTAGATTCGTGGATCCTAAAGATCATGAAAGATTTAACTAAAAGTGTTGTAATTTTCTGTATAATTATTTATAAAGCCTAACAATTCCAGAATGAAGGAATACTACATGACTTTCTAGCCACAACACAAAAAAATAAAAACGGATATAAGGTATATAGTTTACGATGATTCTATGCTTGACAAAGTATTGATAATGTCACTAACACTTTCATCGTGGGTATGTCTAACTAATAAATCGTACAATTTGGCATTCATATTTTTAGTTATACTTAAGCTCAATTTGATTATCTTATCACTTTGAATTGTTGGGAATTGTCTCAATAAGCTCATGGGGGATTTCGATTTAAGTATCTCATCTCTCATCAAAATAATTTGTGATACAATGAATACAATATTCATATGACACCCGTAACTAAACAAGAAGTCCCATAATTTCACCACTTCATCTAAAGGCGGAACGCTCGCACTCAGTGTAAGAACAAGTGGTAATGCATATATTTTTGCTGATAACATACACTTAGACAAATGTGTGAACAATTTTTTATCAACCGAATGTAGAATCAAATCAACCAATTTGACACCATCTTGGACCCCACGCAAATTAGAGCAACAGTATCTGGGTATGTTTTCTCGTATTAATGTTTGAAAAATCCCAAATGCTTCCGGCTCACTTCGACTAACGTACAGAGTGACACCTGCTAGAATATTCATTCCCTGAACATAATGGCTGATTATCTCTTCTTCACTCACCGTCCAAGCAAAAACATTCAGTAGGCGAACAAGCTGATCTTCAGATACCTTCTGTTGAAAGTGCTTATCTTGAGCGAAGGTACGGAAACAATCATTTTTAATTTTTGTTTTAACCAAGGGCATCGCTTGTTTAACAACCTGACCAGAATACCATTCTGTTTCAACCGGAGGACTTCGTAATAGTATACTCCAAATATAAATCCTATAGGGACAATTTTCTGGCATCCCATTAACTAGGATGCTGTGCCTCAATTGGGAAAGAGAAGATGATATTATATTATTGTTAGATGGATTTTCGATGAACTTCTCCAGTGCGTCTTTGCGCCTGCGATGGTGTTGGCGAGTATTTTGATTCGAATTCTCCTCACCCACAACAGAACTCTGCGCCATCAAAAGAGGGTTCAAATGAGTCATAGATCCCACTCTACGGGCCATTCTTTTGTATTGCTATATAATGTCAATGTTTACATCGCTTTAGAATTTTATTTGAAACACTCATCATGCTCAGCAAAAGATATCTTAGGCTTTATGTATATATATGTAATTTTGAACTCTAACTACTGTTCTTTATCTTTCAACTCTGCATCCTTAATCACCTTATAAAAGCTGAAAGGCTCGTATGCATAACCTTCACCCTCAAAAAATTTACTCATGGCTTCGACCCAGTGCAATCTTAGCGAATGTAACATGGCAGAGGTACCTTCCATGACCACCAAGATGGCTACCGTTAACACAAACCACATGCCAAAAAGTAAAAAGACCACCACAGATCCCTGAAATCCACTTTCGCTGTAAGGCACAAATGAATTTTGGATCGTCATATCCCATAAAACTGCACTCAATTGGTTATGTGCCAAAGAAAGTGCCCATAGTCTCAAATAAGAGGCAGTATGTGAGACACAATTTAGGCAAAACTCAATGGTGTGAATCACTTGATGAACAACGATTTCGCCCATTTCGAATTCTTCACCCTCCTCCTCTTCACGGAAATGAGCCATAACTTCGATAATATCAGGATCTTCATCTTCCTCTAAACCTGTTAATGCATTGATTCTTTTTATTGTGGACCCGGTAGAAGAAACGGTATCAAGGCCAGTGGCCGGAGCAGGGCTTAAAGAGGAAACAGCCATGGCTGCATCCGCTGCTGACGGAATGTTAATCGAAACATTATCATCATCAAAAAGTGAAGCGGCATCGGTAGCTAAATCATTAGTACCACTCTCACCGGTGGAAGGTAACACCCCAATGGAGAATCTTCTATCGTTAGTAGGAATGTCGCTATAACCTAGTGTTATACCACCGTTGGTATTATTATGCTGTCTCTTCAAGGCCAATGGTTTGTACAATAATAACCATGGGACACAAACCAAGGCTATCAAAACTAAAATGTATTGAACAGTGGCTTGACCAGGATATAGCTGTTCGTCTTTTGCAACTTGCCCGGGAGATAGAAACATATTAATTAACATATTTAATAACCCAGGAGGTGGCTTACCTATGGCGTTCCAATCAACTAACCATTTATAGATGATGGTCAATGATAAGTATCCAAAAAGCGATTGCATAAATAATAACCCCGGAATAAAGTTCCCCCAAATATCAATTTTAGATTTGAAAAATTTATAGTTTGCCAATGAGAAAAGGTACGAATATGACATATGAATAAACCCCATCAAGATTGACAGTTTCATTTTGTATGAATTCATGAATAATAAATTATTTTCGGTACCATGCCATGCAGAATCAATACCAAATGGATATGCAAATTTAAAGGTGGCAACAATTGAATCACCTTCATTGAACTTTTCAGGGAACTGCCATCCTGATGGGAAAAGAGTCATTGCCTTTGAGAAAAGATCATTGTACATTAATCCAGTGTACATTGAGAAAAATCCCATTAATAATAAGATGTATCTACCAGTGTAAGCCATGTCAAAGATTTCATCACGATCATTCATTTTACCAATCGATTTTTCATAAATCACCAAGGTTAAAGCTGCTAAAAAGAGCAAAAACCCATGTCCCAAATCACCAAACATGATGGCAAACATGAAAGGGAAGGTCACAATTGTTGCTAATCCAGGGTTGACTTCTTGATATGTGGCAATACCATAAGCATCAATGATCGATTGAAAAGATTCTGTGAATTTGTTAGTTCTGTGGAAAGTCGGAGGGGTTCTATTTGTTTCAACAACATTCAAAACTGTATTCAAATCTCTATCAATTGAATTTGTGATTTCTTTCATTGCTTTTTTGACGTCCATCAAATCAGTTACTGGAATCCAACCTTCACCGATGAGACACCTTCTAGTTTCATCATAGTTCAATAGATTCATTATGGAATAAATCGATTTTTCTTGACGAATATTTATAATCCATCTTTCAATCGAGATGGCCACTTCTTTTAACTCAGCTGTTAATAAATCATCACAACTTCTTTTCACTGATGCCAATTCGTCAATTCTTTGGTTAATATCATTCAATAACAAAGGATGAGTGCTAGGATCGGCACTAATCGGGTATATTTTACCATCCAAGGAATCAACGATCCGTTTACATTTGTTTAGTAGAGATTGACCATGGGTGAAGATCATAAAAATACATTTTGGTCTCTCTAATTCACCATCATTTTTATCGCTATGCAAAGATTCTTCAATAGGGATATGATTGATGTATAGGTTACCTCTCAAGGCTCTCCAGCAGATCCTTTCTAGAATAAAGAATTTTTGCGTGTCAATTGTGCCACAAATGAAATTCATTGTGGCACCTAAAATGTTCATTTCAGTTTCCCCTGTTTGAACAGGCTGGCTAGCGGAAGTTCCGCTTTGACCTGATTCCAGACGTATGGAATCCACCAATTGGGTGTTATCATGAAATCCCGCAACGTCCTCCTCATCACTGCTGATATGGAACATATCTTCCTCCTCTTCGCCTGATGCAGCCAATTGGTTTGTTTCTGGACTCAATTTGGCACCAAAAAACCCACTTGTACCAAACAAAACGACTCTGTGCATTTCAGCTTCTTCGAGACGTGTTTGGACTTCTTCATAACTTTTGACTAAATGTTTCACGTTGATATCGTGGTTTTCAATTTGGGTCATCATATCATCGATGTCTGTTTCCGAGGGCAAAAACTCCGCTCTATTTTGCAAGCTGGGTTCACGGACCATCGCGTCGTAGGCCGCAGTAGTGACACGCACCCCTTTAGACGCCAATTGTGCTCTCAGATACTCCAATTGGCGTTCGGAGGTATCGAATCTTCTCATCTCGTCGATAAATACCCTCTGGAATGCACCGACGTTGGCGTTCGCATCGCGGAAATGGACGCAGCCCATGTCTCCAATGGTCGCAAGACACCTGCGTGCAACGTCACGGGTGATGTAGAACTGGACAAGGGCCATTTGGGCCGAACCTGTAAGATATGACGCGTTAGTATCGATAATCCATAGAAAGCAAATTAAGCGTTAAAGGAGAGCAGAAAAGCCCGCAAAAAAGCTCTACATACGGTGCATGTCCGAATCTGGCAGCTCAGGCCCATTGAAGAAGCGTGAAAGCCGTTCCTTCAACTCCATGGATCTTTGAGAGAATAAAGAGTGCCGTGTTAAATACGTCTGAATTTAATTAGGCTTTGAATTTTTACACTCTGCCTTAAAGACATATATTGATACCTCTGTGATACACTAAATTGCAATTATCTCGCCATGGAGGGCGCCTATATTTTGCCGGACCTGCTGAGGGTGCAGCAGCTGGTGCGCCTGTTGGAAAAGAGCCAAATTCGGCTCGAAACGGCCCGCGTGGCGCTCAGAGGCTACCGTGCGTATTTTGTCGAGCAATGGCTGGCGCAGAGGAGGCCCGGATGTCTTATTTTGACGTTCACAGGTGACCAGGAGGACACTTTGGATGCTGTGCAGCTTTTGATTGCGGCAGAAAGACCGCTTCCAGGGCCGTTTGTGGCTTATTTGGATTTCTTGACCCAATTGGGGACGCCCACAGCGACGGACCAGGGCGTGGTGTTCATCACCGACTTGGCTGACTTGGACGCCGAGCTGTTTTTTGTGCGTTGTCCTAACAACGACGTGCGTAGCAGCTACCAGCTTTACAAGGTGAACTACGACTTGAAGGTGCTAGGTGTAGCTTCAAGAGCAGCTACCACTATCACAAGCCCAAGCAGCACAGTGGAAACAAAGCTCAAACAGGTGTTTAACTACCCTGATGAGGTGTCCATTGAATATTTCGTACCTCAGATGATCTGCTTAACTCAAGTGTGCCTCTATTATTTCAACTTGTTGGATTTGTCGAGGTGCGATGGTCTACTATGTGATGAGACGCTGGCAGCTATTGAGCGCTGGTGGGAAAAAATGGCACGTGTAGACACTGTCTTGTTACTCAAACAGAGGGGCGCAAGTGTGCCCATCCCAGTTAGCATGTTGACTATTGTTTCCTTTACAGCTCTTTTCAAATCAACACTGGATCTAGGCGGAAACCAATTCAGTCCACCGAAGGACATTTTGGATGTGGAACGATTTACTCATTGTGTACTTTCTTTCCAAAGGCAGCTGAGGTTGACACCAACGGGCTTTTTGAATGGTGAGACCTTCACAGTGCTGAGCAAGTGGGCTTCGCAAACGAGTACCAATTCTACCTTTACTAAGGATTTATCTAAAATGAAAAATATGGTTAAATCTACAGTTAATGATTTGAGAAATACCAGTGGGTCCATGGGTACATCCAAAAAGAATGGTGGGTCTTTGACTGATTTCCAACTGATAAAATCTTGTCAAGATTATGATACCTTCAGTAAGCTTAAGCTAGGTAAACGATGCCAATTTCTAATAGAGGGCAAGGGTGTACCATTTGACATTGTTGAATATATTGACAAATTAGCTTTTAAACTATTGTCACCAGCTTCATTGACTCACAACTCTAACAACAGTGTGGACTCCTCCCTTAGGACCAATTCTAGACCAAATGAATCTGTTGCGGCAGGATTTAGACAATTCTCTTTCGGAAATAAAGAAAGAGATCCAAATTCGATTTATCGGGTAAATCATCCTTTAGATGAAGCAGCCCTAATGGAATCCGACATAGATGAGGATCATGTCGAAGGATTTGATTATGATCACCAATTAGATAACGATAATGATGATGTTAAATTGGATGATAATGCAGTGTTATACCAGAAATTTACACCACCATCAGGTGAAGGACTAGAATCTTTTGTCGGAGATTTTGATTCAAAATCTAGCTTTGACGAAGTAGAATGTTCCAATTTTTGCAAAATGGCACATGACGATGAATATATTTGCTTCAAATCTAGAACAAATAGAAGAAATAGTATCCCATTGGTTCAATCTGAGATGAATATCAATTCCATTGAGCCTTTAAAAAGAAATGCAAACAATTCCAATATGTTACAAAGGAAAAACTCAAGAAGATACAGTACTCATTCTTCTTTGAATAAAAATAACGCATTGAAAAGTTTAAAGAATAACAGTAAATCAGATGTGAATACATTGGAACCTATTTTCATTGATGATACCAATTGGGAGAATACCAGCACAAATGTTAACCACGAACAAGGTAATAATCACTCTTGGATCACATATCAAAGTGAATCAATGTATGAAACTGCTATTGAGAAAATGTCTTTAAGACGTGTTCAAAGTTTACCACTTATTCTACATACCGATGCATACCATGATGAATTTTTTGGGTTGAGAACATCGACTAGTAATTATATAACATCGGAGGTTTTGGCAATGAAATACCTGAAAATGAAGGTGAGTTACCAGACACAAGTACAACAAAAGTTTAATTTATGGAAGCGCGATTTTCAATTTATCAAAGATGATATTACGATCAATTCCAATACCCATTGGCTTTTCAACGAAGATCAATTGAACTCTCCTGTTTCAATGCATGAATCTTCCTCAATAGCAACCGCTGCTACCACAGGGGCAATGCTTTCCAAAACTTCTGCAGCAGCAGCTGCTGTAACTGCATCTTCATCACCAATGATACCAGCACCTTCATCAGCTTTCATGCTGAACAGAAATGCATCGACCAATGCCAACCAGGCTACTTCGTTAGATTACCAAAAGGTACTACAGAGACAGACAGATTTGGGAAAGAAATTCTTCAACGTCTCAGAGTCGAATAATAGACTAAGGTATGAGTTACAAACGTTACTACGTAAAACAAATGACTTAGAATCATCAGTCGCACAATTAAAAGATTTAAAAATGAAAACATTATATGAAAAAGTGGACGCCATTTCTCTTAAACTTGATCAATATGGGTCTTTATCTGCTAAAACATCACACAAGTCAGAAGAAGGATCAGAAGAGGATCAATCACTTTCTAATGCAAATGATGATGTCATTGAGAGAATTTGCTCGAAGGATGGTAAAGTCCATTGGAATCAAGTACAATGGGACCAAGTTGCAATGAGGCCTCATGTGTTGATTTATATCATTTTCCGTTGGTTGGCTTATCTAGTCTGTAGATTAGACAACCAATTTATTGAACAACAATGGGCTAAAATTGATAGAAACAACACTGTCACGAAGTTTTTTAAAGAGATGTATGATAAAGGCGAACGATTAGTCAAGGGTGAGAAGCATAAAGATGATTGATCAGACACTGAGACTATAAATAGTTATTTAATTCTATAGCACTGGATTTTATATTGGTTAAGCATTGTTGAATTTCCACGTCTTTGACTGCATTTTGACGATGAATTTGGTCATTCTGTGATTCCAGTTGGTCCACCTTTACTTTCTGTGAAAGTAGATGATGCTTTGCTTCTATGGAAATGTCCCTCTTATGCCTTTTAGCTGAGTCCAATGTATACTGTAGTAAGGATTGGTATTGGTCCAACAATTTTTCTAAATGTCGGGTCAAAGCCATTTGACGTTGAATCTGAGTTAAAAGTAGCCCACGCTCGCTTTCAAAAAGGGTATCATAATTGACATTGCCTATGACATGAGAAGTATCTACAGGTATCAACTTAGTATTGAGTATTTGAGTTTCGAGATCACCGCCTGTTTCCTCTGAAGATGACGCATTGGGATTTATAAGTGGTTGCGAGGATAGCTTCTCAAAGTCAAGACCTGCCTTAGTAGCCAAGAGCCTCATCTGGGCTTCCAGTTCATCGATCTGTGTTTGATCTTGGCCCAGTTGGTGGATCAAGCGCGTGAGATATTCGTCTGTTTGGCGCTGGATAAACCTCGTCATGTTCTTCGGCGGGTGGTAGGAGTGGACGTCCATTTCAGGACTAGGGCTCGGCGATTGTGGCATATTGAAAGGATGTGTATAAATAAAGGTGTTTATAACAATCCTTACACAATAGGGATTTTTTCTTATATGGGTTGAACATATTCATCTATAACTTGAAATCAAACTAACCACACCTGAGACGCCCCTAAAAGGGGAACATTGGGGGTACCTACAGCGTCAAGCTTTCAAGCTGCTCTTTAAGGCTATCCTGTTTCTTTTTTTGCTTATTCTTTCTTTATTAAAAACGTAATATAAAAAACCAAGTTAGTAGACAGTATATATAGATAAAGTATCAACTTTTAGGATCTATTTCTTTTCCTTCTTTTCCTTCTTTTCCTTCTTTTCCTTCTTTTCCTTCTTCTCCTTCTTTTCCTTCTTCTCCTTCTTTTCCTTCTTTTCCTTCTTGTCCTTCTTTTCCTTCTTCTCCTTCTTGGACTTCTTTTCCTTCTTTTCTTCTTCTTCTTCGTCGCTATCGCTATCGCTGTCATCTCTCTTTCTCTTCTTATCGTTAGACTCTTCCATGACGACGTCATCGTCGGCATTGTAAGCTCTGGACTCGGAGATTTCAACCTTTTGCATATCCTTTTGGACTCTTGGGGCTGATCTCATGTCTCTACCTTCCAAGGCAGATAATCTGTTCTCCACCTTGGCTCTCACGGCCAAACCGTAATCACCGCTGTCGTCTCTTTCTTCAGCAAGGGCGTCGTATCTTAAAGCAACGGCGGCCTTGGCGGCCAACACTCTGGCAATCTTACCCTTGTTCTTCCCTGTGGCCTGACCAACCAAAGAGGCGTGGTACATTAAACCGTACTTAGGCGTGTCGTGCTTGGTCTTCAATGCTCTGAAAAGTGCCTTTTCAGCACCTAAGATTTGGATGGTGGAGGCTGGAGCCTTGGCTAAGGAAATGAGAGAACCGGCATGAGCAATCAAACGGGCACCAATCAACTCACCGACCAAACTAGTAAGATTAGGAGCAATAGCCTTCATTCTGGACGAAAGGTAGTTGGACAACTGTTCACGGTAGGCTGCGAACTCAACAATCTGCTCAGCAAGCATACGGATGTTAGCTAAATCGTCATCGGTGATTTCAGTACCCATAGAAACTTCGGCAGCGGTCTTGACTTGCTGTTCGACTTCTTCAGGCAAGATTTGGGAGAAATCGGTAGCTTCGCAGTTGGTTCTGACACCCATTTCCAAAATGATCTTGGCAAAGGCCACGGAATCGACCACGATCTTGGCCAATTCTGGGAAATGCCACCCGTACCATTCCTTACAACGCATGGCGTAGGTATTGAGTTCCTTGTCCAAGTCGTCCAAAAGGGCAATAGCCTGCACAATCATAACATCGACCTTATCTGGAGAGAACTTGACCTTGTATCTACCGAGAGAGTGGGCCAAACCAAGCGACATGGTTTCCATGTCCTTTTCGGTCATGCCAGGAAGAAGCTCAGGAAGGTATTCTCTGATGGCTCTGTGGATGTCCAATGAGGCTGCGTCACTGACAACGGCGTAGTTGAAGCCCAACTTGTTGATAGAGTTGGCGAGCTTGGTGTCGTCGACAATCAAGGTGGCCTTCTTTTCTGGCTTGGCCTGGTCAAGAAGCTGCTTCAACTGTTCTGAAACACGACCCTCACCAATAGCAGTGGCTTCCTCAAGCGCGTTCTGTGCAGAGGCAAACTTAGAGAAGGCCTTCACCTTGAATTGCGCAAGCACCTGCGCAGCAGAGGCAAGCTCCTTTTGCAGGTCTGACGACTTGTGCAGCTTCTTGTCGGAAGCCTTCAACAGCGCATACCCGGCAGCGGTTTCAGTCAAAACGAAGGACATTTGCTGTGGTTTTTCGTTAAAGAAAGGTGAAAGTCTTTTAAAGATCCTTTTAAAAAATTTTTCACTACAAGTAAGGTTGAAAAAAAAAACTACAGAAAAAAAATATTCAAAAAAAAAAAGAAGCTGAGCACAACTTTGCTCAGCAATATCCAATATGCTCAGCAAGCTTGGCCCTCTAATAACAAATTGTTTCTTTATGGGTCTATTTGTTTATAACGGTGTGCACTTATATAGACTAAAGCAGATGCAACTTAGTTTTACACGAGATTCCTCAAATTCCGCTAGTATTCACAGGGTGATTTTGCGCCAAATTGCTCAGCAAGCATATTCGCAACTCACAATTTGTTTCTTTACGATCCCATTCCTTTATAAGTAGATGCACCTATGTGTGCTGAATGAGATACCACCAGATCCCGCAGGGATCGCTTCTCGTTCTCGAAATAGTGCTCATGATTTTACATGCTCAGAAAGGCTGGCACTCCAAACCCAAGTTGTTTCTTTATACGTTCGTTTCTTTATAAATATATACACTTATGTACACTGAATGCAATACCCATCACCCCCGAAGAACTCTCTTCAAGTTCTCCAAATAGTGCTCATGAAGCGACTTGCCGTCGGCCAAGATCTTCTCACCTTGTTCAATCATGAATTTCAGTCTCTCCATGTCGACATCGTCCGTGTTTGTCTTGAGCTCGAAGCCGACTTTTCGGGCCTGCTGCTTGATGACTCGCACAAGGTCACCGGCAACGGGGGTAAACTCGTCGAGTTTGTGTGTGTGGTCCCCCGTTCTCAATTGATGCATCTCGCCCAAGACCCAGGGACAAACCAACGAGACTTGCTTTTGTGCCGGTAGCACCTGCCCGTTGTGCGCCGTGGCCAATGTGTAGTATCGATACGCCATGGAGTAGATGTCTCTCAAGACTATACGCTTCAGCGACGGAGTCAGCTTCAGCTGCACCTTGTTGTATGCTGTTTTGAATGGGTTTGTTCTCAGTATCATATTAAAATCCTTGAGTGGTTTGTGATACTTACTGTTCTGGTAAACATCAATGGCTATGTACAACGGGTAATTGCGCACCAAGAACTTGAAATATAATACATTGAATCTGTCAAACCACTGCTTTTTACCCCTTTTCAGCAGTTTGTCACCGTGTTCATAGATCTCATCGAGTTTTTTCAAATCCATGAACGCTTTATTGCTGATCATGAAATCGAGATAGGTCAACATGGCGTCAGAACATAACCGCGGCCAGCGCTCAATCATCTGCCAGGCCATGCTGGCCCTATCCTGGACGGTGTCCTTTTTGGAATACAAGATGACTCTGAAAAGTTGATCGAAATGAAACTCGTTGATATCGATCCCTTGGTTCGTTAGTATGTCGACCATTAGCTGTGCCTGTTGGTAGTCACCTCTGGATATGCTGGAGGCAAACAGAGCATCCACTTCCTCTCTGGATACCTTCTCCAGATCTGCCGAGTTTTTGAAGTCGTACTGCGATATTATAATCTTAGCTAGATTGTCATCACGCGACCTCTTAGCATGGAAAAGTAAGGCAGACATTAAATTAGTACTCAGTTTGATGGAATCAACGGGCAAATCAGCAATGATCATGGTTATCAAGCCCCTGTATCTCTTCTGCTTGGAGAGACACTGGATGACGCTTCCCAAGGTGGAATAATGGTAGTAGTAATTGACAGAATTATTGATGGGTGATTGAATAAGGGAATTGAATAATTTGGTGTGGAACGGAAGAACAATCCTCCATAGACGGACAACCAAGTCAGCGTCGTCCTTTGCGGTGGCTCTCTTAACAATTTCATACACCAGATGCAAATATTGGAATAGCATTTGAGACTTCATCTCTTCTTCTTCGTTCAGATCCTTGTGCTCATTGAGACAGTAGTAAGAAAGATCGGTGTCCACTATTTGCGCCACTCTTTCACCCACCGATATGACAATGTCCTCGAGAAGAGCACCCGGGTAATGTATTGAGGCTTTGGAGCCGGTTTCCAGATGGATCTGGTGAACGTTATTGACTATCCTATTGATTTGGTCCATTGTTAATCTGTACTCATTCTTCTGCTTTCTCAAAACGGTACACAAGACACGTAAATTGGCCAAGGAGCTGTTTAAATCAAACTCTGGCTCCTCTTCTATTAGTTTGTCTATTAGCAAACTGGTATTTTCCTTCGATGTCAAACTTTTGTCGTTTTCATTTAGAGCTTTAAGAAACACCCGCGAGGCCAAATTCGGTCGTGACAAAGACACCATGGATTTAAAACTGGTATCTGAACCCTCTGTTTGGCTTTGAGGCTCGCTAGGCTCCTCCTTGGTGTCATTATATTTGATTTCGTACAATCCTGAAATTTTTCCATGGCTATTTCGTGGCCCAGGACCGCTATAAAGTCGGCTCAAAAGCAGACCACAGCGCCGCTGTCGCGCTATTAGTCCCTGTTTTGTCAAAAACATCGCCAACAACCGCCAATGGCCACAAAAAAGACAAACAAAGAGAAACTCAATTGAAAAGAAAGACTCAAAATTTCAAGCCAGATTTTACCAAAATTTTTCAGCTCTCTCTATAGTGGTTTCTGGCACCCATGTACTACCTTTTGATCTGCCTTTTAATACCGTTCTCGATGTTCAGACCAGCATTAGCATTGCCTGTTCCGCTTGGTCTGTCCGCGCTATTTTTCTGGGGAGGCTCTAGCTCTTCAAATTCTTCTAGCCCTGCTGGTTCGGGCGCCAGCGCCGCCTTTCCACCGCCAACGGGTTCCAACATGCCTCCATCCAAGCCTACACCTCCTGCAGCACAACAGTCTGCTCCAGTGAACCCTGCTGACTTTTTTGCTTACGGTTTCCCAGGCCCAACTCATGATATGGCCACTCACCAAGAATTCATCACAGTTTACGACAGGTCAACCAGAAACCCATACTACGTGATTGAACACATCACACCTCAGTCCATTTCTAAGGGTGGGTCTAACGGAGACAGGAAGAACTCTGTGTTCAAGGAAGACGAGTCTGTCCCAGAACTGTTTCGTGCCAAGCTCAGAGACTACTTTCGTTCGGGATACGACAGAGGCCACCAGGCTCCTGCTGCCAATGCGAAATTCTCCCAACAGGCCATGGACGAAACCTTCTATTTGACTAACATGTCTCCGCAAGTTGGTGCTGGATTCAATAGAGATTACTGGGCTCATTTTGAGGATTTCTGCAGAAGATTGACCGGCCAGTACAATTCTGTCAGAATTGTTACTGGACCCCTTTACTTACCTAAAAAGGACAAGGACGGTAAGTGGAGAGTCAGCTACGAAGTCATTGGTAATCCTCCAAACATTGCAGTCCCAACCCATTTCTTCAAGCTGATTGTTGCTGAGCAAAGCAAGAAGAGAGGTGCCGGTAGCAAAGAAGTTGCAGTTGCCGCATTTGTCATGCCTAACGATGTCATTCCAAACGAAGTGCCATTGAGAAACTTTGAAGTTCCTATTGAAAGTTTGGAGAAGAGCTCTGGCCTGGAGTTGTTGAAGAAGTTACCTGTAAAAGAAAGAAAAAGTTTATGTTCGGAAGTCGATTGTGCCATTATCGTTAGAGATTTTTCCAATGCCGTCAAAAAGTAACCTTATGAACTTTGCTTGGATTTTATACTACCAAAACATTTAGACATATTATTTATTACTATTTTATAGATTTACATCAAAAGCATCATGATACACAATAATAAAATGTGCTCTGCTACAAATGTTTGCTTACAGAGCCGTATCGTATGCGGTCTTTATGGTATTTCTCTGTATGTATAAATGAATTTAAACAATGTATCTAACGTATCTAATGCATCTAAGTGAATGTGTCTGGAGTTAAAGCTTTTACAAGAATTTCTCTTCATACATTTTAGCCAATTTACTAACCTTTCGTTCTCCTCTGCCAACACCCTTGACAACTTCCTTATGCAACTTCACTCTGGCTTCTTCATCTGCCATCTGCTTGGTCTTTTCATCCATAATGGCAAGATCTTTACTAGTGTATTTAACCAAATTTTTCTGTGGGGTTAAATCAAGTTTACTGAAGTCTTTGAGTACTGTAGAAGAAGGATCACGTGCGCTTCTAGGAGTAGATTTAAGCTCTACTGGCTTTTGTGGTCTTATAGGTGTGACGAGTTTGAACTTAGCTGGAGGTTCACTAGCTTCGACACTGGATTCACTAGTGTGCTCAGCGGTATGTTCTTCCTCTTCGTCATCATCTTGAGCAATGAAATCTAATGCATCTATTTCGTCTTCTATTCTTTCTTCTTCTTCTGCTACATCTGCTTCTTGTGGGTTGATGTTCTTGTTAGGTGTAAAATCTAAATCAGTGAGGTTGGTATTGAGTCTAGCGGGATTCCTGGTTGGTGTTTTAGGGTATTCAACAGGGCTATCTTTTTGTTTAATCACCTGAGGGGTTTTACGAGGTAATGGAGGTGTAGGTGCACTTGTTTGTGTAGACCCATTACGCATATCCACACTGACGTAATCGTCCACCTCTTCTTCATCCAGGACATTGAGTTTTCGTTGGTCCCTCGAGGATGACTTAATTGGGCTTCGACCTAAAACACTTTGGTTGATATGGTTATAGCCTAATAGCTCATTTTTGAAGTTTTCGAATGATAAAAAGTCATCAATAGAAAGGTAATTTTTGAAATCTTCGATTGAATAGTTAGTTTTCAAGATTTTCAGATCATCGTATTTTTCCATCACAGCTTGAATAAATCTAAAGAGATGATCAAACACAACATCTTCTTCGCTGTTTGAGTTTGATTCTGAGTATAAAATTTTGGTATATGATAAAATCAACTTTAGCTTCAATTTTTCCATCTCTTTGTCATTGGTTATACCGAAAACTTCCTCTGCTTCATTGGTTAGTTTAACCAAAATATACTTGAAAAGTTTGAAAATTTTAATCAAGATGTAGCAATTGTCGTATTTATTGATCGAATCGTTATTACTCATTTCACCGTACTTCTTTAAAATTGGATTTTGGTACATGAGGATGTTGTTTAATAGAGAATTGACATTTTTCAATGAGCTCAAATCAAATTTATTTTCTATCAAACACTTTGGGTTAATCAGTGGCTGATTTGACTGTGACAACTTTAAGATGAATTTGACAATAATTAAAAAGTGTTCCAAAAAGGAATAATCTGATAGAACAATACATTGATCTCTCTTCAAGCAATTTGATAAAATATCAACACTGACCTTTGTTTCGTCATTGAGAATTTGACATTTAATTATTGTGACCCAGTTTTCATAGTTCAAATTTGAGTTCAGTTTCTTATTTGTTAAATAGCCCATTAGGTTATTGAAAATTTTTGAAAACTGATTAAACCCATTAGATGGATCTAAAAAGCTTAAGGGCCTTGAGTAAATTGGCTCAAAATGTCTTGAAGAAATAATCAGTCTGTTGTTGTATTGGTATTTGTCAATGATGTAAGTTTGTAGGGCAATTGGGATCTGTGTCAAATCGCAATTCTGTGATAAGATACTCAAGTTCTGACAGTGCACAATCCGATGTCTATACCCCCAAAACTTCCCCAAGAGCTCAAATAACGACTTGGTCAACATATTACCGTTATGACAAATTAGAATTTTAATCATTAGATCTTTAACATTCTGAGGGATCATTTTCAGAAATTTCAATAACCCTAACGTCGGCGTGCCGGAGTCGTACTGGTTAAACCCATTTGTGAAAAAGATCAATGTGAACTTCTTATCTTGGGGCAATCTTTGCATTAATTCCCCAATTCTTCCCGCTAGATCAGTAGATGAACTATTATTCGAAAGTAAGATCTCGGGCGGGAAAAACGTGGAATCAAGCACCCATAGCGGTGTATTAGTTTCCGGATCGTTAATAGCCGTCTGATAGACGCAACGCGAGCTCAAGTTCATAATGTGCGCCTTGTCCAAAGAAAAAGCGAGGTCAATCGAATCCATTCTCTCCTTCTTCATCCAAGAAAAACTCAGAAAAGGTAAACATAGAAGATTCAGCGTCCGAAAAAGGAAACACGCTCATTTGCTCAGCAGCTAGCCTTTGGTTTGTTAGATAGCAAATTTTTGAAAAATTGAAAAGAAAATACACACAAGAGATTATAAACACAAAACACAAACAAGCGGAAACAAATCGGAAACCCGGTCCTAAAGAATGTCACACGGATTGAACATCTTTCTATATCTCTGTTTGGGACGGTAAGCTTCCGTTTGCCCTTTAATGGGAACTGCCTTAGTTAGCAGCCTTCTTGGCCATGAACCTCACTTGTTCATCAAAGGTTTCGCCAGAAGCACCAGAACCGTCAATAACAGCCACTCTCATGGTGGCTAACAAGTTGTGGGCGGCGTTGGAATGGGCATAGACACCACCGTTGAAGGCAACAGAGGCATCCTTACCAAAACTGGTCTTCACCAAGGCCTTACCACCAGGATGTTCGTTGACGAAATCCTTACAGTTGTGGACAATACCAGAGATGATAACCAAGCCTGGTTGCTCGGAAGCCTTTTGGTGGAACTCGTCCTTGGTCCAAACAGGCAATTCCTTGATTTGAGGCCCCCAGTTCAACTTAGAACGTAATCTGTCTAACTTCTTTTGCTTCTGTTGCAAGATACCCTGGTCAATAGCGTTTTGGGAGAAAGTCTTCAAGTTGTAGGCCCAACCGAGCTTGGCAGTGGCCCAGATGACCCACTTGGTTGGGTCGTACTGGTACCATTGCAAAGCGTTTCTGTAATCGGATGGGAACTCGTGGTGGAAATTGTGGTAACCTTCACCGAAGGTGACCAAGGCAGTCAAAACATGATCTCTTGGGGTTCTTCTGTCATCGAAAGGCTGTTCACCGATCCAGTGGGCCAAGGAGTTGACACAGAAAGTGGCTTGCTGGATAAAGAAGGACTTCAAGATACCGGCATAGATGAATCCGGCCCAGAAGTCGCCAAACAAAACGTAAGAGACGCAGGCAGGGAAAATCAAGGCCATCAAGATCATCAAGGAAAGATAGTGCTTGTGCTGGAATCTGACAATCCAGTCGTCCACCAAGTCGTTGATATCGGCTCTGGCCTTGTACTTAGGGTTTGGGACCAAAAGCATCCAGCCCAAGTGGGAGTACCAGAACCCCTTACGGGCGTCGTAAGGGTCTCTGTTGGTGTCGGTGTATCTGTGGTGGATTCTGTGCGAGTGGCCCCACCACTTGATACTACCCTCGATACAGGAGGCGCCGAAGAGCGCGTAGAAGAGCTTGACCCCGTCGCACGCGTCGTAGGCTCTGTGCGACCACAATCTGTGGTAGCCTGCGGTGATCGAGACACCGCCGAAAATGTACAACACGGCGGCGAGCGCCAAGTCGTGCCATTGCGGAGGCTTGTTGTAGGCTGCAATAAGCCCCACCACCGGCACACCCAGCACCAACATGAAGTTGAGCCAGTTGACGTGGTCGGACCAGTTGGCCCAGGTCCAGTCCTGCTCCGAGATGTGCTTTTCCTTCTCGTACTTGAGCTTCAGCTGCTTGTCTCTCAGAAGGACCTCGGCCACCGAGTCTCTGGCCAACTCCTGAGCAGACACCGTTGTGACCGACTTCGTGCCCATCAGCTTACCGCCGATCCCTGCGGCCACCACTCTTCTCTGCGGACCTTCAGTACCGGCCGCGAGCGCGTTTGCTTGCGTGATGTCGAGCTCGATGTTCTCCATTGCCCTCCATCTGCCCGTCACTTATTGCGGCTGGATTGTTGTGGGCCTTTATATACTTTTTTTGCCTATTCAACAACCCAACAAAATGAATGTGCCGAGCAGAGCCGCCAAACGTCGTCCAGGCCGCGCTAGCGCGGCCGTACGGGCCCGCAAACAGGCTCAACGGGCCCGGCAAAATTGCCAGACCCCACTGGGCTTTTAAGCGAGGGCGCAGCGCCAGCGGTTCGCCCGCTAAAAAAACCACCGCGCCTTCTGGAAACGCTACAGGGTCCGGACGCAGACCAGTCTGCAGCTGCAATTGCGCCCATGCCAACTGTGCTGCCTGAGAGACTGTGGGCCTGCCCGATCTGACGCTGCTGCCAAATTACCCCTTTGGGATAATTATTAGCACTGCTTATTGGATGATTTTTCTTTTCCCCTGTATTATTTCTTTTTTAAAGATAGTGTGATTCAGAGAGAAGGAAATGTTGGAGGCGGCGCCCCAACAGGGAGCGAGAGCGGGTCGCAGACGTCAGCAGAGGAGGCGCTGCGGGCTCGACTGTGTGTAGATATGTAGTAGATAGTAAACGGACGCGTCGCGTGCGCAGCCTTCGTGTGTGCCTGCGTTATCGAAGCTGATTGCTTACAGAACTGTGCTTAGCACAACTGTCACAAACCAGTGAAAAGCGTGCAAAAGGTAATGCTGAAAAGCGTGCAGACGTTTTGTCTGGCACAAAGCGTGGTGCTGGACACATGCACCGTGCTGGCCAACCGCCCAGTAAACTGGCCAGCGGTAGCGAGCCAGAGTGAAAAATACACGAGCGCGACGCGTACGCGTTAGCTGTTTGTCCTGTTGCGAATCAGTCTGTGCGCAGCAATGGTGCAGTGTCCGATTTGCCACACCGAGACATCGCTGCGCGACATCAACAGCCACATAGACACGCACAGCGTGGTGGACTTGACGGAAGAGGAGCAGCCGCAGGCGCCGGACAGTCTTTTTGTGGCTGATGCTGATGAAGAAGAACACGAGGAAGGCGCGCCGGGCGACACGTCGATGGACGCGAGCACCAGCACCAGCACCGCAAACGAAACCAAGCGCAAGGTCAACATCATGGAAATCCTCAGCGGCAACAGGAAGAAACAGAGAACTAGCTACGTGCCGACTTGGATGCGTCAGCAGCAGCAGCACGGTCTCCACGAAATAGCATCGCAACAGGCGCACAACGAACCTGTACTGCTGGAGCAACCTAAGGACGAGCCCGTGGAGGAAAAGACGGAGCACACAGTTGAGAAACCAGCTGAAGTCTCTTCGCCTGCTCTGCAGGCGAAGCCTGCTAGCAGCCGATTCGACCATCTGCCGCTTTCAGAACGGCTCAGACCTACGTCTCTCTCGGACTACATCGGCCAGTCGCATTTGATTGGACCCGACGGGGTCTTGTCAGGCTATATAAGGCGTCAGATCATCCCCTCAATGATTCTGCAGGGTCCTCCAGGATCAGGCAAAACCTCGATTTCGCGTTTGCTCACGAAATCAACAAAATATCCGTTCGTGGAGTTGTCAGCAACAATGCATGGTCTCAGTGATGTCAAGAAGGTGTTCGAAAACTCCACCAAGACGTTCAAGTTGACCAACAAACCAACCGTTTTGTTCATTGACGAGATTCACAGGTTTAACAAGTCTCAACAGGATTCATTGCTCGGGCCAGTAGAAAAGGGTACCATCATTCTAATCGGGGCTACCACCGAGAACGTCAGCTTCAACATCAACAATGCCCTAATTTCAAGATGCAAAATATTCAATTTGAAGAAACTAACAGATGCAGATATCAACCAGGTCATTCGTAACGGTGTAGATGAAATCAACAGAGTCAGGCAAAACAACAATATCAATCCACTTGTCCTATCCGCTGAATCTATTGATCAGATTATATCAAGGTCAAACGGTGATGCGCGTCTGTCGCTTTCGATGCTGGAGTTGTTGGATTCCAAATTCCTCACTGAATCTCCAAGTGTGGCTCAGATAGAGAAACTGCTGACTTCAACACCAATGTATTCGCGCAAAGACTCGCATTATGATTGCATCTCGGCCTTGCACAAGTCAATCCGTGGTTCTGACCCCCAAGCTTCGCTCTACTATCTAACTAAGATGATCCATTCTGGTGAAGATCCCTTATACATTGCCAGACGTTTGATCCGTATAGCAAGCGAAGATGTCGGCCTTGCAGACCCTAGCTGTTTGCCAATGACCATTGCTTGCTACCAAGCGGTAAAATTTGTCGGTATGCCCGAAGCCGACATGGCTCTAGTCCAAGCTGTTATCCAACTAGCCAATGCCCCAAAATCAATAAGAATCTATAGAGCTTACAAGCAAATGAAGGAGCTTTTCAACCAAGACAGCAGATTAGCCCACGCTGAGATACCTCTTCATTTGAGAAACGCACCAACCAGATTGATGGCCGATATGGGTTATTCTAAGGGTTACAAGTATAATGGCCATTACAAAGACGGGAAAGTTAATCAAGAATATCTTCCGGATGAAGTTAAATCGATGGATGTTTTCACAGATAACGGGGGTTTGGGAGTCCTGGGTGGTGATGATATGGGCGATCTGGAGGACCCTGATATCAGAACTTGATAAATAGATTAGTCTACAGTTTTACGTAATATATGTGCTGAGCACTTTTTAGTCCCTATTTGACATCAAAAGATGTTTTAACTGGCTAACGAAAAAATTAGTGTGGATTGTAACTTTTATCTTTAAAGATTTGAATGTCAGACGAGCCTCAGTGTCCGGTTAGCCACGAATCACGTCAAGTGTGGTTGAAACAAAACCCTAATAAAGCTTCTCCACATCAGGAAGGAGCAACTGGTATTGAAGCATCGACAGTCGCCGTGGAAGAGGCAGATCATGGCGCTCATGGTCAAACCATTGAACAAAGTATAATAGACCCTGCTGCAACACCTAGATGGACATGGAAATCTCTATTCTGGGCACAAAGGCCAACGCTGGAATTGGAAGCTGCTCAGCCTTCCCTTGGAACAGAGCGTGAAATCTCTTCTATCCCACGAACTAACTCCTCATCAAATTGGGTTTACCCAAGCGAGCGGCAATTTTATTCGGCAATGCAGCGCAAGAACTGGGACCCGCAGGCCGAGGACATGTCCACAGTGGTGCCACTACACAATTTGGTTAACGAAGTTGCATGGAAATACGTCTTAGACTGGGAAAAGGGCCAGCCGATCAAATTGACGAATTTCAAGGGTGACGCCAGTAAGTTAACTCCGAGGGCCATCATCAACCACTACATTTTTGGGAAGGATTTGCCGTTTGACAGACACGATTGGACCATCGACAGAGATGGCGTGGAGGTTGAATACGTGATTGATTTCTACACAAATAAGATCCAGGAAGGCCAGACTCAGCCTACTTTCTACATGGATGTCAGGCCGAAGCTGAACTCCTGGGCCGCTATCAAAACGAGATTCGGACGTCCTTTTGGATTTTAACATATACATTCGACTCTATATACACTTTTTTGTTTGAATAAATGAATAAATAAACCTTTATGAGTATAGTTTTATTATTTCTTGGCCAAGACACCGGACTTACCAACTTCTTGCATGGTTTCGCCCACCAAAACGTTAGCGGCAAAGTACTTGGAGACACAACGGTCAATACAGAGAGACTCGTTGGTGGTCAAGTTGGAGTCGGAGTAGTTCTTGTCGAAACACTTGCGGTGACAAGAGTCCAAGAGCTGGTTGAACATGGTGGTGATCATATCCAACTCAGCCTCAGCAGCTGCAATCTTTTGCTCAGAAGAGAGCTGTGGGGCAGAAGAACCAAAACCTAAAAATGACATCTTAGTTTCGAAGCTGAAATGGAAGTAGTGATGTTGAAAAAAAAATTCAGCTTATAGAGGGACAGACAGTGAAAAATACTCAAACAGGCTCATGACAAAGGTGAAGTGGCAAATGTTCACAATATCGACGTAAAGCCCACATAATTGAATGAGAAAGCCACACAGTTTACACTTCAGAACATTCTTCAGCCCAAACAGAAACCAGAGCTGAAAAATGCGCTCAAAATGACGTTGTTCCTCATACACTCATTTTAAGCAAGTCACGTGACCAAATGGCTCAGCACAGAAGGTTAAAGGTGATACTTAGTTTTTTATAAATTCGCTAACACTCTTGACTAATAGCCTGCCACCTGTAGTGTAGATCCCGCTGTTGACTACCCATTCGTTTTTCTTTTCGCCCTTTTGTATCCCACTTCTGATGACCACAAATTGGTTAACCAGCGAAGGGAACTTGTACGTCAATTCCAGTCTACTTGTGTGAAGCTTGTTGAGCGGCAGGTCGGTTTCATTGGCGACACATTGCTTATTGACTTCATCTAGGATCATTCCTAGCATACCGCCGTGTGTGAGCAAGGGATAGCCTTGCAGCAGTTTACCTATGTGAAGCACGATGATGTCTTCTTCCTTGCCTTCAGCCTCAGAATTGGCCTTGTTCTTGTGGAAATACAGCGGTTTGATCCCAATGCCCCCGCAGACACCAACCACATTATGGAACGCGCTCAAGCCGCTGGGCAAGTCGTCCAATGACCCCCATTTCCTGGCTGAAGAGTAGTCTGGGTCCTGGGAAAGCTTCTGAACGACGTCCAATTTGCCCAACCTAGTCTCCAGCTTGTCCAGATATCTTTGCTGCTCCTCAGCAGTCCGTGGATGGTCGATGTACATTTCGTATAAATCCGAAAGCGTGTAGTTGTAGGTCACGGCACATCCTGCCACGAAAGTGGCCAACATCAGACGGCCAAAGTACCATTTAGGACCGGTGGCGGTGTAATACGATGGGGGATTAGGATATTTGGTCGAGTAGAGGCGTATTGAGCGCCCTAGACGGGGAACAACGCGCTGCATCGGCTGATAATTGATTCGGTGTCTAAGAAAGAAAGACTAGCTGTCACAAAATTTATACACATAGAAGGTGCTATTGGATAAGTGATCTAGTAAGTATATCAACTTTATAGAAGGCATCCATAATCCTTACAGCGCGCTATGTACAAACCTTACAGTATGATGTATAGACACCAGTATGCGCAAGTCCTGCTTGCCTAGTAGACCGTGCCGGCGATGACAACGTGGTCCAGCTTCTCGTCATGGTCCTCGACCTCGATTTTCTCGACCAATTGTTCTTCTAGACCGATTCCCACCAAGATAGGCCGGTTTCCGCCCTTCTCTTGGTACCTCTTGATGAAGTCGTCGTAGAAGCCGCCTCCGTAGCCCAATCTTTCGCCGGTCTTCGTGAAACCCACGCCTGGCATAACCAGCATGTCGAGCGACAACAAGCTGAAGGCGTCTAGAGAAGGTGCAAGCTCCGGCTCCCTGATTTTGTAGATGCCTCTAGGCTGCAGCTGCTCCACCTGCGTGAAGGTTTCCACCTGGACGAAATGCAAACAGGACCTCTGTTTGGGGAACCGCTTCAGATCCGCGCTAGCCAACGGCACGATTCTAGGGAGAAACACGTTCTTGCCCAGCTGGAAACACTTCTTTATCAACGGCATGGTGTCTGCCTCCGCAGACATCGACATGAAAAGTCCGATGTTCTTGGCTTCCGCGAACTGCGGCAGCTCACTGATGCTGTGTGTCAACACAGCCGACTCTGCAGCTACCTGCGTCCGCGGCTTGCCCGCGAGCACACTCAAAATGGTCTTGCGTAGCGCACCCTTATCGAAGCTGGCCATTTAAAATGTGATGACTCAATCTATATTCTAGTGATTAGATAAGTGTATGCCATTTTTCTAAGGGTGTGGAATTTCATCTCCAAGTTTTTCCATTTGTCACTTGGTCCGCATTGAAATTTTTTTCTTTTTTCTCTAGTGATTTCGTCTAGTGCCAAGGCCGTTTGGCCGAGTCTGGCCCGTTTGGAGGGGTTCCGGCATAGCCATGGCCTTCGGTCAAATTTTTTCAGGTTTGGGTAGGCATGCAATGGGTGGTGAGGAAAAACTGGGCCCAAAATGCGCGGCCAGCCCTCTTTTCGGCACATTCTTGGCACAACCCTGCCAAGCATCTGCTGAGCACTTTAGGCAGAAGACCCGAAAAAGCCGTTGAAAACCGTTGAACAGAGACTGAAAAATTGGAAAAAAAAAACCCACTTTAACTTCGCCCTCGCCCCGTCGTCAAACAGCCGCTGTACAGATGGAGATCAGGCGCACGGTTTCGCGAAGAGTGGGCGCCGCTTTCAAGAGCACCAAAAGGCTGTTTACAGGCACATCTGCAGGCGACGAAAGACAGCACCAGAGTACACCGCTTCAGCTGCAGACGCAGACCCCAGAACCTGAGGATCTGCACCCTCTCATCACGCCGATCCACCACAACATCATTTGTCCGCAGCCAATGCGTCAGCGATCGTCGTCGTACCGTCGCACGTCGACGCATCTGGCGTCCAGCGCGGACACAGACTCCTTCCATTCCTTCGACGATTCCATCCAGCTAAGCAATGCAGAACAGGAGCAGGAACAGATATTACTGCCACCAGGACCCAATGATCAGCCGACGCTGTCGGCTGATCATGCACTGGAGAGCCCGCTGGGCTCCTTGCCGCCGGATCTTTGCCACAACACCACGCTGTCTTCAAATACCATCCCCACTATCCAGACACCGCCACTAACCCAACAAAGCCAATTCGGGCCTGCCATGACTATGTCCACCGCTCCGCAGCCACAACAGCCACAGCAGCAAACGCAGCACCAGAGCAGTGCAAGTATGCTGCCCATCGTGGTCAGCAGAAGCGGCAGCGTCGACGAAGTGGGCCTGCAAATGGATCCGGTTTTTGTCCAGGCAAATCAAATTGACCATCTGGACAAATCTTTAGACGTCCAACAGAACGATTTGCTGGCCGAACAGATGGCAATAAATATCTTAGAGAAGATCGATGCCGGTGTCGTGGACGAACTGGACAAACTGAAAGAAGAAATAGGTCTTTAGTTCCAGTCAATTGTAGTGTATATAACAAGTGTATCATTTTCCCCTTCCCATATGTCTCTCTTTTTCTTTATTGTTAATTTTATATATCTTTTACATATTTTCTACCTCGACTCGCTATCTGTCCCTGGCTCCTTCACTTCTAGCTGTTTAATTCACCGGTAGACACATCTTTGATAAATTGCTTACGTCAGCAGGCATTTTTGAAAGGGAAATGGCCCTTATTTTTTGTTTGGGGTCTGACGCGTCTTTCTTTCCTCCATTTTTAATAAAAGGCACCCTTGGTCAGGGCTTATACTACAGGGATGGTACGTCAATTAGAGTTTCTATTTTTTAAAACTTATACTAACCCAAATACTTGTATAGTCTTCCTTCACCTCGTTTAATCCGAGTGATAGCTCTTTAGATTTGGAACAGCAATCTCTGGAAATCCAATTAGACTCCGCAAATGAGATTATCACTTCTGCTTTAAAGGCCCAGCAGAACAACCAATTTGACCAGGCTATGCTTTGGTATTCTGAATTGGGTCAGTTGGATATTATCAGGGCAAACAAAAGAAGATCCCACAATCCCACTATCAACCAAATTAAATACATCTGGTTAAGAAATTCCGGTATGCTACGATTACGTATGCTAATAGAGCAACAAAAAGCTAAAGCACAAACTGATGACGTTTCGATGGACGAAGATGTCGAAGAAGAAAGAATCAAACACCTGTCTACAGAAATAATAACAGCAATTATGGAGATGACGCGTGCAACAATATATTGCTCCCCTGATGTGAAACTTGTTCAAATTCTTTCTTCTCTTTTTAATCATCTAGGATACCCACGGTTATCACGTTTAGTTTCAGAACTGAAACTTGACCAGTTCCAGCATTCGTCCGTTTCCACTGAACAAGATGGACTTGTATGGGATTTAAATTTGGTAAATCAATTATTACCAAATCAATTATCTCTGATAGATGATTATATGATTTTGATGAGTAAAATTGACCCAACTGGTACTCTTTGCCAAACTATTCAAAAGAAAATTCCTGCAAAATTATACCAATCAGATAACCAAGATGAAAAACCATGGTTAAATATTATCTCTCCTGCACAATTCGATCATTATAGATCTAATGAAACTCATCTTGTTATAGATATACCCATTTTTCGTCAAGAAATTAAATTTGCTGATGTAATTGAATCTTTAATAGATGCTATGCCGAGACAACATAAAGGGAGAAGAAAATTATTTGATACCTATGTTCTAACAACGAAGGAAGTAGATTCAGTACAATTTAAATTTTTCGAAGAAGGCAGCCCTGTGGAAGCAGATGCCGACGGTGACGTTTTTATGGATGCGAATGAAGAAATTGATTTGACTAAATCTGTAAATGAAACAGTAGAAGCCAATCCCAACGCAGAATCACCAGAAGCTGTGGAAGAAGTATCCAATAGTGATTTAAATACTCCTAATGCTTCTGGTCCTACGCCTGTGGCTGACCCGGCATCTTCTTCTAGAGCTAGAGCTACTCGTCAGGCAAAAGATATCGTTAAAAGGCCATTGATTCAGGAAATGTTTGTTCAACAAGACGATTTACTTGGAAATATATTAAACCAAATCATGTTACCACTTAACCTCGATATCCAAACTATCCCCTTAAGTTTGTACGTTATGAACAAGCCTTCCAAAGATATTTTTGGTATCATTATGAACTCATTAATGGATTGGACAGTGACAAATACTGAAGCTTTAATTACGCCCTTAAATGCTCAAGTAAATACAAATGCTAGTGGATCTAATACTAGTGATGATTTAGTCAAGGAAATCTTAACTTATAATGGGCAAGAAAAGAAAATGGCTTATTGTGATTCGTTTGAACATTTAGATCAAGGTAAATTGAAACAGTTGCTTTTAAACATAAATAAAGGGAATTATCACATATACCAGATTAGAATCCAATTAATAAAGCACATGTTTACGCCGATTAATCATAAAGATATTAGTGGTGCCACGCTAATAACTAACGGCAAATTAAAAAGAGGCTCAATAAATAGTATTCGTTTATTAATAGACTCAGTTGAAATGAATTTACTCAAAACCATTTCCAAACAATCTCAAAATGAAATGACTGCTTCTACTTTAAATGTCATTGTTTCTATCCTGGAAGTATTGATTGACTCGTATTTGGAGACTGTAGAATCTCAACGAAGATCCAAAACCCCAAAGAATAAATCGAGGGTTACCGAATTAGACCAAATTGAACAATCTCTAAGTTATCGTATTGAAAAATGGTCTCACATAGTTGATGATTTTATCTCAGATCCAAGTTTGCCAAAGGAGTATTTAGTTAGATATTATTGGAGTAGAATCATTTATTTACAGACATCCAATCAAGATATAAAGATTGATATCTTACTTAAAGATTTTCATAAATATATCTTGCCTAATGGAACCAATCTAGATATTAAAATGATCAATTTTGAGAATATTTTGCCAATAAATAAACATGAAATCGACATTCAGCTATCAAAATTGAAAATCATAGATCAAATTACTAAAAGAAAGAATACTAGTTCTTTATTAGAAACTATTTTGATTCCACCAGTATTAAAAGAAAATCCGTCAGATGATGGTTTACAACTAGAAGTCAAAAAGATAATTGATAATTCTCATTTCGATTTGAAATTCAAATTATGGTTCTCACTTTTCAAACAAACTATTTTAGAGAATAACATGCCAAAAGTAACCAGAATATTTTCACTAGTCATTTCAGATATTAAAAAAATATTATCGCCTGAAAATCTTACTTTAGTGAAGGAACATGAACGGACTTTCATAATTTGGAGATGTTTAGGATATTTAGGGAATTTTGCTGAATTATTGCTTCAATACGTTTGTCAGGCGAATTATGAAATTACATCAATGGAAGTTAACAAACGAGTTTTGGAAGACATACTCCAATTTTACCAATATGGGTATTTATATTTAATGTACCAAGATTCTACTCACTTAACTCATGGTAGAAAAAGTCTTCATTTACAGTCAGCTAAATCTTTCAATATCATGAACGAATTAATCGTTAACATGTCTTTACTGTTGATTGTTTACGCTACTCCTCAGTTAAACGAAGGTAACAATTTGTTCCAGTTAGTTAACGTGGTACATGAAGAGTTAGGTGTTAGATACATTTGTTCATTATCTCAAGGAAGATTTCTCAAATACTGTCAATATGCACTAGTTGATCAAATTTCTATTGATAACAATAGTCCTAATGATGCATCTAATGAAGTGATTGACGTAATTAACCAGATAGTGCATTGTCGACTCGGCGTGCAATTGTCTAATATCCTTGATCACAAATGTAAATCTACAGTTACTAAAGTGTCAATCCAAGATGTTAGCCAATTAGCCAAATTTATCCATTATTTTATCCAGAGGGGTAAAAACCATCCTTTGATTACTGCAACTAAGGCCGAAGTTAAAACATTGTTAGATACAGTTATTGATTTAACATCACAAGAGATGAAAAATAAAAATAAACAACTATCTAAACAATCCACATGTGAATGCGCTGGTAAAAATGATATCATTGAAACTAACTTAATTCATATAGGTGAATATCTTAACAAAACGGATATTAATACCCAAATTCTGATTGGATCATTTCTAGGTCAGAACGAACTTGCACTGCAGAATGTTGGCAAAGATGATGCCACTAGAGGATGTGGATCATGCTATGTTACTGATGTTGTCAAGAATGGAGCATATTACTTCCAAGCCTGCAATAGTTTACACCATTATAAAAGTCGCAAAAGGAATATGCAAACAAGATTTGAAGAGTTGGAAGATATTGTCAAGTTGATCCAAATTGATTTATCTTATGGCATTAATAGGTTAGAATCATGGATTCTACTTGGTCAATGTTTTGGATTAATGGTTGAAGATGATTTAGTTTGGACAAGTGATAAAATCAATTCAAGTGACAAAAGAAAAAACATTGCTTTCATTCAAAAGAAATCCATTTTGTGTTATTTAATGGCCGTCGATTGTTATTATTCTCGAAAAACTGAGGAGCCCAATAAAATGGAAACTGTTATGAACACTCTTTGGGAAAGTTTAGGGTTTGAGATGTACAATTCATGGTTTGCGCCTTTGAACAAATTGGCGTACCATGTTAAACCAATTGAAGGTCAACAATTGAAAGGTTTTGAGTCTAACGATATTGGTTTAGAATATAAAGATTGTGATTTACCCAATAGTGTGATTATCAAAACGTTACAAATCTGCTTTATCAACAGTAATAATGAGCAATGGCTAAATAAGATGTATTTATCCAAATCAATGTTGAAATTGAACGATAATAGTTCGCAGACAACATTTGCGCCTTCTCCGCTTAACTATGATGAAATCTTCACCTCTTTGGTTAAATCATGCCAATTGGCTTGGGTTACAATTAGAAAAGATGAACCGATTGTCGAACCACATTATCAATTGTTTATATCTGCACTGAAAGCCCACCAACAAGGCGGAATATCAATTGATCAGTTTATTTCTATTTTGTTGCAAGACCCTCTTTTTACATCGATGGAGTTAACTGGGTTGGATGTTGATACTATTTCGTTGACACTCTTGGATAAAATATGTGCATATGATAAAAAGAACTGGCAACATAGACCCATTTATCGTAAAGCGATGGTCTATGCTCAAAAAGATCAGTTGGATCTAGCCCTCGCAGAAATGGACAAAATAGTAAATTTGAAAACCAACGTTAGAAATTTGATTACCATCTGGAAACCAGATGTTGAGAGGTCAGGAAGACACTTTTACTATTGTGGTGAATATAGTTTACTGTTGGGTGATTTACTGTACAGAAATAACGACATCGCTCAGCTGATGGTGGTTATCAAAAAAATGAGGAAGCTAGGCTCAACTATGACTCAACCCTTACGTATATTCGATGTTATCATGACTAAATTATGTTTGTTAATGAAACGCGTGACAGGTTTTCACAGTGGGCTTTTGGATCTAGGTATTATCAAATTGAAAATGAGCGACTTCGTTCTCAATGTAGGAAAGATGGGTGTTTCAATGAAATCAAAACATTTAGATGAAATATCAGAGGAATACCAACTTAGATTATACTTTTTGAATGAGTTGCAAGGTTTAAAAAAAATAGCCCACAGTTATGGCACTACAGGGTTTATTGATGAGGTTTTCAACTCCATTTTTATCATGTTTTATTATGAATTTGTTTTTGAAAAATTTGTGTTCACTACCGAGGCGGACCTTTTGAAGATTGTTCAAGAAAAGCTTTATCTCAATGAAGAGCAAGCAGTGACTAAGTCAACACCGACACCTGGTAATGATGATAGCCCAATGGATATCAATGAAGATGATAGTGCGATTATTGACGAATCACATGACCAACTGGAAGCTATCGAAGAAGAAGAGCAAGAAGAACAAAGAGAAAGTGTAGCAATGAAGTTCGAAAGACAGGATCTTTGGAATCATGTTAAAGATTTGCCCTTAGAAGATAAAATTAAAGTTATGCATTATGCCCAACCTGTAAAGATTAGCAATCTCACGAAAGAAAAGTCAAGAATTACCAGAAGAGATATTGGGCCTGTTGTTGCAGATTTCTTACAGAATATCAGTGATCATGTAACCAGTATCATCACTAAATATTCTAAGGCGGAAGGTTTACCTTTGAATAAAATGGAAAAGTTGAGTAAGCAGGAATGTGATGAATTGTTCAAGACTGTTGTCCTGAGACAAACCAAGGAGTCGAAAGAAGAGTTTGAGTTGCAGAAATTAGGAGAGCAACATGATGTGTCATTGGATGAATCTTCTCTCATTCAATTCAATGAGATTTTAGGTAGATATTCGATTGACTTATTACGCAATGGTCCAACTAGGACTGAGTTAGCACACAAACAAGCGGAAAGTGTTTTATTAGCTGAAAAGGCACGGTTGGCAGCAATAGATGCTAAAAAGCAAGAAATGATTGCAATGGCAGCTGAGAAGCAAGCCGAAAAGGTCAAAGAATTTTTAGAAAGTCAGCGGAAGGAAGAAGAGGTGGCTAAGGCGGAGGAATTACCAATGAAAGTGACAGGACCAGAAATGCCGCAACTACCAAATCTGCAACCACCAGCACAGGGAGTGGAATTGCAGCAGAGACTATCGGTGGAACAGTTACTGCAACCACAACCACAACTGCTACAACAACCACAACTGCAACTGGAACCACCACAGGAAAAACAAGCATCGACCTCAATCTTCGAAGTTCCGGACCACGACCCCCTTTTGGATGTACGCCCAGCAGTGAGAGATAATCATGAAATCAAGCGTATGATGACACTGGATATTCTGGCCCCTGCTCCGGATGTCGATGTGGTCGAACTGAACAGCACCAGCGAGTCCGAGAATGAGAGCGAAGACAAACAAAAGAAACAGAATCCAGAGATAAAAGAGCCAGAGATAGAATCTGCGGGAGAAGATAAAAGACCTGCCGAAGAGCCCATTCAGTCGCGTCCTAAACGTCGTACCCGTTTCCAGTCCGAAATCGAAGTTGTGGAGCTTGATTAGGCCATCATACTAGCCGAGAAAACAAACAATAGGATACTTACGCTGCTGAGCGTTTTTCCCCCTTTCAAAATTGACACATTCCAAAGTGGATCCTTAAGTCTTTGGCCAGCTCAATGGGGAGAGTTGAATGCGTCAGCGAAACCCCCAGATGTGTTCTTGTATTATAGCGAATTTTGCCGACAATCGGTCACTTAGTGAATTTTTTTCCCCTCTATTTTAGTGTAAGCTTATGTATACAGATCTGGTACAAAACACGTTAACTATTGAATCGAATCTTTTGCAAAGATGATGCCTATATCTTGCCACGAGTGTCGTCGACGTAAGATAAAGTGCTCCAAATTGTTACCGTGCAACCAGTGTATGGCACGTGGGCGCACCTGCGAATACCCGCCGAAATTCCGTTCCATAGCAGTGGACAACCTGCTTACGGAACCTATTTCGATGCCTCCGAGCTTGGAAACTTCCCGTGAAGGGTCCGTAGTGCCCGAGAGGCCGAAGAGAGCTCGTACAGCTTCTACAGAGCAAGTTCACCTCCATAGCGACGACATCGGGAGAGAAAACGAGGCCCTCAAACTGAAGATCAGAGAGCTTAAGCTTTCACTCAAGCGACAGAGGAGCAAGATGGACGAAATGCGTTTGAAATTACCAGATGACTCTGATACCGAATCCATGTGCGAGTCTGCAGAGCCAACTTCCAATAATGCCACCTCTGGGATCCCAGGAGCGTCTTTGGAGGAGTCAGAAGAAGAACATAAGAACTATTACGGACCCAATTCAACGACTTACATGGCCTTTGCAGATAAGGCGAAACTGCGGTCAAGACGTTCTGGTGGTAAAGTGCTGCCAACATTAGTTGCTTCTAACACAAGTGGAAACAAATCTGCTGTTACATCGCTTTTACGCAAATTCATGCATTTGAAAGTCCATTATGTTAACTATATGCAAGTTGACTCATTAGTTGAGTTTGTTGAGGCTGATGATGATACAGGGAATGATGAGAGGTCGTTGTTGATTTTTATGATTGTTATCGTTGTTTTACGTTCTTTGCCTCAAAAAGATTCCATGTTACAGCAGTTGGGTATTAGCTATAGTTCTCATCGAGATCGTCTTTACAGACAGTACAGGCATCTAAAGACTGGTATTCATAGGCAGTCCACTACTGTTTTACGGGCTTATGTTTTGGAATGTGAAGATCTGTTTTTCAATGACCGCATTGAGCAGAGTTGGGATGTTCTTTTCTTGGCTGTCTCAATGGCATATTCCCTCGGCTTGCATGTCTATGATGCATCCATTGCAAATACATTGAAAAATGAAGCTGGTGATAAGGCTAGTGATATCATTAGAAGCAACGAGCGTACTTCTTTATGGTTGGTTGTTAATTTTGTCTCGGCTACTCTTTGTTCAGTTTTAGGTAGACCAAATCCGGTGACTTTCACCTATCAACCGTTATTGAAGAATTATGAGATACGATTGAATTATAAAATGGCACTGGCTGAATTGGTTAATAGATCTACTAATATAACCATTGATTCATACACAGCAGAAATTGCCCCTCATGTTGTAAGGGAAATTGACAGTGCCTTCAGTAATGAGGCTAAAATATATGAAAAGATTTTGGTTGATACTCGTATTGTTAAAAATTTACCCTCTAGAGATGTCACGAGGGCTAGCTTTATCACGTTACCTGTTGTGGATTCCATGGATCATATAAGGAAAAAGAGTAAAACAGCAAATGATTGCGATTTGGATATTAGATTTACTATCTTAAGACCATGCAAATTCAGATCAGATGAAGAACATTTTTGTATGATTTTGGAAGATGGTGACACACTATGTGATCTGATTTTACTTTATGGTAACAGAGCAAAGTTCAATCAACACTTTATGATTCAATATAAGCATTCATTGGAAAGTTGTATTGATTCATGTAAATGTGTCTTAGATCACAGTCTGGATTTAATCGAATTGCTATATAGGAAAATTGGAGAGCCAAGATTTCAGGCTATCTACCCTTTTTTCTACGTTTTCCTTTATCAAACGTTTGTGGTCATTTACACAATGTTACACATGAATTTCAATTTACTTTTACCGTATGCTAATGATGTTGAAATCATCAGGAATAAACTTTTCAAACTTTTTGATGCTGTTGGAGCTAAAAATTGGAGACCTAATGTTATCAAAATGATAGAGGCTATTAATGAATTATGTGACAAATTTTTTGAAAAATTAATCAGTTTAGTTAACAATACATCAGCACAAAGTGAAGATAGTATTCATGCAAATGATTCAAATTCAAGCGGCAAAGTATTTGGTTTGACACCAATTAAGGAAGCTAATGAGCCTTTATTGAAACACAATAAAACTTTCACGAATTCAAACAACATTAAGATGTATAGCATTCCAGAAAATATCCAAAAACAACTTGATCAAGCACCTAAAACCCCAGAAGGTGCAAACTCTTCCTCTCTTAATACGAGTAACAACAACCATAGTAACACAATAAGCACCATTATCAACAATACTAATGTTGCCAACTCCAATAAATCCACTCCGCGGTTGATGTCTATGCCATCGTTTTCCAAAATGTCTATGACTTTCCTGACAGATATGCATAACAATGCTAACGGGAACCATCCTAACCATCATCTTAATAATACCCATGGTGGCGGGGGTACTCCAACTATTAATGACATTGTGTCCATTGGTGAGTCACCAAGTTTTCTCAAACTTCTGGAAATGAATAAACGTACTTTGGATGATCCTTCACTGGAGCTTTCCCCTGGTATGATGGTGCCGTACAACAATGTTCTGAATTTGGATGATCCATTTTTTATCCAAAACCCCTCCAACTTTCAGTACAACGAAAAAAGTCCAAGTAATAACGACACTGTGAGCTCTACTCACACTACCGAGGATCTAAATGCTCTTTAATCTCTATAGCCAGCTTTAATACTGATAAGATAATAACACTAGAGGGGCAATTGTTGCTGAGCATGCGTTTCAAAATATTTCTGGTATTACCTGTTTAGGAATACTGGTGTTTCATAATTGCTACTCTGATACATTTTGATCTTTATGCAAGCCACCTGCGCAATTATGTTCCTCTCTTCAGTTTCACTGTGTGTGTTGACGGCCAGAAAACCCTTTGTCTCACTAGAGACAAGTTTGCTGAACCATTTACTTTTCGACGGTTGCCAAGAATAATGAGCGTACGGCACAAATCTAAGAGCTTCGGTTCCAAGTCCAGCGGTTTAATGGACGAAGAAGCCGTGAAATTCATGGAGCTCAACTTGGAAATGAAATTTGGGAATGGCTCACAGCACGATCCACCCCAGCAAGATAAATCAAATGATTTGGTATTAGATATGTCTAAAACTAAAAGGTACAAATTCCCAAAGTCCATCAAACAGATCATCACCATTGATAACCCGACTGGAATAATATCGCAATCAAATGAGAATCAAGAAGCAAAGGCTCATGATTTCACCATTGATGTGGAAAAACTGAAAATCCCAACTAAGGAAGAATTGGAGTGGAGGCGAAGGTCTGGTAAGTATAACAAAGATCATGGTTTACATACTGTTTCGGAATATAAAAGTGCTGAACTGACAATACCGGGCCATAAAACCACTTTCAAAATAAACAATATAAGGAGAACTGGGGAAGCAAACAAAAGCAGACTGAATGTATTCCCTCCAACCCAATCTGTACCTCCGCCAATTCCCCGGGCACCTAATCCATCTACATCTAAAAAGATCATTGATGATTTTAGACAGAAAATCAAATTTAAAATGGATAATACACAAAGACAACCAAAACAAAACAAGTCTAAATTGTTGCCTACAATGGTTTTACCTAATGCAATGACTAGCGAATCGAACTCCAGATTTGACTTGGATAATAGATCCAGAATAGAAATGCTAAAAGCAACAAACCACTACAGAGATCAGAAATTACCTCCGCTAGGGGAAAATGCACCTATCAAATCATCTAAAGAGTCGCCATCGTCTTTGACATCATTATCATCATCTTTTGATGTTTTGAAAAATATACCTCATAAATTGAATAGCAATGCCCTAAAAGTGACACAAAATGACGGCTTTGATAATCAAAAGACTAAGATTGCTCCTTCAGTAACTACCCAGCAATCCTTACCTGCTAAAATAAAATCTGACAAAGCTTTCGATAGTCATATCAAAGGGAAAGGAAATAATGACAATGATGAGCCCACCGATAATCACATAACATTTGGATATTCAAAACCTCCAATATACAGAAATACTATTCTAGATAATATTAACACGTTAGGTGGTAAGAGTAATAGACAGCAACCTCTAGTTACATTATGTGTGATATGTGAATTAGAAATGGATACGATGTACATGGACTCGTCAGAAAGATTGATTCATCTTCAATGTGGGCATATTTGTCATGAACACTGTTTAATTATTGAACTAGAAATGAATGACGATTTGAAATATTCATCCAATTCCGATAGGGAGAAGCTTTTCCCTTCTTGTCCTATTTGTGCTGATCAGAGATGTTTGCCTTTAAATTCAAATGATTTACAAACTCTAATTTTAGCAGCTATTGGTAATAAACTGCAAAATTACACTGTTAGTGATAATTTATTAGAAAATTCACCATTGACACCAGATTTTGCTTTTGATGAGCTTAACTTTATGAATCAATTGAATGCTATAAACACGCCACATTTGAAAATTCCTACCCAAGAGAAAACGAAGGAAGAAAATTGTGACATTCCCAGAAAATCACCTAAAAGAGATGCTGAATCAAAAGCTCATCTAAAGCAGCAATCTTCAATCAAAAAGGGACATTCGAGGAAACAATCACGTGCTTCTATGATTGCTGCTGTTCCTCTAGTCATATCTTCTGCTTCTGAGCAGAAAATTCCTACCAGTTTGATTAATACCGAAAATTGGACTAATCAGTATACTCTTTGCGAACTCTCTGAGAAACTATGTAATTATTTGATCACGTTGTCTGAAGAAGATACTATAATTGCCAATGGTATTGCCAATTTCATAACTATGTCCAATACATTAAGCTCTTTTGGTGAATTAAGAATGGCTGATAAATTACTAGCCAAAGGCATGGATGATGATAGTTTCGAATGGTATTATTGTTTCCTCTTTGGGTCATCAATATTATTTTTGAAAGAAAAAACATTAATGTTTACTATTATGAACATCAGCTACTTGACATATTGTGAAATAGAAGAGACTTCAGTATTAAGAATAAAGCCAACCAGAAAAAGTGATGTTGTTTGGCAACTGGATTCACATATTGAAAATCTGACATCCAAATGGGAAATGGCTCTCAAGATCTCATCCCTTGTCATTGAGAGCGAATTTTTCACCAATACTATGAAGGAAAATGAGTTTGACCATTACCTCAAACATAAAAGTAAATTAACGACTGGGATGTTATTACCAACTGGTGTTAACCCAAGATTTTACACCGGGATAATTGAAAATATAAACATAGTTCCAAAGCCTAAAAGGATTATCTTAGTTTTAAATCAGTTTCCGTATGTTTCTTGTACCACTCTGCCGATGAAGAACATTATCAAGGCCCTAAATATCATCTGCATTGACCTCGATCTTATATTGGTTTCGTCAAGGTCTATAAAATTGGATACAAGTATAATCTCACACCATCAGCTGTCCCATTTGGACTCCTATGACAAACTGGAGGGCTTTTTAAATATTATTGACGATTTTGAATCTAATTTTTTTGATGATAAAGATGATGATGAAATCAGTAACAAAACATTAGAACAGAGTTTACTTGAAGTGGTGCACCACAGCAGCGACTATACAATTGATGAAATTGCCACTATATTACTGTCAAATGGAGCTTTACATAGCCTTGGTCCTTTGCCAACTAAGAAGAACTTCAAGTTAGAAATTGGTCTCTCAAATGAAAACAAAAGTTTCAGATCCGATCTCTTTGATTTGGCCGACTGGGAGCAAGTGATGGAAATCATTTGCGAGTGCTGCTGCTTGGAATTTGACGAAAGCGATTTGGAAATGAGCGATGATGACTGTGGTACGGATATTCTAGCCAGTAGTGTGGAAAGCGATTCTGTGGTGCTGAGCGTGCTGAGCGCCATTAGTCCAAAAGATGAAACTACTACGTCGTTGAGGCTACATTCCTCTTCTAGTGCCTACTTGTCACCTCCCTGGCTGAGCACTACTGATTCTGCTGAGAACCTCAGCGAGATCATCGGTCTTGTGGACTTGGAATTAGAAAAATATGCGTGAGCTGCCTAGCAAATCCATTTAGAGGAAGTTGCTCAGCTCCTACAGCCTCTGACAAACTGTGTATACTATAAAGAATCTCTTGTACTTCAGCCCTTCTTACTGGTTAAACTTAGGTCACTGGGTTTTTGACCAACTTAAATATCTTTCTTTTAAAATCTGTTGCTGGCGAGAACGATAACGAGATCAGCATTGCAAAGATACGATCACATCGATCAGTACAACATGCTTTAATGAATGCGATCAACCAAGAGTTTGTTAATTACGACAGCTGTCAAACCACCACCACCACTGAAAAGCTTGTGAACAGCCCTATCAACCCTCACCACTCGAATACAGTTGGACCATCTACACATGCGATTGATTTCGCTGCCGGTAGATCTGGCTCCATGGCCTGTTCTTCAACTGGAAGTATCAAAAATACAAAGTTTGCACTATGCTCATAACCATCTACAGTTCCAGTTCTAATTTCACCGCATTTTGTTCATATTTTATGACCTACCACAGCTTCCTGTGCACGTTTAAAACCCCATGAATAGTTTTATACACCACCCAGTCGTTACTCAAAAACTTAATTGAATCTTTTTTCACCTCCACCGTTACCATCAGAAGATGCATATAATGAGTTAAATTCAATTACTAAATTATGGATAACGGAATTGCTTTTGTTTGTTTAACTTATTGAGTTAGAGATGGACATAAATCCTTTTAAACCGCTAAAAGCAAATCCACTTCCTAAAAACAAGCGGATGTTCCTTATGCAGGAACAGTAAGCGCATCTTTGAACATATTAAAACAAACAAAGGGCCAAGCTAATGCGTACATCTATTTGGCAAGGGGCTAGAAATTAACTACTATAAGATCGAGTTGGTTTGTTGTACCTACCCTTCTTTTTCCATGTAAGATAAACAAGTATCTGAGTCATATGTTTTTATTTTAGTAACTTTGCTATATTTTGGTTTCTTATTAGGTTTCAAATTAACCTAGGGGTTATTGGATGTTTTTTTCTTTGATGCAGCGGGTGTTTAATTTATTTAACTTTATGTGTCGTTAATATTATCATTATTAAGTTTGCTTTTTCTTACAAGAAGGAAAAATGAAAACTTCTACAAAAGATTGAATGTTATGTAAGATATATCAATCTTCCTCTAACGATTCCAAGTCAGCCAACAAAGCGGCTTCAAAATCGTCGTCGTCAACTTCAGCTTCAATCTTTTGACGTTTATTGTCGTTATCCTCGTCTTCATTTTCCAATTCCCTCTTATTTTCTTTCTCTTGGTCTTCCTCATCTTCGTCTTCATCTTCATCTGAGCCTAAGAATTCATCGACTTCTTCGTCTAATTCGTTCCAGTTGAAATCACTTGCATGTACAGAAGGCTCTTCTTCGACCTCTCCTTCTTCTTTACTTGCTTGTACACTCTTGCTATCATTTCGTTGCTCAGACACGTTTCCTATCGGATCAACATTACCATGGAATTGCAACCAGTCATCCACCTGAGCCCTATTGAGTAAGTGATCAACCTTTACAACATAATCATCAACTGGCACTCTATCCCATAAAGACATACAGTCAAAAACCCAATCAACGTTGACAACATTAACATTAGAGTCAACAGATTTAGCTAACCTCACCTTTAAAGTATTTGGGTTTTTGCATATAACATGAGTAACTTCTTTGGTATAATCCGGGACAACTTTAGCGCCAAAAGACTTAACCCAAATGACTATATCTGCAGAGTTTAGTGGAAAATTTTGAGGTAGTATTCCTGATAATAAAAATGTACAATTTTGGAAAACTAATGATTTCATTGTATTCATAATTGATTTCACATCTGGTAGATTTTTCAAGTCAAAATCATTTGCATTAGAAAGTCCATTTTTGTCTATTTCGTAGTAGTATTCATTGTGGATTCTAAAAAGAGCCTGGCCTAATGTTTCTAGCTCTTTATCATCGTCGGATAATAAATTGTGTGGCTCAATTATGTGTTTATTATGGGCTTGATTATTCGCATTCTCCTTCGATGAATCTTTTGCTTCTTCTTTCTTAGGTTCTTCATCTTGGAATTCACCTTCTTCTTGTTGTTCAATTATCTTATCTAAATTCTTTTGTAATTGAGCTAATGGTCTATCATGTTCTTGTTGTTCTAGTTTGTTGGACCTTACCTTTTCTTGATCTGCCATAGAAGAATTAAGCGCCATCATTCTTTCCATGACAGCACCCCCGCTCGCACCAGACGATTCGGATACTTGTTGAGTTAACTGACCCCCTTGGGTTGATGTACTACCAGAGGTTGCCGAATTGGTTGTGCTGTCTTGATCGTTGACTTCTTCTTCTTGCTTTTCTAATAATTTTTCTTCCAATATTGAAACCGAAGCTCTACGTTTGGAAGGGCCCACAACATTAACCTTTTTAGGTAAAAAGCTTGAATTGATATCACCAATTCCTAAAAAGAAGTCATATGGCACAACTTTAATTAAATTAGGACACCAATCCCAAACATCACCTCTATCGTCAATTACGACTACCATTGAAGTATCCATTGGAAAAAGTCTCTGTAAAGATTTCTGTGTCAATGACCCACTTTCATCCCTTGATAAAATTCGGTCACCAAAATATATTCCCTCAGGATCGATAATTTTGGCTATTTCAATGGCATATTGCTTGGTGGCCATTGTGTAAATGTGCAATTCGTACATCTTGGCCATCTTTTCCAAAAACTCGTGTAACCCAGGTCTCATTTTGCAAAAATACCATCTACCTGATTGACCTTCATTGAGGTAGAATGATTTGACATGCTTTACACTCTCATAATTGGGGTTAGTGGGGTCCGACATCCATTCAGCAACAGTAGGATCCACTGTGACATGAATTACAGTTTGATCCAAGTCTACAACTAGCGATAATTTCTTTTCATTCAATAGTCGTTTCATTGAACCTTTCTCTATTTGTATCGCTTCTCTGTTAGAAACCTTTAAATTTGTAGAATTGTGGTCCATTGAAATACTTGGCACAGGCATATCCTCTAACGAAGCACCACACAGCGCACAAAGACCACCATACTGGATATCATGTGTACAGTCTTCTAAGACTTCCAGAACAGGTCTGGTGTTATCGATGATAGCTTCGTTTTTACGAACAAAAACTTCTTGCACCACACCTGGTCTCATCAAACATTCAAATGTGGAGACATTTGTTGTCTCGCGTGTCGGTACATTTGCGTCATCGTAATCGATGTCAGGGTCTCGTTCATTGAGAGGAATAGGTTCTTGCGACGTGTAGGAGTAATGGAAAAGCTGTGTCGTTCCAGCGACACGTTGTTTCGGCTGCACTAAAACTTTAGTGACCACAATAGGAAATGGCAGCCTCTCGGGAAGTTCAACTGGTGTCAATTCCATCAAAAAATGCTGTAAAACAAGTCAAAAGCGAGAAAATGCATACTGTGTTTTTTTTCTTTACTGTGTTTACTGTTGCTATTAGTGTGCTCAGCACGAATTGTGCTTAACTTACTTATTTCAATATTTTGTGCTATTTTACCTATTATACAATTGTTTTACTCAGTTCGCCACCAGATTTCCCTTTAAACACCGCTGAGTGCTTCTTCTAGCGCAGCATCGACTTCTCCGTCAACATCGACCTCGACATCTGAAAAATCCATATCAAAATCCATATCGATGTCCTCTCCGCCAGTGTGCTGCTGGTCCTGGTGCATACCGACGGTGATTTCATTGGCAGACTGCAATTCTCTTTCTTTGGCCAATCTCTCTTCTCTTTGAGCCTGTTGTTGCGCCAGCTTTTGCTTGGTTTGTTCGTGCTGGACTTTCAAAGACTCTATAAGCATGGCACGCTGCTGTCTTTTGAACAGGGTCAGTTTGTCTTTGAGATCATCGGTGTGTGCTGGGAGTTGGGTGTAAGAGCCGAAAATTTGGCCTAGACGTGCCTCCTGGCCGTTCAGTCTCTTCTGTAATCTTCTTTCTTCCCACAGTCTCCGTTTCTCCAAACTGGCCAGTCTATTTGCTGCGTACTGGCTCAGATCAAACTTGCGTTCCTGTTTACGTGGCTTGCGTGCTAGTTCACCGTTCATGCGCTCCTCGTCCGTGGAGTATTCGTCGTCTTCATCCATACCGAAATTGTTGCTGACAAGATTTCCCGGCTCGTTGGCATTGTGGAGTCCGTCGTCGTCGTCGTCGTCAGACAGCACCTCTTCAAAAATCGGAGAAACGATGGGCTCACTGGCAGCGTCTTCCAGCAACGCCTTGTTTGTGTGCTGGGAGATGTGTTCCAAGGCCTTTTCACCGAGTCGGCCTTCCAAGACAAGTAGCTCTCTGATGACCTTGGGGTCCTGCACTCTTTCGGTGAATTGGGGAGTTGCCTTCCACGTGTGTTCAGGCGGCAAGTTCGGCATGTAGGAGGGGATGTAGGCCTTGTTCTCTGCTCTGGACTTGACAGAGGGCCATAACGGCTGCAGAAACGAGTCTTCGGCAGCTGGAAGGCCGCGCTCCATCTCCTGCTCCAACGGCAAACACATTTTTGCGATGCTGCTGATCTCCTTGCTGCGTAACTTGGCCACCTGGCTGTTGTGTTTCAGGGCCGTCTGGATGTCCTTGAGGTCGAAATAGCCCATGTGCGTCAACAACCGCACGTCCTCCTTCGTCGGTTTCTGTCTTCGCTGGATCTCCGCCAGACGATGTAGCTTAGAACACACTGTGTCCAGGAACTGGCCGAACAGGACCGCCATTTCGTCCACCACTGCAGTTTCCACAGCCAACGGATCCATCGCGCTTTCTCCACCTTCTCCCTCTAACTTGACTTCGCCCCGGTTTCGCTGAACCGCGTCCTGCAACAACAGATCTATTATCGCCCGCTCCACAGGCAAACACGCACTCATAGCTGCCACCAGACAACTAAATCGCAATTAAGCCACAAAGAATCACAACTGAATCGCAGTTATACCCCTATACACAGTGAAAAAATAGCAACTGCCTATTCGGGCCATGTGCTCATGTGCTCAGCATCCATCTTCGGTTTAGATAGTTGTGTCAATACATATTTTACGTCGTCATACTTACTTATTTACAGCAGTTGCCTGTGGTGCGCAGTGTTCGTGTGTTGCTTACAAAGCAGGAGCGCCCTGGACAGGGTTCCCGTTCTGGTCGACCAAGCCGTTTTGCATCATCATGATATCCTCGCTACCGGCGGTTTCCAACTGGACACCCATACCCATCTTGGCGGTGTTCTTCCATTGGTCGACCTGGGCGTTGAAGACAAGTCCAACGGTAGGCAAGATCCTGTGCTCCAACATGAAGCCCAACTCACCCTGGGAGTTGAGCTGGCCACGGTAGATGCTCTGTCTGAACTCGTACTTGGCACCGAGGACAGTGTTGGCCTCGATGACGGTCTGGATTTGTGGCATCATGGACTCGCCCATGACAGGCTGTTGCTGGGCGGAAATGGTGGTCTCCAAGCCGGCCTCTAAGTTAGGAGCGACCTTACGCCAGAAAGAGGCGATCAACTGGCCCTGGGCCTGCAACTGGGCGGAGGCAATCCAGTCGCCAGCGTTGTATCTACCAACAAGCGAGATGGAGGCGGAGTTGAACCCGCTAGGGTCCATGGCAGTGTAGACGGTTTCCAAACCCAAGGAAAGCTTGTTGGTGATGGACTGCAAGATGGAACCAACCAGCAAACCTCTGAAGTTGGCGCCGGTGATGTCCGGGTTCAAGGCCTTAAAGTTCAAGGAGAAGTCCTGGCCCTGGTAGTCGTGCTCCAATTGGCACATGGCCTGTTGGTCGTTCAATTGCACGCTGACCTTGGAGATGACGTGTTTGTCCCACGCGTAGTTCAATCTACCGGTGAGGGACAATTCGTTGTCAACAGAACCCTGCAACAAGGCCTGGTCGTTGGCCAAGATCGAGGTGAAGGTGTAGGATGGGGTCTTGGCCCCGATGGTGAACCCGTGCGCAATTTGGAAAACAGGAGCCATGCTGAAAGTCTTTGTGATATCAGCTCTGAGACCCTGGAACGCGTACAAGTCTAAGAAAACGTCTCTGGAAACCTCCTTGTTGATGTTTTCCATCACACCTGGGTTCACAAGATCAAGGGAGAGTCTGTGTTGTTGGACCGAGTGTTGAACGGAGGAAACGAACTTGGAAAGAGCGTTTTCGGTGAAAAAGGCGCTCAAAACGCTCTTTGGGCTTGGTTCGGTGTTAGAAGTGTAAAGGTCGCCTAACGGAGAGACGGACTTGGCCATCTCGCCCATCGAAATGTTCCCGGTAGCCATCGTTATATACAAAAAGAAGAAAGAAGAGAAGTGGACGATGTCGTTCACTAGTGAAAAATTTTAACCCCTAAGAAAGAGTCTAAATGATTTGTTACGTAATCATATGGAATCGCTTTGGCCTAATACAAAACGGAAAATGCCAGTGGCGAAGCTGGGAAAGATTTGATTAGAGGCTACTGCTATACAGCATTGGCTGTAGTTGGAGGGATTTGATTGCTTTTAAATTGGTCCCGTTTTTTGTAAATTCAATTTGGATACATTCAAATCGGTTAGCTCAGCCAGCTCAACGATTGCAGCAATGGTAAACCGCACCGGATTAACGAATATTATTGCAAAAGTACACATAAATAGTTCCCATATGGTCATTAGTTGTAAAGACCGGAGTCTGATCAATGGGATCGTGAAACAAAATTAAAACATATTCTTAGTTATCAAACTCATATATGACGTTCGTAAGCATAATGCTCAAATTCCACGACAAGTTCCAAAACAATGTGATTCTATTTGGCTAGTTTATTGGAATTCAGTACCTAAAAAATCGCTGTTTCTTTTGTACTCGGATAGCCACTAAACTTGAATACAAATCAATAATGTCTGAATATTTCATTTTCCTTCCAAAAGATACACTGTCAAGCTTTTGACCCTTGGAATAGTTAAATTGACACTGCAACTCTAAGTTCAGCTCTGGGTATATGTACTTATGGGAACAACAGTTTGTTAGCGGTACATTACAAATGTATACCACTTTCTTCCAGCTCTTTCCATTAGCACAAATTTGTTTTCTTTTCAACTGGCTGGTATTGCAGTGCTACTCTGCTTTCATAGCTGCCTATGCCTAGCCTTAGCTACTTCTTTCCTTCTTCGATTTTTTGAGAAAACCTTTGTAATGCGCTCCTCTTGACCTCTATCCTTTCCTGTATGTCCATTCCGCCACCCGATCTTTCTAAACCATCAAACTGTTCTCTCAACGCCTCCATCCCTGTTTTCATTTGCTGAACCCGCAGCCTGACTCTACCTAAGGAATTGTCGAAGTCTCGACAAGACAATTCACCGCTGCGCACACGTTCCAATGATTCCAAAACCAGTGGTAAAAGCTCCAGACGAGTGCTTTCCATTTCATCCAACTGCTTTCTCAAAGAAGAGACTAGCTCGTTTTGTGGGTCCCCTGTCATTGCCAAAAGTGAATAAAGACAAACAATCCTCTTACGAAAAACTGTTGAAAGTTGCTCAGCACAACAATATAGCACAATATATATATTTTGTTTACAATGTAACACATAACAATAAACGCAAATACAAGTCAATCATCATAAAGACGTTCTGCTTACAAATCGGCCCTGGTATCTTGTGGATCTTCAGCCATGTGGTCGCCAAACCCATGCATTTTAGCCTCAACCTTCTCAATTTCCTCTTCAATCAACTCATCCTCTTCAACACCAATAGGCATTTCTAATACGACTTGAGACTCCTCGTGTGGGTTGCATGGTTGTTCCCAGTGGTAATCCAATCTAGTTCCGATGGTGACATTGCCGATCTCTGCTAAGAAATCGCCGATCTCAATGTTCTCCCTGTTACCACCTACACCATCGATAATCAACATTTTTCCGATGTCAGTATTAGAGTGTGCGTAGATGTTGACATCAACAGCTGTGTGGCCGTGAGTGGTGAAACCAACGTGAGCTCTGTCGTTAACCATCAATTTCAGTGCTTCAACTGCATCGCCAATAGCTCCCTGTTTGATCAACTCAATCAATTCATCAAACTCATCATTGCGCCATATCTTCAAACCAAGTTGCTTGTGAAAAACTGTCTGAATGATATATTGCTTGATATCTTCGATGTCTGGCTTAGCTGTGTTCATGAAAGTCAACAAGTCCTTACCGATTTGCTCACCACTGGCTTGGGCGTTGTCTAGAACTTGAGGTTCCCACAGATACTCTGGGTAATCTTTACCGACTTGTTTACCTACGGTTAATCCTCCGGTTTCGTGGTCTGAAGTGGAAACCATGATGGTTTCAACATCAGCTTCATCGATGAAATCGATGACGGCCTTAAACGCCTTATCATAGGCCAGGACTTCTCTGACCTGGGCGTGGGCATCGTTGTGATGACCAGCGTGATCTATTCTTGAACCTTCAATCATCAAAAAGAACCCCTCGTCTGAATCTTTAGTTGCTTCACTTAAAGTTTTCAGAGCTAGGACAGTCTGATCATAAAGCGAAGGGTTCACATCATCTTCCCTGTCAATTTCATAAGGAACGTTGTAGAACGCATGTAAGCCCAATGCTGGTAACTTAACGCCGTCCTTGGCCCATTTGTCGAATCCGGCCTTATCCATAGCAACATCCCAACCATGGCTTTTAGCAAAAGAAAACAAGTTCTCTTCGTCGGATCTGCAACCATTAACATCACTGCCTGGCAAAAAGAAACAGCTACCACCACCGAACATCAGATCAACAATACTGCTACCACCTTCGGCAGTGAAAGCCGCATTGATACCCAATTGCTGCATCGCGATTTCGCTCTGCATGCTTCTGTAATTCACATGTGAGCTGAAAGCGGCCGGGGTGGCGTCTGTCACACTGGTGGTGACCACCAACCCGGTTTTGTATCCCTTGAGCTTCAAAGCTTCCAAAATAGTCAAACATGCCTTCTGGTGTTCATCTACACCGATGGCACCGTTATAACTCTTCAAAGCACAGCTGAACGCAGTAGCGCCAGCCGCAGAATCTGTAATCAAACTGCTGGACGATCTAGTGCGCGATGAGCCTACCATGTGCCGATCTAATTCTAAAAGCAGCGATGAATCCTTATTTATGTGCTGGAAGTACGAGCGCGCCATGTTGATCGAGGCCGGGCCAGTACCGTCGGTAACCATCATAATGATGTTTCTCTTCGCAAACGCACCTGAAATCAGCGTCAAAAGTAGTGTCAATAAGGTTTTAATCAAAAGCATTTTCAGGTGCCAAGAAAAGTGACTGTTATCTGATAAGTCAGATCTCTAACTTTTTTCTTAAGGGCCACATGGCAACTTTTTAAATTAGCTTGGCATGCTCAGCAGCTATTTTGCTATTGACTAGGAGCTCAATTTCATAGTTTTCTAAACTTATTAAGTGCTTTTATGTCTAGTATGGTCTGCTGTTGCACAGCAGCCCGTTTTTCCCAGCATTTGACGATATACTGGGCAAGAAAAAAGATAAATTAGCTCCCAAACTGGCAATTTTTACAATCTAAAAGTTGCAAATAAATTTCTGTAAACGCTTCATTTTCCTATAGCAGTTTAAGCCAGCTTAAAGACTAGATTAGGGACTTTTGGGGTGTTAAAGTAGATCATTTAAAAAATGCTGAGCACATGCGCCACAAATTTTGCTGCGCCACTCGGGAAAAAGCCACAGCGAAGGATTTGGAAAATACACACTCACAAATCTCCTGTTCTTCTTTAGTAATCACATATTCTTTTCATCTTTATTCAATATGAGCCAGCCAGAGAAGCAAGCTGAGAAGCCAAAGCCATGCTGTGTGTGTAAGCCAGAGAAGCAGCAGAGAGATGAGTGTCTTCTCTTTAACGGGACCGAATCAGAAGCCTGCGTGAAGCTCATTGAGTCCTACAAGACTTGTATGAAGGGCTACGGCTTTGAAATCTAAATAGGCACGATATTCAAAACTCTTGTATATAACTGTAATTGACTGCATCATCATCATTCGATAAAACTAATAACTTTAAAATTTTCTAAACATGCAAAGAGACTTAGGAAAGAGACTCTGCTAATTCATTTACAAACTCTTCATTTTCACCTCTGACAACCCATTTCATCATGATACCCTTGCCACTGACGGAAACAAAATTACCCATCACGGCAACAACACTGGCATCGTCGACGCATTTACCAAACATCTTTAAAACATGAGATTTTGTGTCCCTTGTAGGAACATAATCGCTGCCCTCCAAGGCTAACAAACTCATGTCCTTGACATACTTGGCAACGGCTTCATCAACAGTAATGTCACCCAAGTTATAGACTCCGCTAGCCTCAACGCCAGATAATTGGTCCCACATAGCACTGAAGTTACCGTTGAAAGCAGGCTTAACAATATCATATCCGTTGATAGTCAAATCGTCGATTTGGTATTCGTCTGGGTAACCTTCCTCGTCCTCAGCATCGCCAACTTCCTTGGATTGGTACATTAAGGTGTTAATGAATTCATCGATTTCGGCACCTTGTTCCCTCTTGAAGGAAACATAAACGCTACCTGTGCTCAAAGGTTGGATTTGCTCAACAGGTAAAGTAAATTCTTCCTCGTAAACACTTGATTGCACGCCAACAGAAACGTTTTCTAAAATGATATTGTCTAAAGTATTTTCAATTTCATATTGGACAACCAAGTGGTTTTCAAAGATGTGTTTAATTGCTTTAACAACAAATTCGGTTTCCGGTTCTGTTAACATAAATGCATTACCACTGTGTAATAAATCACCATATTGGCCAATTTCTGGTAAGCTGGCCAATTGTGTTGAGTATTCTTGCATACGCATGGTATATTTAGTTAAATCGCTACCGTTATTTTCATTATTATTTTCATCTTGCGAGTTATCTTCTTCAATATTTTCAGCTTCAACAGACTCTTTAGAGGTAACCTTGTGATATTGTTGAGCCAAATATTCTTCTTCGGTCATTGCAGGAACACTCTTGATATCAAATGCTTCACCAAAGCTAGCCTTGTCTTCACTGTGGACATAAGAAACTAATTCAGATTCTAAGACGGTTAATGAATATTTCAAGGTAGGACCTTTAACCAGTTTAGCTCCCTGTGGTGAATCAATCAAACGCAAGCAAAGTGCGGCTCTATCACGTACTTCATCATCTGAATCTTGTAAACATCTCTCTAGAAGGACTCTGACTGACTTGGCCAACGATTTATCACCGATTAAGGCAAATTTGGATAATGCCATAACAGCAGAAGATCTAATTAATGAGTTTTCCAAAACCAATCTATTGTAAATTGTTCTGACATACATACTTGGGTGGTCAGTTTTTGGACCTTCTTGGCCTAACAAATGTAAAACTCTGATTAAAATTTCAGAATATTCACAATCCTCAATGTAGTCACAAAGAATATCCATAGCATAGGCACGATTGTTTGGTATAAATTTAATAGTATCAAACATGCATTCCATGATTGCGGACTTGTATTCTAAATTACCTTCACCAAGGAAGATTCCATGTAAAAATTTCAACATTTTCTTGTTCTTTTCAGGAAACTTGAGTGAAAGGGTACGAATGGCGTCAATGACAATGATCTTAAATTCAGGGGACATATCAGACATTGAGCCAGTCAATTTGTCGACTAATTTATCAACGTTCTCATCAGTACCGGTTTTCAATAAGGTGGTAATGGCATAAGTTGAGATTGATTTAGCTTCATCGCTGATCAAACCTTCTAATTCACCATTACAAACTCTGACTATTGATGGATCCTTAGCAGCCACCTTGTTCAAAAGTCTAACAGCGGCGAACCTCGTAACGGTTCTAGGAACAGAGAGTAAAGTTTGCAAAGAACCAATTGCTTGTAACTGTTGGTCACCGTTAAATCTACCGGAAAGTACCACCTTACATGTTTCCAAAATGACCATATCTGACTTATGGTTAAACCAAGATTGGAAGAGAGGCCAGAATTGGGTTAGTAGACTTGAATCATCTTCGATTAACTTACCGACAAATTTCACCAATTCCATTTGGGCCATGGAGGAGTAGAAATTTCTGCGTTCGGTCAATTGTTGAACCAACTTAATCATGGACATTTTATCACCCTTTCTGAATTGGTAAACCAACCCTAGGGCCAAATACTGGTGTGCATATGTGGTGTGAGGAACTCTGTTGCTAAACCCTTGAGAACCGTGCTGAGTGTATTCGCTTGGCACAATGGACTTCTCGACGGCCAAGGACTCCTGACATTCATTGAGCCACCTCTTGACCACATCCTTGGCTTGGGGCAACAAATGGTATGACGAGATCAAGGCTGCACAGGCGACGTTCTGGTTGGAATCGACAATCGAGTTCTTGAAAAGTCTTTCTGCTGCTTGGATGGTCCCTGAGTCAAGCACTCTGGACAATGTTCTGACCGCATTGGGTTTGTAGACGCTTGGAGAGCCCTGGATATCCTTCATGATACTGGCAGTGATCATCAATGTGTCCTCGGCCATTGGGGTCAACTCCTTGATGGCCAAATAGCACAATTGACGCAAGGCAGGATCTTCGCAATGAAACATTTTCGAGATGGAGAAGAACAAGTCCGTGGCCTCCTTCGACGCGAACGTCTCCCCGGTGTAAATCAAACGCAACACCTGCGACAGGAGAGAACGGCACTTCTTTGCCAGCACCGGCGACGCGTTAAACGCGGCCAGACAGTCCTGGTACACTGCCATCTTGTCTAGGGAACCCCCAGCTGCAGCGTCCGCATGGCGCTTGTACGTATGCGTCGACATTCCTTTAGGGTTTCTGAGAGAAAGGAAGAGAGAAACACGTAAGTCGTCAAAAACACACTCATGTTGAGCATGAAGGTCCATAACGAAAAATTTGGTAAAAAGTGCTCAGCAGCCAGAAACCGATCTCAAGCTTAGATTTAGAGCTAAAATACTGTGAACGAGGCATGGGCGAGAGGCGCAGTATAGTGTTCTATTGGTTAGCTGTAGATGGTACTAAGACTCTGGTGGTGCTGTGAAATGTTGCAGTTTGCGAATAGCACTCAACAGCCCGAAACTGCTTTCAAATTTGGATTCAAGACCAAATTACTGTGGACGAAACTTAAACGAAGGGGACAGCGCAGTGCTTTATCGGTTAGCTGTAAATGGTAATAAAACTGTGGGACTATAAATGGTACAATTAGATTTCAACGGGGACGAGACAGGTTGCCTACATTACATTTGCAGTAAACTCAACAACAGCGTTAGTCCCTCTTTGGCAGCGGCGTCGTCTCTGTAAACCTGTTCAAAGGTGTCGTCTCTCACGGCCTGCGGTATCTCTCTCTGGAGGAGCAGTTTCCCCTCGGGCCAGTCGCACATCCTGGTGTAACATTTCAGAATGTGTCTCAACAATCTGGAGTTGGCTCCTTGCTGTTGCTGCTGTTGCTGCTGCTGTTGCTGGTCTCCCAGCTGCTGCTGCTGTACTTGCAACTGGCGAACCATCTCCTGCAAGACTCGCGAAACGGCCTCGAACCGGTCCATCGTCTGACAGACGTAGGCAAACCCTGCGTCGTCGGCCAAGATCCGCTGCAAAATGAAAATGGCCACTGTCTTGTTCAAGTCTGAGGATCTCTCCATGATCTTGAGACACAGCGGAATAGCCTCGGTGGAGAGCAAAAAGGCCACCACCTCTGGCGAGTCGGCCTTGGCCAGCGCGCCCAACACACCCAACGAGGTCAACCTCAGATATTCAACAGGCTTCTGGGTGCTTTGGCAGTTGAGCAAAGGGTACAAGAAGAGGGGCACCTGCGCGTGCAACAGAGGCAGGCGCGTTTCCGGGTGCGACGCAACACACTGCAACAACGCCAACGCGTTGCACACCCTGTTGGAGTGCTGGCTGGTAACGTTTGGAGGAGACAACATGGGATAAACCGACACGATCTCGGCCAATAGCGCAGGCATGACCCCAAAGGAATGCCAGAGCACCAGCGCCAGGTCCGGGTACAGCTCTCTCTTCTTCCCGATCTCCAGCAAGGCCTGCTCCTTGTTCTGGCCATGGACAAATTCAGCTAGAAGTGCGGTCAAAAGGGGGTCGTTCAACGCAGAAGCAGGCATAGCGTTTGCGCCCCCGCTGCCGAGAGGCAGCGGTGGTGGAGGCTGCAGTCCTGTCATCGCAGCAGGATTGCCTGTCATGGGAGCAGCGCTGTTGAACATGTTTAACAGATGATATACACTAAGAGAATAGACATCTCTGAAAAAATAAAGCACTGTCTTCACTTTAGCTATAGGGAAGAAGAGATGGGCGATGTTTGATGCTCAATCAGTTCGCAAGTTGTGTGTATACGTTTATAAAGATATATATGAAGTGAAAAGCTAGTTGGGGCGAAAAACGGCGGTTATTAGATGTGTTCAGATGTGTTTCTAGGGTTTCTGGGTTTCTGTGTGCTTATTTCAGCACACTGTTTTCAGGAACAACATAGGCTCTTTCTTTCCTCACCTCCTCCAAATACTTCCATTCAGCACCCTGCGGGCCTCTGATCATGATGTCCATTCTGGCTCTGTCGCTCTCGTCGTTCTTGTCGCCCAACCAGATGTCGCAGACGGCCCTGAACCCGAACTTCTCGTAGATAGGCGTGTTCACGAGGTTGGAGCTCTCCAAGTAGGTGATGGCGTTGTCCCTGTCGACGTAGTTCTCGAACACGTGGTCGAAGATCTTCCTCACGTTCCCCTTGCCTCTGGCGTCCGGCGTCGACCCCAGATAGATGAGAGTGTACATGTTGTCGTGAGCCGGGTCTCTCTTGGTGATCAGGTCGACGTTGTCGTGCAACACCTTGAAAAGCACCTGGAACACTCTGCGTCTGCCCTCCGCGCCGGCGTACCATCCGAGCTTGGCAAACCCTGTTCTCAGCAGCGTCAGATAGTCGTCCATGGACCCGCAGTTAGGGATTTCCCAGAGAGAAACCGTCTCGAACACCTCCTTCTGCTCGTGGTTCTCGCCCTTTATCACAAACGCCATCCCGCGCAGCATGAACAGGTTCACATACGCCTCGAAAAGCATAATGTCCACCTTTTTGCGCTTCTCGGGCTCGTTTTCCAGGTGACGCGTGCAGTAGGCCGCCACATCGTCATTGTCAAACGCATGGTACAACGTCACCGCTGCCTTTCTCACATCCTTAGGATCCAATTTCTCCACTATGCTTGTACTGGTCTTGCTCATTTCTCTTAATCTGTATATCTGTGTATCTGCATATCGCTACAGAAGAAAAATTTGTGAGGAGAGCAAACGCCTTATATAGCTGATCACGATTAAACTTGCCGTTTTGGGATTGCTCAGCACAGCGGCTACCTGGTGACGTCCCTATACAGATGGGGCTATTGTGAAACAGCAGACAAAGCACTGCGTCCAGTACGGGCCGCCGCAGGGCGATGGCCCATCCGATGTGGCTTGGCCTGGACGCCGACGGCTTCGCATGGCTCTTTGAGCCTTGCGTTTTGCCAGGTCACTAACTGGATTTTGGCTCTTGGGTCTAATTAGAACACCGCGGTAACCAAGTGCTCATGTGCTCAGCAGGTGTCTATACTGTACAATATATACATATGTTTATGCTAAGTGAGTGTTTTCAGCGGATGACGCCCGGCCCCTTGCCGTGGGTCATGGCACTTCCCTGCTTGGCGTTGTGGAGCGTCAGCTGCTGCTGGTTGTGCAGCGAGTTGGCCTCCCAGATCTTCCAGAACTTCAAGTTCTCGTCGCCAGCGATGGTTGCGAGGGTCGAGCCGTCGGGCGACAGGCAGGAGCCGAGAATCCTGCTCTCGTGCGAGTTCTGGATCACAGCAGTGCGCTGCAGGCTCGGGTACGCCCAGACGCCGATCTCGTTGTCGCTGTGGCCGTGGGTGGTGACGATCTCCTTGCCTACGCCGTTCGTGTAGCCCCAGTGGATGCCGCTGACCTGCGAGTTGGTCTCCATGGTGTTGACGCGCGACCCCAGACTGGTGTTCCAGAAGTGGATCCGTTTGCACGCCTGCCCGCCACCGCTCGCAAGCAAGTTCAGCTGGTCCGGACACCACGACAAGGCCTTGACGGCTGCGTTGTGCGCCGTTTTGGTGTATATGGGCACGCTCTTGCGGCAGTCCCACACATTGACTAGATTGTCGTTACCGCCAGAGGCCAGTTGCAGGCCGTCTGATCGCCATTTCAGCCCGCACACCTCCCCGTAATGGTAGCCCGAGTCCATTTTGCTTATCAAACTCTGCGAGATCCTGACGTCGTGATACTGGATCACCCCGTTTCTGTCGCCACTGGCAATGATGTGCTCGTTCCAGTCATGGACCCCCACTCGAACATTGTGGTGACCCTTAATCGACCGTACTTTGGCCTGGGTTTCCATATCATACAATTCCAGCGATCCATCGTTGAGTCCGACAGAAAGGTAATATCCATCTTGCGACCATTGGATAGAGCTGACTTCACAGGCACAGCTCGTTAGCATTTGTACCACCCCGTTCTGAGCGTTCCAAACATAAACGTCCTTGCCTAGGGCAATGCCTAAAAGATTGTCATTGGACCATGCGATTAGATTAAGGTAGAAGTCGTCAATCAAGCCTGGTGCGTCCAACACCTTTGTGGGCGTTGTCGATATGCTTTTCATGCGTGCCAGCGCCACCTGTGGAGAAATCATAGATCTCAAACCTAATCCTAGATCATGATCCTCCACATTGGTGTTATTACCATTACCACTATTGCTGGATGTAGTGGTGGTGCTGTTAGAACGACTGAGTGGTGCCTGGGGTCTGAATTGTAGAATCCTCTGGCCGACGTCTAGTCCGCAAGCCTTGGCCACGCTGGATTGGTACACCTTCATGCTGTGTTCGCTGATATGCTGTTGAGGTAATGCAAATGCGGGTAACGAAACTGTCTTGTTCAATGTCAGCTTCGACACCGATGACTGTGAAGATGGGATGAATCTGTCCATTGAAGAGGACAGCGTTCTTTTCCGCGGTGACAGACTGAGCCCTGAGCCGCTACCTTTGGTATTATGTGATTGCACTGCTGTGGCAGTGGAGGTATTATTTGTGGTAGCGGTATGGCTAGAGCTGACAGCCGTGTCTGTGGTATACTTCTCGTTGAACAGTGTGGACAGCGACATGTGTCTAGAGAAGCTGAGTGTGGATGTCGACCGTTTGTGTTTCGGTTTGGTCAGTGTTCGACCGTTTGATCCCAGCAGTTTCTCTCTCTTGAAGGTAGAGCCCAGGGTTTGTCTAGGCGGATTGTGCGAAATGTTGGTGATGTTCTTGTTAGGCGCCAATGGAGACAAAGGAGCAGGTGCAAAAATAGACGCAATGCTGGGGCGCCCCTGCTGCTCGCTGTTGTAGCTATTTTCCATCTGTGTCCAAAGCCAAGGTCCCTTGGGAGTAGTGAAAGGCTGTTTAAGTGTGCCCTTTTTTTTCTTCTAGTGATTTGAGGTTGTGTTTTCATTTGGCCCAAAAGGGTAATTTTAGGCATCTGCGGCCAATCCACACATGACTGGTGCCACTGTGTGCGGGTAATTGAAGCGAGCACAATGCTGGTAGTTGCAGGCGTATCGTGTGCTCCTAGCTGGTGCTATTTGTATTTTTTGTTTTCCTTCTCCCGCTATTGTGAACCTTAAAATAGGAAGCCAGTGAAATTCCGAGATTCCCCCGCGGATTTCCCTCACTTTCTTCTTCCATTCAACAGCTACGAACAACAAGAATGGGTTTGCTAGACAACATCACCGACGCCCTGAACCAGGGTGAGAAAGAAGTGCAACAACAAGGCGAAGACAAGCAAGAACAAAGCCAAGGCCAAGGCCAAAGTTCCCTGCTCTCCAAAGCACAATCTCTCTACGAAGGCCACAAGGAACAAGTCGACGGTTTCTTAGCCAAGGCGCAGGCTGATGGTACCATCAAGAAGGCTGAGGAATACTACGCGGGCCACAAGGACCAAGTCGACGGCTACGTCAAGAAGGCCGGAGAATACTACGCTGGCCACAAGGACCAAGTCGACGGTTACATCAAGAAGGCCGAAGAGTCCTTCAGATAAGGCAAGTCCTCACCCTAGGTCTTCCCATTTTGTATTCGTCTCTGTAAACAGTAACAATCTACCGGTGGTCGCCCTCCGATATATGCGCAATCGTGAGCAACGATTAGTCAATTTTTGTTCTTCGACGACCGGGAAATTCTTGGCAGCCTTGCATAAACAATAGAGTTGTTTCAAGAATAAACTAAATGCAGGCACCCAATTGGCCAACCAACAGAGCAAGGAAAGGATATAAGGACCAGTGTCTAAGCGTTTCTTAACACAAAGACTCATATAGGACTGTGAGGGGTGTTTTTCCTTGTTGCCCATATGTGTTTTTGCCGCTCAGCGTGTTTATTTGAATGTGGTTGTGTGATATAGCACAAGATATAGCAAGGATACGCACTAATATATTCAGCCGCTTTGTTGACCATGTATGCGCATTGTCCAATAAAGAACAAATCCAATTTAGCAGACAGTCTGTCTTATGAAAAAACTTGTATCCTATTATGTTAATCCAATTTAGTTTGTCATCTTAGGTAGATGGTTGGTTATTCAAAGTCGATGCAGTAAACCTTTCTCTGGGGCGAGTTTTGTTTGTTGTACAACAACTGTTAAGTAAACTTCACGATGTTCATTACCCAGTATTTAAATACTCTAAAATAGTCGAAATCTGTGAAGACTTTTGAGGAAAGATAATACAATTTTCTAAATGATTGACAGGATTGTCAACTACCCCATAATTACATTCTATTCAGTCATTAGATGTACTTTTATATACTAAACCTATTATAAAATTATATTCATATTTTTTCAACTGAGCAACAAGTTTCAATGGCTGGAAACATGGCTGAGAAAGCAACTAAAGTTAATAAGCTAATTGGTTCGTTCACTTAGAGTGGCTTGTATTTAATAATAACTGAGACCCTCTCCTCCTTGGATGTTCTTAATCACAAACTTTATTAAGCAGCCTTTTAGATCTTGGCCTATAATTTTTCTTATATTTTTCTTGTCTGCTGACACTGTCTATCAATTCTTTAATGAACTTTATAAGGAAAATGTCCACTAATACAACCACCTCTGTGGGTCCAGTGGAAACCTTGATCCGAGAGACATTACAAAAGGCCTTCCAGCCTACTGTGCTAGAGATCAGAAACGACTCGGCTTTACATAAGCACCATATGGCCATGCGTAACCAACCTGCTATTGAATCACACTTTGCTGTGACTATTTGTAGCGATAAATTTGCCGGTGTGACTGCTCTCAAGAGACACAGGATGGTTTATGCGGAGCTAAAGGCCGCAGGTGCGGAATACCACGCCCTGCAGATTGATGCAAGACCTGCCTAGGTCTGACAAACGGCACATGCTAAGTAACTGAATTGGTAAAAATAATAAATATAGAATAGATATAAATATATACTGAATGCTCTCCTCACTAGGCCACTCTTAGCGCAACCCTTAGTGTTCTTCTTCTTCGACGTACTTGACGTACTCTTCCTGAGTCATTAAACCTTCTAATTCTTCACCGTTACCTTCCAACTTGAAAATCCAGCCTTCACCCATTGGGTCTCTGTTGATCAAGCCTGGATCCTGATCCAAAGCTTGGTTGATTTCACCAACGACACCGCCAACAGGTGAGTAGACATCAGAGGCAGACTTGACACTTTCCACTGAAGAGGCAGCGTCACCGGCAGCAACTTCGGTGCCAACGTCTGGCAACTCCACAAAGGTGGCATCACCTAAAGCGTCGGCGGCATGGTTGGTGATGCCAACGTATGAAACGTTGGCCTGCTGTGAGACCCATTCGTGGTCCTTGGTGAAACGCACGTTGGACCCTGCAGCAAAGGCTGCAGCGCCAGTGTTAATCTTGACGTGGTTGAAACGCACAGCCATCAAACGCTGTGGTGCCACGCTTCTCATCAAAGTACGTCCAAACATCATTTTGCGAGAAAGAGATGGGGGTATATCTTAATGTTATCTCAACTCGTTTGCATTTTTTTGCCTCGCTTTAGGGGAAAAGTCTCTTGTCTTATAGTACCAAATCGGAGTCAGTAAAAAAGATGACTTGCCCCTAAAAAGTCTGACTTGGCCTTCAAGTTTTTTTGCAAACTTTTAAAAGTCACGTGACTATGCTTGCTGAGCTACTCTATACTCTAAAAACTGTGTATTACTGTGTGTATAAAAGGGGAGAGAGGTATGTGTGTATATAACTGTATCTATGTGAAGAAATTAAGACAGTTGGTCCTGCCAGAAGTTGGCATTTTCATCTAACTGCTTAGACAAGAAGTTTAAAGGAGGCAAACATATTCCCACTTTACCGAAGAAATCCTTGGCAAATCGGTTTATGAAAAATAGCTGGCTGCCGCATAGTGTGGGCACTAGATCGACCGCCTGTTGTGTACCTATCTGATCAATGTTGAATCCTTGAACATTGTGCGAATGGCAGAATTCCGAAATCGACTGTCCATGCAGACACTTTTCCAACTGTGATATCTGGGTGAATTCTGCACCTAGAGAGAGTCCCCATTTGCAGGATGAATCTAACGGCCTGCAAACATTGGAGATGTCGGCGCATTTGATCAACACGCTGCAAAGTAACTCGGTGTCGTTGGCCAGGGCCGGGCCTGATTCCAATTGCTCAACAAACGAATCATGTCTGGCCATGTCGGTAGCCAATATGGAGGAATGGATGACCTTCTCCACGTGGCGCTTATTGGGGAGTCCCAGCAGGTAGGGCCTGATGATTTGCGCAAACTGGGTATGGTGGAATTGCTCCAAGACACTGATGTTGTCGTAGAGGTTTGCCAGTGGGGTTGACTGGTTTATCAAGAAAGCGTTTGTTATCCCTGGATGTCCGATATCGTGGCCTAGACTGGCCAACAAAAGCGCGTATTGGTCCACCGTAGGGATGTCAAAACGCTCTTCGCTGCTGCTGTTGATAAGCTGTTGAATATAGTAGTTTGTTGCCTGTAACACATCGATGGCGTGGCGCCAGTTGTGGAACGGGTTCCCTGTGTGGTAATTGTCTCTGACAAAAAATAGCAAACTGAGCAACTTCTTGCCCTCCAGCCTCTGGTCGTATGGACACCCGCTCAAGATGAGATAGGCGATGTAGAGTAGCTCGTCGTGGTCGAACTCGTATGCATTAAACCCCCATCGGTTTATTTTGTCTGTGTAGTATTTCTCCGAGTGGCCTCCCAAATTGAGCAGATCCATATAGGGCACCTCTTCGATGAGGAACTGCGTGAACATATCTTCCTCGTCCTGCGCGATGTATGTCGGCACATGCTCCTCCTGGACCCACGCGATCATTCGCTGGAGCCTGCTCTCCACGGAAAGCGCCAAATCCTTGGACTGTTGGTCGAACTGCTGGCCGTCGCGGACCACGATGAGCGGCCGGTGGCGGAAACGCCACTGCAGCAGCTGCGCCAGACGCTCTGCATCGAGCTGCTCCAGCGTCGAGTTGTTCTTGGCCGGAAAAACCTTCGTTGGCTGGCCCACTACCACCACCACAACTTGGCCCTGCTGGTCTTCGCCGTCCGAGCGGTGCAGATGCGTCACAAGCGCACCGAGCGTGTCAAAGTGTCGTCCCTGCTGCGCGTCGCCGATCGAGTACACTTCCACGGACATCGCTGCTAAAGGGTTTGGTTGAGAAAAAACCTTTAATGAACTCGAAAGAATGAGGGCCCTCAAAATCGTTAAATTATTGCTATTTCACAGTTACTAAAAACATAATAATAAAAATGAACCGTTTTCTGTGAAGAAATCAAAAACGGTGTGCTCAGCTCAGGGCTGTGGGAGGGGTGCCAAGGAGTCGGCCTAAAGCCCGCCCAACAAACCCCGCAGGAAATGCACGGTTCTGCGCCTAGGATAAACCAGCAGGCCATCGCCGGTGCCAAGAAAGGTGGGGAAGGCGGAATTTCCCGGCACCCGTTAATGCCACATAGGTCACTCTGCACAGAGATAACCGGAGTCACCTGAGCTAACTGGAGACGGTGCATAAACCGCGGCTGAGTGATTCGCGCGCTGCAAATTAGTGCATTCTGTGCAGAAACATACGGGCTACGCAGTGGTGGTAAGTGCTAAGGGCCTACGGCAAAAGTGCGTGAAACTGAAGCGCACGTTTGCAAACTGTCGGGTTTAGAGCTTTACTTGAACTGTAGCAATGTGCGAACGCGGTTGAGCCCCTGATGACGGCGTGAAAAGTGAAACGCTAATGCAAGGCACCACTGGGGTTGCTATCTTTCGGTATTATTTGTGGCGGCCGTTACTGCATTCCAGGACCTGATTAACATTCTTTCACTTCTGTTATTGTAAGGGTATTATTTTTACAATGAAAGAATGTGCACGGGGTTTCACTTGTTCTGCTTACGTCCCCTTGCTCACGCAGCAGCGCGCCAAAAGAGGTGCGACAACTATCCGCTGCTAAGTTTAGCGCACAGACTTATTTATCTGAACACACCAAAATCGCACTACACGCTGGGCAAAAATTATATCCGAATCTGGTGTGTGGCTGGAGGCGGACGGAACGGATGAGAGTAAAAATCAGTCCATTCTGTTCCAACCGTTAACCGTTGCGTTACCTCCACGAGATCAATCTGATCCTGTATTACATAATTTTTACGGCGCCCTTTGGACCCAAAGGGGGGAGGAAAATGTGGAAAACAGCTGTTCCACAATTTCCGAATGTCAATCTGTCCTGCGGAGAGACTGGGTGTAGCAACTAATTGGTGGGTCGATATGCGTTGCATATGCCTCTGTATTTACATTTGGAGTTGAGTCTGATCAGAAAAGGGGCGAACTCTCTCCACATTCTATGCACTCAGCAATTCACCTATCGGACTTTCGCTCTCGGCACTATCACAAAAATTATAGCCGCGAGGGGGTGTGATTGCTAGAGAATGAACACCCCGGGGGACTAAAGGCTGGTCTTGGTTTTCCGATTTGATCCAACAGTCTGTCACTATTCCGCCGCTTGCAAGTGCTTCGTTATCTTGCTCAAAGAGTTAGGATCTCAGATTTATTTCGTCTCTGAACACAAAGATTACTTGTTTCTACCAAAAAACACACCCTCCTCTTCAGTTCTTAAAACCGTTTTAAATAAAATTAAATGACTATATAAGTATCCTAATCCGTTATAAATTATGAGTAGTACTATTCATGTATGCCTTTTGAGTAAATAATACTTGTTTCGCTTTTCTTTTTAATTATGATTATTTTCCATCAGTGTGCTTTTACTATATATTCACATGTGTACTTCCCTGACCTGTTGGAAACTCTTCAAGAGTTTGTTTCTAGCCCCAACGGTACTGACACCTAATTTTTCCAAATCCTCATCGCCGAGCATTACCATATCTCTCCATTGGAGGTGTTTCATTTGATCGGTATACTTATGTAACCTGAGCGCCTTTAGCCAAGCAGGAACGTTCTCCAACAACTCGATAGATGTTATAGAAACCGAGGACGCAGTGCCAGAAGTCGGTGTATTATGGAGAGCATTGCTACTGGTCGCCAACTGTGTATTGCCTGACATGTTAGGGGTGACTGGAGTGGAGGAAGGTGTGAGAGGGGTCAAGACGATGTTTCTGTTCCGATTATGAGGGGGAACAGACGAAGTTTGCGAAGAGCCCTTACTGACAACTCTGCCAAAGGAACTTCTACCTCTGTCATTCAACAACTCGGACATCACATTAGTTCCCTGACCGCGAGAAGGAATTGCTGTTGTAGATTGCTGCTGCTGTGGAAGGATACCGCCAAATTGCGGCACAATTGGGGTTGGCACAGGCGAATCCGTTTGGCCCAAGGCGACCATTCCATACAGACTGTTCGTATTACCCGGTCCTGCCGAGCGAGGCCTCTGTGGGACCATCAACGGCGATAGAATCCCGTCCAATGTGCCTGGCCTCACGTCTTCGCTGGTTAGCAACGGCGACATAGCACGCACACTGTCCAAAACGTTGGAATTCCTTCTGATGTGGTCCAATTTTGTCTGGACCATCGCAGCAGTTTCTGTGTCGGCCACACAGGCGTCCACCAGCAACCCCACTGCGGTCCGACGCTGGTCTGGCGTGAGCGACTGCAGCCACGACTGGTACGTGGCCAGTTCCCTGGTGAAAGTCTCAACCGCCTGCTGTGTCTCGGCATCCAGGGCCGGCATGGGCTCCAACGAAAGATCCGCCAGTCCTGCCAGCGGAGCCGGTTCGGCCTGCGCAAACGCATAGCGCGAGCTCGAGGGCGAAAGCAGCGCGCGAGGATCGCCCATGATGGATTGAAAGATTCGATGATCGAAAGAAAGAAGTGAAAGAGAGACCCAAAAACGCTTTTCCACTGGAAAAAAACACAGACTGACTGAAAAACCGCTAGATTCGGAATCACGTGACCTTGAAATTCATTCATTGCTGAACTTGTTTCTTTCAACAATGACGACAAACTCGGGTATTGAGCCCAGCACTGCGCTTGCGGCCTCTGTGAACCACTTTTTACAGGACCCAGAGGGTCCACTGGTGGCTGTTCTGGCGATTACGCCGGAATTGCAGCTGACAGTGGAGCAAATGATTCCGTCTGGTGGATCTTTGGAACATGATATGGGCTTATTACAAAATTACCTCCCAGGAGAAGAGTGTCGGTATGTAATCATCCGCAACGACGGCAAGGGCGGGTCGGTTCTGGTGGCTTACACCCCCGATGGGGCTAGTGTCAGAAACAAGATGATTTATGCCTCCACCAAGGCCTCTCTGCTTAAAAGTCTTGCATTGGCAGACACGATGATGGTTTCGTCCATTGAGGAGCTCAGTTGGGCCGAATGGCAGAAACATTGGCAATCCAAGAACATCGACCAACATAGCTTGATGTCCGAGAGCGAAAGACAGTTGGCCAGTGTGAAGCAAAGTGAACTGATCATGCAGCAGCAACATCAACAGCAGAAACACCAACTGGCGTACACGTCTTCCAGCACCGGTCTTTTGCTTGTCAATCTACCAAGCATTTTGGAAACACCTAGTGACTTGTCCAAAGGCCAGCTGCTAACTCTGAAAATCACCAACGAAGACTCATTGGTGATTGATCAGGATCAAAATGGCATCTCGCTAAACAACTTGGGAGAACACTTAGATGACACTGGCCCTGCTTACTATTTGTACGCCGATGCTAATGGCAGTAGCGTGTATTTTATCTACGCCTGTCCTTCAGGCTCGAAAGTTAGAGACAGGATGATCTACGCCACAAACAAGGGCCCCTTGGTTAACTATCTGAAACAGAACAACTGGGAGTTGGTCGAAATTTTGGAAATTGGGGATAAACAAGACTTGTCCTTCAGTGAAACTAAGGACACTGATGGTCAAGCTAACCGTGGGTCTTCTAATGGTCGTGCGTTTGCCAAACCAAAGGGACCAAGAAGGCGCTAAGCACTGTTGGCCAGTTTATTATTTTTTATCATAGTGTATAAGTTAAGGGTTTTATTAGCAAACAATGTTCTGCTGAACTAACTCAGTATGATGCGAGGTAGCTCAAAAGAAGAACCGATTAAAAAATACAAAAAGAGGATATCGTATGGTATCTATCCTCTTAAAATCCGTGGTATATGTCTATATATAAATCCCAGCATCATCCTAACAAGCTACCCTCGCGTTGTCTTGCTCCTCCTTACTTTGCTCACTCTACTGTTCTGGTTGGTTTTCTTTTTCTTTTTAGTAGCACTTCCAGGACCGTCCATGTACGTCATGATGAACTGAATAGGTGTTTTGGTATTTGAGGAGGAGGATGATGATGACGAGGGTTTTAACACATGTTGCTGTAGTTTCAACTGCTTCGGCACTTTTGGAAGGTGCGGCTGCAGCTGCACATTAACCTTAGGATGGATCCTGGCCAAGGGCTGCCGTGTGGAATTGAAAGTGCCCAGCACCGGTTTGGCTGACATGAATGTGGAGTTGTCTATTGACATTTGGGCCATTTTCGGCGGTTCGGCGCGTGGTGTTATTCCTGATGTTCGCGTTGACGTTCCGGTCGAAGACGACGACTCGTCATTAGAAGCAGCCGTGCGAGTCGGGGTTGGTGATATTGGATCTAAAACCATGAAACCCTTGCCGCTTTGTTTTTGCGACCCACTTTCCAAGACTATAGTAGAGGCTGTGGAGTTGACACTGTCCGGAGTGGTAAACTTGTTAGCAGTAAACTTCTTTTTAACAGGCGTGGACGAATTGAATATGGTGTGGTGACTTAGCATCGACTCGTTGGTCAAATTACTGGACTGTTTTGCCAACGTAGAGTTTTGTGAGAATATAGAGTTCTTAGTTGAATTGGCCGCGTAACTGGTGTTGGAATGAGACAGATGGACCACACAAGGGGAGCTGCCGTTCGCAATAGGATTGCTGTCATCGTCGTCGTCGTCTTCCGCGCCCGCCACCGCATCTTGGTTGTCTATAAGGATACCCGGCAGCGGGGTTGAGACCAAGCCAGTGATCTTTTTCATCGTGGACTGGCCAACGGTGGGTATGCCTGAGGCGTTTGTGGGCATGATCGTGGGTGTTTCCACTCGAAAGTTCAGCAGTGACATGTCTGAGAAGTCCGCAGACTGGTGGCTCACCGCCTGCATCGAATTGTTCGGGTTGATGTCCGTATAGAAGTACCCAGAGGAATCAAACGGATTGTGCTGTTGTTGCTGCTGCTGCAGCGTCGTCACTGATCGCGGCCGCAGATACACATCCTGAATGCTGTGCTGGTACTCGAACGACAGCGACAGGTCTTCCGCGTGGTTGTGCTCCTGGTCATCGTTCATCTTGCTAACAAAGAGAAGCTTGAGCCCATGAAAAATTTAAAAACGTAAACAAAAACAACCTAAGCGTGTTTTTTTAGTAATCGCATTATTTTTATCGCTTGGCCCAAAAGTGCCGTTTGACGCCTCACTCCTTGTTTGCACTCATTTTGAAGCTCTCATTACACTGAACGCGTTAATTATAGTGGTTTTTACTATAGATGTCAAAGAAGCGGCAGACCAAAAATTTGTGTGTTCTTTCAAGTCCTCACACCATCCCACCGGATTTTTTCAATATCATCTCTCTGTATTTCCTTTGGTTCCTGTTTGTTTGCTATATCTCTACAAATGGATCCTGCTCTCGGTCAACTGCGCGACCACGCCGTTGCCGAGCCGTACATAGCAGCCATTTTTAGCAGAATGGATGCGTTGTTACCTTACCGCACAGGATTCTCCCTGCAGCAAATCCACGGAGACCCTGTCTACACGAAAATGCGTGCCTATCTGGACCAAATCGTCTCGGGTCATCGCCAAGACACCGTCGCGTGCTGCGCAAACATCCTGCTTCACATTGTGCGCACTGACGGAGCATCCAGCATTGGCCACATGAAGCCGAACTCGATCAATTCCGTTTTCATTGTCGTCTCAATGCTCCACAGCTTCCTGACCGAACCGAACGCAGCCGAGATCATCGAGTACCCGTCCAGTGAGATCTTGCGTCTAGCCGGAATGAATTCGCCTCCCGAGTTCTTCATCAAAACTCGCTATATGTCGCAATCAAATGTTGCCAAGTTGGACGAGACTCTCATGCACAACCTCATCCATTTGGTTGGCCATTTAAAATCCGATATGGACTGTTTGGAAACGTTGAAACGCCAATGCGAGATCCAATTTCACGTGGACCCTAGTCACACCTCCCATACGGTCATTGAAGACCTCAAATCTTTGAGAAGAGTCAAGTATGACTGCCCTGCCTCCGCGATACAGCATAAAGATGTATTGGATCAAATCGACAACTATCTAGATGAAATTATGATGTACATGTCCATGAAGGCCGATAAGGCTTTCAATGAATATATAAATGTCATCTACAGACGTTTCAGCGTCGACGCAATCTACATCCGCAGAATGTCCATCCTGAAGGCTGTTCATTTGACAAAGAGAAATTTCTCACATTATCTCAATTGGTACAAACATATGTTCAACGTTTCAAAAAGACCCTCCCAACATGCTTTACTGATGAACTTTTTTGCCTCCTCGATTAATGATTGGGCTAATTACAGAACCGTGGACTTCCATCAGGCAACGTTGGATCCAGAAGTCCAACTTCTGGCAGAATCCTTGTTCGATATTATCTATAAACAGTTTGACAATAAAACGTACACAAGGTCTCATTACAAGTTGCTTTCTTGTCTGCTGTTGTTACAGCCTAAACAGATAGAAAAGTTTCTCAATGATGAGAAGAACTATAAATCGACAAGTCAAATGTTGAAAAGGTCAATGGGTAAAATCAATCCAGTCTCTTCTTTGGGCAATAACAATAAGCAGAAATTCTTGTCAGATTTTATTTCGCTAGTTCACAGATCACCAGAATCGGCGGATTGTTTCACAAAGTTCTTACTTGTTGGTTGTGCAATTGAATCCATCGATAAAAATCATTACTTATCAAGATTTCTGCGTTCGCAATATGAACATCTATGTGTTGAATTGCAAATGGATAAGGCGGAGTATACCTTTAATCATACTAACACAGCGGCAGCAACTCCAACAACTACAACTCCAACTACCGCTTCAAATGCAACTTCAATCGCTGCTGCTGCATTAGCTAATAGCACTGCTGGTGGTGGCAGCGATTCTACTACGAACTCAAGTCTGTATTCTGGCACTCCGACGTCTGCCATTTCGTCCCAACAACAGCATTACTTTTCTTCAAGAGATATTAATGAAGAGGATCAGGCAAACACCTCACAGCATTCTACACCGTCTTCACTTCACTCACAACATCACATCTCACAAAGTGCCAATTTTGAGTCCTCCAACACAATTTCATCTTCTAATATGCCCCCAGCATTGATGTTAAATCAACCCTCTGTGCGTTCAGTGATGGAAAAAATCGTTGCCAAATTACGTGTTCATGCATTTGCCATTTTGTGTACTATTGAGCCACTAGAAATGGCTCAAAGAACTGCCGATATATTTAGTGTTCTAGATACATCGTTAGCCTTACAGGAAAATGTTTCTGGTGGGATCAAATTAATAGTATCGTTACCATTGTTGATCTCCAAGTTTTTTCCTTATTTGCAAGCATTGACTCCTGTATTAACCCGTTATTTGAGAATCACTGCGACTAGAATGTCAACTCAGCAAAAACTGGACTTGAATCCAAATAATCTTGCTTCCGCTAGTTTAGCAAATACCAACGCAGGTGTATGGGCTGGCCCATCTTCTTCATCATCTACGACTTCCACTTCAAGCATTGCCTCAAATTCAACTAATACTGCGGCAACTCAAAATAATACCAATAATGTTACAGTAAATCGGACTACGTCTATGTTGAGACACCATAATCATAATAGTCCAGGAAGTAATGCCGCACAAGGTACTTTGGCAGGCAAAGTGAGAAACGCTTTCAAGGCATCTTCTTCTAGCACCACTAACACGACTGCAAGCGGTACAAGTGATCCAAGTTCTTTTGCAGCAAGCTTGAATACAAAATTGGGTACTTTCTCACATAATTCTTCCTTTAGAGACGAAAATGATTCAACTCCAGGCTCTTTGCATTCCTTCAATAACTCGGAAGTCACTGAAGTGGAAGAACCAGAACTTTTCCAAGTGAAACTTTCTCTGGAAATAAGTCTTATTACTCCAAAGCTAAAAATCAAACGAAAGAGACCTAACTTTAGTGAACGTGAAATAAAACTTCTGCAGAATATTCTAATTAATTTGATGGACACCTACGTTGCTTTCCCATTCCTTTGTTATGCCGACGTGGAAGATTACCCAAATTCTGATTTTCCTAAATTTGAGTCACATTTCAAAAGATTAATAGACCCAATCACTACACTTCTAGTGGACTCAAACCTTGAATTAGTCAATAGTGTCAAAAAATACTTGTTAAGCTTCTGTCAGTCTGTCTCCAATAAGGTTGTCATTAGAGTTTTTGTGGGATATATTGGTACATCCATTTTGGTTGACTCCGTTGCCAAGGTTTGTATAACGCCAAGAATCAAAGACACTCACAGGGATGAAATAATAAAATTTATCTTACAATTATTGGAAAGCAGATCTGCTAATTCAGATTTGAAACTAATGTTCATGAATAGGCATGTAATTGAATCAGTTCATGCTGCTGGCACCTGTGGTAGAATTATCAAAAATTTTGAGAGATGTATCTTTCTTGGTTTGTTTTCTAACAACGTTGATACCATTGCTACCTCTCGTAGGCTGTTATCATTTTGGATTTTTGTGGTAACGAATCCTCATCATCACCCTAATTGTCTTGACAAAACCAATTTGGAGTTAGCTAAGCGTATTGCTGCAGATAAGTTGACTGGTAGTTCGTTGGCCATTAAAAAAAAGCTCAGAGATCACCTTTGTCATTTGAAAGAACCCACAAAAGTTTTGTTAGACGTTTGGTCTTTGATGTATGAAAAACTCTCCTCTTTACATGGATATGGCGACATTCCAGATAATCTAGACGAAGAAGCATTAAGCAAATACATGTCGACTTACCAAGGAGAAGATTTGGTTCCTGTTTATGGTGAGTATATGGCTTCAATGGGTGGGCTTATTGTTGCTCCTTCTTTCATGGATGATATCAGACAACCATTTTTGCAAAAAAGGCTAGAATCCTTCTTAAACTACAAGATGTTCAATTTGTTTAACTCAACTGCTAAACAAAGAGAAATTTGCAGAGAAATTCTATGTGTTAGTGTTCACCCTTACCTTTGTGGGCTCTTGATGCAGTTGGTGGATAAGTACCTACCAAAGTTTGAAGAAACATTAAAAAACAAACAGTACTCTATTTGTGAATTGTTCTTGTCTGTTGTTAGATCATTGTGTCAATTTGATTTTGATGCTCTTTTCCCACATGCTGTGACCCTATGGAAACTGAATTTTCGAATGTTAAAAATCGTCAACATCAACGACAATGATTTGGCATTTTTGAGACTTAAGTTGAAATTCTGTAAGCTTCAAGTCCTATTCCTAAGTAAAATGGATGAATTGGCTCTAACTGGGAATATTTCTAAAAAGAATGAGTATGCCAGGGTAGCTGCGGATTATTTGGAAAATTCATTTAATGTTGATAAGGACACTGAAGAGGAATCTAAGGCATTATTTTCTTGGAATGAAAATACCACTAACAAAGTTACAACCAAATTACAAGAATTGAAAAAGTCGGAGCTAAGAGATTTGCATTTAGACATCAAAGTGGAAACTTCGATTATGTTGAAATTGGTTTTTTATCATTTACCATTGGATACATTCAAAAGTACCGGCCATGACAATCCTTCAGCTAGAAATGTTATTTTCTCTAATTACTTCAATTTGTTTGTTAGAGTTTTGGAGAAGCTTAACCAAGGCGATAATGGGGAACAATCTTTATCAAATCAGCATAGATACTCAAGTATAATCAAGGATATAATTCAAGCATTGATTAATTTGTTGCTTTCTAATCCAGATACTGGTTTGAAATATGCCCTACCATTAGGTTACCATTCCAATAGTTTAATAAGGGTGTCATTAATTAATGTGTTTGCCAGCATTGTTAAGGAAATTAAGTTAGCTTACAATAAAAAGGACATGAGCCTGATTTACAAAGGTGTCCTTGACATCATGGTCATTAACGAACCTTTGTTGCTGGCTACTGCTAGTGTTTGCCCAAAGGCAGAAATTGATACGTTTGCCAATGCCTTGTTAGACTTTAATGAAGATGAAACTATCCAGCTGAGAATGATGACTTCTTTGATTAGATTTGACATTCTGAATACTACCGAAAAGAATGAAATAATGAGATCCAACACTGTTGGTACTAGATTGGTCTCACTATACTCCAGTTTGAAAGCTAGTGATTATTTATTAAACCTATATGAACCAATTTTGAACAGTCTTCTACAATTTGGTGAATCTTTTGAGATTGAAAGAATTGACAAAATGTCAGAGGAAGAAAAAGTCTATAATAAAGAAAGGTTTTTGAAATATATCAATTGGTTTGTGGATACTGTTTGTGGATCTATTGATAAGATGCCAACTGGGTTAAGATTGATTGCGAAAACTATTTTTGATTCAACTGGAGAACAAATGTATGATTCAAGATACACGGCCTTAAGTTCTTACTTATTCTTGAGATTGTTTAATCCTTCAATTGTTTCACCGGAAAGAGTTGGGTTCATTACCACATTTGATGCAGCTTTTAAAAGATCATTGATGCAAATTGCCCGTGTTATTCAACTCATTGTTAATGAAAAGCCTGTTAAATTTGCTTTAGTTGAAGAAGAAAAGGAATTATTTGCCGAAGCCAAGACAAAGATTTGGAATTTTATGGAAAGCGTCATTTCTATTGACATAGAATCCGGTTTAGAAGACATAGCCAATAAACACCTTAAGCAACCAGCGTCAAGTGTCAAAGCATTATCAAATGATCAAGATTTGAATGCATGTGGGTTATATTTCCATTGCTTTTATTATGATCATTGGCTTGAAATCCGTGATGAATTTTCTAAGAATAATAGCAAACTGAAATCTGATGAAATTGTTACATTAGTCTCAGGTATTGATAAAACAATCTGTTCTTTGGGATTACCAAAGAGAGTCAAGGGATTTGTCATTCCAGAATATATCAGAGAAGACAAATCTGAAATTGGGGTTTTGTTATATGATTTCCTCTCTCAATCTGCGTTGGTTCCCTCTAAAGAAAACTTTATCAAAATGTCAATAACCAAGGATGGCCTTCCATTGATTATCGTGAATACCTTGGAATTTGAAAGTGATTGTACTGTAAAAACTACTGTTTATGCCATGTTGAGAACTCTTGTTAAATATTGGTTGTCTCCGTATTGTGTTTTATGGGATTTGACTTCATTTTCTAACGTTGAGTTATATGCTGGTGTCCTTACATTTTTCGAAACAGTCGTTTCAGCAAAGTATATTCAGAACGCCAAAAGAGTTTACTTGGTTAACCCATCGCCATGCTTTTTCGAAGGTTTCAAAACAATTCAATTTAACACTTATTTGCTTATTCCAGAATATCATTTCATTACAACTGATGATGATGTCAAAACACTAAACAAAATTGAACTAATTAATTACGTTGGAGCAGTTTCAAATGATGCGAGAGTATCTTTCAGAGACGTTAGTCTGTATCAAGAATCTGTTAATAGGTTTGTGCCTGTTAAGCTGAAGGTTGGCAACAACTTTGTTCAAATAAACTCAAGTATGCCTAGACAATTGAAAATTGGGAATAAAATGCACGTTGTTCATTTGGTTGATTTTTACAAGATTGGATTTTTGGAGGATATAAATTCATCTAAATTCACAGGTGTTAGTAATGAACTTTCAATGGTTGACACTATAAGCCAAACAAGAGTTATTTTATCATCATCTAAGCGAATTGAAATCATGAGAACGTTATATTATTCCAGAGCCAGAACGAACAGCAACGAATGCGAGTTAGAAGATGACTACAAAATGGGTATAAGTCCAACTATTTCCATTGGTCAATTGTTGAATATTTGTTTCACTGGGTTATTATCGACATATGATGATATTAGGAACTCATCATACGCGTTGTTGGCTTCTATGACATCCACCTTACACATGAACGCAGGTAAATGTGTCGATTATGTAAATGGTGTTGTTTTTCCATATGGTGATCCAGATTATATTTTTTCAGTTTCAACAAGTTTTGCCAAAAAATACCCAGAATATACCTATGCATTCTTATCAGGGTTTTTCCAAGCATTCAAAAGCTCTTCAACAGAAAATAAGGATTCTATTTTATTGTACGTTTCACCATGGATTGGTAACATTTACAAACACGTCTATTTGAGTGATGTCTTGAGAGGTAAAGCCAGAACAGCTAGTTTAATTAGGAAGATTGTCTGTATAAGTAAGGACCAGGGTAACAGACAGGCATTTTCAATGTGTATTTGGCCTCAATTGTCTGTTGAAGATAATTTAATGGAACTGACCATCGATGAAATTGTTATTGCCGCCATTGATGATGAGGCAGAAGGTACAACATGGAAGAATATTATTTCAAAATGGCCATTAAAGCCTACGATTAAGATTTGTCATACATTAATCAAGAGACTAAAAGAAAAAGCATATGAAACTAGACACAATGAAAGTGAAATTGAAACACACACAAGATGGGTTGAGACCACTGTTTTGGTTAAATTTTTAGCCTATCTGCTTTTTGATTCTTTATTATTTGTTGAAAGATACATCAGTGACATTTTCTTTATTGTTACCATTTATATGGATTGTGGTCCTTTGGAATTAAGAAGATCATTGTTGAAACTCTTGAACAGAACATTTCACTCGTATTTATCTAAGCCACATTTGTCAAAGAGTTATCGGAATATTGTTGAAAAGAACATTGAATTGATGAACAGTGCAAGATTTAAATTATTATTTGGGTTGACAAGGGAAGATTTGGATCAAGCCAGTGTAACCAGAAAACTTACTGGAACTGAATTGATTAATCAGTCATACTCCATTTCTTCATTATGTGAAATATTCACTTCATTTTTGAAAGATTTTGCCGACCAGGAAGAATATGACTTACAATTAATCAAATGGAGATCATATGTGATGAACATCATCTTCAATTATGAATTACATTTCCAACCACGGGCCATTTTAATTTTTGGTAGTCTAACCAAACGAGGTATGTCTGGTGATATTGTTTGTAAATTCCTGAGACTAGTCGAAAGAGCTTCGACAGAATGTTTATTTTCCAATAGTGAAAACATGGGTAAGAGTTTAGAGTTGTGTCTGTGTTCACTACATTCATTTGGTAAATCAATGGAAGGTGTTAGAGAAGATTCAATATTCCATCCATTGTTATTTTGGGTTTCCTATTCCATGCTTTTCATCGAGAGTGTTAATTTTGTTCAATATGCTGCCAGGTATTTACGAATTACCTTTAGGAAAGTTTGTAATCACATGAAATCAAACACAAAACAAGATGTTTATGTATATCTTTTTGAGCAAAGAAAGCCAATTGAACAATTTATCAAACAGTATGAAAGCCTGTTCAATATTGAGTCCACTGTGGAAAATTTTGATACCGTTTTGATGGGTTTATTTGCTAAAGGGTTAGAATCCCCATTCACATTTAACGAAACTCAAAAAACCATTCAAGCATTCCTGAAATACAGGTATAGGGAATCTTTAAAATTGGATGAAGAAGTCATAATTCCGAAATCAAAATCAGATATGTTTTGTCATTTCTTATTTTTTACTTACATTTTGGCTACATCCAACGAAGATTTGATGGATATTTTGAAAGACTCGGAGTTAGGTAGTGTCAAAATGGTAACAGGTATAAAGGGTATCTTAATTCCGGAAATTTTGGCAGCATATCCAAAGTTAATGTCGAAACCATTTTGTTCTGGTTTGGATGTCATTGGCAAATTTTTTACGAACCAAAAGGTTGATGAATTGGTTTCAAGCAGAGTCATTGCATTGTACATTGAAAGTTATAAGATTGATAAAGAATCTATGATGACATTATTTGCAAATAATGAGATGTTACTATTGAAGTTTTTAAATGATTCATCAACTGCTACCTTAATGGAGTACGTTTTGGATATGCTAACTAAGATGATGTCTTCTGCTGATTTTGTGGATCGTAGAAAACACAAGGAACAGTTTCTGATGCCGATATTAGAGGGACTTGGTGGGTTGAAGCACCTCAAGTTCCAGTCCTCGGACACGATGAATGAAAGAAGTTATGTGGTTCCACCGGATGTGATGAAGAAGAGGTATGATTTGATCATGAAAATGTTTTTGACAGTTAATGAAGATTACAGTAACGAAAATAGTTAAGGGGCGTAGGAAGTCTAGCGGGTATGATCTAGTTTGCATTTGCGTTTGAGGTATATAAATTAGAGGGTGATAAAGGGAGAGTGTTGTTTTTTGCCAATTGAATTTTCGAGTTTTATTAGTTTTGAACTTCTTCTTTGTATATTAAATTTATAAATTATAATGATGATAATATAATAATAATAAGAATGAGCATGGGCAGCTACTTATTCTTAGGAGAACGCTTTTTCATACTGAGCTCTTCGAACTTCTTCCTGTCGGCTTTGTACAACTCCATTGTGACTCTGGCATCTTCGATGGAAGAGTGCTGGCCGTCCTGGATATTCTTTTTGAGTATATGTAGAGCTAACTTTTTCAAGGAGGGAGTTTTTCCGTTGGCGTATTTCTGTCTATAAGGGGTATGTTTCGATGTGTCTCTGATTTGGGCTCTTGGATGCGTCAAGAACAGCGCTTCTAGATCGTTCTGGATCGCGTGACCTACCAGAACGCGTCCTTCCAGGAGCTGAGCCACCTTTTCCTGTGCCTCCTTGAAAGAAATGGCATTTTTCATGTCGGCAGGGGTGACACCGGAGACCCACGTCCTCCAGTCGGTAACCTTATCTCTTGGCTGGACAAAGGTATCGAATATGACGTTACCAAAGAAGTTGACTATGGAGACCCTTGCCAGCTCGGACTCCACGCCCCCTTCGCCGACCCCCACGAACTCGCAGTCCATGGCCAGTATCTTGCCGGCCTTTGTGTTGTGGAGCGAGTTTTCTGTTTGGTCGGTGGGCTGGTGGGCAGCTGCAGCGGCGCTAGCTGCTGCCGCTGATTTCGCAGCCATTTTCGTTAACGGAGTTCTTATTTTGACTTTGTTGGCGGCGACGCCGAGCTTTTCCGAGCCTGCTTTTTTGGCTCCAGAGACGGGCTTCTTCGCCTGTTTCTGCTGTTTAGCCTTCAACTTGGCCCAGTTCGACGCAACCTTCATCAGCTGCACAGATACAGAGCATCAAGAGTGAAAAATTGTCTCTCTAAGATTTTTTCTCTGTCTCTGCGCATGCTCAGCACTGCGATAGCCGAACAGCTCCAGCTGAATCAGCAATATCTGGCCGCTGCTCTCGTCGGCAGCCCAACAAACCGACATTGCATGTTCAGCAGAGCCGCCGCTCTCTGTGGAGCCCAAAAAACCGTGTCTTGACACGCCCCCGCCCGAACCGCTGGTCCAGCGAGACCCAGACTTTGCCACATACAGATAGTCACCGTCTGCAACGGCCGTGGCTGGCTGGAGACCCTTTTTTTGCCCCAGAACATCCAATACATGGCATCAAGCCCAAGCACGACATAACGCATGTCGCGGTCTTGTTTGCTGAGCGTTTTTGCTTTTAGTTTTTGCTTTTTGCCGTAGGCAAAAACTAAAATTAAGTTCGGATTTGGAAAAAGAAAACAAAAATCCGTGGCGTTGCCGTCACGTGCAGAAGCAAAGTAGGTCCTCAGGGACGCCGGCAGCTCGGTTTTTTGTGCTTCCGGTAGCGCGAATTTTTCTGGCTGCGGGAATTTTGGCCGTATCGCCATAGCGCGGCTGGAGCCGCCGCAATGGCGATGTGAATTTTATTTAGTGGGGTGATTCTCCGAGCGAGGCTCAGCACCAGGGAAATGCAGAGGTTGGGGTCACAGCGGCTGCTCCAGTGGTGCTAGCGGGCCCGGGTTTTGGCTAGCGGGTGGGTCGCCTTTCAGAGGACAGTGGGAGCTTAGACCGGGGCCGCTCCGGTTGCCGCTAGCCGGTGTGTCGGTGTTGTTGCTCGCTTATCATTTTTCCGTGCGGGTGTTTCACAAATCAAAAAAGGGGCATTTTTCCGGGGAGAGGAGTAATTTTTAACATGATACTAAAATTGTTTCCGGAATCCCTTTTCTCTTCTTCTTTTCTCTTACGTTTTCAGAATCCCAAGAGCCCAATATGTTCGGATACATGCTGTTCAGCGGCAAGTCCGGGGCCAGCAAGACGCGCACGCCTGCTCCGTTCGAGCAGCAGGCCAGACGCGACGTGGAGGCGCGCGTCAGCTCGCTCAAGAGCGCAAAAAAAAAGCGGCCACAAAAGGGCTTCAAAAGCAGTTTAAGCAGCTCCAAGCATGGGTCGTCGCCGCTAGCGCGGGCCGTGGTCTCGGCCGTAGACGACAGCTCGTCCATCGACTCGGGCAAGTCAGGCCGGTCGCTCTCCGCGGCGTCCGTGCAGCGACTCCTGCTGCAGCAGCAGCAGTCGCTCTCGCGCGTGCAAACGCTCGCCTCGACGACGTTCGACCAGGCGCTCCAGCTCCACGAGATCTACACAAACACCACCGCACCGACCACGCTGCCGGTGTCGTTCCCAGACCATCCCGATTGCGTCCTGAGCCTCAGCGAGGCGTTGCCAAAGGATTTCAGCGACTACTACGCTCCTGACTTGGATGTTCCGCGCTTCTCCAACGGCAGGCCGCGCTACACCAAGCGTAACTTGAAGAACTGGGAATTGAACGATACCCGAAGTTTACTCATATACCCAGACTGGCCCACCACTCCAGGCAGCCCAGCAGCTGTGCAGGGAGCGCTTCCCTCCCCTCCTGTTCCAAGGGCGTTACCACACATCCAATCCCCAATCAAAGGCAAATCTTTCCGAATCCAAATTATACCCTACTACGCCTCCGACGCGCAAATCATCCAAGAGTTGGTCAGCTCTGATATTTACAAGGAGGCTACTTTTGAACCTAACTTCAGAGAGAAAACCGCACAGTACATTGTTGAAAAGGCCAGAAGGCGACATGCTGAGTTGCTCGTCAACTCCTTCGAAGTCGGTGCAGAGTACTTCAATGAGTATGGCCTCATCGGTAACATGGAGTACGATTCGTATTTCAAGTTCGAATGGAGAAACATCATTGAAAACTTTCTTCTCACTCTGGCTATCGAATACCAGTGCAGATCCGACTTCAAGTTCAGGTTGAGTCAGTTGATTGGCGCGGATAATGCCAAGAGAGCCTCTGCTCCATCAGACAACCTCTACAAACGGACGTTGATGAAGCGAGGCATTGAGATCACCGAGGACATGAAGGCGGAAATCTGGAAGGATGTCCAAAACAAAGTGTATTCTAAACTAGATGACTACTAACGGGTGCGGTAGAGAATTATACAGGTTATATTATTTTTTGCTTTCTTGCTTATTTATTTATACATAAATATACCTACAATGTTATATAGATTGTAACAGTCACGATTATACACCCATACAAAACACACATCAACTTAGAGGCTCTAACTGATTGCCTGCTTGAACTCTGTCTGCGAGTTTAGCAGTTGGTAGATTTTGAAGATCTCGAACAGTTCCGTTTGGTTATCGTCGTTCTTGGCACTGCTTTTCAAGTCTTTGATATGTCTGTTCAGCAAGCCCTGGAATTCCAGCTTGAGACCGTTCATCTTTTTGCCCAGGCTGGTTGTCAATTCGTTGGTGACCTTCACGTTCAGGAATATCCTGGAGATAGCGAAATACAGAGCTGTCAGTTCGCATATCGTCTTGCTGTGTTCTTTTCCGTCTTTTGCGACCGCGTCCTGCTCGAACTTCCTGATCGTCACATCGAAACACTCGACCAGCTCGTGCAGCTTGACGATGTGCTCGCACTGGTACTTCAGGGACGTCAACGTGCTGCGCTGCTGCTTGAACTGGCGAAGCTGCGTTTTGTTCTGGTCTATTTCTGCGTTGACGCTGTTCAATGCCTTCAGATACGTGTTGAGGTCGATCTTGATGTCGTGGCTCAGGTCGAACGATCCGTCGATCGACTTGTCCAGGTTTATGTAATGGAGGTAGTTTTCGTTCACCAGGTTGATCAACTCCGTGTCCAGGCCTTTCAACACGTCTTTCAGACTGTTGGACAGATCATCGAGGGACCAGTATTTGTAGTTTTCCAATAGAAAGTCGCCGTATTTGCCGTCTGCGGCCGCTGCGCTCTTCATCTGTCTCATCAGTCTTTCGCGCGAGATCCCGTCGCCGTACAATTCGAAGTCCAGACTGTCATCGTCGTTCTCGTCGTCGTCCTCGTCACCGTCCTCGCTTTCTTCCTCCCTCGCTCCCGGCCCGCGGGCCTCGAGTCCCGCTGCGAAGTCCCGCTGCGGCGCCCCTGCGTCCACAGGGTCCTCGCCCGCCGACAGCTGGCGCGCCGGTACCACGCTGGTGATGTCGTAGGAGTCGAATTTCGACATTGCCAAAGACACCAACAGCCAGCTGAAATTTGCTTTATCCGTTATACCCTTTTGCTCCTATGGATCAATGTAGTCTGGAGATATTCGGGCTCATAGCAGACAACTTGACCCAGCACGATTTGGTGTCGCTGGCTAGGGCCAGCAGCGTGTTTGCCTCGCTGGTGCGGCCCTTTTTGTACCACTGTGTCGTTTACGACAGCCGCTATTCGCAATTCGATGTGGATATCGATTCTCGCAACCAGCGCGACCCCAAAGTGGCGACGTTCATCCGCACCAAGGCCAACTTGGTGGCGTTTCTCAACACGGTGAAGCAGAAACCGCACGTGGGCCGCTGTGTGTCGCAGTTCGCGGTGGTGAACGTCCAGGACGACTTCTACGACATCGAGCATTTCTTATCGACTATCGGAGATATGCCCAGAGATAACCTTTTCACGTTTTTCCAGTTGAACAAATTCCGGATCGCGGTGCCGATGGGCACGCGGTTGTTGGCGCAGCTGGCGCAGAGTAGCAGCGTCTGCAGTCGAATGACGCATTTGTCGTACAAATTCGACAGGTTGACCCAGCTCTCCGATATCACCTTTGCGGAAAATGTCACTCCAAATCTGGAGTTCCTAAAGTTCGACAACCTGTACAACATCACGCAGTTCCGGCAGTTGTGCAGCTTCGTGTCCCGCAACATCAAGCAGTTGGCGCTCAGGTTCAAGTCGGACACGCCCAGGTCGCACCACAACGGCATGTTGGTGTTGAAAAGCATTCATGAGCTTCCCTTGACGCATTTGGCGCTCAGCGGGTTGGAGTTCGATATGCGGTATGTGCAACCCCTCGCGACAGACCAGCTCAAGTACTTGGAGTTGGACGATATAACCGTCACCGACAACGACGACTCGTCGGACGACTCGTCGGTGTTCCTCTCAAATTTGTGCTCCAGCGAAAACTTGAAATCGCTGGAACAGCTCAAGTTGAACATCTCCTACCCGCTGATGGACTTCACGTTCGTCTGTTTGGTCCTCTCGGAGATAAAGTTGAAAAAATTGGACCTAGTGATCCGCACTAATAGAATCCAGCATATGGACAAGCTCATCGACACATACATCGACTTCATCACCATCAATAGACCAAGTCTCGTTCAGCTATCGATAGAGATCCGCGATAAAAATAACGCTCCCATAGACGAGCTAGGCCTCTCGCAATTGTCCAAATTGTTCTCAAATGTCTCGCAGCCTTGGGCTAAGCTGAAGTCGTTAACCCTACAGACAAGTTTCCATTTTATTAATACATTCAAATCTGAGATATTTGAAAAAATGCCCCTGTTGGAGAACTTGTGGATCTTGGGTCCTAACTGTATACCAAAACACTTCGGCTCAGGTGCTGCGTATCCCGGCATTTACGACAAATGGTGGAGAATCATTCATCTACCCAGATGGTTCTTGGATTCCAAACCGCCTGAGCATCCTTTGAAATATATCAAGGTTGACGATTGTCTCTTTGAAATCGAAAACGCCAATCTAAACCCAAAAGACCTAATGGATGATACCTTTGATGAAATGACTAAATTAAATCTATAACTGGCTATATACAAAACGCTTTTTAAAGTTCTCTAATGACCCCCTTCATGACTTTCTTAGGCCTGTGCATGACCTTCTCCTCTTGCTCCTCCTCCAACCCCGTAGGCCCTGGAACCTTTTCAGTTGTTATTTGGGATTTACTGACTAACCCTTCTAATATTTCAATCTGGTTCATCACATCTTCATCATTTTTGCTATCATGCACCTTCTTGTCGCTGCCCTCCGTTAATTTCTGGGCTTCTGCTTCTTCTCTAAACTTCTTTACCCAGTCATCCTTAACGATCTTCAATTGTTGCTTCTTCTTCTTAGTCTTCGGATCCTTGATTTCCTCTAATATAACTTTGTGCGATGGTAAACTGATTAAACCATTATCGATTAAACTTCTGAATGTTTGCACGTTTTCATTCTTCAACTTTAATTCATCTGCCATCTCTTTCAAACCTGCATCACCTTCTAATTTGTATTCAATGATCAAATCACTCAGCCTACTTGAGTCAATCAAACCATGTACATTACCGAGCTGCTTCTTCTTCTTTTGCTCCATCCTCTGCATAGTTTCCCTCTTCTGAGCCTCGGTCATAAATCTTTCAGGCGTGTCTGGTTCATCATAGTTTCTTGGCTTGAAAAGACCGTCGTATTGACTTTCTATGACTTTACGATTGTTTAAAACTTTCAATGATTCATGGTTAGGATCCATTGGGATGGAGTTAACGTTATCTTCCACGTGAACATACCCCATTTCCAGAGCCTTGGATAATAATGGCTTATCTAGATCCTCCTTCTGTAACCCATGTGGTACATTTTCCAAATTTTCAGGTGGTCTTTGAGTGAAAACTTGCTGTTGGTTTAGATGGGATGCGTTTGGCTTGCTATGCTGCTGTTTTAAAGTGGAGTTGACAGCCTCTGCGGACTTTTTAAGTGTACGCGAGCTTTTCGAGGCACTATTACCCATATTATTATATCAACAAGCTAGGATAACAAATGAGTATGTCAGCCATTGGAATCAATGAAAAATTAAAATCCATCATCCTAGACTGCAAGTTCATATTTAGACTCATTAACGGATGGTGAAACTTCTTATTTAAGCCTTATTGAACCAAAACAAAAGCCTAGAAAACATTTAGATTAGCACGTGTCTTTTCTGACTATATTGCTTGCTTAGCACCTCAAACCTCGATACAAAATACATAAAATTAAACCTAATTGCGACAAAAATATTGGCGTGACACGACAAGTTTCTAGTTGCGGGAACTTAGCGGTGCAATTATTTTTATGTGAACAGATGGCTTCAAACTGTAACCAAGCGCAAAGGTCTTTAGCAAAAAAATTTAATGTCCTTTCAGGGTACAGTATGCTTTTTTCAATAGCTTTCTTCTAATTTCGACAATCATATGCAAGAACATGCAAGAGCTTTTTTTCATTTTCTTGGAACTTTAAATTCTTTAAGATTTAATCATCAAAAATGCAAGGAAATAATGGTAAATAATTTTTCAAGTCTAAAACTATCTAGGTGTTAGAAATAAACACACCATTATTCATCTACGTAATAGCTAATGCATCTCAAAAGTCGAGTTGCACCTTTAGTTTGCCTTGATAGGTTGCACCTTAAATTTTTACAGACAGTAATCTCTCCATATAGCGTAATGGTGATCGCGTCTGACTACGGATCTGAAGATTCTAGGTTCGAGTCCTAGTGTGGAGGCTTACATTCAATTTTTTTTTTGGCGGATACTTAAAAAAAATCCCATTGAGATGGCTCAGACGGAGCTCCCCATTTTTTTTCTTTGGCTCATCGCCACTTTTTTAGTATATAATTACTTCTATTTAGATTCTATTTGGAGTTAATACAAATACACACACCTTTCTATTTCAAGCACCACACATATTTACATGCAATAACATATTTTAGATTGAGGAAGAAGATTTCCATTTTTCCAAAACGTCAATGATGTTTGATTCAATGACCTGAAAGGCATCTTTGATTTCCTTCGAGGTGAATTTGGCATTAGAATGAATGATCAGATCTGGGATAACAGCAGTTAGCTCATGGTGTAAGATTCTTTTACATCTTGTAATCAACACTCGGGATTCTAAACATTGGTTAATGATTTCCTGTAATTTGAAACATTCTAAGTTGTAAATTTCATCAAAGTATGATTCTTCGTTACCGTTCTTAACGGCCTTGGTAACTGGGGAATCTGGTCCGCCATAGAATTCTGGCAAATTCAACAGTTTACGTAATTCTGGGTTAATTCTGATATGAACAGATGGGGAATAGCTTGCGGATCTGACATGGATATAAGGGGCCAACTTGGTAGATTCAGTGAATAAATCAAATAATAATTGATTGTTTTTAGCTAATGGTTCGATATAAGGATTGATTTTGTTTTCAGTCTCTGAATCTTCTAATAATTTGATACTGGTAGACGCAGCAACAGCGCAATATGGTGGCAAAGCAGCTGAAAAAACGTAACCGTTAGAATTCAAGATCTGATGATAAATCATATCCTTATGACCTGCACAGAAACCACCACTGGAACCAAAAGATCTTGCCATGGAACCAATGGTAATTTCGATATCGGATCTGTCAACTTTGAAAACTTCAGCTAAGCCACGACCGTTAGCACCTAAGGTACCGATAGAGTTTGTTTCGTCTAAAATTAATCTGAACTTGAATCTATTCTTGATTTCAATTAATTTCAGTAGATCTGGAGAGTCTCCGAAATTTTCAAATAGACCTTCTGTAACAATGAACCTTCTAGTTAATGGACCATCCTTTAAATCGGCTTCCAAATCAACCATAATTTCTTCTAAATGTTGCATATCATTGTGATCAAACCATTCAATATCACATCTGGAAAGAATGGCTGCCTTCTGCAAAGCCAAGTTACAACCCTCATCCATCACAACAATGTCACCTCTCTTCAAAAAGCATGGCAAAATTGTGGTAATACCAGAATAGTCTTGACCATACAAAATTGAATCTTGGGCACCCAAAAATCTGGCCAAATCTTCTCTGATTCTGACATGGACAGATTGGGTACCGTAGAAATTAGGCGGACCACATGCACCGACACCGACTTCTCTGACACACTCAACTGATCTGGCCTTGACCGTCTCGTTAAGAGACATCGTGAGGAAATCCACTGAGGCGAAATTGGCGACGTTTGCTATGTGATCTGCAGGATTCTTAGGATTGACAACAGTGCAGCGTGGCATGACAGCACCAACGATCTCGGGGTTGGTCTGCAATTGCCAACGCTCGTCGTCTCTCAAAGACGGAACGATCGGTTCAGGAACCCACTCGTCGATCAACTCGTCGATCTCGCGCTTCGAGAGGGCCATCTTGTCTGTGTCGTCCTGGTTGTAGCGCGCGGCAAAGAAGTAGCGCAGGGCCACTAGAAAGAGCAACGCCTCCAGCAGCGTTCTCCAGGGGTCATTCTTGTGAGACGCCTTGATGTAGTCGATGACGAGTTTCCCACCCGGAACGCGTTGCACGGCCGAAATAAGGGCCTGCCAATACGACAACACATGGTACGCCTGCTGAACAAGAAAGTGGCTCGATTCCCTGTTAACAGCTTCCATTCTGGCGCGTCAAAAGGTCAACAAATTAAAAAGGAATTATATATAAACACTCCAAAAAAGTAGAAAAAACTCTCTCATCAAATCTCAAACTGATTCAATCCCAAATTCCCACAAAAATCACGTGACTCATCACGTGACTCCCGGGCACTAAACCAGGATATCACTTACACAGATCAAAAAGATACCGAGGAAGGCCCACGACATCACCGAATCTTGTCTGCCGCCAAAGGAGATGCTACTGGCAAACATCTGCAGGGAGATGTAGCCCAAGAAGCCGGCCGTCAGGGCCAAGAGGGCTCCCAGAACCAGCAAATTGAAGTTGTCGTCCATATCAAATCCACCGCGAAACGTTAGCCAGCCAGCAAGCGCACCGAGGGGCTGAGCAAGAGATCCGAGCACCCCGCCCAAGAGGATGGCTTTCCAGCGAGAACCCAAGGCCACATAGAGCGGCAATGTCATGGTGAACCCCTCGACAAAGTTGTGGATGAACATCGACACAAAGATCATGAGGCCGAGCTGAGGACTGGCCTTGGAGGTGGCGTACATGATGAAGCCCTCGGGTAGCTTGTGGAAAACAACAGCGACTAGCGTCTGAATGCCGATGGAAAGCAAGCGCGACAGCGGAGTCTTGATATGGTGATGATGTGGGTTCTCATGGACATGGCTGTCATGAGCATGTTCGTGCTCATGAGATCCGCCCAGTTCCAAATCTGTGTGGCTCGATGTAGAGCCGTAGCCCGAGTCTCCCGCGCTGGAGCCGGCAGTGTGCAGAAGTAGGTGAGGTTGCTGGCCCAGAAGAGGCGACTTCACGTCCACCGAGGGGAACCGGTTGTGAAACTGGTCCTTGTTTGTGTAGAGTCTGTCTTCGTCCATGAAGAGGATGTTGTCGTTGGACGGCATGGTGCAGAAATGCAACGTGTTGCCGTGGTGGGCGTCGTGGCAGTGCTTTCCCACGTTGCTGGGGTAGTGGCCCATGATGTCGGAGGCGCAGCAGTCTAGATCTCCATAACAGTCACCGGTCATCTTCTCGCCTTTTAGGGCCTTCAAGGAAATGTCCAATAGCGAAAGATTGCGGGCCATTGGCTGTCTGTTTGCGGTTGCAGCAGCATGCGGGGTCTCCACCACCAACGCCTTTGCCACCGGAACGACTTCAGCGTGGTTGTGAGAGTGAGTGTGTGGTGCATCAGTTGGGTTATCGTTATCAGTAGCATCCGGGCCATCATGATGATCGTTATGGGAGTGCGAGTGGACGGTGTGTTCTTCTCCGTTTCCGCTGCTGTGGCTGTGACTGTGTGCCTCATGGTCCTCTTCTCCCTCGTGAGCACAATGCACCAAACTCTCGCTGGTGAACATGTGCACAACGAGGTTCAGCAGGGTGCAGAAGATAATGCCAAGAAAGTAGCATCCAAAGAGGGTTGTTTTGAGCCTCAACTGACTCTTGTGGAGCTGCACCACGCGGTCCAGATACTCGTGCGCCTCTGGGAGCAGCTTGTACAACGACGTCAGCAGCAAACAGCCCGACGAGAGCGCTAACGAGGACACAAGAAAGGTCTTGTCGTTGTGTATGTGGAACGGGTGCGCGTCGTAGCGCGCTGGAAAAAGCCATTGGTATAGCACATCCGCGTAGATGACACTGCAGCCGGCCACCGTCGTCAACACCGAGAGCCCGACGAGCACAAAGCCCTGGTCGATAGCCATATCAATAAGAAGAAAGAACAGCAGAAGAGTGAGAATAACGGTACTGGAAGGGTCATTATTTCTGGGAAATTACGTTACTGATTACTGCGCCAGTGCACACGTGTTTCTTCCTGTCAGGAGCCGAGGCTCTACTAAAAACCTACGGCAGACTTTTGTCTTCAAGAAAATCAGTTGTCTCTATCTATGAAAGTCATCATATAGAAGAAAACACGCTAGCACTATGGCGTCGTTTTGCAAGCCCAACAGTCCCCGACAGCCTTGTCGAGGTTCGGTTTGGGCATTCGCTGGTGCGCAAAAATGGACTGTGCTTAGCTGTGCACAAAACACACCACAACACAGGCCTAGGCCACCGCCTTGTCTCTTGCACACAGAGAAAGAAGTTATGTCTAACGGCTTATAGTGAAAATTTTCTCCATAGCTCTTTTTTTCCCTTCTGCAAAACATGCTCAGCACTTTTAGGGTTTCAAATATAGGGCCTTCTTATGACTGTGTTTCGTTGCAACGAGGACGGGTTGGAATGTTTGACGTAACACTATAGCGGGACTCACTCCTGCAACTTTCCTTTTTTGATAGTCTTTGAAACTGCTAGTCAGGCTTTTCTCCTGCTGTCATTGAAATGTCCTAAATAGGCAATTTGGAAACTCCTCCGACAGAGACCGATAAGGTAGCAGATCTTTGCTATATAATAGTTCTCGTGTGTCTAGTATGCGTCCAGTTTCTCGCAAAGACCAGTCGTCTGGCCTGTCTAGCTTATGATGTCTTCGGATTTTTCAGACTTTGATGTCAAGAGCGAAAAGGCAAATACACACCACGTAAAAACAATTGAGTCTCCAGTGGTGGGTACAGCAAAGACCGAAAAGTACTCTGCTATTAGAGAAATTGAAACGGAAGAAGAAACGACGGACCCACTGGCTACAACGAATGAAAACCCATTTGTCTTTTTCAGGAAAACTGATATTCCTTATCTGTTGCTGGGAACTTTGGCAAATGGCTTGCACGCAGGCACCAATGTCGCCACTACAATTCTCATGGAAAGGTTGTTTAACAAGTTGAACAATTTCCAACAGGCCAAGTATAAAACGCCAAATGACTTCATCGCTGATTTGAAATGGGCTACCTTTTCATTGGCCCTAGTTGGCTTGGGTGGTTGGATCTTTGGATGGTTGGAAACTTTCTTTTTCAGTTATATGGGCGAAAGACAGATCGTTAGATGTAGAAGAGTCCTGTACCGTTCCTTACTATCAAGAGACTACACTTGGTTTGAGACACGTAAAGGTTTAGACGGTGATTTGGTTCAGGTCAACAGATCCGTCGAAGAATACAGAACTGCATTGTCTGAAAACCTATCAATGCTACTAGGCTCCATTTTTGAGATTTTTGCAATGACCATCACAAGCTTCATCTACTCATGGAGATTGACTTTGTTGACTTTATGTTTGTTCCCATTGATGTCCTTGGTTATCATCATTTTTGGCAACAAAGTTGAATATTGGGCTAAAGAGGAGGATGACGCTTCAGCTAATGCCATCTCGCATATTGATTGGAACCTGCTCTCCTTTGTTTGGGTTAAAATAACCAATGCCAAAGATTTGGAAAACTCCAAGTTGAAAACCATTTTGAACAAAAGCGAATACTGTTACAGGTATTTTGTCTTGTACACTTCCATTATTGGTAGCTCATTTGGCACGTTGTCAATGTTGATGTTTGTTCAAAGTTTTTGGTTTGGGTCTTGGCTCATTAAGAAAAAATATAACACCCCCGGTCAAGTTATTGCTTCATTTTATTCATGTATGAATGTTTCTACCACCATTGCTGGACTATCTGAGCTGATTGTTGTGTTTCAAAAGGCTGCAGCTTCCTTCCATAAAATTATGAGATTTACATTAGATTCTGAGTTGAGGAAAAAAGACCTAGATTATCAGATACCTCAAAATGGTGAAAGATTAGCATTCGATTTAGATGGTGATATCAGATTTAGTAATGTTTCATTTTCTTATTCTTCAAGAAAAGATGATCAAGTTTTGAGAAATGTTAGTTTAAAATTGCCTAAAAATGAAATGTCATTCATTATTGGTAAATCAGGATCAGGTAAGTCCACTATTTCTTCATTATTGGCGAAATTGTACACTACGGAGTCAGGTTTTATTACCATTGATGGGTATGACTTGTCTTATTTAGATGATACTTATTTAAGAGATCAAATTACCTTAGTTCAACAATTTCCAACCATTTTCAACGATACATTAAGAAAGAATTTATCATATGGTACAGATGTGACACAGAATGATACCCATGCTCTTTATAATGCACTGAGCGTTTTTAACTTGAAAGAATTTGTTCAAGAGTTACCAAATGGACTCAATACTTTTCTTGGCACAGGTAAAAGGGACAATATTCAACTATCAGGAGGCCAAGAACAAAGGTTAAATTTAGCGAGAGCCAGATTGAGAGATACGCCTATTCTCATTCTTGATGAGTCAATATCAGCCATTGATATCCAACAAAGAGAAGTTTTAATGACGAGAATCAGGGATTGGAGAAGGGGTAAAACTACAATTGTTATAACACATGAGCTTCCACTAATCAACGATGATAAAGATAACGTTGTTGTTTTAAACGGAGGTGAAGTTGTTGAATATGGGCTCAAAACGCAATTAAAATTATTCAACCAAAATCAAAGTATCTCTTTTGAAAGAAAGGAAGCTGTGGAGGATATTACAGCTGACAAAAGGAAGTCTCATTTTGAATTTGAAACTTCTGATTACTTCCTAAATGAAAAGAGTAAGACAAATCACAATTCTGGTTATATGAATTATTCATTTGCTGTTGATGCCAGAGAAAAGCTAGCAAGACCTGAAATTCTTACTCTAGATGACGAGGAGGAATATGAGGATTTGACGAACATTAGAGCACCTATCTTTACTGCCTACAAATTGGTTCTTCAATTGATGCCTTTCAGATACAAAATGCTATATTTTGTAGGGTTAACTATTTCCATCGGTAGTGCTTGTCTTTCACCCGTCTTTTCCTTTTTCATTTCAAAGCTAATCAATGGTATAATTCCAATGTCGATGGGTGGGTTGTTATCAACAGGCGAACAAGTTAAATGGGCTATGGCGGCTACCGGCATGGCCATTGCACAGTCTTCATTAGGTCTTTTGTCCAATATTTGTCTTGATTTTGCAGCTGAGAGGTTCTGTAAAAGGTTAAGAATTGCGACAATCACCAAGATCTCCAACCAAGGCATGTGTTATTTCGAAAATGTTAAGGCTAATGAGGTGTCAACTTTAATCATGAACGATATGCGTGATTTTAGACATGTTGTTTCAGAAACTTTGAGTCACATATTATCAGGCATTGCCATTTTCATTGTTTGTGTTGCATGGACTCTAACTTTAGATTGGAAATTTGCTCTTGTTGGATTTAGTTTGTTTCCATTATTTGGCCTATTTGCTTTAGGCACAACCTTTTTTATGCAAAGATACGAATTCAATTACAAGGATAGACTAAACACACTAGAAGAATTTATACACGATTCAAGGTTGGGAATCAAAACTATCTTATGCTTGAATATCAAACCTGAATTGTTTTCTCAATTTGAAAAGAAGGTCACCGAGGTTTTAAAATATGGTCTGTCAAGAGCAGCAGCTATGGGTTTAGTAGCTAATGTGTCAGGGTTTGTTGTTGCATTATCTCAAGCCATATTATACTTTTATGGGTTAAAGCTGGTTGCTAAAGGTGAAACTTCCTTAGTTACCATTACCCAAATTATTATGATGATCTCTCTTTCCACTGCCTACATTTCTCATATAATGTCAGGGGCTCCAAATATATACAGGGGTTTGAGAGTTGGGATTAAATTGAACAGCATCCTTGGTTTAAGTGATGATGAGAATGAGGTTTCTGGGTTTTTAACTCCAAATTTAGCATCTCTTGATACAGGTATTGCGTTTGAATTTAAGGACGCCTCATTTGCATACCCTAGTGCACCCGAAACCTTAGTTTTGAACAACTTAAACTTGAAAATACCTGCCAATACTATCTTTTCGTTTGTTGGCGAGTCAGGGTGCGGCAAATCTACCATTCTATCTCTTTTGTTACGTCTTTACAAATTAGAAGACATTTCAGGCGGAGAATTAGATTTCAACGGTTATGATATCAACACAATTAGATTGTCTCATTTAAGAAATACCATCTCTGTTGTTTTACAGAAGCATTTTTTCTTTGATGGTACATTTAGAGAAAATTTGATGTATAACCATCCTAGACCAGAAACAATTAATGATGAGCTTATTTTAGGTATTTTGGCTAAGCTGGATTTGAAAGATTTGATTGATGAGCTACCAGACGGCTTGGATTCAAACTTGGGTGTTTCACGACAATTGCTAGTTTCCGGTGGTCAAGTACAACGTTTGTCAATTGCTAGGGCATTATTGAGACCTTCCTCAATCTTGATTGTGGATGAATGCACATCTTCATTAGATTCTCAAAACTCATCTCTTGTTATGGACCTGCTAGATGAATTGAAAAAGACTAAGACTATTATTTGCATCACTCATAAACAGGAAATGATGGAAAGAAGTGACATTATCTGCCATTTGAAAGATGGAAGAGTGCTTGAACAAGGAACTTATAGTAATTTATTGAACCAACAGGGATCCTTTTATCAAATGGTCAATACCATTGCCTGAATCTTCTTTATCTCTTCATATCGTTTTATTTTGTATTTTTAACTAATTTAAGCATTTTGGTAAGTTTTTGACTACAAGATTATATCATTAAGAGGATAAAAATAAAGAATTGTACATACATATAACTTACAGATGAATAACACAGTATGGAACATCTGGTTCTTCACCGTTTTCATCTTCGACAACAATTTCTAAAATTAGAGTCTTTTCAGTATCGGCAACCGGCTTTTTAGAAACGGTGGCAATCAGTTCTTTCATGGTCATGCTTAATCTTGGAGTCATCTTAGTAGCTGGGAAGAAGTTAGCATATAATAAAGAAACATCATAAGAAACCATACCAATTTCCAAACCTTCATTCTTCTTAAATTGATCGATTAATTCTTGCAAGGTTATATTACCGTAGACATCGAATCTGCTCCAGATTTTATCAAATTCTTTATCACCATATTTACCCTTTGGTGAGGCAACTGGTTCAGAGAAGCCGATAAATGGCAAGGCCAAATTAACAAACCCGTTCTTGTATTGTTCAATATCAGTCTTGTTATCAGCAACCTTGTACAATTCCAAACAGACCAAACCTGTAACCAAGGCAGTTGTAGTGGCAATAGCAGGAATAATTCTACCAGCAATGAATTTAGTTTTTGATTTATCAACCGGTTCAATGGCATAATTTTCAGCACGACAGTTGGAAGCGGCAGCAATGAATTGAATGTGGTGATTAGTATCATCGTCTTTTTCAAACTCAACTGCGTTTAATCTATAACCAGCCAAGGTAGAAGGTTCTGGTAAATCAGCAGTTAGTTTTTCAATAACGGAATTATCAGTGACCATACCTTCATTTGGATCAGGTTCGTTGTCATTGGCTTGAATCTTGACATCTGACTTAGGAGACCACTCAGGAATTTCAACCTTCGCTAAAACAGACTTGTAATACTCCTTATCAGCTTCTCCAGAATCACCCTTCAAACCATAAACATAAGCTAATAGATTAGCACCTGCAACAACGAAATCAAAATGGTTATCGTTGTCGATGTTAAATTCCAAAGCATCTGGGGCTCTCTTTGGTGAAGCCCAGAATGGATCACCCTTGGAAGTAACTGCATCCTTAGGGAAGTTATATAACAATTGATTAATATCATTGGAGAACTTTTCTTGGAATTGTAATCTTGACCATTTGATACAATCTTCAAATGTGTAAGGCTTATCAGTAGTCAAGTAATTCTTGATGGTTTCCAAAATACCCTTAATATCACCAGATTGTTTCAAGGTTGCCTCAACAAAGTTCGATTGAGTCAGGTATAAATTAACATTTTCTGGTGAATCATGGAAGAAACCTTGGAAAATAGATTTGGCCCAAGCAATGGTATGATCAATTTTGTTAGGGAATGATCTTAAGGTACACAATGGAATGGACTTTTCTGGAGGGTCTCTAGAAGAAGAGTAAGATTCAGTAACTAATGGAATAATGACTTGAGTATTACCTTTAGTACCTAAAGTACCTGATTCCAAAAGTGGCTTTTTGAAGAAGACACACCTTTTGTCAACGTAAGTTCTAGCTTCGACGTTATCTAAGGCATTGGTAACAATATCCAAACTTTCCCAGAATTCATTGTTGAAAATGTGTTCTGTTTCAGGACCAACCTTATCAATACTTGATTCGATTTTACCAATTAAATCAGGGTTCATAGCATAGATGGCTCTAGCTGCAACTTCGGATTTGTTATGACCAACATCCTTAGATCTGAAAAGGAATTGTCTATTCAAATTGGACTTTTCGATAGAATCATTATCGGTGATGTAAATCTTACCTTCTGGACCAGAAGCCATACCCATCATAGCCCAATTTTTCAACATTTCACAACCAATAGCACCTGAACCAACTAAGAACAATTTCAAATTGGCCAATTTCTTTTGATAGTCCAACCCAAAGACAGCAATCTGGTTGTCATATCTAGTCCCAATTGGTTTACAAGTGTCTTCAGTTCTTTTGAATTCGTCTGAATCTGGTAATGACTCCAGAGAATCGAAATAGAGCCATTGCTTAAGAGGACAGAATTTACCTGAACATGCCTTTAGAACTTCTTGAGCAAGTAAGCCACCATAGAAGGCAACCATGCCAGGTAAATCACCTCTAGCACCAAAAGAAAATTCATTGATCAGGTTTTCACTGATATCTTCAGCGTTACAGATGGATGGATATTGAGCAGCCAGTTGCTTGGTATATTCCAAGATCTCATTCGCATCTTGGGAGTTGTGGGCTCTTGGTAATAAGCCGCTGTGTAATTCTTGGAATCTGTGAAGGGCTTGGAAGGCCAAATGGAGCTGACCTGGCCTATCGAATTTGGCATAATCAGCGATGACAAATTCAGGGTTGGCCAGTTGATCCTTTAACGATTGGTAGGAGACCTTGAAGGGAACCTTGACTTGAGTGTAGATACCACCCTTTTGGTATTGGCCCCAAGAAGGATCAAAATCAACTAGCTTAAAGGCAAAAGGACCCAAAACCTCGATTTTGAAAATAGAGCCATCGATAAGCTTAGGTATGCCATCGACCTCGGAGAATTTGACGTAGTCACCGTCTTCCATACCGTGTCTTTCGTCCCCTAGGGTGGTGACGTGACCGTTCTTTTCGATATCGCTGACGATACCAGTGTGTGGTTCTTCGCCGTTTTTGTCTAGGATGGTGAAGTCTTCGCCGAAGTCCACAAAGGCCTGGGCAAACAACCCTCTGACGTCAGCGGCGATGAATTTGATGTTGTTAGCGTGCGTCAACTCGTTCAATTCCAACTGCTTAGCCAAAGGCAACTCGGTGGCCACGACCACTTGGAACTGTGTGACAGTTTCCGCAGTCAGATCCTCGACCACGCTGATCGGGACGTACTGGTTCAACTCGGCGAGCTTGGCCAATGTTGCCTGGGCCCTGGGCTTGCCGATGTCGTCAGTGGTCAAGAAGAACTGCGATGACAAATCCTCCAATTGGACCAAGGCGGGGTCGTAGATGGAGAGCGATTTGACACCAGCCAACGCGACGTTCTTCGCAATCTCCAGACCCAGGCCCTTGAGACCGATCACAAGCACGTTGGAGGACGCCATTTTGAGCATGGCATCCTTACCTAACACGTACAACTGACGCGAGTAGAGGCCCTCGTCGATGTTCTGAGCGTCCACTTGAATGTCCTGCAGAGAGAAGCGGTTAGTACAAGGCTCGGTGCGTTCTGGGCGCGCCACACGCGTACATACTGTCATGATTTAGAAATGGATTAGAAGAAGAGGGCAAAAGAAGTGAGCATTAGTATTGAATTCCAGATTTTTCGGTCTTTGACAGACAAATTGGCTTTTTTTTTGCTGGTTTTTGCCACCCAGAAAGGATTGATGCGTGGGTAATTCCAAAGACCAGAAAGCTTCACGCCACTAAAGCGGCTGGTGGAAAGTGCAAGCTGGCGATCAAAATGAGTCCAAACACGCCAAAAGGCAACATATAGTTAAAATCACTGGAAAAGCCATCTCGTATAGATCTAAACAACAAAAAAAGAAGAGAGAAGGGAATTTCCAGTCGTTTAGCCTTTCTTTTATTAGCAAACACACGCAGCATGAACTTCCAGAAACTCATCAAGAGAGCGTTGCTTACACTGCTGGTGTTCTACACCATGTGCCAATTGCGTACGACGTGGCTTCCTTCCAACTACATCTTTGACCACAAGGAGATCCAGCAGATCGTGAAGACCACTCTGCAGGAAACAGGCGAAAACGCCGTGCCTGAGGTGCTCTTCGAGAGCTTGACCAACAAGCTGATCGACCGCTACGGGTCCAAGTACGTCAACAAGTTCAACACCGACGACTGGGTGTTCAACAACGCCGGGGGTGCGATGGGTTCGATGATCATCCTGCACGCGTCCATCTCTGAGTATCTGATCATCTTCGGGACAGCCGTCGGTACCGAGGGCCACACCGGTATCCACTTTGCGGACGACTATTTCACGATCCTCATTGGCGAGCAGCACGCGTCCAAGGCCAACCAGTTCGTCAAAAGCGTCTACTACCCTGGTGACCAACATTTGCACTCCTGTGGTGATGTGAAGCAGTACGCCATGCCGGGCGGGTCGTTCGCGCTAGAGTTGGCCCAAGGGTGGATTCCTGCGATGTTGCCATTTGGGTTCGCCGACATGTTCATCAGCACCTTGGATTTCATCTCCATTGTCAAAACCGTCTATTTGACCGGTTATGACATGATCAAGAACCTGCTCCAAGGTAAGTTCTAGCTTATATATAATCCAGATGAGTTTGTGTAAAAGTAACAAGTTTGTAAAAGGCTTATGGATGGTCTAGCGAATGCTGAGCCGAATGCTGAGCGGTACTTAATGTCTTAAAAAAGCAGTAGTAATATTAGTGGTACTGGTAGTAGCAGTAGTATACAAAATGAGGAAAGATGCTAAGAGGTGTACCCAAACCAACCGTACGATTTATTGACGGGGCCTCCCTGTTGCGGCAAACTTTGCAAGGCTTGAAGGCCCGGAGTAAACTGCATTTGGGCACCTAGAGGTGACAGTGAAGTGATTGGTGCCATAGGAAGATGATTATTGTTAATGTTATTATTGTGCTGCTGTTGCGGTTGTTGTGGGAAGTGCAGCTGCTGGTGCTGGAAATGTTGCTGGGGAGCTAGATGATGCAAGTGCTGTGCTTGAGCCAAATGTTGCTGTTGCTGTTGTGCCTGTGCCTGTGCCTGGATTTGCTGAGCTTGCTGAGCTTGCTGGACCTGGTGCTGTTGCATAAGCATTTGGTGCGCGACTAAAGGCGAGTGTTCAAGGTTGCTATGACGCAAAAGATGGGGATTATTGGCGTGAGTTGTTGCTGCGGGGGTTTTCACTGGAGTTTGCATGGCTGGTAGCGACATTGGCGCCACTGGAGCAGTTACAGTGCTGTTTGGTCTCAATGGACTTTGTTGAGTATGGGATGCAGAGAGACTGCTGCTATCGAGGATAGTAGAACCCTTCTTCTGATGTGGCAAAGGTAATTGTTGAGGAAGCTGCTGCTGCATCTGTTGCAGTTCATAGTGGTTCTGTAAAACGACTATTTCAGGCTGATCGATTGGGATGTCGAGATACTTGCCGAACTCGTCCTCGTTCAGAAGAAACAAATCCTTCAAATCGAGTCTTTTTTCTGTATTGTCCAAGGGAATCATGATGAGCCTATCGAATTCGATCCATCTGAGCTGCAGCGTCTCGTTATCGTGGTCGTAGCTTGATTTTTTGAACTTCCTTTTCAAGGACTCATACTGGGTCTGCAGCAAGTGCCAGCACCGCTGGGAGCACTTGTTGATGGCCACCTGCAGACAGTCGAACATCAACTCGTGGTACTGCAAGCTGAGATAGCAGTCAGTGAAGAGCAGCCAGGGTAGGAAATTGCCGACGGGGGAGTTGAGATACGCGATGAGATCGCTGGAATCGTGGTAACCTGGGTCCTTTCTGACGCACTTGATCAGTAGTCTGTTGGCGAACAGCGGGTCGTAGTTGGGCGAGTGGGGGTTGAAAAGGATCAGGAACGAGTGGAAAAGCAACACGTAGTGGCTGTCGTCGTTGGCCTTTTCGAACGCCTCGCAGATCCAGATCGCGTTCAGAAAATCGCCGATCTTGTAGAAATGCAAAATCAGTTTGTGGGCTAGAATCAGCGTTCTGCGCTGGATGTCGCTGTCGCCGGACCTGGGCAACGAGCACACGATCCCAAACTCCACCTTCGCCGACTCGATGTCGCCGTCGTCCAACACCACCTTGGCCAGCTCCAGATGCGCGCATCGCGCCACGTCGAAGTCCGTCTGCGTCGTCAACTCCTTCGGTAGCAAATACAGCGAGTTGGTCAACGCCTGGAGCGCGTCACGTGGCTTATTCAGCAGGTAGAAACATTTCCCCAAATAAGCCCATAATTCCGCATTGTCATTGTAAAAATTCAGTGCTGTGATTAGGACATAATGCGAGTTCTTGGCGTCGCGCACGATCAGGTAGCATCGCGCGAGCCGTATCCAGAGCTTGAGGTCGTCGCGGCTGCCGGGGACCGCATGCATGCGCGTGTTGATCTGCTCGATGGCCGCGCGGATCTGCTCGGGTTCCCCTGACGCTACATGTGCGTCGACCAATTGCAGAAACGCGTCACCATCGTCGGGTGCGTGCGCCACCACCGCCGCCAAACAGCGCCGCAGCAGCGCCACGGAGTCGCCCGAAACACCCATGTCCATCTGATAAAAAGAAAGAAGTAACGAGAGAAAGAAGAAAGAAAAAAGAGGCGATGCATGCACTTCAAACAATGCAACATTCAAACAATAAAGTAGAAAAAAAATACACTCATCTGCTCAGCAGAACAGGCTCATCTGCTCATCCGCTCAGCACGCTGGGTGCGGGGCCCCGAGCGGGTGCCGGGAATGGCGCACGGCAGAGGAGCCGTCGCAGAGTCGACAGTGGGTCTCCCTGTGGCCACCATAGGATGGTGGCCGCCTAAAAGCGGCCACGACAACCACAACCTGCTTATAACTTGGACCCATGGACAAAGTCAAAGCCGGTCTGGACGTCCTTGACGACCTTGGCGCATGCGGTGCGAACCATTGCGGTCTCGACGTCGGGGTCCACCTGTGGCCATCTGACGGCGGTCACACCGGCCGCGGTGAACACGCAGGGCAAAGCAAAGTAGCCAGTGGACAGAACGTCCTTAGGAACGTTGTGGCAGTCCAACTCGTCCACCTTGACGAAGGCCACCTGCACCACCTCCTGCGAGGTGGTCATGGCTTGTACCAGCTTGTCGACAAAACGGTACGCGGCCACGGCCATGCTCAAAGTCGCAGAACCCTTGCCGTCCTTGGCCTTGACGACTTCGTCCCCGCCGTACTGCACACGGTGCACGAGGGCCTCGTAGACGTCGGGCGCGAGCGCACCTCTCCAGGAGTTGATGATCGGCACGATGGAGTCGCCAGAATGGCCACCGATGGCCATCACGTCGCCCTCGAGGTCCGCAGGCTCGACACCCACCTTCTCGGCGAGGAACTGCTCCAAACGGAGGTTGTCCAAGGTGGTGATGCCGAACACACGCTGCGCGTTGTACACGCCCTGGCGCTTAAGCTCCTGCACCGCAATTGGGACCGTGGAGTTGACAGGGTTCGAGATGATGCAGAGCATCGCGTCCGGACACGCCTTGCCCACGGCGGCAACCAACGAGCGCACAATGCCCGCGTTGATCTTGAAGAGATCGTCTCTGGTCATCCCCGGCTTTCTAGGGATGCCCGCAGGGATCACCACCACGTCCACGCCCTTCAACGCGGCCGCCAACGACTGCGTGTCGTCTTTGGAGGTAGGAGAAACGCCCTTGATCTGCTGTGCAGTGGGAACGTGCGACAAGTCTGCGGCCACCCCGGCCGCGTTCGCAATGTCGTAGAGCACCAGCGACGTCACCAGCGGGTTCTGGCGCAAAAGCAAGCATAGCGGCTGTCCAATGCCTCCAGCAGCGCCCAAAACTGCCACCGAAACCATATTCAATGAGTACAAAGTGATAAGAGAGAGGAGAAAGAGTCATTAGCCATAGAGGAAAAATTTATAGACTGCCAATTGCGCCGAAAACGGCTCAGCATTTGGTCTTGGGGCCTAGAAATGGACCCTGGATGCCCATTTCTGAGCCCGCAAAGCCCGCAAACAACACCGGAAAAATACGGGCTAGAGGCTGGCCTAAAAAGGGGCAGAAAAAATGAAGTTTTGGTGGTTTTAGTTTTTCTAAGTGGCCCAAAATGGGAGCTAGACAGCCATTGAAAAAACACATATGAACTTCGCCATGCTGGAATCCTAGTGATAATGTGCAAACTGCGTTTTCGTGGCTGCGTTGCCCATTTATTAATTTTTAAAAATCCCACACCAAGACTATCTCTTCTTATAGGACAAAAAGTAGAAATCACTCCACTGTCTGTATGTGAGTGTTCCTCTTTCGTTGATGTCGCAGGCCCTGAAGTTCATTCCAATCCCTAAGAAGCCGAAGTTGGCCCCACTGACGGCCGCACAGCGCGCGTATTTAGACAGGGTGATCCGTGTGGACCAGGCGGGCGAGTTGGGGGCCAATCTCATCTACAACGGGCAGTACACGGCGCTTTCGCACATACCGCACGTCAAGCCGATCATCAAACACATGTGGGAGCAGGAGATCGTGCACCACGACACTTTCAACATGTTGCAGACGCAGCTGCGCGTCAGACCGAGCTTGTTGACGCCTGCGTGGAAAGTGGGTGCCTTCGGCATGGGGTTGGTCACGGGTCTGATGAATAAGGAGGCCGCCATGGCCTGTACAGAGGCTGTGGAGACCGTCATCGGCGCGCACTACAACCAGCAGCTGCGTGTTCTGGCCAGCCAGTTCCCCGCTGACAGCGAAGAGGTGGAATATCTCAAATCGACCATTAAGCTGTTCCGCGACCAGGAGCTCGAGCATCTGGACACCGCGGTCCAGAACGACTCCAAGGACGCCAGACCCTACTGGTTGTTGACCGAGGGGATCAAGACTATCTGCAAAACCGCAGTTTATGTAGCCGAACGTGTATAAATGATAATAAAAGAGACCCATGCCATGACCTGCTGTCTACAACAACCCGTCATATATGTCCAACGCGCCGTTGGAACCCACGTCCACCCACTCGTCCAGCCCAATGGCCGGGTCCTGTGGGCTCTTGCGTCCGTAGCTCGCCCACAGCTCGTAGCATCGTTTTTCGATCTCGGCCTTGTCCTTGTATCCCAACATCTCGTACACCGCGGTGATCACTAGCTCAATGTCGTGCCAGTCCACTTTGCCGTCCTTGTCGCGGTCGTACAACCGGAAGCTGTATTTCATCTTATCCTTCGGCGATCCCTTCGATACGATAGATAACCCTTGCATAAACTCGTCGAACTTCAAGCTGCCGTCTCCGTCCTTGTCCATGGCATCGAAGGCGTACTTCGCGTAGTTTGTGCAGTCGCCAAACGGGTAGAAGTCCCCGTGTATCGCAATAAATTCGTTCAACGTCACGCTAGGTCCTCCCATGTCACGTGAAAAGCCTTTGTGCCACTGTTTGATTTCCTTGGCTGTGAACCCCGTGGACGATTTGATCGATTGAAGCTCCGCACTCGAGAGTTTACTCGTCTTCTGTCCCATTGCTGCTTTTGTGCAGATATACGCAATTCAAACAAATGAATTATCTAATGATTAAAACAATTGCATACAAAACGGACACCCAGGAAAAAACTTAGGAGGCAATCAAGCCAGTATGCTCAGCACGGCGGCGGTACTAGTTTTGGCCAGAAAAGTGGAAATCGCTACCATTAAGGAGTCATATTTTTTAAAGTTCGTAAAGCCTGGTTAGCTCAATCGGTAGAGCGTTTGACTCTTAATCAAAAGGCTGCGGGTTCGACCCCCGCATCGGGCTTATTTTTTGGATGGATTCTTTTAAAGCTCAGCAGAGAAAGAAGAATTGCCAGCTGCAAACTTTTTGACACTGGAAGACGCAAACGAGGGAAACAATCTGGTCTGCTCTGTTCTTTGCGACCTTCTTTTTGGTAAACGTAATGAATGCTAAAAGATGATATATAAAAAAATGCTACTTGTGTTAACGAAACGAATGATAGACCTTCTCGTGGAGGTTAGAAATACTGTCTCAAGAGGTTGTCCAACTCTCTCTGCTCCTGCATGGCCACTGACTTCAGATAGTTGTTCATGGTGGTATTCTCGCTAAGACTGGCTAGCGCCTTGCTGAGTTGATCAAAACCGGTTTTCAAATCAACTTCAGAACTGACTGTTTCAATGGAGGTATCACTGTGTGCAGAAGAGACAGAGCTGGATCTCGAGCGGCTGGAGAGCGTGACATTGTCGTCGTCGTCGACGGTGCTGGTGCTGACGACGCTGCTTTGTCTCACGTGCGCGTTGTTCATGGCCACGGTCTGGGTGGAGCCCATCAACATGCCCTTGGAGATGTTCTCTCTGATGCCCCTGTCGTTGATGATAGGGTCGAGGAACTTCTTCCAGGCCACGGTCAGCTCCTGTCTGGAGATGTTGACGTTGTAGTCGAGCAGCATCAGCAGCTGCTTCTCCATCAAGTTGACGTCGTGCGTGTCGAAGAGGCCCTCGGTGTACTTGGACCAGTGTTTGTTCTTAGGCGCGTGGTCGTGGAAGGTCTTGCCGGCTATTATGAGACAGGCCAAGAAAATCCGGTGGCGCGTGCAGGGCAGACCCTTGACGCTCTTTGGCAACACCTGCTTGAGTCTCTGCATGTACACGATCGTGGACATGAGCGTGCCGGCCGGCACGCACGAGTGGCGCACCAACTTGGTGATGAACGTCATCAGCGACACGAGCGGCATCTTCACGCCTGCCTTGTCGATGTACTTGGACGACTCGCAGTCCAAAACCTGCAAGGCCTGCGAGACTAGCGTGTGGACCATGTCCTGTGTGACTGGCGAGTTGGAGAAAACTTCTAGGGCGTCCATGGTAGCAACTGGGGTATCTGTGGTCCACTGATCCAACTCCGGCTCAGAAACCTGCGATAGCTGGTCTATTTATTCAATTAAGGAATTTCTGATCCCGTACCTGAAACACGCTTGAAACGTTTTTGTTTTCCCTTTGTGCAATAGCGTGTTTCGTGTTTCGCGTCAAAATCGCTCATGTGCTCAGCATTTCGTCTCCTTCCGCTGCCATTATTATTAAGGGTCTGGCTACTTACAGGGTCTAGAACCTCAGCGGAACAACCCCTTTAGCAGCTGCCCCAGGGACTTACCGTGGACGCGCCGCTGGCCAGCGGCCGCGTTCTGCGGCTTGGTGCTGTACACATCTGGGGTCTTTTTGCTGGCAACAGGAGCGCCCTGGGCCAGCCGCTGGCTACATCTGTCCCTCTCGTTGAGGAACGTGAGGTACATTTTCTGGGACGGCAGCGGCGCCTGCAAGTTGTAGCCTCGGATCTGGTCGTTGAGAAGACGTATGCGCTGTTCGAGCGAGTCGCGGTTGGCCAAGAACCACTCTGCCACGCTGGTCTTGCTGGAGAAGCATTTGACGTCCAGCTCGTGGCGCCAGTTGTCCACCTCCTGCGCCAGCGTGCGCTGCTTGTCGATCCAGCCCGGCAGCGCGTTCTGTCTCTGCAGTATGGAGTTCATCTGGTACTCGGTGCGGTCCAGATGCGTCTTCTCTGTCTGGTCGTAGCCGCCCGCCAGCGGCTGACCCCTACCCTTGAGGTTTTTGAACAGACCCTGGAATCTCGCTTCGGCTATTTTGCGATCCGCAAGCGAGGAGATCGAGCTGTCCATGGCCGAGACCGAGTGCGAGAGGAAGATCTCGGGCCCCAGCAGTCTCTCCTTGTACCGCTCGGCCCAGCCGTCGTCCGCTGGCTGTTTCTTCTCTTGGCCGGTGGCGGCTTTCGTTTTGCCGCTGCCGCTCAGATCCAGCTTCTCCAACTGGTAGTCTAGCACGCGCTCGCGCGCCAGATCCACGCGGTTCCCGTGATGCGGCTTCAGTCTCTTGGGAACAGGCTTGACCAGGTGCTCGTTGCTAATCTCTCCGTCCCAGGGCCGCGATTCGGCGAGTTTGCGCGCGTGTTTTGGCGCGTGAGACGGAATCGAAACCCTAGGCGCCGCGTCTTCCGCCAGCTGCTCTAGTCGACGGTAGAGTGCACCCTTTTGCAGACTTGCCAGCGTAGATTTCATCTCTTCTTGGCTAAAGACAAAGATCTAACCTTCCCTCTGAAAAATTAAAGATGGCTCTATAAGGACTTGCCTAGCATTTCTGGAATATTGTAATTCAGTATAAAACAGATCTGCAGACCGGCTGCAGACACTTGCAGACAGTACCGGAACCCCACAACACAGTTGCTCTGTCGAGGTGTGTGTTTTTGCGGCCGATATCTGCCTTTTCGGCTCCGTGCATTCTCTGTGTTTACTCTTTATGGACTGTACAGAGAAGATGAAACTTTTCAGAAAGTGTAAACACTGGCTTTTGCTATATAGAAAATAATAACAGACATGCCCAACACCCCGTCCTGCTCGCCACAGCCGCCGGAGGGGACATCTCACGGGGGCAAGTATCGTCTGAACGCAAATTTCGCCTCGCAAATGACGCCAGAGGGACACAAAGAGTCACACAAAGATGAGATCATCCCAACGGTTCTCCAGGACCATGAATGGGAAACTCAATCTATGGGCGATAACGCAGGTCTGCAAAATGTTCTGAGTGGCCTGGAAGACCCATTTGCCAACACAGTTGAACGACACACAGCCAACGGCCAGGCCGATTGGATGAAATACGATCTCGATGTCCACAGAGGCAATGTCCAAAAGCTGGGTGTCAGTGACAGCCCCTACAAAGATACGTTTGCCAAGAAGAAAGGCGATCGCGGTCTTAGCAGCAGTCACGGGCTTTCTCAAATTAAGGGCATTCTCAACGACCCTCTGACAAACTCAAATGGAAACAGCAATAGTAACACTAACAATAACAATAACAGCTCAGTGTACTCATCTTCAGCAATGGCTAACGGCACTTCTGACGCAGAGGAGTTTGAGTCCATGATTTCAATACAGCAGCAACTGAACCAAGGCGAAAATATCATCGAGCAGTTGCGTCAACAGCCCTTACAATATCAACAGCAAACACAAGCTTCTTCAGTATCCGATTATACCCAAGATGATGATTATTCAACAGACTTCCAAAAATCAATTGATTTACGATCAGGTTTACCAACTCCACCAATAACACAGGCTGCAACTGCATCAGCCGCCGCCACAACGATGTCGTCAGCAACGGTCACGGCAAAGGCAAACGCTGAAAATGACAGTGCCAAGGAATTACAAAGACTAATGCAGATTGTTCAGTTTACTCCTATATCAATACCTCAGGTGAAACAGCCAAGACTCAAGAAGACGGATTCCTATGAAGTGATGCAAGAATCCACACCCAACAGAAATCCTGAGCATGGTGTTGGAGCAGTTCAAGTTGCTCCCGGTATCATGGCCACCCCAGCACCAGGACATCGCAATTTGAAATTCATCAATGGTGAAGACTTCAATATGGTCTGGGATAAACAAAAGGGTATGTTCGTTCACAAGGAGAGCGAGTCACCTTTGAATGCTGTCGGTGACATGGATGATAGCGATCTTTTTGATTTCTCTCAGCAAGTCAACTCTACTAACAATCGGGGCACCAGACAGCAACCGACTATGACTCTAGACCAAGCAAGAAAATATTCATTACCCAATCATGACAGTAATAGTCACAACACATTCTCGTCGTTCACACCAATCGCTAACTCATCATTTGACACTAATACCAACTCACAAACAGCAGAAGAGGAGGTCTCCTTTTCGGTGTCTAACTCTGCACTGGTGTCTGCAATTTCTGATGCTTACCCGGAGGAAGACTGGGAGACAGTTGAGGAATTGAACATTTCAAACTATTCCTTGGACAAATTATTGGGGTTAGATCAATTTGTGCCCAAAGTCTGGCTCTTGGATGCATCCGACAATGCCATCAGTCAATATTTCGGAATACCCGCCAACATTCAAGTTTTGATAATGAACGATAACCATTTTGGGGCGCAGAGTACCCAGTTCAATTTGACTAGATTACAGTCGCTGCAAATGAAAAACAACAAGTTGACCAATTTGGACATTCTGTCATCCTTAACCCAATTGACATCGTTGGATTTGAGCGGCAATTCGATTTCAAACATCTCATCTTTGAAAAAGCTACGCATGTTGAGGTATCTCAACTTGAACTCCAATAAGCTCAGTAGCAAGATAGATTTCAGCGAGTATCAATTATGGTTTTTGGAGGAGCTATTTCTGGACGATAACGCTATTACGCAGTTGGCCAATCTGATCCAGCTGCCTCATTTGACCAACCTATCAGCTAAAAGGAACAAAATCACCAGTGTCAATTTTGGCAAGGGATACCATTCGAATCTGCGCCAAGTGCATTTGCGTAAACTGGTTTTGAACCAAAACCGATTGAAGGAGATAGACCTGGTTGCGTTCCCCAAACTGAAGGAAATCCGCCTGGACAAAAACGTCAGTCTGATCACAATGAGAAACATCCCCCCGTTCATTTCCAGGATCAGCTCGATGTTTGTGTCGGCCAAGGTTGTGGAAGAGATTCTAGACAACGCGTCGAACAACGTCAACTTGCAGCTACTGAACCTGACAGGCAGTCGTCTTCCGCGGAGCCTCGATATGAAACACGCCAGAGGTAACTGCATTACGCATCTCGACTTAGCCTGGGCCAAACTTAGCGAGCTCCCTGCGAATTTCAGCAAGCTGTTCCCGCTGCTGGTTGACATCAACTTGAACTTCAACGGACTTGCCAACATCCGCGGCCTGAACGGTCTGAGCCACCTGCGCCAGCTGAAACTGTTTGGCAACTCGCTGCAACAGATGGAGGACGTCTGCCATGGCACAGAGAGCTCGCGCATGAGTATCCAGATGCTGGACCTCCGCTCCAACCCCATTTCCGAGGGCTTCCATCCCTACATCTTTGACAGCTCACCCGACGACATGGACGCCGTCGGCGAGGACGACATCGAGCGCTACCACATCGAATACTCCAACCATTTCGCCAACTTGGACGATTGGCACGACAAGTCGCAGCTTTTCGACCAGACGCTGGACTCGCGCGTCCTCGACAGCAAGCGAGAGTACTGCCGCCTGCTGTCGCTGTGGCTGCCGCAGTTGGCCGTGCTAGACGGCAACAGTCAGTTCTGAGCACGTCACGTGACGCTTACGTAACCCTTCCTCATCGTGTGTAATTTTTTTACTATTGGAAAAATTGAATGATTTGCTCTCTTTCATTTTGGCATTCTACTTGCGACACAAAATGGCCTCCTCAGGGTTCATCTCGAAGCTTCCGGACATTGCGCACAGAGTGACTGTGCTAGGACTTGTTGGGTTCACGATTTACACGTCGGTGGGGCTCGGATACACGATGTACCAGACGAAAAAGGCGACTGAAGAGCGTTTGGCGCGCGAGAAACTCGAGCAGGTGGACCAGCCTGAGCTCAAGTGAGTGCTGCGGCCCGCATCCCGCCCCGATACCTGTCTATAGCCCCGAACTACGCGCTTGTGTACTAAATTACGTAATCGAATAGTGTATATACTCCATTGATAAAGCTCTCTCTCTTTTTATAGTGGCAGATGAAATTTCTGTAGCCTCCATTTGTGTCCGTTGTTAGCTATGGATAGTAACTTGGAAGCCATATGGCGCTCGGCCGCGCAGAACAGGGGCCGTCTTGCGGCGCGCGAGATGGAGCTCGCGATGGGGATCTCGCCGCGCGACTGGCAGCGCATGACGATCGAAATCACCGCGTCTGGAACGCTTTTGGCGGGCGACAGGCCGCTTTTGGGCCACATTCAGGGCCACCGGATCGCGCTCCGCGCGGACTACACGCTGTGGCTGGCGATCGACGACTCGCACGCTGTGCTGCTGCGCGCGCACACCCGGAAACAGTATCTTGAGCTGCTCGCAGCCATGTTTGTGTGGGGAGCTCTGCAGGGCCGCTCAGAGTTCGCGCGAGTGGCGCTGCAGCCGCCGGAGCCCGGCTCCGGCGCCGAAACCGTCATTGCCAGCGAGGTGCGCTACCAGGGCTCGCCCGCCTGGGCCCGTTTGCAAGCAGACGGCCAATTGTGGATAGAGCCCAAGGGCAAATCCCGTGCTGAGCATTTCGACATTTCCTTGCTGAGGGCCTCACAGGTGTCCACGCTGTTCAAGCAATCGGAGGTGCAAATCGGGGCCGTTAATCTGCGTGTGGCGTCCGAGGAACTGGCGCAGCAGTGGCTGTTGGCCGCCAAGTCGAAAGCCAGGCTCGAGTTCGTAGGCAAGGACCTCGAGGACGGTCTTCTTATAGCGCCAAAGGCCCATCTAGAGATTATCCAGGCTGAATTTTCAGGTTCTTCCAGTGAAACGAAAATAGATTATCCGTTGTATGCACAGATTCTGTGTCAGAACAGGCCGATCTTCAAGACGTCTCCGGTGCTTCCAGACGACTCGAACTGCCTCTTTTGGAGGGAGACCATCGACATCGACTTGCAGGTGCCGCCGTGCCCGCTGGAGCTGCAAATTCGCGAATCCAAAAACGATACCCTGGTGTGCTCAGCACATGATGTCATATCCGATACCAAGGGTACTCTGACCAGAATACCAATGTCGATCAAGGGCAGCGAGGTTTTGCTGTCGTGCTCCGTCGATCTCACGCCCCGGTTGTCCCATGCTAACTACAAGTTGTTGGAGCAGATGATCATCAAGTGCCCGATCCAGGACGTCATATCCCTGCTGACTACAGATGCGTCGGTCATTTTGCTAAACATCTACCAGTCCTTGAACCTGCAGGACGAATTCTTCCATGCGGTCACCTTGCAGGAAATGTCCAAGGCCAAAAACGATACCGTTCTCAGAGGAAACAGTATCTTGACGTTGAGTATCGAGAAATACTCCAACCGTATCGGCAAAAAATACATCGAGCAATTGTACAAGCCGATCATCGATCTGGTGACCGGGTGCAGTGGCGAAGATGCCGTTTCCGAAGAGGCACAATATGATATCAAAACGGAAGAGGGCAAAACGCAGTTCATCCAGCTGTTGAAAACCGTCTGGGAGAGAATCCTGTCTTCCACCAATGACATTCCCTTGAACTTGAGATCCACGTGGGCCGGTATCCGACAAGCTATCGATATTAGTGGCAAAGCAGGATCCAATGGATTGGAGCGCAATGCGTTGTCGTCTATCATCTTTTTGAGGTTTTTGATCCCTCCCTTACTGAATCCTAAAATGTTCGGGTTGACCTCAAACCATGTCACCAACTCCAACACAGCGTCTACTTTAGCGTATCTGGCCAAAGTTCTGATGGCTATGGCGAACGGAAGTGCGGTGAATGAGGTCAAGGATAAAAATTTAGCAGAAGTCAATGGATTCATCAATGATATGACACAAGAGGTTGAAGTTTTCTTCGATAAGGTCACACTAAGGAAGGTTGATTTCAATGAAAGGCTCTTTGTTAAAAATGATGAAAGTGGCCCTGAAAGTCATTTTACTCATTTGCAACAAATTGAATTGCAAACTTCAAAAATTCCTAATAATGTTTTGAATGAGTTACCACTGCCACCATTCATGATTTTGAAATCTTTAGAGTTACAAAAATTGGTCAATTTGATCCATGATAAGGATAACAAAGAATATGATGTCAAAAAGTCCTCGTCTAGATTGAGTTTGGGGCTATCGAAAACGCCAACTTCAAACACCAAAGTTTCTGGCGCTGGTATTGGATCGTCGGCCAGTCTCTCTGGTACTAATGGATCTACCACTATGAACAAATCAGGTACAGCTGGTGCCAGCGGTGAATATCAATTAGATATAATCGACTTGCCAGATGATTTCTTGACCTTGGATATCCAAGATGAAGAACTAATCACTGGTGTGGTTTCTAATGAGTTCACTAAGAATGATATAATCAATCAATGCACTATCATATGGGAAAAGTTGAATAGCAAATCAAGCACATTATTTGATGTCGAAATGCCAGAGGATGTCGATGAGTATAAAAATGGGTTTGATGAATTCATGAAAACCTCATTAACAGATGCATGGATTGATGATGATATGACAGTTCATTTAACTCCGAATGATTATTCCAATGAGAAAAAGAATGAATTGGGTATTAAGCTAAAGGAATTGTTAAAAGCTTCTGCCAGCGCATCGACAGCTTCTACCAACACTCATCAACTACCAAACTCAACTTCCACCAAATCAATTAGGAAATCGATTTCAATGAAATTCAGGAATACCCCAAATGATACTGTAACCCCTGATTCTAACATCTCTAATATGACCACTGGAGGCAAATCTCCTACCAAAAATGTCCATACTACAGTTAGAAACCCAGCGCTGAATGCTACAAACAGCTCTAACAAGAAGGGCATATTCGGAAAATTGTTCAAAAAATAAAAGAGAGACTATTGTGTGTTACCAAACGCTTAAAGTCTAAAGTTGTGACATATACTGTATACTATTTTGTAAAATTATATATATAAAAGTTGTTTATTGTTAGATTCTATCTAAAGAACGTTGCTGGCGGTACAAAAAGAAGCTAACTTCCTATAAGCTGCTATAAACTTTGGTAATCATATGTATTTATGAAGTTGAGACTTTTATTTGTTTATGTTTGGATTATTTCAACTTGTTCTTTGGAGCTTCGCCTTCTGGACCAATGTACTTAGGGTCTCTCCAAGGACCGACATCACCCAAGTACAACCCTCCTTCTTCGTCTGGAACGGTGGACGTACCACCGAATTTGACAGGAAGGTTCTCTGCAGGAATCTGGGCTAACAGATCCTTCTTGTAGCTGGACCCCAAGATAAAGATCTTGGACACGGTGACAGGGTCCAAGAAAGGCTTGAAGAGTCTGAATGCGGTGGAGAACCCGAACGGAGCGTTGATAAGATAGAACTTACCCATTCTTTCGGGATAGTAGTTTTGGCCGACGTGCGAGGCCTCCTTGACGTAGTTGACGACCTGGTAGGCTGCGGAGATGGAAATGCCCTTCAAGTCCATGATTGTGCACGAGGTTTCGACCAAGTGGCCGGCCGCACGCGAAGCTGCAGGCAATCTATACCTGACAAAGGCCTCGTACTCCCAGACCAAGTTCTTCAACATGCGCTCCTCGTTGGTGATCTTGTACAATTCGGTAATGTTGACGGCACCCAACTCCTCGAAGTACACCGGTCTGCCGTCCTTGTCGGTCTTGTGGTAGTACTGTGGGTAGTACTGCTGCACCTGCGGCTTTTCGTCGTAGTGGAAGTCCTCCAGAATGGTGTTGGTGCCGTAGCTCTTGCGCCACGCCTCGCAGTCCTCGTACATCTGCTTGGCCTTCATCACGTCGAACTTTCTGGCACGCAAGAACCGCAAGAGCGTGGATGCGTCCATCCTTTCGGTGTAGCCTGACGCCTCGAGCAGCAAGGTGAGCTGTTCCAAGGCCGACTTCTGCTCGTCGGTGAGATAACCAGGGTACCCGTTGATGCCTGCTGCTGGAGGCGCAATGGCCGAAGGGATTGAGTTGAGGATCTCCTGTTCTGACATTTGACTAGAGAAGAAGAAGAGGACCAGACACGTCCACTAAAATTCCTATACAAACATCAACTTTTCGCTTGGCGAATGGTTACGTAATGGCCGCTGAGCACTTATTACGTAATGGGTGCTCAGCACATAATTTCAAATTTGGTCCTTGTAATTGTCAGGTATTGCTGTTCTATATACCTGATATTGGTTTGCAGCTTGTTGGTGATGTCCTGGAGAGAGGAAACGGAATTTGTTTTTTGGCTCCGTCCTGAGCATTTATTACGTAATATATGCTCAGCACCGTTCTGGCCTTTAGCCTTTACAATTAGCAGGTATTACTGTTCTATATACACGATACTAGTTCTGCAACTTATTGGCGATGTCATGAAAGGAGGGCACGGAGTCGGTCTTTGGCCCCACGCTGGCCACACCGACCTTGATGCCGTCTGCAAAGCGTTTCTGGCACCACTTGAGAACGTCCTGTTTGGAAATGGCGTCGACCAGAGCCACCACCTCGTCCGGAGGCACTCTCTTGCCGGTGGTGACGACCTGTCTGCCAATATCCTCAGCCAGCGCAGTGGTGCCGTCCAACCCCATGATTAGAGAGCCCTTGAGTTGGGCCTTGGCGGTCTCGACCTCTTCGTCGCTGAATTGGCCGTTCTTCAGTCTCAGCCACTCGCCGACAACGGCGTCGACGGCAGGGGCCACGGAAGACTTGGCGTCCACAACTAGATACACCCCCCAGAGCCCGGTGTCAGCGTAGGACGTCGAAAACGACATGAACGAGTTGCACAGGTAGTTGTCGTTGTTGGAAACAGCCTGGGCTAATGGGCAGGAGATAACGTTGGTGCCTCGGTCCCATTGGCCCACAATGGCTTGTGCAACCAACGCAGAGAGATAGTCCTTGTCGGACCAGCTGCATCCCTCCAAGGTGACGGCCAAGTAGGTGTTAGGCAAAGAAGGATCGTGGCATCTGACTTCGCCCTCGGTGAAGACAGGAAGACTTGTGCGCGGAGTTCCTAGCGGCTTAGGGGAGTCAGAGAGTGGTACATGGCCGAACTTCTCCAAGGCCAATCTGACCATCTCGTCGTGGTCAACACAACCCGCACCCACCAGCACCATTCTGTCTCCACGGTAGTTGGTTTCGATGTATCTCTTCAAATCCTGCTGCTGGATGGACCTGATGCATTCCAAGGGACCCAAGATGGTTCTGCCTAGCGGCTGATCCTTGTACACGACCTCGTGGAGCCTATCGAAGACCACCTCGTCGTACATTCTGTCCACCTCCTCGGACTCGCGGATGATGACCGATCTTTCGGCCTCGATCGCCGTCTTGGCCAGCTTGGATTTCGTCAAAATGTCGCTCAGAATGCCCACCATGCGTCCGATGTTGTCCTCGGTGGCCTTGGCGTAATACACCGTGTTCTCTCTGCTGGTGTATGCATTCAAATGGCCGCCGGAGTTCTCGACCTCGAGCTCCAAATCCGTCTGCGACCTCTGCTGTGTGCCCTTAAACGCTAGATGCTCCAAGAAATGCGCAGTACCGGCCGTGGAGTCGGACACATCCGCTCTGGACCCAGCATCAATCCACACACCCACAGTGGCAGTTCTGCTGTGTGGGATCTTCTCCGTCGCCACCGTAAGCCCGTTTGGCAACACCGTGAACTTTGTGTGGGCCGCAGAGGCGCCAGCCGCTGTGGCCAGCTTCCTAGCACACGTTCTCAACATGTTATCAAAGAAGTGTCTAAAGAAAGTCTTATTAATTAGAAGAGTTCCATACAAAAAGAAAGACAAGGGCAAAAATTGGAAACGTCACGTGACTGTCACGTGACCCCAATTTGTGGCTTACGTAACCGGTATTGATCTTTGTTGATTAGAAACCAGACGGTTCTTCCTCTTGTTTCGCGAGTATGAGCGGGCTCCCATGTGATTTGCTGCAATCGGAGCAAGGGGATTTGTTCTTGAAGGACTCTGTACGGTTTGTGCAGACGGGTGTCGGTTCTCCAGTGGATATGGCCAAAGTACATAATTCGACTACCAACAATCATTTGATCCTGTGGTTTTATTCCCAATTGTTGGCCCAGGATTACGACAAGTACATAGTGGCGTATAGGCAGTTTAGTGTTCAATTGGACTTTTCAACAGAGCGAAACGGGCTTGTGTGGATTGCCAGTCTTGAGATATTGTTTCAGCTATTATCGCACGGTCAACCTTACACTCTATCCTTGCCGCTGATCGTCTCGTTGAATCAAAAGCCCTCCCTCGATTTGTCTCAGCAGCAGGATCTGCTATCTAAGGTGTTGCAACTGTCGTTTGAGGGGTTTCTCAGCTCCACGTTTGATTATAACAAATTGATGTATTGCAACAATACCAGAGTGCTACTTGATGAAAGCGATAAATCAATGTTCGCCCAGATAGACCCAGAAACTGTCAGGTTGGTGCATGCAGTAACGCACGACCACATTGTACCCTCGAACTCTAGCCTGCTTGAAATGAATATCATAGCATTGTCCAGAGCTTGTTCCAACTTAAAGCTACAAACTATGGTCGATTTGCTGCAGGTGAATCCAGACGATATCTTGAACATGCTCTTGGATATGAAACGACGGAAGGTCCTCAATGCTGATCTGGATGAAGTAGACGGATGGATAACGTTTGACCAAAAGAATAGCACTACCCACACGGGTATTAACCAGGTCATGGATTGCATCGCACAGTTTCAATAGTTTGAATCATTACTAGACATATAAAGCGTATAACTTCCTTAACGTAAGGTGCTTCTCACCTAATTGTGAACTTTTCTACCCACCATCATATCGGCCACTTGCAAGATTTTACCCCAGAAAATCTCCTTTCTCATTCTTTTACCTTCATCACTTTCTTCCTTCCAGATGTCCTTCACCTTGCTGAAATGGACCTGGCCTCCTTCAATACCTAACACACAGGCAGTACCCCTACTGATGTCACTGTGTTCAAAATCACCGACCTCGTTTTCACCAACCTTGGCATTATCAAATTGTTCCTGTAGGAAATTGACTGCCTTAATGGCAAACCGGACACCCCTTGTTCTGTCAATGGCAGATGGAATTGCACCTTGTTGGTAATGACCTGGTACTGCGGTTCTGGTGTCGAATATACCTTCGGATTCATCATCCATAATCTTGGCAATAATTTCTGTTGTTAGAACCTTAGATGCATTTTCAGATTTGATAATTAGTCTACCGCCCTTATCATCCTTGTATTGGTTGAAATTCTGCTTGATCATCGTAATGTCCAAGCCCAGCAGATCTAAAGGTAACCCTTCTTCAGGAACATATGATGCCATTGCCCCTGTACACATTTGTGCGCATGCACCAAGGTACCCACAATTACCACCTTGACATTCAACAACGAAACATCTATTCCTAACGGCAGATGCTGATTGGTTGATGGTGTCACAATACGTGACCAATGAATTCAGACAGGTATCTGAACCTAACGAATATTCAGTACCTGGAACGTTATTAGAAATTGTAGCAGGAATTAATACCATTGGAATACGTAAGCTTGGATAACTAACTCTAGCTTCGTCCAGTTCCTGTAATGACTTTAATGCTTCAAACCCACCAACAATAACTAAACCGTCAAACTTATATTTGGCAAAATAATATGCAATTTTGTCAATGCCCGCTTCTTGTGGGGTGTATCTGTTGGTACCTATTTCACTACCACCTAAAGAGGTATAATTTTCAATATCTAACCAGTCAATAGAACGAACTGATTCATGTCTAGCCAAACCTGTAAACCCATTATGGATAGCATATGGTTTATGACCTTGTGAAAGACAATAATTGGTGAATGCATATGTAGCAGCATTCATACCACCGGCAGGAGCACCGACGTTGATGATAGCAAATTTCTTACGTTCACCAAATTCCAATTTAGGCTCCTTGAAATCAGCAGAGTTCATCGAAACCAAATAATGTAAGTATTCTTGGAATTCAGAGTCTCTTAGAGAAATGGCCTTTTCGAAATCCTTTTGAGAAATAGCCTCAGCGACCGACTTTGTTAGGGCAACTGCATCTTTTAAAACACGACGAACAATTTTCTCTTGACTGATAGCAATCATTGGCGAAGGTGTGGAAGGTTGACTCTCCAAGATACATTCAACAGCAGCTACACCTTGCAATGTAGCCAAAAGTCTATCATAAGCCACAGCATCACCACCCCTTTGGACGTGGCCTAATCTGGTGACTCTTGTATCTAAACCTAATTTGTCAACTAATACCTGTTTGACATCCTCACTTGTAATTGGCTCCAAGTTGGCACCAATTGCACCTTCTGCAACAATAACAATGGTCTTTCTCTTACCTCTGGAACGATGTTGAGAAACAATCTCACACATATGGTTATGCCACTCATCTCTCTTAGAAGGCTTTTCTGGAATGAAAACATAGTCAGCAGAACATGCGATACCAGCCATTAGAGCAAGCCAGCCACAATGGCGACCCATCACTTCGACCACAAATGCTCTTTGATGAGAATTGGCTGTTGCGTCGATGTAATCAATAGCTTGACAGATTCTGGCCAAGGATGAATAGGCACCAATAGTGGCATCAGTGGTTGCCATATCGTTATCGATGGACCCAACAGTACCACAAATGTTCAAATGTTGATGGCGTTGATGTTGATCCTTTGAGATCTGGCCTTTGGATAGCAACTCATCAATTAAAGACGGCCATTCTGATCTGAAAAGGTCGGCACCTGTCAAGGAACCATCACCACCACAGACAATCAACCCGTCAATGCCCGCTAAGACAAGGTTCTTACAGGCTTCCAATCTACCCCAACGTTCACGGAATTCGGAGCAACGAGCAGTACCGATGTGAGTACCACCAGGCTGAAGCCAACCACGCACATCATTCCATGACATTTCGCAGATCATATCATTGCCTTTAACCAACCCACTGTAACCTTCCTTAATCGCAAACGCTCTACAGTTGAAGGACAGCGCCGCGCGGATAATCGCACGAACGTTTGCATTCATACCTGGAGCATCACCACCAGATGTCATCACAGCAATGCACCTCTGTGCAGCACCGCGGTCTTTGGACGTGGTACCGTAAACGGTTTCGGATATAGTCATATTCAATGCACTTTCCGATCCACCATAGAAGCTGCCGGTACCGGCGCTGCTCAAGCCCTGGCTTTTAACTCCATTGAGTGTCTTGTTTAAGGTAAACGCAACCATGTAGCCCAATGGGTCCACCGCGTAGACCTCGTTGTCGTCTACAATGTGGTATTCAGCATTAGCAATCTTCAATCTCTCGACAATGCCCTCGTCGGCCTCGAAAGAAACGTAATTGCCCCTGGAGCGCCAGTCACCGCCGCTGGTGACCATATCGGAATCACCGGAGCCCAAACTCAGCTCAGGAGCCAGAACAATTCGGATCTGGGCGCTGCCGTTTGACTCTTCTCCGGTGGTTAATGTGATGTCATCTACGGAATCCTGCTGGAGCGCAGCGCGGAAGCCCAATTGAGTGTAGAAATGCACCTGTTTTTCCAATGCCTCCTTGCTGGCCGCGTACTGCGTCACCTCAAGCGTGTCGTGCGAAGTTTTGATCATATTAGAGAAGGAAATAGGGTGATGGAATGGAATGGGCCTTAATTTTTTTTATCGTAATGATTGTGTATCATTTCAAAATGGGACACAACCAGCCGTGCTCAGCACAGTCGTCCTATTATTTGGTCTGCCAATTAGTAAAGTTCCGTTTGCTACCAAACATACAATTTGCTGAGGCTTCAGCTGTTATTACACACAGGTCCCACACATATATAGCTTGCTGGTCTATCAGACGACTAGTCTTTTGTCTTCTCCAGACAGACGGCGTTTGGATGTACGTGACCATTCGGACTACAAACTAGTGGACTGAAAAAATGTCAAGGGTTGGAGTTGACTACGTCCAAGAAACAATCAGTCAGTAGTCAACTGTGTAGTCTAATTAAGGCCGAGTGGATGATTTCACGACTGGAGCTTGCACTGCCCCACGGCCACACATAAAAAGGGCAACCAGAGGAAAAGTAAGCCAAAGCATGGACCTTCGGACTAAAAATCAGTCGACCCAGAATTAGTGCATGCCAGTCAACTGTAAATTAGTCTGTAAATACCCCCTCGATGGCATTCAAACAACGCTAGTTGCAGGCATCACCCCGACTAAATACTCTCTACTAGTTTTCAAGGCCTGAATGAAGACTACCCTTTTAACGGGAGGCACAACGTCGATCATAACCGATCCAGGGTGCAGCCAGCATTCTTGACCGTCTTTCATAATGTAATGATCCCCGTTCAACATGGCAACATTACCTTTGAATCCCATGCATATCGCCTTCATGGTGTTGATAACCAATAAATCGCTAACAGTAGGGCTGATGTCTGAGCCGAAATCGATTCCCTGGTCTTTGACTATCCTTTCTAATTGTGATCGGATTCTTTTGACTCTCTGCATTGCTTTGATATTGATCCCATGGTCGCGACACCATCTCGAATTATATCTGGAGTCTCTCCATCCATTGTAGATGTTCAGCATGGTTATTTGGTCTCCGCCAATCTTGGATTTAAAAATTTCAGGACATTGTTTGTCTAGCCATATAGACCCGGCCTCTTCCATACAACTAACCACAGTCAACGTTTCATTGATACAGCCCAGATCAAAAGATCCAACTAGTGCCCGAGCCAATTTGAAATCTAATGGTAATAAGCTCATTCTGTATCCCAGTTTGGTCAATTGACCTTTTTCGTTTAATGCACCTAGTTCATACAACTCGTTTAATGCCCTGATCATGCTCCGCGTATTTGGTGCATCTATGAAGTCAAATTTGATCAAGTTAGTAACTCCCATTGCAAACATTGACAATACTACGTTGGCCAAATCAACCCTCATTATTTCTGGCAAATTACTTTTAGGCATTGAATTAAATTGTTCATTGGTGTATAGCCTGAAACATTTCCCAGGTTGGGTTCTACCTGCACGACCGGTTCTTTGCTTTGCGGAGGCCTGAGAACACATACCAACTAGTAAACTTTCCAATCCCGTTTTCGGTTGGTAAACATTTTGTTTGTATCTACCACTATCAATAACGTAAACAATCCCATCTATTGTCAAGGAAGTTTCTGCCACGTTAGTGGCAACTACAACTTTACGAGTATCCTCGGGAGGACTTTCAAAAGCCATTTGTTGCAATTTAGGATCTTGTTGTGCATATAATCCACAAACCATCAAACCATCCATTCTTTCTAGCTCTTCACAAATTGTCTCGATTTCCCTTTGACCAGTCATGAAAACCAAAATGTCTCCTTTTGGTTGAGTTTTATGGATTTGAATCACACTTGAGACTGCACCGGATACATAATCCTCAACAGGTTCCTTAGAATAATAAACATCAACATGAAATAACTTGCCGGGTATTTCGCAAACAGGAGCCTTATTGAAGTAATCACTGAATCTTGTAGAGTCCATCGTTGCAGATGCAACTATCAACTTGAAATTAGGTCTCTGAGTTAATACATCTTTGATTAACCCAAGTGCCAAGTCGGTTGCCAATGAGCGCTCATGAGCCTCATCAATCATCAGACAATCGTATTGGCTCAATAAAGGGTCCCTTGATAAGTCTCGTAACAATATACCATCTGTTATAAACTTAACTCTAGTTTTATCACTAGTCCTCTCGTCAAATCTAACGCTATAACCTACCAGACCTCCCAATTCGGACCCCATTTCCTGCGCCACACGGGTTGCCACACTTGTAGCGGCAACTCTTCTTGGCTGCGTGCAGGCAACCCTGTAGCCTGCATGAGATGCAAATTGTGGAATCTGTGTAGTTTTCCCGGAACCAGTGGCACCCACAACTATGACTACTTGGTTATTATTTATTAGCGATAGTAATTGTTCTTTGTATGCATAGACTGGTAAAGATTCTTTAGATTTGATAACTTCCTGCTGCTCAAGTTCTTCGCGTTCTTGTTGTTCTATCAAAGCCAACAGTGCCTTGTCTTCTTCACTGAACTCTTCTATTTCAAAATCAACAGCGGGAATAATATCATACTGCGGACTAGACATATATGAGGACAGCGTCTTTTGAGTAGAAACAAAATAGTGATAGTAAAAAATGCACAAGAATCAGCTCAGCTCAGCTCAAATTCGTTATAAATATACACAAACGAGGCAAAAATGGAGAGAGTCGTCGGTAACCCGTGTTGTCACAAATCTAAGGATCCTTTTGAGAAATTAAACCGACGACTGTTGACAAAACCTGAACTTTTAAAAATCATTTGGTAGTCGCAGTGACTAAATCTAGTCACCGTCAAATCTAGTCAACGTAAAGTTATTCATAGTCACTACAAAATAGTCGCCATTTATACGACTAACTTTAAATGAGTCGTGGACTTTTTTTTCCAGTCACTTCGTTCAATGAGATATGCAGCACCTTTGATTGAAAGTCCTATCAATAGCCACTATAAGAAAAAATAATAATCGCAGAAGCTGTACTTATACAAATACATTCTCCTCAATATATGACCCATCGTGAATCGCTAGGAGATCCTGCTACTCGTTACTCGCCGCCATGGGAACAGCCGTATATGGTTGCGGTGGCTGGTCTTTCTGGCTCAGGCAAAACCACCCTTGCACATCGTATAATCCAATCGATAGATACACCTTGGACTGTTGTGTTATCGCTAGATAACTTTTACAAGCCTTTGACGCTGGAGGAGAGAAAGATAGCCAAAACCGGCGACTACAATTTTGACTGTCCGGACGCATTGGATATGGACTTATTGTATGAGTCTCTAAGCCAAATCCGTGCTGGTAAAAGAACCCGTATCCCAATGTACTCATTCAAGGAGCATGACAGGATCAAGGATCGGACACTCAGCATCTATGGAGCCAATGTTGTGGTTGTGGAAGGGATCTTGGCTTTGGCTGACGAAAGACTGTTGGATTTGTTCGATTGCACTGTTTTTGTGGATGCCTCTTTGGATGTGTGTCTTGCTCGAAGGCTTCTCAGGGACACGGTCCAGAGAGGAAGAGACGTCCAGGATGCTCTGCGTCAATGGGAGAAGTTTGTTTGTCCCAGTGCAAGTGCCTATGTGCTTCCTCAGAGAGCTCATGTGGACATTGTGATTCCAGATGGGGTGAACAACAAACAGGCGACGGAAATGTTGTTAGCACACATCCGCAGACAGCTCAGTGTGAAATCAAAGAACCATGTAGAAAGACTAAGACTGCTAGGCATGTCCACTAAATTTGATCTAGACAGATTGCATCTTCTACCATTGAACAATCAATTGAAAGTGATTAAGACAATTCTAATTAACAAGTCTACTCCTATCTCGGATTTCATATTCTATTTTGACAGATTGGCATCTTTACTCATTACACATGCATTGGATTATACTCAGTACACAGCAGGTCCCACCACCATTACCACACCAACTAATTCAGTTGTGAAACCTAGCAACTGTATTTATAACTCCAAACCTATTTGTGGTGTCACTATTGTTCGTTCAGGTGACACCTTCATTAGAGCTTTACGTCGCACCCTGCCATCGCCATTAATTGGTAAATTACTAATTCAAACAGACTCAACTACAGGCGAGCCTCAATTACACACAGAAAAGCTTCCTCATGATAAAGAGACACAGGTTTTATTATTTGATAGTCAAATTCTCTCTGGAGTTGGAGTAGTTATGGCAATTCAGGTGCTACTGGATCACGGTTGGAAACAGTCAGATATCATAGTAGTTGCAGTAACTTGTACCAGAAGGGCATTGCGAGTTATTTTCAATGCTTATAAAGAGATCCAAGTAGTTGCCGCTATTGTCAGCTTAGGTGAGGCAATTGGTTATGAAGAAAATGATGACTCCACCGTTGATTGTAGTGCCACTTTCAGCGGAAGAGTTTACGATTCTGATAATGGTGATGATGATTGGTGGATGCGTAATAGATTCATTGATGAGAGGTACTACGGTACAAGTTAAGGATAATTTTTCGATGTGAATGATGTGCTGGTATTTAATACTACAATATGAATATATAATTTTCTAGAAACAACAAAGTAAGCTTTAATATCTTTCTTTAGTTTCCCTACATTTGTAAAATTCTCATAATGATATAGCCCACAGTTACTACTATAGCACCACAGAATATACTTCCTGGGACACCAATTTTAATAAATGTGGCAACGTCCAAATATTTCTTACCTAGTGGATCAGTTAGTCCAATTGCGGTAACATTAGGGAATCCACTGGTTGGTAAGCCCATAGCACATGAACATAACATAGCTGTACTCATCACTAACAAGTTAGAGTGATCATCAGGTAACTTCCTACCGATTTCAGCAATCAATGGAACACTAATCAAGGCTGCAACTGTATGAGAAACAAAAGTGGCCATGACTAAAACTAATGAACCAAAAACAACCAATACTGTGAATAATTCAGATGATTCCAAAGTTTTAGTGATGCTACTAGCAACAACACTTAACAATCCAGAAACTGAAACGGCCTTACCCAGTGCCAGACCACCCATTGCCAAAATAACAATGGTCCATGGATAATTATTAAAATCTTCACCTGATAGAATGCCTGGGGCATAGAAGAAGAACATACTCAAGACGGAAATCATACCCATGTCACCTAAAATTGGCTCTAAAATACTTGACATGCACCATAACACAATTGTAAAGGTAGTCACCACCATGACGTAAATTTGTTTACTGTCAAAAGGATCACTTTGCATCTTAATTGGAACAATAACGGTGGATCCAAATTTGAAATAGACCATTAAAAAGACAAAGATGACAGTCAAACAAGCCAGTGAAACTGGAATAGAAATAGCAAACCATTCAATCCAGTTTGGTTGAGGGTCCATAAACTGTAAAGCGACAACATTTTGAGGTGACGCGATTGGAGAAGCCATACCTGCAATGTCACTGGCTAAAGCAATACCTAAAACCAAAGCCTTAGCAAAGCCTGAACCCTCTGGTAATGTGTTCAAAACGGGTTGAATGACGGAATACATCAAAACAGGGGCAGCAACATTACTGACTAGAGAAGCCACCACGGCAGAAACACACATTATGGCAAATAAGATGTTTGCAGGGGTTTGGGGGACTTTGGAAAGCAGGAACGTACAAGCGTACTTGTCCAAACTGTATCTTGACAAAGCAGCGGCCAGAGTAAACCCACCTAACAACAACATGATGATTGGCGACCACATTGCAGAACAGATAAATTTGGAAGCTTCTGTAGCAGTTAAATCTTCACCTGTTTCAGGATCTTTCAAGACGCGTAAAATGACAATCAGAAATGGGACAAACAGAGAAGTGACAAACAAAGGCACAGCTTCTGTGGCCCATAACAAAGAAGCACAGATCACCAAAGCAAAACAATTATTTTGATGGCGGTCGTGGAATAAATCTATCTCCAGCAGTGTGAGAGTAGTCAGGGTGATGATTAATAATTTAGCAAACGTCCAAGAGATTGGCAATTCGAAAGACCTTCCACCACCTAAATAAAGAACAATATTGTTTGGTAGTTCTGAGTCTTCCAATTTGGCATGAGCGGCTTGTGACTTTCTTTCGAGACCGATCATGTCTCTCCAGACGGTGTTTCTTTCAAAAACAACCTTTTCGCGTAAGTTCGTCCTCAACTCGAGCTTAGCTTCGTCTGCACGACCGTGGGTGAAAATAGAGTACAATTCTATGCATCCGGACATGGCAGTAGTCAATTCTTCCATCGTGTGAGGCTGGAAAACACGCCAGCGCTCTTCTAGAGAAGGCAAGTATTGGGTTTTGAGGTTGGTGCTGAGCAACTTGTCGAACTTCTTCACGGCCTTTGTGAACCCAATGCGGTTGAGCTCGACATAGGACTTAAGTTCGGAAAGATGGGTGAACACTTCCTCCAAGACCCTTCTTTTCTCAACACGCAAGGCTTCCAAGAAGGTGACGCAGAAGTCCGAGTCGTCGAAAAGCGTTGGTAGCGAGTGTTTGTGGGTCAGCTGCACATCCAGATCCGACATCCCCAAGATGTCTAGACCGTCAGCGCCTGGCACCGGTGGCGAGTTGAGCCCCCTAGGAGACCTCAGATTGTCTGACACCAAACCAGTAGTTTCCACAGCAGCATCTGGGGGTGGCACATCGGTGACCTCAGCGGCTGCGGCCGAGTGGTTGGGCAAAGCAGGCAAATCTGTGTACCTGGCACCGCCTACATGCTGCAAAATGCTACGCAACTCTTTTCTGGCTTCGTCGTCGTCGGGTCTGGAGGGGAAGTCACGTGCGAACTCCGCGTATTCGTCGATAACCGCGCGCCACTCGGCCAGAATGGCGCTCTCTTTGACTGCAAAAAACGCGTCGATCTTCGCGGCCTCCGCGTCGAGCAGCTTCTGGAACGTGCGCGCCGCCTCCTCGGGCTGGAGCCCGTCGGGGCTTTGAACTTGCTGGCGCTGAAGCGAGTAGGCAGCTTTCTTGAGCTGCGAGTAGGCGATGTAGCGCGCGGCCCATTCGGGCACGGCGTTGAACTGGAGCGAGTGCGAGAACTTCATGCGCAAGTCAGAAAGCTCGATATCCTCCACTTTGGTTAAGAAAAGATGAGACGCGCTTGTGCTGTAATCTCCAATTTCATGGCTACAAATTGGGTTTATGTATGAGGGCCAGTATTGCTCAGCACAGATAACGCATTTGGCCAATTAGAAGAACTTGCCGTAAACAACGAATACCCGCTCCAGAGCGCTGCGGGCTTCTTTGCCGCCTCGCTGGGCCAGAGAGACCTCCTTTCTGAACTGCGTGCGCAGCTCGAGCGGCATCAAAAGAGCCCCGTTCTGCAGAGCCAGAGCTGTTTCTATGAAGAGAAGCCCTCCGGTGTAGTTGGCATCCAATTGCGGGTTGAGGTCGTAGTCCGAATCGGCCAAGGCCAACGCACGTCCAAGAGCGCCTCTTACCTGCAGTCTCAGCTGCTTGACGTCCTTTCTTTCCTGGTTCCACAGGCCTCTTGTCCAGCCGATACCGTACCAGACCCCAAACAAGGCGGGAGACGCCGCTAGACAGCCGAAAACCAACTGCTGGCTGCGCACAATCTTGTCAATGCCGGCCAGTGCCACCGCACCGTCCACCTTGGTCTTTTGCACCTGGATGAGAACGTTTCTGACCATCTGGCCAGCCATAACGGCCCACAGCGGGTGGTTCAAAGATTGTTCGTAGTCCTGGAGAAGCAAAGACAAATCGCCATGTGCCACGCTGTTGGCAATTGTGTCGATCACCTGCTGTTGCGTCTCGGCGTTCAGAGAGCTCAGCAGAACTGTGGAGCCCGACACGGGCACAGCGATGTCGTTGTCGCGCACGTACTCGATCACCATCCTTTTCAAGCTACCCAGATCGCTCTGCAAGCTTTCCTCGCTCATCAACGCCAACTGCGAGTTTGGGTCGTGTCTGATGGTGTTGAGGATCTCAACCAACGGAGACACGATCCAGTTCTGCCACAACCCGTAGACGGTCTCGCCTAATTGTCTGATATTGTCGTAGACAAACTTGTAGATCTGCTGCTTGTTGCTGGTGAAGTAGAGATACAGTTTGGGCAAGATTATGAGAGACAAGGGCACCAGAGGCCAATGGCGCTCCAGATAGGACGGTTTGGCCTGTTCTGAAATCAGCTGCTGGGTCTGTCTCGTGTACTCCGGAATCACCTCCTGGATGAGACTCAGCATTGAAAAGGACTCGTCTGATGTCACGCTCCGGTCCAATCTGGAGTGCAATTGGTATAGAAACTGTTCTTCCGCTTGAGTGTCGCCCAAGGTTGGCAAGGTGTTGATCACCCAACCTAGCAAGGACACCTGGTTTCTTTTCAGTTCCTTCAACTTGGACCTTTTGTGCTTCAACTCCACGACAGACTCGGCCAATGGTCTGTTGAGACCTTTCCAGATCGATTTTCCAGCGCTTTTCAATCTGGCCACGCTGATCTTGTTGTATTCTGACTGCAAAAGATCCCAATTGAAGGAGCTGACTAGCCTTTCATAAAAGTCGCGCGGACTGCTTGTGTACAGGCCGATTTTGCCAACAGTCCTTCTTGGAATCATCTGGACGGTGTAGAGCCCGAGGTTCACTTCCTGGTCGTAGTATCGGATTTCCTCCACAATCTTCAAGCAGTTGGAGGTCAAGATGTTGGTGACTGAGTAGCCGATTAGATGTGTGAGACACGAGACCGTGAACGGGTCTGAGGCAAGCCCATCCACACTGTTCAATTGCACCAGCTGGCCACAGAGCTGGTCCCAGGGCACGTCCTCCGACTCTTTGAGCGTGCCAACAACGTCATGCAACGGATTGTCCAGGCTGCTGTCTCTGTTCTCTCTAGCGAACTGCCGTAGAGACGTCAAATCCATCTGATAGCAGCGTCCCAGACAAGAAGCACGGAGCACGTGACTTCAGCTATTTTTCATTTTTCAGGCAGAGCAGGGCCCTGAAGATCTCCGGAATCTGTCAGATATGTGTCAAATCGAGGTTTAACACCAGATCAGTGAGCTCCCAACTCATCATAAGTCGTTTTGACACTCATTTCTGGTACCTCGAGCACTACAGGGATCCTCTGCGGCCGCGGCCGTAGCCAAATATCCTCACCCAATTAAACTAAGCTATACAAAAACTCTAGATAGTAAGTCGTAACAATAAACAGACAGAGAGCATGTCTCTCGCGCGCTAGTTGCAGATGGATCTCACAATCATGTTACCGATACTGGCACCGGCCCCAAACACGATGGAGTTGAAGAAGTTGCCAATGAACCCGCGGCCCGCGCCGCGCTTGCCGCCGCCGCCGCCGCCCTGGTTCTGCGGCTGAGGCTGCTGCTGGTACGCCTGTTGCTGGTAGCCCTGTTGCGGTTGCTGCTGGTAGTAGTCGTTGGCGGATCCCATGCTGTGAATTGAGAGAAAGAAGAAATGGTTGCTATCGGGAAAGGAATGCTAAGCCAGATTCCTTTTTATGGGACAGAGACACAATCAGAATGTGCTGAGCCCTAACGGTTATGCGTTGCTCAGCACGGGTCAAGATTCACTATTAAATAACTATATAAACGTAAACATGGGTGCTGAAGCCAGACTACACTACATATACACAACAGAAGAGGCGAGCTTGGCGGTGCGGTTGGCAGTGCGCTTCGCAGCACCGCGAACGGGCCGTTCAGCCTCTTCTGGCGCTCTTCTTCTTGCCTTTCTTGGCACTCTTGGCAGGAGTCTTCTTGGCCTCCATGGCAATGGTCTTTTCCAACTCCGCGATCTCGTCCACCACCAAGGGGGTGTCGACCTTCATTTCGTCGTAGCTCTCGCCTCTCTCGCCGCCCACGGCCGCAGAAAGTCTGCTGGTCGGGCCGTACATGCTGGACACGCCCTGGTTGAGCCAGAAAACGTCCTTGAGGAACAGCTTGCACACCTTGGTGACAAAGAGGATGCAGAAAAACAACATCACAACCACCATCACGTACAGCACCGGGCCTGGGGCCGTGTTGTCGCCGGTGAGCAGGCTGTGGTACATGTCCTTCAGGTCGTCGATCGCAGGCTTGAAAAAGCTCTTGAGGTGGAAATGGACATTGGCAAAGTAGTAGTCGGTGGCAGCGTCCACGTACGACTGCAGATGTTCCTGGTAGAGCTTCGCAGCAGCAGCAAGATAGCCCTTGACAGGCTCCCTGGACGCCACGTCGGTCCAGGTGGAGTGCAACTTGGCGGCCGCGTCGCTCGCATACTCCACAGCCTTGCTGACGTATGGCAACTGGTATTCTGTGGCCTTGGCGGCCTCTTCTGCTGCTGCAGCAGCAGGCTCGGACTCGCTGACTGACGAGATGGCGTTGGAGATCACGTCCTCAACGCGGAAGAAGATCAGATCGGCCACCTTCTCGCTCGCCTTCTCCGCAGACACCATGCCTGCGCTGAGGAACGACACGATCCGGCCCACAAAGCTGCTGATTTCGCTGCCATAAGTCTTGACAGCAGCGATCTGCGAGCCTCCAATCGTGCCCACGGGGGTTTCTGGCCCCGACAGCGTCAAAAGACCGTTAGGTCCGTACAATACAGTGAGAATCACCAACGCAGCCAAGTAGATCGGTAACAACGGGATCATATTGCTGGTTCAAAGAAGACTCTCGCAACGACTATCCTCAAATTTGACCATTATTCAGTGTGGGAAAAAATTTCGGGTAAAACATAAACACCCGATGCTTGCGATCATCGCCAGCACCATTCCAGAGCTGTTTTGGCTGTCCTCCTGTGCTGGGTCGCCCGTGTTGGGTGGTCTGGCCACTCTCTGTGCGTCAGGTCTTGTCTGTGGGTCTTTTTGCGTGCTCGCAGCTGCTTTTTTGGGCCCTCTGCAGTCTCTTTTGCTCTATGGAAAGACACGGCTGGGCTCCAACAGCTCGTGCTGTGTGCCCAAGAGCTGGTTCACCCATTTCTATGTAATTCATAGCTTTCTAGCGAGTCTGTTGCTCGTGTACGCCTGCTTTTGCGGCTCGATCTCGAGCACAAATGCTCTTTTCGTCCTTCTGAACGCATTGCAGGCCTGGCGCCGACTGTACGAGTGTCTGTTTGTTTCCAAATGGGGCCAGGGCCACATCCATGCCACACACTACATGGCTGGCGCCTACTTCTACTCGAGCATTAACGTGGTCGGTCTTTTCGCAATATCAAAGGCCTCTACGATGGGCTCAGCAGGCTCTGCAGCAGGCTCTTCAGGCTCTGGGCTAAGCTGGCTGGGTCTGCTGGCCGCGCTGGCTTTTCTGCTGGCTTCCTGTGACCAGTATCTGAATCATCTCCATTTGTCCACATTGAGGAAGTACTCCCTGCCTTCGCGAGGTTTATTCCGGTACGCTGTGTGTGCACACTACTTGGACGAAGTTGCAATATATTGTGCACTGTGGGCGTTGGCGGGCGGCGGCTGGATCTATGGGTCGGTGGTGTTTTGGGTGTTGGTCAACCTCACGGTCTCGTCGCGACAATCCTATCTCTTCTATCAGAAGAAGGAACTCCTACCACAGAACCAGAAACTCTGGTGCATTATACCCTTTGTCTATTGACGAGCTAGGTGATAGGATGGATTTATAATTCATATATACATGTATGCGCTACACTGGAGACTGTCAATCTTGTAGTCTCCCCAGACAGATGGTTGCGTTGGTGCCTCCAAACCCAAAACTGTTACACAACGCAACCTCTTCGTCGACTCTGTTCCACGCTCTACCGCCTTCCACGTCGCCCACATAATCGAACCCCCAGTTGTTGTTCTCATCGTCGCCCGCTAAACCGCCTACATTGGAGCAGTTCTTGGTTGGTGCGACTACACCCTTCGAAACACACAGGGCGCCAATAGCAGTTTCAACTGCACCTGCTGCCCCTAGCAAATGGCCAAAGTGGCCCTTGCATGCGCCAACCATCACACCTCTGTCAATACCCTTCTGTCCAACAAGCTTCCAAATGGCTCTATTCTCAATTCTGTCACCGATAGGGGTGCTGGTGGCATGGGCATTAACGTAACCAACTTGGTCCGCAGTCTTGCCGGCCATCTTTAGCGCCATCTGCATGGACCTCAATGCACCTGATCCGTCTTCGCTTGGGGATGTGATATGGTACGCATCTCCGCTCAACCCATAACCCAGAACCTCAGCGTAAATCTTAGCTCCTCTAGATCTGGCCCTCTCCAGCTCCTCCAGAATCAAAACACCACAACCCTCACCTAAAACAAAGCCGCCTCTTTCACCGTCAAAAGGTCTGCTGGCTCCTTCGATTTCATCGCCCGTATAAACGCTCTTTGCTCTGGCAAACCCACCCAAAGCAATTGGATGAACAGAAGCCTCGCTTGCACCTGCAACCATCACATCCGCGTAACCACCTTGGATGAATCTAAACGCATCCCCAATTGCATGCACCCCACTGGCACACGCAGTGCTGACGGTGTGATTTGGACCTCTCAATCCATACTTAATACTCACGTTCCCGCTGGCCATATTACCCAACATTTTAGGTATGAACATCGGCCCTAGCCCTTTGTACCCCGATCTGCGACCTTCTTTGTACCACGCAGCAGTGTTAGACATCGTCTCTTCCCATCCTCCGATCCCACTGCCCATGCAAATACCAATCATATCTCTTTCTTCTGCAGAGAGGTTCTCCACATCAATCTGGGAATCTTGCAAAGCGTCCTTAGTGGCCAGCATGGCGTACTGCGTGAATCTGGCATATCTTCTAACCTCACCTGCACTGAAATCCTCAAGTAAGAGCTGGTCAAACTCCTCAGGAACCGGTGCTACAACTCTAGATGGAACATCCTTGTATTCGTTCCCGTTAGGCAAAGTAGAGGTGTGTTTGAGACCGGACTTTAGGGAAAGCAGCGATTCCCACACCGCTGACGCCTTGAGACCAATAGGAGTGATCATTCCAAGCCCTGTTATCGCCACTCGACGCATTCTTTTGGCTCGATGCTTGCTGCTACTTAAAACAAAATCAGTCAGATGTACGTCACGTGATCTCGGAGTTTTTCATTATTGAAATATATTGAACAGACTCTGAAAAGTTCGAGAAAACGCCTGTTTTGAGGGCTTATTTCTAGTCCTTACTACTAAAGAACTCATTACCTTCAGTGCCTGTCCTTTATCGGTGTTGAAACTGTACCAAATGTCAAATACTGTAAATCAAGCTTATATTGCTCAGCAAAAGATGATTTTTGGCTCGTTTTTCTACTACCTAAAGCTTAACTGCAATGTAAATAATTGAAGTTCTTAGTGGCACTTGTTTGAGTCGTAAACACACTTATACGAAGACAATTAATAACAGGGTATTAAAAACGTCACGTGACCTTGAAATTTCACTGAAAAAAAAAAATTTTTTTATTTTATACTAAGGAAAAGGACTTCTAGACACTTGAATCTCGTTTCAATTTCAAATATAAATGGCTGGTGGTTCGCAGTTGAAAAAGCTTAAGCAATCATTGGCATCTGCGGGGCTTGTTCAGCCTCAGATTTCCAAAAAGAAATCCAAAAGGCAGGGCAAAACCACAGATAAGATGACTAAGGATGATCGTCAAAATGCTATCTCTCAAATCAGATCACAGTTCAATCCGTTCGATAACAAGGTCGTTAGAAACAAACGTGAGGACGCTATTGCTAAGAAGCAGACGGTGGGTAAACCGGGGATATCAAAACAGGCCGGTGAAGACAGGCGTAAGCTGGCTCATGAGGCCAAACTTGCACGTAAAAATAAAATCGGTGGTATTGTGGATAGAAGATTCGGTGAAAACGATAGACATCTGACAGCTGAAGAGAAAATGTTGGAAAGATTCACTAAGGCTAAGTTAGCTCAAAGTAAGAAGTCCATGTACAACTTGGATGACGATGATGAAGACAAATACGAAGACGACGGTTTTAACACTCTTACACATAAAGGTATGAGTTTGGCCGACGAATTCGAGGACAATGTTTCAGATAACTCGGTGGACAGTGAAGATGAGGCTGACTTCTTTTCTAAGAAGAGACCTACCATGGAAACAAGTGAGGAGGGTGAACCTGAGAGAAAGAAAACCAAAGCGGAAGTTATGAAGGAGGTTATGGCTAAATCTAAATACTACAAGCAGTTGAGACAAAAGTCTCACAAGGAAACTATGGGTAAGGTGGGTGAATTGGATGATAATTTTGCAGATGTGATGGACGAAATTTCCACCATTGCACAAAAGCTGCCAGTAAAAGAAGTCGGTAAAGATTTGGAATATGAAATGAAAGTCACAGAGGCCAAGTTGGATAGAAAGGCCGCTCCAACTGATAGAACTAAAACCGATGAGGAATTAGCTGCAGAGGAAGCTGAAAGATTGAAAAAGTTGCAAGATGAGAGACAGCGTAGAATGGAAGGTGAGGAAGATGAAAATGCTACACAGGTTGATCGTGGTGGAGATGATTTAGGTGACGACTATTGGGAGGCCGGTAGCGATGGTGATGAAGCTGAAGGTTTTGCTATCCATGATTCTGAGGACGAGTTTGCTCAATCCGATATTGAATCCGAAAATGAAGAAGAGAATGAGGCTCTTGGGAGAGTGAAGGGAGAAGCCAAAAATACTATTACAATTGGTAACAAGGTTTTCTATGTGAAAAAAACTGCACCAACTGTGGTGTTGACATGTCCTTTCACTCTAGAGGAGTTCCGCTCTTTACTCAAGGAACAAATCAAGTCTGATCCAGAAACATACCACAGTGATGTTCTCAAATTAATTTTACAAATATTTGAGAAGTACCAGCCAAAGTTATCAGAGGGTAATAAATCAAAGCTAGGAAAGTTTTCTTGTGTTTTATTAAGATACCAGTTTGAGCTACTTGATTCTGAAACTGAGCATAACGACGATTACATAAAATTGATGGAATTCCTTTCACGTGCTACCAAGGATCTCGCAACAAAATATCCTTCTGAATTTCTTGAAGTGTATCGTGAGCTTATCAATGATGCCCAAGAAAGATTGGAATCTTCTAATGATTTGTTCCCAAAACCGTCAGATTTATTGATGCTTTCACAAATTGGTCGTACGTTTTCTACATCTGATAGATTTCATTTGGTTGTTGTTCCTGCATTGGTTTTGGCAGCCGAAGCTTTAGAAAGTATGGCAGTGACCCCAAGAAACATTGTTGCTGGTATTTACATTTGCGATGTTTTACTACAATATCAAAGAATTGCTAAGAGATTTGTTCCAGAGGTTTTATCTTTCTTGGAAAGATCTCTTGTCGAAATTGTACCATCTCCTTCAAAATTAGATATCAACAAGTTGCTAACTCAGTCTATCCAGGTGAACGCTACCAAATTAACATTATCATCCCAGATTGAGCTTCCTACTGAAAATAATCACACTCCTCAATCACTCACTCAGCTGTTGACTCAAGCCGAAAACAACTTTGATAAAGAATTTTCTAAAACCCTACTACTTCTGATCTTGAGATCCCTAGACCAAACAGTCTCACAGATTTGGAAAGAGACGGAATCGATTCCAGAAATTCTCATGCCCTTCACTCATATTATGCAAAATCTGATTAAATTCACTAAACCTATTGGTAATCCCCTTTTGATTAACATGGCAAACAAATTGACCAATATTACAAAGTTGGCACAACAAACACGTAAGCCATTGACTTTACAATCACATCGTGCTATGGCCATTGCCACGTTCGCTCCTAAATTTGACGAATCGTTCAACCCAGACAACAAGCACGCTGCTTCTAAATATGTCGATCCTAACGATTCTGCATCTGTCAATAACGAAATTGCTAAGCTTAAACACCAAATCAAACAAGAGCGTAAGCAAACTATACGTGAAATCAGAAAAGATAATAAATTCGAAGCAAGAGTCCAAATTGATACTCAAAAGAAGAAATATGCCGAATACCATGCCAAAATGGCTAACATTGTCAATACCATTCAAGCTGAGGAAGGTACTGAAAAGAACTTGCATGAAAAAGAAAAAAGAAGAAGAAAGGATGCAAAGAGATAAATTTAAATTACCCAACTATCTTTATAGACTTAGTATTTTCATTTGCGCATTACCATTATATATTTAATCTTTATGTCTATAGATCTGATTTAATAATCCAATAACACCGCCTGTAGATCCTTCACCGCTTTCATTAAGTGACTGGCTATTACTAGCGTCACTGAACCCTGTGATGATATTATCACCCAGAATAACACTCTGTTGGAGATCATTCATATACCTCCCCGTGTCATTACTCAATAATCCAGCATTTGTATCTTCCATCCTTTCATGATAATTTGGCTTCAAAATGGATTTTTTCATGTTGTCTATTCTCGGTCTTCTATTCAAATTAGTAGCATGTTGATTTAATCTGGGTATTTTGAATTCCCCATCATTAGTGCTGTTATTCTTGTTTCCGCCATAAGATTCTAAAAAGTGGATGTACGACTTGATCATTTTGTCGTCATTGTCAGCAAAATATTCATCATTGGCAATTTCATCCTCCTCCTCCTCCTCATCAATATTAGGTACTGTCGCTCTGTGATGATTGTCTGCTGAGGATTCGTCATGCACTCTTTCTAAGTTTGTTAGATTCTTATCAAATCTGTATCTTGCTGACTTAGTTTTTCCAATTCCATTAGCTCTAGTGGATTTCTTGTCTTTGTCATGATCTTGGCTTAAATTAAACATCGCAAATGAGCAAACATAACCGATGCCATCTACATGGACAGAGAAATCTCTAAAAAAATCAATAATCTTTTCACTGGCACTAGGTAAACTCACGTATAACATCCATGGTAATAAAATCAAAGAACAGATTTCTTTACCTATCAAAACCAATTTCAAATTGTACAATTGGCAAAATTCTTGTTTGACTTCAATTGAATGATATCTACCGTCCCATGATTGGGGTAAATAATGAGTAAATTTTGAAACATATTTCAAGCTAGCTTCTGGATCAAAAACATAATTTGTTGAGGAAATGTTATTCTTACAAATTGTGAAGATGGCACCCAAACCACTGATGTAAAATAAAACAGTTCTCCCTTCTGTAAGCTCAAAATTTAAAAAATTCTCATGGTCAAATATTGTAAAAAGAACTAAGACGGTTAATAAAGAGCCTGAAATAAAACTTAGAAACTTCATAATAATGTTTGTCATCTCTTTTGGAAATTGTTCTAAATATTCGTCGGCTCCCTCGACGGAAAATTTCAATCTTTCATCGAATAAATGAGGTAATTCGTTAAATTCTCTCATTTTCCATTTGGCAAATGGAGAATACTCTCTAGAGTTTAGTAAACCAGGATTGGTCTTGAAATCATAGAAAAATTTGAGGAAGAAATAAAGGACAAAATAAACCACTAGGAAAGGGGTTAAAATGATGCTTAACAATCCTGCCAATTTAAAACGCTTTCTCAAGGAGTTGGCCAATTTTGGTCTATTATTTTGTGATAAAACAGACTGCTTTAATTGCCCCTCTTTTGTGAACATAAAATCAATGATACATAATTTCAGATTCCATTCTAAAGTCTTCGTCAAAAAATAAGTTTTGAAAGCTGGTACAGTTAGTGCTCTGTTTAATATATTTTTATTGAAAATAGCAATCATATAATTATCTTTACGCATTAACCTGTTAGCAATATCATGAGCATTTAACCTATCTTTGGATTTTAAATCTTGTGTGACCTTTGAATCTATTACGTTGTTGTCTTCAATGAGTGAGACAACGGCGTTTGTATGCTGATCTTTTAGGAAAATGATTCTTTTAACGATCTGAGGCCAACTGATTGTTTGTAATTCATCATCTTTAATATCTAGTAAATGTTTGTAAAACAAATGAATTTCTTTGAAATCGCACAATTCTTCCCAGGTGTGTTTCACTCGCAAGATTAGAATAAGGCCTAATATGGTGAAAAACAATTTTTGTATGAAGGATGTTTTAGCATAGCAGTGCTCTATGTAAACATCTGATAACTTATTGGATGAGCCATTGGTTAGCTTGTGATAATCAATACAGTTTCCCATGAAAGTTGATAACCAAATGACAAAAACCACAACAGTCAAGTTTAAGAACCGTTGTAATGCAATACAATACCATCCATTGCCGAGGTAGTAATCGTAAACGTCTTGCAAAAATATATCCAAGTTAGTAACGTTAGCCCACATCCACATAGCTCTTTCCTTTGGGGGGAGTTTTCGAGCATTGAAAATTCTTTGATTGAAAGAAGTTGCGTTAACTGATCCATGTTGTTGATTTTGTTGTTGATTTCGTGGTGGTTCTGTTCGTACGTCATCACTATCGTCATCAGTAGCTGTCAGAAAAGCTTTGGATCTTTGTTTATTAGTGACAAACCCTGGTGGAGGCTGTAAGAACGTTGAATTTTCAATGTTTAGAGATGGCGGTATCTGCTGTAGTACTTTGTTGGCCATTGTTTTGGCTCTTTCGCCCAAATGCGAAATACTGACGGACAAATCGTGTCTTCTGTCACTTCCTGCTATTCCAGTCACCGATTGCTCTAGTCTTCTGAGTAAATCGCCCCTGTTGAGACCGTTGTTTCCTAATTCATACCGGCCCTCTTCTAGTAACCGAGACACGTTGTCCACGTTGCCGTCGTCGTCCTGGAAATTGACGAAGTCGTTGTAATCATTGTCGTCCACCCCTAGCTCTGTCTCCAATTGCTGCAAGAGACGTCGCTTGTTGGCGTCCAGTCTGTCCTTATTCGTCTGTGTGTGGCTCTTGGAGTCTAATCTGCCCTTTGAAGGCGGCGATTTAGCCGCCGAATTGTCATTAATCGACGCGTCTGCAGCTTGTTCTGTGGCCGAGTCATCCGAAGACTCGTCCTCCGACTCCGAGTGGACGTTTATCGCAAGTTTTGAGCCCTGGTGGTGCTGTTTTGGGGTGCGTGGAGACGTTTCGAGCAGGTTCGCGTTGCTCTCTGACGGCGAACCGCGCTGAAACGACAGCGTATCGTCCGAAAGCAGCGGCATGTCCTGCATGTCGCGCTGGTGGCTGCGAGTGGCCGCAAACACCCGCGAAAGGAACGTGTTGTTCGCCAAATGGGAGCTTTCTGACATGAGAAGAGAAGAGGCGATAAGAAGATAAGCAATTAATAAAACGCCAAAGTGTAAGCCAGCATCAAAAATGAGCATTTTGCCAATTTGGCCCATGCTGGCCGCTCAAGGCTCGGAAAGCTCCCTGTGTGTGCTAATTGGCCCGCTAGTGCTGGTTTGTGCATTTTCGGCTTTTCAGCGGTTCATTTGGAGCATCTTTGGGTGTTTTTGGGTGTTTTTTGGCACATCTTTTGATAGGATTTAGCCAAATAGGCCCTTTTTTGGCCGTTCAAAGAACATTCCTGGTCATTTTGAGGCTCTAAAGCCAATGGTAACGTTTTTGAATCAAAAAGAAGCCAGGATCACGTCCCGGCTATTTACGTAGAATAAAAAGCCTTAGTAGAAAGGAAGGTCAAATTTTCATCTCTGTTGGAGACAAGTGTTTTGCCCTTGAACCTTAGCGATGTCGGACTTCTTGGACGTTCTGAACATCTCGAAGGAGCAGTACGCGGACGCAAAGGCCCTGAAGGCGTCAGCAGACGCGCAGCGCAAGCAGCAGCAGCAAAACCAGCCGAATTCAGCGACCTACACGCCATATGTGGCAGACGAGTTTGCGTCGAACAACAAACGACGCAAGATCTCGGCGATGAACAGAGAGTTGTACAACTTGATTGGGCCCAACGCGCCGCCCGTGTCTCTGGTGCCGGGTTCTGCGCAGGAGGTCGACAAGCAGTCCAAGTTGAGCAAGTTCAAGAAGAAGCTGGACTCTAAAAGGAAGCCTTGGGTCAAGACAGGGTTCAGAAATCAAGCCAGAGGCGACGATTTGGTCCTCTACCACTGGAACAGAGCAGACATCGACAAAGTCGCGCTTCCTTCGAGCCAAGTGCCGGAATCCCCAGGCAGTGCAGGCGCAGAAGAGGCAAACGCAGACGCGGACGCAGACGCAGACGCAGACGGAGACGCAGAGAGTAAACAGGAGTCTAAAGCTCAACTGGATGGTGGGGACTCGGAAAAATCAAACACCGCGGACCAGGAAGAGCCTGCCAACCTTCTGAAAGACGGACAGATCATGGATGAAAAGGTTTACAGGTTTGCTAAGTATAATACCCATTTGGACATTCCTTCCTTCACCGAAGAAGAGTACACCGAGATCTACAAAGATTTTCCTCAGGCTGAAAACAAGCAGCCCTGGACTTTTGAGGAGACAACACACCTGTTTGAATTGTGCAAACTCTATGATATGAATTGGTTTGTCATTTACGACAGATATCTGGATACGTATCATGAAATGGAGAGAGATCTGGAGGACCTCAAACGCCAGATGTATACGTTGTCACACAAATTACTGGTGAAGGCTAATTGTAGGGATACACTATTGTTGTCGTCCTTGGAGAACTTCCCACTGGATAAGGAAAAAGAGAGAAAGGAGTACTTGAACAGACTTATTCACAGAGCTCCTACTGAGATTGCAGAAGAGGAATCTCTTGTTTTGGAGGCCCGTAAGTTCGAACTGGCTGCTAAGAAGATGTTATTAGATAGAGCCATGCTTTTGCAATTGCTAGATTCTCCGCAAGCCAGTGCAAGTATCCAACAATACACCACGTCGGCTGGTCTACAACAGTTGTACCAAATCCTAATGAGTGACAAGACCAGAAAGAGGAAGCATGAAACGCCAGTTGCTCCATTGTTGGGTCCAAACGCCATTCCACATACACAGGCAGTGAGCAGCGCTATTTCCACAGCCAATAAGAAGAAATCAAACAGAGGCAATTATATGCAAACCAACGATCCTGTGCAAATGAAGATGAACGAGCTACAAGAATTACTAGCAACACATTTGACTCCTGAAGAATTGGCCGTCTATGGTATTGAAATCCATACACTGAACAGGCTACAGCCAGGTGTGCATATGAGATCTCAGAAGACAGCTACATTCAAGCCAAGTGTGCAGAATAAAGTGGTTGAAATTCTCAATCAATTGGGTTTAACAGAGAAGCCCCATGTTCCTACTGCTCGGGTAGTCAACCAATGGGACGAGTTGGCCAACACCATTGCCAAGGTTGTGGAAATTAAGAAGCAAACTGATAAGTTGAATACCGAATTGGAGTTGATCAAACGTCAGAAGGGTCTCATCTGAGATGGGAGTATTGTATATTATTTAGAAAAAGGCCTTTCTTGAGAAGTTTGGGGTTGCCCTTTTTACTCTCTTTGGAAGACTCTTTTTCGTGCTATTGTTTAACAATGAATGATAAGCCCTCGAAAGGCATCAAATCTTGCGCTGCACTTCGGTCACAGTGCCCTAGTGATACAGGAATCGTGCAATGCCTAAGTTTCAACAATTTGCCTTCATCATCATTATCATTGAAGATTTCTAACACAAAAATCGCTCAGACCATTGACACAATTAATGCCGGAGCTATGGAATCTGATGATGTTAAAGGCGATTTGCAGTCTTCGTGTAACAACCACAAGGGGCGATGCTGTTTTTGTGCTCATAGTAAATACTCCAAAAGTCTATGTAACCAGCAAATCATTAGACCTCAGAAACTTGAGATGACACTTCATAAAAGTCAGCTGTGTGAAACAGGCTTTGTTTTCTCAAAGGTACTAGAAAAAGTGAGGGTATTGTCCAAACCAGAAAGAATACATGGGTACAAGTGTATTCGTAGTCCAAGAGGCCGTCCGGTAGCTCCTGTGTTGAACTACTCTAAGGCTAAAATACTGATCAAAAAGAGTATCTTCTCTTCAATGAAGGGTGCCAGAGCGGTATTTGGGAAGCGCTGTCAGCCTATGGTCAATAGCAATGTTGATGAGCATAATTTATGTGGATCGAAGCTTAGAACTGACAACATGTGCTTCCTGACAATAGGCCGAGATCTCTATCTTGATGAAAGCTGCATTTTAGTGGCTATTGGTTTGCTGATAAATCCTGAAGTAACTGTACAAAAACGTAGACTTGTATGCCTTATCAATGAACGGTTTGCTCTAACAAACAGAACGGTAACCACGACTGTGGTAACACCGGAGTATTGTCGACGCCATTTAATACGTAGATACGGCTACAACATTCTAAAAATTAGATGCAATCACGAGCTAGTGGTTGTAAGTGTTAATCAAGAGGCTCACCCTCGATTCATTAGTTTTATCTGTAGTATTTTATAGTTGTTTCTTAAACTATGATGGATGGCAAAAAGGCTCATGAAAACCAACTGATATAAATTAAAAATTAAACGCCATTGGGCTTTCCCAATTTCAGTCTCTTGTCTATTCAATGTCTACAAAAAACAATGAAATTGTCTTCAGGTTTCCAATTCTACCTCGCCGGATAAGCTTGTGCCGCCAAATACCTGATTTTTCCTCTTTGTCGAAAGCTTCCTCCGCTGATTATAAAGAATATCGGTTGGAAGCTGTTGAAAGACACCTTTTTGACCTGCTTCGTTCACTTTCGTATGGTTATATGTACTTAATACTCATGCGTGGTATTATTAAAAGTTCCCCACATGTTCGCAGTCTGATTTCTCATTGGGAAACTCTCAGGCCTGATCAAATACAGATAAATCGCGAAGTTGTTATTCGTGTACTTAATGATCCATCAACTGTGCCACTTTTGACTGTAAAAAACTGTGATCATTTGACCACTTGCTTAGTGAGAGGTTCATATAGTGATATATCTATTTTTGCTACAGATCAAGATGGTTCCCCTCTCTTGAGATTTGTAAAACCCAAAAGTGTAGCAATCACTTCGGTTTTCCAAGACATGTTTTACATTAAGAGGTACTGTGTTACTTGGCATAATAACAATGGCAAATACGATATTGTTGAAATAATGAATAAAGTGAAGCTTGCTCCAGGTATTGAAGACATTTTGTTTGATCCTTTTTTATGGAAACAGCATCATTTTCAAGATGAAACAATAGTGGATAGGCTTTCAATAATTTTGACCGGGTACTATTACAAGGGGGGTATTTGTGGCCATGTAAGGCGCCAGCAGTTCAAGTCAAACAGAAAAGATGCAGTAGATATCGAAATTACAACAAAATGCCAAAACTATGCAAACACATACAACTCCCAAGAGCTGTCAAACCCTGAAAACTACATAGACCAAAATCTGACATTCGAAGATTTGTATCAAAAAACTCAAAGAAGAAATCGTGAATCAAAATTCAAATCGCAAACTTTGAAAGAAGACTCAAAAGAAAATTGGTATCAGCCAACTTTGCCTCAGAAATAGTTGTAAAACATATGTGCCATTTTTTTACTAAGATATAGTAAATTTAATAAAAGCAAACAAAACAACTATAAATAGACTCTTTTTTGATGTGAGGATCTGAAAAACCTTCTTTAATTCTTTTAACAAGAATCTTCTGTCATGTCTATGTAAAGAAATTTCCTCCAAAGCTCACCAGCTTCAACCAAGACATTTTCGATATCACGTACACTTTTTCTCACTTCGCCAATCGCACTTTCCATGCCGATGTTATTTGGTGTCAGTTCTAAGTCTTGTGACATACTGTTCAAATGGCCATCCGTGTCAATGCTGTGTATTTTTGTATCCTCACCACTCTGTGATCCACTTGAAGAACCAGGTGAAGGTGAAAGTGAAGATGATGCATTTACGTTATAGCTTTCATCATCTGTATTTGTATTCGTAGCAATATCCGACCGAGTCAAACTTGACCATCTTTCTAACATGCTGAAGATTTCAGACTTATCAAGCTCCATAATTGCATACTCTTTTGATTTTAAGAACGCCAAACTAGAAAAGATCATTTCAACATGAGGATGCACATTGGAAAATGGCAAATTCTTTAATGGCTCAATCTCTTCTAAAGGATATAACTGTGGAGTACCATCATTGGTTACAGGAGAAGGCTGCGCTAAATCTTCAGTCCCGCTTGTGATAGTTGCCGTTGGTGTTAATACAGCTGATTCTGGGGATCTTATTTGTAACTGAGTTGAGGAACCTAGTGACGCTAATAAGGGTGGTGATGTCATTGTTGAAGCGGTTAATGTAGGTGTCCGCTCTAGTGATTGAGTAATAGAGTGTGTTCTGGAAAGAATTGTAAGAACTGATTGTGATCTTTCTGATTTCTTATTATGTAAGATTTCTTCCTCGTCGTCATCCTCATCAAATACCTCAGAACAAACGCTACATTTTCTTCCATCCTGCTCAAACTCTGAAACTTCAGTAGGGTTCCAAAACGGATCTTTACCGAGTAATGATAAGGTGTGATCGTCTAATCTGTTTAATGACTTCAATTCTAATTCGAAACCATTGCAGTTGGGCCTCCAACCTAATATCAAGTCCCAAAGCCTGCCACGATCATATCTAGACCATAACTTTGTACCATCATATTTTAACCACCAATTCATCCAAGAACCGTCAAGACATGCTTCTTCGGTTAAATGACGATGAAGTTGTGGCATCAGCTTCCTCATACAGTGTAAAAAAAATGAAATCCTATCATCGATAGGCCCACCATATTGAATCAAAGAGGAATATTTCATTTGGTCATCGCCCACTTTCATTTCATGTGGTATAGAATCAGGGTCGGGGTTGTTTAAAATAACCAATACCAAGCGTTCGAATATTTCGGAAAAGGACATTGGCTTAAACCCTAAAGGAGGGGTGCTTGGAGGACTAGCTGTTGGTGTTGACCCTGGTGGAGACAAAACATCATTAGGGGTCTCATACATTGAGTTAGACTCTGAAAGATAGGTATTAGTCAGGCGTTCAAAGTATGACTCGTTGACGTTTCTCAACTTTGTACCATTCTTTGCAACGTCATCTCTACCACATAGAACAAAATGAGAGTCTTGAATTGGAGGAACCCATTCCGCTAAATTCAAGGCCATCCAGGAAATGGAAGAATGATAATGAATGATTGAGCCCCATTTTTTCAGGAACTTAATGATCGAGTGTTCCAATATCTCGAACATCTTATCTTGGATCTCAAACAAGTCCTTCAACTCTGTTGTGAAGACCTTCGGTCTATACCTTTCGGAATTTCTCAAGTATTTATTAAGATCATATTTGATGTCCTTGATTGGGATGACATATCTACCGTTTTCATCTTCGTCTTTGCCATTCATAACGTCTTCGTCGATCTCTATGTACGGGTTAAGAACCAAGGGATGATATTTCAACAAGATGGGCCAAATTTTGTATCTCAAGCTCGGAGGCAACCCGGACTGCCTAGCAAGCATTGCCAAACCGGTCACGTTCCTATTTTTAAGGAAATCCTGACAGAGCTCCACCAACTCCGGCAGTTCCGACACCGGCTTCTTTCCAACAAATTTGTTCACGTAGAGCTTAGACGAGGTGTTGGAGGTAGTGGACCTGTTGGAAGGCGAGGATGATCTCGGAAACTGTTTGATGAAAGGAGGTTCGCGGTCCTTCATGTTGAGACACGAGCTGATAGGCGACGCGTGGTGCTGCAGCATGGCATCTCTTGATACGTTCATACATCCTGACGGTGTATTGGGCGGTTTTTCCGACTGCGTGGGCAAGGTCTCAGATGTCATTGCTACCGACTGTGACGCGTTCAGTGAAGAAAAGAAATAAGCTTGTTTGCCTTTGTGGGGTCAAAACAACAAAGTTCGGTCTTCCAATATTAGAATACAGTAGGCGAGGTGCGCTGTGTGGTTTGAACGGAAACCCCGGCGGCGCTGGCTTCACAAGGGAACTGGGAAGTGGAGAAACAAGTTTCCTATAGATGGAAAAAATTAGCTTAAATTATGCTTCATCACAAGACCTCGACAATTTTAAGGGTAAAATGCTCAGCACAGGGCTTATCAGATTACCAATTTGAAGACCCTCTCAAAAGGCCTTCAGGAACCAAAACATGGCAAAAGAGGCTCATGGGGGCTTCTGTTGTCAAATGAAACCCAAATATGGCTTTTCCGATTTGCAGTTTTCATGAGCACTTTTTAACACAGTTCAAGATTGGATTTGCCACCCATTTGGGTTTTCTTATAGACAGAACCTCATCTGCAAATGAGCGAATTGGCCCTTATCCAGAAGGTGGAGCTACGTCTGGTGCTTGCAAAGGATCCAGAGGAGTTTCAACAGAAGCTTGACACATACTTGGCACCGTTGTTGTTGAAGTTCGCTTCGAAGGACGATGCTGTCAGGAAACAGATCATGTCTACGACAAAGATGCTCTTGTCGAAGATATCGTCTTTCCCGGAAATTAAGGTGCCTATCAATGCGTTGCTGGACCAGGTGCAGAATCCCAAATTACCAGCCGGGGCTGATGACGGCACCTCTGTGCAAATATATTCACTTTTGTTCATAGGAAAAGGTATCCCTAGACTGGATCAGAGCGAAAAAGCAGAGCTTTTTTCCAAGATTTGGAAAAACATAAGTCTCCATAAGGTTTCGATCGCTGCGAGATTGTTTAACATTGGACTGACTCTTTTGAACTCATTTGACGCCGAAAACTTCCCCGCTTTTCCTGTTTTTGAAAATCAACAGGATGTCGATTTTCTATACCGGAAATTTTATCAGTTCATGCTTTTATTTCCGACAAAGCTTGCTGATAATGGCATGATTGCAAGCGATTCGTCTCAGCAGGGACTTTCCTCTTCTGATGTGTCGTTTTTCTATTACCTAGCAGGTGCTGTTTTCAATGCCTCCCAGTTGTCAGGCTACAAATATAAACTGCTAAAATACCTCGAAAAATATGAAAATCCCCAGAAAGCATTGGTTTTAATCTGTGCTACCGCTGATGGCGATCCACAGGTGTCTTCTTTTGCGCTGGCTTCATTGAAACGTGCTTCTGTTGACTACGAATCAAGTTATCTGATCGAAAGGCTCATATCGTTGTTCATTGGAAAAGAGGCTCCGCCAGTCAAATCAACACTATCGGAGAAAATCATTAGCATTCTGTCAAAAAGTAAGTTGGCAGCGCACTCAAAATATGTTGACCAGATTGCTATAATTGGTATGAACTCTTCCAATAATAAACTTAAGCAAGCCACCGTTTCGTTTGTCAGATGGTTCACTACTGTGATATCATCAAGTGCTTCAGATGATTTTGACGCCGAGGTTTCAGCAAAAATTTCTGAGCAGTTGAAACTTAATTTATCCTCTATTGATGAGCATCCTCCGAATTTTAAAGTGTATTTAACTCAGCGTCAAACGCAGTACGAAACTTTGGGTTTGTTGATGAAGAAGATTCCAGGATTGGTTAACTTGGGGTACGTTAGCTTTTTTTTTCATATGATAACGATAGAAGATCCATCATTGAGATCCACTATACAAGTTTCGTTAACAAACTTAGGCCCCGAAATCAGCCGTTTCCAGCAAGCGGACAAGGATAAGTTGTTTGAGCTACTGAAAAGCAACATTGAAACAAAATCATCTGACTCAATGTTGAAATTTTCTTCGGTTAAACTTATGAATTCTGTATTTCCATTTGGAGACGTACAATGTAGGCTGCTTAATATAATTGCGCTGAATGGCAATTCTTCTCATGACAATTTGACACTATCGGAAGAAGTTTCGAGAGGTCTTCATCCCTACTGGTTTAAGGTATTGAACAATGATGCAACTGAAATCGTATTTCCTGACTTCAAAATATTAGTGTCAAGTATCATTCAAAATATTGAATCTCTAGACAATCATTGTATTCAATTGGCTTGTAAATTTGCTTGGAATTGTTTAGTCATGAATTCAATTAATGGGAATGAAAGGGCCCAGCAAATTATCACTCCAGACCAGCATTGGGAAGCAAAAGTTGATAGCGGTATTGAGTTTGATGACATCGTTCATAATTGCATGGTAGAGTATATCAATGGCTGCGGCTCACAAATATCAGATAATGAAGGCGATATCAGTATGGAGGCTGATAGAAATGAAACAAACTCTATTACGGACTTGATTAAGCTTTTCACCCAATTTGCTATCAGAACGGAATTCTCTTTAGACTCTTCAAAGGTGATTTACAAACTATTGAGTTTGTGTAACAATAGTACATTAAATGATGCTATTTCTGAAAACACTATAACACTTTTCTTGGGAGCTTCATCTTCGCTGTATTCTGCTGAATCTATGCATTATGTGGCAGGCGTTATTGCAATTATAGTGACGCATCCTAAAACTACTGATTCTTTCGTAAGAGATCTTTTACTAAAGTTATCTTCTGAAAAATCACCTATGAACCTCCTTATTTGGGGCTTTATTGTCTCTCGTTTACAACTAAGAAATCGGATTGAGCCAATTGTATCATATAAAGAGATTAATGAGCACTTACTTACTATAACAAATGCATTGGATTCTAGTTCTTCTATTGAAGTCAGTTGTGCTTTGGATGTGGTATCTCAACTATCAATTTTTGGCTGTTTGTCGCATGATGACCCAGATATGGAATCAATCAAGCAGAACCTCAAGGTGAAAATAAAGAAGTTAGTTTTAACTCATAACGATTTGGCTTCTCACTGCTGGGCCTATCTAGCTTTAACATTCAATGACAGCTCCACAGATGAGTTGAACGAATTTGAGTCACTTTTACTAAAGATGTTTAACACAAAGCATGATGATTATTTGTTTACAGTTGGTGAATGCTTGTCCATATTGTCTGTTGGCTGGGCTTCAAATTTTATGAATCGTATGAATGATATACAAGCCCATCCAGCCCCTTGTATCAACCCTGGCAGAACAGATGTTATTTTCAAAGAGATAATGAAACTATGTTTCAATAACAGTCCACCTGTTTGCAAGGCTGGTTGTATTTGGTTATTGTCTATGACTCAATTTTCGTATTCAGGTATCATGAAGGAAAAAGCTAAAGAAATTCAGCACGCATTCATGAGATTTCTATCAAGTAAGGAAGATGTCCTTCAAGAAGCAGCTACTCGTGGTTTATCCATTGTTTACGAAAATGGCGATAACGAATTGCAAGACATTTTAATTCATGATTTGTTATCTGCATTTACTGATACCAATAAAACGACCAAAGAAATACTAAGCGAATATGTTGATCATGACACACAACTATTTGATCAAGGTGTCATGAATACCGGTAATGGGCAAAGTGTCAATACCTATAAAGATGTCCTAAATTTGGCCAGTGAAATAGGTGACCCTACTTTAGTTTACAAGTTTATGTCGCTAGCAAAAAATTCTGCGTTGTGGTCTTCAAGGAAAGGTATGGCATTTGGCTTGGGTGCAATTTTAGATGAATCGAAACTAAATGCGCTGATGCAATCTAATTCAGTCATGTCAAAAAGATTAATCACTAAATTATGGAAATTTAAACATGACCCAAACCCAAGTGTCGCAAGAACTATGAATAAAATTTGGGATTCCTTGATTATTGATCCAAAAAGCGCAATAAATCAAAATTTTGATATTATTTTCAGAGAATGTATTTCGGGAATGGCCCACTCTGAATGGAGAGTTAGAGAAGCTAGCACTGCTGCTCTTCATGATCTGCTAGATCATGTTGAATTCAATAGGTTTGACTCTAGGTTACAGGAAATTTGGTCTATGTCATTTAGAGCAATGGATGATATTAAATCAAGTGTTCGAGCTGAGGGTGAAAAGTTGACTAGATTCTTGGCAAATTTAATGATTTCGAAAATTTCAAACAGCACAAATGTCGATTCTCAGGTCAGCATTCTTGAGCAATTAGTCCCATTCCTCTTTGGTAATAATGGGTTACTGAGTGATATTGAGGAGGTTAAAAACTTTGCTTTTGAAACTGTCATGAAACTTATTAATACGAACTCCAACTCCTTGAAGCCGTTTGCACCTAAGATGATTATTGATTTGGTCTCTATGATGAGCTCAGTTGAGCCTCAAATGATCAACTATATTGCTCTAAACGCAGATAAGTATAATTTGAAAACAACTGATATTGATTCACAGCGCCTAGGCATGGTTGGATCGAGCACACTAATGGGTGCAATTGAAAAGCTTCTTGGTTTTCTCGATAGTGAGACGCTTCCAGGTTTTATCGAAGGCTTCAATGGTTGTGTCAAGAATGCAATTGGTTTGCCTTCTAAAGTTGCTGCTTCAAAAGTCATTGTAGATTTGATTGTAAAGCAACTTTTGCTTGTAAGTCAATATGGTGATAAGCTTTTAAAAATAGCCTCTGGTCAATTGAAAGACAAAAATGACACAGTGGCGAGGTCTTATGCCATGGCATGTGGGTATGTCACAAGATGCGCTTCTGTTAAAGCAACACAATCTTTGTCAAAGAAATTGCTGAAGTATTATTTTGAAAAGAAAGCTGAAACAGGTGATGATAGATATGCCTTGATTTCTGCTTACACCTGTGAATGTGTTTTTATGTTCTCGAATGATAAATTCCAGTCGATTGCATCTGGGTTTTTGCCATTAACTTTTATTGGTAAGCATGATACCGCTGAGCAAGTCTCTACGTGTTTCAAAAAGGTCTGGACGGACTCAACAAGCTCCAGTTCTAACTCGATAAAGCTTTACATGCCAGAAATTATTTCTCTAATGAATAAACATATTGATTCTACCAATCTTGAGCTGAGAAAAACAATTGCATTTTCAATCATTGAGCTTGTGAATAAATTAGGGGTAGACATAGCCAATATCGATTCAACAAAGTTATCCAAATTGTATCAGCTAATTTTGGACTCACTAAAGGGAAGGACATATGACGGTAAAGAAAAATTACTACACTCGTTGATTTTGTTGTCAACAAACTCCAAGTCTTATCTTAAAACAAATAATGAGCTATTAAAAACTGTGACCGATAGAATAATCAATGAGGTCAATAGAAACAATGCGGAATATAGAAAAGAGTGTACAATTTCTTTCGGTTTGTTCTTGAGCGCTTATCCTGAAAATGAAGCACTTTATCGTATATTCATTGAGCGTGTTGATTCCTTAATGAAGGAAAGCCATTGTCTGGACGCAGATGATGATGTGGATATGGAGACTGATTCTTCAGAAGCTCAGCCTGGAATTGAAACAATTCTTTTCAGGCAAAAATTGATCAATAGTGTTATCTCTTCGATTGTTTCACAAAATGTATCCACAGGTGCACTTGATTACGCTATCACAGCATTATTAGATCATGTTAGCAGCATCAAGATTGCATTAATCAAAACTAAAGATGGTAAACACAGATTCAAGTTGGGTCTTTTAAACCTCTTGCGTCGTATCATTCTATTAGTTTATGGTGATAGTGATAATTGTGTCATTGGCATTGGTTGTTCAACTGACATCAACAGAGAAAACATATTCAAGATTTGGTCTTCAGTTTCAAAGATTGTCATATCAGCTGATGAATTACAGAGTATTCTAATTCCATTTGTCAGGCTAACTGATAATCTCCTCAGGAGTGGTGATTTCCTTGCCCAAAACAAAACCCAATTCACAGATGCACTAGTAAGAATTAAGACAATTGTGAATAATACAGTCGTTATTACGGAAATTAATAATAGACTGGCTATATAGAAATGTACAATAAGTTCCGCATATTTTAGATTATAGTAGGCGCCGTTTGTTTTTACTGAGCTGCTTGCGTTCCGCGAGGTCACGCAAAACTATGGTCCAAAAAAAAAAGATATAATTTGATAATACAAAGAAACAAACAATTACACAACTACCAGTCTCAGTTACCACCTCTCAATCTTAAAACCAAATGCAAGGTAGATTCCTTTTGAATGTTGTAGTCAGAAAGAGTTCTCCCATCTTCTAATTGCTTACCAGCGAAAATCAATCTCTGCTGGTCAGGTGGAATACCCTCCTTATCTTGGATCTTGGACTTGACATTGTCAATGGTGTCGGAAGACTCCACTTCTAAGGTAATAGTCTTACCGGTTAAGGTCTTGACGAAGATCTGCATACCACCTCTCAATCTCAACACCAAATGCAAAGTAGATTCCTTCTGAATGTTGTAGTCTGAGAGAGTTCTCCCGTCTTCTAATTGCTTACCAGCGAAAATCAATCTCTGTTGGTCAGGTGGAATACCTTCCTTATCTTGGATCTTAGACTTCACGTTATCAATAGTGTCAGAAGACTCCACTTCTAAGGTGATAGTCTTACCGGTTAAGGTCTTGACGAAGATCTGCATACCACCTCTCAATCTCAACACCAAATGCAAAGTAGATTCCTTCTGAATGTTGTAGTCTGAGAGAGTTCTCCCGTCTTCTAATTGCTTACCAGCGAAAATCAATCTCTGTTGGTCAGGTGGAATACCTTCCTTATCTTGGATCTTAGACTTCACGTTATCAATAGTGTCAGAAGACTCCACTTCTAAGGTGATAGTCTTACCGGTTAAGGTCTTGACGAAGATCTGCATACCTCCTCTCAATTTCATGTCGCTGTTCATATTCATGTTTGTTGTTATTAAAGAAAAGGGGTAGGTGGCAAAAATTAATTAATAAACTAATGTGGGGGCCATATCATTTTTCCCGATATCGGAACGTTCTCGAAATTGGCAGATAAATACCTGATAAGGAAATTGCTCAGCAAAATTCAATTTTCTTATCTAATCTCCAGATATTACTGATGATAACAATTTTTCAAACATGTGATGTGCTATAAACAAGCCATTCTACATGCTTTTGTTAGCGTCAGTGCAACAGTACAATGGCCCTGGTTGTTGCTATTCAGGTCTTGACACTCTAGCCCTGTGAGGGGTTGGTATTGCAGTTACGACTGTCTCCGTATTTATTGTGACTGTGAAGCTATCAAAGAACCAGTTTTTATGCGCTTGTAAGACTTTGTGTGAGAGACGCAGATATTATAGTTGACATGCAGTTTGTGACGCTCTCACACAGTGAATAGTTGTATTGGTAGTGAGTGCTTCAGTTAGTATTTCAGTCCTAATTGATAGAAGCAAGACACTAAAGATAAATCGGTTTTTAGGCGTCTATAAGTCTACGTGTGACTATAAAGTGTCCCTAAGAATTGTTATTTGGCTCCGCACACTCTCGCCAGCGAAGGGTTGTGTTTGTGCCGACAGTCAGAGTTACGATCGCAAATGTATTTGTTATAACCAGGATACTAGACACACCAATCCATATGAGTCTGTAAATTTGGCAAAACTAGGGCGACTGTAATGCAGTTCAGGGACTTCTTATGCGGCATGTCACCCTTTCTCGCTGTAAAAAGTTCTATATGTACTTGAAACCTCCATATTGCGGTAACCGTATTTATTATGACCATGATACCAAATACAAACTAATTCCTGTGGGTTTGTAAAATTCAGGGGTAATGTAAGTTCTTTGTAAGGTTGATATGTGATATATCATTCTATTGCCGTGTGAAGAGTTGTACAGTAATGCCTACTGCTGTTAGGATTGTAGCGATATCTATTGTAAGCATATAAAAATGAACTGATAGCTTATGAGACTAAGCAAGACTGTTGCAACTACAACTACATAGTTCCTCGGAGAGTTGATATGCTACTCATCACACTCCCACCCTGTGAAGGATTGCACCTGTAATGCGGATGATTGTAACCGTGTTTATTATAACCATGGTTGTAACCATAGTAGCCAGTGCTGGAGGGTATTTTCATTTCCAAATCATGGCCTGACTTATTGGACTTTTTGTTCCGGTTTACTGTCAAGACATTGGCAAATAAATCCCAAGTATAGAAAGCTAACAAAATGATCAGAAATGCGAAAACTGTCCACATGAGAGATTGTGGCTTGAACGAGCTTTGAACAGACAGAATCTTTAGACTTGTGCGGTATCCTGTGCGTGTCAGAGCAGTATCTGCAACTAGAAGCCAGATCAAAGAAATTGTCTGTATTATTAAAGCACAGCTGATAGTAAAAAGAATCAAGAGTGAGACATATAGCTGCAGGGGCAGAAAACTAACAAGGGAGTATATTTGCTCTAGAATCAAGGCTAATAGCGTGATCAATAAGACAATCAAAATTGCTTTCTTCATCACACTCTGCTGGAAAGTCTTGGCCAGCTCAAACAATTCTAAACCTGCAGCACTAGTAGAGTTTGAGCCTGTTAGGGTGAACAATGGAACCTTAGATTGATATGTGCTTATTATGTCTTCTGTGTACCCACAAGTATTACCACTTTGGCCGTGATCATCCTGTGATTCGTCAGCGAACTTGATACACAATCCGTTGTAACCAACTTTCAAACTAAAATCGGAAAGTGCAGCGCCACCATGTTGGGCTGAGTATTGACCATCAAGCAACGTGTAAATGTCGCTTCTATTCTGAAATTGATATTCGATCAAGTACAAGCTGGAGAATGAGTTGGAGTTATGCGTGGCCCCGTTGTAGACAAAAAACACCATAACTATACTGATAAGCGTGATAACAATGGTCAAGAGCTTGGGTAATTTCTTTGTAAGGTACACTAAGCTTAGCATTTTGTTATCTTCAAGAAAACAACTAGAATTATAATAGGAGAGGGTTCAGCTTTTAAAAAGTGGCGGTGACAAATGCTTGAATCTTATATAGCATAAGCCTGAGCAAAAAAATTATGTGAAACAGGTTTGAGACAAGCTTGAACCTCTTTTGAAAAAGGATATATCACATCCATGATATTGCCATTGAAGAACTTTTTACAAGTCAGGAATGTATCTAGGGGAGTTTCACTTCCATTTGATGTGTTTCAGCCTAAAAAAAGAATACACCCGGATCAAAGCATAGTATTCCTGCATGGATTTCTGGGTAATCGGAAAAACAATCGATCTGCAGCCAAGGATTTGTCCGAAAAATTAGGTATTGACGTGTATGTTCCAGATTTGAGGAATCACGGAAAAGCTTTCCACTCCGCTAACATGAATTACAAGTTTATGGCCAGCGATTTGAAGGATTTCATAACCACCAACCAACTAGGAAAGAATGTCTATTTAATGGGGCATTCAATGGGGGGCAAATTGTCAATGATATATTCCGTTATGAATCCAGATATGGTAAAGGGAGTCATCTCGATAGATAATGTGCCATACAAAAATCCACAGAAGTCCTTGGCTGAATTTGAGAATTTTCATATTGCATTGAGAGAAATCGAATTGTGTGTTGAAAAACACCCATATTGGACCTTAAACGAGCTTTCGTCACATTTGCTGAAGTATGTTGAGCCGAGAAAGTCTATTGTAACCTTTTACCTGACAAACATGGCCTCCTCTGAGGGTATTTTAAAACCGAAAATTCCAATCCATATATTAAGAGATTCAATAGAAGATGTTCTGGAGTGGAGACTAGAAGAATTTGGCGATCTAGAAGCTTACTCAAATCAACATCAATCACCGCCGTTGTTGATCATCAGGGCTAAGAATTCGGAATTTGTAGGTGATAATTTGGATACAGAGGAAATTTCCCGATGGTTTGCTAAGTGGGAATGCGTTGACGTTCTGTCTAATCATTGGGTGGTCACTGAAAAGAAGAATGAGTTTGTTAGTATTGTGTGCGATTGGATAAATAAACAAAAGAAGTAGTCTAAACTTTTAAGAAGATGTGTATAGAACATTCAAAAGCAAGTTACAAAAGTAAATTTTCTTCTAACGGCGGAGTGATTCTGTGCTGTAACAAAACAGTGTACCCAATATGGCTAGTCCTAGCATATAACATGTTCGGTTTCATGGCAAAAATAAATGGATCTTAAAAAATAACGTCAGCTACAGGGTTCGAACCTGTGCGGGCAAAGCCCATCAGATTTCAAGTCTGACTCCTTAACCACTCGGACAAACTGACATTTTCCTAAATTTAAAAAACCTGGGTAGACAGGTTCCACGTTACTGTCCATTGGGTGCATAACAAAAATTGATTATCGAGTTAGAAACTGGAACTCTCCAGATATATATTTTGAGGATGTTGGTGAGTGCTTTACATTTTGGAAAAGTTTGTCAATAATATAAACTAAAAAAGTTAAACGGCAGCAGTGAAGAAGACCCAACTTTCTGATAAACAAGGATCATGAAATTTGGTCTGTTCTTTTTTACTTGCAATGTCAGTAGCGGACGACAGCAATTCTTAAACCTCATCTTAGTTAATCAAATACATATTCATTCTTTTATTGAATGAGAACTTTGACTCTATACAAAACGGTAGACGTGAATTGTTTAGCTTGAGTCCAATAAACAGAGAGTTCAGCAGGAATTCTTGGGTCGGCGAGAATGCCATCAATGGAAGAGACAATAGTCTTGACTACTTGCTTAACGGTGATGGATTCGTCGAATCTGACGACCAAGAACAGGTACCAAACAACGACAGCGGCAATGTTGACAAAGAAACCAGAACCTCTGCCAACGAGCTTCAGCACAAACCAACCTAGTGCATTGCCGGTGTACAGCAAAAAGCAAGCAATCTCTGCGTAGATGGTTACTATCATAGCCTTGGAACTGAACTTGGCCTTAATAGACTCGATGATCTGCTTAGCCTTTTGCTTGGAAGGGGTTGAAATGAAGGTGACCGATGGGATGACAGAGTTGCTGAGATGGGAGAGCACATGGAAAAAGGCAAAGATAGCAAACGGAACCAAAGAGATGACGAGTTTTTTTAAATAGAGCCACTGGAAGAGGGCGAGAATGAAATATGGCATACTCTTGTTGGTGAGGAAAGGCTTGACATTTGGCTTGGCAACAGCCCACAGCCTCTGTGCCTCTCTGAGGTAGCTAGCAACATCGTGGAGGGGCTCTTTTGGAGGGATTGAGTCTTCAGGTTTAGTCTTGGCCTGTTGCTGCTGCTGCTGTTGCTGTTGCTGGGCCACACTAGCCTGGAACAGGGACACAGCAAGGGAAACGACGACGGCAAAGTATGCGCTTCCGTAGAGGAAGCGCATGCGCACACCAACTAGCACAGCACTAGAAAGAGCCAACGATGCGCATTGCGACGCAAACCAGATGTGTTCGATAAGGGCAGCCATGTTGAGTCTGAAATGAACAACTGATTATAAGCAGAAGACCAATCTAGCAATGAAATATTTTTTTCACCCTAGCTAAAAGTTTTATCTCTGTAAGAAGAGCTAACAGACATGGGTCTCCGTCGTGTGAAGCAGTACAAGCGCCAGTTCACACTTTTGACTAGAACGTATGGCTTTTCGGAGCCGATCCAGGTTCTGGTGGACGCGTCGACGATTCTCGAGGCGGAGCGGATCCACTACGATCTGCTTGCTGCGCTCGCCACGCTTGTGCCGTTCGAGACGCGACTCTTCGTGTCCGCCTGCTGCATCGACAACCTGTACCGCTCGCGCAACGAGCTGGCTGTGCAGCTGGCGAAACGCATGCAGAAACGGTTCTGCCACCACAAGGAGCCGCTGGCGTCCAAGGACTGCATTGCCAGCATCGTGAACTGCGACGGCGAGAACAAGCATCGTTTTGTGGTCATCACCCAGAACGAGAAGCTCCGTGACGAGCTGCGTAAGATCACCGCTGTGCCGCTGTTCTACATCAAGAAGGGGGTCTTGGTCATGGAGCCTTTGAGTAAAACCACCAAGAAGATCGCCGCGTACGTCAACTCTCAGAAGCTCACCAGCGGCTTGAACGACGTCAGAGCAGGCACCAAGAGACCTGCAGAGAGCGAGGGCGAGGCTGACGATGGAGAGGAAGCAGATAAGCAAACAGACTCGGAGACGCGTGAGCAAAATGCTCAGCTAAAGAAAAAAAGGAAGGTCAAAGGTGTGAATCCGCTTGCCATGAAAAAGAAGAAAGCTCAGCAGCAACCTTCGAAAGGGTCAGAGAAGAAGAGCGAAGAAAAAGATACGCACAAGACTTCCAGAAGAAGAAGACACAAAAAGCAGCAGCAGGACGACGCTGCTCCAAAAGCCCCAGGCGCTGAATCGGTTGAACAACCTGTCAGTGCGGAAGCCCAGCAGGAATCAACCTAAATAATAGACTCTTCGATATATAGCTTATCATATATTATATATCTCTAAAATTAATAATTGGTACACAAATATACATCGCTAGCGCTCGTTCACTGTGACAAGGCATTCAGCAGCGCGAACAGCTCAGTGAGCTTTCTCACCCCGCCAATGTCCTCGTGGTTCTCCGTTCCGTACATCTCCTCTTGCAGAATTTCCTTTTTGAATGCAGACTGGATGAGAACTTCAAAGTGTCGCTCTGTTTTCTTGATCTCTTCGCTACATTGCGCGTTATCTGGCCCCACAACAATGACTATAGTCGTTAGCATCTGGAATACAGCGATCAAGATCTCATTCAGGGAGATCGTCTCGGTCTCATCACTGTTCTTGATGTTCTTCTTGAACTTCCAATCAAACTCAACATCCGAGTTCAGAAAGCCGCATCCTCTGATGGCCTCGAAAATGTTGCAATTCATCAATGTGTGTGCGCCAATTCTCGATTGGGCCAAGGTTGAGAATACAGCAATAATCAGTCTGAAACATGTCAGCTCTTTCACTATCTTTTCACCATCTGAGGTGGTCTTGAAATGGTCGTCAATAAATTTCAATTGTTGGATCAACCCCAAAACATAGCCACCCTTGCAGAATACCTCATTAATAAATTGCTCGGAAATTTGGATCCCATCCATAACAGTATAGCCATTACCAAGTTTATTATCGCCATCAATATTCGATAATCTAGTCAGGCATTTCAAAAATGATTTGATAAAAAATAATGACGATAACTTGTTTTCATTCTCACCAATTATCGAATCATTGAACATTATGTCAAAGAACTTGAAATCAACTGATTTCATAAAGATTAGTAAATCGGTTGAAATAATAATGTCTTTCGTAATCATTGTCGATTCCAAAAACTTTTCGCCTAAGATGTAGAGGTCAGATCTCAAGTTTGGGGTACTGTAAGGTGACACAATACCCTTGATACATATTTGGAACAATGGTAATAACCTTCTGGCATCAATTATTGATTTAGTCTCGATTTCATTGTTGCTACTCTTGCTTCTGCCCTCCGAATCTACATAAATATTGAGTAATTTGACGCATGTTGAAACTAAAATTTCTGCATATGTTGTTTCGCTTTCCAAATATTCATCAATTTTAGGAATAACAGATTGGAACACCTCCAAGATAAAATTTGATCTAGTTGATGGGTTTTCGTATTGGAACCCCATTTTACTGACAAACTGTGTTAACGTTGACCAAGACTTTAAGTATCTTAAAAAGCTCCATTTGAAATTATCGTTGTTCAATGATGCAACTATAGCGTTTCTCAGGTGTTCCTTTTTCTCCATCAAACTAAAAATAATGGCATGTCTTTCTATCATGGTACCTCTCGTTTGTTCAATGGCTAATAAAGCAGTCATCTTATCAACAATGTTTGTATCGTAGTGAGAGTTCCCTTCTTTATAGCATAAGAGTTTCACATTTGAGACAATAAACTTTAGATCAAAATTTTGGAATTTTTCATCGATTTTACTGATTGAAACATTTGTTTGAAATGAGGTCAGATCTAAAAACTCCAAAATCTTATTCAAATCGGTACCATACCCTGTTGATTTTGTCAAAAATTTGATATAATATGAGATAGCACTGTAATCGGACTCACGCATGGCATCGTTAAAGACTTCTGCCAAAAATTCAAAGAAGGAACTTCTGAACTTTACAAAGAAAATGACCGTAGCAAAGGAGTCTCCATTAACAGAGAAATCACTCTCAGCATTAACATTTTCATCGAATTTTTGACCGTCCCACATAGTCATAGTCGAGACAATACCAGTATTTTTCAAAAATTCACCAACCAAATTAGATTCATTTAATTTTTTCATCCAGCTCAAAATTTTATGACCAACGATTTTAGATTTTGATAGAATCAACAAGATTTCCATTGCTAAGTAGGCGATTCTGATATGAAAATGCTCAACATGAGTACTTTGTAATCCGCTAATGGCATTGCTCAAAGACTCTACAATTGATTTCAATAATGATCTTGGAGAGTTGACAAGTCCAAATTCAGACTCTGAACCTAGATCAAAATTCTTTGTATCAAAACCTAACAAGAAGTGAGAGATTGATGGCAAGTTAGCGCTACTAGAATCATTAAGATCACTAACTAAAAACTCCAAAATAGCAATTTTGTTGCCAATCGCCACATCAACTTCATCATTTTCAAAATTGACATTAGACTCATACTGTTGAATCCATGAGTCTCTTACTCTTTGAGACTCGTCTATTGTTTCCAGGATGATAAGCAATTTACTTTTCGATGATCCTAGAGTTGACATGTAAATAGAGGATGAATCAAATAATTCTGAGGCAGCAATGTGTTTGAAGATGTTTAAGCATTTCTTAGAAATAAAGCTGTGGTAAGAGGAGACATAAAGTGCAACACTTGCCACAAAATCCAAATTTAATAGAAATGCATCATAAAAATTTCTTAATCCTGAAGTTCCACTACCCACAGAGGCAGGATCCATGAATCGATTATCTTTCAACCTGAGGATCGGAACTAAATCGGTGATGTAGAATGTATCACGTTCAAGAATAAGTTCCACCACAGAAAGAGATGCTTTGACAAGTTCGAGTTGAACACTATTCGCTGTGAGCTGATTCAAATTATCAATTCCAACGTTTGCTAGCTTGAAAATAGTTTCATAAACAGAGTTTTGATAAAGTGCTTTCAAAGTGGCAGATCCAGGATGCGATTGTAAATATTCAACTACACCATTACTATGTGCATTGCTCTCGTTAAATGAAATAGCTCTATCAATTTCTTTGAGCCCAGATGCTTGACTCATTTCAATTAATTTTGGATCAAAGGGTTCGAGTAACTGACAAATGAGACGTAGCACAACAAGTTGTAAATTGTTCTTTTCTACCTCGGTAACGATATCACCAGTTCCGGAGTACTCAATAGATGGAAATACATGAACGATCAAAAATTCTATGTAGAGTGAAATCACAGATGAGTTAGCAGATCTTGAAGATCGTTGGTTATCATACAATTCTAGCTTTTCATCAAAACTTGGTAGTGGAGAAAGTAAAGAAGATAGAACTTTGGTAAACCCAGAAATTAGAGGGTATGAGTTTAACTCTTTGGCCAACCTATCCATAGGTAAAGAAATAGATGTATTTTGAAGGAGCCACGTATCCAAAACTTTCCAAATTTTCTCTCTTGTATCAATTTCAAACTTGTTATTAACCTGTTTGTTTATTTCATTGACTTCATGTAACGAATCTGAACCAATTAGACATGATAAAACATTCAGGACAGTCCCCTTGATGACATTTTCGCTTACACTAGTCAAGAGAACTTGTAATAAGCCAATCAGCTGGCCATCATCACTTTCAAGCAAACTTTTCCTTGCTTTTGGGCTATGTTTAGAAACCGAAATTAAAATCTGAAACATTGATGCTAAGAAAATCACAGAATCTTCACCTAATTCCATCACTACTTTGTTTGATGAGTCTTCAGGTTTTCTGACTGCTAGAGATTGCTGCTCAGAGCTATGGATTGATTTCAATTGATTGTTATAATAAGCCAAACTGGAATAAATTGTACTCCAACTGATACTACCATATTTCAATGATAAACTATTTGAATTCCTCATGGCCCCAATCGAGCCAGATTCTGAGTTTGTAGTTTGGAGAAAATTGAATAAATGCTCGGCATTTTGTTGACTAGATGATAGGGCGGATAATAGCATGCTAAAAGAAGCCATTATGAGTGGTGAATTGCATTTTGAGCCCCATTTCAAAAACCCATAAAGATCATTACTAGAATTTTTGTCAGCATTCAACCAGAAACTTGTTCCCAATTCTGGCCTGTAGCTATAGAGATAAAACATACCCAGATAAGCTCTTTCTAGATCAGCATTTTCTGCAACCCCTTCAATGTCATTCTCTTGACTCAAAAGCATATCTTCCTCTTGATCTCTTAATGTAGTAAGTACGAAGCTTGCATTAGATACAAATCCATAAGCAAAGTTGTGCAGAACTGTAACAATGAATTCAATGAAATGAGCAGACATTTTGGATTTTGGAACATCAGTGTAAAGAGGTTTCATATTCTCTATTTGGGTTGAAGTGTGTGTACCTGCAGCTAATAGGTTTCGTTTCATCCTGTTAGTTGCATTTTCATCTACATCCATACACCTAACTGGGATGTATTTTGGAATGTGACGCTGGAGAAACCCTCTGAAATCGTAATACGGTTTACCTTCCCCTGTTGTCTCAATAATACTGGTATCAGCCGCAATTGATAAAAATTGTTCTAATGCACCCACAGCAATGGTCTTTTCCATTGGTGACTCGATACTCATCTGAAATGGGTATTTGTCTTTGAGGTCTTTTGATTTGTTGACCCAGTCAATAAAAGATGTGAAAAAGGCCAAGATGATCAATGCTTTGAAAGGAAAATCAGCAAGCTTTTCTATATCATTGATATCATCCATGAACTGTTTATGTAGTGAGTGCACTTGGGATTCAGGAAGTTTATCAAGAGAAGAAACATAGGCCATTGCAGCAGGAAAGTAGGATAGCAAGAAGATATCTGACGAGTCGAATTTTTCAACGTGGCTCATAATGGAAGTGAAGTCGGTGGTTTTTATATTTTCAATGAAATTTATGATAAACCCGTTCAAGATTTCACCTAGCAATTGATGTTGTTTATATAAAATATCTCTTCTATAGCTGACATTTTTCATTTGAGAATTTTCAACGTCGAACTCTCCTAAAACTTTGGATCCTTCGAGCTCCTTCTTTATTTCATTCAATTCTTCACCGATGAGCTTCATGGAAGAGAGGATTTTTTCTGTGAAGTTCGACTGCCCTTTTATCAGATCAATAACAAAATATTTTGGAGATCCGTTTTGGGTTGACTCGTTTTTGTTCAAGTAATACGACAGGATCTGAAGAATAAAAGTGTTTCTGTCGTACCAGGCTATGATAGCGGTCTCCACAGGGTTGACACCGGCGTTGACATTAGAGTTTAGTGCATAGAAAAGAACCTCTGCTGCAATTTTTTCATCCAAATTAAGTATATTGGACACCCTGATTGAATCCTCAATGAAAGACTGGTTCAATTCGTATTGCAGCCCATCGGTGAACGTAACATGCGAGGATTCTAGCTCCTTGCGAGCACCATCTGACTTCTTAGGATGTTCCAGCATGTTCAGTAGAGTGTCTTTTGGCAGCCCTTGTAGCAGCGTCAGCTGTAGATCCTTGGAGCCATCAATGATTGCTCCGTAGATCTGTGAAAACGAAGCGCACGACCAGAGAGACATGACCCAAAAACAGCACAAGAAAGGAAATACCTTAGTTTTGTTTCCTATTTTTTCATATTGAAGAAAAAATGTAAATCGCAGTGAGTGATTACGTAATGTCTTCTTTCTGTACTGGTTTATCTTGGGTTACAGTTGCAAGATGGAGTTCGTCGATCTCCAGTGCAGACATAACTGGGTCTCGCCCGCGAAGAAGATCTTTACGCATCAGGATTTGGCCGCTTTCCATAACTCGGCCGCGTTTATAAGGTTGTGCAGGGTCATTTTGGTTATAGCAAAGGCGATTTCCAACACCGAAATACCCCAAAGTGAGGAACCGACGGCCGCTGCCTCGGCCATATGCAGCATACTAGCAGACCTTGAGTCTTTTCAAGAGGAGGCTCCGCCAATTGAGGGACCAAAACGTTACGGAAACCCTGCGGCCCGCGAGTGGCACTCGAAAGTCGAATCTCGTGCTGTGGACCTCGTGAAACACCGTTTGAGCAGCTATCTGCCCGCTGGTTCAGCAGAATGCGACGACTTCTTGAAGGAGTCCATTCCCTATCTTTTGAACTCGTTTGGTTCTGCCACCAGATTGGACTACGGTACTGGCCATGAGCTATCATTTGTGGCGTGGCTAGGCGCCTTGTTCATGACTGGCGTCTTACCTGTGGACACCAGTGGCTCCCAATTGCTTTTGGTGCTACAGAAGTACTACGGTTTGGTCAAGAAATTGATCCTCGTGTACACACTAGAGCCTGCCGGCAGTCATGGTGTGTGGGGTTTGGACGACCACTTTCATCTATCGTATCTATTCGGTGCTTGCCAGATGATCGACTACCAAAGCGTATTTCCACCCATTGAGTCCTTGAATGGTAGTTACCTTAATGGTTCTGACAGCAATCAGGTCCAAGAGACGGTCGAATTCACCACTCCCCGTTCCGCGACAAAGTCCAGGGAAATTGCTCCGCTGCCGTCTTACACTTTGCAAAGCAGCGTGGTTGATCAATTGAAGGACAGAAACTTGTACTTTGGATCCTTGTCTTTTCTCTTTGAGGTCAAGAAAGCGCCCTTCTATGAACATTCGCCTATTTTGTACAACATAGGATCAGCCAAGACTTGGGAGAAAGTCGCCAGAGGGCTTTGGAGAATGTATTCAGATGAAGTGTTGGGCAAATGGCCTGTAGTTCAGCATTTCTGGTTTGGAAAAGTGCTATACCCCTGGGTCTCTGCTAGCAGCGTGATAAAAAGTTATAAAGCTTCTGAGCATGGCTCTTTCACCTACGATTACGGGCTGGAATTCGTCTGGAATGAGTTGAACAGTTCTCTGGGACAAGAATCAGATGTTGCGGATGTAGAAAGATCGCTTCACCCTAGTCTGATCTCCGGCAGCCGAGCTCGTCCCTCATTGAACCCAAAAAGCCATACATTTACACGAAGATAAGTGTTATAGAATAACAATATTAACTAACTACATAGCTTTGTATGCGCGCTGTAATACCCCAAGCTATCACTTTTCCTGCTCCACCTGGAAAGCGTTTATTGGCCCTTGTTTGTTTTCTGACCTACGGAATTTGGAATATAAGCCCAATATCAGCTTTCAGATCATACTTAATAAGAAAATTCGAAAACTTGGAGTTGGATTTCTGGGATAGCAATAAAACAGGGTTCTATCAGCAGTATATGGGCGCTACCATCAACTGCGATGCATGGAAATGTGTTAAAATCAGCCCCAGCGGTAATCCAGTGCTGCAGGACGGCGAAAATGAACTTCTAGTGCAGTCAAATGTTGGACTCTATAATGACGACTTCAAGATAACAAACTATCAGACAGGGCGCGTGTATATAACCAATCAGCGAATAATTTTTATCAGTGGTGATCCAAACGCCGCGGCAATTTCAGTAGCCTTAGTCTCGATTGAATCGGTGGAGTATGCGACCGGATTTTTGAAATCTAGCCCAAAAGTCGTCTTTAAGATCAAACCATCAGACAGCGATAACAATAATATACAAAAAAAAGAATACTTAATATCATGGACCTGTTCTATATGCTGCTTCACAAATGAACTGAAAACGTCAAATTACGATATTGAGAGAATGAGAGCTGATTTCAGTAGCTTACCCACCTGTGCTAACTGTGGTGTCAAATCTGATTGGGAGACACTCGAACAATACCTAGAAGAAAAGAACTTAGCAAGCAATTTTGATGCAAAGCTAGATCTCTTATCAAATGATGGGACATCATGTCCAGACTGCACATTTATCAATCATTTGTCAATGTTGAACTGCGAAATTTGTGGTGCTATTTTGAAAAAGGTTGAACCTGTATCTAATAGCAGTACTAGTGGGGTCACATTCCAAGTTAATGGCAATGCGGTTCTGGACTACTTAAATACAAGTCTATTCAAGATAAGTTTTCGTAACGGGGGATCCAGGGTTTTCTATAAGACTCTTCAAGAAAAAATTAAGGAAGCTTTATGGGATAGTATACAAGACTCTAATGGCATTGATAAAGGTGCTGTGAAACTACAAAAGGCCGAATATGAGTCCAATGAGTATGCTAACTCGCAGGTAAGAGTGAAGAGCAATGAAAGAAATTTTATCGGTATCCATGGCTTAACTAAGAGCTCGGAAAACAATAGTAAGAACGCTTCAACATTATTAAATGACTCAATCCAAGATATTGATCAGTTAATGTCTAAAGCAGAAAATTTGATAGAATTCTCTGAAAGAAATAACCTAACGTTGGTTACCCATTCCATATCGTCCGGTCTGTCATCATCGGCTGCATTGAAGATGGACAATCCGAATTTGCAAATCTCTGTTGCTACGAAAGGATTGATGAGCCTCAAAAAGCTCAATAGCTTATCAACTTTGAGGAAAGAAGGAAAGCCAACAGACACAAAGTCTAAAATGCCATTGTTTTTTTTAGAGGAGCTTTCAAGGCACATCTCCGAATTCCTATTGTCATTTAATATTCTTGAGAAAAACGGAGGTTTGGTCACTCTCCAGGAGCTGTTTCTTTTATACAATAAAGCCAGGAGAACCAATTTAGTCTCGCCTGAAGAAGTTTATGATGCTGTGTTTCTGTTTCAAAAGTTAAATCTCAGCTTCAAAGTGACAGATGTACTCCTTAGGTCGGCAGATAATGAAAGGGTGCCCAAAAAAATATATGTTGTCTCTAAGAAGAGTCAGAATACTAGCATTGATAGTAAATTAATCAAATTTATTGAGAAAAATCCTGGAAGGAGTGTCCTACAGCTACAGAATGATCAATTTGGAATGAGCTATACCTTGTTAAAGACTATATTAGACAAGTTGGTTTACTCTGGTGATATCGTTATTGATTCCACTATAGAGGGTGTCCTATATTGGCCTAATGGGATCAAACCTATGGAATAATGCACAATTTTCCCGGGATATATATGTATTTAGACTTTATATAGGCAAATGCGAATTACATTTAGGGCGACAAAGTTAACTTAGCAAATTATTGCATACCCTTATGATAAGTGACAGACGTTTCATCAGTCAGAGACTTGTTTTCACTTCCTTTATCTGCTCTTATGATTGTTGGTAATCCTTGGATTTGCTCTATGACGAAAGATTTCTCTGCTATAAATACTTCGTCATTTTTCTCCTTATTAAATCCCGTTAGAAAAACAAGCAACTTCTCTTTATTTTTAGTAAGAATATCAACTACCCCCTTCTCCTTTTTAGGATTTGCGACGAATACCTTGAAAACATTGAAGCCCTCGAGCTGTATGTTTTTTGATTTGTCGCCCAGCAACAACATAGAAATCTTCAAATTCACTGGATCATTCACATAACTGGTCATCAAACTGTAATTATGCTTCTGCATTATCAGATCTGCTAGTAATTTAATGGCTTCTCGCTTCGTGACATAGTTACCTGTTGTGATCAATCTGTTCATTCCTTGGATAAAATTATCGATGTTGTTCTGATTAGAGAAAAACTCAGCGACTATCCTTTCGTGGGACATCAAGAGATCATTAAAAGTTAGAAAAGCATCGGTTGACACCTCAAATGAGTTGCTGTTAACATACTTGAAGTAGTCCCAGAAATGGACATCAAAAATGACTGCCTTCGCAACAGGTTCATATTCAATAGCCTCCCTTAGCATTGTGCCTGTGTTTATTGATGTTTCTGGAGTTTCCGGACCTTTCATAAGTGCATGCAGAATCTTTTTCTTCGAAAGCAAGTAGTCAATTGTAGGATATCTTCCTCCCACTTTTCTTCTTAACATTGAGTTGAACAAATTAACAACTATTTTCCTGGAGTCAAACTCGATTTCCTTCAAATTTGTTATGAGGAGGTATAATAGATCTGTAGAGTAAATCTCCTGGCTCAACTGCGCGACAGCATCCGCAGGGTTATCTGAAAATGGGCCCTCTTCACCATTGATAATTGTTTTAACGGTTAAAAGGTGGCGTGTGATCTCTTCTTCTGTCTTCTTCCTATCCGATACAGTGTCCAATTTCGTTATCTGTTCGCCTATAGCCCTTGCTAAGTCGCCAGGTGTCTTGGGGTTCCTCTTAAACAAGAATGCCATTTATGAAAAGGGCAAATCAGCTGAAGTTGATCCTAGAAAATATCGAAATTTAAGAACACTCTAAATTCGTGTCACTTGCAGATCTTTAATAACTATTAGAACTTTCATAGCAGCAAATGATTACAATTGCGTCAGTTCTACTAGGTACATCCAAGGGATGTGATTGATGCTGTAACCCAAGCTATGAGCGCTTTAATGCATCCAGGAGATGCAAAAACATGCATTTCACAACTCTTTAGCACCTTATAAAGCTTCATTGCACCAATTTCTGGTTGTAGTATTCATGTTCATAAGCCAGAAATCACCCGTACCCAACTTTCAAACTGTGATGTTAGCCTGGCTCTTACTGACGATTTCTTCATTACTCACCTTTCAGCCGAAAAAGATAACAACAAAAGCTATGCGACTTTGTGCGACCGTCATTGCGGATATTAACGTGACTTATCGGAAGCTTAGTCAGTGTTTACAATTTCTTTCGTTCACAGTATAGACAAGAGCGTTTTTTGATATAGTGAGTCCACTTACTTGAATTGCAGACCGGTGTCAAGTGCTCAGGAATTTCACTTATTAAAGGACCACACTATTAAGGTTTAACCTGTAGTTTTGTTTGTTAAGGGCTGGATAATCAGGGTTAAGAACCCAGGATGTATGCCAGATTAGCGCAACATACTATTTTGCATTTTGTCTTTGGCTGCCAAGCTAGAGCGTCCTGGAAAAAGTCGTAGCAATCATAAATCATTACTTACTGGAAACTAAAAATTTATAAAATAAAAATCTGGCGCTCAAAATTTTCGGATCGGCTAATTTCCCGAGGCGAAACTCCGAAGATATCTAGCTTGTATACATTTCTCACTATTTTAGAAGGGACATTTCACTGTTATTTTATATTAGAAACCATACTAATTATGGAATCACCAACCGCAAGAGTAAACCAATTGCAACAGGTTATGAGCTCCTTTGCTCAGTGCCACCCTTAGGGCACTTTCATTGAGCTGAAATCGGCTCAAAATTTTCCAATTTGGAAAACTAATCTCTCAACTATTATATCTATCTACGGTGCTCGTTTCTAGGGAATAAATGAGCAATGGTTTATTGTTAGTTCCATGTAATATATCCAATAACTTGAAACTGCAGTTAACCACTGCTTTAGAAGGTGTGACTATGACTGTCCTGGTTAAACCTTGGATCCGAAAATTCTGATAGAGTATGCTGGAACTGCTCAAGCATATGACAGGGCTCATAACCTATTGTAATTGATTTAATCTAGCTGTTGGTGATTCCATATTCAATATATTTTCTAATTTAAAATAGGGTATACAAAATTACTTATAAAGAACTACATTTCCACTAGTAAAATTTTAATGTTAAACAACATATTGTAACATTCACACAAGACCTCAAGAATCCGTTAGACACTTGCGAAATCTACTTGATCCCCATCACACAAACTCAACTCTTGAAAAAAGAAAAAAAGAAATGGACGAGTTGGGAATCGAACCCAAGACCTCCTGCATGCTAAGCAGGCGCGCTACCAACTACGCCACACGCCCCTATCTTGCTTTTTAAGATGCCTGTAGATTTTTGAGCCTAAGGTTGTATTGTTTCAAATTATAAATTTATCAGTTAATTCTTATTAATCTTGAATATTGTTAATTAGCAAAACTTGTGTTTTAAATAGAATTGCATAAGTTTAAATAACATGGAAGAAAAGTATATTTATAAATTTATTTTATATAGTCTTTCTTTAGCGTTGTCGATCTTAAATAAATAAACATTATATTAATTTCTAATACTCAGTAATAGAACACTGTTGCTGATTAAATTGAGTTATATATATGTGTTGTTTAAGAGTGCCATTTAATAATATGTTTTTAATTAACCTTAATAAGCATAAATAGTATGAAAGAAAATTATATTTTATTACAGCTTTCCTTTAGCGTTGTTTAATTTTGAACCAGCAATACTTTAATATCTGGTATTCTATAATAAAAACACTATTACTAAATACAGTGAGTTACACATATCTACGATTTAGGAGTGATATTTTTATCCAAATATGTATCATGCCTAATGCACTATGTAAAGCATAAGTACCTATTGATTCATGACCTGCATAATAAATACACCGCCGCAGATTTACTAGAGTATCTATGATCGATACGAAGGAATGCTGTAGGTTTGTATAGCTGAAAACACCTCAAATTGTAAGAAGTCAATTAAGACTTTGATAGTCAACCAATAACTATTTTTGTATTGTAAGTGTTGAGATAAGCTTGTCAACCACTGATAAGCAGATATTTCCGAAATTGTAAAATATGCTCAGCAGAAACTTTGAGAGAATTCAAGAAGGTTCTAAGATCATCTTAGAAAGATATCCAAAGGAGGTATCTCCCATAGAAGCTTCTAGAAAGGTATTAAAAGCTATTATATCAGGAGAGGAAGCCCCATATTTTGTAGTCGACTACCTTTAACTATATATAAAGTAAGCAATTTATAAAATGGATATTCCAACAAGAAATATACAACTATCGCAGTAAGTAGTAGTTTTCAAACGATTTACATTGTTAGATACAAAATTTAAAAAAATTCTTGCTATTAAAAAGAAACATTAAAGGAGCTTATCCGGTGTAAACCACAGAAAAGAACATTTCAGTGATGCAATATAACCTGCTATTGATGCACTCCATTACTTATACCATTCCAGATTTCAGTAGGTGCGAGGGGTGTAAGTCAAATGAAATTAGTGTCATTTCCAAAAGTGGAAGTCGTTATTGGTGAGATATAAAACAATTCCCTAGTCAGAGGCACGGAAGCCAGCAAAAACAACTACAAGCAGAAGTCATTATCAAAGCAGGCCTAAGTAACTGGCAAGTCAGAACCATTACTAAAACCAACATAAATACAAGCAAGCAAATAAAATACCAGTTCAACCCTAAAAAAAATAAATAGAATAAATAATTAAAGATTAAAGTTTAGAAACTTAAGCAAAGTTGTTTTAGCGAACGATGCAATTATGAGCCAGCTGTAGCAGAAAAAGCACTTGAAAAAAGTATTGGCAGCAAGAAATTTTAACCGCGTTCCAGTAAAAAATAGCCAGCTGGTGTCATGCTTTTGGCCGACCGTAAAAAAACTACCGTAAATTTGTATCTCTCTGCAAAAAAAACCCGCTGTCAATAAATTTATGGCCACTCGTCGAAAATCACAGCCGTTCATCTGTCTATTTGAGACCACCTAGTGAAAAATCAATCAACCTCCTTAGAAGTTTGCCAATCAGGTAAAAAATTGTAGATGGTTTAGGACAGGCCGAATCCTGAATATGTTGCGGCTGGCCGCCTATATTGAGGGACAGCCAAAAGATATATACATTACATATACGGAAATAACCAGCTGTTTTAATTAGTCAAGCTGCCACCGATTTCACCTACCTACCGTGAATTAACTTGGAAAGGGCAGAACATAATTAACACGGTTACAAAAACAAAAGTGTGTGATTCCCAAAATTACCATTCTGCAGTTTTGTCATACAGTAGAATTTGTATAATTAGTTAGCTGGTTTATCTTAATAAATATCTCTTTGTATAATTAGTTAGCTGGTTTATCTTAATAAATATCTCTTTGTATATAAAAAAAATTCAAGTCATCGAATAATCGAAATACATGCTTTTGCTTCGCCTATTGTTTAAAAGTGTTACGTATTATCCAATATGGTAATTTAAGAGTATGCTACTAAATGCATTCTGACAGGAAAGTAACGGAAACAGTTTTGTTAAAATATAGCTGTGGAAAATCCGTTAACGGGACAATTTATCAGCGAGTTTCAATTTTGACCTCATCCCACTTAGCCCTGCTCTTTACTAAACTTTCATGGTGGATAAGCCAAGATTTTTGATGGCAGGACCATCACCTAACGTAGATAGCCAGATTCAGTATGGGGATGGAGAATCTTTCTAGGCTAGCCTTGTTGGTGGTTTTTGAGAAGGCAAACTTAAATTTCACCCCGGCTCTAGTTTTCTAGGCCTGGCCGTCTAATAGTGACCAACTGGGTTTTTTTATTGTAGCAAAGTTTCGTAGTTCGCTAAAACGATTATGGCTAAGTTTCAAAATTTTAACCTATGTCTCTAAGAATATACATAGAATAAATAGTTATACAACGAATAAAATGCTAGAAGCGTTAGTTGTCATGTAATTTGTAATCCCCCTAAAAGTAATACACAATTTTTTTAAGTGGAAACTTTTGTATTAGTAATTTTTATACACTATTTTATATCAAAAAATAAACTAATTATAGAATCCACAAAAGACAGTGTTAATATATTACAACAGAATTATTGCTCGATATATTGGGACTATTTTGAATAAGATTAATTGCTTTGGAGGTATCACTTGTAATAATAGAATTACAATCGTATTCAAATTTTATAAAACGTCTTATGAAACAATCACTTGTATATTCAACACTGTTATGTTTTTAACGGCTTTATGACTTAGAACAGAAGATATAACCAAAATATAAAAAGGTAAGCTAAGGAAAGATAGTGTAAAAGAAAACAAGAAAACAATTCTTTCTAGCAAATTATACATATTAAAACTAACACAGGTTTCCTTAATAAGAAATGTTTTAGATTAATATGAATTGTCTGCTAAACCTGTACATATACTTAATAAAATCAGCATCTGATATTAGATAGAACGATATCAAAAGGATAGGAATAACTCATATATGATTAGTAAGACTAATTGTGAGCTATATAAAATTGTTGGACTAATGATATTTTTTGGATTATTAAAAGTAGGAATTATCTCAATTCAATAGTAATATATAGTTTAGCACTAACAATCATGACTTGCTTAAATCAATCTTAAAATAAATTGAATAATAACTTAAAACATTCAGATATAGTAGCAAATATAATAAAGATAATTAGCTTAATTTCATGACCACTAATAATAGGATTAATGAATGTGAAAAGATTAAAAGATTACAAGCTTTTAATGAGTTGTGTGTTATTAACAAATTGCAGAGTAATGAATAAACCCATTTGTATTCAGTGTTTTAAGTGCAACATTAAAAATACATTAAGCAGAGTACTACTACAAATTGGCAATTATCAGAAATTTGTTAAATGAGAGAGGTAATATTAGAATAGTTGATCAGGAGCAAATTCTAGGGAAAAGGACTAATATCTGTAGGAATATTAGGATCCGGGATTTTCTTATATTCTTAAAGTTACAAATAGTAATATCAGCTATTATAGAAGAGCAGTTAAAGATATGGGTTTGACATTTTAACAGGTTATAGTTAACAATAAATATTATCAGTATTCAAAAAAAGATAATCAGCATAATGGGTTTATTATGTTAATTAATAATATAATATATACAATAAGTTTAAAAATATAATTAATAACATTATATGGATGAAAACATATAACAAGAAGAAAACGTATTGCAAATTTTTTGGGATGATTTTCTGTTGATTAGTTACTAGAATTTTCCACTAAAAAGTTTAAGGCGCATTTTAGTTACTATCCCATTGTAAATTTATGCTCTAAACCAAATCTTTTGTTGAGTTTGATACCTGGTCGACAATTACTTAAAAATTTTCACACCAAGTCCTTTTTTTCTTATGTAAAAATTCTTTTCACTATTAACTATTTGGCTAAGCATGCTATAGTCTAAAATGCAGAATATGGCAATGTCATTAATTCAGAAAAGAGTATGCAAAAATCTAGATGCAAAAACTGTAAAGAAAAAAGTAGTATATCCTACGAAGAAAGAAAGTAAGAGAATACTAAAGCCGGAGAATAATTCAGACTTAATAATATTTTAACCTAAATAAAACAACACTAGTTATGCTACAAGTTAGGGGCAAAACAAATATTATGTATTACATAAACATTATTAGAGTGCTCTAAAAAAAGAAAAGGATTAGGAATCAGTGGATGCGTTCTTTGTTGAAAAAAACACCTTTTTTATATAATTTGAGCTTGTAAAATAAGGCTCCCAATATATAAGTAATACTTAGGAACTGGCGTTTTACTTTAACTAATTGTGAATTGTGAACCACGGGGTTTATTTTAGTTAGCAATAAATTTGTTATTCAAAATCATCCAAACTCCGAAATTTTTTTTGCAAGTGATATTTTTACCAACGCCATTTCATTTACACTTTAGAGCATGTAAATTACTGAGACGCAAATTCAGTCAGTTACATCAAAACATTATTATTTAAGTTTAATACGAAATGTAAATTGAGTTGAAATATTGAAAACAAATAGTCGTGTAACAGCAAGCTTCATTATAAGGTTTTTTTTCCCTTTAGAAATAAATTTCTTTATCGGTTTAGTCGAAACTGTATACATACATATGTATTATAAAGCTCTGATAGTTTTCATTAACAGAATGAGGTTTTAGAAAAGAGATGGTACCCACTCAAGCAAGTGCCATTCAGTTTATATTTAAGAAATTAAAAGCGGTAACCAACTCCAATTCAATTGAAAACAAATTAGTGAGCAAACAGCGGTCCAAAAGAAACGATGAGATTTGTGCTCCGTGCTGTAACATGTTATTAACTTTAGAATTTTTAAGCAAGCGAAATAATTATATATACACTTGTTTCATATCAGAATATATCATTAATGAATACACTGGCTAAAGTAGTTATCTTTCAACATGACTGTAAGATTTTGCTACCACTTACTTTTGCTTGAAAGATTTTTATGTCATACATATTTACATTTTTCTATACTTGTTATTCAACCTCTTAATTATGTATTATTGTATAGTCGTATAATTATTGGAATATCCATTTAACAGTTACTTACTTTCTGTACAGATAGAGTTCAAAAAATAGAAAGTTACTTCTCTTTACATAAAACTTTTGGACCTCTTCCAAAAAGATTCTCAGAGGGAAGCTTCCTTTGATCTCCATGTACAAATATCCTATTGATTAAATAATTTACTTACCAGCTGTTTCTAGGCTTATCTTAACGATAATAACTAGTATCTACGCTTTTGAATGACAGTAATAATTATGCCTGTGCTTAATATCATTATAACACAATGATCCTAGCTTTGATGGTTAATTTTGCTGATATAAAATAGTATATCAAAGTACTTATCGAAAATTTTATGCTTAATATAAAAGTTCTGATGTTAAATAGCAAATTTGTTACGTATAGAAAAACTTATTTTGAATAGCAATAGTCAATCAATTACAACATGTTGAATCTCGGCAACTTAAACCTCTATCTCTATTTACATGAATTGCTTTTTTATCGTAAAACTTCAAATCAAAGCATTCTTTTACCAAACAATAGGCCATGAAATAATGTTTTTTAAGTTTACGTTCTTCTAAAATTAATAAAGCTGTGCCCACGTTCTACTTAAAGATTCGAATAAAGTTAATATTCTATAGTTATTAATATTTTGATTCCATTCAGCTATTGATAATAGGCATCCATTTTTAAATCAGATTGATTTTCAAATTTTCTTTTTCAGATCAGAAACTATTAGGAGTCTGTTTTCTTTGATTACTGTTTTTATCATTTGAAAAAAGTGAAAACCGAATAATAGCGTGTACTCCATTTAAAAGTAGTGCTGTTAAACAAATTACCCCATCAGAAGAGGAATTGATTATTAAATCTAAAGAAAATTTAATTCTAGTTTCAAAAAACCTCTCACAGTTAACATTTAGTGAAAAGATTTTTAAAGCACCGATAAAAAACAATCTTATGTGAATATAATTAGAAGAGTATCGTGCAAACAATCCAGGCCTATTTCTGAAGGTCCCATTGATATTAATAAATAGTTTTATGTATATTGGTGTTTCTAGTAAGTGTACACCATAACTTCTTAAGATAATCTTGTCAACAGCTAATAAGCAGATGTAATTATTAGAAAAAAAATATGTGCTTAGTCGGAAAATTCACAGACCAATCATGAAAATTTAGGGAAAGGAATGGTCAAAGGCTCTGGCTCTAATTACCTTATTAATAAAATTCCTCTATGCCGTATAGTTTTCATTTAAGCATTTTAATAAGGATATTCTTTCTAGGAATGATTATCACATAACTTAATCATAACTACACGACTGTACAAATAGATATTGTATCTCATACTCTAGAATTACTTTTTTCCCTCTGATGACCACCACACTTTCTTTTGTGATATATAGAAAATAATTGCTGATTGTTGTATGATGGTTTTTTGTAGATATTCGAGTTTATAATTGTTTAGTTTATACAGTTAGACGGGCTTACCACAAAATGGCATCCTGCCGTGGTTTCCTTTGGATTTTCTTTTAAAAATATCCTATAACTTTCTTGAATATATTAAAAGTTTCTGCACGCACGTTTCTGGCATTAATAAATTTCTCTGCTATCCAATTGGTTAGTTGATATATTCATGTTAATGTCAATAATAATAAATGGCTTGGAAGTATACATACTAATGATGACATTCATTAGTGGTTGATAGATACTATTATCATATAACTGCAATTTATTTCTATACAGATGTATTATCATAAAATAATTCAAAGATACTATTTTCTTATTAACTAAAATTTGACTTAACTTTTTTCTTTCACTGCATTACAACAGCAGTCCCAAAATGTTAATTAATATGTTGTTTCCTTCTAACATTTGATCCATGAATTTCAAGTATATTAATAATCATAATAATGATACTAATATTTGTTTCACCTTTTGCATGAAATGTCATTTCAATTAAACTTACTTTTTACATTTTCTATTTTATAGTATAAGCTTCTATTATTTATAATTATCAAGTTTCATATGTAACTTCATTTCTTATTAGCTATATAAGTTTTTTATTCATAGCTTGTATAATTTTTTCACTTTATGTTTCATATCATTTTAATTTGGTAATTACATTCACTACTTTTTTTATGTAACATTTTATCAAGTACGAAAAACAATTACTTATAGTGGTCGGGCAGGTAAATGACCTCATTTATAGGAAACATTATAATCTATGAGTAAACTTTGATTCTATTTGTAGATTTCTGGCATTTCATACCATTTTTATTTCAAGTGTTGTTTCTTGAGACAGAATTGTTAATTCCGTTTATTACGGTTTGTTGCTTTGCATATAACTATTCAATAAATCCAGTTGGTAAAACCTGATAGCTAATCATGTTGCAATACAATGACTCTTCTGATATTTAGTGTACATAAATTTATAGGAAAACGTTCCACTTGGTAAAATCTAATAGTAAATAACTTATTAAAACAAATCTTGCATCTGGGGGTTACGTTTGAATTTGAACTTAGCTACTTAAACTGTATTTCTAATAGTTTCATTCTTTATTTGAGAAATTTTTGGCCCTTAGCTTACGGGTTCAGGTTCTTCAAACTATAGTGATTTCAGTTTTTGAGAACTCCTCAAGTAATATAGTAATAGACAATGGTTAAGTTTTCTTATATAAATCATACTCTCGTCATATAGCCATTAGCAAGCAATAACAATAATATAACTGCTTGTACAGCCTACTAAAGACCTATAATATTTGGCAAACAACACTACTAATAACTGGAACAAAGTGATACAAAATTATAGGACTTATAAGACATACTATGATGCCAATAAAATAAATGGGTCTGTTAATTATTGATTCCTTAACCCAAATTATTATTTCAGGCGTTTTTATTTCAAGTTTCTTAGTCCAAAGGTATAAATAGCATCTTTCACTAAGTTAAGCCCAGGACTTCTATGACTTTTAGCATCACAAGTTCTAAGTCTACTAGCTAAAACATGCAAGGTGCTAGACGCTGAATTCAATCTGAAACCTGTTCACACCAGTTATTATTTCAAAGTCAAATTCAAATATCAACTGTGAACTTAATTAATATAATTGAAAATAATTAAAAGATAGACCAATTTATTTAGCCATCAGAAGTACAACTTTCTGTATTCCACTGAAATTAAAAAATCAGAACATTAAGATATAACCAATAAAAATATCTCAAAAACTGGGTTTTTTGAGATTTTATAAATGTTTCTGAATATTTAAAAAATTATAGGTTAGCTATCAATATATTATTTCAGTTTCTAAGTTTTGAATTTTTTTGCCGATTGTGCTAGGTCTTGAACACCAATTTGTCAATCAATTTGATTCACAGATAAGAATGTTGATAGTGTGTTGAAATACTGCTTAGGACATGCATGGATACTGAAGGTTTACACAGTGAATCATACGTGGTACTATTTAAATTATCAAACTTAAATTTTTATTCTGTGTATATACACTTTTTAGAGCAAGAATTATTTTGTTCCTTGTATAAGCATAGTTTTTTTTCTGTGAGCGCTAGATTTATCGGTATTGTGCAACAGTACAATATATAACAGTAAAAATTCATATATAGGAAAATTTGCAGAATGCTAAAGGAAGAAAGTAGGAAAAAAAGTAAGAAAATCTATTTGTTTTTAGCTATTTATACGAATCAAATTTAATGAAAACTATTCCTCAATTAGTTGATAAAGAAAATATCACTTTTAATCTAATATACATGTACTCAGGTTATTCTATTACTATGAATTCTAAATATGTATCATTCATGATGCACTACGTAAATCATAAGTACCCATACATGTTATAACCTGTATATTTAACACCTATGAGAGTTAAATTTAGGATTAAATAATTGATTCAACCTTTGATCTTTTACAAAAACCATATGAGCATTCCGGTGCTAAATTGATTCTACAAGTTTATTGCTCTCTATATGGAGGGATGGCCGAGTGGTCTAAGGCGGTAGACTTAAGATCTACTGGGATTACTCCCGCGTGGGTTCGAACCCCACTTCCTTCAAATTATTTTTTATAAATTTACTTCCATATAAAAACAAAAAAATGTTATTTTATTCGCGCTAGATGGTAATATCAGCAACATACTTATAGTTGGTGCCGGGGTTGTATTCAGTAGACGTAAATCGTAAAATAACAAAGCTTTTTTAAGGTTGCGCTTTCATTACCAGCTAGTTTATAATTTCATTCCGTAAATGTTATTTTTTCATATAATTACCTTGGTCATTAGTTAACTAGAGTTTGCATGTTAATTCTTGTTATTTGGTCTTGACTAAGCATATTCAATATCATAGCCTTATCTTTTTTCTTTGCGAAAAAAATGCAAGTCTTGTTAACATAAAAAAATTATTGATCCCCATTTTTTTTTGTTTATTCTGAAAATTCCATGTATTGTGTCTGATCAAGACCAGTTTTTGGAAGTCACCCATTCTGAAAAGTATGTAAAATCTGAGTGAAAACAAAATAGTTCTGCCATCTTGTGGTTTTTGTAATTTTTAATGTTTTCTGCTTAACCTCTTCTTTTCTAAATAAAATTTAAGTCTTTCAAAAATTAAACAACAGCAATATGACGTTGAAAGAGACGCATTAACATTGCTACTCTAAGAAGTAAAAATAGAGGAAGGGTATCGGGCTCAGCCCAATTCTTTTCAAAATTGTTTAAGTTAATTATGCCTAATTAATGCGACACTATTAGTTAGACATAGAAACCACCTACATATGGATAGTTTAAAATTTTTTTGCTGCCATGCTCATAATTCGGGAAATTTCATACAGTTGGAGTCAGTCCAGTAGGAAACCACCCTCCTTATTTTTTTGCCCTTTTAGATACCATTCTTCAACTGTTGATTAGCAACTTCTTTCCCAAGATTTCTTTAACATTTGTAAATTTCTCACCAAAGCCATAATTTCTGTAAACATTTGCTAATAAGCTGTGGACCAATATATCTAAAATTTTTCTAATCCCAACAACAGATTGATGCTAGTTGTGTTTTTTAAGCAAACATCCAAACCAATCTTTCACCAGCTAAGATGATGTAGCTCGTATTAGCAATAAGGGCATGATCATCTTTGTGGAAACTACTTTTTCTAAACGCTGATGAAGTAGCAAAAGTAATGAGTAAAGTATTTGTAATGTGGCCCAAACACATGATATTTGTATCAAACAAAAACGAGGCAAATTGATGAGAAATGATACAATGTCACAAACTTTCTGACAACTTTAAAAGTGGTTTATTATATTAAACGGCACCTAGGCAATAAATAAGGTAGTAAACCGTAATAGCCTTGATAAAATTTTAAGTAGGTTTGAATAAAACACAGAAATAGAATAAGCCTTTTGAAATTGAGTATTTTACCGTAAATTGTACCTTCCTATATTTTACATGGGAAAATAAAGTGGCAAAGCCAGAATGAAAACACACAATAACATTAAGTAGTAGTTTTTTGGCAACACGCTGAGTAGCCCATAGTCAGCAGGAACTTCTGGTCAATACTCAGAAACATAATCAGCGATATAAGTCCCAAAAGAAAAAGTCCAATCTCAATGGAATTAAATCAAATCTATTTCAATTGTTGCTAAAAGGCGATGAAGGATGAGCATGCAATTTTTTTAAAGAAACTGTTGAGCTTTTTCTGCATGTCGTAATTTGCCGAAGGTCATTTCTCGAAATGCATCAGGCAAAATCGTTGATCGTATTTGAAAAGCTGTTTTTGTAAAGGGGCTGTCAAAAAACTCCGAAATCTTAGCTATCAAAAATGGTAAGCTCAACCCATCGTAGAATTGTTCATATATATATATATATATATCAATTTTTTCACTTGGATTGTGTGTCCGGTAAAAATATCCATTTCAATAGTACCATAAGACAGCACAAAGTAGGTTGGTTGCTTGCCTTATATCTGTTTCTTTTTTTTGCAGAATATGCGTTTTAGAAGCCTCCACCAAATTGCCTGGCCAGTTTAGAATGTTTTGTTAATATAGCATAGCCCATTATAGTTGGAAATCTTTAGCAACGATTCCTTATATAAAATTGCCCTATCCTTCGTTTTTAATCTTTCTCTCCTCTCAATTTTCTGGCCATCTACTGAGAGCTTATTTTAGAAACTTTTTATTAATAGATCTTGTTCATTTAGTGCTGAGCTCTGGCGTATAAAAAGAATTTTGCAACCGTTGCTTTTTCTAATGCTTTGATCGGTTAGGAAGGTAAACATTTGGCCTTAAATTGTGAGAAAGCTTTTTTAAGAAAGTGTACCTACAGCTGAGAAGCAAATGAATATATTTAAGAAGCACAGCAAGAAATTCCCAGATATTTCCTCCAATTGTATGTTTGTAGGTATGTTTGAAGTTAATGCTTTTAGTCACATTAATTTAAAACAGTTTAACTTGATGTGAAGTACCCCTTATATTCTGTTTTTTTTCTGATGTAATCATAAAAACTTTGGTTAACGTTTCCCTTGAAATTCCCAAATAGCCTAGAAATTTCTTTGCTTGTTTTTTAATAGAGCTCTCTTAGTTCATGAGCTGCTGATTTTGTGTGTTGTATCCTTAACATCTTTAAGTTTAATCAATTGATTTTAACTAATGATCGTTTGTTATTGATTTTAAGGTTTATATGTGCTAATATGTTACCAAATTTCTTATCCTTCTTGTTTACAAATTTTTACATCACAGTTATCAACAAATTTTTATCTAAGTCCTTTTTTCTAAATTTTTTTGAACCGTTTAAAATTTTAGTTCATTGGCCAATTCTTTTGTATGAAAAATCAAATTGTATTCACATTGTAGCTTCATTGACTTTGACTTTATGACTGTTCTAGCTTTTATCGTGATAACTGCTTTGGCTCGTAGCTATGAACCTGTATTTATTGAAATCTTTGGTTCTAGTGAAGACACTGGCTTTTTAAAGCGTTAACTTACAGTAATGACTTTTGTTTTCTTGCAATCATACCTACCTCTTGCAAATTTTGTCTTCATACCTTCTAGATTCAAATAAACGAAAGATTTATGTGCTGAGTTTGAAGTGATTAACTCTATCGGTTGGTAATTTTATATTCTGATATAAATTACTTATGGAAAATTATTCCTACTTGGTGAAATATCTCTAATGTTAAATAACATACTATAAACACCCAGAAGATTTCTAAATAGATAATTGCCAAATAGGTAATGAAGTTTAGGGAAAACAATTGCTTGGCTCTGTATTATATCAGAGAGATAGCTTTTCTTTGTTTAGAAAACTGTATTTTTATAGTTTTCTTGACACATGTAATATGGGCACATTTTAGTGTATTATTTGACTAAGTAATTAAATCAAAAAACTTTTAGTATGCCTGTGATTAAATACAGTGGAAAGTAACAGATTTTGATGTAGTTAGCTATAGTAATTGCCCATTGCCAAGTTTTACTTTCCCAAGATTTGCAAAGGTCTTAACTCACATTTATTTTCGTAGGCGAGAGATGTCAGCCTGATAATTATCCTAATTACCAACATTGATTATACTTTGGAACAGGTATAGTGAGGAAAACTAACTTTCAAACTAATAAGCATATTATGCTGAGAAGATAGGAACTAAAGAAAACACTATACAAGGAAAAAAAGTAAATTTTAAGATATAGAAAAAAAGTCTTTCGTCTTAATTCTGCATGTGTACCATGTATAATTACAATCATAAGCACCCATACTTATTATAGACGTCGTTGCAATAGTGAGATGCTCTGAAAAGATACATTACGCTACCCAAAAAGCGCCGCAAAAGCATTTCCTCTAAATACAATTACTCCAATTAGTCTAACAAATTAGTAGTTGCAAATAGCATAAAGGACTTTTCTTGTTTTTTTCTAGCGTAGTTTAAATAATAAAGATTACTATTTTAATATATAAGAACAAGGAAAATACAGATTATAAGCAAATCGAGGCTAATAGAAAGTAAGAATAACTTTATCCTTTACCAAAAACAATACTCAAGAGTAATGCTTAACTTCGATATTTATGTTAGAAACTTGTTTTTTTAACTCTACTGCCCACAAAATTATTTGAACTTTCCATAATGCATTCACAAGGCCAGTGTTGAATATCTGCTATCCTCTATTAACAAGATTGTTCAGTTCCAGTCTGTTTTTTTTAGTCTAGTTTACAAAAATATTGCTGCAATGACCATCTCTATACGTGTCTGTATTGCTAAAAGATGTGATTTAAGCTAGAACTATTTTAGCAGGTGAAAAAAGTTTAAATAATTTTTATACACTTAAAATATCCATCGGAACGATTGTTTGGCGGAGACACCAGCCACTGTTATAATATGCTATTTAACATTATAAATATTTCACTAAGTGGAAATTTCTATGTGTGATATTTTATACCAGAATATATATTAAAAATGGAATAACCAACAACTACAGTTAACCGATTACAACAGCAGCTAGCATCATTATTTTAAAACATGGAGTGAAGATTCACTTTACTCTTGTTGAGATAAGCTTGTCGACTACTGATAAGTAGATATTTCCGAAATATGCTCAGAAAAAACTTCTGGGTATTCAAGAAGGTTCTAAGATTTTCTTAGAAAGAAATCCAAAGGAGGTCTCTCCTATAAAAGCTTCTAGAAAGTTATCTAGAATTAATATATAAGGAGAGGTAGCCCCATATCTTGTAGTCAACCATCTCCAACTTAAAGTAAGCAATTATAAAATGGATATTCCATCAAGAAATATACAATTATCACAACTCTGTTTTTTTTTGATTTATTATATTACTCCTTCTGAACTTCATCTTATCTTATGGCTACGGATTTTCTTTTACTTTGTATGCATTTTTCAATTGTGATAGCTATGGTTCTATTATTTTTGTTAAAAATAACTCTCGTTGCCTCTTATTTTTGATCATAATAAGTACCTAGGCAAGATCTGCTAATAACACCTCTAATACGTTTCCGATCGCTAAGATACAAACTATCTTTACGCTAAACATGATTTAGTTACCAATGTGAAGTATACCATATTATTTCATTTTTAATCTTCTACTGGAAAGAAAGGAGAAATAAGCTAGGTTCAAAACGGTGAGTGAGGATACTGCTAGCTAAACGTTAATATCTAGCTAGCTATTGCCCAAAGTCTAGAACTTAGCAGTAAATTTTGGTCAGTCTTATTAAAAAGAATTAGTGGCCGATTTCGTATATAGCTTGGACAACAACTAACAAATGAATCACCTTCTATAAAATTTTTGCAATACCAAATACTGAGTCTAACCCTGTGTTTGAAGTACTTGGCTCTCTACCAATAATTGCCTAAACAGCAACCATTTGCTTGTGGCGTCGTGCTGAAGAAATTGGCCTGTTTGCTTGTTTTAATATTTTGAACTTCAGAACCAACACAAACTTTTCGGCCTATATGATAATACATCAATAACCACAAAATACCACGCTGAAGAGATTAAAATACACTTAAGAATTTGCAAACTAATAGCTTTACTAATAAACACGCAAGGCGATATTGTGAAAATTATCAAACTAATTACATGAATTAAAAAAATTAGCTTGTACACTATTGCTCATGTATAGTAAAAAGCATTACAGGAAACCATGGCTGGCAGTAATAAATTCAGTAGCCAGCCTTTTTTCAAACAGCTTGTCATTTTAACTAAATAGCACACTTCTATACATTATTTGTTGTCCCAAGCATTACAGAAAAAAAAGGCATTTTGGCCCAGACAATATTCATTTTTAGATTCTTGCTTTCAAAGAACAAGCAATGCGAAACATTCTTTTTCTTTTCACTAGATTTATTAGCTGTCATAATGTGTTATTTAGCATTATAAATATATTAGTAGGTAGGGAAAGTTGTATATCAAAAAGACATTAATTGTAAAAACTATGACCAAGTAATTGCTTTAAAACAGTTAGTTGACTATGATAGTATGAAATTCTCAAATGCTTCTACAATTCTATTCAAATTGATAGATATCTTAAATTGCCAAAACTTATCGATAATTGTGCTAGCAAAGTATAAAATTATGAACCAGCCTGTAATAAGCTTACGGCAGGCAATCCAAAAAAAAAGATGCAATGTAGTAAACTGCTCTTTGCAAAAATTTACAGTCTGCTTTGCTTGCAATTTGTAAACTGAAGTAAAATACTTGCCATCCGTTAGAAAAATCTAGAAGTGAGGTAAAAAAACAGCAGTCGCGTAGGAAAATGGGTTGACGTGGCATCAGTCTTGCTTAACACAAAATATACTTGGCAGATTGCTGAAGAAGTTATCGCCAGTCATCGCTTTCAAGAGCCGGCCAAATTTTTTTGCCACACCTTTGCTAAAGCTGGACGGTTGTCACATGTTTTAGGCCTGCCACCAATGCTATCAGCCCCCAACTAGAATTTGACTGAGAATGGAGAGAATCGGACATGTTTAAGCGGGATGGGAAGAAGTTGAGTCCCACTGACGAAACAGATTATTAAGCAATAAACCTCATTTGTTATACCTTAATAACACTTTGTTTTACTTTATTATATTTTGCTATGTATGATATTGCTATAATATGTTATTTAACATTATAAAAATTTTCTATAAGTAATTTTGTAACTATTTTATATTAGAAAATTTATCAAATATGACACCACCAAAGCTAGACGTATTTAAAGTATACCAACTATGGTTTATTTAGCCACTGAACACAGGCTCAACAAAGTTTACTGGAACACCATCTGATTACTTCATGTCAAAAAAACCAGTGTGTCTTTTGTTACACGCTAGTGCTCTACGTCAAAGGATTCATGCTAAGGTCAAAAAGTTTGGCCTAATAATTGGCCCGTGTATCTAACCAGCACCTGAGCTCATATTGAACAGTACTTGACTGTACAGAGCAATTTTTGGCCACATTGGACCAAACTATAACCCGTTATTTGGCCAATGTTTGAGGGGACTGCCCATACTGGATCATATTTGACCAATATTTAGTTGATGCTGACGGTATCCTATGATAATTACCAATACTTTACTGGATTTGGAAAGTGTTCAAGTACTATTGGCCAGTAGTTTTGACGGTACTTCACCAACAACTGGGCTATAGTTGACCGTGATTCTCTATATTTCACCAGAATCAACTCTATTCAACAGGATGTGAATAATTTTTGGGAAGTAATAGGCTATACTTCACGATTATTTAACCGAATTTAATAGTTGACCAGATTGCGCCTAGACTTGACCGGTACTTGACCCTATGTCTCTATGTTTGACCTGTACTTGACTAAGATTGCATCGTACTGGGCCAATACGTATCCACGTATTGACCAATGTTTGATTGTATTTCACCAATACCGAAATGAATTTAACCAAAATTTAGCAGTACTTAAAGACTGTTTTGTATTCAAGCAATATTCGACGGTATTTCACGACGATTGACTATATTCTACCACCATATTTCACGGAACCGTACTTGACATTACCTGACCAAGATTTTACTGCTATATAGCTGGGAGTCGGATGAAACTTAGTCCACTTTTAGAAAAGCGTTTTCAGGGAAAATTCAACGAAGAACGACGTTTAACGAATGCTCTAAATAGCCTACAAGCTAGAAGTGTACAGATTATAATGCGAGTATGAAGCTAATTGTAATCGTATCTATTTGAGCTGCCAGACACAAAATAATATTTTTGAGAGTGTTTAATTTGCAAAATTAGTCATTCAGTGGATAGAATTCATGTGATTTTCTTGATAAATATCACTCAGTCGATATCATTAAAAAAATTACACGCTGTGATTGTTGTTCAAAAATAGAGCTCATGCTATCAATCTTGTAAATTACAGTAAGGCGGGAAAGAGCTTATAATACAACGAGTTGAGAAAAGTTTTGTTGACTGATACCAGCTTAATAAAAGCCAGGCAACTGAACGATTTGTCAGCGGAAGTCATATATAATAAACTCGAAACTCAATTATTGCTCATTTTGCTTTATCCTAGTCTTTTAGTATTGCTGTACACTTCAGACTTATAAGTTATATAGAACATCCCGTAAACATCAATCCTCGCTGAAGTTCCTCATAAACTCCATTTTTTAAAATTGTGCTTTGGTTTATTTAACACCCCGACACATACAAGTAAGACTATGTCAAATATTACTCAAAAGTAAGCTATCATAAAAAATGGTTAAATACTTAGCAAGTTGCGGTTAAACATACACAGTCAAGCAAAGGTTAAGTATTTGGTGGAACCTAGTCAAATATTGCTGAACTACGGCAAAAGGCTGGTCAATTAATGTCAAATGTTTGTGAAGTATTCGTGAGTTACAGTAAAGTATGACTCAAATATGGTCGAATATGGACTAAATAAGGTCATTATAAATTATCAAATAATGGTGTAATATAAATCGTTCTTATACGCCCAAGCATTGGTGAAATGTTTATCAAGTAATACTGTTCAGTACGTGGTCAAGTGCCGGTCAAATTCATGGTAAAGAGGTTTTCGAGCACATCATGAATCATGTGATGTTGAGAAAAAAAGAAACTGGACACTCGTGGTTGTTCTGGTTAACTATTTTGAACTTGTCTCTAGCTAATCCATAATAAGAATAAAAAAGTGGAAATGATATTTGTATATAATAAATGACTTTATTGTACAATAGTCTGTTCCTTCATTCGGACTTTTCGCACACCAATCTACCTATGTCTATTACTAATAACGCTGAGAATAACACCGCAACTCAACTTGGTGTTTTTATATCTATCTGAAATTAATTCAAGCTGTTGTATTTCAGTACGATGTTTAAGAGCTGTAGATATCAATCTATTAGGTCAAATAAGCAACTCAAAACAAAAAAGTGAAAGAGATATATAAGAACTTCCTTTGTTCTATTATTTAAACCTAATGCAATCTAAGTTTATTTTACAAAAATCATGACGGCTATATATTTATTTTATGCTTTGTCAAATATCCAGGTTATGACATGCCTTAGTACTAATGATTTACAGAGTTAAACATCTATACTATGCTTTTACGATGTAAAACTAAATAGGAAAAAATCTAGCTATCCTATATAAACATGTATAGTTCTTTTTCAAGCGTTCGGTTTATTGTAACCTTCATTCTGTGCTCATTCCGTGCTCCTACAATGTATAGTTGATTAATTTCTTTTCTTTATTTACATGTATAGCCTTTTCTTCTTTAAGCACTCGGTATACTAGTAATATTGTAGGTTTAACAAATATCCTGTATATTAAACAATATACCCGCTTTATGGGCTTTCGACTATGTTTTTAAGTATTGGTGGCCGCTAAGAATTGTTTACAAGATGACGGCAAAGAATATTTATGAAAGGACGGCTGTATATTTATTACGTTCCAAGGATTGTACCCTGACAATAAAGATTAACGCTAGTAGAGTTGTTGACTATTTATGGATTGAGATTTTGGTGACTTTAAATATAGTTTATAAAAGAATTAACTTATTCGCAGATTGTTCGAAAGTTTGTTTTTTAAGCTTGCTGATAAATTGCTTACTTGCGTGGTTCTATTTAGGGTGTACAAGCTATCTAATATTTCGGGACCATTGTGTTGAACATACAGGTTTACAGTAATTATTATTAACCTTGATTATTAAAATCAACAAACTTGCGTTTGTAATTAATTTTAATGTTGTTAAACATGCAGATTTACCAGTTAATTCTTACTAATCTTGAATGTTAACGATTAAGAAAAGCCGTGTTTTGAATTGACATTCATAGGTATAATAAATAGCATGAAAGAAAATTACATTTTTAAATTCTCTTATATAGTCGGATTAATAATATATTGGTTTTTAATACTCGGTAATAGAACACTGTTACTGATTAAGTTGAGTTATATATATAATTTCAGAGCGTCATTTTATAAATGTGTGTGTAGTAGAAAAGAAAACTGTATTTTATCATTTTCTTTCATACTTTCTTTCTTTAGCATTAATTTTGAACCAACAATATATGAATATCTAATATTCTAGTATAGAACACTATTACTGAAACTGTATATATAAAATTGAGAGTGATATTTGTTAAATATACAGGTTATAACATGTATGGGTACTTGTGATTTACGTAGTGCATCTTTCACATATAGAACATACATGTTAAACATTTATTCTTAGACAAAGGGAAAATATGGTTTTCTCTTCTGGAAACGTTGAGTTTATTAATATTTTTTACACTTTGGTGTTCTTATATAATGTTTGTTTTTTGCTGGCATGAACAAATTGAAAGTTGCTTTCTGGTAGACAGTCAGTTGCTATCACTGTTGTTTGAGATTATTTCAACATTTTTTGAGCAATAAATGGAGGGATGGCCGAGTGGTCTAAGGCGGTAGACTTAAGATCTACTGGGATTACTCCCGCGTGGGTTCGAACCCCACTTCCTTCATTTTTTAGATTTACTCCGTTATGGAGCCAAACTTTGCTATCAATAATTAGCTGTTGTCTAACTTATACAAAAACTTGCATCATGCACTCTACTGAAAAAGTGTTTTTGTGAGTATAGCACAGGTATTTCAGGGGAGTGTTATTCAACAACTCCAAGATTTTAAGCAAAGCTAAGAGAGGTAAAAATGAAGGAAGTGGGGTTCGAACCCACGCGGGAGTAATCCCAGTAGATCTTAAGTCTACCGCCTTAGACCACTCGGCCATCCCTCCATTTGTTGCTTTAAAAATTGGCAGAACATACTTGTTCCGTAAATAATACAATCGCTATGGAGCTTTGTTCCTAAGTATGGTTATCTGAGTACTTTTTTGAGTGTAACATAAACAATAAGATAAAAAAACTATCGGCCAAAGTTTATTAGCTAAAATAACACAGACACGGTCCTATAATCTATTTTTAGTTTGGAACCTAAATTTTGGTTGGGCAAAAAAGGAAGGGCCTATCAATCGAATAATGATTTTCCTGTAAAGGGACTTTATAGACAATGATTTTTACTGTTTTGCTTCTTGATAGAAAAAACCTATATGATTGAAACACAATGAATGTGTCTTATTTACAGGCAGCTTGCCCATGCAACTAGGGTTACTACCCAAGTTCTAGCTCAAGATATATCTCTCCCCTTCGAGAGTATATAAAGCCGTTCTAGTATAGTGGTTAGTACAAGTCGTTGTGGCCGACTAGACCCAAGTTCGATTCCTGGGAACGGCATTTATTTTTTTAATTTTTTGTTCACGAGACAAAAATAAGTCTATGATTCATGCAATATCTGTTGATAATGATTTTTTTTTGATCAATATTATATACCCTGAACTCCCTCTGAGATAATATGCCAGAAGACACACAGCCTGCTCAAAGGCGACAGCGCATAGTGTCAGGTAAGAAAGGTTTAGGTTTTCCTTTTTTGGGCACCAATGTGGGTATACTCTCTAAGAGGCCTAGGCAGTTGATGTTCTTACCACCAAGCACTAAATCACCATTGTTTGTTTATAATACTGATCCAGACCAGCGATCATTTTTAAGTCTGGCTCACAGCGAGGGTAGCGAGCGTAGCGCTAGTACGTTTAGATCTTTACCAAGTACAATAAATGCGACAGATGACGAAATTGAGAGCATTAGCGCTTGGCTGGAAGAAGAAAGAGAAAGGCGTAGTTTATTAAGTGACCACCAAAGTCGTGAACCATCTATTGTTAATTATGGCTCTATACACAACGTTGAAGAGGAGATAGATGATGAACTGGAAGGTTATTTTGATGATAATACTAATCTATTGAAGCGCAGGGTTTCATCAGCAATAAGCTTTGAAGGGATTGTCAGAGACGAAGAGGAAGAGGACTTCATGAATGAAAAAGTCAGCACCAACAGCGAAGTTAAGAAACTTGTTCGCTATTCAATTCCATTGATGATGACATTCTTTTTGGAGCAAATCTTTTCAATTATTTCAGTTATATTTATTGGTCACTTGGGTAAAGAAGAATTGGCCGCTGTCAGTATGGCCAGCATGACATCCACTATTGTATTTGCTATATTTGAGGGCATTGCCACTGCATTAGATACCCTTTGCCCTCAGGCTTATGGTAGTGGACAACTAGCACATGTCGGTATACATACTCAAAGATGCAGTTTATTTTCGTTGGTTGTATTTATCCCAGCTGCACTGTTTTGGTGGTTTAGTGGATATTTCCTTGAGTTGATATTAAATGATGAACTAGTCATACAATTAACCCAAAAATATCTTAGAATTTTAATTTTAGGTGGTCCACCTTATATTTTATTTGAAAATGGAAAAAGGTTCCTATTGGCACAAGGTATATTTGATGCGTCCACTTACATTTTACTTTGCGTTGCCCCATTGAATATTTTTTTGAATTGGTTCTTAATCTACTATTTGGATTTTGAATTTATTGGTGCGCCAATTGCTTCAGTTATTAGCTTTTGGATGTTGTTCATCTGCTTAGTTAGTTACGTTTTGATTTTTGAAGGGGGCGAATGTTGGGACGGTTTTAGTTCTAGTGCATTAACTCAATGGTGTGATTTAATTGAATTGGCCGTTCCAGGTATCATTATGTTACTTGCCGAATCCTTAGCGTATGAAGTTTTGACGTTAGTTGCATCTTATTTTGGGACAACTGCGTTAGCGACACAATCAGCACTATCGTCTCTAGTTTCATTGATTTATATGATCCCCTTTGCCCTTTCAGTTGCATCATCTACAAGAATTGCGAACTTTATAGGAGGAGAAAACGTCCAAGGTAGCAAAATTGGGATTAAGGTTGGGTTGTCATCAAGTTTAGTTCTTGGACTGATCAATGGTTCTATTTTATTTCTGTTCGGTTCAGAAATTGGCAAATTATTCACGGAAGATGCTGAAGTTTTGGCCATGTTTGGCAGGTTGAGTTGGCTAATTGGCATTTTCTTGATAATGGATTCGGTTGTTTGCATGGAGAATGGTATCATGCGAGCCATGGGTTTACAGATGATTGGAGGTGTTTTCAGTTTGGTCGGCTACTACCTAATCAGTGTTCCCATGGCAGTCATTTTGAGTTTCAAGTTGGGATGGGGATTAGAAGGGTTGTGGATTGGTAACTTGACGGGTTTGGTTAGCATTGGGATCTTCGAAATGATATACATACACAGGGTGGATTGGGAAAAGATTATACAGGCGGCAAAAGACAGACTTGAACCAGCCTAGGCGAACTTTTTATACGGAATACACCTTAATAGCACTAGTAACATGATATGATTCTTCTGATACTGAGCAGGTTATGCTTGATATTTATAAATAAGCATTACTTAATGGATTTTACGAAACCCTTGAGCTCCTTAGCGGCCTCATTGCTATTAGCGTTGGTGTTTTCCTTATTCAGGTCGTTTGATGGGCTGTTGTAGTCATCCCAGAGTTTGATCAACTTCTGCTTTTCTGCGGTTTCTTGGCCCAATTTAGTCTTGGTATAGTTCAGTTCGTTATTGAGGGAGGCCACCTGGGACTTCAAGGATTCAATGGTGTTCAGATGGGATTGGTCTCTTGCGTTGAGTTTCGCCTTGTACAGGGACTTAAGCTCTGCAACTTTGGCTTCGTGCTTTTGCGAGTACTGCACGTAGAGGTAGTTCGATACTTTGTCTATTTTGGTCTGTGTGCTTTCCTCTAGACTGGCGTTAGCTTCGCTCAAGGCCTGTATCTGGCTCTTCAAGGAGCTTATTTCCGCTTGCGCTTGGTCCTGGACCGACTTGTTCAGACCCTCTAGAACGTCCACCTGGTTCAAGAGCTTGGACTGGATGTCGTCCATCTGCGAGTTCTGCTCCTGCAAGCTGTGCGTGATCTCCAGCTGCGCCTCGTAGCTGTTCTCCATGTGTATGAGGTTCTGGGTCACGTCCTGGAGCTGGATCTGCAGGGCCTCGTTGTGGGCCAACAGCGACGACTGGGCCGCGTGCAGCTCCTGGATCGTGAGATTGGCCGTGTTTACGCGCAGCTGGAGCTCTGCGACCGCGTTCTGCGCGCCAAGCAGCTCTTTCGCCAGCGATTCGATCTGTTCTCGATATTTGGCGCCTACAGTGTTGTAATTAGCAGTTATTCTCGCGCTGTTGTCGGCCAGCGCGGCCGCCTTTCCTGTCTCGACGGTCTCAGCAGCGGCCGCTGCTGAGACTGCACACACCGACACGTCTTCTGCGTCCGAATCGCAGTCCACGGACCCCAGTTGCATTCCTGTTTACACACAAAGGCAAATCCACTTTTGGTCCTGGTTTTTCAGTAGAGCCTCTTCAAGGGCAAATTGGTTATGTCTCAGGAAGGTGCCCAGGACGTGTTCCAGCGGATCATCCGCTCGGTGATCGACGAGTCGCGCCAGGACTTCGAGGACTGCGGTGTGGACGAGGCCGCGCTGCACGAGTTGGCGGACCTGTGGCGGTCGCGACTCGCGCAGGCCCAGCGACATAAGCAGCAGCAGGCGGACGCGCGCGCGGACGAGCTCGCGCAGAAGAAGGGCGCTGCAGGAGCAGCGCTGGACGCAGGGGCGGACGCAGAGGCCGCGGACGGCGACACGAAGACTGCGAAGCGCGCCGCCGATCTGGGCGACTCGGACCTGGACGACCTAGGCTTGGACTCGGACGAGGCAGGCTCAGGCGACGACGACGACGAGGACGACGACGACGAGGGCGACATCATTCTCTGTCTCTACGAGCGCGTGCAGCGTGTGCGTAACAGGTGGAAGTGCCAGCTCCGCGAGGGCATTGCCACGTTCAACGGGCGCGATTACGCCTTCTCCAAGGCGTCGGGCGACTCTGAGTGGTGATCGTGGGTGTGGGCGGCTCCTATTTCCAAAACAGCCACCACCGACCTTTGTTACTATTTATACTACTACTACTACTTCTAAGCAGACTTTCTTGTGGTCCCTGTTCGTGTAACTGTCTTAGTCCGTCATCCAGCTGCTGCACCAGCGCCAACTGCGTCTGCGTCTGCGTCGCAATCATCTTCTCCCTCTCGAGATAGATCCAGAACGCGTGCAGCGACACGTACACGCCCGACGCGAGCAGAAACGCAGACGTCAACGGTCTTTTGAACTCGCTGATCGACGCGACTCTTTTCATCTCGTACTGCTCCCACTTCTTCCTCATCAGCGCCTCTCCGCGCTCGCGCTCTAGCTTCTCCACCCTCGCAAGCTTCGTCTTGATCCGCTCCAACTGCGACGTTATCTCGGGCGATTTGGACTGGTACTTGGTCAGGTCTATTTGCGGTTGGTACAGAGACGATGTGACGTTCAGGTGCTCTTCAATCACCGAGGTGGGGAGCTCGATCCGCAGATCGTCGTGTGTTGGTGTGTTTTCAGGAACCTCCTTCTGGGGATCCTCCTTATCGCTCCTGGACTCACTCATGCGCGACGACTATATGTCAAATGACGATAGATCTAGAGACTGTGAAAAATTTCATTAAGACTACTGTGTGGTAAAATTGACTGTTAAATCGCGCTCAGCAGACCGCGCGACTGATACAGTCGACTACAAAAGACTATCTAGCACCTAGAAGTACTTCAAAGAGACCTTGTCCTTGAACTCACCAGCAAGAGCAGCCAGGACATCCTTGGTCTTGGCAGCGTCGCCTTCCACAGCCTTCAAGGAGGAGGCAACTTCACCCAACTTGAGGTCGTCCAACAACTCCAAGATGGCTTCCAAATCGGCATCGATATCAGCAGCCTTGGCGTCTTCGCCGAAGTAGGAGTTGTCCTTACCGGCGTTTCTGACAGCTCTCTTGTTCTTCTTCTTGGCAGACTTGGCAGCCTCCTTGGCCTTCTTGGAGTTTTCCTTCTCAGCCTTGGCAGCGGCTTCGGCATCGGCCTTGGCCTTGGCGGCCTCTTCTTCAGCCTTGGCCTTGGCCTCAGCAGCTTCTCTGGCACCGGCTTCTCTGTCCCACTTCTTCTTGGCCTTTTCGGCCTTTTCGGCCTCCTTGAAGGCCTTGATTCTTGGATCCTCAGACTGGACTCTCTTGACCAGGTCGGAAATTCTCTTGTTGTCGTCGGTCTTCTTCTTTCTTCTGGCGTTGTTGTTCTTCTTCTCGATGTATCTCTTGTGGTCTCTGTTAGCAGTGTCATCTGGAACATCCTCATCTAAGAACTCGAAACTTCTCCAGGAGTCCAAGTTGTTGAAGAACTTGTAGAAGGCGTCGACTTCTTCCTTGGTGGATTCCATAGACCCGAATGCAGGAATTGGCTGCTTGACAGAGAATCTACCTTCGGATTCAAAGACCTTAGCCCAGGCAGCGAAGAATTCGTCACCCTGCAACTTGCCAGCAGGAGGCTCAACATGAGCAGCTTCATCAACAGAGTCGAATTGTCTTCTCTTGGTCTGGTCCAAAAGGGTCTCGTATGCCTTCTGGATGATCTTGAAGAAACCGTCTTGGTCCAAACCACCCTTGACACCCTTCTTATCTGGATGGTGTTGCAAAACAGCTCTTCTGTGGGCCTTGACGATCTGTTCTGGGGTGGCTCTGTATCTGAGCTTGGAAAGACCAAGAGCGGCATACAAGTCGGCAGTCTTCCAGTCTCTTGGGTCATGAGCGAGCAATTCCTTGTCGTTGATTTCGGCGTCGAAAAGCTCTTCGTCAGAGTCCTTGGCTTCGACCTGCACAACGTTTTGGGACGCAACGTGCTGTTCGTACTCGGACCAGGTGTGGTTCTTCAGAGTTCTAGTGGCGTGGGCCAAGAAAAAAGGACCCACTGGCTCGACAGGTCTGTTAATGGAGTGGGAGAAGCCAGCAGCGGCGGCAGCAGCGGTGCTGGATGAGGTAGAGGCTGGCAAGGTGAACATCTTTGAGGAGAAAGCTAGTTCGGACTACTAGTCTGACTGAAAATTTTTTTTTTTTTGTTCTCTAGTCGTCTTGACGGTTTTGTAGTCCTAGTCAAGACGACTCGTCAAGACGACTATAGCAGTTGACCAATTAATCAGAGCCACAGACATTGTGCTAGAAAAGAGTTTAAAGGATCCCGCCATTGAGCTCCAGTAGAAGCGACAGAATCCACAGGCAAACATCCGTGTCTGCAGCTGAACATTGAGCTGAGCGCAATCTTTTTGATTTTCTGTACAGTTAGGACTGCTTCTGCTTCGCAGAGGAAATGAAAAGTATAATCCATGAGCCGGAAACAGCCCCAGCGTGGCTGTGCAAGAGTCTTGCGGGCGACTGCAAGCATGCTAGCACAGTGCTGGACCAGGATCTTGCTGTAAGCTCGCGTTGCGCCCGTGTGAGCGCCGAGCTGATGCAGGGAACCAGCGTGGCACAGGTAGAGGGCGAGCTGGCCAAGCAGGGCCAAGGCTGCGGCCGCTTGGTGGTGGAAGCCGTTCATTTACTACCGGCGCTGCTAGGATGCACGCCGGGCGAGGTTTTGCAGATGCTCCTGCGAACGGAAGACCGCCTACAGTGCGACGTGTGGATTACCGCTGACAGCGCCGCGCTCGGTATGGCTGGCTGTGCGTCGGTGTGGCACGCGAGCGAGACCGGGGTTGTTCTGCGCGGACTCAGCACGGGCCGCGCGTCCGATGTGACGGGAACTGCGACCACTCTGGCGGGCCAGCGAACACGCTACCTGCTCCAGAAGGACGGCCAGGTGAGGTTCATCTGCTGAGCCGGAATCTATTTTTCATATAGTAATCATAATAGACACTGTTCTCCCGGTGCGTTGTATGGAACTGGAACACAGCGACGACGACAATGACTTTGGCGACTTCGAGCAGGGCCAACGCGTGCTGCGAATAGACGACGCGTTGCTGCACGAGATACTGCAGACCGACGGGGACCGCAGCAGGAGCCCCGGTACCACGATCGACTCTGCAATGGAAATTCTCACCTCCAGAACCCACGGCCTCAAAACATACGGCGTGATAACCGGGCAGTCGCGTCTGTACCGGTACTCGGTGGGCGAGACGGACTTTGGACGCGCACAGCGCCGTCCGCAGGAGGTGCGCGCGGTTTCGCAGGCCGCAGACATTGCCAGCAGATGGGCTCAGAACAAGCCGTCCAACAGGCTACAGAACAAAGGCGCCAACATCTTCCACTGGGGCCAGCAGGAAGCAGACACGGAGAGCGACTTAGACCCCGCGGACGAGGAGGACGTGAGTTCGCGTCTGCTGCGATCGGCGCGTCGAGCGGCGCTGCTGCGACGCCAGCAGCGACTGCTGGACGCGGACGCAGACGCGCACGCGCACCCGCGGCCCCACGCGCAACCGCACATGGAACAGGAACTAGACCCGGAACATGAGCAGGAGCAGCCTGAGCTTGGCGCGGCTGTGGCCGCTGGTACCGCGTCGGATACTGCCCAAAGGAAACACAAACACAGCTCCTGGCTCCCGTGGCCCAGATCAGGCGCCAGCAGAAGACACAATGACGCAGCCGCGGCGGCTGCGGCGGCACAGACGGACGCGCGGCCCCTGACAGAACCCAAAACGGCAACGGAAATCGTCTCTGCTGAGCATGTCATCGCTTGTGACCCAATTAGGAAACCACAAGCTGATGTCCTTAGCGACAGCCAGAACCAGCTCATCCAGCTCTAGCTGTGTCTGGCTGTGCCGTGGTTTGGGCTGCATACGCGAGCCCCGGGCCAGAGCCCGGGCCACGCAGCTGTAGCATTCCTCGCTTTACTAACTCAGTATTTAATTTATATACACGCAACCACTACTGCTTAGGATAGTAGTCGTAGAACCAGATGTTTCTGGCAGGGAACTCGGTAGGAACCCTCATCTCGAGAGGGAACCGCTTGCCGTAGCCGTGCTCGTTGGCAATGGCAAACAACTCGGCGTCGGTCTCCTTCAACACGTCCATGGCCTTCTGCATGCTGTTGTACTGGGCATGCAGCTTGTTCGAGAAGGCCTGTTTGCGCTCCTTCTTCAGTCTGTTCCACGCCGTCTGCACGGTCCTGTGCTTGATGTAGTCCTCGTCACACAACTTCAGGAGCCGAGGCTGCTTTCTGCCCGCAGACATCACCGAGAGCTGCGCAATCACACGCTCCGTCTCTGGGGACAGCGCCTTGGTTCTCTTGAAACGCACCTGCTGCTTCAACGCCTGGCTAAACATCGCACACTAGTCAGTCAAGTCAGTCTAGTCAGTCTAGTCGTGGACGGAAAAAAAATTGAAAAATTTCGTCCTGAGACTAGACTACTCGTCTCCCGTGCTGACGTAAGCAGCTTCCGATGGGAGCTGGCGCTTATTTCCCAAAACGGCAGTGGCGAGCTCGGCTCTGATCGGTTACCGTTAAACTGATAAGCGCCGCAAGGGTATAAAAGGGTGCTTGTTGGCACGTTCTTGTCCTCCCCATGCCGTCTCTCCTCCCATCAACAACTTCAATCCTCTATGACCGTCGCTGCCTCTGCCAAGTCCCAAGTTTTCCAAAAGAAGGTCTCCGATAGAGGTCTTGCCTGTGTCGGTACCAAGAACAGCGGTATGTACCTTGTCTTGGACGACACCACCACCGGTGAACAGCACGTCAAGCTTGACGGTATCTCTGGTGCCGCCGTGTGCTCCTTGGGTCACTGTGATGAGGAGATCGTCTCCAAGTTCTCCGAATGGGGGGCCAAGTATCCATACATGTTCGGTGCCTACTACTCCAACGAGCCAGCCGAAGAGTTGGCCAAGTTCATGTGTGACAGATCCCAAGGCGCTTTTGAATCTGCCCTTTGGACTATGTCTGGTTCTGAGGCCACCGAAAACGCCCTCAAGATCATGAGACAATACCACTTGGAAAAGGGTGACGACAAGAGATACAAGTTCATCTCCAGAAACCAATCCTACCACGGTTTCACCATCGGTGCCTTGTCCGTCGGTGACGGTACCAGAAGACCTCCTTTCAACCCAATTCTCTTGCCTCAAGAACAAACCCCAAAGATGCCTCAATTGTACCCATACAGAGACTGGAAGGAAGGCCAAACCGAAGAAGAGTACACTCAATACCTCTTGGAACAATGTGAAAAGGTCATCTTGGACAACGATCCAACCACCATTGCCGGTTTAATCATCGAAACCGTCGGTGGTTCCACCATTGGTACTCCTGTTCCTCCAAAGGGTTACTTGGACGGTATCAAGGCCCTCTGTGAAAAGTACGGTATTCTTTTCATGCTTGACGAAGTCATGTGCGGTTTAGGTAGATGTGGTTACGACTACACCTTCTTGCACCCTGAATTTGGTTTAACCACTGGTGGTCCAGATTTATTATCCGTTGGTAAGACTTTAGGTTCCGGTTTAGTCACCATTGCTGGTCTTTTGCTTTCCAAGAAGATTGTCGATGCTTACGACGCTGGTTCTGGTATGGTCGCCGGTGCTCAAACTTACCACTGTCACGCCTTCTCCTGTAAGGTTGCCTTGGAAGTCCAAAAGAAGATTGTCAGAGATGACTTGATTGCCAACGTTAGAGAAACTGGTGATTACATCAAGGCTCAATTGAAGGAAAAGCTTGCCGACTGCTCCATTGCTGGCGATGTCAGAGGTGCCGGTTCTTTTATTTCTGTTGAAGCCGTCAAGGACAAGGCCACCAAGGAACCATTCGATCCAAAGTTCGGTGCTGGTCCATTGCTCCACAAGAAGATCTTCGACAACGGTGTTGTTGTTATGGGTCTTTCTGGTACCATTGGTTACGAATACCACGGTCTTAACAAGGTTACCCAATTTGGTGACCACGTTACTGTTGGTCCAGCCTTCATTGCTACTAAGGAACACGGTGATATCATCGTCAAGGCTATCGTCGATGCCTTCTACGCCTTGGAAGCTGAAGTTAAGGCTTAATTGTTTAATTCGCCCCTTTCTTTGTTTCAAGCTTCAAATTAGTGTTTGCTTTTTTCTTTCTTATTTTTTGATAGCCAGATAGCACTATATACACCTAATATACTTATATACAGTCAGATGCCCCATGAGCAAAGTACAGTTTTCGCTTATTTTTTTATTTTCCGAATTGCGACGAAAAGAAGCACATTTTTTTCCCAGAGTCAATTTATTGATTTCTAACTTGATTCAAATTACTAGTTGCCAAGCTCAAAAAAAGCTTACGTAAGAAACTAAAGCAGTAACAACAGAGATCTCATTTTTCCTTAGAGAGTTAAATCTTTAAAGTGCTATAAATGTCAGATGCAGACATGGGCTCAAACTCTTCGGATGACAATGAAGATTTTTACACTCCTGGTGATGAATCACTTATAGAACATCGTGTTGCAATTGCCAAGACATCCCTTTTGAAGGCTAAGTTGAGGCTGGATAAAGAATACCAAGAATATCTAGATTATGACGAAGTGGCGACTATCAAGCAGCGAAGGTCACTATATTCCCACGTCAAGAAAAACTTGCAATTGGATGCATCTCAAGTGATTTCTCCAAGGTTCACTTCAGATATCCATCATATTGAGCCAGCGCATTCTTTATCAGAGGAAGCAAAGAGTCAATTTTTGATTGGCTCTTGGGATGGTAAGTGCTATGTGATGGATCAAGCAAAAGAAGCAGGCGATGAAATGGAATTACTTAAATCATTTGACCATGGTGATAAAGTCAGTACAGTGGATTATTCTTCTCAATCGGGTAACGTATTTGTTGGCGGATTTTCCAGCGATATTAGCATATTTGATACGAAAACCGACTCTAAGAATACCCTTAGTGGCCATCTCAATAGAATTACCAAGGTTAAACATCATATGGACCACCCATATTTATTTTCTTCTTCGCATGATGAAACATGGAGGTTTTGGGACTTAGTCAAAATGAAGGAAGTTTACTATCAAGAAGGTCACACAGGGGCACTCAATGATTTAGATTTACACACCGATGGCTCTCTAATTGCAAGTGCTGGTCGTGATGGGTTCATCAAACTTTGGGATCTGAGATCAGGTCAGTTAATTGCAGATTTGGTTAACGAAGGTCATGTCGGTGGTGTTCAGAGTGTAAAATTCAGACCAGATGGTACTCAATTGGCTTCAGGTGGCACAGATCATAATTTAATAATATGGGACTTGAGAAATACATCATCCAAAATGGAAAGCCTGTTAGTTCATAAAGGTGTCATTACCAGTATAGATTTCACAAAGGACAACATGTGCATGGTCTCAGGATCTTATGATGGCAAAGTGGTCATCAGTGAATGTGATAGCTGGAATCCAATCAAAAAGTTCGAAAGTGTTGACAAGGTTATGTCTGTTATTACTTTCGAAGGCTCAATCAGTGAGAAACAAAAATATAATTTTAATTTGGCATCTGTAGGTTGGGCTGGTGATGTCAAAATGTACAGTATGGAAGAGGATTAATGATAATTTTTTATATAGAAGCTTATGTTAGATAGTAAAAATAGCCATCTCATTCTTGAAGCCATCAAGGATCACCAAATTATTAGCAGGAATGTCTCTCTGAACAATAATATTGATAGTGGTTTGAGAGATGAATCCACCTATGATTGCTGCAACAGGTTGGAAATTCTTCCTTGAGTTTTGTAAAACCTTCTCTAATGTCTCATCATCTATGAATTTGGATGGAGATAATTGGTATTTGTCTAGAACGGATTTTGAGTTTATCCTTAAATTTTCCAAAGTAACTTCGTCATCGCTATCAATTTCCAATAACGACAAAAGCGCTGCAAACGACTTTGGCAGCCTTTTGAGTAACTTGCGTTCAGTTGGGAACATTTTAGAAATAAACAGGCGGCTTTGATCATCCCATTTTCTGTAGTTGGATTTGACTAAGCATCGATCTAGTTTCACTCCATTTTCTTCAATGTCTTCCATACGGATCAGTTCCCTTAATCCCAGAGCGTCCATAGGTCCCAGCTGTCTTTGTGCATTCTTCTCTTTGGTGATCCAGGACTGACAGTCAACACCACCATCCAAGAACACGATACCGTACAGACCATGACATGAAGGGGCCAATAAAGGTATGTTCAGTTCTCTTGTGATAGAGTTCAACTTAGAGATTTCCCTAGATGACAAGTTTGTCCCTAGAACGAGGTCAAACCCTCTGAAGAAGTCCGTTTCCAGCTCAAGCCACTTCTTTTCCACTGTTTGGACTTTCACCCTCGGATTCAGCTCCTGTAGTCTCTTCTGACTAGCAGAAGATCGAACCTCACCAGCCTGTGTTTTGACATCCACAAAGAACGTCGGCTCGTTGTGCCTTACCACTTCATCATCGACCACAACTATTTCGCCAATACCGCCAAGAACCAAATTCTTGGCTATTTCCGAACCTAGAGGCCCTATTCCAAGCAAACAAATTCTGGAGTTGCCTAGTCTGGCCTGAGCGGCCGCACCCCAGAGACGGATCTGTCTGTCGTAAAGCGCAAGCGCGTCGTCGGCCAATTCCACGTGAGGCATTTCTTGTTATGTGAAAAGAAATGCTATATGCTAGTGCCACTATTTTCCTTTCCAGACCCTTTTTCAGTAATCAATGAACCTCCATCGCATTCTCGATACGCTACCAGCTCCGGTGTTGAAGTCTGCTCACTGGAAAGAGCCTTCGCAGGAGTATGTTTTGAACAAAAGATACGCGCTCGCAGCTCCAGCCAGACCGCTACAAATGGAACTCCAGGACCAGATCGTGTCGCTACACTATTCGTTTATTCTCAAGTTCTTCAATTCTACAGACTCCACAGAGATAGCTAAGGAGTCGTTGATCACAATGGTGAGGAACTCGCTCACCATCTGCTCCCATCCCTATCTTTTGATCAACCAGTATTTTCCGAAATCTCTGACAACCAGAGACATCCCTAAAAGGTTGTGTGACACGAGCGGGAAGTTCCAGATACTCTCAGATATACTCACACAGATGATCTCAACGGGTAACGCGTTGAACGTGTGTGTCATTGGCAGGCCAAGCAAAATGTTGGACTTGATCGATGCCCTTTGTATGGGCCATCATTGCAACATCATCAAACACGACGGTATCAAATTGCGGGACTCGTACTCGAGCAAGAGACAGAAGAATGAAAAGAGGGTCAATGTGCATATCATTGGTTCCGATTTTGTTTCCAACAGTAAAAACAACAGCGGGAGCGAGGAAGACCAGAAGGGAGACTCGTCAAAAGGTAACAGCATCCGGTTCGACTTTGTTCTCAACATGGACATAATGGCCGATCTGGATAACGATTGGCTCAGATTCAACACCACTGACAGCTCGATTTATATCAACATTCTGACCTCCAACTCTGTTGAACATATTATATACCATTTTTTGAAAGGGCAGAAAGTTAGCCTTGAAGCGATGGATCCCTGTTTGAACAACATTGTCGCTGCATTGGTGGTGTTGAGAGAAAAAATTGGACACATCTCAAGCGGTCTCAAACCTGCATATGTTGACAATTTGGCGTATCTAAGACCATACATTGCCAACCATACAGGAATCCCTTGGGCTTTGCCAGATATGCCAAACATCGGTCAATATACTAGTGATGACGTCGAGAAATCATTGTTAAGAGAAGTCAGATTTGGGTTTGATCATGAAGATATTGGATCCGACGGCAATATTAAACATCACACGCAGAGTAAGAAGGTTGACCCATTCTTCGACGGTGGCTATTACTTGGGTAAAAGACTAGAAAAGAAATACTTATCAAACCCGTTATTGAATGGTTACACACAGTTGACAGGAATCTCCCGTCAAGTCAGAGGCGACGAAGTTCCAACTCATACCCTAATGTACGACTATAATGACGTTTTGATTAAATGGAACGACATGAATGGCGATTTGAAAATGTTTGACGATTTCAACGACAGCAGAATCAAGAATTGGAATTCAGTGAAAGATGAATTGGACTCAAAGACTTTATTAGCTAAAGAAAAAGAAGAAAGACTAGCCCATCTTGAGAAGTCCATCGTTGAGAATGATACTCAAGGTGAATCCATCAAACAAGAAATTGCTGACTATGAAGCTAAATTAAAGAAATTCGAGGATGACCCGAACTTGAGCCAATACTCTAAACAGGATCAGCTAAAACATGACCTGTTATTGGAAATATCCAAGCTAGAAGCTAAGCTCGAATCATCAACGAATGAAACAAAATATATGAATGAAGAAATTGAGAGAGCGCAAAAATCTATAGTTGAATCACAAAGCAAAATGTCAGAATATACCACAAAAGTCAACGAGCTAAATTCTAAGATAGCTGAACTGATAGCTACTTCAAACACCGCTGACATGGATGATAGCAACCTAAAAATGTTAAAGAAAAATACTGAGACCGAAAATGCTCAGCAGATTGCTACCATTGCTAACCTATTGCTAGAAATAAATAGCCCGAATGTTAGACAAAGAGCGGCACCAAAGAGGGTGTTTAAAAGATGAGGACTGTGTATTGTTGTATAATTAATTAAATTAATGTATAAAGGAAAATAAATACATCTCGTAAAGCTGAAAGGAAAAAGAACAAGTAATCCACAATAGAATTAGATTAAAAGGGCTCCTAACCCAGCAGCAACGGCAACTCCGGCACCAACATTTAAAGAGTTTGCGGCAGCAATATAGGTTGGAGTTGGGGGTTGGGTGCCGTTACCCGATGGAGGAGGAGGAATTATAGTGCTGTTACCAGCTGGATGAGTAGGAACAATAGTACCATGGCTAGCGGGACAATCAGTGACACCTGGAGCACAGCTGGTGATTGTTTCAGTTTCAGTGATAGATTCATAGAAAGTCGTTGCAACAGCGGATGAAGCCAATACTAATAGATAACTGATTTGCATAGCGAATGGAACTTTTATTGTTATAAAAATGAACAATAAGATTATTTTCACAAACTGTGACAATGGCCACCTTTTATACAGAGTAAGAATGAAAAGTTTTCCCTCTGGCCTATCCCAGCCAAGATGGCAATCACCAGTCAGAAGAAGTCAAATTCCAAGATTTGGATCTTAAATTTGAGTTAATTTGGTCTTGCCATCATCAGTGACTCCATTTTTCAGCTTGAGGTTATCCAGATATTCTATTTTTATCTTTGCCCAGATGAAATCAGATAAGATCAACATCTGTAAGACGTTAAGAGACAAACCGATAGCATAAAAGAAATTTGCATTCCCAGAGTTAAATGCCATCCAAACAAAATAGAAAAGAGGCGATAATCCCATAACAACCATCAAAGCAATGTTAATAACCAGCAAAGAAAATTTCAACTGACTAAAGAGAGCTTGGAAGACGATAGTCAAGGAGTAGACCAAGGAGTAGTCAGCTAAGCATGGATAGCCCTTGCCAAAGGTGAAAAAGGCAATTATACACCATATGGTGAACACCAACGATTTGACGTCTGACTTTTCGATAAATCTGATGGACAATGGGATGGTGAAGATGAATGTGTAGATATTAAATAGCCCAATGTAGAATGAGCTGAAGAACTCGAAAATCTCAGTGAAGAAGTACCACCAGAGACCGATATTCGGTGTGATCTTCTCGAACTTTATGATTGATCCGTAGCATAGGTTCAAGAAATTCCACGAGTCACCGGTTATCTTGAAACTTATCACGAACAGCGTACCCAACGTGACGGCAAAAATGAAGGCCAACTTGAGAGGCTTGAAGATGCCTTTTGACTCCAGAAGCGCGTAGTAACACACAGGAAACGTCAAATACCAAGGGTAATATGATAAATAAGAGGAGACTGCCAAAAGGACCATGACCAAATTCCAGTTTTGCTCCATGATCAGCCCTAAGAAGGACACGACCATCAGATTGTTCAGCAAATACGTTGATTTGGCCAGCGTGGCCACCATGGACATTGGATTGAACATGTAGAACAGCGCGATCTGGTACGATTTGAAGTCCGTCTTGAATTTCCTATTTAGCTTGATCAACTGTACACATATCAGAGCATCAACCAAGGCGTAGAAAACGTTGACGCTGAGGTTGTCCTCCACCGGCGAGTCCTTGATGAGGTTGAAAAGAGCCAAAACCAGTGGAGGATGGTGCAAGATCTGGCCATTGCTTGTGTATGGGTTCATACCATTGACCAGGAGAAACAGCCCTTCATTGAGCGATCTGTACGAGTTAACCGGCGTCGCGAGAAGCACAAACTGGTCCAATAGGCCCGTGAGTTTGGGAAGAAGCTGAGGAACCAGCACTCTCAGCAGGAAACCCACTACTACCACCGCATAGGCCAACATCTTGGAGATTAAGTAGGTAGAAAGCGTGTTTCTGGAAAAAAACACCGTGTACGCCAAACTTGTTTTAGCAAAATGGCCAAGAAGGGCAAATCGAAGGCCAAACAGACGCCCAAGGCTGCAGAACCGCCGGGGGAGAAAGAGGAAGACGCGACGATTCCAGAAGTGTCGTCAGAAACGTCTGAGGACGTCCCAGTGGCCGAAAAAAGCGAGGTGAAAGAAGCAGAACAGGACCCGACAGCTGAAAACGACCATCTCGAGGCGCTGCGGGCTAGAGTGCAAGAGCTAGAGCTTCAGTTGACAGAGCGGGACACAAAGAGCGGTTCTGCGGAAGACGCGGACCTTGCTCTCCAATTGAAGGAAAAAACAGAAGAGGCCAACCGCATACAGGAGAACTATAATACTCTTTTGAGCAAGGTCTCAGGTATGAAGACGCTCTTCACCAAGATGAAGGCCACGGAGACCGAATTGGAGAAATCCAAAAGTGTTGTAAGCGAGCTGGAGAAGGAGAACAGCAGTTTCAGGTCCGAGATGAACCAGCTGAAAAGTGACGTAGATTCGCTAAAGACCGAATTACACAGTGTAAATAGTGAGTGTCAGAGATTTCAAACGGAGAACAGCACTCTAAAGGAACAATTGTCGGCCAAAGGTGATGGCCAGGAAATTGAACTGAAACAGCTGCAGACCAGCAACAAAAAGCTGGAAATGCAGTTGAGAGAGTCTCAAGAGAGCTTAGAGGAATACTTGATATTGCTACAAGAGGAGAAGGTGTCTAAGAAATCGTTGACGCTTGAGATAAGCGATTACAAACACAAGCTCGAAAGCTCGCAGAAGGAGAAGGAAGACGTGGTGGCCCAGCAGAAGGCGTTGGAAAGCCAGATCACCGAGTTGAAGAGCCAGGTGGAATCTTCAACCAAGGAGAAAAAACAACAGGAAGACAAGCTGATGTCCGAAATCGAAAGCAAGCTGACCCAAATCTCTCAGCTGGACCAAGAAATGTCGCTCCTGAAGGAACAATTGGACGAGAAGAACAGAGAAGTGCAGGAAATCTCAAGGTTGGAGGAGGAATTGAAGCAGAAACAGCTACAAATAGGAAAATTGAGACATGAAAATATCAAATGTAACGAGCATTTGTCCAAGGCCATGAAGCTACTGAAAAAGAACTCCAACGCCGAAACCGTCGACAGGGAGCTCATTTCTAACTTGTTCATCAATTTCCTCCAGCTGGATCGGGGCGATTCCAAAAAGTTTGAGGTTTTGCAGCTATTGTCCAACTTTCTCAACTGGGACGATGAGAAAAAACGCCATGCCGGGTTATTAGCTGGAAACAGCGTTCCAGGCAAGTCCAAGACAAACTCAGTGGTGGACTCTCCAGCAATGACCACGAGAGGCAGTTTTGTCTCTTTATGGACAGAATTTTTGGAAAAGGAATCTGCTACTGCTCCTTCTAATATAGATGTATAGAAGAATAACCTTTTGTAGATAGTACACATTTTTCTCCAAGCAAAGAGGTGTCAGATGTACGAGTATGTCATAGTGGGTGCGGGTGTTTTTGGGTTGTCCACCGCACTGTCTCTGATTAGGGACTGCGATGTAATCGCGCACACTATCGTTATCTGCGATGTATACGAACCACCATCGGATTGGTCAGCAGCTAACGATTTCAACAAGATAATCAGATGCGAGTACAACAAGAAGATGTACACCAGACTGGCCATTGAGGCGTTGCAGATGTGGAGAAATGACCCACTGTTCAGCAAGAGCTATGTGGAATGCGGTAGAGTGCTGGCCACCCCAATGAGTCACGAGGGAAGAATTCAGTACGAACGTGAAGGTATCGCAAATCTGCAGACGTTCAACGAAGGCATGAAGTACCAGTATTGGACAGGTGGTAAGGAGCTAGGAGAGCTGTTTGCAGCGTTCAAGAACAATCGGATACCGCAGGATAAGGAGGTTAAATGGAACCCTGAAAGCGGTATCGGCTTATCTGCACAGACACTGGAAGACGTCTACCAGTATCTGAAAAAAGCAGGAGTGCATTTCAGGTTTGGGGAGCAAGGCAAGGTTGTTTCAGTGAAGGAGGGTGAGGTTATCACGGCAGATGGCGAGAGCGTGAGAGGATCTAATGTACTGATTTCGTCAGGAGCAAATACTGGTAAGTTAATCAATTTACACAATCAACAATCAGCAACGGGGTTATTTGTAACCCATATCCAGCTGACACAGGAAGAGTACGAGAAGTACAAAGACATCCCTGTTATATTTGATGGTGACATGGGATATTTCTTCCAACCCGATAAGAAGTCCAGAAAAATGAAGATCTGTTTGAATGGCGGCGGTATCAAGCGCACTGTGAAGTCGGATTTCCCCAACGAAAGTCCAGTATCGCTACCGAGATTCCAGTCAGAATGTGCCACCGACACAATTCCAAGAGAGAGAGTCGGAGAGGTACACGATATGCTGAGACAATACATTCCTGAGCTGGCCGATCACCCATTGATCGATCACAAGATTTGCTGGATTGCAGACACAGTAGGAATGCATTTTCTGATTGACGAGTCTTTGGACCTACCTAAGGTGTTTGTTGCCACAGGAGACTCTGGCCATGGATACAAATTCTTCCCGAACATTGGGAGATACATTGCTCAGAGGATGCTCGGGACGCTGGAGGACACGGAGATGGCAGAATGCTGGTCATGGAAAGATCGTCGAGACGAGCCCATGGTGGATCCTGCGCAGAACAAATGGAGGGTCACAAAAGGAACGAGGGACATTAGTGAGATTGATTTCTATTGAGCTGAGCGGCTGTGATTTCGATTGGCATGAGCGAAGGACTAATAGTGCCAAGGACAGCTTTTGAAGCTTCCCGTCTTTTCTTACTAACAGATGGATGGCCACAAAAGGAACAAGAGAGCGAAGTCGATTTCTACCGATGAGCTTTCCCCTGATGAAATTGGTCTATCTATAAGTGTATTACATGTATATATCTACTTGCCACTACGTTTTCAGCTCTCCAAAATCCCAGGGGATGTCCGAGGGGAGGTAAAAAGGAGGGAGAGACACCAGCGAAATTGACGTCTACCGAAAGGCAAATCCATTAACAAGACTACCGAAAGGAACTACTTGACATGAGCGATATCCATGAGATTAGTCTATAAATGTGCAAACCGTCTATAGCGAAATCGAAATGTGTTTACGATTGCATCTGCGTCTCTTCCAATACACTCGATTTGGCACACAGAAGGAACGAGAGACGCCAGCAAATTTAATTTATAATTAATTGCTGTCTATACTTTTAATACTTACAATTGTTTCTGTTGCTCCCCCGGGGAATTAACATCTTTTCGACAAAAACAATAGGAGGGGAGAACAAGAGATACGAGCAAAATCCATATCTGGCGAGCTCGACTGCTCTACGCTGACTAGGATTAGGATTAGTCTATACATTCTACTAGGTGATAGATGTATTATTGCGCCTACTACGCGATAAATGTATTAAATCAGCCTTTTGCGTTAATATAACGTTATAATAGCAGCACAAGAACCTATTGCGTCTGTTGCTGCTCCTCCGGGGCACACAACTAAATGAAGGAACGAACAAGAGATGCGAGCAAACTCGGTACCTCGCGATCTCAACTCTATACTGACGAAATTAGTCTACAGTCTAGTATATTGACGAAATTAGTCTATAAATGTATTATATGAGTCCGTCTGCTGAGCTATAAATGCATTCATTAGTCTATTGCATCTGCAACGTTATAAATGCATTGGTCTATTGGGTCTGCTGCGCATCCCCATTGGCCTCGGCATTCGCCTCAGCCGCCGCCGCGGCCAACCTTCTCTTCTCTGCCTTCTGCTTCAACACCTCGTCCCTTCTGGCCATGCCCTCCTGGATCTTGCGCGCCTTTCGCTCCTCCTTCGTTTCCACATGAGCCTGCTCGGCCGGTTTTGCCAAGACTATCTCCGTGTTTATCTTATCGTAGAGCAGCTGTGTTTTGCGCTCATTTTCGAGAAACCTGTCGTGGGCCAGCTTGGTGAGGATGCGGATGTAGTTGGCGTCGACGAGCGGCACCACGCGGCCGTCGGCCTCGTTGTAGACCCCGATCGGGACGTCGAGACTGAGCGACGTGCGGATCGCGACGTTGTTGTTGGACCCGATGCCCGACTCTCTGAACCCGCAGCCCATGGCCGTGGAGTAGAGTCGCGCGGCGATGTGCGCGTTCTGGCACTTGACGTGGAAGATCACGGGCTCGAACTTGAACAGCACGTATCTGGTGTGCGGGCCCAGCTCGGGCACGCCCCCGTCGCCGTCGCCGGCCAGCGTCTCGGCCGCAGCCCCGGCCATAGGGAATTTATCCCCGGCCCACCAGTCCTGCAGCTGCGACTTGTCGTGTGTCACAAACAGCCAGTGGCCGCCGTTGCCCTTGGCGCCGATCTGCGTCGAGCCCTGCTTGCTGCCCTCCACAAACACCGACACGCGGCCCGAGCACGACGACGTGGTGACCAGCTCGCGGTGCGCGTTGACCAGCGCGATCAGCGGCCAGCACAGCACGTCGATCGAGCCCTTGGGCGACTGGTCGTGGCCGTCGTTCTGCGCGATCTCCCGCAGGATGTGCGCCTTCTTCTGCTCAAAGTCCATGACCTATGACAGCACACGGTGTCGCGGCGATGACGCTTAGTTGCCCTTTTTTTGTTGCCCTTTTTTTGCCTTTCCACCGAAAAGACGTGGCGCAGGGCGCAAACAAAGAAATGATGCGTGGCGCAGGCGGTGGAAAGGAAGCTCAGCTGTCAAAAAAGGTTGACCCTGTCGGAAAGGTATAAAAGGGAAGGCGTCCCCAGGGAGAGAGAGATAACAACTAGGGAGAGCAGCAACAAACAGCAATGGTTTACACTGCAATCGACATTGACCAAGAAGAACGCGACTTCCAGAAGGAGGTCGACGAAGTGAACAGATGGTGGGCTGAGCCAAGATGGGCCGGCGTCAAGAGACCATACACCGCAGAAGAGATCGTGAAGAGAAGATCCACGCTCATCAACCCCAACGCATCGGACGCCATGGCCAGAAAGGCCTACGACTTGATCGCCGAGCACCACAAGAACGGGACCGCGTCCTTCACCTTCGGTGCCTTGGACCCTATCCACGTCGCTCAGATGGCCAAGTACTTGGACACCGTCTACGTGTCTGGGTGGCAATGTTCTTCCACTGCCTCGACCTCCAACGAGCCTTCCCCAGATTTGGCCGACTATCCTATGGACACCGTTCCTAACAAGGTCCAGCACTTGTTCTATGCTCAGCTCTTCCACGACAGAAAGCAGAGGCAGGAGAGATTCTCGCTCTCCAAGGAGGAGAGATCCAAGTTGAACTTCATCGACTTCATGAGACCAATCATCGCCGACGGTGACACCGGTCACGGTGGTACCACTGCCATCTTCAAGTTGACCAAGATGTTCATCGAAAACGGGGCTGCCGGTATCCACATCGAAGATCAGGCCGCCGGTACCAAGAAGTGTGGCCACATGGGTGGTAAGGTCTTGGTCCCAATCCAGGAGCACATCAACAGATTGATCTGCATCAGAACCTCCGCCGATGTCTTCAGATCCTCGCTTTTGATCGTCGCCAGAACCGACTCCGAAGCCGCCACCTTGATCACCTCCACCATCGACAACAGAGACCACTACTTCATCCAGGGTGCCACCAACGCCGACATCGAGCCTTTGGTCGACGTCATGAACAAGGCCGAATTGAACGGTGCCTACGGTTCTGAATTGGAGCAAATCGAAGCCCAATGGATCAAGGACGCCGGTGTCATGCTCTTCCACGAGGCTGTCGAACAGGCCATCAACAAGGACTCCAACATCTCCGACAAGGCCGCTGCCCTCAAGAAGTTCGCCGACGTCGTCACCCCATTGTCTGGCCACTCCAACTCCGAAGCCAGAGCCTTGGCCAAGGAAATCTTGGGCTACGATGTCTCCTTCAACTGGGACAAGCCTAGAGTCAGAGAAGGTTACTACAGATACATGGGTGGTACCAAGTGTGCCATCAACAGAGCCAGAGCCTTTGCTCCTTACTGTGACATGGTCTGGATGGAAACCAAGTTGCCAATCTACGAACAAGCTAAGGAATTCGCCGAGGGTGTCAAGGAAGTCTACCCAGACAAGTGGTTGTCCTACAACTTGTCTCCTTCTTTCAACTGGAACTCTGCCATGACTCCTCAAGAACAGGAGACTTACATTCCAAGATTGGCCAAGCTGGGTTTCTGCTGGCAATTCATCACCTTGGCCGGTTTGCACACCACTGCTTTGGCTGTCGACAACTTTGCCAGAGACTTTGCTAAGATCGGTATGAGAGCCTACGGCCAAAACATCCAGGCCAAGGAAATTGAATCCGGTGTTGAAGTTGTCAAGCACCAAAAATGGTCTGGTGCCGAGTACGTTGACTCTATTGTCAAGCTTGTGACCGGTGGTGTTTCTTCTACTTCTGCTATGGGTGCTGGTGTCACCGAAACACAATTCAAATAATTCCTCTGGTTCTCTCTACCATGATAGCATATTCATTTATACTTCATTTTTATGTTTTCTTATATTGTAATGAAAAAAGTCTTACATTTCAAAAGACCAACGGTCGGTGCTGAGCACATCGCCAGCATCAACAATAAATAAAGATCCTGGGGCTTAGTCTGATAACAAATCGTTCCTGGCTGAAGAAGCCATTTTCTTCTCACTGCAATGTCCAACGTGGAAAGCCTGAACCTTGATCCCATTGCATGCTATTCCATTGGGCAAAACCGGGTTGTTGGCCAGATTCAAATGCGTCCAGCCACTAAAAGGACCCTGTTCAAAAGGACTCAAGATGACGACATCTGTTCCTTTGTGGGTGAGTTGAACATCAGGAAGAACCAATTGTGGCACAATGTTTTGTTCTTCAAGTACGAAAAAAGGTTCAAGCTTGGACAGCTCAACACCATTGACTTTGAGTTTCCATGTCACGACATGTATTTGCCGTCGAGCTTCAGGTTTGGAAACCCCAAATCTACTGGTGTCGAGGTAAGTTACCGTATAGAGACGAGTAAGAATACATGGGAATTGAATTACCAGGGGAAAACTATGGAATACTTTGGTCTGGATAGTGACTTTCTATGGTATGATATACCTCTTGGAAGGCTTGCGATTAAGAAATATTTCAACATTTGCGAGCCGCTTGAAACTCAGATACAGATAATCACAGAGAAAGGCAAAGTGAGCACCATACAGCTAAAACTAGATGCCAAAGTAACTTCAACAGCAGGAGGATTGCAGACTGTGGACCGCCATTCTGAGGTTTTTGAAACCATCGATTGGATGAACCAAAAGGAACTCACTCTCATGGAAATTCACAAGTCACCTATTTTATGCGACTGTTCTATTCTAGGGGTGTATGCTGTGGAAACAGCAATCTCAGCTATGGTAGGCTTAGAAGGAATAGGCGAAGAGCTGTGGGTTCACACTGGGGCCAAGTTCGATTATCTAATTGAAGAGAGAACTCCACCAAGTTACTTCAACAACGAAAAGGCTGAGAAAAAAAAGCTCACAGACCATTTACAGCCACCAGCACCAGCATCACCACAATTGCAATCGCAAGTGAACCTGCATGAGCAGTCACAACAAAACCATGGCCAATTGCCCGACTACGATTTGGAGCAACCCCCTTCAGCGCCTCCTCCAGCATATAAAGATCAATGGTGATGAGATTGAAATCTGAAGCTGTCTTGCTTCGAGCTTGAAACGTGGTTCCAATAAACAGATCATGTCTATTGACTACAGAACTCAAATTATCAATTAAAATAAGAATTAAAAACTCGCTACTAATATACAAATCACTCTTTTATACTACAAATAATCCTCTGGAGATTAAGTCATTAACTCGCCAAATCTAGAGTCGTCCTTTTGGTTGACATAATATCTCTCTTCGTCCATATATTTGTTGACCTTGGATTCCTTTTTCAATTTATCAAACAATTCGGCCTCCTTGTCGTCGGTCATGTTCTGGATGTCAGGGGGGATTTCCTGCATTTGAACGGAGGGCGCCTGGTTCAAATACCGCAAGTTCTCCATCAACTGACTATTTAAGTTTTCCAAATACTTTTTAGTATTTTTGTTCTCAAATCTGTCACCTAAGTTAGGATGCAAAGAATAGTCTGGTTCAAACCAAGATCTGTAAGGCAGACTTTCTGGTAATTTCGAGTCCAAGTCCGTGTTAGTCAAAACAGAAGTCTCGTAGCACCACAATCTACTGACGTTTCTCGGCGTGTAACCGCCACCACCCAAGACCAACATGGGTATTCCAAAAGACTTGATGAACTTCACACACTCACCATGAGCCTTAATGTTCAAATTAAAGCAGCCAAGCCTATCGTGGCCAATGGAGTCGGCCCCACATTGTTGGATAATAGCCGTTGGTCTAAATTTCGCGATGACGGGTTCCATGACTGATTTGAACAGTCTGACGTAACTATCGTCGTCTATACCGTCCTGCAATGGAACATTCAATGCAAAGTGTTTACCACCACCAACACCGACCTCGTCGTAGTTACCCGTGCCCGGGAAAAAGTTGCCGTCGTACTTGTGGAAGGAGACTGTCATCACCCTGTCTGTGAGATAGAACGCCTCCTGTACCCCATCTCCGTGGTGCAAATCAATGTCGATGTAGAGAACGCGCGGATGAACACGCAAAAGGTTAAGAATGGCTAACACGATGTCGTTCACATAGCAGAACCCGCTCGGCTCGTACTTCTTAGCATGGTGCAACCCCCCGGACCAGTTGATGGCAATGTCCGACATGTTCGAGACTAGTTTCCGAGACGCATCTAGTGACGCGCCCGCATAGTACTGACAGTAGTCGTACATGCCGTCAAACACAGGACAGTCGTCTCCGATGTTGAACTTCCTGAGGTCGTCAGCCATTTTTGACGCATTCTGCGGCGTGATTCTGTTGAGGAAATCGATGTAGTCTTCCGAATGGAACGTCGCGAGCTCCTCGCGCGTCGCGCGTCGCGTCTCGTAGAGATCCATCTGGTTGTGCAGACCGTACCCCGAGACCAAGTGGTCCGTCAACATCAAACGGAAGGGCTTCATAGGGTGCATCACCCCGTAATGGTACTGCGAGACGGCGGGGTTGAAATGGTACGACACGTTCGACCGCGCGCTCTGCACCCCCAGCGGTGTGTGGCGCTTCGTCTTCGCGTCTGTCTGAAAGGTGGCCTCGTCGAGCCACGACATGTCAGTTAAGAGAAGAAACAAGGACTGAAGACTAAAAGGGAGACTGAAAAAAGTAGTCGTCAATTACGTAAGTAGTCTGAGACTACTATTTGCCACCCTCTTCTTCATTTAAAGCTGCAATGTCTGCCGGGTTCGACCGCCACATCACTGTCTTCTCGCCCGAGGGGCGTCTTTTTCAGGTCGAGTACGCCTTTAAGGCTGTGACACAGGCCAATCTCACGTCGTTGGCTCTTGTGGGCGCCGACTGCGCCGTTTTTGTGTCGCAGAAGAAGGTGGCCGACAAACTCATTGACGCGGCCTCCGTGTCCTACATCTTCCCGATCTCGCAGCACGTAGGTATGCTTGCGACCGGCTCAATTGCGGACGCGCGCTCTTTGGCCACTAGAGCCAGAACCGAGGCCGCAGAATACAAGTACAAATACGGCTACGAGATGCCAGTGGACGTTCTCGCCAAGCGTATGGCCAATTTGGCCCAGATCTACACACAGCGCGCCTACATGCGTCCAATGGGTGTTGCGTTGACGTTTATTGCCTGCGACGACGAGCAGGGACCCTCTCTCTTGAAAACAGACCCTGCAGGCTATTATTCCAAGGCCAAGGCGGTCTCCACGGGCCCAAAGCAGACCGAGGTGCTCACTGCGTTAGAGAGAGAATACAAGAAGTTGCAGAAGCAAGACGAGACCGTGGACGTCGTTTGCCAGGGTGACTGGAAACGCGTTGTCGAATATGCTATAACATCCTTATCTAACGCTCTAGGCTCCGAGTTCAGAAAAAACGATCTAGAAATCGGGCTGGCCACTAAGGACGAGTTCAAGGTTCTCTCAGTCGACGAGATTGATGAAAGATTGATCTCAATTGCTGAACAGGATTAGAGACTTACTTATGTATACAAAATGTCCTTCTTCTAATATATAATGATAATTTTAAGGTATCTGTTTTCTCATTCTCCTAAAACACATAAGGAATGAAAAGGTATGGACATTCCTTTTCATATGTTTCCCAATCTTTTCCGTACTTAGCTCTGCACTTATGTAAATCTCTGTTGGCTCTGTGAATCAACACGACAAAGAAGAATACTGGGAAAAACCATGGGAAGATGGAGTTGAACCCACAAATCAAGGCCCATGTACATGATTGGACCCAATCGGCGGTGTAGTTAATCTTTCTGGCGTATTTGACCCACCCATCAATTAACAATGTGGACCCGTTGGCACATTTCATGTACTTTGGATTTTTCAGAACTTGATATGGTAAGAATGGGAAGGACTTTCTAATTTCGGTATCACCGTTCATAATCTTTCTAAATGAGTTCTTTTGGCCATTGGTGGTATCAAAGAAGTAGTAAGCAATCAGTAATAACGCAACACACATTGCAATGTACCAAGATGGCTTAGCATATTCGCTAGGTTCATGGTAGTAGAGGTAGAGAGCACCTTGACAGTAGGAATATGGAACACCTGCAATATTCCAGAAGATAAGCATAAACCCAAACTTTTCGTATGCCATATCCCAAGTTGGAACAATCAATTCTTCACCCTTGGAACAAGCATTGGCATATAAGTAATAACAAAGAAACAAAAACAAAGCCTCTGGGGAAACCTTACCATATGTTTCGTACTGCTTCAAGACTAAACCCAGCCCTAAGAAAAACAAGGTGAACCATGGTAATCTCACTTCGAAGAACATCTTCAAGTCAATAATACCAATTCTCGGATTCAATGGTGCACCCATGAAGAAGTCATAGATGTGGTTACCTGACATTCTGTGGTAATCCTTAGAAATCAACATGGTGTATAAATATAACCCGATGGAGAATGCAAACCCGTAGAAGATGGCAACAGTCATGATCTCACCAAAATTGTCCAAAATGTAATATATCTTGAAGACGTCGGTGAAATGTAAAACTAAGGCACCGACAATGGATGTGTAGAAGGTGAAATAGGCATTGTTGTAATATGGCAACTTCTTGTCCTTCAGATGCTTCAATGGTAACCCATGGGTCCAAATACCAGGCAATGTAACATAGAAGATACCCTGGATCAAGATAAACAAGGAGAAAACAATAAATGAATACTGACTTGGGTATGCATAATCCCAGAAATAGTCGATCATTTCCTGGATGAAATTCGACCAGCTTTGGCCCTCTCTTGGCCATGCAGCTGAGCCGCCATAAAATAATTGGGAAATCCACATATAGTACATCAAAAGTGGAAAACCAATCATCATCCCCAAAGCACCAGCAGGTCCACCAAATTCGTACGCGGTGGCCGACTGTTCGTACTGTCCAGATGTGTCGGCCCCTCTGGCAACAACTGGAGCCTCTTTCTTCGCCGCGGAACTCATTTTTTACCTAAGAAGAAAAAGTGATCTCGATTTCTTGCCATCTCGTTCCCCTCGTTTGAGAAATTTCAACTCTCTATTCTTTGCTTTCTAAACGACTTAAAAATGTACAAGATTGAAATCTATATTTAGAAATTTGGAGCCCCTGATTGTGGTGTTTCGGTAGTTTGGAAGCCTCGTATTGCCTTGTGTCTGATTTGTTGATCATTGGTGGCTTTCTAGGATAGCCTGGAAAAAGAACTTTTTTCTGCTTTCTTGCGGAGGTATTTCATATACTTATCGTAATAGATAAACGGAAATACATATTATATAACTCAGAGCATTCCATAGAAGTTGGTTTACTTATTCACAGAGTTAGCTCAGGAAAAGAAAATAAGAGGATTGAAAAGATTATTTAGTTCTACTCTCTTTGCCACTGTTTAAAAGAACTACAGAAACACTGCTTGTGATTATGCTTTAGACCAATAGCAATCAGATGCTTGCCTTTAAGTTGAAACCAACATCGTACCATTAAAAAAATGTTTATTTTTGTTCATTCATCAGCAAAAACAATTCCATTCTTTATTCAAAGCACAAGCTTTCTGAAACTCAACCATGACACTTAAATTTTACCTATTATAAAACTAGTTGCTTGGAATTAATCCGCCTTAATAAACTCTCATGACTCTTACCCTTTAGCAAGTTGTCTTTAACATTAAAAGGAGCTACACAAAAATTGGTTCTTTGTTTGTGACATAAAAGCGTAAAAAAAGTTAGAAGGCACAAATGGCAGTTTGGCCGAGTGGTCTAAGGCGTCAGGTTAAGGTCCTGATCTCTTCGGAGGCGAGGGTTCGAACCCCTCAGCTGTCATTATTTTTTATTTTTTGTATTTATGAAGCTTTCATGAAAACAATACTTCTCATGAAACTTAACATACTATAATTTTTCTGTAGTTCTACATAAATAAATAACTCCTAATTATTCAAAAGCCTTCCCTAAAATACCTGGATTGGAATCAACAATAGTCTTAACTTTAGCAACAATCTCTTTCGAAGACAAAATTGATTTCTTATCACTCAAATCCGAACCAATCCCATTAATCTTGACCCCTGGTGATTTATCAAATCCTGCCATGGTGAAAATTTTGTAAACACCACTAGGAATAACACTCATATCGTCATTGTTTTGAATCATTTCATGGATAACTTCAATAGCTAAAAATTGGGATTGCTCAAACCCATTATTTTGATTAATTAATGAAAATGGTGTTGGCTTTACCACTTCAATACATTGATACAAAATATTTGGAGTCAAAACTGTTGCCAAGTTGTGTGTATCCATTTTGGATCCAGAATTACCGTCACCTTCTTCCAAATATGCAAAAGTTGCAACCCATGCCAAGAATGATAGTAATACCTCTGCTAAATCTCTATTAGCCTTAGGTAGTAATGAATAGGCAATTTTCAAGATCTTTTCCTTTTTCAATGATTCTGCAGAGGCTTCCGTTGCTGAGCCCCCCTGACTTAAAATAAAAATATCATACAATTTAAAAGTCATCAACGGATCAGGTAAATCTCTCAAAAATTTCTTCAAGATAGCTGCTAGTTGAATTGGCGTTTCTTCACTCAATTTCATTTTTTGAAGGACCGCATCTGGTTTACCATGTTTACCATCAAGTTCTTCAACTAAGGTTCTCAATCTCTTGATGTTACCATTCAATCTGAAAACCCCTTCTGCACTCAAATTTTGCTTTTTCATTGCATGTATTAATTCATCAACTAACGAAGGAATTCTTAATCTTGATTCACCAACACCTAAATCACTATCAGTACCATAATTTTTAACAACAGTTTCCAATGGAGAACCAAATACACCATTACCGGTAACAGATGTAGTGGCAGATCCAGATTTAAACTCTTTGGTATTTGATGTGTTGCGTTCTTTATCCTTTGAACCAAACAGCTTACCCCAAAATGAACTAGAAGACGAGCTCTTTTTTGTTTCTGCAACTATTGAGAGACAGTTCTCCAAACTTATGTTGTATTGATCTTTCAGAAGGTCATATAATACAAAAGCGCTAATATGGCGAATATAATCATGTCCAATTGCGTTCAGATCAGAATATCTTCTGACTGGCTCTAATTTTGTTTCCTTGTCGTTATTATTATCATTATCTATCTGTTCTAATGGGGTGTTATCGTTATCATTCAAAACCTTTGGCTTTTCTTTAAATGTATTTTCATGTTTATTCACGGATTTAGATTTTGGTAAGTTGGCAAACGCAGGTGAGAAATTCCTTTTTTGATATCTAAAGGCATTAGGCCTGTACTCTCTAGCTTGTTCAGTTGAAACAATCCTTGGAATATCATCAAGTGTCAGTGATTTTTCATTCAAAAGCATCTTGGAAGTCATTAGAGCATTTGCAGTGGGTATACCATCAACTTGAATATTAATGCCTTGCTTATTAGTGGATGAAGCCGCAGATCCATGTCTACTCAAATATCTCTTGGTGCTGTTCAATCTACCCAATTTGTCTTCGCCATCACTGGCGGTATTTGCATCTTGAGAGACTCCAGCTGCATTACCAACAGGCGCACCCACCACTTTGAACTTTTGGATTTCTTGATTCGCATTTTGCAGTTCTCTACCTTCTCTGATAGATCTTCTTCTAGTTATATCATTGACTTGTTTATCGTAATCGTCATTGATTAATAATGACTTTTTAGGAGTCTCAGCTTGTGACTTAGATAATGCAATTCTAGATCTTAAGAGTGCAATCTTCAAAATGAAAACAAGTTGTAATAGTTTAGACACATCTTTAAAACCTGACACAGCATCCACATCCTGAGAAGCACATGAAGCACACAATACAGCGTTTTTATTAACGTTGAACCCAATTTCTTTCAAAGAATCAGTAGGTTGAATACTTCTTCGACATTTGCTACAGCTCAAACAAGAAAAATGCCATCTTTTGTTAACAGGTGTTCCACCGATGTTACCATACCAAGCAGCACAACCTTCTTCAATACTTTTATGACACGATTCGCAAGAATCTTTGGTTCTTGGGGTCATACCTTCTAGATATGGGAACTTCGATGTCTCATTTCTATTCACCTTGGAGCTTAATGAGATTTCCCTCAGAAAAATATCAGTAGGTCTAACCGAGTTTGCCAGTTTGTTGGCCTCTAGCACCATTAAAATTCCTGTCCTTGAAATCAATTTGATATAATGAGCAAGTGCTGATATTAATGACAACAAATCCTGTGAGTTTTTAGTGTCATTTAGTTTTTCAGGTGTAATTTCTCTAGAAAACGTCAAATAATGCAGTATCTTTGATGATAACAGTCTTGGCTCTGTATTAAGTTGAATGTTGTTCTTATTTGAATCATCAACGGGTAAGTTAATTCCAATTTTTTTAGTGAACCTTTGGACTGAGTCAATTGCTTTGAACAAGGTTTCAATTTTCAGAACCAAGTGTGCTGCGCAAGCAATTGCTCTATCTTTTTCAAAAGTGGTGGCAGAATGAAGCATCTCTGAGATGCAATAAGCACAGGACTCTTCGAATTCCGAGAGAGTGCACCAAATATCTACCGTTAATTTTTCCAGGGAGTTTTCTGCTTTCAATAAAGCATCAGAGCTTTTTGAATTACGAACATTGTCAAGTGATTTCAAACCCAGACCCACATAGTCAACTGTGATATCAATATTCCAGAACTTATGAACCATAAAACATTCAGGATGCCACTGTTGGTCAATATCGCCTCTGTGAAGTTCGACATATTGCTTCAAAATGGCAGAATGACACCCTGCACACTTGAAAGCGTATAATTGGGAATAGTGATAGTGACAGTAGATCTTATCATTGTTGGAATAGTAGTCATCTGAGTCAAACAGCTTGTGACAGATATCGCAATAGAAATGTTCAGGGTGGTATTTATGTCCGAGAGCCGTTATATAGGAACCTCTGATGGCAGAATCGCACAGATAGCAAATGACATCCAATCGTTTGAAGTAATCGTATTCACAAAGGGGAGAAGCTACCAATTTGTTGGGATCTACAGACGAGGGCAGATCCATTGAGAAAAATTTATTGTAGCATTGCTTACCACAGTCGTAACAGGTGAAGCAGTCCACATGGTACACAGCGTCCAACGCGCGCACCAAGTTCCCGATAATGGGCTTCTGACACTTGCTACAAATTTTCTGTTTCCTTGGCCTCTGTGTTGACATCAGGTCGCTGCTGCTATTTTTAGACGCCGAGCCCAGCGATCTGACCACCTCATTAGCGCCAGAGCTCGCTAGACTATCCTTGGTCCCATTCTGGAGCGCCATCGAGGAGTTTTGGTCCGAGACATAATTGTTGCCGCTCGTGTTATGGTATGACGCGGCCGCTGATTTGCTCGGAGACCCTCCTGGAACTGCAAGGTTGTGATACAAATGCCCGTGCGACACTCTGGGGCTATCTGCGTTTTCTGGAGTCGCCATATGACACGTAACACTGTCTTCTGATGCGTTACAGAAAGAAGAATCGCACTGACAATAACAAACGGTTTTTTTAACCCTGTTGCAACAAAAATAGAACTCTTCACATTTGGCTACTGAAATTTCAAATTACAATTTGGCCCTCCGGGGCTCATTTCGCAAGCCAGTTTGAGCATCACGAACTGTGTGTATAGAGACAAATATTAATGATACAAAGTAAATACAAGTAAAAGCACCACAAAATTAAGCAAACGGCACGGAGTCTACTATTTCGCTGTCGTCATCGAAGTTAGAGTGGAAATGGTCTCCAAACAGATCAATCTCTGTGGCCTCCATCGAGCGCTCCATATGCCAGATACGCTGCAATTTCTTGAGTGATAGTTCACCAGAACCCACCCCCAGACGGATCAGCCCCACAAAGCAGCATTCGATAACGACTTTCTGCTCAGGAGTCAAACAGCAGAGCCCACAGATGTATAGCGGCCATTGGACCATCACCAGTCGCCGGTCGATGTTGTAGTTGAGGAACTCGCCGTAGTCGAAGTTCGTCGGCCAGTTGTCGCCTTGGTTGTACCTTTCGGCCAATGCGGACGGGGTGCTGTACCCAGAACTGTTCAGATCGTATTTGCTTCTTCTCCAGGACACAACAGACGCAAGACTGCCCAACATGCGATCGACGCTGTCCCTCACAAAATAAGAGTTCACGTCCATGCTCCGACTCACCACTAATCTGAGTAAAGACGCATCTGCAAAAAGCTGCTGTGAGAGATCAATCCACGAATAGTAATTCCCATCAGACGCTTTGATGTAATTGGACGGAATCACGTCCTGTCTCGGGCTGTCAGACGCATTGTTCGGATGCAGAGGATGGTCATGCGGTATGTGGTATGGAGATTGGTTGTTGATGTATTTGAAATCGCGCGCCTTCTGGATTTTAGCCAATAGCTTCAACACAAAGGCCGAGTCCACCTCAAGGTTTTCAGAAGAGCTTCTGGAGATGACGCCTTTCAAATGGTTCATATCGTTGATTGTTATAGGCTTTCCGTCGTGGACTGAAATCATGGTTCGGATACATTCGTGGCCATAGACGAGATCGTTGAAAACCTCAATCATACATTCATCATACCCCAAATACATGTTAAAATACCACTGATCGTTGCACTTGACAGAGAACCCGAATTCACGCATAGCCTGGAAAACCGGAGAATTCTCGGTCGTGGATAGCAAAACAGGTAGGAAAGTATCCATTTCCTCAAATGAATGAATCGTACCACCATTGGGCGAACTTAAAGCAGCTAAAACCTCCATGGCATAGAACCAGAGCCACACAATAACCAACTCGATAGAACACTCCCTTTTCTTTTCTTCTCCACCCCATTTAATATAATTCACTAGCAAATCTCGAGCGCCGTTCAAATGATCACGCCATTGACCACCCTTCAAGCCGGAAAAATCTGACGCCAAAATGAGAATAGTCAACAACAGCGACTCGATGTTGTTCAATGTTTGTTCTTTGCTCAGCAAAATGGTTTCCAGTGATTGTAAGCAGGAAGAAAGATAGTACGATCTAAACTTCATATGATACTGGAATCTTGCTTCATTTTCAAAAATCAAAGTTTTCAAAGTATTCTCTGGATCACCCTTTTGCTCTTTGAGATCTCTTAGCTTTTGCTCAACTTGATATGCTTCATATTTGGCAGCTATTGCTAAAATGGCATATAGCAAATGTGATGAATTTCGAGATTGGCTCAAAAACGTATTAATATATGCGTTGTTAATGTAAGAGGTGCTGAAAGGTAGCAAGTTTAAATGGATGTGCGTGAAGAAGATTTTCAGGTACTTATACTGAGTTGAGTCTATGCTGAGATTGAAATAGGTGGCTAAAGATTTTTCAGAATACCCAGTGATGGTGCTATTTAACACCCTAACATAATCAAACTTGAGTTCAGAACCTGCATCCCCGGAAGGGCATGGATATGCCTTTAAACCAACAGAGCGTATGATATCCGTACTGCTTTTATATGGGATGGACTCATTTGAACCGGCTTGCGTATCTATTCCAGTGCTTTCTTTAACCAATGCCTTGAAACCATTTATTGATGTGTTAATTGTGTTGATGTACTTGTTGTTATCCTCTGGTTTTGTTAAAGGTGACACTCCGTGGCAAAGAAAATCATTTGTATTATTGTTATTAACCGAATTTGCTCCCTTTTGTGGGCTTTGAGGTACCAAATTAGCCTGAAATGTAACAGGAACGTCAGGTAGTAAAAGCTCACCGTTTGAACTCAATTGCATATTCTCCATATCAAATCCTGCAAAGAACCCATTTAAATCAGAAATTAAGTTGGATGCCCCGTCAAATAACGTATCTTCGAGCTGATGGTTAGCGACTCCTGAATTGTCCGACACAATAGGATTGTAAATCTGGATATTGTCCAAGGGAGAGGTGAAGAATTGCGTATCACCACCCTGTGGTTGCAAGGACGGAAGGTCCTGAGCTCTATTTTGAACTAGCAAAGGAGGGTTATCAATAAACGGATCAACAACAATTTTGTTTTTCGTATGCTCTTTCACAGTGAAATCAGTGTCTTCTATCTTTACGTTTGCCATACGCGGCCCTCTTTTAGTACTGTTATTCACTGTGAATGTTCTAGCTGATGCGAATTTATAAGTTTTCCCGTAAACACATTCTTTGTTTGACTTGATGCACCTCAAACATGAAGGTTTCGCCTCGTCACACTTCGCCTTTCTCTTCTTGCAGTTGTAGCATCCGCCACGCGAGTGCAGTCGCTTTTTTTTGACTTCCATGCACGAAGCCAAGGAAAAACCGTTAAGTCTCGGCATGATTCACTAGCGGATCTTTTAACCAGAAAAGGAAATTATGGCTGCTCAGCAATTGGCTCAGCAGATTTCAACGTTCAATTAATCAAATACTATATAAAATCCATACAAAAAACAAAATTTACACTTCTGGGTTAGGAATTCTTCTAAAGCAGGCAATATATTTGCTACCGTTGTTTCTCGAGACTTTCTTACCCTCCTCAGTAGCGTTGGTCATGATTTCAACACATTCGTCCGCAGCTTCTTCTTCTGGTGTCAACCTCTCAAACAATGGGTGCTCCTCGAGATGCGATTTCATCCATTCGTGTAAGTCAAGCACATCTGTGATGGTGTAAATGATACCGCCGTCCTTCAGAACAAAGGCATATTCCGAGAGAAGGGTACGAGTGACAATTCTGGCTTTGTGTTTCCTTTGTTTGAAATGCGGATCAGGGAAACAGAAGAAGATCTTCTCTAACTGCGACTTGTGGAAGAAGTTAGGCAAAAACTTCATGGAGTTAGCTCTGATAACCGAAGCGTTTGTTATACCGTCAGAAGCGCGAAGGGCACGAAGTCTGTCCTGGACATATTCGGTGACCTGGACTCTGATTTCCATACCCAAAATTCTTTTTTCAGGAAACCTGTCCGCAAGAGTCACGGTCAAACCACCGTACCCACACCCAATGTCGGCGATGGTGACAGGAATGTCCCCTGTGAATTCTGCAATCTTGGCTTCTGGATTGCTTTCTAAGATTTTCTCCTTTTCTCCCTCGGTGAGCGGCTGGTACATTTTAGACCAGTCCATCTCGTCTGGTGACACTGGATAGTCAAGCTTGTGATCTGAGAATGGGTTCGAGTGTGCACGCTGTCTGTAGTATCTTTTCTTTGGCAAGGAGGGAGTTTCGTCCTCTGGTCCTGGAGTAGGCGTTGGAACTGGGGTTACAGAAAAACCAACAACTTTCTTTGCATCAGCCTGTGCTTGTCTGTACACGTGTCTCTTCGAGACAGCCTTGGAAATCTTGTCGGTAGACATTTGCGATAGCAGCAAGAAGAGCTGAGAGTGAAAAGTTTCAATATTTTTTTTCTTTTCCCAATTAGGAATTGCTTGATCCATCTGGCTCAGCAACGAACGCGATAATATCTAATACAAAGGCCGAAATATCACTACCTGGAATAGAGAGATGCAGTTGCAGTTGCAGATACCGGCTACAACAGGAGTGTCTGGATTTGCAGCTCTGCCTTTGAATTGGAAACAGATTTTACTATTCAAATTTCTATCAAACTTTTATCCTTTTCAAACCAAGGATAGTTAAGTATATATATACACGGTAAGATTTATCTAATCTTCTTTCTTTTCACCTTCTTCACCCTTTTCCAGCTCGTTCTTCCTGCTTTCCAAGGTCATGGCCAAGGATTGAGAAGCAGCTTCCAAAGTACGAGTGATACCAGCACCACTGGCCATAGCCAAAAGACCAAGCAATTCGGATCTCAATTCTGGCAAGCTCTTCAACTCGGAGAATTCAAGGACCTGTGTTAAGTCAAAGCAGTCTTCACCGACCTTACCACCCAAAATGAAAAGTTTTTCCTTTTGAGACTTCAACACCTTGGCAACATCCTTGACCTTCTTTGGGTCTAAATCCGGGATTAGAATAGCAGCGGTTGGCCCCTTTAAGAGGAACTCCAAAGGATGTCTGATCTTGTTTCTTTTGACCATTCTGTACGCAGCCTTGGAAGCTGGGTCCTCGTGCTTGGATGCACGAAGGAAATGCTTGAACAGGGATCCCTTCAACTTTCTAAATTGAACATCTGGACTCACAGCATGCAGCTGTTTTCTGATGGCCTCGTTCTCAGTTGAGACTAAGTTATTGTGATGCGCCAATAGGACAATTGAGTTACCTCTCCACATTTGGGTGTAGACATCCATAAGATACGTTTTACGCGAGTCTGCCACCTTCAAGGTGTTTCTCACAGGTGCAGCAGCTGTGGCAAGTGCTCTTCTGAATAGGAGGTTGAACATTGTTAAGCAAACCAGAGCAAACCAATTGGTTACAGTTTCTCACACAGATTCAAGAAATTTTTTTTCGACACTTGAAATTCCAACTGAAACCAATGCTTACGTAATAAATGCTCAGCAGTATCTCTTACTTAAATTGAGTTACCTATATATCAGATGTATAATATCAATAGAGTTCACGATAGCCTCAAGTTAACGTGATTTCATTAATGGTTTCATTTGGATTAGGCTGCAACCTCTGCCACGTGAGAATGCTACCGGATCTTGTATCGACTTCAAACAGTCTTACTCTTCTGCTAGTGCCGCCATAGCCACCGTAGCCGCCCTCTCCAGCTCCACCGCCATAGCACATCCACACGCCATCTTTCTCCTCTGTAGGTTCACCTTTCATACAGTAATCGTTACAATGGTCATGTCCCACAGAAACAAACTTAATACCTAGATCTCTCATAGTAGAGTACATGCCTGTATTGATAGCACCAGCCATCACACCCTCCTTATATGAGCCAATGATTTGGGCGCCTTCCGGTGGTCTATATTCTTGTAAAGGTATATGGAAAAACACCAGCTCGATTGGCTTCATATGTGCCACCTCGTCATGATAGGTTCTGACAGCGTTTATTTGATCTTCTTTAATCCAATCATAGCCACGTACTTTACCTTGTGGGTAAGCATGCGAATCCAGAAAGTACATCACAACTGGCGAAGATTTCGAATTGGATGAAGGAACATCGACAACGTAATTTCCAACACCGCTCAAATCATCTGGTCCAGGTTCTGATAAGGAGTATGGGAGATCCTTCAACAAATTCATCAGTTCTGTGCGGTCTAAGCTTCCACCTTCATCATCGTGGTTACCAAAAACGGCTGCATATGGAATACCTCTGTCTACCATAGGTTTCACGACCTTCAGCAATGCGGTTTCCGAATCCGGACATGCTTCACCGAATATCTGATCACCAGTTAGCACAACAAAGTCTGGATCCTCTAAATCTAAAACCTCATTCACAAAATCCAAGGTGATCATATCAGCTAAGCAATGCTCCAGTTTACCAGGGAAAACGGGCCAGGGATCGGCACATTTCCCATAACCAGTTGAAAAATGAAGATCCGCAAGCTGTAAGATCTTGAACTTGCCATTTGTTTTGACTGAAGGCAGATTTTGTTTTATTTTCTTTGTCATTCTTGGCTTGTAGAAGACATATGCTTCATCATCATATTGATGATAGTCTGTAGCAGCGATGTCCATTTGTGCTCTCGTTTCCAACTTACCCATGGAAGAGGAGATATCTGTAACAGATAAGGGGAAGTTCAAGGATTCCCACCCATTTCTTGGATCGACAGATTGTCTTCCAAATAAAACATTTAAGTCGTTGATTGAAGAAGATGAAATCTTGATACCCTTTTTAATCCAGAGACCATACCCTGCATTAAACCATCCACCATAATTCAAGACTTCAACAGGAGTCAGGTCACCAGAAGTTCCAGCGACCTGCTTGTATACTTTGAACGGAATCATATTTTTAGCTAAATGCTGCTCCAAAGCGGTATTCTGCTTAGCCTTTTGCGCGTTAACGTACGGATTAAAAGTTGCAACATCTTCAACCACTTTAATGCCATGCTTAGCAACAGTATGAACTTCAGTGACAACTTTTGCTAATTTGACTCTACTGAACCAGCGTTTACCCAAGTAGAGATCCTTGTTGATAACAGTAGCATAGAACTTGACATTTCCTGACCCGTCAACATCGTCGACATCAGATTCACTGAGTTTTACATTTTCTGAATCATCAACGACGTCATCAGTGCTGGACTCACCTTCATCTCTTTTGGATGAGGGCTTTCGGCTGGACATCTTCTCTTTCAATTTTCGACTCACTTCCTCTTTAAGTGTGTCGACTTTGGCTTCTTGTTTCGCATACTTGACATTAAAAGAACACTTCTCAAACAAACCCAGGAAATGTGTGCACTCCTTGAAAGCGACATCCGTAAGGATACGAGAATCCTCTTCCCATTCGTTGACAATGTTTTGACCAGTCAGGTTTTCAACTGAGTCAATAATGCGGGCCACGTTCTTTGGGCTTTTCTGCACAAAGATGTATGATCCGCCCAAAACTAACAGAACAAGGAACAATTGAAGCAGACTACGCTTCATCAGCCGGGAGAGACCCCATTTCATGATCCGCTATATAAAGAAGTTATGAATAATTATGTGCTTACGTAAACACGCAACCTAGAATGATCATTTGTTTGGCTGCGGCCTATGACCGCCAGTTTGGAGCAGACCGCCTGCAGTAGTGTTTGGAGCATCATCAATAACACGATGGTGTGGATATCTCACTCGACGGTCATTTGGATCTACGAGCTTGTCCCCAAACACAAGCTTGGCTCCCTTCAATTGTTCATCAAGTTCTGGATCCAACATCTGCCGATGGTTCTCAGTCACTTCTTTGACATGCTCACCTTGCTGAGGTGTTTTACTCGATTCTGAGTCAGACATTGATGTTTTACAAAAGGAAATAGAAACAGTGGCATATTAATGCAGAGGGAGGCTTCATATTTAAAAATATCGTTCCTGGCTTATCGTGTCACGTGACATTTAAAACTACATAGTTATATCAAATGGAGTTGGCCATGAACTTGTGCCCCAACAATTCTGCAGCGCTTCCCCTTGCGCTCCAGTCAATCTCAAACGTTTTCGATAGGAAATCCTGGCAAACCTCACTGCAGTTTGATGGTATAATGGGTTTGGTGTCCAACCCAATTCTGAAAATCGCTTGCATCTGCGTCAGACCAGGAAATGGGTGCTTAGCTGTGAGCATCTCCACAAGAAGGCACCCAAAGGACCAGATATCTGATCTATCAGTATTTGCCTCCTGTTTCACAATCTCAGGTGGCATCCAGTAGGCAGAGCCCTGCAAAGATACTCTTTTAGCAGCTGCACTTTGTTCATCATCGTCACCATCAAGGGCTGCCTTTAATGCATCTGGATCTATTCTCTTTGATATGCCAAAGTCGCTAATTTTAACAATACCGTTGTTATCAATTAATATATTCGCACCCTTGATGTCTCTATGGATGATGTCTTTGGAATGTAAATATTTCAACCCCACAAGTACTTGTCTGGCAAAACTTTTAGCTAATGGCTCCTCAAAAACACCATACATTTTCAACATTGTGTTTACTGACCCACCTGGAATATACTCCAAGAAGATGTTCATTTTTGTTGAATCTGATGAAGAACCTAAGTATCTCACAATATTTTCATGGTTAAGTTCTCTAAGTAACGTCATTTCTTGTTTCAATGCGTCAACCATCAACCCATTACCTGGAGTGATATCAACCTGTTTAACTGCCATTAACTCTCCCGTCAAACCATTGAGTCCAAGGAAAACATAACCGAATGAGCCCTGTCCAATTTTGGCACCTTTATGCCAAACAGTAGGCCCATTATGAACTTCGTTGGTCAAAACCTGCTGCAACTCAACTCTTTCAGCCTCTAATGTTACTCCATAAGTGGCAACGTTTTCGTCATCCAAATCATAATCATAATCATCATCAAAATCGCTTTCATCATCAATCAATTCTATTATACTATTGTTATCAATAGAAACGTGCTTACTGCTTGGTGCTATGCTTGGTGGCCGGCTATATGCAGTATAATAATCATCAATAAGACTGTCGGTTACCGATTCGCGGCTAGATGGAACTGCTTCGGTTTCCTTAATGTCATTCTCTGTGGATAATAAAACATCACCAATTGTTTGATTCATGTTCATCGGAACACCAACACCATAACTAGCCAAACTTAGCATAGACAATCTTTTTGAAAATCCTGAGATATTTGAAAACTGTGAATTTCTATTAGATTTGATAAGGTCATTACCATACCTTGATAGTCGCAGGGAATTCCTAGCCACCTGCTTTAGAGATCCTTTATCAATACCAGGAAAGTAATTACGTAAGTTGGTTGTAATCAATTGACTTGGTGGTCTTTGACCCATAAAACCCTTTATGTCATCGATACCTGCTTTGACTCCTGTCTTTTCATATCTAGAGGTGAGTTTATTGAATGTGTTGACAGCTTCGAGAGAAGGAGTTTGCCCTTCTTGACACAACATCAGCAAACCTTCCTTTGTGGATATTTGGCCAGATTGACTAAGTAGCTTAATTCTTTCTAAGAGTTCGATATCATGTAGCTTTACAGACTTTCTACTTTCATCTATGATGTAAAATGTCCACTCGGATGAAACAAATAGGGAAGAATAGTCATTTCCAAAAACCTGTTTCAGAATTTCCCGTTTAATGGCATCAAATGACACGTTGTCATGGAACTCAATACGAATATCGTGCGAGATACCATCTTCTGTTATTATATCCGCGACAGAAACAACCATAGGTTTTGTTCCCATTTCATTTTCAATTGTCTTGAGTGTTGTGTTTTGGGAATCCAGCACATTTTTCAAAGAAGAGATATCTACATGCGACTTTAGCGTTTCTATTCTCAAAATCTTTACTAGCATTTGTAGCCTTAACCTGTCACCAACAACATTGATACCCATCTCGATAAGGGCTTCTCTATCAAGGGCCATTAGGAGATCTAGAGTAATGTCATTTTCCACAAACAATGGTAAATAGCCTATACAGCCAACACTGGCAAGCATCCTAGACAACTGAGATGTTTCCGCAAGACCCATCGCCATACTTCTATAAAGAAAATGAAACTTTAGCTATACAAGCACTATAAATAGAATCACGAATATTTGTGAATTATGCTCATGAGAAGAACTTCTTAGCAAGCTGTGATTTTATAGACTGCTCCAACAAAATAGCTTTAGATTTTTTTATTTCTGCCCAAAACTTTGTCTTGGATTCATTGTAGCTTAAAGTAATGTCTTGAACGCTGAGATTGGCATCATAAACGTTGGTTTTACAGATTGATCTTAGATAGTTGGCATATAGAGTTCTGTACTTCTCAAAAATGACGAGAGTAGCAGCTTCGAGTAAGTTCTGGAACCGAAAATAGCTGTATAGCTGCTCCGTTTTATATCTTTTATCTAAGGAATCGTCTTTCAAAACGGACTTACTACTAAAGAGAATAAGCTGGCACATTTCATTCATTTCAACGTATTTTGTATTCAACATCTGATCAAAATTGTAAAGCAATTGATATATGGCCTTATTTTGAATGTCAATTTTGTCTACGTACATGCTATGCATTGACTGCATCATATTTTCTTGAAAAAGCTTGGTCTTTGGCGTAGGTGGTGCACCCGTTTTATTTGAGCAACTGATCTCATGTTTCTTATCAAAATCAGAGGTGGAGTTCAAATACCCTCTAGCAATTCCAATATTGGTGGTAGATAAAGTTGCCATTTGGCTAACTTGGCTTTTAATTTTTTCTATCGCTTGGATATATTCACCATACTGTATTTTGAACTCGTTTCTGAAGAGCTTCAAGATTTGATTCTCTAATCTTTCATGATTATGTGATGACATGTATTTGTTCCTCCAATGAAGAGGTAAATCCAAATAAATAGGCTCAACTATTTTTTCTTGTGCTTTGGATGGGTCATAGTAAGTTATCTGAGAGAGTAGCTTCTCAACTGTCGCACCCACGCGAGGACTTTTATCAGCCACAAAGTTGTCAATACAGGTGAGAAAGTTTTGAATTTCAGTAATAGGTGCATTAACCAACTCTTTAAATGACAATATGCCATTGTTAACTCCATAATCATCAATGTATCTCTGAACAGCTGCAAAAAAACCGACAAACCTCTCTTTCTCATTTGTCAGTTCATCTACAAATGCATTTCGGGTGTACACATTCTGGAAATATGAAGGATACACATGAGCCAATCTTTGCAAATGGTCATAAACAGAGTCTTCAAGCTCCTCGCTGGGGTTAACACCGTCCAATAATTTCTGTAAAAAGGTATCATGGTTAATTCTTAGTGTCTTAACACTGCCAAATATGTTGGAAAATAGTGAAGGGTGACAAAGAATTGCATTTTCTTCAACAAACAGCTCGAACCTCATAGAGATGTGGTTTAGAATTCTGAAGATTTTAGCTAGCTTAGTTTCCATTAAAACAAAATGATACGAAAACTCGTTCCTGGTAAAACTAGGGGCAATTGCAGGGGTTTCCTTCAGGCACTTTTTACTTGGAAGATTAGGATATTTTGAGCTCGGACTTGGCTTCATGAATTTTGAATTTCCATTGTTGGAGATAATGTCTCGGTCATTGTAATTCTCTTTGTGAGAGTTTCGTGAGGGCCGATGCCCTAAATCCTTCAACGATAGGTTTGGTAAAACAGAAGTAATAGGTTTTGAGTCAGATCTTACGTGTACTTTCGAATGAGCCTCATACTTTTCTATCTCTCCAAGGTTATAACCCCTTGAAGTCAGCCACAAAGACTGTGCATAAGGGTTAGATTTACTTTCTGCCTTAATTTGTAGAGACTCTTGAAATGGTGTTGGTGGTGTTCTATATGATTTATAAGCATAGTCGAACTCTCCATTTTCTGGAGTTCTTGGCGATTGAATGTAGTCTTTGCTAATCATATTTTGGCTTGCATAAACAGAAGGACTGTGTAAAAAAGACCCTTTCCTTTTCAGACTCATATTTTCAAAATGAAAGATAGAGAAGACTTATTGTAAGAGTCGAGACCAGCCAAATGTCTTCCAAATATATCACTCTACTAAATTTCGCTTTTGTTTCATGAGCGTTTTAATGATGTTTCATATCTAGTTGACTTAGTCACGTGATCAAACACACTTGATGTTCACAATGCGCTTGGGAAGTGAAGCTAACATCACCATTTTTAAGTTATGCTATAATTGAATTGGATGACACTACATTGAAACTTATTGTTAGGAGCCAAACATTTTAATTCTTGGAAGATTTTTGGATATTTGCTGAGCACACTACCAGAAGCCAACAGTCCTTTGTCAAATGAGATAAATCAATTATTTTGTCTTACGAAACAGATTCAGTTTGTATCAAAGTGCCTGAGCTTAGTATTTATTTCCTGGGGTCATCTCTTTTGTATGTATAGATCGCTACAGTGTAAAATAACTTTTCGCCTTTGGCTCTAAAGAGGATGAGTTTTTTTTGAATACAAATATAATCCATACATTCATTCTACAGAAAGAGCTTTGAGTCAATTATAGACTATGTCACTGACAAACTGGAGACAGTTCCAATTTTTTAGTGCGATCCCAATACCAGATCCTTATTTTGGGTCTGACCGGGCGCTTTATTCAGATCCGACAATATCGGGAATAGCAGCGGCCGGCGATTATATAGCTATTGTCTCTGATAACGCGATGGTCAAACTGATTTCTTCGAAGTTTGAACATTTGGCCGAGTGGCGTGTAGAAGACGCTGGGTGGACAGTCTCTAGGCTTCATTGGGTGAATCCATCCAGCAATGGCCAAAAAGGAATTTTGGTGACCATTTCCGAGCGGCAGGGGCAATCAATCTCGTTGAAGTTATGGGACCTAGACAAGTTGACATCACCTAATTACAATTGGATGAAATTTGATCACAACTCGAGTTTCAAATCACATTGCTCTATTTCTAACGCCCAGGGAGGCAACAATTACCCTCTGACCTGCTATGATGCATTCGATGATTACTCCATGTTAGCATTTGGGTTTTCAAACGGATCGGTTATTTTAGTGTCCGGAGATCTTCTGCATGACAGAGGGACGCGTCAGAGAGTGATATATAAGTCCAATGAACCGATAACCAATTTGAAATTTAGAGACGATATGCTTCTTTATTGCACTACCCTAAATAAAATATTCACAATAGAGACGTCTGGAAAAAATCAAGGGAGAATCGAAAAGATGTTGGACGACAAACGAGGTGCAGAACTATATTCTGCAGATACTATCACCAGAAATTCAAGTAAAGAACTAATCATCATTAGAGATGACATCATTCAATATTATAATAGTAGAGGTAAGAGTCACTCAATTGTTCTAGAAATACCTAAACAAAAGATCCATGTTTACAAAAACAGATATGTTTTATTTTCCTCCCCATTAGAGGATGAATTAATAAAGGCGTCTTCTTTCAAAATTATAATCATTGATTTGATAAACAAATTCGTTGTGTTCAATCAGACCGTTAAGAATAGTATCAGCGATATTTTTGAAGTATGGGGGGATATGTACATTCTCACAGGTGATGGAGTATTGACAAAATTTCACGAGTTATCCAGCCACGAAAAGGTTGACGCAGTTATAAAAAGAGAATTATTTCCAATAGCTATTAAAATTGCAACCGAAGATTCCAAAACTTTTAATGAGAATGAAATATTGCAGTATTACAAGCTCTACGGTGATAATTTGTATGAGAAGGAAGATTATAACGAAAGTATACAGCAGTATATGAAATGCATAGCATTAAAAAAAACAAGTGAAGTTATTGCCAAATTTAAGGATAGCTCCAAGATTCCTTATCTAATAAACTACCTAGAAAAAATGATTGAGTTGAAAGTCTCCAATGTCGACCATGTAACTTTATTGTTGGGCTGTTACTGTAAACTAAAGCAGCATGAAAAAATACTGAACTATATCAATAATCTTTCAGTGGATTCAGATTACGACATAATTGAAAAACACAAGAGATTCGATCTAGATGCCATCATTCTACTCTGCAAAGATAATGGCAATTTCAAGCTGGCTTCTTTAATATCACAGAAATTTAATTTGCCTGACAAAGTTGTTTTAATCCAATTAAAAAATTTAAAAAACCCTAAGTTGGCAATGAGCTACATCCAGACTTTGAAGATAGATGACTTACTGAGAATCCTAGTTGAGTATTCCGATAAATTGTTACAGCTTTTACCTAATGATATGACCAAATTATTGATCGATGTATTTACAGGTAACTATGTATCGTTACCTTCATTGGATGATGATAAAATTGCAGAACCGAATAGTAACCCAAAATCAGACGACGAAGAGAGCCCTCTCTTGACTTCCTATAAACAATTTGTTCAGTTCATGAAGTTACCAACATCCAAATCTCCAAGTGTGGATGAAGAAATTGAAACACCGTCCGCCCCATCATATTTGCCACCTAAGCCGAAGATAATATTTTCCAGTTTCGCAAAACATAACTATGAGTTTGTTATTTTCCTGGAAGCTTGTATCGATAGTTATGAAAAGTATGACGCTAAAACACAAGACAAAAAGGAGCTTGTCATCACTTTGTATGAGATGTATTTGACCCTCAAAGCATCAAGACCCGAAGACAAAGAGTGGCAGTCTCAGTGGGAGCAAAAAGCAACTGAGCTCATATCTGCGAAGCAGCAATGGACCCTAGAAGAGGTTGACAAATTGTTAATGATATCCAACCTCTACAACTTCAGCAGGGGAGAAATGATTATCACATCGCATACCTCTAAGGATATACCAGGCTACGAGCTGGGCTTGTTTAGATCGTTGACGCTGTCGAGCGAATGGGACGAGTCTTGGAAAATAGTAAAGGAGTTTGGCGCGAAAATGCCAGAACTCTACACTCTTGCATTGGAGTCCTATACCGCCTCGGACTCGGTTTTGGGGGAGGTTGGCCCAGACAAATTGAATGAGCTACTTGAGATAATCGAGAAGAATGACTATATGACGACTATCGAGGTGGTGGACACGCTTTGTCATAGCGGAGCCAAGATAAACCTAGGCATTCTGAAGCCTCTCATCAAGAGGTCCGTTCAGAGACAGAAAGGTGAGATTGAGAAGGCAAACAGATTGTACGACGCGTACAGCGCCAAAATAACCGAGCTAGAGTCCAAAATTAGCAAAATGCAAGACGAGTCCACGATAGTCAACACCGGTGGCGGAAACCTGCAGGGAGGTTGTGAAGTATGCAAGGGACCCGTTGAGTTTCCTATGATATTTTTCCGATGCGGCCACCAGGCGCACGAAAGTTGTCTAATTGAGGACGGGAAGGGTGGCAACAGCGGATGTCCGCGATGTGCCGATAGCCAGGAGGCCGCTGAGACTGCGCAGGCGGAGCTAACCGAGCAAACACTGCGTTCCCGGGCTGTTTTACAGCGTTTAGGGCCCACCGGCCGGTTCAGAGAGATGATGGCCTTCCTTGGTCGTGGAGGGTTTTCTTCTGGAGCCCAGGAAAGAATCGTGTCGTAGGAGCCAATTTGTAGACTTTTATGCGGATTTATCGTAAACTCTTAGAGGGAACGTTTGTAATGCTGAGCATATTCCAAATAGGGACTTGTCTTGCGGTAGTAAAGAAAAATAAGAAACGCCAAAACATTCCACATTTAGTATCCGAAACACAATGGAGGCTAACGCGTTTGGGCAGGGAACGCTTACATTTCAGCAGATTCAGGAGATCAGCAACCGACTGCGTCAATTGAAAGAACAGCATGGGGACCAAGTGACACAGTCGCCGCAGTATCTGCGCATGCTGCAGGTGCTACAGAATGACCCAAACTATCAACGATTACAGGTGATGCGTCAGCGACAGATACAGCAGAAAAATGGCCAGTCTGCAGGTGGCAGACTCCCGCAAACGCAGCAGCAAATTCAACAACAGCAGCAGCAACAACAACAACAGCAGCAACAGCAACAGCTGTACATGAGGCAACAACAACAACAACAACAACAGCAGCAGCAGCAACAGCAGCCACAGCAAAGTGACAACTCACCAGCTGCGATATTAGCGCAGAGTCCGCAAACACCAGGCATGGGCCAGCAGAACTCAAGAGGCTCTATGTCATCTAACGTGTTTTCACCTTCCAACTCTCACATCCTCAAATCTCAAATAGCTGCCTTCAAGTGTGTTATGCAAAATAAACCAATTCCTTTGGAGTTGAGTCAACTCATCAACATCACCTACGAACAGTACAAGCGTCAAGGCGCATACAGCGCGCCGCATAACGAAGCACCACAGGATTTCATGAATTTTCAAAATGACCAACAGCAAAAATTCAGTGAATCAAGGAGACAATCGTCTGTTTCAATACACAACCCGAGCAGAATAGGATCAATAAGTAACATAGATTTGAACAACAATCGATCACCAGCTGCATTTTCCCCTAACATCGCTGCAAATGTCCCAACATTTGATAGTGCTTCGCCTCATCTCAACAATAATTCCGCTAACTCCCAACCTGCATCTCAAATAGGAACCCCGCATCAATCGCTTTCTTCAAACTTAAACTTAGAGCAGGCCTCTAGCTCTACCTCCAAAGTTCATGGTCCAACAGGATCAAAGGGTTTAGCATTTCATCCTCCAATGTTGCTCAAAGATATCGAAGAGCTCTACCCCGATGCTAAAAAGACTTCCACCACAGATCCATTGGATTACGTAGACGCGTTTACATTACCTGAAATCAAGGAGGTTTCATATGAGTTGTTGGATAGCTCGCAATCGAGAATATACACCCCAAGTATATATCCCAATGTTTCCAAAATGTTTGAAGATTTAAACCTCACATCTATCAATGATTTGAAGAAGATTACCGAGGACTTGGCTTTAGATAGCACATTTACTCATTTAAAGCTAATGTCTGAAAAACAGAAGAATAATGAATTGAGTGGTGATGATTTGAAAACTGATTGGGAACTTGAATTCGAAGCTTTCAAACTTTTGCCTCTTCAGAAGGCAATTAGGGGACACATTCTTTCAAATGTTTTCCATCAAGAAATGCTATTAACTAACCATTTACCTAACTTCAGTGCTAAATTGAGAAGCATTTCGATGAACGACGCTTCATTGATTAACACTTTGTACACAAGAAAAAAGGAGTTAACGAAAACGTCTTTCAAAACGGATGCCGCAGAGCACCAATTGAATATTCAGAATGCAAGCAACCATTTCAAAAAAGCCTTACGAACCAAAAAGAGTAAACATCTAAAGATTGGAAGGAATATTTCTGCCTTCCATCAAACATTAGAGAAGGAGGAACAAAAGAGAATTGAAAGGAATGCCAAGCAAAGATTACAAGCATTAAAAGCTAACGATGAAGAAGCATACGTTAAATTGCTTGATCAAACGAAGGATACTAGAATTACTCATTTATTAAAACAAACTAATGCTTTCTTATCGAGTTTGACAGAAGCTGTCAAAGATCAACAAAAAACCTCCGCGATACAGATGCATGATGCCGCTTACGAGGAAGAAGATGATGAGGAACGTGAAAATATGGATTATTATCAGGTTGCACACAAAATTCAAGAAAAAGTCACGAAGCAGCCTTCAATTCTTGTTGGTGGTACGTTGAAGGAATATCAACTTCAAGGTTTAGAATGGATGGTTTCTCTATATAACAATCATTTGAATGGTATTCTTGCAGATGAAATGGGTTTAGGTAAGACTATTCAAACAATTTCACTTTTGACTTACATTACAGAAGTGAAAAAAGTTTCTGGACCTTTTCTGGTTATTGTACCACTAAGTACTTTGCCAAACTGGGACATGGAATTTGACAAATGGGCCCCAAGTTTGAAAAAGATTTGCTTTAAAGGTAGCGTCAATTACAGAAAGGAATTTTACAATGATATCAGATCGGGTAACTTCAATATTCTTTTAACTACCTATGAATATGTTATCAGAGATAGACCAATTCTTTCAAAAATCAGATGGGTTCATATGGTAATTGATGAAGGTCATAGAATGAAAAATTCAAAATCTAAACTAACACAAACTTTGAATGATTTCTACCACACTGATTATAGATTAATTTTGACTGGTACTCCATTACAAAATAATTTACCAGAGTTGTGGGCTTTATTGAATTTTGTTTTACCAAAGATTTTCAATTCTGTTAAATCTTTTGATGAATGGTTTAACACACCGTTTGCGAATGCTGGTACTCAAGATAAAATTGAGCTATCAGAAGAAGAAACATTGTTGGTCATTAGGAGATTGCATAAAGTTTTGAGACCATTCCTTTTAAGAAGATTGAAAAAAGATGTTGAAAAATCATTACCTAGTAAAGTTGAAAAGGTGCTCAAATGTAAGAAGTCTGGCCTTCAAGCCAAAATGTACAGTCAAATGTTGAAATATAATAAGCTATTTGTTGGTGACAAAGAAAATAACGCTGTGACATTGAAGGGTACTAATAACAAATTGATGCAATTAAGGAAAATTTGTAACCATCCCTTTGTGTTTCCTGCTATTGAAATGATGGTCAACCCTTCACAGGAGAATAATGATTTAATTTGGAGAACAAGTGGTAAGTTTGAGTTACTTGATAGAATTTTACCAAAATTCAGAGCCACTGGCCATAGAGTGTTAATGTTTTTCCAAATGACTCAAATCATGGATATCATGGAAGATTTTCTCAGGTTTAGAAACCTAAAGTATATGAGACTTGATGGTGATACAAGAGCAGATGATCGTACTTCTCTTTTGAAAGAGTTTAACGCCCCTGATTCTGAATATTTTATCTTCTTATTATCAACACGTGCAGGTGGTTTAGGGTTGAATTTACAAACAGCAGATACTGTTATTATTTTTGATACAGATTGGAATCCTCATCAAGATTTACAGGCTCAAGATAGAGCTCACAGAATCGGTCAAAAAAATGAAGTTAGAATTTTAAGATTAATTACTAGCGATTCTATTGAAGAGAAGATTTTAGAGAAGGCCAATCAAAAATTGGATATCGATGGTAAAGTTATTCAAGCCGGTAAATTTGATAACAAATCTAGTTCAGAAGAGCAAGAAGCGCTTTTAAGGCAATTATTAGAGAATATTGATTCTGATAATGAAAAACAAGATGAGCTGGATGATGACGAGCTGAATGAAATTTTGGCTAGAAACGAAGAAGAATTGGAGGTTTTTAGAAAATTAGATGATGAAAGAGAATCCGAATGGAACTCTTCTCGCCCTAGATTATTACCAGAGACAGAACTACCAGAAGTTTACCTGAGAGAACCGGAACCGGAAGAAGAGAAAGAAAAGGAGGAAATGATGAATTATGGTAGAGGTGCTAGAGAACGTAAGACTGCTGTTTACGATGACAATATTACCGATGAGCAATGGAGAATGGAGGTTGATCCTTCAGAATCTGATGAAGAAGCCTACAGTTCTAAGAGAAGAAAGAAAGAATCTAATGACTTCTATGGCAGAAATGCTTCAAGCGGTTCACCTGGCCAATTAAATCGCCGAAAGGTCAAAACTGATCCTTTATCAAGAAATGCAGATATGTCTCAGCCATCTGATGATGAATTACAAAGAGTTTATAATGTTGCAAGTCAGATATTTGATGATGTTAAGGAATATGAAGAAGGTGGCAGAAAACTATCAAAGATTTTTAATGTCAAGCCAGTTAGAAAGGTTTACCCTGATTATTATGTTCTCATCAAACACCCAATGGCATTGACAAATGTGAAAGCTAGACTTCAATCATATGGATATTGGACAATCGAAGAATTCATCTATGAGATGCATATTATTTTCAAAAATGCCAGAATATACAACTTAGAAGACAGTGTCATTTATAACGACAGTTTGACACTTGAAAAAGAATGCATTGTCAGGTACCTAGAGTGGAGACATAATGCTGGCGATTTCACAGGCTTGAATCCAAATCCTTCTCCTGTTAGTCCTTCGTTAGATCCTTCTGCAATTAATGGTATTGAAGGGCTCAATCTATACGATTTTGACGTAAAGCTTGGACTTATAAAACATAATGGTGAAAACATTCCAAACCCGGATATTATTTGGGATGGCTCTACGGGAATGGCAGTTATACGAAAATTGAAAGGTTCGGTGCCACAACCAAATTCAGTTGAAGATTACCAATCTATGGAAGATTCAACGCAACAACAACCTAAAAATCCAAATGAGCTTGTTAATATTGAAGAAGAAGAAGATGTTAATGTAGACATGATGAATGACGATATTGATGACAACATTGATGATAACATCGATGATAACATTGATGACAACCTCTTCAATACTGATGCTTTAGTTAATTCCACAGATTTCCAAATAGATTTTTAGATAATATGTACTTTTAAAATGTGTTAATTATTCATATTCGCAATGCGTGTGACACATCTAACGTTGCCCTTGCTGTCATACACTCTCCAGCTAATAGAAAACTGTCATACTTCGTGACAGTCAAATTTCATCATTTATATATTGGCTTAGTTCAGTAAGATTCTGAGTATTTTGAAATAACAGCATACGTTTTGCACGATTTTGGGCTCGAGTAAAGGCAATATGTACTAACAACAACACAAGATCGTTGTTTATCAACCGTAAAAAAAAGTTAACTATTACTGTGTATTCCTGTATCTTAAATACGGGTTGCTCTATCTGTTGATTACACATACCATCCGGGTACTACTCAAAACATCTGCAAAAGGCAACTTCTGTCTGACTCTTCAAAATCATTGAGTTTGTATCTTTCTTGGTGAATTTTTTGAATGAAAGGTGTAATCTGATATCAGCACATATCAGATACAAACCTATTCTTGAAACGTAAGTCTGCCTGTTTTTGAACGCTCATGAGCTAAATATCACGAACAAGAGCTACAGGTTAAAGCTAAGAACACTGAAAGGTTAAAATTTTAGGAACAATCTTACGCTTTATAATTAGAGCTTGTACAAAGACTGTGTCACCAGGAAGACATTAGGTTGTTATAAGAATAACTGAAGAAGAGAAAAAGATCAACGGAAATTCAGGCTTGATACAACAGATCTGTTAGTCGCGACGGAAAATTTCAGTAACCTGGTAAACACCCACTGTTCCTTTCGCACACGCCATGGCAGTCCATCAGGTGTATGAGACGCAGCTGACACCGCTATTACGCGCGGAATTTATATACGAAACGTCTCCCGTCGTAGCAGGAACCAATGACCTTTCTTTGATAGTCAGATTTCGATACACAGGAGTGCTAAACAAGCAGGCCGCTCGCACACCGGAGGCACCCGGTGAACCGGAAACAAACTCGTGGTTTGGGTCAAGGCTGTCAATGCAGTTGAGCAACGCGACGAGAGCACTTTTTGTCAATCAGATGAACGGCATTGGGGAAGAGGGTGAAACGCTAGTTAATCAGAAAAGCAAATCGTCAAAGGTGGAGCTTGTACTTGGGTTCCACCAGCTACTGGGGTACTACAACATCAATGATTCTTATCTCAACTTTGATATTTTCAAAGATCTACAAAGGAGTACGATAATTGAGGGTAAAATGGCAGGCATCCATGGCTTAGAAGTTTCAACTAACACCAAATCCAACGAGACAGAGTCACTAGGTGTTTTGTCGTCTTTGGGTACTCTATACAACACCGAGCTTTCGTCTCTGGAGAATTTGAACATCATCAACCACGTGCACACCATTCCTTTCTTTTCAAGTGATCAAAATATCATGTTTAGCTCTTTGGTATTTGACCCAAGTCAATGGGACGAAGCGAGCTTCGCTCGCGAGTCAACTAAATCATTTTATTTGACGGCTAAGCTGCCAGAAAATTTACCACCAACTTACAAGTCAGATCCAATTCAGATCACTTACAACTTTGTGTTTGGGTACCAGATATGGGAGAACAGCCAATTGGTCAACAAAACTATATTTGTACCGCTTAAGTTACAGCCTTTCTTAGATGAAAATGCAAGGCAGCCTATTTTCCACTTGGAAAATGCAGAGTTGAATGTTAAGCTTGAAAATGTTAAATCAGTTGATGTCACTAGCCACCCATCAGTCAAAAGGCTGGAGGATTCTGGTTCTAAAACCCGCAGAATTAGTTTCTGGAATATCAAGAATAAGTCAAACGATGACCTGGAGTCTAGGAGACCAAGTAGTGCTACAACTTTTGACTCCTTGAAACGTATGTCTATTTCAGATATGAAAGATATCAAAGGCACCGAGAATATCGAGAAGTTCATGGAAATCTTGGATAAGATGCAAACAACGAATGTTAATGATATAGTTGAGTTACAAGATTCATTCGATAAAGAATTCATGGAGACAAAGAAGTCTTTCAATGTCAGAGAAAATATAATCCATATATTAGGAGATTCGAGAAAGACCATACCGCACGATCATCAACATCAAGACGCAGTAGAAGAAAGCAAATGGGAATATTTATTACCCGTTGACATTCAAAGAAGGTTCGTGATAAAACAGAATCACCATCTGATTTCCACCTTAAGCTTGAATAAATGTGTTTTTAAAGTGGGCGATTCCATAAGCTTGAATCTGTCTTTTGATAAAGCCAGATATTATACAACCGGTATTGAAATACAACTCATTAAGAAACAGCATTTTTTCAGAAAGGAATATATCAAACTGGACAATTATGATAATTTACCTCCTAATATGACACATGAGAATGCTCTAGAAACAGTTCTATTTGAGGCATTACATTCAACTATGAATACTAAAAACTTTAATTCCGAAATAATCATTCCATCAGCCACGGAACCGCAATTCAAGTGTAATTTCTTTTCTGTGAATTACTACGTTCAGGTTAAATTTATCATGTCCAATGTTTACAATCTAGAGGGGGCTCAAGAGAACGAGGAGTCACTCAGACAGAAGTTTGATTTAAAGAACATATTTACTGATGAAAAAGGATCTCTTCTTTACCAACCTGTTGAAGCAATCTACGATGCCAATTCATTCACTGCTCGTATTCCTATTTTCCTCCTTTCTAACTACGAGATGGATTTTGGCAGAGTTACAGCTCTACAAAATGTGTAGCATATTTATACTCTATGTAATACTAATATCTCATCTATATTTGGTGATTAAACATCTTTCAGATTCACGTTTTATATGTGAAAAATCCTGAAGATCAAATTATACCGCAAAAAGTGTTTTTCCGTTAAGACGCGACGCGTAAGATAAAAAATTCCTTTTTCCTTAAATCAATCCTGTAGATCGTTCTTAGTGTTACATGGTCAGATTGAAGTTGTCGCGGAAGGAACGCGTGACTAAAAGCTATGAAGGCTCTCCTTTGAAATGTTCTTTGAAACTCAAGCGCGTAAAGGGTAACAACCGACGGGATATCATTGACTCGCTTTTAAAAAACTCAGACGCCTTCAAAGCAGCATCTCCTGTGCACACACCGGAGAATAAAGATAAACAATCGAAAGAACAAGGTGCACTAGCGGATTTTACGGATGGTGAAAACGACATATCTTTCACAGAAGACAAGGAATTATTAGCTGATATACCGTCTTCACCCCCAATGACCCCTGTTCCAATACGAAAGGTTGCGTTTTCTAGCGACATAGAAGATAATTCGTCCATGATATTATCATCGCCAATTAAGTCTTCGCCCAATAAGCCGATGAGGTCCATTTTGAAACAAACAAGCGTACCCAAAGATAATAGTTTTTCTGTTGACGAATTGTTAACATCCGGAAGAGACGTTTCATGGCCTGATGGGTATGTTTTACACATTCCTGAAAGACACCCAAACAAATCAATGATTGTAAAGGCGTGTATAGGAGTTTTAAGTAAACCAGATTGTGATAAGAAATATGAAATTTTTGCAACGTTAAACCATTTGATCAAGGTGTCAGGTATGAATATAAACTCTGCATTTAGTCCGGCATCAACTAATAATCTAATTGCCAATATTGATCTAGATTTATCCAATTTGAAAAATGATATCCAAAAAGATGAGATATCACCTTTCAGATTGAGAATCTCTTCTCAGGGGATTAAATTGTTATCGTCATTGCAAAAGATGGCGGCAAACAATCCAATGATTAAAAAATGTTATGATAAGATATTTGAAATAATGAAAAATGATAACATTTCCAAAAATATTGTTGCTTCAATTATTCAATTGTGGAAGAGTAAAGATTTGGTCGAATTGGATGATGTTCATATGGAAAAATTAATCGAGAATATCATTGGAATGAAATTCTTCCTTAGTGGTACAGTTATATGTGAAAGAATTAATTTGATTGTCAAAATCATAAGCTCACGGCCAGCTATTGCTTCTAAGTACGGATACCAAATTTTGAGTTATTTCTTGCTAAATATTATCAACACTGATGTCCCTTCATACCCAAAGATTTTTTCATTTGCAGCTAATGGTATAACAATATACTCCAAACAATCAAATGCCAGATCAATTTTATTCAGAATTTTGGATGAACCAATAGATGGTAATTTATCTACTATGTCAGTTTCGATGAAATCACAAGTATCAGATTTATTAATACCTTCTTCTAATGTATGCGATGCATTAATACAGACTTTACTATATGCTACTCATATTAATATGAATCAGCAAGCGATGAACCTAGGATATCAAATCCTTTATTTATGGACCTTTAAAGAATCTCAATCATCATCGTTGGCTCTTTGGTCTCAAGGATCCAAGTGGATTTCAGTTTATGAAAAAATTTTGGAAGAAGGATCTATCGTTGACTTATGTTTATTTCGTTGGAATATTGCAGTGTACAATTTTCAAGTTAATGATTTGGTTAATGATGATGCATTAACAATAAAGAAAAAGATCAGATTTCTATTAATACCATTTAAGAAATCCAACAAAATGAATGAGATACAATATAAATTGTGTTATTATAAGATATTCACTGCTATTTATTATCAACTGAATAAAGTAAACCATAAACCAATGATTGTTAGGGAATTGTTAATAGGGTTGTTTGAACCAATCATCGATGCACCAAAAGGAGTAGATTTCACCAATATATTAGCTAAAATGTTCTCGTTGGATAGCAGCAATAATCACAAACAACTCCATGACCCGGAAACTTTACTTTCTATACAAGATTCAATTCAGTGGAAACAAGCTCTGAAAAGTATATCGAAGGAGCAATACATAACACACTTTGATCTAGTTTGTAAAATAGTGGAAAGAGGGTTATCACAGTTAGATTTTGAAAGGGCTTGTCGTAACATTTCAAATATAATTCATCAACCATTAAATTATTTAAAGGGGGATATTGACAACTACCCACAATTAGTACAAAATGTTCATGAAATGATCATGAGGCTTCTGAAAGTGCAAAAAGAAGTTCTGAAATCTGCCGGTAAAGATGAGGCAGGATTGATTTTCAAATTGATTCAAGATTCAGATGTAGATCTAGTTTTGCCAAATGATCAATCGAGTCTCTTATTCAAAATTTTTAATGAATTTTCCCAATATGAGAATATAGAATTTATAAGCGAGTTTATTTCAATTTGCTTAACCAAATATAACTCAGATTGTGTTTTTAGCGCAATTGTTACATCAAAGATTTTTAAGAATTTGAGATTAATTGAAAAATTGTGTTTTAATAGAAACAATTTCTTACCATTTCTACCAGACTGGATCAATTTAAAGAAAATTAAAAGTAACGGAAATTATGATTTGAATATTTCAGACCCAAATGAAATATTTGTATCATTTAAATATATCTTTAGCTCTTATATGAAGGGATCTTCAAATGGGGAGGACTTTTTGAAACGTATTGGTAAACAAATTGAAGGGATTGTTGATTATGACGTATTAGAGTATTTTGATGGAAGTATTTACGTTGACATTTTTGACATGATGATGAACAAATTCAATGAATTTGATAAAAGTTCAAAATTTTATTCGGTTGTCACGATTTCATTTTTCAAAAGGGTAATGATTAATTCAAATCTGATCACATGGGAAAAGTACCAAGATTTTATCACTTCACTACCAAACTTTCAATATATAACCAAAAAGTGGGCGAGCTTTCTATTATTGAATATTTCAGAAAATTTAAAACCTGAGCTAGCATTCAATGATAAGTTCTCAATAGTTTTAGAATCACTGATTGGCATTGTTGACAAAACCGAAAGAAAATTGTTTATTACTAGATGTACCGATCTGAGAGTGAGCAGTAACATCTTCAAGAAGAGCACTACCAAAAAGAATCTGGTATTGAAAACTCCATCCCCGATGAAACCAAACACGCCGACTATTGTATTATCAGATTTAGACAAATCGGTCATTACACCATCTAATATCATTGATCCCTTAACCATGTCTAACAAACGCCATACAAGATCAGCCACCAAGGATACGTCTAATTTTCAATGTGAAACTGTGCTTAATCTTAGGAAGAGACAAAGATCGTTTGAACCTGGAACCCCGTCAAGCCCACCTCCCCCTGATTTTAAAAGACAAAAAATCATGGACATGGTCAAAGTAAGCCTTGAACGCACCAGTAGCGATTTAGGCGATGGTGTTGAGGACCTGGTTGAAGCAAGCGAACTGAACCAATTCCAATCCATGCTTTTATCAATTAATAACAAAAGACTAGATGTGGCAAAGATTGAAAACAAGGAGGAGATCATCGGACAGTTGTTGACTATGTTAATGAAATTAAATGGAGCGGACGATTAGCCCGCATGTAGTATATTTTACCTGGATTTTCTTCTTATTATCATATATATAAATTAAACATGCGTTTTTTTAACTTGTTTGTAGTCGCTGAGCAGGACCAAAGAATGGGTCAACAAACGTTAATTGGAGCAATATTTACTATACAGATGTAAAGTAGACGAAAGACCAGCACAGCCTAGTATGAAAGCGGAGACATTTAGCTTGGAGTGTGATTCCTAGATGATTTTTTAGAATTTCCAATTCTATGGGCTTACGCCGCCGCACGCACGTAATGGTCTTTTTTAAAATTCGGAACCAGCTCAAGCTAAAACCTCAGAATAGCATGGTTTCTTTCCACTCTTTACCCGAGGTCAAGATAGACAGTTCCCGCACCTATAAGCCCTGTGCTAGGCAAAATCATGTTTGGTTAATCCGTGCCAACTTTCACATGTACATCGTATTTTGCTAATCCCGAACAAGTCCTCCCTATCTACATGGAATGGTACCTCAATCCATAATTATTCAAAGCCCCGAATTCTATGGGAGTTTTCTGCGTGTCCTGTCTTTCCATTATCTAGTTTAGAGAAACCTCGTTAGTCTCCCGTTTTCTGCAAAGAGTGTAATGTCCGGACTTTAGGGTATCCCCTATCCAGACCTCGTGGGCCTCATGAGCCAAGTTCGCGCGTTCTATCGAGCCGCCTAGATCATGAACAAGTGTAGGCACTCTTGCGCACCACTTGCCATTATACCTATATAGGGGCGATTTAAAGGTACTATCTAACGTCTAATAGCATCAAAGGCCATCTACTAGCGGACAAAGAGCATGCTGAGCCAACTGCCGCATCAAGAAATCTTGCTTCCTTTTTCGCTCAGCATTGCCCGATTGGGAGGGGTTGCCTTCCTAATCAGGAACAGGGCCTATGCACGCTCATCGTAAACAAGAAACATGGGCGTCAACTGCATTCGAAGAAATCTCACAATATAAATACCATGGAATTTCTGTCTAAATGTTCAGGTTTCTCAGATAATGAGGTCAATAACAGTATAGTCTCCTTTGTTTAAATGCTCTCAAGAGTTGTTATTAGTGTTGTTTTATTCTCGTTTATAGCCAGTGCGGCTGATGTGGCCCTTTATTGGGGCCAACACACTTACCAATCGTTAGCTAAGACCTGTGCCACCGAGGAAGCAGATATTATTATCCTTTCCTTCCTCTACCAATTCGGTTCGGGTCGTTCTCCCGAGTTAAATCTTGCAGGTAACTGTGATGAAACGTTTTCAAATGGTCTTTTACACTGTTCTGCAGTTGGTCAAGACATAAAAACTTGTCAGAAAATGGGTAAGAAGATTCTGCTTTCATTAGGTGGTGCCGCTGGTTCATATGGTTTTACCAGTGACGCCGATGGTGCAAGTTTTGCCACCACGTTATGGAATATGTTCGGTAATGGTAAGGGTTTAGAACAGAGACCATTTGATGACGCCGTTGTAGACGGTTTTGATTTTGACATCGAGGCAGGCAACACCGGGTATGCTGCTTGTGCTAACGCATTGAAATCCTACTTTGATAATGACACGTCAAAGAAGTACTATATTTCAGCTGCCCCACAATGTCCTTACCCTGATTATTCCCTTAGTAACCTTTTGGATAATGCTCACGTTGATTTTGCCTTCATTCAATTCTATAACAACTACTGTTCTCCATTGAGTGCCAAGAATTTCAACTGGGACACCTGGGTCAATTATGCCCAAACTGTTTCTCCTAACAAGGATATCAAACTGTACCTTGGTTTGCCAGGATCTCAACAGGCTGCTGGTAGCGGTTATGCTGATGTTGCTCAAGTTAAATCCTTTGTTGAACAAATCGAAGGAATGCCTGGTGCTAACCTTTTTGGTGGTATCATGCTTTGGGATGCCTACTGGTCATACCTGAATCAAGTCAACGGTGAATCCTTTGCTAATAATATGCAAGATGTTTTGAATCAAGTCATTGGAGGTAGTACTTCTAGTACCTCCACTACCACCACTTCTACTTCCACTACTTCTTCCACTTCCACCACTTCTACTACTTCTACTACTTCCACTACTTCCACTACTTCCACTACTTCCACCACTTCCACTACTTCTACTACTTCCACTACTTCTACTACTTCCACTACTTCTACTACTTCCACCACTTCTACTTCTACTACTTCCACTTCTTCCTCTTCTATCCCTACTGATGCATCATACGTTGATTGTTCCAACCTGTCTGGCCTGAAGAAGGCTCAATGCATGAACAGTAACTTCAACAATGGCCTTTATTATGGGTCTGCTAGCTCTTGTGCCAACGAGGGTGAAGTGGCCTGCAACCCACAACACCAACTAGCAGTTTGTAATTTTGGCAAATGGGTTGCCATGCAATGTGCTGCTGGTACTTCGTGTTTTGCCTTCAATGTTAACGGTGGCGATGGAGTTACGGTTGGTTGCGATTTCACTAGCAATATGTCCAAGTACGAAGATACTTCTTCTACTAGTTCCATTTCTTCCTCTTTGTCCACTTCTTCCTCTTCGTCCTCTTCTTCCTCTTCGTCCTCTTCTTCTTCTTCGTCCTCTTCTTCTTCTTCCACTTCTTCCTCTTTGTCCTCTTCTTCCTCTTCTTCCACTTCTTCTTCTTCCACTTCTTCTTCTTCCACTTCTTCCACTTCCACTTCATCCACTTCTACCACTACTGGTTCCTACGTTGATTGTTCCAACCTGTCTGGGTTAAAGAAAGCTCAATGTGTTAACACTAATTTTAACAATGGCTTCTACCTTGGGTCTGCTAACTCATGTGCCACCGACGGTGAAATTGCCTGCACCCCAGATCACAAATTTGCAATTTGTAATTTTGGCAAATGGGTTGCCATGCCATGTCCTGGTGGCACTTCGTGTTTTGCTTACACTCTTAATGGCGCTGATCAAGTTGACATTGGTTGTGACTACACTTATAACATGGCCAAATTTGAAGCTAGTGAAGAAAGCACTAGTTTGATTCGGTTCTTAAAAAGATCTTTGGGTTTTTAATTCAACAACAGAATCTTCTTTTCCTTTGATACCATAGGCAATATTTTGAGTACAATTTACCAAGTATTGATCCTAACACTGTTTTGTATTGAAATACCTATATAAGAAAAAAAAACTCTATTATTTTATTTTACATTCTGGGTCTCTAAACCCTGCTGAAGATACTTTGAGCTCTTTAGCTTTTGCTATCCATTAACTCATCGTGAGCAGCTTTCGTATTTGTAGCAGTGTAATAAATTTTATCAACTCACAAATCCTCACTTTCATCACTGCTACGAATGCTGAAACTCTGTCACGAGAGACATTTCCTGCTTTTATACTTTTGAACTTTTTTTCCTTTCAGCGGTTTCATCAAATTTTCCTTTTCTGATCTAGTATTTCTATCAGCCCTTTTCTAATCATTCTATAGTAATTAGATCTGTTGCTTTGTCTGGGTTCCAGTCTGATATATTGAACTTTTGCTTCTTTTTTAGTCCTATCAGTTCTTCCGTGTAACAACAATTCATTTAGCAGCTGGTCATTCATTATTGGCTTCTTTCTGAATATGTTAATGGAATCAAATGGCGCAGACAATTAGCCCATATTCAGTATAATTTTACTTGTCTTTTCTTCTTACTATCATATATAAAAATTAAACAAACGGTTTTTTTAACTCATTTGCAGTCGCTGAGCAGCTCTAATGCAGAATGAGTACCATCAATAAACGTCAAATGGGGGAAATCCTTACTAAACAGGGGTAAACTAGACGAAAGACCAGCACAGCCTAGTATGAAAGCGGAGACATTCAGCTTGGAGTGTGATTCCTGGATGATTTTTTTTAGTTGAGGATAATTGGAGGGATTTTCCAATTCCAAAGGACTCAAGCCGCACGCAAGGGTCTTTTCAAAATTTGAGGGCCAGTTCGACTTTGAAAAGTTGAGAATTGCATGGTTTAGCGGTTCTTCCCAGTCTTTACCTGAAGTCAAGATAAGACAGTTTCCTGTGGACTGATCGGCCGTGGCCTTTATCAAAGAAGCATGGAAGATCCCATACACTTTCTGATTCTCTCTTAGAATGGATGGTAATTTACTCACCAAAGGATGATCCGAGAAGCACGCAACGATATAACCGTCATAGGATCTGAGACGGGGATTCTCGCTGAAGTCCTTGAGCACAACAGTTGAAGACGCCTCCGCTTGCACCTCGTTGTTGATTTCGGAGGGGGAGTCTGGAGGTGCGGTGTAGACATCTATGACCAAGGATTTATTCTGCGTGTACGCATCAGGAATCGACTCCTCGATGGCCAGCGACATGCTCGCCGACGAGTTTGGGTTGATGACCAGGATCTTCATCCTCTGCTATAACATTAATCATCATCATTAGCAAGATCTATAAAAAAGGGAGGAATCACCCCCCATATATACTACTATTCATGGAGTGAGGTAATTTTATTATTACCGCACCGGTCGTAGCCCAAACGGGCCAAGTGCGCTATCACTTTCTCGTTGATGGGACAGCGGCGCCTGAAGTTCTCAATCAGCGACGGAATGCCCGCTTTCAACGTTTCGTCCTGGCTCATGTGGAATAGGTGTATCAACAATGATAAGGTTTCTTGGTTGGGGTGCATGTCACGTGACCTGCGCATGAAATAAAGAAATCTGAAGGCCAATTCGTGGGGCGGAGTCTGACTGCAGTATGTGCCGTTGCTGACCTGGAGACATATGGATTGCAAGATGATGTTGATGGGCAAGGTGCCGAACTTGGGCGTTATGTATTCGGGGATTTTTCTGTTTCTTTGACCAGAACTTTTTTTGACGGGCTTAGACTCTCGCAGCTGCTGGGTATTTATCGATTTCATGAGCGAGTTGTATTCATCTAGGAGTGTTTGGTTGTCTGGGTTTCGGGAGAGTGAAGAGTGTAGAATTCTTGAGTATTGGACATTTGGTGCGAGACTCTGAGAATATATAGCGTGGTAATGTTTTGTGTGGAAGCCATGCATTTGCTCTGCCAAGTGTATGCACTTTTGCAACGAGATGTCCTCCAAATGATTCGCTATGCCTATTGACAGGAACTGGAAGTCTGCCAACGGATATTTGTGGCCATAAGCAAATTTGAATCTGCTGAACATCCCGTTCTGGATCACTTCCAGCGCACCTAGTTTACCAGTGTATAGCTTAAATTTTTCTAGTCTTGACAAGTGCCTCAAGGACTCAATCTGACGATGGTCCTTCTGACTTTTCAATATCGACATATGGTAACTTACGACTTTGGCATACGCATTCAGGTTCTGTGTTTCCAACAAGATGCTTCTTATCTGGTGAAGCTGATCACCGGAAAGTTCGCACAGAGGCTGCGACAGCGCCTGACAGTCTCCGGTGAAATATATATTTTTCTCAAACCATTTACCTAGCAGGTTACCTAGCTGTTTGGAGGGCGTTTTGTCCATTGTTGCGAGCGTCAGACAACTCTCAATCCACTGTTGCGCTACTGCCGGCTCGCTAGTATACAACGATCGCTTCAAATGGCCCAGAAGCCGTGGAAGTCTACTCATATCGGCTGCAGACGTGAAGATATATGATCAGATTTTGGTAGAGACAGAGACGAAGAGAAAAAAACGCATACGTACAAAACGCTCAGCAGCTCATCTGCTCAGCACCTTTAGATCGCTTATCCGCTCAGCACTTTAAGAAAAATGAAATATCATTATAATGGTAAACAATAAAATAAGAACTACCCGATGCAAGCAGAGTTACGTGTGTTAGACGTCTGAGATAAGGGGAGTGGATGCTTGTCCGTCGGTCTTGACGGCGGACGCGAACATCACCAGCATGCCCGCGGTGAAGTCGATGGCGGCAATGGCGAAAGCAAAGGCCCATTGCAAGGCCACCACCTTGTGTAACATCTGCTTGAACCCGACACCGAGCATCAAGAGCGAGGTGGCTAGGGCCACGGACCAGTCGCCGTAGAGCACCAACAAACACACAGGCACGAGCAAGAACTCCCAGATGAGCATGTTGGCGATCAAGCGAGGCAGAAGCGACTTGTTGTGGGAGTGGAAGAGACAGGCCCCGTTCCACACAAGCGCGTAGAGCGCCCAGGCCAACGGAATGCCCACGGCCGGCAAGTGCACGGTGGCCCAGTCCTGCATCGTGCGCAAGTCTGTGGTTCTGTGGGTAAAGTACAGCATGAGCAAGTTGAGGAGGTTGGCTGCAAGAATAAGCTCAGCAATGAGGAAGTGTTCCTTGGTGAACGCGTAGACCCAGAAGAAGTGGGCCAGGTTGTTGATAAGGAAGTGAGGCGACACCACGTCGACGGTGGCCGACGTGGTGTTCTGGCTGGAGCGCACCACAAACGCCAACTGCGACCCCAACGCGATGAACCAGTACAAGGCCACGACGATCGTGAGGGCCGTGAAGGGCGTTTCGTAGTGTTTGTCGCTGATTCCGCTGAGGAGCCAGACGCTGGCGCACGCCGAGAGGACGTAGGAGATGCTCAGAGAGACTGCGTTGATCGACATGGGAGAAGAGCAGGAGGAAGAAGAGCAGGTCAGAGAGAATGATTGATCCAGAGGGATATGCTTCCTCTATAGAGCGAGACTGCTTACGTCACCAGCAAACATAATAATAAAAGCGAGCCTCAACCGAGATCCGTGGTGCTGGGCCGCGAGATGTCGCGGTGCGGGTGCGTAGGAGGAGTGCGCGCATGCAGTGCGCTCCCTCAATTATAGACAGGAGACGTAGTGTAGAAACTAAATGTATAAAACAGTATGGAGACGAGAACGGAGGGTCTCTAGACCTGTGCAGGCTGCTCTTCGGCGACGACGGGAGCGCCACGCTTGACCCACTCGGACAGCGAGCCGGCGTAATTGAGTCTGTGGCTGTAGCCGAAGGTGTAGGCCAACTCCTCGGCCATGGTGGATCTAACACCGGCCAGACAGTAGAAAACCAGGGTCTTTTGCGCGTCGGGCTTGTCGAAGCCAAACTGGAGCTTGAACTCGTCCTCGTGGAGACCGAGCGCGCCAGGTGCAGAGTTGACCGGGATGTTGATGGCGCCCTGGATGTGGCCGGCCGCATACTCGTCCGGCTCTCTGGCATCCACAATCACCACGGACGGGTCCTGGGCCCGCACAATCTCGGCCATCTTGGCGTAGTCCACGACCGGGGCCACAGACTCGTCGACCGCAGACCGCTTGGCGCCCGCGGAGTAGTGTCTCGACACAACAAGAGGGGGGGTGCGAGCCCCGGCCAAGGCTGGGCGGCCGTCGAGCGCCACCGTCTGGTACACGCGCACACCGCTCCACAAACAGGCAGCAGCAGAGCTGCCGCTACGTCTTGCGCACGTCTTCAACGCGCCTGCGACTGTCTTTCTGGCTACAAACGACATTTTCCTTTAAAGAACAGGGGTTGGTGATAAAGGAAATTTTTGCCTCTTGCCAGAACATTAAGTGGGTCGTCAATAACCGTTAGAGGGGTGGCCAAAAGGAAATTTGGTAAGCAATTTCCGAAATGCTCATGCCGTGTGTTCGAAATGCTCAGCACTTGCCCCAATGGCTCGAGGCGGTGTTCTATACGGACTATACACGGGGGCACACGGCGACGCGGTCGCACTTATCTCATGCCCGGGAAGCCGCCGCCCATACCAGGGAAGCCGCCCATGCCCGGGAAGCCGCCCATACCGGCGCCACCCATCTGCTGCATCTGCTGCTGCGCCATCTTCATGGCGTTGGGGTCGCTCATCATGCGCTGGAACTCGTCCATGCTGCTGGCCGGCAGACCCATCTTGGCCATCATCTGCTGCGCCTGCTGCATGGCCTGCGGGTTGTTCTGCATTTGACGCATGGCCTGCTGCATGTTCATGCCAGCCGGCAATTGCGGCATGCCTCCGGCCTGCATGCCAGGCATGCCGCCCGGTTGTTGCATGCCCATCGCGTTCTTGGCCATACTGGCGAACATGTTTCTCTGCAGGAGCACACCCTCGACGTCTGTGACGCTGGTGCCACTGCCGCGGGCCACCCTGACGATTCTGCTCGGCTCGTCGATGAAAATCAGCCCGTCGCTCTCGAGCTCCTTCTTGTTCATCGAGTCCAGTATGTACAGAATGCTCTTGAACTTCTTGGACGTGTCCTCCTCGTCCATCTGGCCCATCATCTCGCCTAGGCCGCCCGGGAGATTGGCTGCGATCTTCGAAAGCGGGCCCATCTTCAGGATCCCGCCAATCTGCGTCTGCAGATCCTTCAACGTGAACTTGCCCTCCTGCAAGTTCTTCATCACCTCTTCCTGGTTGATGTTAGCGGTCTTGACCTGCTCCATCAACCCCTGCATGTCGCCGAAGCCGAGCAATTTCGACACAAACTGCTTAGCCGTGAACGACTCCAGGTCGTAGAGATGTTCACCCGTACCGATGAATATCACCGGGGTCTTGCTGGCGGCGACGGCGGAGATCGCACCACCACCCTTGGCGTGGCCGTCCATCTTGGTCAAGATGATCGCACCGAAGTTCGACGACTCCTTGAACGCGCTGGCCTGCTGTTCTGCGGCCTGCCCGATCGACGCGTCCAACACCATGATGGTCTGGTTTGGATTGACTGCCTCGCCAATCTCTACCATCTCCTCAAACAAGTCCTGCTCCTGTCTGTGTCTCCCGGACGTGTCCACCAGAATGATGTCGTACTTCTCCTTCTTGAACGACTCCACACCGCTCTGGGCCACCTTGACAGGGTCCGATTCCGTGTACGAACCGTAGTATGGGATTTTCGCCTTGGTGGCATTCTGCTTCAACTGGTCAAACGCACCTGCTCTGAACGTGTCTGCACACACAATCCCCACCTTGAAGCCTCGTCTGTTGTAGTAGACCGCAAGCTTCGTACACGTGGTGGTCTTACCCGCACCCTGCAACCCCACAAACATGATCACGTTGGTCTGCTTCTTCTTAGGCTTGAACACCTTGGCCTCTGGAACGTCCACGAGACGAACGAGCTCGTCGAACACCACACGCTGGAGCCCCTTGCGACGCTCGGCAACAGGCATCTCAATAATCGCGGCCTGCAGCTTCTTGCGCAACTTGATAACCAACTTGATGTCCACGTCGGCCTCCATGAGCGCATTCCCGATCTCCTTGAGCATAGTCTCCACTGCAGCGTCGTCCACCGCAGAGCTACCTGACCCTGAACCGGCTGCTGCACCAACCGCCTTGTTGATACGACGCCCCAAGTCTGCTAACACCATCTTGAAAAGCTAATGTATCTCTAATGAATGAATCTCTGTCTTAGCACTGTTGAAAAATTCATCATCATACAAGGGAACGAAAAAAAGAACACCGCATTACGTAAGCACCCTTCTCTATGTATCATTCTCTCTTCCTTGTTGAGGTGTAAACCATGTTGATCTGGTTCTGCATAGTGTCTGGGGAGGATCTAGAGCGGGTGTTGGTGCGACAGGAGCCCGCGGTGTTGACTGAGGCCCAGTTGGCCAAAAAGTTGGGACTTTTGAAGGCCATTGGAGGGGTTTCCAAGCAATTCAATAGGAACAAAGGCCAATCGTTACCAAGCAATGTGAACACCGATAAAAGCCTGACGGTCACCGAAAACCTCGGTGGGTCGTGGGTAATTGCTGAGTTTGACAAGAAGTCGTTGCCGCAGTTCCCCAACCTAGATGGTTATCTGCATTCGATCCTCAAAAATGGATTCCAGTTGTGGTGTTTGCACCACCAGGACCAGGAGCTGGAGAGCTCGCTTGCTTCTCGATGGTGGAATGAATGGTTTAGCAATGTCTTTGCCTACGGTGAGCTTCTCTGGGCCGGAGAGCCCTGTTTGAAATTCATACAAGGGGCAGGAAGGGCCATCAGACAATCGTTGGTGATAAAGCCCTTCGGATTTGACGATAACGTCCATTTGGCCATTGATACACTACTAAAGAGCGAATCGCGCTCCTTGGGCCTGCTAACCTATGATCTTGCGCCCAACTCGAGCCACGGGGTCGTGTACTCGGTGTATGACGAGCAGGAACTGGACCTATCGAGTTTGCTATCATGGTTAGACATGCTGAATCAGACGGCGGGCGGGCTAACGCGGGAGAGCTTGCATAATACCAACTACACTAAGCCAGCGGCGCCTGCTGCAGACGACAGCGAGACAGAGACAGAGGCTGGTGGGATGTTCATCTCCCCATCGACAGTACTGGCCCCTGCGATGGCCATACACAGCAGCATCAACGATAACATCGTTTCGCCCGTGGTTGGCATGATGAGCACCGTGGGCGGGTACATCCCAGGCAGTGACTACATACCCAGCATGTTCAGTTACTGGGGTGGACCAGCAGAAGCTGGTCCAGCGCCAGAGCAAGAGCCAGAGCACGACGAACCCGTCATCATCAATCCGTTGGACAAGTTTCTCACTGGTGAGAAACCCATTGCGGTTTATTTGAAAGCAGCCGACGGCTCGTATCTGCGAGTCCAGTTGGTGATATATCAGCCCTGTGCGACATTGAGCTTTGTGGTTCTGTATGAAGACGAGGAGTTCCGCTCGAGTCTGTCACAATTGGGCGACAAACTAGAGAATTTGTTTCAAACCCATTACATAGACGTGGTGACAGCAAATACAAACACAGCGACCGAGCAGTATGTCAAGTACGATCATGGCAAGCTATGGACAACGTTACCGGCTATCCCGCAGCTGACGGAAGCGGCAACACAGGAACAGCGGGCCGCCAGAGATGAGATATCCAGGAAACACCAGCTTGTTATCGAGCTTTTGACACAGGTGAGTGCTCCGTTCGACAAAACGAGTTTTGCCGCTCAGCAGGCGCGGGTGTCGCGTCGCGAAGACGTGGCAATACGCTACCAAAGTGCAGCCAAATGGGCCATCGAATGGATCTCAAATCACAATTAGTTGGCGAATTTCATTTTGGAGCAAATTGGCATGCTGAGCCGTCTGCACAGCTACTGTTACTTTTTTTTTTAATTTTTTTAAATTTTCTATTAGAGGTGTAAGAGCTTGTGTTTACATCTTGGAATCGTAACCAGTATGGCTCCTTCGTCGTCTGCGATGAAGTGTAAGAACTGTGGGAGCACAAGTTTCACCCGTGAGTACCACACGGCGTCGGGCGATTTGGCCTGTAACAACTGTGGTGCCGTGATGGAGGAAAACCCGATTGTGTCAGAGGTGACATTTGCAGAAAACGCTGCTGGTGGGGCTACGGTGCAGGGTTCGTATTTGTCGAACGATCAGTCGCATGCGAATTTTGGTAACGGGCGAGGATCTCTGGAGTCGAGAGAACAAACTCTACAGAACGGTAAGAGGAGAATCAAGAACGTCGCGCTAGCCCTAAATATACCTGATTTCGTTGCAGATTCTGCGTATCAATGGTTCCAATTGGCCTTGACAAATAACTTCGTGCAGGGGAGAAGGTCGCAGAACGTGATCGCCGCTTGTTTGTATGTGGCCTGCAGACGCGAGAAAACACACCACATGCTCATTGATTTCAGTTCCAGATTGCAGGTCAGTGTGTATGCCATTGGGGCCACGTTCTTGAAAATGGTCAAGGCCTTGCACATCACAAATTTACCGCTAGTGGATCCCTCGCTATTCATACAGCACTACGCGGACAAACTAGATTTCGGTAAGGCCAAATTGAAAGTCATTGCCGACGCGAGCAAATTGGCTCATAGAATGGGCGACGACTGGATCCACGAAGGTAGAAGACCTGCAGGTGTGGCCGGTGCGTGTCTTCTATTGGCTGCTAGAATGAACAATTTCAGAAGAACCCACACGGAAATCATGGCCGTCACCCACATTGGAGGACAGACAATCCAAAGAAGGTTACACGAGTTCAAACAGACAAAGGCCGCACAGATGTCGGTGAATACATTCAGAGACAAGAGAGACACAGTGGAGCCTAGTTTGCCGCCAAGTTTCAACAAAAACATCAAGGAAACCAAGAAGCGTAAAAGAGAAATCATGAACGTTGGCCAGATAGAGGAGGAAATGGCCTCCGACCCGGTGTTAGGGGCAATGCTTGAAGATAGTGAAATAACGGAAGACGAAATCCAGCATCATATCAAAATGTTACTGAAAAGAAGAGAGGAAGATGTCAAGAGAAGGCTCAATAAAAGAATAGTCGGTGGTCAGGCGGTCATAGATGATGAAGAGGGTGTTGCAGCTGGTCCTAAGGATGGTTCTGACGACGACGAAGATGAAGACAGTAAAAAAGTTCCAACGCAAACAGAAACGTTTGATTTGAAGCTTGAACGTATGATTGAAGCAAATAGACCTAAGAATCTAGTGTCTGCTTTGCCGTCAACGCAGGAAGTTTTAGAAAGAGTTCCAGACGATCCTGAGAACTTAGAAGACGCGGACGATGAGGAAATCGACGCTTGTTTGCTAACCAAGGAGGAATCAGAACTGAAAGAGAGATTATGGGTAGGATCGAACCAAGACTATCTTCTCCAGAGAGAGCAGAAGAGGTTGAAACTAGAGGCAGACAAGATTGCCGGCCATACTACTACAGTGAGGAAGAGAAAGAAGAACGGTCACCACCACAACAACAACCACAACGGTGAAGATGACAGAGCCGTCAGCCGAGCCGTTTCTGGATTCTCGAATTTAGGAGACATAATGAAGGCGACTATGGAGGGCAATGGATCTGCGAGCGAGAACGCCAAGACGTTGTTGAGCAGTAAGTCCCTATCGAAGAAGATCAACTACTCGGCCGTTAACAACTTGTTTGATGATTAGAGAGTCGTTCATTAAATTCATTTGTATATTAGAAACACATATTAGCGTAATACCGTTCGTTAGCGGGGATGTCACAACGGTCTGCCGTTGAAGTTGACTCTACCCATACCTCTACACACGCTGCAGGTTTCGGTATCTAAGAAAAAGTGCACCAGGCCCTTACCCTTGCATCTCGGACACAGGATGCCTCCGATGCGCGGATCCCCCGGCCTCACCACCGCAGGTCCCATCTGTCCCATTGGGGGGATCATCGTGACGCCCGGAGGCAACGACTGGACGCCCGGGTTGATCCTCTGGGGCTGAGGCGGGTGTCTGACCAAATGTTCCAGCTCGCGCTGGGTGCTTGGCGGTATCACGCCTGGTCTGTACGAGCGCCAGCATTTTGAGCAGGGCTTGCCATTCTTGAGCTTGAACCCGGTGTTGTTGCACTTCTTGCACGCGCCCACGGAGTCTGGATACGTCCAGGGAAGATATGGGTTCGGGTTCTGCACTGTGGATGGCCGCAATTGCAGTCTGTTAGCCTGGGGTTGTGTCTGGGGTTGTGTCTGATGCTGCGGAGGCCGCTGTGGAGGCGCCTGCGGTCTGTTATACGTTTGCTGCTGCTGAAACTGCTGCTGAGAATAGTGCTGGGGCGGTCTTTGCGGCCTCTGCGGCCCCGCAGAGGCCGCGTGCGGGTCGAATTGCGGGTCCTGCAACGCGTCGTCGTAGCTCGGTGGCGGAACCGAGGGAACGTTGTCGTTCGGGTCGAATACTGGCGGCAATTTCGACGCCATTGCTATAAGAAAGACCGTTTATCAGGGTATCAGCCTCGATTTTTCAGTATCAAACCCTTTTTGGCTCACTCCGGCGAGGTCACGTGACTGCTGAGCACATTTCCGTTTTTGTCGAGTTTCGCGTCTTTTTCTTACAACTATTATGGAGATGTTTGTTTCTTAGTTATTTAGAGGCACAATTGACGATGATCTGGCTCACACAGGCGCAGAAGATCGGGGTTTTCTTTACAGCATCGGGCGTGCTGTTTTTTGTCATGGGTGTTCTTTCGCTTTTCTCCGCCCGCATGCTGTCCATGGGCAACATCCTTTTCATCATCGGCGTGGTGATGATTATCGGGCCGCAGAGAACGATTGTGTTCTTCACGCGTCCGGCCAAGCTGCGGGGGTCGGTCTGTTTTGCGCTGGGTGTGCTGATGATCTTGTTCAAGTGGTCGTTTTTCGGGTTCCTGGTCGAGATGTTCGGCATCCTGGGTCTTTTTGGCGAGTTCTTCCCGACCTTGGTGCAGTTTTTGCGGAGTCTGCCGCTCATCGGCCCCTTGTTACAGCATCCGCTGGTTGCGCCCGTGGTTGACAAGCTGGCCGGCATCAGAGTGCTCCCTATCTGATTGTGCAACTGTTTCTGTATACTAATCTCAAGTTTATAAACTATAGCTCTATATGTACATGGCTCAGTGCCGGCTCAGCATCTCCTCGAGCGACGCAGCGAACTGCAGCACCTTGTAGTCCATGCCGTGCTGGCCCATGATCTGGAACCCGTAGCCCTGGAACGGCACGTTGGCCACAGGGAGCCCGGCCAAGGACCCTGGAACCGTCATCACATCGTCCACGTAACCGTCGACGGAGGACTTCTGCGACGCGCACTCCGACAATCTAGGCGCCACGCTGGTGGACGTTGGTGCAATGATGAAGTCCACGCCGCTGTCCGCGTTCCCTGCGGTTTTGGTCAACACATGAGCATCGCAAAACACCCGGTTCAGCTCCTCGATCAACTGGCCGCGCATCTGCTTGGCCTTCATGTAGTACGACTGGTATCCGTAGGACGAAAGGGTGAAGTTGCCCAAGATGATCCGCTTCTGGACCTCGTCGCCAAACGTCTTGGACCGCGTTTCCAGCCCGTTGTGATATTTGGTACCGTATCTGTTCCCGTCATATCTGGCCAAGTTCGAAGCGGCCTCGGCCGTCACCAACGTGTAATACACGGAAAGCGACTGCTTGATGGACGGGACCGAGATCGGGACGATCTCGTGTCCCAGCTCGCGGATGCGGTCCAAAAACTCCACCAGAGACCTGCGCACCTCTTCGTTGGTTTCCTCTAGCAGGAACTCTTCAGCTATGCCGATTTTCATAGTGTGCTTGGGCTCGACCCAGGTCTGTTTCAGCCACTCCGCGCTGATCTGCTCTCGCAGGTCCTCGCTCAATGTCGTTGGGTCCTTCTCGTCCACCACATCGAGTATACTCAGCACCTTCCACAGCGTGCCCACATCGTTGGCCATGATTCCTACGGTGTCCAAGCTCTGGGCATACGGGATCATCCCCCAGCGCGAAATTCGCCCGTACGTGGGCTTGAACCCGTAGATGGAGCAGTACGCAGCCGGGAGACGCGTCGACCCGCCTGTATCCGAGCCAATGGAGAAATCGACCATTCCGCTGGCTACTGAAACTGCTGAGCCGCCCGATGAGCCGCCTGAAACCCGCGATTCGCCGTTTGGCTCCGTGTGTGTGGGTTTGGCGATGAAGTGGTCTGCGGTTTCCTCGTATGCTGCTACGTCTGTGTCTGCAACGTACTGGGGGTTGATGGAGGGTCCGAAAACCGAATGCGTGGTGGTGTTACCCATTCCAAACTCGTCCATGTTGGTTTTGCCCACCAACGAGGCCCCCGCGGAGTCCAGCAGCTCCACCACGGTAGCATCGAACGGAGCCTGGTAGTGTTGTAGCGTGTGCGACGAGCAGGTGGTGGGATCTTGTCTAGTTGAAAAAAGATCCTTGATGGAATAGCTGGTCTGCGCTAGCGGGCCCGTTGTTTCGCGCGGTGCGATCGACTTGGGCTTGCGAATGGACGTGAAGGCATTCAGTTTGCGGTTTGCGGCCAGAATCGCCGGAAACGACGTGATACGCTTCGACATTGATCAAAGTCCTGAAGCTGGCTATAGAGAAGGTGAAAAATACCAGTGTTTCTCTCTTATAGGTGGATCTTAGCTCGAGTCCGCGATGGCTAAGGTGAAAAAGGTGGTGGCCAGGCTCAAGCCGGCTCCGTACTCGTTCGAGGACCTGGAAATGCCCCTGGAGCCCACTGCGCACATGCCGCAGAACAAACGCGGCTACAAATACAGCGCCTGCAGGCCAAACCCGTACTTCAAATCAACGCTGTACTCCACTAGCGACATGAAACCGTACCATGTTGGGTTCTCGCGCTTCGACAGATCAAGCGACTCGGTCATAAACGACGAATTGGACGTCTTCAGCGTGCCCGAGGAGTCGGGCTGGAGATCGGCCAGATCCAGCGTCGGCATCCGCGAAGGCAAGTGGTATGTGGAATTCAAGATCCTCAAACAGGGAAACGTGCGGGTGGGCATCGGGCGACGCGAGGCCAGCATAGAGGCGCCTGTCGGGTTTGACGGTTATGCGTATGGTGTCAGAGACATCAAATGCCAGGGTGTGCATCTAAGCAAGCGGTTTGACTTGTCCAAAGACACACCGCAAAACAATCTGAAGGTAGGCGATGTTGTGGGATTGCTGATCGAGCTGCCCAAGATGAATCAGGACAACGATATAGTACGTGATATCATCCCCATCAAATACAAAAACGGGTTGTTTTTCGAACAGTTCGAATACACCGTGTCGAAAGAGATGGACCATTATCTGAACCCGGTTACGGTTTTCGGAGAACAAGCAATACCAGACACACAGCGGTTCAAGCCTAAGGAGTTGAAAGGATCTAGTTTGAAGGTGTTTGTGAACGGCAAACATGTGGGTGGTTGGAACGATCTGCTAGATTTCTCGAGTCCGAATAGCGAGCAGAGGGAAAACAAGCTGAGAGCTGAATGTCCTGACGACGGCGACTTAGGGTACTATCCAATGGCCAGTTGTTTCAATGGCGGCGAAGTGGCTATAAATACCAGCGCTGAAGTCTGGATACCGCCTCAGGAAGAGGATGCAGCCAAACCATACGGTCTAAGATACAGCGAACGAGTTATCGAAGAATACGTCTGGGATTTGGTTGACGAGACTGTCAGCGGATATCTGGACACCAAGGAGGCCGAATATGCTAAAAAGGCCAACAAATAGGGCATATACACACATATATATATTGTACATTAGTTCTAAAACGGATTATACTCATCTAGTTTACCACCGCATTCTTCGTTAGGACAGTCCAAACTTTCCGAAGCAAACTTGACCTTTTTGCGACAACCCTCGTGCATGGTGGTGAAGCAGTTGGGCTCTTTGCATATCTTGCCTCTGGTGAGGATTTCAGAGCAACCGTGACACGCGGTTATCGTGTCGTCGTAGTTTTCCAGTAAATATTCGTGCAGCTCTTTCAATGCTTTGATACTCACAGTCAATCTGTCCAGAACGCTTTCCAGCCAGCCGTGGTCGATGAGCATGGAGATCACATTCTTGGTGTCTGTCTCCGTGATCCCCGAGAAAGACGTGTTCTCCCTGATATGATTTGACATCTGGGTAGGACTGATGAGATAGTTACGCGTCAGCGGGTTCTGTTTCACTGATTGCTCGTTGAATATGGCATCTATGGCCAGTCTGATCAGATCTCTCTGTTTTTCTGAGTACTGGGGCAGAGCCTGGATCGCGCCTGTGCCCTTCTTGTTTATCAGCGTGTACACCATGCAATGCTCTTTGTCCATGTCGTTGGAAACGGCTATCTCCAGCTCCAAACCAGACAGCTTGTCGTTGATCTTAGCGACGGCCTGTTTCAAATGCGTCGCACTGAACGATCGCATGGGATCGTACTCCATGTCTGCACACGCCCTGCTTAGCTTGCGCTCAACCTGCGTCCGCACTGTCTCCGACAGCTCTTCGTCTGACGCGTCTAAAAAGACCGCTAAAAGCGCTCTTTTGGCGTACTGCAACAGGTCCGTCTCCTCGATCGCCTTCACAGTCACCAGCATGTCAAAGAGCGCCTTGTGGAAGCTGCTGTACTGGTCGATCAGCCGCTGCACCTGCTCGCTGAACTCGAGCTCCATACTGTTTGCACCAGAAGTCGAAGTAAAACTGACGCGAAGTAGGCCTCTTGGCTTTTTACTTCGTGAACTTTCTGTGCGCGAAGTAAATTTCACGGCCGCGTAAATTTGGCCATTCTTCTCACCATGTGGCTGGGAACATAAGGGAGAAGGTTATTTTTCTTGGTGCTGTGCCAGGTCTGGATCTTCTCTGTGTAAGCGAATGTCGTACTACCAGCAGTACCAGCAGAACGCAGGAAACGCGTCCAATGCGCCTCCAGCCAGCTACAGCGTCTACGGCCAGCCGGCCGCAGCCGCCCAGAGCGGCTCAGGCCAAGCTGCAGGCTTTACGATGCCGTCAGGATCAATGCACAACGCGGCCTCGTACGCCAACAGCCCCGGTGCGAGCTATGGGTTCGACCAGCCGCTCAGCCAAGGCTGGATTGCCGCGCTCTCCACAGCGGGATATCCTGGTGAACCAACGTTGTTCGAGGAGCTGGGCGTCAATTTTGGACATATCAAGGCTAAGACATGGTCGGTGCTGGCGCTCAAATCGCGTTCTCTCAACGAGGACGTGTTGCAGGACAGCGACATGGCAGGCCCTATTCTCTTTTGCTTGCTGTTCGGGACTTTTTTGTTGATGTCTGGCAAGACACATTTTGGCTACATCTACGGTGTGGCGCTCTTCGGGACCCTATCTCTCCATTTCCTATTCAGGTTGATGTCCACCAATGGCACGGGGCTGGATTTCCTAACCACCGCTAGTGTTTTAGGGTATTGTCTGTTGCCTTTGGTGGGATTGTCGGGGATTTCTGTGATTATCTCCATAGACAATTTCTTCGGGTACATCTTGAGTCTCATCTCAGTAACGTGGTGTGTGTGGGCCAGTTCGGGGTTGTTTGTCAGAGTTTTGGGGTTGCACAATGCCAGATTCTTGGTTGGATACCCATTGCTCATGTTTTACTCCATGTTCGCCTTAATGGCCATCTTTGTCGAAAAGAAGACCTAATGCAAGTATAGATTGGTATAATAGTAATATAAAAATAACAGAAACACTAGAAGACGGGCTTGAGCTCGATCTGGGGTTTGGATAATCCTTTCTCTAACAATTAATTAACAATTTAGATATACATAAGTATGATAGCATTAAATCAAAACGGGTAAACTTTCACGGTACACTAATCTTCCTTGTGAGCAGTCCTCAAAGCAGGAAGGAAAAACTCAAATCTTTCAGTACTAGATTCGACATCTGTTCTGTCATTTTCAACATAGATAGAAGTAACAACACTACCTTCTTGGTATTTGTAGCCAATTTTATCGTTGGTACCAGGCACCCCCGACTGTTCAGCCACAGTCACTAAGTTATTACCTTCACCTGGGATGTACGACTCATTATTGGGCTTCTCTGATCCATATCTTTCAATTTTGACTTCAGGCGACAAATTCTCTATTGGAATTAAGTCTGAGAAATTTCTTCTGGCCATGAGCAATTCATTACCACCTTCTTGCTCTCTGAAAAAGGGTATCATGTCTTCACCAACATTATCACCAAACTTGTGTAAGAATGCTCTTTTGTGCAAAAAGTTGGCCATACCTTCAGGAGGTGGAACATTGACAATTGCAGAAGAAATCAAATTGATAATAAAATTAGGATCTTCTTCAGGCTTGACTACATCTAAAGTTCTTGTACGTGAAACACAACAGAGGTGAACATCACCTGAAAGAATTGTAATTCTAACATCGTTGATTTTGGCAAAGTTCATTAAATTGGCCAGTAACCAATTTCTCTCCTGTTTGTGGTGAGCAGCACACCAATGGTCATTCAAGTCATCCAATAACTCAATCTCTCCGTCGAATTCATTAACGAGCCCACCTGAAATAATACCATGCCTAGCCATGAACTTCAAAGGTCTAGATAAAAAAGATTCCATCAAACTTTCAACCCAAACCATTCTAGGGTACATGATTGGTACACCCAATAAGACGTACAAATGGTTAATTTTAGTTTTAGAGTTTTTCACCTCATGCTGCATCCTATCGAAAACGGCTTTGTAAGTAGATTTGTTAACAACCTTCTTTTTAGTACGCTCAGTTCTACAATCAAGGCCCACAAATGCCACATTTTGCCCCAACTTCGTGAAAACAGACTTGGAGGTCTCTTCAATGTAAGGACCTGGAGTTTTACCGAGAATAAAAGAAGGCTCCTTGGAGAAATCTTCTTTTGGGGAAGTATGATGTTGGAAAAGCATATAGTACTTATAAGCATAGTTACCAACACCCTTCATGACTTCTTGCTGCATGGTGACATCTGAATAGGATCCAAACCCATCAATGATATCATGATCGTCGTAAATGTTGATTTGAGGAATCGAAGCCAAGGCAATTGGGTAGCAAACTTGGATGGTTTTACCGTTGGGGCCCTCCCAGAACCCTTTACCAAACCATTTCAAATAATGATTGAGGTAGAATTCCACAAATGAATTGATCATCTGTTCTGAGAGCCTTTTGCCTGAGTACAAATGCTTGTGCTTAGCCCATCTAGCGAATTCCTTTGAGGAAATTTTGATAGCGTCTGCATAAATCTGGTCACCCCCACCAATCATCACATGGTATGGAAGTTTGTCATGTTTGCGCAACACATCCAACCAGAGAGAACCTTTGAACTGGGAGGTGTCCACTCCCAAAGAGAACCCATTACACGAGTAAGACATGACGTTCATGTTCTGGGTTTTGCTCGGCATGACAAACTGGAAATGAGGCAAACTCTCGTCATTGAGCGCATACTTGACCACCTGCTCCTTATCCGCCAACTGGAAGTCAATTGAGTATCTAACGAAGGTGTAGCCTAATTCCTGATGGATAATTTTGGACTCCAATTCGCCCTCTTTGTTGGCGGCTGCAGAGTCGGAATGATGGAGGTCCGTTAGCTCGTACGTGACCTTATGAGGCTTTCCCTCGTCCAATCCTTTGAACACAAACATGATGGAACCTCTGTAATTACCCTTGTTCTCCTCATCGAATGCCAAGAATCTGACTAAGGGACCACAACTGATATCGCAGTCCCCCAAAGTGTAGTTTTCGGGACAAGTTAGAGACTTGGACGGAGGGTGGTTTGTCACCAACTCCTGGTACGAATCTAGTGGCAGACCCGAGTCCCAGTGTGCTTTGCCTTGGGTCATTTTGTAGCGAGCGAATAGGCACAAGAAGAAATACGTATGACATATAGCAATCTACATGCAGGGATAGATTTTTTGACAGCCGCGGAAGGCTGGTTGCATGGCCAAAAATAGAGGCCGATGAGAGGACAAGAGGAAAAAAGTTGCCATGTTCCTTTAGTGCACACTGCAAATTGTGGCCGTTGTCGTGCCTATTCCTTCTGACAGCCTTGAAAATGGACTTTTGAATGAGCCCAAACACGAATTTTGACCGCAAGCGCGAGATTTTCTTTGCTTAGCTGCGTATTGGTCCCTGATAACGGTTAAGATTTGAGAATTTTGTTAGTGCATCTTAACACCGCTTAGACGTTCTTCTTCACTTGAAACGAATCAGATGGCCGCGCAACCGCAGAAGGCTCTCAAGGGAACGGTGTTGTGTCTGCACGGGTTTGCGCAGAACGGGAACGTGTTCTCGGTGAAGGCGTCAGGGATCAGAAAGGCGCTCAAGAAAGCCGGATACCACACGGTGTTCATCGACTCTCCGTTGGCTCTCACTGCGGCAGACTTGCCGTTCGAGGCGTCGCGCTACGGTGCAGACGACAAGTCGAGCGAGCTCGACTTCCGCGGCTGGGTGTACACGCAGCAGGACCGTTTCGACATGCAGCCGGCCTTCGAGACTGTTAAGTCCGCTTACAAAGAGCACGGTCCGTTTGTGGGTTTGCTGGGGTTTTCGCAGGGTGCAGGCGTGGTTGGCCTTATTTTAGCCCACTACAACGAGATCATGGGTGATGACAAGGCCCTGGACTCGCTCAAGTTTGCCATCCTTTACTCCGGGTTCAAGTTCGAGCACGAGTCCGTCCAGAAATACTACAACAAGAGAGTTACTGTGCCTACCTTGCACGTGATGGGCGAGCTAGACACGTTAGTGTCCAACGAGCGCTCGCAGATCTACGCAGACCTGTGTGACAATCACACCGTCTTGAAGCATCCCGGCGGCCACTACACGCCGTCCACCAAGGACCTGCTCCGCTCGCAGATCGCATGGGTCTCGTCTGTTGCTGAGCCTAAAGACGAAGACGACGACCAAAAGGGCGACGACGACCAGGACGACTCCCTCGACAAGCTAATCGACGGCCTTTCGAGTTTGGGCAAAGCCTGAGTGTGTGTCGCGGCCGCCCCGCCCGCGGGCTTCTTTATACACCTTTGGCCTGTTTAGTTTATAGATGAGCACATTCCGGAAGAACAATAGACACTCTGAAAGTCTTATCTGAGGTTTTCCCTTTAGGGTCAACCACCTCTCTTTTTTCTCCTAAGACGCAAAAATGGTCGACGAGACTGACCCGTTGCTGTTGACTAACACACCGCCCCGGACTAGTCACTTGCCGTCACTCAATGTGAGACTGGTGCAAGTTGTGTGCGCTGTTGTGTGGTGTCTCTTCGCCGCAGGGCCTGTGTTTGGGTTTGCCGCTTTGAAGCCTGTGCTTATTTCCCAGGGCGTCTACAAGGAGGTGTGTGAGATCACGTCTCTGGCCGCACAGCCCTGTTTGGAGCAAGATTTGAAACTCAACAAGATGTTCACCTATGCTGCCGTCTTGACTAATGCCACGGCTCTTATCGTCGGTCTCATTTTGGACACCCAGGGTCCGAGAATCACCGCAATCATCGGTTCTGTGGTCATTTTCCTTTCGGCACTGCTCTTCGGTAACGGAGCCAACATCCAGATTGTTGACGCTTATCTTTTGGGCTACATGGGCCTTGCGTTTGGTGGTCCATTCGTCTTCATTTCGTCCTTCCAGTTGGCAAATAGTTTCCCGGGGAACTCCGGGTTGATTTTAGCGCTCCTTACAGGTGCGTTTGATTCGTCCAGTGCTTTGTTCTTGCTCTATAGAATCATCTACCAAAACGACTACATCCATGATTTTAACTTGCAAAAGTTCTTCTCCTGGTATTTAATTGTGCCTGTGTTCATTCTCGTCTGCCAATTGGTTGTCATGCCGTCCGAGTCTTACAAAACCTTGGAAACTATTGTCAAAATCGGCGAGACCGGTATTGACGAGTTTGGATTGCCTATCGATCCTGAAGATTCCCGCTACAGTGCTGAAGAGGTCCTCGAAAGAGGCAGGTCCAGAAGAGCTTCTAACATGTCTTCTGTCAAATCTGTCTATGAAGATATGGCCGATGAGCAGTTGAAGGCTAAATCAGGTGGCGTGTACGGCGTGTTGCACTCGGAGTCTATTGTGGAACAGTACAAAACCCCGTGGTGGTATTTGATGTGTCTTTTCACCACTATTCAAATGCTCAGAATTAATTATTTTGTGGCTACCATCAAATCACAAATGACTTACTACTTCAATTTGGAAACCGCAACCCAGATCAATAACTTTTTTGACATGGCCTTACCTCTAGGCGGTGTTTTCTCGATCCCATTCATTGGACTCATTTTGGACAACTCCGAAACTTTGACTACTTTGAAGGTTTTATTTGGTGTCACCTTGACAATTGGGTTTGCTGGTATCTCAAATATTGAATGGATCCAAATTATAGGCATCCTACTCTTGGTTGTTTACAGACCATTTTACTACACAGCCGTTTCAGACTATTGTGCTAAAGTTTTTGGATTCAAAACTTTCGGGACTGTCTATGGTACCATGATCTGCTTTTCAGGTATGATGAATGTTTTGCAGACAAAACTGGATGCTACTACTCATTTCACCTTTGACATGAATCCTACGCCTGTCAATATGTTCCTGGTGGGTTTAACTATTGTATTCGGATTGCTATTAATATTATTTGTGTCTAAGGAGGAAAAGAAAATACAAAGAGAACTTGTTCTTGCCGAGGCTATTGCAAGATCGACTTGATTTTATAAGAAGAGATGTTTATTATTCTGATTTAATTTTATTAAGTAATATCAACAGTGCCAGAGCCAAAATGCTGAGCATTCGTTTCCAGTTTTTGGTTATCTAAGAAGGCTATTCAATTTATCTAATCCTCTCCTTACTTCTTTATTTATTTAAAAATTTTGAGGTCTTAAAGAGCTAAAGCGGATTTGCAAATCTCAATTGATATCAGCAGCTTATTCAAACCAAGTTGCATACAATTTTAAGTGCTGAAAACAAAACTCACACCTCAAAAACTTAAGAAATAAAGCAAACATTGAAATATGTCATCGATATCGTCCACGATACAGAAGTCAATATTGTCATTACTATTATCAAGGCTACCCATCTATCTAGATGAAGAGGCGACCTCCAATATCTCACTATCTTCTGGGATTCATCTGACAAATGTCACTCTAGATGAAGACAAGCTACAGAATCGAATGCCACCTAATGTCAAATACCACATACGATCAGCCAAAGCTGAATTGATCGATATACAAGTGGGCACCAATGGTATCAATGCCAAGATAAGTGGGTGCAATGTAGTCATATCGCCTAAAATAGACGCGTCCAGCTTATCACCATCTTCTTCGTTCACAGACACATCTGGTGGTGAAGAGGTGGTTCAAAGTGTCATCGATTTAATGGATGTTGTTACCAATGTTAATACCGATGACATTAATAGTGAGTATTTTGACGATGTTAATGATGAGGAAAATGATGAGATTATTAAATATATGATCAAATCCAATACTATAAGTAAAAAGGATATTAACGGCCAAAATACATGGACAGGTTACGTTCTAAGCTATATCTTGAGTAAAGTCAAGGTGACATTAATTGATATCAAAGTTAAGGCTCTGGCTGAAAATCATGTTTTTACAGTGATGTTTGATAAGGTTGAGGTGGAAACTGATAAAGGCAATAGAAAATGTTTAATAGAAGGTATTCGATTAGGAATCTTGAGAGATGAGAAAAATACTAGCAACGACGATGACCAAGAAGAGGAAGCAGAAAAAGAAGATGATGAAGAAAACGTTTATGATGAGGACGACGAATATAACAATATGATGGCATCATCCTTTATTGTTGAATCTAAAGAACAGATCCAGCGGTCTCTAATGGAATCTTTTAATTACAAAAAGGATTCTATGGCTAGCACAACAACTTCTGATGCATTTTTTGACGCTGAATCACACATGGTGAGTTCAACTATTCCGGGTACGGCACCTGTGGATTTTGGGGTCAGTGAGTCCTTACTTTTCATCGAGCATATTTCTTTATTAATCGATACTACATCTTCACCGTTTAGTGTTGTTACAGACATTGGATTCATCAATGGTACTCTAAAATATACCCCTCAAATTCTTGATTCAGTAATTGCGTTGTTAAAGCAAAATAAACGTCGTCAGATTACAAAAGCTCATAAAATCCCACCATCTGTGGAATTTAAGTCTACTAAATCAAAATTCCTAATACACGATTTCAGTATCACTGAAGTTAATATTAGTTTAGATTCTAAAATTAACCACAAGGGTATGTTTGAAAACAATGATGAATCGTTATGTTTGAAACTTAAAGAGTTGAGTATTCAACAAAAGGGTGAATCCTTTTACCAAGGTAGTCTGATGAAATTCAGCGTTGATGATGGCTCTAGACAGGTAATAAATTTCCAAAATGAAAAAAATACTCACGTTGATTTCAAATTTGAAATTCAAAGAATTGATAATGTTAAATCCACTAGTGTTATTTGTTCCAATAAATTGAATTTTGATGTAAATGTTGATCATTTGGAACATGTCTGGAAGTTTTATAACACATTGAAACCATTATTGGATACAATTACTGAAGTGGTGACGTCCAAGTCAGCAAATGCAAAAAGGGGTATCTCATTAAATACAAAGAGAGGAATTCCACCTATGCCAATCAATAAGATTGTTCAGGAATTTAACTTTAGTTTATCTGGGATAGAGGGTAGATTGAGTCTACCTGGTGATGATCGATTAAATTTCAAGACAGATTCGTTGGATTACAACAATTTAAAAGCATTTAATATGGGCATTATTAACATCGAATTCAATGACCAAGATATTTGTCATTTGAAAGAAATTGCTCTATTAAATTGCTTGGAAAATAACGCTAAAGTAAAAGGCTATGATAACAATACCAAAAATGTACTTCATTTGAAAGCCAAGAATGTTTTACATGTTGGATTAATCAAAATTTCAAATGATTTTGACACCTTCAAAAAGATCACGAATATAACTAAACGAATCAAAGAAAAATTCAGCCAAATAAGTGAATCTTCCAGTAAAGTCAATTTTGACATGGACACTGCTAGAATGTCAGGATCCATGTTTTTGAAAAGTTCATCTGTTGATTTCTACATGCTCATCAAAAAAATAGAAATTGATATTCTCAACATTAAACAAGACTTTGGCGGATTGCATTGTGCAATTTCCAATGCATGCTTATGTAAACATAGCGTGGGTTTAATGAATGGTTTCATTGAAAATATTGAAACATCTAGGATGGTATCACCAAGAGAACCCTTAATTAGCCGTGCTAATTACCTTGATAAAGCATCACCGATGATCATTTTCAAATTACAACCCGGAATTCCAATGGTTGAATTACAAAACTGGCAACTGGAATATTATGGGCAATGGCTGAAAATATTCGATGAACAAGTAGGTGTGGATAAGTATGATGAACCTGTGAATGTTAAGCAAATACAGACTATTTTGAATGAAAAGGTAACCAGAAAGATTGTTTCTTTTGAAGTTTTCATTGGTTTAAATGATTTTGTTCTTGGATTGTCACCTGTTAATTTGAAATCACAGGCACTAATTTATATGAAGAGGGCTACATGTGATACTGTGTGCTATAATGATAAGACAACAGTTGCTCAACTGAGTTCAGAAAGGGTTGATTTTTATTTGATTGATGATAAATCTAATATCAATCGTGAAGATTCAATAGTTGGGGATCTGAAACAAGTTTTGGTTTCTTCTGGATTTGTACAAATTGGAAATGTTGATTCACTAAATGTTAAAATTAATATCAATACTCTCAAGTCGATTATCAAGGCCAAAGGATCAAGTTTCAGGCCTATTATTGAAATCCAATTGAGTATAAATGATTTGGAGATTGGTATTTGTTCGGATTCTTTACAATGCTTTTTGAATATGTTAAAAGATTTGAAACAACCTATTTTTTTCAGCTATGATGATAAGTATAAACCAGAATTGTCTGAAAATTTGAATATTTTCCAGGGTGTGGAAGATCACTTTTTTAAGAACAGCCAATCCAAAGAATCAAGTGATAAGAATCTTGATGTTGGGTCTAATGGTAACGACACCGAAAATGAGCTGGTATTCATTGAGGATTATTATGAAACGAGCAAATTTAGAAAGGACGATTCTGTCATTCCGGGAGATCATATTAATAAATTAGAAATTTATCCAATTGCTGTATATGTCAATGTATCCAAAACAGAAGTTTTACTTTATGATGGATATGATTGGAAAGAAACCAGAACTCAAATTAGTGAAGCTGTCAACAGAGTCAAGAATAAGGTTCGAAAGGATACAGAATTAGCAGAAGAATTTACAGGAGATCAATCTAGCTCTACGACTAATAAATCTCTTGGTGATGATTTAGATGAGCCATCGACGGACGTGGTAGTTGAAGAAACTTTATACCAATCCATTTATGTTGGTATGCATAAATCAAGTAACGCACAAGATTTTGTTCAAAATATAAATGTCCAAATTCACGATGATTACCCTATAAGAAGTGTTACTAGTGGTAGTAACAAAAGGACAACCGTAGAATTAGGTAAAAAATCCAAGAAATCAAAAACTTTGAAATTGAAAAGAACCAAACGTCATAAAGTTAAAATAGAAATTGAGTCGATTGTAGTTGAATTATTAATTTTAACTAGTAATGAACCACATATTGGAACTGCAAGGCCAACTACATTTGACAAATGGAAGGTCGAGCCAATCCAACGAATTGATGTAGGTATCAAAAAATTCAAAATTATTGATAATTTAGTGACCTCTAACTGGAATATGTTTCTGGGTTATTTAAGAGAGGCTGGTGATATTGAAATAGGGAAAGAAATGCTCCATTTGAAAATTGAAATGTATAGACCATTGAATAAACTAGGGGCAATTGAAATGGTAATGAACGTTCATTTGTTACCATTGAGGTTGCACGTTGATCAAGATACGCTAGATTTTTTGCTAAGATTTGGGGAATTCAAAGATCAAAGATTTATTGTGCCACCTATTGATGATGACGAAATGTTCATTTCCAAGTTTGATATAAATTCCATTAGATTGAAATTGGATTATAAGCCTAAGGTGATTGACTATGGCGGTATAAGATCAGGTCATACAGAAGAGTTTGTCAATTTTTTTGTATTAGACGAGTCCAGGATGACATTGAATAAATTGACCTTGTTTGGAGTCTATGGGTTTCAGTCATTGAATAAATTGTTAAACGGATATTGGTCACCTGATATTAAGAAGAATCAATTGGGTGGTGTATTAAGTGGGCTATCATTTCTCCGATCGATTGTCAACATTGGCCAAGGTGTAGAAAACATTGTTTCTGAGCCTTACAAAGAGGTTAAAAGAGACGGACAGATTATCAGAGGCTTTCAACGAGGCGTTTATAAATTTGGTAAGACTACAGGCGGAGAGGTTTTGAAGTTCGGTGTTAAACTAGCAGCAGGCACGCAGGGTATATTAGAAAGTACAGAGGAGATGCTAGGGGGCGGTGGAAGGGCCAAGGTTGGAGTGGAGGAAGACGATGTTGACGATGAGCAACAAAGACTACATTTGAGCCACCATACCGTCAACACGTTCAATATTGCATCAAACGATGAAGACGATGATTTGATTGACAGCGGTGGCAGTGATCACCAAGAGTTGCCTGTGAATGAAGAGTACGATGACGGGTCTTCGTCTGATGAGCAAGAACACAGAGTTGTCAGTTTGTACTCCAACCAACCCGGCACTTTGCAAGAAGGCATCCAGGTGGCGTATGGGTCGATAGCGCGGAACATGAGCTCGATGCGTCAGGCTGTGGTGGAGGCTGGTGACAGAGCGTCGCGCAGCGACACGCTGAGCGGTGCTCTGACCGAATTGGCCAGAGCCGCGCCGGTGGTTGTGATCAGACCTTTGATCGCCACCAGCGAGGCCATTTCCAAGACTCTCATGGGAGGCGTCAACGCGATGGACCCGGACCAGAAACGGAGCCTCGAGGAGAAGTACAAATAGCAGTATATAGAATTGAGTACACGAAACACATAACGGTATTAATCGCTGTACAGTACGCGGTTGACCTCTGAGAGAGGCAGGTCCCAGACCCCGTTGGTAGGCTGGTACAGGTATCTAGGGTTGTTGGCCACCACGGCGGAATCGTCCACGACGCACCGGCGGTCGCCCAGAGGGAGAGTTTCCAGCTCTGTGTTGGCAGCAAAGAGCGCTACATAGCCAAAGACCATAAGGGCCAACACCCACGCGGGCGTGGCCACTGCCCACCACCGGCTCGGGTAGTACCACACGCCCAGCGCGTGCAGCAGTCGGTCGGGCAACGCGGCCCACAGCAGCCAGAGCGCGAGCGCGCACAGCGCCAGCACGTGCGCGGCAAAGCCCTTGTACTCGGCCTGCGGCGTGCGCCACGACGCGACGGTGAAGTCCGCCTCGCGAGCAAGGTCGTCGTCGGGCCTTTCCATTCGCTTGCAGCTGGACTAGAGCTCTAGATATGCAGAGAGAGGGTTGTGTTTTTGTGTACGTTACCTGTCTTGTTTTATAATTAACTAATCCACACCACAATGCGTATGTGCACTAAGCATCCAATGGCCCTTGTAACAGCTTACTAACACTCTCTGTCTCTGAAACAGCCAAGCGCATGTCTTTGGGCGACTTTCTCGTCGACGACAAGTACGGCGACTCGTTCTCCTGGACCAACGATGAGTTCGATATCTCTGATACGATCTCACCAGTTTCGAAGAGCAGCGGCAGCGGCGCGCGCAAGCCCGGGATGGGTGGTGCGGGCGGCCCGGCGTCGGGAACTGGACTCAAGATCGCCATCTCCAACCTCCCGGCTGACGCAGACAAGCAGCTAATTAAGGAATTGCTACAGTCACGGTTTATCAAATTCGATAATGTCGAGCTTTTCACAGACCCACACAACAAGCGGTGCAAGATCGCCGTCGTGGGCATGCTGTCCAACCGCGATGTGGATACCGTCACCAAATGGAGACCCGTGCCCTTGGACGGACGCAAGTTGACTTTCGAATATTGCGACCACTATACACTAAGTGAAATACGTGAGTGGAATGCCAAGAACCAGGTCGCAGACCAATCGGATTTATCTAAAAAGCCTGATTTGAGCTCGCTGCCTAAGATCAACCCCTTCGGTAACGCCCGTCCTGTGGATGTGCCTGTGAAGCCAAGTGCTCCATCGCCATCAGCAGTCAGCAGCGAGAAACCTCATGTCAACCCGTTTGGAAATGCCAAGCCTGTGGATACTCGCATAGATTTCACCATCAACACAGAAACGAGCAGAAACGCACCCTTGATTAAACCAGACGCTGCAGCAGGCCCCAAGATCCTCAAGAGAGTGGAAGAAAAGCCGCGCTCAAACCCATTTGGCAATGCCAAGCCTGTGGACACTTTGACCAAACAGCTGGAGATTGAGCAGAAGTTACAGCTAGGTGTCGTCAACAGCACCACGATATCCACTAAGAAAATGCATGAAGCTGAGCGAGAAAAGGAAAGACTGGCCAAAAAGCTTGAGGAGGACAGACTGAAAAAACAAAAGGAGGCTGCTTCGCGCCAAAAGGCAGAACGGGACCTTTTTGAACTAGAAAGAAAGAGACTGAAGGAAGAGAAGGAGAAACCTAAGTCCACGGGCAAGGAGAACGACAAGGACAACAAACTCAACCAGAAACCGAAATCAAAGCTCAATAATGATCTTCCTAATAAAAAGGATGGTAAATCAAAGCGTGCTGAGACAAGGATCGGTAGTGCCGTAGATCAGCAAGCAAATGGGAAAATAACTGCTAAAACTAAAAACCTAAAGCCAAAATCAGAATCAGATCCAGAACTGAAACTGAAGTCTAAGTTAAAACCAAAAAAGACAATTAAGGAGAAGAAGGAACCGAAGGAAACAGAGACTAAGGGCGCAGACGGCAGCAAAGAAACCAGTGAAACAAGCATTGTTCCAAAAGAAGAAGAAAATCTGTCTAAAAAGGAACTGCTGAAGAAGAAGAGCAACAAAAACAAGAAAAATAAAAAGTCTGAAGAATCGAATGAACTTTCAACTGTGAAGGATGCTGCCATTACATCTGTTACTGCTCCAGAGCGTGGAGAAAAACAATACACGGATGTTACTAAGGAAGGCTCTCCTGCTACTGGTCCTAATAGTATTGACATAAGTTCAATTGGCAAGAAAGCTAAACTGAAACCAAAATTCAAATCTGATAAGAAGAAATTCCAAAAGGATAAATTGGAGAAAACGGTAAGTACTGAGTCATCTGTGAGTAGAGTTGTTAGCAAAGAAACCCCTTCTTTGGAAACTAGTGTAGTTGAAGGTCAACCTTTTAAGAAAGAGAAGAGAGAAAAACAACAGGTGAAGAAGGCCAAGAAGGAGAAGAAAGAAAAGTCTCATTCAACAGAAAGTGCCCCTGCTAGTACCGCTCCGGATACGGAAACCACTGAGGGTTCAGCTGAACTCTCCGCTGAACCAAAGGAGCCCAAAGCTGAATCCAAGAATGGATCCTCTGCTGAGCCTTCTGCTGAGCCAAGAAAGGTTAAACCATTCATCAGACGTGGAAGTGGTCGTGGCGGTCGTGGTGGATACAAGGGTAATAACTTCGACCCCGAATATCGTGCTAAGAAGGCGGCAGCAGCTGCTGCTGCTCCAACAGCACATGTTTAAAATTGTGCATTATGTAGAAATAAATTTTTTAGAATTCCAAAGAAAAATCAAAACCCCTCTGGAATCGAACCCACGTCAAAAAGGTTAATCTGGACAGTTGGTTTCAAATGTGATCGGTATCGAGTTCTATCCGTAGACAGTCCGCAAATTGCACTAAACAACTCAGGTCAATCGTCTGCAGTACACTCCCATGGCCTCTCCTGAAGGAGGGGCCCTATTGATTGTGGAACCGCCCGGCGTGCGAACGCCTAGGAACCCCTTAGGGGGAATTGGGCAACTTGCTCTACCACAGAATAATCTGAAGTATTTGCGAGCAAGAGACGAAGTAAACCACCGAATTTCCCACTGGCAAGGTTTGACCCTGAAGGGTCCATTTGAATGCCAGTAAATGCGGACATTGACTCCAACTGGTGTTTGTAATTGCCCATTGGGCCAAACGCGCAGACTAAGAGCTAAGAAGGTGGCACAGTGTGATGCCATGTGTGGCAACAAAGAAATTAAACTGTTCATCTGTACTCATTTTTAAACTTTCAATTACTGATCAGGGTACTTTCTTTAGGTGGGTTATATGATTCTACGTGAGTATTGTATTAGATGAGCAATTTAGCCGATTATTTTGAAGAAAAGCTCAGCATTCATTGGTCTTTGCTCCGAGGATTAGAATGAATCTTATGGAATGAAAAGTTAGATGAGCCAAGCGCTCCATTTAGGCTTTTTTACATTGTATTGAAGTCAATTTGACTAAGTACAGTATTGGGTGTGGTTCGGGACTTAGAAAGATTGTAATTGTTAATAACTTACCAGGATTATATATCTGATAGCTTGGAAACAGCGAACAATCGCTAAAGAATCTACTGTACTTTTACAGTAAACGCCTCAAAAAGTTTCTGTTTTGTAAACTGGATAAACGAGAAGGTGTACTCTTCACTAGTGATGAATGGTCGACACTTGAACGGCTGAAAACTACGCATGTTTACGCGAAAAGATTGTATTTCTCTACTATACGTAAGATATATAGGACAAAGAATCAACATCTGTGTTTTAAATAAGCCTTCAACATACAAAGTATTGTGTACCTCGTGTGGCCAGCCACGGTTTTAACTGCTTGTGCAGTACAGTCAGTATCCTTTATGATGGGTGATTTTGGCTTCATAAAAACAGGCCAATTAAACTTCTATGTACTATTCTTTTTGTTTTAATATCTCATAAAGAAGTAGCAACAAAAGAGAGGTTAGTAATTTGATAATGGCATATTGGACCAACTATTTTATTCGATTGTTATCATGAGCAAAAATTTTATTCTCTAGAGAATGAGAAAAATTTCCAATCCGGACGTCATATCTTTGAAGAATACAGTCTTTGTTGTTTAGCTTAAAGTAATGAATCTAGAAGGAGAGAATAACATAATAACCCAAAGTATACTTGACGAGGTGATGGGATCTTTGAAGAATGAGCCTATAACTATTTCGCAGTCGCAAACTCCTTCTTCCGGAATGTTACCGAAGTTCAAACACTGGAAAGAGTTAGGTAATTTTATGGACAAGAATCAAGTGATAAGTCCAAATGTGACTAGTGGTAAAGTGTTCACTAACATGAAATATGGTTCCAAAAACCCATTGGACCAGCCAATGAAATATAGGATTTGTAACTCGTGTGATAACCCAATTTTAGAAGAGCTAATGTTCGAACATTTAGGAAAGTGCCAAGAGTTAAAGGAAAAAAGAAGAGCCAGCTATACCCAGAATGGAAAAATCGCAAATGGGCGCTCCGCCAATAATATGAATGTCGACGATGACGACGATGACGACGATGATGATGATTTAGATGAAGAAGATGAACAATCACAGGAAGACAAGAATAATACTAGTAATAGCAAAAACTCTAAAGAAGAGCCTATTTCCATCTCTAATACCACAAACAATACCACTACCACGACGAAAACGACACCAAGCATACCTAAAAAGAGACAAGCGCCAGCACCTAAAAAGGAGCGCAAAAAGAAAGATACCAAACCAAAGGTGGCCAAACCTAAGGGTCCTGTGGATGTTGAGAAGCAATGTGGTGTTCCCTTACCCAATGGAACATTTTGCGCGCGCTCGCTTACATGTAAAACTCACTCAATGGGTGCCAAACGTGCCGTTCAGGGAAGAAGTTTACCATATGATCAATTGTTGGCAGCATATCAACGTAAAAACCAAATCAAGTTGGGTGCAGCGGCTGCTGCTGCTCAACAGGCCAAGGATGAATTGGAACACGGTGCACACGTTGCCTTGGACGACGAAGAGGAAACACAACAAGTTTTGGAAGGTGTCAAGAAGAATTTGCCATTGCCATTGGAGAAAAGAGTTATCATGCCTGTTAGATACAGGACGAAATACCTAAGAATGAGAGAGATGTTTGCTAATAGTATACTGCCAAGGTTGACGAATAACCCCTTGGGACAGATGCAAGGTAGAGCTGCTGTGATGAATTTGGAGACGTTGGACGAACAGAGTGTTTTCCCGGTCAGATCACAGCATCAGAAGAATGCTCAACAGAGAGCGCTACTAAAGGCACAACAGATTCAGCAGGCAAAAATGCAAGCGTTGCGTTAGGAGTGGGTTTTTTCTATTGTATAATACGGTTTCTAGGTACAAGGAAACGCATAATATTATTAACACTGTTTGAAATTGGACAAAGGTCGAGAAACTGGTTGGTGAAGTGCAAGCATACGAGCATAGGCATAAGTGATATACGTACAAATAAGAACGCAAGGGGGATTCACACCCGGCACAAAAAAACAGATAGTAATATTAATGATAACGGTGTTCTGTTATCATGGGCCAAAGTCACGCCACTGTTTTGGGGCAAAGGAAAAGTTTTGATACTAGTTAGAGGGAAAACTTATGCAGCTCGCACGTGCATGCGTTGCGGTACGAAAGTAAAATCATTTAAACAGTTTCTCTGTGTGTAAAAACCACAATACAATGTTATAGTGTTATCGTTTATTTTTAACTGGACCGACAGTGTAGTTACGGGTGAGTTTGCACAAGCGCAGTAAATCTAGCACACAAAAATGGGTTTCTATGCCATACAGTTTTTGAGTACATGAAGATAATACAATAACATAACATTATCGTTTATTTGCAACCGAACAGACTGTTTAGTTACCGGAGAGTTTGCGCATACAGGAGTCTTTTTAGGCGCCGCAATTTAGCTCGTAAAAATGCGTTTATATGGGTTACAGTTTCTGAGTAAAAGAACATAGTGCACTAGTAAAACACTCTCATTCAGTTATAACTGGACAGGGTCAAGAGACTATTTAATTACCCGAAAACATACGCACAAACCCGTTACCACAGGCAGATACAGGCTAAATTTGGTGCTTGCATTCGGAGAATTTCTAATACAATTTCGTGGTTGCAAAGAAACAGATAACAGTAATTGTATTATCATTAGCATCATTTAAGATAACCTACGGAGGTCAGGCAACAGAGGCCCAAACTGTTTAGCTACACACATATATACAGGTGCGCGTGAATGCCTGTGCCTGTGCTTCGCACCCACGCGTCGGTTCCATTTTCACTAAATTTACCACAATCACTAAGTAGAATATGTACAAGTACGTCTCAACGCTGGACGGGTTCCGAACCGGCGTCTGGGCCGCTGCTGCTGCGTGCAGCTTGCTCGTCGCTCTTCTTCGACAACGGCTGCACGTCTCTGAGCCGCACCTTGATGAAGCTCTTCTCCTTCCAGTTGCCGTTCTCGTCGAAGTTGTCTGGGTTGGGCGGCTCGTACTTGACGAGCTGGTAGTCTCTGATGAGGAAGATCCCGAGCGCGAACCCGAGCACGAGGCCCGCCGTCATCACGTTGAACCGGCCGATCGTGGTCTTGTGCGATTTCGGCGGCAGCTGCATTTATCGCACAGAGGAGAGCCAGGGCAATTTCTGACCCTCTGTGTGCTCTCTCTTCCACACCATGAGTTTGAGCAAGCGCATCATCCGCGAGACCGAGCGGCTCGTGTCCGAGCCCGTGCCCGGCATCGACGCGCAGCCGCACGACGACAACCTGCGCCACTTCGATGTCGTGCTCACGGGCCCCCAGGGCTCGGCCTACGAGGGCGGCCGCTTTGCGCTCGAGCTCTTCTTGCCCGACGAGTACCCCATGGCGCCTCCCAAGGTGCGCTTCCTCACCAAGATCTACCACCCCAACATCGACCGGCTCGGCCGCATCTGTCTCGACGTGTTGAAGGCCAACTGGAGCCCTGCGTTGCAGATCCGCACGGTGCTGCTCTCCGTGCAGGCGTTGCTCGCCGCCCCCAACCCCGACGACCCCTTGGCCAACGACGTGGCTGAGGCGTGGAAACGCGACCCCGTGGCAGCAGCCCGCACGGCGCAGGAATGGACCCGGCTCTACGCCTCCAGCTGAGACACGTCTCAGCCTTTATATTAGCTAAGCATTTATATTCTCTGTCTGTGTAGTGTGCTGTTCTTGTTTCTAAATGGCATACTGGGACGACGGCTACTCGTCCGCGCGCTACGGCTTCATTGGGTTCGTGGTGGCGGCGCTCCTCATCTTTGTGATCGGAACGTGCTTGGTCAACCGCAGACGCTTGCAGCAGGGCCGCACGCCCTTCGTGTCTTCGTATCTTGCGCCTCCCTCCTACGCACAGGCGTCTGGCGACAGCCAGACGCAGCCTTTGCCTGCGTACACGGCCGACGCCAACCCAAACCAGGACGTTGGCTACTACGACCCCAGCGGCAACTTCGTGCCCACCCAGGTGCCTGCGGTCGAGGAGCCCAACAAGTTTGTGCCCCTACAGGATCTCCCACCAGTGCATCAGCGCACCGACAACTCCATCCGACACGCGTCCACCGGCTCTGTGTTCGCCTCCGACCAGTACCAGCGGCCCGACGGGCCTCCTCCAGGCGTCGCGGTTCCGCAGAACCTCGAATTGCCCTCCTACGAGGAGGCAGGATCCAGCTCGGCTCCTGCGCCTCCTGCGGTCGAAAGACCTATCGGAGCTAATCCAAAAGCACAGCAAAATCCTTTTAGAAGTTAGCAGAGCTTAGCAGAGCTTAGCACCGAAGCTAGCCCCGCAGTTTGCACCACCAAGCATACACGTTCACTTCACACGCCCCCAGGCTTTACATACGTTACGTTTCATTTAATTTTCATCTCTGTCTAGTTGTAATCTAATCTAATTTAGTCACATGCCAAGAGCCGCTAAGGAGACATAATCCCAGCACTTCTGGCCGCGGCGGGCCTCTGTTCATAGCTATATTACGTGAATTATTGAGTGTGTGGTTGCTCAATATTGGCGAGTGTTCATGCCAAGAATAGCTAAGAAGACATAGGCTCAGCACCTCTCGCCGCGTTTGGCCCGCGTGGCCTCTGTTCATAACTGTATTACGTGAATTGTTGAGTGTATGTATGTATATATGTTGCTTAATATTGGTGAGTGTGGATTTCGTCTCTGTGTTCCACCTTAACAAGAGGTCTGTATTCTGGAACCCACATTTGTTCCTTGACCCATTGCAAGCACTCGTCGTAATCCTGTGGGATCACAACCTTACCACCGTCTGGCTTTTCCTCGTTTTCAACTCTACACACGCCTTCCTTCAAACCTTGCAAGATAACGGCACAGGCAACTCTGGCACTGGTGTCAATGATATCTTCGATTGGAGGTAGTAACCCGGCCTTAGGATCGTTTTTGGCTGGTGATAAACTGGCCAATTCGTCAACCGCAGCAGAAATCATACTGTCGGAAATCGTAGACACTCTACCCAAAACGGCACCCAAACCAATACCTGGGAAGGTCAAACAGTTGTTGTTCTCACTGATGGTGTGACCATCAACCGGCTTGAATGGTGAGCCTGTGGCAACCAGAGCGTTAAAATCAGTCCATTTCAAGGCATCCTCTGGGAAACATTCATGCAATCTGGTAGGGTTGGACAATGGGAAGATCATTGGTCTTGGGTTGTGCTTGTACATCTCCTTGATGACTTGCTCATTGAAAGCACGTGCTTGTGTGGAACAACCAATGAGACAGGTTGGCTTGACCTTGGAAACAACAGAAACCAAATCCTTGGTATCAACACCTTCCCAGAATGATGGTTCGTCGGCATAGGCTTCTTGAGCTTCTGAGTTAGTTTCCATACCCTTAATGATTAAACCGTATCTGTCCATACAATGAATCTTCTTACGTGCCTCTTCAGCAGTGATACCGTGCTGAACCATGTGGTTAACGATTTGATCAGCAATACCTAAACCGGCAGAACCAGCACCGTAGACTAAGATTTCACTTTCCAATAATTCTCTGTTGGTCAATTTCAGAGCAGCAACAATAGAAGCCATGACAACGGCACCAGTACCTTGAATATCATCGTTGAAACATGGAACAACATCTCTGAATCTCTGTAAAACTGGTCTGGCAGTTGTGACACCGAAATCTTCAAAATGGATGACAGCATTTGGGAATCTCTCCTTCATCTTGTAAAGGACCTTATCCACAAATTCGTCGTACTTCTTACCTCTGACTCTTGGGAACTTGTTACCCAAGTAAAGGTCGTTTTTCAAGAGGGATTCGTTATCGGTACCAACATCCAAAACACATGAGACAACTCTACCAGGGTGTAAACCACCACAGAGGGTCATCAAGGCAGCCTTGGCAATGGTGATTCTGACACCACCGACACCCTGATCTCCGATACCCAAGATACCTTCGGAGTCACTGATAACGATGTAGTCGACGTCCTTATCTTGTCCCCAGGGCTCTAATCTCTTATCAATTCCTTCTGGATCGGTGATGTCCATGAAGACACCTTCCGGCTTTCTAAATCTGTCAGAGTAGGCAATGATGGCATCACCCTCGGTTGGGGTATAAACAATAGGTAACAACTCTCTGATGTGTTCCTGCACTAACTTGTAGTAGAGGACCTTGTTCTGTAGTCTTAAGGAAGTACAGAAATCGTTTTGCATCAACGGGGTCTTCATGTAATGCAATTGGATGTAGGCTCTTTCGACCTGCTCCTCCAAGGTGTTCACAATTGGAGGCAACAAACCTGTCAAACCGAAGGCCACACGCTCCTCCTTAGTGAACGCGGTACCCTTGTTGAACAATGGCGAGTTTAACACCTGGAAACCCTGCAAGTCACATTCGATGGCACCGGTTGTAGATAAACGAGTTGCCTTTGGCGGAGCATCGTATGCTTCTGCCCCAATAGGGGTCTTTTTAACATTGTCGCAACAATCAATGGTCATTATTGGTGCACTTTCTGAATTATATGTAATTCAAAGAAAGAAGAGCCAAAACCGGAGGGGAGGGGTTTCTTGGCGGGTGGGAACTTGCCTTACTTTTATACATATTTTATGTGAGGGGTGATTTTGTTTAAAAAATTAATTGAAAGCATCGGCCCGGGCTTCTACGAACGGCTAACAAATTCCGACATTGTCCGGGCCGGTATCCGTAGAAAATCGCTCGTAGAATCCCGTAATTAGATATCTTCCTACGGAGAGCGGCCGTTGGCTCAGCAACAGAAGGGCTCTCGCTTAGCTTAGCGACCTGAATAGCAAGGTGTCTTCGAAGAACACGTTGGCGTACGGATCGCTGTCATAGGACTCCAGCTTCTCGCTGTAGAACAGAATCAACGGAGAAAGCAAGGGCGGCCTTTTTTCCAGGTTTTCCAACTGGGTTATGACCTTGGAGATCTGGTTGAATAGCTGAGAGACAGACGAAGCGTCGAGTTGGGTACAGTTTGGCTGTTTCAAAATGATGAACAATTGGATTGCGGATTTGATGGACGAATGTAAAGCTAGGGAGAAAAACGGGTTGTAGCAGACCAATTTACCCAAATCTAGCTTGTCAAACACCTGTATTAAGTTGATGGTTTGGTTCAGGCATTTTTCCTTCAGCTCGTAGTAGATATAATCGATTTCGCTCGTGAATTTTTCAGGACTGTAATGGTGGATTTGGCCAATGACAAACAAAATCCCATGATACAACTTCAATTTGGTGATCTCTCGGACTAGATTGCCCAACCTGTTGTACAGATCACTTTCCTCTCGATAATTTGTGTTGAGCCATTCCATCTGGATGATGAACTCATTCATTTTGGCAATGTACCGCTTGATTGTATGTATGTCAATCGGCACGTCATCCTCGTTCATGCAAATGGATCTGTTCCACATATTTGCGTCCGAAAGCAACGAGAGCAATAGGATGTGCACAGTCAAAAACCCCAAGTTTTTAATCTTCTCTCCATTTTTTATTCGAGGCAAGATATCCTTAATGAAGGGTCTCTTGAAACTTGGCTCCGTCATGCCCTTATGCAATGACTCATCCAGCGGCAATTGGACTCTGACTCTATCGTGGGGAATGTTCTCATTGACACCCTTGTATAATGCAAAATATTTATCATAGCAGTAAACTTTGTAGAACGTCTTGCGTGTTTCCTCCCTTGTCATCCACTCTGGCCAGTTGTACGATTCATCCGAATTCTTCTGGAACTCGTCATCCAATTTTTTGTTCAACGAAAAGGGGTTTTTGATATCGTAAATGTAGATACTTCTCATTCTCAACATCATCAAGGCTCTGGCAAAGGTCAATGAGGACGCGGCCCATTTTCCCACCTTTAGTTCATAGTCACTCAATATCAATAATATTTGAATCGAGGTGACAGAGTAGAAGGACGTTGAAATGAATTCCTCGTCGTCTAAGAATTTGTAGAGTCCAAGTCTAGCCTTGAAGTAGTATTGAGCAGCACGCTGCGGTGAGTTTAATATAAGGTACGTCTGCGCCAGTATACTGTCACCCAAAGTCAAAGTTAACGGGATGTTCCTATTCATGTTTTCTCTGAACTTTTCTCGGTTGATCATGTCTGATAGATAGGTTGCTGTTGTGAAAAACAAATTGAACAGGTCCTCGCTGGTTTGAGTCTGGGGGTTGATCTGCGAGATAGACGTTCGTTTGTGATGCAAGGAAGATGTTATTATGGTATTATTATTGTTGGTGTTGATATTATTATTCGTAGCATTTGGATTATTAGGGTTTGTAGTCGTCGTAGCGTTCATCGTGGTAGCAGTGTTCGTCGCCGTGGAGTTTGCTGGGAGTTTTTCTGGCTGCTGGAAGTGATAGAAGGGTCCGTTGGGCGACGCAGAGGACGCATCTTCCATTTTGACGTCCTCGTTCAAGAGACACATGTTGGCGTGCTGCTGCTTCTCCAGCGCCGAGAGGGGGGCGATCTCGTCGTTCAAGGTCGACGCAGCGGTGGACAGGTCGGGCGCGAGGTCGAAGTTGTTCATGTCGAACGTCTTGCCGATGTTCTCCTCCAACTGTCGCTCGAAGCCCTCCACGTCCCAGAGCAGCTCCATGGGGTCGAAGATGGGCTGCGAGTCGCTCATCGAGTCGTCCTCAAAGTGGAACTGCGTCACCGAGCCGTTGGGCGCCGCAGCGGCTGGAACCGGCACTTCCTGGTCCAGCTCCAGCCCGCCGCTCGACTCGCTGGGCGTTAAAGCCGTGAAATTGACGGCTTTAATGGCGTGCATGGTGCCTGTGGACTTCGACTTCTTCATGAAGTTGGCCTCGTAGAACTTCCACGACTTGTTGACGCCCGCCTGCGCCAGCGGCGGCGGCGACTCGTCGAACTCGCACGCGATTTGCCGCTTTTTGCAGTTATCGCACTGGCTCTCGCTAGCGGGCTTGACGCACTTGGTTTTCTTCTTGCGGCAGAACACGCATGCCTTTTTCGCCTTCGCAGGCTCGGGCATCTCGTCCAGCATCATCGTGCAGCGCGGTAAATATACTTTCCTGGTTATTCGAAGAGAAACCCCACCTACAGGCAATTATGATTCACCACAAGTCCACTTTAGCGGACTGAAAAAAATTCCTCTGCGTCTGCCACCCCAGTCACTTTTCTGCAAATTTCAAGTAGCTTATATAGGGTATGACAAATCACTTGATTGGAAAGCGGTCTTAAGCGGCGTTACACGGCTCAAGCTCCAAATGGCATCACACGCACGCAACAGAGACAGCACTATATCGCGCAGCATGGCGAGGCTGCTGCGGCATGACGCGCTCAAGGAGGCGCTGCCGCTGTCGCCCGACGGCTACGTGCCGGTGGCCGCGCTGTTGCAGCACCCGCGGCTCAAAAGCGTGGGGGCCACGAGCGAGGATGTCGAGCGGATCGTCGCGACGGACGCCAAGGGCCGCTACAAGCTCCGCGACGGCTGCGTGTGCGCGCTGCAGGGCCACTCGCTGCCGCTGCAGGCCGCGGTGGACGATCTGGCGCTATTACCGAGCCAAGACTTGCCAAGCATTATCGTTCACGGCACATACAGAGATAAGCTGCCGCTGATCGCGCGCTCGGGGGGTCTCAGCCGCATGTCACGCAATCACGTGCATTTCGCTGCGGGGCTGCCCAGCAGGTTCCAGGTGCCCGGCGTGGCGAACAATGACGCGGTCAAGAGTGGAATGCGCAACTCGTGCCAGGTGCTCATATTTCTCGACGTGCAAAAACTAAGGGACTCGCAATTAAGTGTGTATAGAAGCGGCAACGGCGTCATTCTCGTCCCCGGCGACGCCAACGGCATTGTCAGCGTCGATCTCTTCGACAAGGTCTACGACGTGCAACTCCAACGCTATATAAGTTTGTAAGTGAAACGGTGCTCATGCCGACTGTTTGAATTTAAGGAGGTTCGCGAGCCCGCTCGTGTCGCAGGCCAGCTTGAAAAACGGATGGTTCAGCAGCTCTTCGGTCGAGGCGCGGAATTTAACCTCAACGCAGAGACACACGCTCAAAAAGTCCATGATCTCGTTGCTCAACCTCTCGGGATGTTTCAGCGTCGGCGTACCGTTCGATGCAATTAAGTAGAGGGCCTTCAATGGCTCCTCGTTCAAGTAGGGCGGCTCGCCCTCGATCATTTCAATCGTCATAATCCCCAACGACCAAACGTCGACCTTCTCGTCATACTCCTTCTGGCGCACAACTTCAGGTGCCATCCAGTACGGTGTACCCACCATTGTCGCCCTCTTGGACTTCTCGTTCGTCAATTTGGCACAGAACCCGAAATCCGTGATCTTAATGTGTCCCCTGGCATCTAACAAAACATTGTCGGACTTAATATCTCTATGAATAAAATTCTTCTTATGCAAGTGTAATAGACCCTTGGTTGTTTCATAACAAATAGCCGAGATCTGCGATTCACTGATATTTTTGTTGTTATCAATTACGTCTGTCAATGACCCTCCTTCCATGTATTCCATAATAACCCAGAGATCGTTATTACCGTTCAAGTATGCCTCGATGAAATTGACAATGTTTGGATGTTGAGAATCTTTCATGACTAAAATCTCATTAACAATTAACTCCTTACGTGATTGTTTGGATAAGTCAATTTGTTTAATGGCAATCGCCTGTCCATTCAATCTATTGGACTTGGCCAAATAAACAGATCCTGATGCACCCTGACCTGCCTTTTCAATGATCTGGAAATATGGTACAGGATTGGCATTAATCACCACCGAACGTAATTTGGCCATGATTTGTGAGTCGGTCATGGTAGAAATTCTCTTATCTGACTTGCCATGTGCTGGCTTGGCAACCTGTGCGGCGTTACCTACAAGCTTTTGATTTGTTTGGTTTTTAACGTAGTTACTGTTAGGTTGTTGTTGCTGTAGTGGCGGTCTTGGAGCTTCCCTTGTTGGCTGCACTGGAGGAGCGTTGGCATATTTAGAATGCTGTTGTTGTTGTTGTTGTTGTTGATGATGATGATGATGATGCTGCTGCTGTTGTGGAGCAGATGGATAGCTATTCTGTTGATAATAATAAGGTTTCTGTTGCTGCTGTAGTTGCGGCTGTTGGTAGAGGTTGTTTTGTGGATGACGCATTGGTGGTTGTTGTTGTTGTTGTTGTTGTTGTTGCATTTGTGGTTGGTGAGGATGGTGTTGTTGCACTGGCTGTGTCCCTTGCTGCGGCGTTGACTGCTTCTGAGGGGTCTGTGTTTGTGGTGGCTTTGGAGCCTGTCTTAACGGAACATTATTAAATGATGGAGGACTTGGTGGTGATTGTAATGGTGGATTAATCGATTTGGGTATACTTGGAGCCTGTCTATTTGGAACATATTGGTTTGCTAAAGATGTAGATGACGAAGATGAGGATGACGAGGTGTTATGATCTCCCCCTAAAGCTAGAGGTGGGGGAGGTGGAGCCTGTCTCAATGGTGCAGAGGGAGCCTTTCTTAATTGATTGAACTTCAAATCAGTAGATGAACCCGTTGTTTTGTATGGTTTAGTAACTTCATTCAAGATCTTAGGATTTGAGTTTTGCTTACCACCAAAAATACTACCTCCGGTGAATTCATTATCAAACGCAGGTTTTTTACTGATTTCGGGTGACATCATTTCAGTGTATGTGTTCAAAACGTCCATGACTGCAGAAGGATCGGCTGCAAAATCTTCGTATGTGATATTAGAACCTTTTAATAGAGCAAGCCATTCCGGTGGGATACCTTTGACTTTGTAAGTACCATTTTCGCTGTCGTAACTAACCTTAGCCTCGTGTGTCACCTTCACAGGAGTGGAAAAACCTTGTCTTGGGGCCTTTGCTTGAATGGAATCAATCCACATATTTAGTTCGCGATCTGATTTCACCTGGACGAATGTCGACTTGGCAGTACCGTGACGGATCTCGAAACAGCAATCCTTCAGATTCGACTTAACACAGGCCTGCACATGAAGCAGTGGGATTCTGAAAACTAATTCTGTATCTGTTGAATCATTCGATTTCAAGAAATCTAAAGAAGAATCTCCTAAAACCAACCAGCGCTTCGGCCAACGGAAGGCAATGAGACCATCGTCCTTGACACGCACCCAGCCCGATTTCCTGTGGACGGTGGAATGGATCTGTAGAGACATTGGACTGCTTGTATAGGTGTCTCTGGTAGTTTAGAAAACTCGATTCCAAAATTCAAAGGAGGTACATAACAAATCGTGTTTTGGTTTTGACTTTTTTTCAGATTTGTATTGATTTGCTTTTTTGGGAGGCAGCCATTTTTCAATATGAAACAAAATTCGCGATTGTTCGGATAATTAGACCTGTATGCGCGGTGCATAGTTTTGGAGTGCAAAAGCAAAGCGTGTCCAATTGCTTTGGTCCGGTTGTGTCTATTTGTAATGTATTTGCTTTTTCCGCTCGAAATCGCTGAGCAGGGGTTTTACGCGAAACCCTTTATTTTCGTCCTCGATTTCCTAAAAGCGGTGCCATGGGTTTCAAATGTGGGTAGAAACCTGTCACCACCAAGTCCAGTAGCCAGTGCGGTTTTTGGACTAGTATTTTTGCTTCCATTTAATAAAAAACGCGATTTTGGACCCTGTGAACAGTATGATATCATCATTAACCCCCTTAACCAAACATATTGCTGAGCATTAATCCAAGACGCGTCAAATAGGCCTCATCTGTGCCAGGGAGAGGTGCGAGCAGGGAAAGAAAACAATGTGGTGTGAGATATAACAAACGTGGCCAGGAAATGCTTCTCGTCTTGTAAAAAGAGAAGAGCATTTTCGATAACAACTATTAATAAGTCGTGAGCAACACTGCAACGAGGAGGACGCTGTTAACAAAGGCACCTGTGTAAATCTATTTAAGGGGCTACAAAGTAATAAAGAAAACGGGACGTATTTTTGTCCATGAAACACCAGAGTAAAGAACGTGTTACAGCTATTTATCTGGAGAGAGGAAAAAAGTTTACGCGTTTGAGCATCTTCTTCTTCTATCTACTTTATCGATAGAGCATTTCTAGGAACCTGAAATGGAGCAGTAGCGGGGAACTGCTCACATGAGAGATTCACCGCTAGGACTAAGAGTGTCCTTTAGAATCCCGACACACCCGTCGCTTTCGGCGGTCAAAAGTGCCAGAGAAGACCCGCAACGTCTGCTCAGCGGCCTGCTCAGCGAGTATGTTGCCTCGGGTGGCGTCGAGACAGCGGTGTTGGGCGTGCTGGAAACAGTCTGACTGTGTTCTTTGCATGGGCGTCTTCTTTTAAAAAGACGTCGGAGCCTGTCGCGCAGCTTGCCCACTTGGAAGTTGGCAGAGTTGGCAGTCAGAAGCTGTTTACAAAGGGTTTCTTCCTCATCATCTACCTCAACTGTTTGGCTTGCAAGCAAAGCTGGCGGCGGCGGTCCCACTGTAAAATCATAGCTAGAAGGTGATTTCAGATCAAACCCAGAACGACGTTGTCCCTGCGAAATCTCTGAGACTTCACCCCGCAAAAGTGTAAATCGGCCAGACATTTTGCTTATATGATAGTGAGAGAGGCAAAAAAATAATATCCACCTTCTGATAAAGAATATTGATGAGAGTCTATTTTTTTATTTCATAGCTGGCTAACTCCTCCGGTATCCAATTGGAAAGCAATTAAACTCATTGTTGCCATGGCCAATCACGGACGCAGAGCCTCGCACACGCTCAGTTCGTCACCCGGAATGTATGCCGATTTGTACGAGCAATACCTGGACTCGCCCGTTCTGGCTAGCAACGAGGCTGTCTTTGAGGCTGATGTGAGCGGTTCGTCTGGGGCTGCTCCAAATGTCATGACGACTCCGTTGCTGAATATGGACGGCCAATTCGGCGCACCACCAGACTACTTCATCAACAGCCCCGCTTCAGAAACAGATGATCACAACCCGTTTGACTCCGATGCTTCCAGCTTGGACCAGCAAGAGCAGGAACGGTTACATCAAGAAGCCATCCAACATCGAAGATTCAAGTATAACAACTACCATCAGCCTCTGAACGTGTCCCAGGTGCCGCCACCGCCTATTCCCAATGCACCGGTTCTATTGTCATCCGATACGTCCCTCGCTCATGCCGATGCGCCTCCCAGTACCGAGACTGTTATTGACGACAAAGACGAAGGTGCTGCTAAAATTATTCAGCAGGTCAGAGACCAGGCCACAGGTAAGACCATTACGCAAACAGTGCGCAAATCCATCAAGGATTTCAAATTGGGTAAAGAATTGGGCGAAGGTTCATATTCTACCGTAATTCTGGCCACAGATTTAACAACTAATGTCCAATACGCCATCAAAATGTTGAGTAAACGTTACATCATAAAGGAGGATAAGGTCAAATATGTCAAACTAGAAAAGGATGCTTTGAATAGACTGAATAACCATCCCGGGATTGTTACATTACATTACACCTTTCAAGATAATCAAAATCTTTATTTTGTTTTAGATTACGCTGAAAACGGCGAGCTCTTAACGCTAATTAAACGGTTTAATACCATGGATGAAGATTCAACAAGATATTATACAATGCAATTAGTCGACGCAATTGATTATATGCACCAAAATGGTATCATCCACAGAGATATCAAACCTGAGAATATTTTGATTGATAGTAACTTCAAAATTCAAATTACCGATTTTGGTACAGCCAAAATTCTGGACAAAGATGCAGAAACTGGGAATTATCCTCAGGATTCTAGAGCTAAATCATTTGTTGGTACTGCAGAATACGTTTCCCCAGAATTACTAAATAATAAATATTGTGGGAAACCTGCTGATATTTGGGCTTTAGGTTGTATCATATATCAAATGATTGGTGGTAAGCCTCCTTTCAAGGGTGCCAATGAATATTTAACATTCCAAAAAGTACAAAAACTCCAGTATGCATTCACTGCTGGATTTCCGATCGTTGTTAGAGATTTAATCAAAAGAATTTTAGTCTTAAAACCTGAATCAAGACTGACAATCGATCAAATAAAACAACATTATTGGTTTAAGGACAAGTCGTGGTCAAGAGGGCAAGTTTGGGGGCAAGACCCTCCTGTGTTATCAGCATACAAAATTACTGCTAAAGCGATGAAACCTGTGCCAGAACTAGATTTGCAATATAAACCAAATTTTAAACGCAACGGTTCAGCAACCTCCTCCAGGTCAGGTTCTACCAACATCAAAAATTCAGCCTCTGTTCCATCTATACCATCATATACAGCTGTTATTAATGCAGCTGCTGCATCCAGAGTTCCATCCTCATCTTCCGCGGCTGTTGCTGCTCAAAGGTTATCGTCAGATAATTTACAATCACAACCATCCGCATCTTCATCCATTCAACTAGCACCACAGTCTGCCGCCTCCTCTTCACAACCTAAAAACGCAGCATGTGCCGCTTTGTATGGTTCAAGCAACGGTGCTGATAATAACGGTATTGCTGGAACGTCAGGCAGTCACCATCACCCCCCTCCTCATGGTCATGTGAGAAAAACTTCATCATCCGGTGATAAACCTAGGAATGTCATCCCTGGTACCAATATACCAAGACCAACAATTAATACCAAGGTACCAGCTATTAGGTCGAGTTATTCTTCCAGCGGCAAAAGGAAGCCGCCGTCGAGCTCCAATGGGGGTGCAGAGGTCGCCCAAATGAGTGTTCTAGATCTGAAGTGGGTCAAATACATGACGAATCACAACGAGAGGGTTATCAAGGCCGGACTAGTCAAGGTGTTCAAGGATTCCTCGTTAAACTTTGAAAAGAGGAATAAGGGCTGCATTACAGAGTCTCCATTGGGGTACAAAAACAAGGACACCATTCAGTTGAGCCAAGAGAAGAGCATTATGGTTGATTACAAAGACGAGGAAATCAACGTGTACGACCCCAATGACGAGGAAGCCAATGCCAGCAGCACTAATAAGTTGATTAAGTTTTTTGTTGCCAAGCCGCCGTTGAGCGTCACAAGTATTGAGACGCAGTTCCAATTGCGGATCCTGGTCATCACCACGTTTGGACGCGCGCTGTTCTTCAACCAGAGAGGCGATAAGATGACCATGGAGGTCAATTTGACCCACTCGCACGTGAAATTTGTGGAGGTGTTATCGCAGGACTCCAGCAAGCAGCACAGCGGCCGGTTTGCCGTGTGCTTTGGCCCCAACGAGGAGACGCTACTTTGCGAGTGCGAGATGAACGAGGTGTCCAACTGGACCATGGCGCTGTTCAAGTCCAGGATCCTGGAGAAGGAGAGACTATACGCTGAAGAGGGTAAGGTCAAACGCGCAGACGAGATGATGATTAACGCTGCCGTCAGCAAGGCGGTCAGCATGGCCTCGTCCAACGCGGGCGTGGGCGCCACCGGCAACGGCAGCGACACCAATGGCAGTGGCAACAAAAGGGTTGTCACTCCAATGAACTCCAAGTTCCTAGCCAGGAGCCGGTTGCGCTAGGGCCTGCGCATGAGCATATGAGCATTCTAGCGATTTTATCGTCTTCAGTGTAGGCATTTTTAGCGAAAAGGGGTATGTGTGACTGTTTTTCCGAAATAGGCAGGAGCACCTTGGGACCGCATTATTTTTTGTATCAAGGCATTTTGTTTTTCATTATTTTTTTTTGTGTGTTGTAGGAGTGGATGGATTTGAGTAAAGTGAAAAATTTCAAGATTTTTGTAAAGTTTCCAATATAGGTTCACCTTTTAACATAAATCAAAATGGCTAAGATCATCAAGTCAGGTAAGGTTGCTATTGTCACCAGAGGTAGATTTGCCGGTAAGAAGGTTGTTGTCGTTGCCGCTGTTGACGACGGTTCCAAGTCCGCTCAATTCCCACACGCTATTGTTGCCGGTATCCAAAGAGAACCATCAAAGGTCACCAAGGGTATGGGTGCCAAGAAGCTTGCCAGAAAGAACAAGATCAAGCCATTCATCAAGGTCATCAACTACAACCATCTCTTGCCAACCAGATATACCTTCAACGTTGACTCATTAAAGACCGTTGTTTCTGCTGAATCCATTGCCGAACCAACCCAAAAGTCCGAAGCTAAGAAGGCTGTCAAGAAGGTTTTCGAAGAAAGACACCAATCTGGTGAAACCAAGTGGTTCTTCAACAAGCTTGCCTTTTAAATTACTATTGAAAAGATAAATTTGTATAAGGATTTAATTTAAAGAGAAAATAAAAATATAACCATTGTGCACGATGCAGAGCAGTTGGACCACATCCGCTGTGTGTACTCGTCTGCTACTAAGTAACCCGAGAGACACGCAGGAAGCCTGTAGTTCGATGCAGAGTATTAAAGATTTATAAAAGTTAATTACCGATTGTCCACACGGTTTCCACCACAGACACCTCCTCGCCCTTGTCGTCGTTATAATCGTACCATTCGCCGTCGTCGAACAAGACCTCGCTGAAACTGTCCGCCTTCAGCGGCTGCTCAGGCACGAACTTGGTGATTTCCCAGCCTCTCGCGTCGATCTGTAGCATGGGCACCTTGGCCCCCGACTCCTGATACCCGGCAAACTTCTTAGGGAACGAGATGTTGATGTTACCTCTGGCCTGACAGAACTTGCAGGTGGCGACGTAGCTTGCTTCGCCCTTGGAACCTTCGATCTCGTGCTGTTCGATAGTATTGAACGTGGCTCTTTTTGGAGCGGGTTCGTGACACTTGGAGCATTCTAGCTCAAAGGTGAACTCGTAGTCCGCTGGGAACGTCAAACAGCTGATGTTGTTGAGTTCGGCCTGCAAATATAGGAACATGCTGTTGAGAACCAATGAGAGAGTTAAGAAATAGCACACTAATAAATTTTCAATCATGCGATTAAGCCATACATCTTGTTTACTGAACTAGCTGAACACATGTGGAGAAGCGTCTGGCGCAGTGCGCGTGGGTTTTCCACGACATATGGTGCTAAAGGATTTCAGGGTGCGGGCAGAAACGCTGGTTGGGCCGGGTTTGGCCGCAGAATTCCTGCTGGCAAATGGAACCACATGGACGAGATGCGGCTCTTCTCGTACTCGTCGCATTTGGCGTTCTGGATGTTGCTTCCGCCTGTGGTGAAGATGTACTGCACACGCGTGGAGGTTGTGAGGGACGAGACTCTGAGCGAGAGCCCTCTGCAGGCGCAGATAGAGATGCTGAAACTGGACCCAACGAGACCTTTGCCGGTAAAGAGCATCCTCGAACAAGACCGGGCTGCTGAGGAGGGCGACGACTGTTCTGTGATTCTCGCGCAGGTGCAGGATTCGTTCAAGAAGCTGGAGAACGGAGAGATCTCCTTGAAAACATACACCCACACAATCACCCAAATAAGCGACAAACTAGACGGCAACAAAAAGAACCACCAGGGCGTGATAGAGGTGATATTCGACCAACTGCGATGGACCCGATGTACCTCGCTGATGCAGAAGATGTTCAAGCGGTATCTTGTGAGCCGAACCGCGTCGCACAAGATCAAGCGCATGAGCATCATGAGATCCATAGCACACAAGTACGAAAAGACTAAGCAGAACCAGATAGGACGAGAGATCCCGTTGAAACAGCTGGTGTCGCAGTCTGCATGGCTCAGACGGTACGTGAAGGACGTCGAGCGACTCAAGCAGGTGCTCATGGTGGCGATGGACTTCGACGAGTGCAACGGCACCGTTGTTTCCACCATCCTCAGAGAGACTCTCATAGGACCGTTGCGCGAACGCGTGCGGGCCAATCGCAGCGAGCGCGATTCCGTGTTGCGGGTTTTGCGTCAGGGCGGATACGCCAAACAGGCCCAGCGTCTGAAAGACGGTTTATAGAATAGTTTAGACTAGTGTTTTTGTACTGGGAGCACTAGGCCCCACTAATAATAAGGAATTACAAGTAATCGCGGGCAGCGAAAGCTGGACCGTTTATATACTGGTATAGATCAACTATTCTGTATTGGGAACATATTGATCCTGTAATCACAGCAGATTAAAGCTCGCCTGAGAGACGGTGTATATGCTAACATAGACTAGCGGTTCTGTACTAGTAACACTGGGAAAGCATGTTAGGAGTTACAAGTAATCACGATTATCCAAAGTTCGTCTAAGAAACCGTCTATAGACTGTACGGTGAACATGCTGATTGAGGAATTACTAGTAAGCTCAGGTACCCAAAACGGGACTGTTTATATACTAGCATAGGCCAACCGCTCGGTACTGGGAACACCTTAATGTTAGGAATTTCCAGTACTCGCAGGTCAAAGCTCTCGTCTGAACACCGTTCATAGGCTAGCATGGACTAGCAGTTCTCTACTGTTGTACATTAACATTAGAATTTACAAATAATTACAGGTAGCCAAAGCTTGTCTAAGAGACCCGTTCTATGCTACTACGTTATTTACTACAATCAATTACAGGTAACCAAAGCTCTATTCATAAAGACTAATCGAAAAATATTTGTAACATCAGGTAAATCAGGGGATTGACAAATAATATGGTTGTAATCATCTAGGCAAAGGTTACGTCGGCGAAGCACGGGCAAGCCAATTGAGAAAGGCTAGTCAGACATTGAGGAGCCGCTTCTGCAGCTCGCCTCCAGTGTCTGAACCGCTGTTGCAATTGAGTGCCACGCTTGAGGAAAAGAAAGTGGTTGCGAGAGGTGCAAAAAAAAATTTCACCCTTAAGGTCTATTTAACCCTCTTCGCTCTGTGATCTACAATGAAGGTTCTCACCACCAACTTCGTGCAGTGCCCTGTGAAGTCGTGCGGACACTTTCCGCTCAGCTTTGTCAACTGTCAGCTCGAGACCGCCGCCGTCGAGGAACCCGACCTCGATCTTTTCCAGTCGCTTCTCGACAGAATCGAGTGGCCTGCGCTCTGCGCTGTCATGGCCGACCTGGGCAACACGCAGTTCCCTCCACAGAGGCCCGAGACACTCGACCTGCCGCTGCTGCGCGAGCTGCACACGTTGCTCGTCGAGACCGCCATCGTCGACGGCGAGATGAAGTGCTCCAAGTGTGGTCACGTGATGCACGTCAAAAGCGGTGTCGCAAACTTCCTCTTGCCACCTCATTTGGCTAATTAGTGGATTCGCTTTGTAAAATTTGTATACCGGTAGTAATAATAAAAGCGCGGTTCTGTGCGCGAAGTGATTTTTGTGCGCCAAGTATAACTGACATGTGTACGAAGTGTTTTTTGTGCGCGAAGTGTTTCTTCATCGTCGGAGCCAAATGAAGCTGTGCATGAAATGATTTCCTGCTATGCGCGTAATAAACTTTGTTTTCTGCGCGAAGTAACCTTGTGGTGTGCGCGTAATAAATTTCAGTGTGTACCCGAAATACTTTGCGTGCGCGAAGTAATTTCCTTCGCCCTCCATGGTGAATTTAGATTTTTCCAATTTTGACATCGAGTGCTGTTGGATCTGTACAAGAGAGAAGAGAGGCTTTTGTGTGCAATGGACGGTCGTCGCAGGAAATCGCTCGCGAAGCCCGCGCAGTTGGAAGAAGACGCGCCGACTCTGGGAAAGCTTCGTGCGCTTTTTAAGTGGTCGCAGCAGACAGCGGGGTCCGAAGCTCTCGATCCGTCTGTGGAAGAGCAGGAACAGACCCAACAACAATTACAATCCTTGCAAATATCCGAGCAGCCGCAGCCACAGCCGCAGGCTGATCCGGAACAGCCGACCAGGCTGATGAAGTTGAGGAATTTGACACCGTTCAGTAAGTCCCAGCCGCAGTCTCAGCCCCAGCCTCAAAACGTCCAGCAATCACAAAGTACCGTTGACGACATACATACCCACATAGGCGAAATACCCACGTCGTCAACTTCCTCGTTCACTCCCACACCCACAAACTCAAGGTCGTACTCTTCCAGCTCTATCCACATCTCACCGGTCGAAGTTTCACCCCAGTCATTCGAGAAACTGAAACTCCTAGGTAAGGGGGATGTTGGTAAGGTTTATTTGGTGCGTCAGAAGGCAACTAAGAAGTTGTACGCTATGAAGATCTTAAACAAACGTGAAATGGTGGAGAGGAACAAAATCAAGAGGGTCTTGGCTGAACAAGAAATTTTACAAACTGCAAACCATCCTTTCATCGTTACATTGTATCATTCATTCCAGTCAGAGGACCATCTATATTTGTGCCTGGAATATTGCATGGGTGGCGAATTTTTCAACGCTTTACAAACAAGGAAATTGAAATGCATCAATGAAAATGATGCCAAATTTTATGCTGCCGAAGTGGTTGCAGCCTTAGAATATTTACATTTAATGGGATTCATTTATCGTGATTTGAAACCCGAAAATATCCTGCTGCATCAATCTGGTCATATCATGCTAAGTGATTTCGACTTATCAAAACAATCAGATCAATTATCAAATCCGCTGATTGTTCCTTCAAATTCTAATAAATCATCCATGCCTCAGTTGGATACTAATGCATGTATCAATGGGTTTAGAACCAACTCGTTTGTTGGTACAGAAGAGTACATAGCCCCTGAAGTCATCTGGGGCAAAGGTCATACATCTGCCGTTGATTGGTGGACGTTGGGTATTTTCATTTATGAAATGGTTTATGGTATAACACCTTTCAAGGGCAGCACACGTAATCAGACCTTCAGTAATATTCTCAAGCAAGACGTCCAATTCCCTGATTACAATTCATTGACTAATAACGGTAAATCATTAATCAAAAAGCTATTAATCAAAGATGAAACTAAAAGATTAGGTTCAAAATCAGGTGCAAGTGAAATTAAAATTCATCCATTTTTCAAAACAACCCAATGGGCGTTGCTAAGAAATCAAACTCCTCCAATGGTTCCAATGTTAAATCCTCGACGCTCCAAAAACGGACTAAATGGTAACGGTACCAGTAAACAGAGTACACAGTCATCCATTGGTACGTTGAAATCAAAGAGGAAAACGTCGGCTTCTCCTGGCTTAAATCATGGCCAGGAAGATGACCCGTTCAAAGATTTCAGCTCTGTCACTATCCACCATGATCAAAGCTTTGATAACGGGATTATTTTAGAAGGGAACGATTTGGGTGATATTAGCTATACTTTGAAGCCAACAAGTAATTCTAATGGCACAGGAAGTAGTACTAGAAAGTTCCTCAAAAGGTAAAGCGTAATCTTCTTTCTCAATTAGCAAGACTTGAGGCAATGCTGCTGAGCACTGCTGAAATGTGTATACTGTTTGATAAATTTTTGTAAGGAGTATTTTAGTCTGATTTTCGTCAATTTTGCCCTGCATACAATAAAAGTCCTAAAGCTTTGATAATTTCAGGACCAAAAGGATTCAGGGGTAGAAACATTAATATTTGAAAAGTTCGGACGACTGGACAATTATTCCGGGCAAATAGCAACCTTTCTGCATCGCTAGTGAATGTCTAAACTTTTGCTCAAGAATTTCGTAAATTTCTATATTACATTTTTTTCCGGTCACCTAAAAAATGTTGCTCAACTCGTATTCATAAATCCTGGCAGTGCCTATTGTTCATCGATGATACCAAATGGGAATAATCCGCCGAAACTTCGGCTACTAATATTTGCCGTAAAAATGAATTGGGCTATTATCAACCCGTCCATATAGGGTGGATTGCATAATTGCAGCGTGTATTCAACCGATTTAGCGCGTATTCAACCGATTTCGCAGAGTTAAATTCATAACCTCTCTCGCCCTTCCTCGAGATCCTTAGCAACCTTGGTATGCAATATGTAATATAATCGTACTATTACTGTTGCTGGCTGAAACACTAACATTCTCTTCGAGGTAATTCTTATTCCACCGGAATCCGATAATCATCGCTAGTTTTTTTTTTTTTTTGAGGGCCCCTTAGACTGGAAAGCATTGTGAGTATGGCTCATTTACTTTATTTGAGCCTTAAAAAACAGGCCGCGGTCGTTGGCTGGATCGGGCCTCCAAATTTAATTACAGATAGAAATTGGTCTAAACAGTTTAAAGGGAAAAGGCGTAAGAATAATATAGACTGGTAACTTTCAAAACAGTGACCCTTCTTTCGGATAATCAGGAACTTTTTCCTGAAACAACTCCGACACCGGAAATAAATTCACTTATCCAAGCCCCTGTCGTCTATTGCTGAAAGTAAGTCACCAGAAATTAATGAGTTAATCAACCTATATAGCTCAATGCGTTTGTATTTGACTTCCTGTTCGCTTGAAATTCTATAGGCTTCCTCGATTATATCTTTCTCTATTCCCGCTAATAAGCCACAGTATACACCAAATGAGCCACTTGATTTACCCTCTTTCAGTTTGTAAGTGAACATTAAATCGTCATTTATCCCGAGTTCATTTTCCACTCCCTCTTGCTCGTCTATTATAAGCCCATCTCTGATGATGTTATACCCCATATGGAAATTCTTGATCCTTGGCGAGTTGCTGAACTGTAAATCATTGAAATGAGTGATAAAAATAACTAGTAAATTTTTACACTCTTTCAAATAGTCAATAACACTCCATGCGATACAATTACCATCAATTGAACTGGTACCTCTACCAATTTCATCCAACAAAATTAATGAGTTACCTTCATCTGACCCTTCAACAAACTTGAAAATCTCTTTGCACTCCAACATTTCAATCTCAAATGTAGACTGAGTTAATGAGTCTAATTGACCACCTAATCTGACAATGAATTTTTCAAAAATGCCAATTTCACTACCTGCTGAGCAGGCAATAAAACAACCAATTTGGTTCAATATTACATTGAGTCCAATTGAGCGCATTAACGTGGACTTGCCACCCATGTTCGGGCCGCTCATGATATTTATATCTTTGAAATGAATGTCATTAGAGATCATTTCATTGCCTTTCGGAGAAAATTTTAGAATGATAGGATTTCTACATTCATGTAGTGTAATTACCGGAGAATCAATCAACTTTGGTCTTGTTAATCGGTGATTAATTGAGACCTTAGCAAACGAAATTAAAACCTCAAATTCAGCCATCAAATTAATTAGTTGTTCCAAATGTACATTGAATTCATTTATTTCAACCATGAAAAGATTGAATAAATTATTAGCCTCTAATGTTATTTCATTATCAATTTCTGTTAGTTTATCTAGCAATATCAGTGTATTGGGTGTAATGAATGAAACTGTATTTATGGTCGAATGGCGCCTGATCCAATCTGCTGGTACATCATCTGCCTCATTTTGTCGAACGGTGACAAGATATTGACCTTGAGTTATAAAAGTCCACTTTAAATAAGGCTTCTTTATTCGATGTTTGATTAGGTTCAACTCTTCTTCAATCTCTTTTTTTATAGATTCCTTTCGAAATTTTAGCAAGTTCAATGCTTCTCCTCTAGGGTATGAACCAATGAAATATTCAAATGTATGTGATTGGGTGTCATTTGAGTCGATTGCCGCTGGTGAATAAATGTAATTCTTCAATTTCAGTAATTTCATCACCCAGTCGTCGTTAACCAACTGAATCAAAGCACGGAACAATTCGCACAATTCCCTTGAATCTAGAGATTCAATCTGATACAGACTTTCATTCAATGATGATAATCTAAAAATACTGAAACAATCCTCAATGAACTTCAATAATTTATAAACCTCTGTTCTATTACCTTTGAGATTTAATATTTTATTATTAATTAGCTGTAAGTCTAAACCATTTGAACGCTGTATAAGATTAAATATTTTTTTCATTTGATTTGATTCAATCTTTTTGATTATTGATTCAACTAGAGAGTGTCTACGGTTTATTTCTTCAGAGTCTGTTAAAGGCCTTCTAATCCATTCACTTAATAAACGTTTACCCATTTTGGTATTTGTTTCATCCAAAAATGACATTAATGACCCATCTTGGTTGAAATTGGTATTATTTTGGAATATTTCCAAGTTACGTAAGATCACGGAGTCCAACAAAATAGATTTGATTTTCAAATGTTTGAAATCTTTATAAAATTCGGCATGATTTAGTATCGATTGATTGAGTTTAAACTCCTTCAAAAAATTAGATAACTCATTGAAACATATCAATACTGATTCACTGAAGTTGCTAATTATTGAAAAAACGTCAGCGCTAAATCCACATTTAGCTAATTGAGGTAGTATTTGAGATATATCAGATTCAAAATCCAATTTAGTGCAGATTCTTATCATAGATGATACATCAGGTGATTGGGAGGATTTGAAGCTTTTAATAATTTTACGTGTCTCATTTTGGTACGTCCCTAAAAGTATTATTTCAATAGGCTCTAGATACATTAACCTTGTATTCAATTCCAATCTTGTTATATTATCAGCGAACTCATCATAGATAATTCCGCCTAGGAATACGTTGAATGCAATGAAACTAATACTGTTACCATTCTCAATTATAAAAATAATTGACTGATTAATACCTTGTTGATAAGTACCTGGCGAGTAGATTTGATTCAATTCTCGTTTTATTTCACCTGATTTGTCAATTATCTGAGATATTATCCCCACTTTGAACCCTCTACCTATAAGACCTTGTAAAGCAGTGTCAACCGAATGTTTCGTCATTGTTATAGTGGCAAATGTTCTATATTTACCGTTAGTTGTATCCTCAGTGGACTCCCAGCCAGGTCTGATTGTATAATTTAGCGATTTGCCAATAGCTATGGCATCTTGCGCATATAACTTGTATTGATACCCAGATTCAAATAGCAATATTGTATCTGGATTCTGTGCTTTAAACTCTACTATTTGGCATTGGAACGGTGTTAACTGAGTAACTTTTCGCCTTTTGATCATAAAGAGAGAGCGTGAATAAAAAAAGTTTCTCTGAATACTCTTTTATATCTTTTAGATAAAAATGTCATATAATGGTATTGGTTTAGCAACAGCGAAGGGGTCTGGTACCTCAGGCTTTGTGCAGCGCATTGACACTGTTAAGCAAACGCAGCATGGAGGTCGACAGTTTCTGGAGAGACAGCTGGAACAGCGCAAGGAACAATATAACGCCAAAATGGAACGACAACAACAGATGCCCTGTGACGCCTTTATCTTGGAGCATGAGAGAGACAGAGTCTTGGAGGTGATGGTAAGTGAATATGCAGATAGCCTGTCGACGTATGACGAGAATCTGATATCGAAATACCGCAACAACCTTTTAGCCCAATCTTACAAGGGAAATGTCAACCCATTTAGTACTCAAAAAAGCTAACTTATAGATTATTGTAACTTACACACACAAAATAAGACTCAGAAGCAAAGTTAAAGAAGTAAAAGAGCAATAGTAAAAAAGTAAAAGAGAAAAGCCAAAGCCAAAGCCAAAATTCGATCCACAGCGGTAGTTTAATGTTACCTTCCTGTGTTAATGTAAACAGTTTTGTTGTTAAAAAGTTGTGTTCTGATATCATCAGTAGTCAATTCATTGAATTCCAAGTCCAATTGTTTCAATTTCTCCTTGATATCCCATATGAGCATCTTGTAATCGTTGTACAGGGTAAATTCCTCTGTACATTTGATTAACTGGATATTCATCCCACTCTTGTATCTAGGATAGCACACAAATCTCTTTATCCACTCTGGGGTATATTCGATTATGCCTCTAGAATTCACTGGTGGTTTAAGTGATTCCAATTTCAGAACTTGACCGTTATTGTCTCTGATCGGTTTAACAAACATGTATCCATTACCGGATTCATTGTTGAAATTGAACTTTTGAATCACCATCTTATGGAAATTGATCACCTTGCCGTTGTTACACGAAGAATAGATGAGATCATCATCGATGTCCATTGATAACAATTGGCTGTTAAGTGTCTGATCATCGGTTTTAGTCCATTTGATTGGATCATATTTGACGTTCACAGAGACTGGTGAGAGGTCTTCATAAGTAGCACCAATCGATCCGTAGGCGTTAGTTACCATAGCTCTGGATGTGTTATTGTTGAACTTTAGTAATTGATCAAAATCATTTGGTTCAAAACGTGCCTGATCGTCAATCTCAAAGTCATCCAAAGACATTAGATCGATATCTTTGTTATTGATTAAACTCACAAGTTCAGGATATGAAAATCCTGTGTTGGTTTCGGTATTAGTCATCTGCTCCCAGTCATAAACAATAAACTTGTTATCACTTCTTTTATCGACGTGGGCCAGTAACCCTTTGATACTTGAATGTAACAACACTCTGCAGTTGAAATTGTTTGAGAATGGTCTACCTTGAGACTTAACACTTGAAACCGGGTTACTTTCAAAAGACCCGACTTTATCACTTGACTTCAATCTTTGGAACACAGCACTGGAATTATAAACAGTTCCGGAAATTTTGCATCTCTTGTTGCTTTCGCCAGAAGATCTTCTTTTGGTGATTTTGGAAGAAGAGTCGTTTTGAATAACATTGACACTTCTTTGTGCTGCCATGTGACTCAACAGACTATTCTCTTCGTCACCAAAAGTCCCCTCCAATGGGGGCGAGATTAGCGGGTAAATGTTGGTTTGAGCTTGGGGCAGGTAATTTGGATACTGGGAAGCGTAGTAATAGACTTGCTGAGGTTGGACGCTTGAACTGGTGCTCGATAGAGAAGTTGAACAAGAGGCCGAAAGTGGTGTGTTTAACTGGGGAGAGTGCATTTGAGTAGGGTAAACAACCTGCTGTAGCGAAGGCATGCTGAAATCGTCAATGCCATAGTAGCTGGACGATGACTGTTGGGGTTGCGACGACTGTGAGATGTACTGGAGCTGCTGCTGCTGCTGATGGGTTTGCGGAACCTGCTGTTGTAGCTGTTGTTGTTGTTGCTGCTGCTGCGGAGTCGCGTAAAAGGTAGGGTACTGGAAGGTGTCTTGTTCCAGCGTGGATAGGTCTGGAGGGAGGTAGCTGAATTCCATGGGGTGAAGATGAGCGAGCGTGAGTGAATATCGAAGCACAGCGGTAGTTCGGATTTATGATGGCAGCGAAAGCCAGCCTTTATAAACTATGCCGAATGCGTTTTCACTTCTTTAGCTCCAGATATGTACCTGCAGCTTGGTTATTGTTATTTTCTAGAGAGGTTAAGGAACATGGGCTGATCCCAGTGCGTGTGTTGGGAGCGGTATAGGGCGTAGTCGCTCCTCAAAGGCACAGGAACTGGTCTACCACTTGTGCCAGCACTGTAGGCGCCCCACCGGCCTGATCTGTGCCATTCCGGTGCTAAATGAAAATTCAAACTTTTGTCTAGGCTCCGCAATGGAATGCGGTAATTGCCTAATAGGGAAAATAAGTCCGTTTTTCCGGGGCACGTTTTTTTTTCACTCTGCCGATAGTTTCCTAGTGCTAGCTGCATCTCTAGCACAATACGACGTGCACAATCTGGTCACAGATAACAAAAAAAAGCTATAGCCGCGCCCTTAACCCACCCGCATTAAGATGTAACAATCAGCCTCCCTGGCACATATGGCTTATTACAGCGCTATCAGTCAGTTCGGGGGAGTGTACTTCAGTTTGCACAAAGGAAACGTTTAGGGCAATTACATCCGCAACTATCCGGTGGGTATTCTTAGGGGCTGTGTGAGTCTTAAGAAGCGCTCATAAAGTAATAATAACTTTCCTTTTTCTAGAAGTACTGTTTATTATTAACTTGGCCCAGAGAATTATGAAAATTTTATTCGTTTCCTTCTCCATTTGGCAGTAGCTACGTCACCATTTGGCCAAGATCTAACTCCATTGGTGCGAAACTACAGTACAAGCGGAGTAAAGCGGAAGGGAGGGGTAAGTTTCATGGTTTCGTAAATCCGCATTTATTTAGACGATGCAAGACAAAAATTTTGTACATATTATAACATTAAACGGCTCAGAAAGACAAAAAAGGAATATGCAAACAAAAAAGTAGTCCACGTCGATATCCTGTTGAAGTGTCAGATGTCCCAATATGGTGAATTGTATGGTTTATTATTGTAATTTAAAAGAGTTCAAGAAATGCCGTTTAGTGTAACCTTTGTATAACATTCTTGTTTCTCAAACAACTTTAACGAGTTATATGCAATACCGTGTTAAAAAAATTGCTGTTTTGTATTGCAAGCTTGCAGTGTTTTTGACGAGGTTATAGAATATTCTGGAACTGGTCAAATGTGTACTAGATCAGAGGCACTGTTACTTTAGATCGACCCCGACAGTTCTTTTTATGGTTTTAAAGATGTCACGTCAGTGGACCAAGCTTTTTTTGGCATACTTGTAACAGGCTCAGGCAAACAAGGTTTTATACTTCAAGTGTTTAATGAGCAGTGAGTCGTTGCAGGTTGCGGACGAAGGGAACGAGCAAACGCACTGCTTTGAGGACATAATCTGCCATGCTGAATTGAACTGTACAGTTTCCTAACGGAGGAATTTTCCTATCTTCTGTTTAGGGCTACAGTCGGGGTCCGAAATTGTATTGTCTTGCACGTTGGATACCTTCTGGTTGGTGTAATATCTGCTCTTACCCCATTAAGTAAGAGCATATATGCGCGGAAAATAGGAGCATAAATACAAAAAGTAAGATCATATAGTTTAGGGGGATTAAACATGACAATAAAGCGGTCATTAAGTGCAGTTTATAGAAACCAAGCAGGAGAATTTTTACTATCAATGCTACCAAATGAGCAGATCGTTTTTACTCAGGAAATCCCACAAAATATTCATGACTTTTGCCAAGACTTTTTACTGGGCCCCTTAATTTTTTGTTAGAGTTTGCCGTTTCTTTTTTTAAGGCTTTGAAGGCTGTGATGATTACTGCACTAAAATGCTCAGCGAACATTATTACCCCATTGAGTAAAGCCGTTTCTAACAGCCATTTCTTGGACAAGGCTAGAGTATACACATATATGACTGCCACAAAAAAATGTTCTAAAGCTTCGGAGGGAAGGGTTACCAACACTACATGGGTGGGGCCACAGTGAGTCCATAATGTGCATACAAGACGGTGAGGCTTCAAGTAAACCCGTAGCGGCTTTATTTTTGGATAACAAGTTACAGTAAAAATACATTGGAAAACTGGACGATCCGCTAGTATACCTCCTTTGATAAATCCGGCCGCAGTTGTATATTTTAAAATGTGTCAAGTTAGGGGTGTAATGGCTGTATTTTTCTAAAGCCCGTTTCTTTTTTGAGATTTGGATTCCGAGGTGCATAACTGTAAACGTTTTTTTTGTTGCCGATAGTATTTTCCATTTTATCTGGTTAATCCCAAATAATTTTTCTCGCCAAAAGGTTTTGGACGGAACAAATCTGACAGGAAACATGAGGTTTGACAGCTAATGGCAAAGGAGCCGAGAGACGAGTTTGGGGCGAATTTAAGTCTCCGGGCCCTGAAATTTAACGTCTCAGCAGATGAGAAGAATGTTTAGGATGTTTGATAAACATTGCTGCTTGCTAGCCACTCCTGTGGGAAAAACTCTATTATGCATGTATGTAAACCTGTTATGTAGTTGTTGCAAAAACGTTATCCCCATTTGGACTGTTTCTAAATTTATCTAAGTAGTAGTTTTTTGAGGTTAACTGAGTATCCGCAAATAAAAAGCATTACGAATGAGTCACGTGACTGTCACGTGACTTTTTCCTTTACGCTTACGTAATGCAGATTATTTCTGTAGTGATTTTCATTTTCCCGTAAGGGTGGCAAAAATAAGTTCAACCTGTTTCATTTCTCAAAGGATACCAAGGAAATAGATAAATAATAATGTCTGATCCAAGTTCTATTAATGGTGGTTCCGCAGTTGCGATGGTTGGTAAGGATTGTATAGCCATTGCGTGCGATATGAGGCTAGGGTCACAATCGTTAGGTGTTTCGAACAATTTTGAGAAGATTTTCCAATTCAATAAAACATTCTTAGGATTAACAGGTTTAGCCAGTGATGTTTTAACAGTGTTTGAAGAGTTCAGAAAGAAGAGCAATTTGTATGAAATGAGTGAGGGGAAACACTTAGAGCCTAAGAAATTTGCCAATTTAGTGTCAACGAGTTTATATGAAAGAAGATTTGGACCATGGTTTGTTGGACCAATCGTTGCAGGGCTGAATGACTCTAACGAGCCATTCATTTGCGGGTTTGATTCCATTGGATGTATTGATTTTGCGCAAGATTTCATTGTGTCGGGTACAGCCTCTGATCAACTATATGGTATGTGTGAATCGTTATACGAGCCAAACCTCGAGCCTGAAGACTTATTTGAGACGATTTCTCAAGCATTATTGTCTGCATGTGACAGAGATGCGTTGTCGGGTTGGGGGGCTGTTGTCTATATTTTGACAAAGGACAAGGTCGTTAAAAGGTACTTAAAGTCAAGGCAGGATTAGATAACGCTATATATAATTAACTGTGTATGTTTAATAGCCCATTCTTTTGATGATATAAGATTGAGCAATTATACCGATGTTAGTGTCTAGAGTCTGGATGATCCATTTCTCGATCCAGTCCTTAGGGTCGATCTGATCGAGCGACTTCGACTCTTCATCGGTGTAGTCATTTTTCAACCATTTGGACCACTTCAAAGGCAAAGGTTGGGAGTTGGCTGAGATTATTATATTATGATTGATGTCTTCCAGTTTGGTGAAGAATGTGAAGGAGTTGGACGAAATTGATGAGATCGGTTCGGTTAGATCCGAATCAATCTCTTCATTCGACGAGGTTGTGTATGGCACTATCGAGATGTAGAGGTTGGTGATTTTCTCTTCAGTTTCGCCGTTGTCTTTGACGGCGGCCTTGATGTTGGCCGTTGAGAGTTTTTCGACGTCAATTGACTTCCCCTGGAACATATTCCAGTTCAAGACACTGTTGGACTCGGTTGCTTGAGGAGTGGAGGATTCGGAGATTCTCACTTCGATTTTCCCGTCCACCTGTTCCGACATCACTTGGGTGAAGCTGTCCTTGATGATGGCGCGCAAGGAGTGCGAGACTATGTCGATGTTGATGTCGTGGACAAGATGGATGTGGATGATTTCGTCTCTGAAGTTGATTGTCTGGATAACGTTGGAGATTAAATCGATGCCCTTATCCATGAATTGCTGAGTGTCTTCGGGCTTGAACTGCTGGATTGCCTGCGAGGTTTTCTGGACGGTCGCAGTCGCCTGAGACCACCATGAGGAGAACGCCTGGGTGGCTGCAGTGGCCGCCTGGGCAGCAGCCTGTGCTGCAGCCTGTCTGGCCGCTTCCACGGTTTGTTCGAGCTCCAGGGCACTGTCGACGGATTCCAAGGCTGCTGGAGCCGCAGCAGGAGCTGCGTCAGAAGCAGGAGCCTCTTCTTCTGGAACAGCAGCGGGAGCAGGAGCCGTGTCTGCCTTCTTTGGCTGGTCTTTCACCGTCTTCTCCTTCTTCTTGGCGTCTGTTTCTTCCAGCTGGTCGAGAAATTCGAGAATGTCCTTGTCGCTCTCGGTCGCGTCTGTCTTCTTCGCCGTCTCGGCCGGCAAGCTGTCTAAAAAGTCGAGCACGTCTTTCTCGGATTCCATAATCGCTCTTGCTATAATTAAATGTATACATATAAGTAGGAAGGTGATTTTTTCTTCTCTTCCTTTAGCTCTCTCTTCTCATCAGCAATGCATCCGCTTCTCGATAAGGACCGTTTTGCGACGTGCGAGGCGCTCATCGACGCGCTCGAGGAGTGTCACCGGTCGCCTGTGCTCGGACAGCTCTTTGGAAAGTGTTCCGAGGACAAGGCGCGGCTCACTGCGTGTCTCCACGAGGCGCGTCTGGCCCACGACCGCGAGCAGGTGCTGCTGCGGCGCGAGAAGAACGCAGCGTTCGCGCTCAAGAAGCAGCAGATGCACGAGGAGGAGTGGGGCCCCGACGGGTACCTCCAGCGCGTGGTGGAGCTCGAGCTCGCGGCCAAGCAGCAGCAGCAGGCTCAGAGAAAGTGAGTCTTGAGCAGGCCCTGGAGCTGGCCCAGATCCATGGCCGCGGCCCGGTGCTCCCAGTCCACCACCAGCGGTCTCTTGTGTATATCTGACTCTGCAATGAACCCCCGCAGGTACTGTAGCTGGTCCGCAGTGGGCGTGGCCGTCGACTCGTGCACCTGGTATCTGAACCGGCCCGTGTCGGGGTCCACGCGGTTTTTCTCGAGCACCGCGGCCATCTGCTCCACCAGCGACGACTTAGGCACCTTCGGGGCCAGGTAGAGCGTCAGCGACTTCACACTGTTCATCTGCATTGACTTGAACATCGACATATTCTTGTATATAAGGAAGAGAAAGACGTATCCGATTACAAAATTGCCTCTTGTAGCATAGTAGGGATTTTGGTTCTTAGCTCAGCAACGAGGCCCAGGTCGACCTCGGCCACGGCGATTCCCTCGGTCTGGTCCGCGACTTGCGCCAGCACCACGCCGTCTGGCGAGATGATGCACGACCGGCCCCAGCTCTCGCGGCCCGTGTCGCCGTGCGTGCCCACTTGTCCGGCAAGCAGAACGTAACTCTGCGAGAAGATCGCTGTTCCCACACCCAGCGGCACAAAATGCTTCCCTGTCTTCATGGTCCATGCAGACGGATATGCGATCATCTCCGCACCCAGCTCGCGCTGTTTCAGCGCCAACTTGGGAAACCGTAAATCGTAGCAGATAGCTAGACCCAGCTTACCGGCAGGAGTCTGCACGGGCTGTTCAAGGCCCTTGCCCGGCTGCACAGAGTTGGACTCCTTCATGATCGCGCCGCCGGGGATGTCCACGTCAAAAAGATGGACCTTCTGGTATCTGCTCACCAGTTGACCCCGGTTGTTGATATAGACGAGGGTGTTTTTGGTTCTCGATAGCCCGTCCGACGCGTGTGGCTCCTCGTCCGTAGGCTCGTGGATCCCCACTGCTACGTCAATGGTCCCCAGCTGGGCTATCGTTGGAAGTATGCCCTGGATGAACGGAGAGTCTTCGTACGCCACGACAATCGTCTTGGAGTGTTTAGCGTTCTTGGCAATATAGTCACTGGCCTCTGGCAAGAGAATCAGCTTGGCCCCGCGTTGCGCGGCCTGCGTGATTAGCCTGCATGCAGCAATGGCGTTCGCTGCCATGTTGTATCCGCTGTTCAGCTGTCCCACCGCGACTAGGGTCATAATACGACTGTATATTGATAAGACAAAGACGTTGAATATCGTTGTTTTTTTAGTAATACGCAAAACCAGATATGGCTTTTGCGCAAGTGTGGCTTCCTCAGGAAAAAAAACCCGCAGCCGCAAGCACACCTTGTAGGGTAGCTATCGCTAGCAGCGTGCTTTAAACGACATGCTGAACAGCGAATGAGCTGAAGTGATCGCAAAGTTAAACAAAATCTAGAATTGCAGAAACTGCGTCATAATTAAGTAATGCATCTGGTAATGCAGGCTCTGCTTCTATAATTGTCCAACTACTCCTATGTGGGAGTGTGTGCTTTCTACGACTTTCTGAACGGCGAATGACGTGAAGCAACTACAGAGTTAACCAAAATCTAGAATTGCAATAACTGCGTGGTAATTCAAATAATAGATCTGACAATACTGAGCCTGACACTGTTTTTATTGTTACCCCACTTACCCCACCAGCCAGTTGTGTAACATTAGCTGTGCTGAAACTACCATGCAGAGGTGTAAGCCTTTTGTCTAAGCTGTAAGACTTTGATAATAAGTAATATGGCACTTCAATGTTGCACTGTTTCCAGTCCACTAAACCCCCAAAATTAAATATTTGGCTTAAACTAGATTCTACTATACACACAACACAAACAAACAAAACTCATGCATTGCGCCATGCTGGTGACAACGGCCCAGCTCGAAAACGACAAATGCTATCTTCAAATACAACTACCCACAACTGGTACCCTGTCGCACCCTGCTGAGCAGACTGTCCTGTTATTGTGTTTTTTTTCCATGTGCATATTTGTCGTTTATCGATATTGCATAACCTCGACAAATTGGGACATGAGCAAGCCCAGTTTCAGCATTGCGAGAGTGGTGTTAACCTAGTGGGCTCTAAGTCTGCAGGAACAATGTAGACTTATTTCAGTTGTTTTACATTAGTGTCTCATGCCTTGGGCTCCCGTCTTTTGCTTGTGTCCGTCCGTGCGGAAATAACAAGCGCCAGAAATTTAGAGGAGCGGCGCTAAGGAAGAAATGAATATTGCCACACTTGCATGTCATGGCTACTGCGGTTTGTCCAGACCACGTCGATGGGGAATGTCGTTCTATGCACCAGGTGCTATTACCGGGAGAGCCGCGGAAGTTCTGGGAGGGAGAGGGCAGAAAAAGCCATTAGTTGATCTACTCCATTACGTCACGTCACCATGCAATCCTACTAAGTTTCCAGGGTGCCTTCAAGTTAAAATGGCTCTTCCGGATCACAAGTGCGACATATAGAATATCGAAATGTAACGGATGCAAGAGGCCTAGAAGAAGTCTAGAGAGTCCAGGAACCTAGACTGGCCTAGCGGAACTTCCGGAGACAAATCCAGATTCCGAGAATGCTGAGCCGACTTTAGCCATACACGAGATACAGCAAAGGCCTGAGCTTTCGTTTATGCTAATGCATTTGGAGGTTTATCCATATGTAATGAGTTTATGCGTCTACATTGTTTTTTCCTCCTCTAACCAGCCACCCTTATCACATGGTGCCTTCCCATTGAAACATCAATTAACTGCATCGTATATGGCGTGTCTTCATGAGCCAGACTCGCTTAAAAAAGGAGTGAAGGTAAGCTGCCTGCAGGGAGGGAAAAAGGAAAGGCCAACACGAGAGAGGGGTCATCATGACACCCCCTAGAAAATCACACCCCATTTTATTTTCTTAGTAATTATATTATAATAAGGCTGACTTTTATTATCTCATATACAAACAGACAGGATTGGGCTACAAAGAACAGCTCGTGTTGTATACGTGTTGAGGACTTATATACGGGGTAAGACCTGGCGGGAGGCCAAAAAAGCTCTAGAAAAAGGTTCCTTGACTTTGCAACTAATTGCATCTCGAGATTGTTAACATTCTGAGAAACAAGGAGCGAGAACGGAGTGGGGAGAGGAGGGAGCGCAAAGGCTGTCGTGCATTTATCGGATGCAGTCAAAATGCACTTCCGATTTTTTCAGGCACGGAGTTTAGGGAATTTTATTACCGTTCATTGCCGAAAAATCTAGTACACCAAAAAAGATCTTTTTTTTAGTTTATCCAGAAAAAAGCCTCATGACAAGGCAGAGTGCGACGTACTTAACAATCCTTGGGCGGGACAATAACGGTCATCTCCTGCAAAATTACGTAAATTTATGAGTGTGACATCAAAAAAAATCTTGGCAACGGTTATTCCACCCAATGTAACATTTCATGCCACTAATACCACCCGCTCATCCCTGGCTTGGCCCGCCCGCCCCTGAGTCTCTAAAAATATAACTTGTAATAATAAATTTTCTTGTGAAACAATAGTTCCCGCTCAACACTAAACTAAATTGTTTCAAGTGTTATTCACTCAGAAATGGCTTGATTTTAATCGAAGTAATGCCTAACTCTCCCTACAATAGTTTTGGGAACTAGAACTGGTGATTTTTCCCGTAAAAACTTTTACTCCATTAAGAAATTAACTCCTACAAGTTATTTCTTTGTTCTAGGAAAAACAATAGAGCAAACAATCAAAAGAAAATGCTACATAGCTTACCACATCTAACAAAGAGAGCTACATTTGCTGATAAGGAATGAGACAAATTCATTATAAACACATAAGTGCGCACGTTTTATTCATTTCTTACTTTTTCGAAAATAATATTAAATGGCTTAAAAATAAATGGGTCTAGTAGGGTGTAGTTGGAATTGAAGAAAAATCGATAAGTGTGTTTAGACCGGAATAGCTTACAATATCCAACCTCTCTTTTCAACTTCTTCATAAGTAGGCATAGCTTCACCAGCACCTAACTTGGTTGCCATTTTGCCTGCTGCTTCATTACCGAATTTGATTGAATTTTCTAAGTTTCCAGTCTTGAAATATTCCAAAGTGAACCCACCAAGGAACGTATCACCACAGCCTGTCGTGTCAACCAAGTCTTCATCATCAATGTCTAAACTTGGAACATATCCGTAGTTGAATTTACCTGAATTGGAATATAAAATCCCATTACCACCCATAGTTAAAATGATTGCAGGCTTTGTCAACATTGTACGTAATTTAGTTAATACCTGAACATACTTATTAACGAACTCCTTGTCATTTGGCTCATAATTTGAAGAGTCTTTTAGCAAACTCAAAGGTTCATTATTTGGGGTTGGATGATAATGATTAACAATATCTTGAGCTTCAACTTCATTGACAACGATGAAGTCACTCAAATGTAGAGAATTCAATTGAGCTTCATCGAAATTTTTCAGTGGTGACGGATTGTAAATTATTGTTATATTCTTATCATACTTGTTGATAAATTTGATAACTTCGTTGTAATTTGGGAATTCGTTTTGTAGAATGACAAATTCCTTGGTATAATCGATTTCAGGTTTAGTTGGGTCATGTAAAACAGACTTGGCAACCATATTCAAGTAGGAATTTCTGGCACTGATTTCAGAAGAGCTACCTCCGTTGTTACTTCCAGCCAAACTCAAATGAGATCTAGCAGCAGCTTCTAGCCCACTACCAGGCATACCGCCAACGAAAGAGTCGACCTTCGGTGCAGGATACGTTGCCGTTTCCCTAGTTGGGAATGGGGCATGAGCATGTAGATTGGAAGGCAAGTACTCATCGTCGGTTTCGCTGGAGTCGTATTTGACAACTAGCCCACCGGCAGGGGGTTTCATTGATCTAGGACCTGACGAGTCGTAATCAGCGTTGAGGCTCGGATGGTGAATGAGCGAACTCCCTGATCTGACTAGCCCAAGGACCGGAGTGCCACTCGCAGATCTGCTAACATCTGGTGTGATATTTCTTAACCTATCCATTTGCGACATGGACCCGTGAGCATGCAAATTTGAAGGTTGGTGACCAGAGATGTCTACAGTTTTAGCGATTTCCTCTCCGCGGAGAGGTCTGGCGGAATGTGCATTCAAGTGAGAGGGCAAGTCGTTGGAACTTAGCGTTTTGACGTATTCCGACTTTTTGAACATGGTCGTGAGCTCCTCTTCGGTGGGTTTCAAGCAGTCATTGGCACCGCCGATGATCAGGATCCGGTTCTGGCCGCTGGGCTCGACTGTGATCAGAGCGGTGCCTGTGGAAACGTTCGGGATCTTCTTAACCATGTTGGTGTTAACGCCCTCTCTTTTGAGGAACTGGACGAAACTCTCGCCTATTGGGTCACTTCCGACGCAACCGAGCATGGAGATGGCCACGTTCTTCCTGTCTGCAGGCGAACGCAACCGTGCGAGCGCCATCGCCTCGTTGAACCCTTTACCCCCTAGGTGGCGCTGCAATTTGCCGCCCTTGACGGTTTCGCCCGCGCGCGGAATGACGCTGGTGTACGCTGTGATGTCCTCGTTGAGTGAGCCAATGACTGTGATCGGCATGCTGTGTCTGGTTCTGAAAGCAAGTTGCAGAAGAAGAAAAAGTGGACAGACAAGGACACGATAAGAACAAGTACGTCATAGCCAAGGGCATCTAAAAAAAGGGACTGCTGTCTTGATCACGCCCCATGACCATTCAGTTACCGGCCATTCAGCTGGATGTATCGGTGATAGGCCCCTTCCCTTTACTGAGGCCCATTGTGCAGCACAGCAGTCGCTGTGCTGCTTTTCGAGGGCCGAGCCCTCGCTTTTCGTAGCAACCACGTCTTTTCAGCATCTTAAAGTGTGTAATTTTAGAGTTAAACCAAAAGCAAAGAGACTGAACAGCAACTAAGATGTGTACTTGTTCTCTGTTTATATCCAAACCCTAGATAAATAGTAGAAGGACGTGTTCGAGGTTAAGTTCTAGGTCAGGATCGTGTCTTTTCCTTGTATATACACACTGAGCACATCATCTCGGATTATCTACAATCAGTCCCTCCCCATCGTTTCCAAGACCTTCTTTGTCTTCTTTGCCTTCTTAGCAACCGTGAAGTTTTTCTGGAGTTTGTACTTGAAAAAGGATTTGACCTGTGCTGCTACTTGAGAACTGAGCCTAAGTCTCACAGCAACGAGGTCTTTTTTAGGTATAAAAGTGCTTAAGTAAAGACTGACATCAGTATCAACCAAAATGGACAGTGGCTAGGACATATATCGGGGCTGCAGTCTGGTCATTAAATACAAGGACGCGCTCGAGGATGAGTTCGACGTCAAGGTCAAGGTCAAAGTCGAGTCTTTCCCTTCTATATACACACTGAGCACATCAGACCTCGGATTATCTACAATTCGTCCCTCTCTATCGGTTTCGAGGCCTTCTTGCCATCTTCGCCCTCTTGGCCAACTTACGCTTCATCTCGTACCGGGAGAAGAACTCGGCTTGTATTGCTACTTTAGGCTGAGCCCTTACTACCTTTATCCGCAACCACGTCTGTCTAACACCTTAAATTTGGGCTAAATCTCATCAGTAAAATGAACAGCAATTAAGATATATAACGTTTCTACGTGTCTTCTCACTCAAGACACCAAACAGCAGGACGCGAACAAGGTTGAGATAAACGGCAAAGTCAGTCTACGATTTTTTTCCCTGAACACCCACTGAGCACACGCGTTTGTCTACAATTCGTCCTTCTCCACCGGCTTGGAGGCCTTCTTGGCCATCTTGCGCTGTTTCTGGCGCTTCATCTTCTCGTATTGAGAGAAAGACTTGATTTTGCCGCTTTTGATGCCCATCACGATCCTGTCACGCTCGCTCTGTGGACCCTCCATAGGGGTCAGATACTGAGCAAGAAACTCGGACATGTCGTCGCGCTCGAAAATGCCGTCGTAGACCGTCACAACACCGGTATCGGAGACGTGCATCAGTGCGTTCCCCTTCAGCTTCTGCGACACCTTCAGCGCGTCCTTGATCTTGTCTCTGGCGTTTTTGGAGTTGGCTACAATGTAGTTGAAGGGGCAGTCGTTGCCCTCGAAATCAATGGCCAGCCCCTTGAAGAGAGCAGGAACCAGCTGTTCTTCCGTTACCAGCAAGATCGACTGCTTACCGGACGTCAAAAGCTGGTCCAATTTTGACAGCGTGGCCTTTTTGACGAGGTTTCTCATTCTGCCCTTGGCGTGGTCCACCAGTCTGTTGGCGTTTCGCTCTCCGCTGTAGACGTCCTGGACGTACTGGAACTGTCTCTCGGGCTCCGGCTTGAACTTCTTAGGCGGCTTGAACGTCTTGATGGTCGGGAAACCCTTGACGTTGTTTCTGGCACAGAGCTGTTTGTTCACGTCCTGGTCGCAATTGACTGCTGCAAACTGCGCAAACCCGTTGGTCAACTGCGCCGCCTTCTTGAAGTCCTGTTTGATCTGCTGACAGTACCCGCACCATGGAGCGTAGAATTCCACTATCGTCGTGTGGTTGGAATCAAACACAAAATCGTCGAATGTGCGCGCGTCAAGCTCCATCACGTGGCGCGACTTTGCGTAGAAACTCGCAGGCTGCCCCGCAGCCTGCACTGTGGCTCCCAGAGCCGCCAAAACAACTGCAACGCCCTTCAAATGCATATTTAAATATACTTATCTTCCAGATCTGCAAGATCCAACCTCTATACAGAGGATGAAAAATTTATCAAATTTCAATGTCCTGCCGGCTCTCTCACACTTTCTTAAGCTCTGCTGTAAGTCTCCCGATGATCACCAAATACTTCACGAACGTCGTTGTGAGATTCAACCCGCTTGGCCAGGAGGCTCGTTCGGCCCGTAGCGTGCTGTCGCAGATCCCACCGGCTTTGAAGGGTATTTGCAGAGTGCAGGTCGAATTGTTGGACAAGAACGCGACCAAGGAGCCCCTCGTGGAGGTCACGTTCAAGGACAAGACCAAGATGGCCGGAAACCCGCTCGAGCTCGGACTCGCTGACTTCTCTAACATGTTCGACAAACACTCCAGAAAGCTTCTTTTCAAGGAAGAACTCGACAGATAAGCCCGCTGTCCCCATGTACATAACATAACTTTTATACATCTCTATCTTCGCCATAACTGAGTCGTTGGACGTTGTTCGCTGCATCGCACTATTGATTAACACACTTAGGCTTTCTCTCTCTCTCAGTAAGTCTCACGATTTTTTTCCTCTGTAAATCGTCGATGAAACCGATCATCACCAAATCAACGGTGTACACCACAACACCGATCTTCTATGTCAATGCGAAGCCGCATCTAGGCCATTTCTACTCGATGACTTTGGCGGATGTCAGAAACAGATGGTCCAAATTTAACAATTTGAGTACATTTTTCATCACTGGGACAGATGAACACGGTCTGAAAGTGCAGAACGCGGCCGAGAAGGCGCAGATGGACCCGAAACTTTTCTGCGACGAGTTGTCGGACAAATTCAAAGATTTGGCCAAACTAGGGGATATCAAATACGACAGATTCATCAGAACTACAGATAAAGATCACTACGAGTCAGTAACCCATTTTTGGAAAACCGTTTACCAAAAGGGACTCATCGAAAAGGGTACCCATTCAGGGTGGTACTCCATATCAGACGAATGTTTCTACACCGATTTAGACATCGAGGAATCCGTCAATGAGTCAACCGGAGAGAAAATCATGGTTTCAAAAGAAACAGGCTCCGAAGTTGTCTACCAGACAGAGGAAAACTACTTTTTCAAGTTAAGCCACTTCCAGTCAAGACTTATCGATCACTTGAAGGCTAATCCCGGATTCATCAAGCCTCAAAAATACCATGATTACATTCTAAATGAGTTGCAATCAAATGAATTGCCTGATTTGTCGATTTCCAGGCCAACTTGGAGACTAACCTGGGCCATCCCAGTGCCTGGTGATAAAGAGCAATCTATTTATGTGTGGTTTGACGCTTTGATCAATTATTTGACCTGCATTGGATATCCAAAAATCGACGAATTTCCTCAGATGACACATTTAGTGGGTAAAGATATCATCAAATTCCATTGCATCCACTGGCCAATTTTGTTGATGGCTACCGACTTGCCAATGCCAAAGGAAGTTGTTGTCCATGGCCATTGGTTAATGGGTGGCCGTAAAATGTCCAAGTCAAGAGGTAATGTTGCTGACCCAATTGAAATCTCACAGTACTATGATAAGGATGCCTTGAGAATGTTTATGATGAGATACTCCGTTTTAGATACGGATGGAGATTACACTGAAGAAAGTTTAAATTTATTGAGATCGGAATTCATCGATAAATTCTGTAATCTGTTAATTAGATCATTGTCTAAAAACTTCAACATCGAGAGAGCATTACAAAGGATACAAAAAGCACCTATTGAAGACCTAATCGAAAAAATTGACAACGAAGAGTTTAAACAAACATTTGAATCAATTAAGAACAATGTTAATTCCTTGGTCAACGATATCAATTATGACATCAACACCTTCCAAATGCATAAGGCAATGAAAAAGATTTTTAATCTTGGTCCTCAAGTTAACAGTCTCTTTGATAAATTTGAACCTTGGAAACTAAAATCCAAAACAGACATGCCACTTGAACTGCAGCAGCAGAATCAATTATTCCAAGATTTGATCATTTTTACAGCATTGGATTCCCTAAGGGTCATTTTAATTACCTTACAAGCTTTCACTCCAGAATATTCTCGCTTATTACTAGACAGACTGAAAGTTGACCCTCAAAATAGATGTATCGAATATACCAAGATAGGTTCCGATTTGTCTTATGGTAAAGATTCCATTTTCAAGAAGGGGCAACAAGTTCCTTTAAAAAAATTGGAATTACAATCTAAAGTTTAAAGTTTCTATATAATCTTTTTGTACATAGTTTAAGACAAATCAACAATTTGACATTCTAAAGTTTCAAGATCTAATAAAATACACTGATTGGTTTCGCTGAACTCAGGAACTGAGATGATTCTAACAGTGATTTTTTCATCTTGATTATTGTATAATTCAACTAAAGATGTTTCAAATTTAGGCTGATTTCCTACAATGTAAACATGTGGTGTTTCCTTCAATACAAACGGATCGTTATTTTCAAACGGATAACACCATAGAGTATCAGGGCAAGTTGGTGCAATATGTTGCCATAATAATGAATCCTCAATTAGTCTCAATCTTGAATCAATAGCTATAGAATCACCCAATTCAACATCTTCTACTTTCAAATTAGGAATTATGTATTTCATCAAATCATTAATGGTCTCACCTGACGTTGATAAAATCCTCTTATCTCCAATCTCAAAAAATGAAGGATTGGTTAGTATGTTAAAATTAGTTCTTGTAGAAGAATTACGGAAAAGTGAGTGGTGAATTGGCTGCTTTGGTAAACTTAGTTCAACAACATCGTTTTCACCTGGCATTATGGTAACTGGAATTGAATGACACATGTTTTCTAAGAAACTGTCCGCGTAGATCATGGCATCCCGGTCATATGAACTAACAAATTGCTCAGTGTATTTATTCTTACTTTTCTGTTGTTCACTCTGTTGATTTTTCTTTCCCGTTGCCTTGATAATATTACCTGCAACTAGCATTTGACTTAGATCATTGACCCTTGGATCTCCTAGATGACCACTTACCCATTCTTTTAACAACTCTAGTTGCCCTCTTTGAGTTTCTTCATTGATGTTGAAACCCGAACAAATCAGAAGCTTACCAATGTCATTTTCAGTTGTTTTCAATGCTCTCTGAGGGGCATACTCTGGATAAACAATATCAACAGCATGGAAAACACCCGCCTCAACTTCAATCCCCAATAGACCAACAATGATACCAGTCACTAATATAGATCTATCAAGTACATCCCCACTGATCAAAATTCTACCTGAATCATCCTCGAGCCAAAAATCATCTGTCTGAGGATCACAATATGATTGACTCCTCAATTGTTCAATTTTGTTCAGGCTTGAATCGTCCTTTTTGCCAATATTACTGTGGCCTTGAACTGCCAACTCAACGTCTCTTAGAACGTCCGCCTTATATTTCATTTCGGCAAAAACTGTCCCAATTAAATAACACGGGATACCATCAGAGGGCACATCTAGAATTTTATTAATATATTTTGGTTTTATTTCATTAACCTTAGTTTCAGCCCATTTCTTCTTGGCCATCTTGAATACCCTCGGTTTGAGACTTTCCATTCTTGAAAGATACATGTTGTTATATTGCAGTTGGTAACCTCTTTTGTTAGAGGGGTTAATAAATGTAGTGTCACTAAAGTCTGTTGGTGCATCTTTCCTGTAGTTTGGACTTCTAGTCATCTTATATTGGACCGCACCTAGGAACGAGATTGATTGACAAACACATCAAAAGAGACGCGTTCTGCATTTTTTGCCTTTTGTTGCTGCGCCACATAAAAACCGTGCGCCACATTTAGATTTTTGTCGCAGGCTGACGCAATCAACGACTTTTTGATTAGGAAATGGTCTCGGATCTCTCTGGCCTGTGGACATCTTTTCCTAAATATTTCTTATTTACTATGGAAAGACTAGACTTAGCCACATACGCCAAGGACATTAAGGCCAATTACGCCTCGGTTGTTAATGGTGAACAATCGTATGCCATTTTCACCACCGGCAAGGATTCCGCATTGAAGCCAACCGCAGTAGGCGATGGTGATTTGACCGACTTCGTGTCTGAGTTCGAAGAGGGTGCGGTCCAATTCGGTGTCATGGCAATCAATCCGTTTGGCTCTGACGTTAAGAAGCTTGTTTTGCTAGGATGGTGTCCAGATTCCGCCCCATTGAAGTCAAAGGTCTCGTATGCTTCCAACTTGTCAGAAGTTGGTAAGGTTATGCACTACCACGTGGATATCACCGCAAGAGATTCCGACGATTTGGATGTTGACGATATCATGAAAAAGGTTTCAACTGCTTCCGGTGCAAGATATTCCATCCAATCTCTAGGTCCTGAGAAGAAGATTGGTAACGGGTTTAAGCCAAAGCCAAAGTCTGCATCTCCTGCTCCAGAACCAATTGCTTCTAAGCCACTACCACCAAAGAAGCCAATTGCCACTCCAATCAAGCCAACTCCGGTTCCCCCAGCTAAAAAAGAAGCCAACGACGATGATGACGAATGGAATGGTGAACAAGAATCCGAAATCAGAGATTTTGAAAAGAAACCGTTGGAGACTCTTCCGGGTTCTTACAAACCAGTCAAGGTTGACATTAATGCCTTGAAAAATGAAGTTCCTGTTAAGACCGTCCCATTATCTGGATTAACTTCAATGCCAAAACACAAGCCGTCCGGTGAAGTCCTCAGTAGATTTAACCAACCAGAAGTTGTTAAGGCAGAATTTGGTACTAACGTTCCAAACTTTGACAATACCAAGGCTAACAAGGATTCTTCTAAGTTAGTTGGTGGTATGTCTAAAAACTTCGGTGCTAATGATGGTTTAACCCCTGCTCAACAATGGGCTGCAAAGAAGGGTAAATTTACCGCTGTTCCAAAGAATGAAACACCTGTCAACTCTCAAACAGACGATGTGGATCAAACCAGTGATTTGAATGTTAACAGCGCCAAATCCAAATTTGAGAAATTATCTTTAGAATCTCAAGAAGTTGAGACTCAACACTCCGCTGTTTTCCCTCCTCCTGTGAAGGAACAAGCATCGTCTGTTTTCCCACCACCTCCAGCTAGATCTACACCTGCTGCTGCTCCAGCTCCAGTTACTAACGAATGGGATGATGAAGAGGAAGAACAAAAACAAGAATCAGAACAAGAAGTTGAAGAAAAACCAGCTGCTTTACCAGCTAGATCTTTACCTCCACCACCTTCTGAAACCAGTTCAGCATCTGCTCCAGAACCAACACCTGCCCCATTACCGGAGAGGCCAACAACTGCCACCGAAAAGAAGGAAGAATCTTTACCTTCTGCCATTGCTGAGTACGAATATGAAAAGGACGAAGATAATGAAATTGGATTTGCTGAAGGTGAATTGATTATTGATATTAAGTTTGTTGATGATGATTGGTGGATGGGAACCAACTCACAAGGTGAATCTGGTTTATTCCCTGCCAGTTATGTTACTATAAAGGAAACTGTGGAAGTTTCTATTGAAGAAGAACCTGCTACCCCTGCTGCCTCTGAACCAAAGTCTGAAGGTTTAACTGCCATTGCTGAATACGATTACGAAGCTACTGAAGATAACGAATTAACTTTCCCAGAAGGTGCCACCATTACTAACATCGAAAAGGTTGATGAAGATTGGTGGTTAGGTGAATACCAGGGCGAGAAGAAATTATTCCCGGCTAATTATGTTACCTTGCAATAAATATGCATAAACAAGAAAAAAATACCAATGGTAATTGTATAACTTTTTTATTTATTTATAATGAACGAGAACCTTAGAAAGCAAATATACAAGAAATGAAAAGCGTTGATCGATGGTAAGGAAAATCTAACTAGAAGAATCCTTAAATAGTTGCTTGGCATAAAAACCAAACAAAAACATTAGTGGAATACCTTGAGAAGTTGTAGAAAAACTACGACGTGCGACAATAGTTTGATGTGCATTCAAAGAAGGCAGATATGCAGCAACTTTAACCCAATTCAATTCATTCAGGTTGTCATGGATTTCTTTTTGGACTTGATTGAAAGGTAATGGCTTTAGGCCTTTGATAATGTTACTGTCATTTATTTTAAACTTCGAGTTATTTAAAAATAAGTCGATAGCTTTATTTTCATTTTCACAATGTACTCTAAATTCACAATCAATGTTATATGTGGTATCATGTTCGTCTTCTCCGATATTTTCATTTGTATCTTCCTTCAGAAGTTCTTCATCTTCAGTATGTGAAGTGACCATATTTAACCCATCTTCCACATACTCTCTGGTGGTATCAGCAATATCTTGCTTAGCATGCTCTAATAAGCCGTCCTCACTTTCTTTATCTTGAGATACACTCGTAGATAACTCATATTTGTCTTGTAAAACCAGTTTAACAACATTCCATTCTTTTTCAACATCGTATTCAGGTAAAACATTGACACGAATAAAACTTTTGATAGAAGCAAAAACACTAACTGAAAACACAACAGGAAATAAGAAAGTCATAAAGGTCATTGCAACAAGTAGAACACTATTTGTCTTTGGAGAATAAAGCCCGTTGATAACAGGACCATTTTCAACTCTTCCGGAATTAGCAAAATCAACAATTCTAGTCTCGATGTTCTGAAGCTTTGAGTCTTCAGCGCTCAAAACATGCGCAGTGGGTAACCCCTCAACGGTTTCGAAGGAGACATGTTCCCAATCTTTGAATGCATCATATTCGGTCATGTATGCAGTGTAAAATGCCACAGTTCTATCGTATCTGATATTAGCAAAGGAGATTAATTTCTTGAATCTCGTTAAGGATTTGAAATACTTACCTTCTTTGAGCGACATTCTGTAAAGAATCCCGTTCTTGCCCTCTTGCAGAAACAAGTCCTTGCCTGTTTGCCCTAGAAAATTGGTACCAAGAAAGTTCATGACAGGCGCATGAAAACCGTAAGTGCTAAAAAACGTGGTACCCAAATGTGGAGTAGCAAAAGTGGCGAACAGGACAGGCGCGATCAGATCAAAAAACCCCACGCCGTACAACTCACCAATCACGTACCGGGAAATCAACCCTCCAAGCGAGTAGCCAATGAAACTGATTTTGTCAACTCTAACATCCTCGGAATGTAATCTTTCCAATTCCTTGAACAAACTTTGGATGACATAGTCCCCAATATGTTCAATACCGTCGTAGGTTTTGAACTGGCTGAAAGTGGTAGGGGCAAACGTATGCAGCTTTACGCCCTCCTCCTTTTCAACTACACTTTCCAGCACCGTCGACAGTCTTTTCAAGTTGGAAGCTGAGCCCCACAAGCCGTGAACCAGAACAACAAGATGATTTTCTGCCATTCGTCTGTACCCTTTCCGGATAACGAAGGAATATGGAAAATGCCAACTGGGTGGAATTTTTTTTAACCTTTTCGGGGGATAGAGGGATCTGTTAAACTCCGAAAAAAGCGCTCAGCATCGACTTCTACCGTTTACAAAATCTTATTCACAAAGACTATACAGAAGGCCTTCTACATATGCTGCTTCTTAGCACGCCACTTAGAGTTTATCTCTTCGGCGGTGTCGATCCTCTTTCTCTTGGAAAACGCCTCGTAAGTACCCACCGTCTGGCCGATACCATCACCCAAGTGGATAATGGTTTTGGAATTCACGGTGGGGACGTTCTTTTCCACTACGTCCTTCAGGAAGTCGGTGACGTAGGCCTTGACATGGTAGTCGTTCCATTGGCTGTTGACCTCCGTGTGGATCACTGTTTCCTTCTTAGGCCCGCCGGTGAAAACCACGTCTTCCTTGAACCCGCAGTCGAACAAAACCAACGGCACATCATGGGCCATCTTGTACACGGGTCTGCTGTCGTAAACACGAGGGTCTAGGAGCTGCTTGACGATGTCTGGGCTTTCCAGTTGCTGGCCGCAGGACAGCAGCACGGCGATCATGCATCTGACCTGGTGCCACAAAAATGCGGTACCCTTGAGATTGTAGACGTAGAAGCCCTTCTTGTCTGGCAACTCGTCGATTTCCGACATCAGTATTGTTCGCTTGAAGTTGTTTATCTGCTTGGACGCGTCGATCTTGCAGAAGTTTCGGAAATCGTTCTCTCCCAGGAAATGACTGGCGGCTTCGTTCATCCTCGCGATATCCAGGCCTCTGCCGTCGAATATGTATTTGTAGTGTCTGAACGTGCAGCTGAACCTCGCGTCAAAATCCTCGCCGGGCCTCAGACACACAGAGTGCATTCTGACATCTTCCGGAAGAGCCTGGTTCAGGACCTTGATGTAGTCGATTTCGAGATCATCGTTGGCACTGTCTCTCAACTGCTCCTCGGTCAACTTGGACCTCACTTTGAGCGAGATCACCTGGTTCATCGCACTGACACCACGGTCTGTTCTGCCGCATCTGCTGAACTCGCAGTCGTTCTGTTCCAGCGAGCCGATCAATTTCACTTTGTGCAATGCCTCCATGATCTTTCCCTCCACGGTCGGCAGTTCGGTCCCCTCTGCCTGCAGCGCCAAACCCTGGTAGTTCCAGCCTAGATAGGCAAACCGCAGCGCAACCTTACGTTTCTGATACTTGCTGAAGTCGAAGGGTTTGCCCTTCTTCTTTTTGGAAACACTCGCAACCACAGAGCTGCTATCTATAGCTGGTTGCGTTTCTGAGACCGCAGAGAGCGCTGGAGTTCTGCCTTCCAACTCAAATATCCTGCTCAACAATTCCTTTTTCGACCATTTCGAGTAGTCCACCTCTGCAGACGCTGCCATTCTCCTTGTTGATGCACTGCACAGTCTTCTGACACCGATGAAGTTCATCAACCGTTAGCCTATACAGAGATCGGAAAATTTTTTTTTCACTCTCTTGGCTATTGTGATAAACTTTTCACGATAACTCGAAATGGTCGAAAAGGAGGTGGGTTCTGTGGCATGGGATTCCATGCCGTACAAGCTCCAACCGTGGATTTTAGACGCACTTATTTCTCTAGGTTTCAATGCTATGACTCCCGTGCAAGCATCCACCATCCCGCTTTTATCGCAGTACAAAGACGTGGTAGTGGAAGCTGTCACTGGGTCAGGTAAAACATTGGCTTTTTTGATCCCCGTGTTGGAAAAAATCAGCAAGGTGATGCACAATGGCGGTGGGTTCGCCAAGGGTCATTTCGGTGCTCTGATAATCACCCCCACCAGAGAGCTTGCAGATCAGATCAACTCTGTGCTGAACCAGATTTTGGAATTGCAGCCAGAGGACCAGAAAAAGATCAAATGTCAGCTGCTTCTAGGCTCAGTGCAGTCGGTGCGCGAAGATCTGTTCTCCTATATCACCAACAAACCCCAGATTTTGATCGGTACGCCCGGCAGAGTTTTGGATTTCCTGGGCAACAACAAGGTCAAGACGTCTTCCTGCGAGATCATCGTCCTGGACGAGGCGGACAAATTACTAGACATCAGTTTCCTGAATGACACGCAGGCAATCATCAGAACATTACCAAGACAGCGTCGAACAGGGTTGTTTTCGGCCACGATTTCGAGTGCGGGCTCAGACATTTTCAAAACTGGTATGACAAACCCCGTCAAGGTCACAGTGAAGTCGTCGAACGCGTTAATCAGGAACGCAGCACCGGAAAGTTTGAGCTTGCTTTACATGGTTGTGCCTGTTAGCCTGAAATTGAAGATTCTGCTAGAATTGCTCATTAGATACAAATACAAAAAGGTCATCGTGTATCTCCCGACATGTCACAGTGTCACCCAATTCTACGGTATGTTCAACAACTTAACGTCGAAATCAGATTCCATCGGTGATGACCCAGACGATTTCAAATTATTCTCATTGCATGGTAAGCTAGAGGCGAAACCGAGGCTAGCAGTCTTGAAGAAATTCTCCGAGTCGTATGCCAATAAATCGGTTTTGTTCACAACAGATGTTGCCGCTAGAGGTTTGGACATTCCCGATGTTGATTTGGTCATTCAAATAGAGCCTCCAACGGATCCTGCTGTTTTCTTGCACAGATGTGGTAGAACAGGTAGAGCCAATAAAGTCGGGAAGGCCATTACGCTCATAAGTGAAGGCCGTGAAGAGGATTATGTCACATTTATGGAGGTTAAGGATGTCCAACTGACGAAAATCAGCACACCTGCTTTGAAGCCAGAATTCGTCCAATGGTTTGACGAAACATTCAAGACATGGTTATTTGAGGATAGATCAAGATACGAGCATTCTGTTCGTGCGTACGTTTCGTTTATGAGGTACTACTCCAATCACATTGCACATTCTATTTTCAGATTTGCCGAATTGGATTATCTGGGATTGGCTAAGATGTATGGTCTCGTTAGATTCCCGAAAATGCCTGAGAACAAATACATCAAAGATTTCCCAGAAGACGGTTGGTTTGATAAGAGTGTCGATTTTGATACATTCAAATTCAAGGATCCATTAAAAGAGGCTGCCAGATTGGAAGAATTGAAAACAGAAAAGAGAAGACAGGAAAGAAAAGATAAAAACCAGGCAAAGAAAGAGCTGAAGGCCAAGAATTCAGCATGGAGTAAAAAGCTAACCGGCCAAGAAACAAAGGCGGAACGTCGTGAAAAGATGAAGAAAAGGAAAGAAGCCGTTGAACAAGAAATGAAGAGAATTAGAGATGAACAGGATTCAGATGCCTCGGATGTTGAAACTGATTGGAAAGATATGGTCAGAGCCAACAAGAAGAAGAAAGTTGAGAATGCCACCGGCGGTTTCTTTGATGATTTGTAATTCTATTATCTTTTATAATTTATAAAGCTTAGAGTCCGGATGACCTACACGCACTTCTATTCTGCCATGACCGATTGTAAATCAATGTTTTTATCAACTTTTAAGGCTTCTTTCCAGAACTTTGACAAATGTCTATTACCCGAGTCGCAAGCAATCATCACTATACGTGATCCCTTTGGTGCGCTCTGAGCAATCTTGACGGCAGAAACAGCATTGATACAACTACTTGATCCCAAAAAGAGACCATCGTTGGAACTTAGAAATCTTGCCATTTTCATTGCTTGTTCGTCGCTAACTCTGATGGCATCGTCAATACAATGTTCGCCTTGTATGAAATTGTGTGTCACTCTGTTGAGTCCCACCCCTTCAATTAGGGTGTCAACTTGATGTCTTCTTCTGGTACCTTCCTTTTCCACATGATCGTACATAACACCATATTTAACGCGATTATGCATACCAGAGCCTTGGGGGTCAGAAAGATAAACTCTCACCTTATTACTAACAGATTTCAAAAATCTAGAAACACCAGCAATGGTACCCCCCGTACCGGAACCAGTGACAAAATAATCTATATCATGATCCATTTGTTCCCAAATTTCTGGACCCGTCGTTTTGTAATGAATTCTCCAGTTGTTATCATTCTCAAACTGGTCAGCAAAAACACCGTTTGATGGATTAGAAGCATCATTTTGTAACTTGTAAGCTGCTTTTCTTGCAGCATTGACGTACTGGTTTGGATCAACAATGGATGCTGGTTTAACCTTTTCGATAACAGCGCCGTAAGACTCCAATAGTTGCAATTTCTCATTTGATGTATCATCTGGTAAGCAGATGTAAGCAGTATACCCTAGTGCATTACAGAGCATGGCGAATGAGATACCTGTTGATCCAGAGGTACCCTCAAAAACCATATCTCCTCTACCAGGAACCAAATCCCCGGTCTTCTCAAAGTGTCTTATCACAGCTAAAGCCACCCTGTCCTTCGCTGAACCACCAGGGTTTGCTAATTCCAATTTGGCGTAGATTTCGCAACCAGTAGCATCGGAGAGGGAGTTCACTCGGACCATGGGAGTGTTACCGATTAAATCGGCCACATTTGACTTCTTCTTCGGAGGCTTGTCCGCATTTACAGATTTTGTAAGAGCATATGTGGCATATGCACTTGTTATGGCCACCGCAGCGAGATATATCCACGATTTGGACATATCGGGTTAAAAGGATTCGTAAGTTGATCCGCTTTTACGAGTATCTGTGGATTTTTTTCCAATCTCTAGTAGTCTTTTCAAGTCAAAAATGGAAGCGGTTCAATTGTTGACACAGACGGTGGAGAACTCGAACATATACCAAGTGCTTCATCTTTGGCAGGAAAAGTACATTGTTTCTCTTTTGTTGAAAACCGAATTTACCAGACATTTGGTCCAGCACACACCTTCTAAAGTTGTAACTTTGATTCTGGTCTACATCGGTATATTCTTAGCTATATACGAGACCATTCTGAATACGGGTGTTCATTTTGGGGCATGGACACATCCAGCCGACGAGGTTTTTGCGGAAATTCCAGTCCATTGTGCACATGTCTATGTCAGCATCCAGGTGATCGTAGATGACAATAAATTATTAAAGAATCCGATTGTGTACCATTTTGAGTTCTCGCCTGACGAGTATTCGCATGAAGAGTACGGTACTGACTTGAAATTTTTGAGAGGTAAAGTCCTGGATTGGTTCAAGGACTCGCAAGTGTACTACTTGAACAAAGACAAGTTCAACGGTGACATCGACGAAAACGATTTATCTCTATACAATAAAAAGGGTAAGAAGCTGCAGGGCGACGATAGTTATCTCTGCGACCTGGATGTCAATACAGGCGAAACTGTGATGTGTGTTATCCAGGGTTGAACATTCAGTTTGACTGACCTCTCCTATACGAGGAGTGCGAAGACTTGTATTGATTGTCTCGGGACGATGGATAATGGCTCCTCGTGTTGGAGCTGTTATTGGGCCTGTATCCTGGCTTGCTGACTCTATCACTTGGTCCTTTTGCAGAGTTCTGGCTGTGCAGCCTCTGTTTATAGCTTTCCAACTTAGCCTTTTTGCTAAGCATTTCTTTCTTCCTGAGTTCCTGCAACTTCATGGTATATAGAGGGTCGTCCTTGTCCAAGGACTGTTTTTCTTTGTCAAAATCGACGTTAGATCCTGTACCAGCCTTCAGTATCTGATCGAACCGGTCATTTTTGCCCTGATTTACCGACTTGGAGCTCGATGGTCCCATGTCAGCCAGTTTCTTTTTGCCCAGAAGATAGTCTTCACTGATTATCTCGTCGGCCTCCTTTTCGTCCTTAGGACCCTTGTACATCCAGCTCGTTTTGCTAGCTCTCGATACCAGGTCGTCATCGTTCTTCTGGCTCTGATGTATCGATAGCAACTCACTTGTAGTCTGCAGCGCCTGGGTTTTGAGCTCCTTCTTAGTTTTTTCTTGATGCTCCTTCAACACCTGCTGCTCCAGCTTCCACACCTTTTCTCTGTTCTTCAGCAATGCCGGATTCCACGACTTCTTTAGGTTCAAATCTCCAGACCCCATTAGATAATAAAGGTTAGAAAAAAAGGAACTGAAAAGTCTTCGAATAGATATGATTAAGAGATATACTATATAGATACTATTGAGGAAATGCATACATTACATGCTTCAAAAACACATTTTGATCCAGCTGCACCGCGCTGTGGAAAACACACAGCGTAGCGTTGGGAAATTAGAGAGAGACATTCACTAATTGTTTTTCTGAGTGGGAATGTCAGCACATTATCTATAAAAGCATGACACAGGAAATAGGACTTTAAAGCGTAGGTAAAAAGAAATGCAGGAAGTGGAGACAACTTAGAAACCATGGACCTTGATGCTCTTCTTCTTCAAGCCTAAGTTTTGGATCATGAACTCCATAACCTTCAATCTCTGGTCACCCTGCAATTGGATAACCTCACCCATTTCGGTGTCCTTGACGATGTTACCGTTGCACGCGAAATCCTTCTTGATCACCTTGAGAATCTTCTTCAAGTCATATTCTTCCGGCAAACCTTGCACAGTGGTTAAGGTTTTTCTCCCGTTTCTCTGCTGGATACGGATATGGATATAGTTCTGCAATTCGGTGTCGGCATCTCCGGTGTCGGCAAACGGGTCAAACGACTTGAGGTTCTCGATATTACTCATGTTAGCTCTGGATAGATGAAGAGGATGAAGGGGATTTGATTTTTTTTTTCCCTCCTGTTTAACTGGCCAAAAATGGAGAAAATTACTAAAAAAATTTCCAGTCCGACAAGCAAACGACATGCCTCTGAAAATAGACGGCTGACAAGCTGTGTTGGGTGTCGTTGTGCTCGGCTGAAGACAGTGAACATTTTGTAAATGCTTTGAGCCACCTTTTCGATTGCACCCGTGCACCATTGCAACAACATTTGTGTCGTGATATTTTAATATATAATTATATTACGTAAGATCTCCAGTTTGGTTATGGAGTTTGCGATTCTAAGCCATAGGATAATAGCAAGTTTATTAATTGTTTAGCCAATTATGTTCGGCATCATGCGGTCTGTTGATATACAGACGGCCATCAAAAAGGCGCTTACCACGGATGATAGTCCTCCCAAAAGAAAGCATGTCAGAGCATGCATTGTGTACACTTGGGAACATAAATCTTCAAAGGCGTTCTGGGAAGCACTCAAAGTTCAGCCAATCAGAAACTCAGATGCTCAATTGTTTAAGACATTGATCTTGATCCACAAGGTTTTGCAGGAAGGTCATCCGTCGGCTTTAGTTGGCGGATACAAAAACATCGAGTGGATCGGTTCCTTGGATACTCTCTCAATCCAAGATAAGAGATACAGGGTTTTGGTGGGTCAGTACGTCAGCTACATTCTGAGGAAGCTGAGATTTCATCACAACCACAGAGGGTTCAACGGTACGTTTGAGTATGAGGAGTATGTCTCTTTGAGTACTGTCTCGGATCCTAACGAAGGTTATGAGTCTATCTTAGATTTGTCTTCGTTACAAGACGCATTGGACGAGTTGTCTAGATACATGCTGAGAGGTTCCGGGTCCTCCGAATGTATTATCTCTGCTATGGTCCCTATCATTGCCGAATCATACGGGATCTACAAGTTCTTAATCTCCATGCTTAGAGCAATGCACAGAACTGCCGACGATCCGGAATTTTTGAGACCATTGCAGGACAGATTCAGACAGCAGCATGACAGATTGTTTGATTTGTACGCTGAATGTTCTCAAATCAAATATTTAACCACGTTGGTCACTATCCCTAAGTTACCTTACGAGCCTCCAAGTTTGGTCGTTGAAGAGAATGAGGATGTTCAACCAGACTTGCCAAAACTAAAGGAGCAAAAGACGTCTGCAACCAATTGGTCTGAAGCTCCATCTAGAGCCAGAAGCGAATCAGTTGAGCAACATCCTGTTGTTTCTCAGCAAACAGGTGCTTTCTTAAACCATCAAAAAGCTTACGAAGAACAACAGGCCTATTTACTTCAACAACAACAACAAGAGCAAATGCAAAAGCAACAAGAACAATTACAGCAACAGCAATACTTGGAGCAACAGCAAAGACTTCAAGCTGAGCAACAAATGCAAGCTCAACAACAGTTACTATTCCAACAGCAGCAAATGCAATCGCAAGGTCGTGTTGCTGAATTAGAGAGAGACTTCTTGGCAATTAAAGGACAGCACGACAATGATCAATTGATGCTTCAAAGTTACGATCAAAAGGTTCAATCTTTAGAACAAGAGCTCAGCTCTTTACAATCTAATGTTCAGCAACAAATGGCTTCTAAGGAAGAACAGATTAACTATTTGACTGAGCAAGTTACATTTTGGAAAAACAAATATGACTCTCTTGCTAAATTGTACTCCCAGTTGAGACAAGAACACTTGAATCTATTAGCAAAATCTAAGAAGGTTCAACAAAAGGCTTCATCTGCCCAAGAAGCGATTGAAAAGAGGGAAAAGTTGGAAAGAGATATGAAAGCTAAAAACATTGAATTAGCAGATTTGATCAAACAAAGAGATCGTGCCAGATTAGAATTGGAGAAGTTCAAAAACAGCTCTACTGGTGATTATCAGAAGTTGATGTTAGAAAAGGATGAATTGGAAAACAAGCTGGCTACTTTGGATAGAGCACAGTCTGCCAACCTGTCTGCTATTTTCAATCAACATAACAGAGAGCTCCAAGATCTACAACAGAAATTGCAATCTACCTCTTTAGAAGGTCCTATCGGTGATAAGGTTAAGGAATTGGAAGAAAAGTTACAAGAAAAAGACATGGAAATGGAAATGATGCAACAAGCTATGGATGAGGCTATTGCAGATTTAGTCAAAGATCAAAAGTCCAATAGCCCTAAGTTTATTGATTTAATTGATGCCATCTTAAAATCTGGTATTAAGAGAATTGAAGATGCCGTTTTTGAATTAGATTCTCCAATGCAGGCAGGTAACTTAAACGCGTCGCCTGAATATTTATTAACATTAACCGAAAAAGCTAGTGACTTATCCACGGATTTTGCTTCAAGTTTTAATGCCTTCTTAGTTGATGGTCAAAATACTGATGAAATCAATGTTATTGACACAATTACCAATTTCACCACTTCTATTGGTGACATTTTATTGAATACAAAAGGTTTAACCAGATTGACTAACATGGATGATTTCCAAGATGATTTAATTGATACTGCCAGGGATTCTGCTTTGATTGCACAAGTTTTCCTCGAATCGTTGTTCTCTAAAAACTTGGAATCAATGGATTTGGAAACTAAGACTGATACTGTCATTAATGGTAACGTTGATGTTCAAGAGGTTTTACAATCGTTACAGGTTTTAGTTGATTCATTGAAGGCCCCAGCTAGTAAACTTGATTTGCATAAGGTAAAGGGAGAATTGAGTGATTTAGTTGATCATGAAATGGCCCACGCCTCTCAAGTTATTGATGAAGCTTCCAAGCACTTAAATGATCTTCTATCCAAACCATTTGATCCAAGCATGTCTTCTATTGACGTTGAGATAAACAAGTCTATCTTGGCGTGCGCTTCTGCCATCATTAACGCCATCAAGTATCTTATTCAATCTTCAATTGAATCCCAAACTGAAATTGTGAATAATGGTCGTGGATCAAATTCCAAGACATCATTTTATAAGAAGAATAACAAATGGACAGAAGGTTTGATCTCTGCCTCCAAGTCAATTGCCTATACTACTAACATTTTGATTAAAATCGCCGATGGTGTGTTACAAAATTCTAATACCAATGAGGAATTGATTGTTGCTTCTAATGAAGTTGCTGCTTCTACTGCGCAATTAGTGTCTGCTGCAAGAGTGAAATCTCAATTTATGTCTAAAACACAAGACAAATTAGAAGATGCTTCTAAGAAGGTCAATGCTGCATGCAAGCAATTAGTCAACAGAGTTAACGAATTAATGAAATCTAAAAATGAGCTAGAAGAGATTGATTACTCTAAGTTGAGTTTACACGAAAATAAAACTGCTGAAATGGAACAGCAAGTTGAAATCTTGAAGTTAGAGAATGCTTTGTCTTCAGCTAGAAAAAGGTTGGGTGAAATTAGGAAGTTTAGTTACAAGGACGATGATAGCGACGATGACAAGTGATGTTTTACATTAGGCTGTAATTATATGGTATAAAAAATAACTGATGTAGTGTTCTACTATCTCTTTTGGTAAAATCGAATTTTAAGCTGAGTTTCAAATACTAGGGAACGTCACTGCTTGTTATTTACCCTTTTGCCTTGAGCGTTTATTCGAAAACCAAACTCTAACCTGAACGGGGGTTAAACCACATTTTTCTGCAATCATTCTTCTTTCTACAGAATTAGGGGCTTGTTTAACTTCAAATACTAATTCAAGAAAAGCTCTTGCCTCTGATATTGTCTGGTTCTTTTTCATCCCAAAAAAATTGTTACTTTCATATTGGCCATTATATGAAAATCCTAAACTATTTTTGTAACTGGTGTAATCGCTGACTTGTATCTTTGGAGGTGTCTGCTCGGGTGTCAGTGCATTTTCTGGATATAAGAACTCATTAATATTCAACAGGCTTTGATCAGCTGTATCAATCAGAGGATCAATTAGGGGGAGACAAGTAGTGCTCATATTTGTTATCGCATTAGCTTGGTTTATAAGCATGTCACTGCTGAAATCATACAAAAATGCATCTGAGTCAGGAACCAAATCGTTGATAATATTCTCCATTGATCGGTCTGTTTTGTTCGGGCTGATCAGAAACTTCGGTTCATAGCTTTCATCGTAATAGTTTCTACGCGCCTGATAGCATGTTAATAAAAACCTTTGATAATTTGCAAATAACTCCTTGATATCGTGATCTGACATTTGATTGTTTAGAAGAACATTTGCTTCTTTCATAAAAGAAGCTTGGAGATCTTTAATTAGCTTCTGCAGTTGTGGAGTCCTATGATAAGGAATTTGTAAAAATTCAGCTCCCAAGTCATACATTACAAGATGCTGCTTGCGCTCGAAGTGCAGTTTATAATCATGTGTTATAGCGCACATTTTTTGGATGATCTGAAGAGTCTCGTTCTCTTTAGGGGTAGAATTCATTTGGCTTACCGTTTTTTGAATAAAAAAATAAGTAGATAGCAGGACAATCGTATTATATTTAATTATTAAAAAATAGAGATTGTCTCAGATCTGTTTCAGAATTGGAAATCTTTGAGATGCTGATGAACAAATTTATTTGATGAGAACAAACCTTTATTCAATTAGGCATGAATAAAGAGTTACTGCATTTTGGCATTTATAGGCTTTTGTTTCCATCTTAATCTTTATAACATAAAATGTAAGCAGTAATAAATGTTGTGTTGTAGAGCTGAGCATTTTTGAGTCTATTATTCAGGAAACCAAATCTGAAACAATGCGCATCGAATTTAGTCCTTCACATTCACTTTCTTTTCCCTAACTCAACTTTGCAGCTTCTCAACATATGGTAAAGCAATATAAACTTTCAGAGGTTAGAAGCTCTAAACTAAATCGTAAGACAAAAAAAACTATTCACATTGAATTTATTTCGACGCTGAAACCAAGTGATTATCCATCTGTAAGAAACTTTAAAAAGATAATGAAGTCTAAAATACAGCAAATGATCCCTAAACCAAGAAATAAATTTTTGATATATAGAAGTTTAGTGAACAATATGGTCATTAATGACCCTTGTGTGAGTAGTTTTACAAACGTATCTAAAATTACATCCAAAATGTACGACAAGAAATCACCCAATACTGATAAATACTTAAACCATCTTTCAAATGAAGACAAAAAATATAGTGAATCCCTATACAATTACATAAACCAGTACAGTAATATAACTGAACAACCTAAGCGCAATACCATAAATTTAAAAAAAGCTTTGGTAAATCCTGGTAAGGGGATTAAAATAAAGTCATACACAAAACACTCAAAAGAGGAGCCGGTGGTGATTAAAACGGGAGATAATATGGAAGACGTATATATTAAAGCAGCGGTAGCAAAGATTGACCTATAAACTTCCTAACTTATGTATTATTTTATAAAAAACTTTCTTCTGAACATCACTCGCCCAAAGTGTGTCCATATGCTCATATCCATCGAGTTTAACTACTTCCAAATCGCAACTCAAATTATCGATGGTTTTATCTATATCGATGAGCATATCCTCAGTCCCATAGAACAGCATGCATGGAGTTTTGATGGTTTGTGTTGGGAAGGAAGCGACTCTGTTGTTTTTCGATGATCTTCCGCTTAAATAGACCAACTTCGAGCCAGACGTGCCACCTTCATTGAACATTTGGAAGCGTTTACTTTCGATGATTTGAAACCAGTGGACAACTGATTTCACACTGGAAGGAGAAAACATATGAGGGTATCCGACCTGCTTTTGAATCTGTGTGATGTTCCCCGATTGCCAGTTGAACAAAAAAACTAAGGATTTGTCAACCACCTGTTCGTAAATTGATGGGCCCATCAATGCCTGCCAAAATACAACTGAAGGTAGAATAGCTCGCCTCCCAAATATCCTGTACATAAGATTAGACGCCGAGTTTACCAAAAATGAGCAGACTGGGTTGTTCAAGCCCTTGGGAATCATTGCAGGCGATAAACCGATAAACAGCTTGACTTTGGAATTCAGTGTACCATTCAAGCTCAACGCAGCTAATCCCTGAGCAGAGCCTTGACTGAACCCAATATAAACAAGATTCTGCTGCTGGGTCTCATTTAAAATATAGTCAATGGTGTTTGGGATGTCAAACATAGCAAACTCATCCAGTGAGTAGTCCCAAAACTTATGATCTCGAGATGAAAGATACAAGTGTTTTCTTGAATATTTGTTACCTCTGTTATTTCCAAGCCAAACGTCGTAACCTTCATCCACCAACTGGAAAGGCAAACAGCGTTCAGTCGTGTGGCCCAAAACGAATAACTCGGAATTGGTAAGAAGACCGTGATGCATGTACACAACCTTTGGCCCTGCCTTAGAGGACTTGGGCAAAATTCTGTGAATAGACAAGAGATATCCATCCTTTGTTTGAACTATGTGTTCGTGAACCTTATATCCATGAGCGTGTACAATGTCGACAATATCAACCGCGTTTATTACCTTTTCCTGTATTTCATTTAAAACACTGGCTTCGGGTGAACCCACAACGGTAAGCGACTCCTGTGAGCTGTTGCTACTGGTTTTTGCCAAAAGCCGACTTGTTTCAACGTTGTCTGGTTTGTTGAAGCCGGATTGAAAGCCTGATAACCACTGTTCTATCTGCAACCAATGAAATAACAGCATTGGAAGCTGTATACAAAGCGCTAGAGCCTTCAAAGAAGCATCTACGAGACTGAACATCGCCTTTTCTTTACTTATTCTATAATCTGTTAGTTATGTATCTGGAGATTTAAGGCATCTCTATTTTTTTCCCAAATGGGTAATGTGCTCAGGCGTCTCAAGAAAGAGGTAGTGTTCCGATTTCGGTTGTGTACTCAAAAAATAGTGCATGCTTTATTGGTATACAGTTTGTATGTATATAGATATATATCACTGTGCTTAAAGATAAGTTTTCTTGAAGTAGTAATTCACATTACTTCTATCAAAAGGAGGAGGAATCGTAGTATAATAGTTTTCCAATATAGGTGTTAATTTACCCATGACAGAAATGTACAGCTGAGACAATGATGTCATACAGTTATTGTACATCTCTTTCTCCATTTGTAAGCCAATTTCAATGCTTGACTTGCTTTCATTGGATTTATCTTCGACGTTGCAGCAGGTGCCACGAATACAATTAGAGACGTCAGCAGAAAGCTCTCTTATCGTTCTGTGGAACTCATCTTCTCTGAAAAGCAATAAAATTTCTTCAATCAACTTAGGAGAATGCTTCATTGTGATGGCAGGATTGGTGCCTGACTCAACAATCATTTCTAGTTCATTAGTCAATGATGACAATTTCCCAATATCGTGTCTCAAAGCCAACGCGTTAGTGAAGAGTCGCATTTCGTTGGTTCTAGCGTCATTGATTTCTTTATATATTGTCTTTGGGAAATCAACAAGGATTTTAGTTTCCTCGTAAAGCCATTTATAGTTGACTAACAATGACAAATGTTTCTGGATAACTAGATTGAGCTCATTCTCATCTTCAGGTGTGCCAGCTTTTTCATCCCGCAATCCCAGACCTTTAGTCAATGCAGAGTTAATTGAATGCCACATAATTTCAAAATTTCCGTTCATTTGAGTATTTGTTCCAAAAATTGGCCTTTGATCAAATTCGAGGGTATCAATAATGGCTTGTATTTCAGTAAAAAAAACAGTATATGCCTTGGTGTATTCCATAACCTTACAAGACAAGTCCTTGGAATTGATTAGTTTAATCTGTTCGTCGATTTCTCGGTCCCAAATAGATGACAACTTGATATCTAGTTTAGTGAACATGCTATAAATATATTCTTGGTTGGTTGATTTAACATGATTTTGGAAATCTTTCAAAATGAACAGGCAAGACGGAGTCTGTAAAATGTCGGACCTAGACACTTCACTAAATGTTTTCAAGCTTAACGCAAAAGTGGTTTCAAACAAGTATTTCATTATTTCAAAAATTGAATCACTAATAGCCCTGTCAGTTTCCTTGTTGTCGTTGAAATAGCTAGCCTTTTGTAAAAATGATTTGCATCTTTTTTCCAGAGGGGTTTTGATTAAGTTGATAAACAAATAATCACTGGAAGAAGACATTGAAAAAAGTTGAGTGACTAATTCTTGTTGCATAGACAAAATCAAGACGATTTGGTTACAGAAATCTTCAGTTATATGAGAAGTTTTCAACTCGTTGTTCGCAATGGAAGCCTTCTCAAGCTCTTTAGTTGAGGCAGAATTTTGTGATTTTAACCCTAACTCTTCTAAAATCTTCTGCCCAGAGTTGATGTGAGAAGATACACCTTTATCTTTGTTTCTAGAGTCCTTTAATGCATAATAAGTCTCATTTAACAAGTCTTTAGGACTTAAAATAAAAGAGAACTTTGAAAGTTGAATGTCCTTCATTTTTTCTTTCAATTGCTTAATCATGTAACTGACTAAATTGTCAAAAAATGATCTGAAAGCCTCTTTAAAATGCTCGATAATTTCAAGATAATCTTTTTCTGAAACTTCTTTGACATATGCAATGAAACCACTTAATGTTAACAGAAATGATAATCTTTCTAAGAATGTAACTTTGATAAATTGAGATTCAAAATCTTCATATTTCACTTGGGTTAACTTGTTAGATAAGCTAGCAGAAACTTGCAGAAAGATTTTACTAGTTGATGATTTTAATGATTGGATGAAACGCAAGTTAGTAGACTCAAACTTTGATTTTTTTTCTTTCAAAGCAGCCATATTCGCTAATTGCGAATTTCTCTCATTCATGTCACCCTTATTACCGCCTTTAATTTTTTGTAAAGCGAAAAACAATTCCCCTAAGGTCTTTTCAAATAAATTGTTTTCAAAGCCTAATTTGTAATCATTAGTGACCAACTGCTCAATCTCAGCATCTGAAATATCTACTGAATGAACAATTTCATACAATTCATTTTTCAAAAGCTTTTTGTTTGTAGTCAAAACTTGAATGCCATGACCTTGATTCTCAATAAAATCAACATCGTCTTTGAATGACGACAACTGGACAGTGAATAAGTTAAATTGGGGATCAATGTCGTCACATTGATTAATAGAATTGTAAACATTTCTTTCCAAAGATTTGATGATATCATTAGAGCCTGTTAAGGACTCAATTTTTTTAAATTGAAGCTTCTCTAGATGAGCTAGCATTTTCTTTTCTAGCGAAGAGGCATCATCAACTAATGGATCATATCCAACTTCTTCCAATAACTCCATGAATTCGTCATCGTTAGGCTGATTTTCATCTTCGTGGACACGAGACAATGCTCTACTTCTTGACCTTGGACGATTATCACCTTCATCTATTTGTATTACCGCTGGTTTCAATTGCAAAGGATCAGCATTGCCAGTTATTAGCCCTTCTAATTGTTTATTCAAAGCAAATTCATCATTGTCATCCTGATTGAAGCCCGCAGCAGCATTCAATTCTTCGTCTAATGTATCATTGCCATTGATGTAAAGCTTTGGCGGCTCAATGGTGGCAGATGATCCAAAGTTCAAGGGTGCCGTTGAACCTAGATTCAATCCTTCCTCTTGACTGTCGTCGCCGTAATCATCCATCAGATCATCAACATATGAGCCATCAATATCGTCCTCGTTGGTTATGTCGTAACTAAATTGTTGTGTGGTGTTGTTTGTGGTATTCGCTGCTGCTGCTTCAAACTCTCTCTGTCTTTGCAATTCTTCTTCTTGCTTTTGTCTTTCGAGATTTTCCTGTTCCAATTGCCTTTGTCTTTGAAGTTCCTCTTCTTCTAGTTGTCTTTGTCTTTCCTTCTCTTCTAGTTCTCTTTGTTTCAGCAAGTTTTGTTGTCTAATCTTTTCTTCCTCTAGGAGTTTTTCCTTTCTGATCGTTTCAGCTGCTGCTGCTGCCACCGCAGCAGCTTTTCTTGATCGTTCCTGGTCCTCAAAGCTGTTGGTGTTGAGTTTAGTCGGACTTTGTAATCTCTTGCTATGGCTCAAAACATCAGTGGGAGTAAGTGTTGATGCAGTATTGCTAGATTGGACTGATCTAGCGCTCGGCTCATATGACTGATTTGAGTTATTGGCACCACTGTGTTGCAATTGATTGTACAAATCTTCGAGGTGGAAATAGTTGACATCACAATTGACTAAATTCGGGATTTTTCCATTTGTGTATTTAATGTACTTCTCTAATAAACTTGTTAACCAAACTCTTCTTTCTTTTGGAGAATTAGTTTCCCAGTAATACTGTTTACCCATTGTGACAATGAATCCAGTTGACACTTGTTGGTCCAATTCTATCTGGGTCAATTCATCGAAATCCCAGGTACGACCAATCTGAATGATACCGTTCGAATCTTTAGCCTTATGCAGCTCGATCCTTCCGGATTCTTTCACACTCAAGATCAAAAGTCTGGGTTTTTTGTTCGACTGCGGGCTATTCAACGGTGGACGGCTGCTTGGAGACCGGGAATCTTCAATTATACGCACATGTGAAAGGTATCGTTTGATCTTTTTGCCCTCGGGGGTAGTTTCGCGGAAAAGTGAGCGCGTTATGCGATTCATATCTTGGGAATATTGTAAAGCCAAATCTGCTGACGGAGTCTGTCTATGGGAAGGCTGAAACCCGGATGGCGGCTGATTTGACATTTGCTGCTGCCTCATTTGGCCCTGCGGCGGGTATTGTCCGTTGTTCATCCAATTGAGGATATTTCGGGCTGTTTTAAACAAGAAAAGCCGTTCTGAAAAGTTAAACAAAAGATGATCCAGTTTGGGATCGAGCTTTGTTTTCCCTGCTAAAATGCTCAGCACTTTATTTTATAGCTTTAATATTTTTATATATTTATTCAAAAGTAAAAACACAAAATAAAAACGTACACAGTAATTATAAATCAGGTTGCTCGGAAGAGATTTCAGGAGCATTGACCACAGCATTGACCTGAATTCCTTCAGGGTTGAGCTCGAGCATATCATCGAACTCTTGAGTCGAATGGAGCTGTTGTGGTTGTGGTTGTCGTTGGAGAGGCTCTTCTTCAAGTTGCTGAGGCACTTGTGCTCCCAGTTCTGGAATGAGCTCTTTCTTCGGCTTCTTAATCTGCTGTTGTAACTTCAGTTGTTCTTGTTCCAATCTCTGGTTGGCGTCAGTGACGGAGAACACACCATGGTGAGCGTCCAAAACCTCCATTTCCAGGCCAGACTTCAAGATTTTGCTGAAATCTTCATGTGGGATTTCCCAGTTGAGCTTAGTGTCACCACAAAGCCAAGACACAGCTTGGTCACAGTAGCCCAACAACGAGATATCGAATTCGGAATGGTTGATCGGGTCCCTGTTGATCAAAATTTGGGGAGTATTTTCGGAGATTCTGTTGACGATGTCACTGACAGGTGCGACCTTCAAAGAAGTGCCGATACAGATCAACAAATCACATTCCCTGGCATCCTTGATGATGGTGTCGTGGAATCTGTCTGGCAAGTCTTCGCCAAAAAAGGTGATATCAGGCTTCATAACACCAAAGGAATTGATCTGATCAAACCCACGCTTGTAAATACCTTCGTCTTCCATCTTTTCTAGCTTCACCAAGAGGGATTTTCTTTCAGGTAGACAGAATGGACAGTAGGCGATTTCCCTGTTTCTCAAATTCTCAAATAAGGTTTCACCAGGAACCTTGTATTTACAAGTAACACAGCTTGCGGTAGCAAACGAGCCGTGGCATTGGACCAATTTGTCGGAATCAATGCCAACCACGGCTTCTAAGTTGTCGATATTTTGGGTGTAGTTTCTGAGCAACTTACCTTTGTCCTGCAACAACTTGATGAAGGCATGAAGCGGGGTGTATTGGCCCTCTGGAGGCAAGATCATATGAGCAATGGAGTAGAAGATGCTTGGGTCCTTCTTGAACAGATGCATGGCAAAGACATCCTGGGGGTCGTCTAGACCCAGCTCTGCCATCTGAGCATAGAAACCCTTGGAGGATCTGAAATCCGGGATACCTAGAGAGGTTGAGATCCCTGCACCTGTGAGGACCAAGATGTTCTTGGCCTCTTCCATGGCCGCGACGAGTTGCTCGATGGTGTTAAAGCCCGACAGTCTGGCTCTCTTTTTCTGGACCTTGATGATCGCGTCCTGCAAGAAGTAGATGGCGGTTTCCAAGGTCAGATTGGTGTTTTTGAGTCTCTTGACTCTAGGGATGTAGCCCAGGAGCTTGACCAAGAGCAAGATGTCGTGGGGATTTGGCTCGTCGTGGACCAACGCGTCGAGGAACTTGTGGTGGCCCATTGATCTGAGATAGTCTCTGGCCTGGGTGATGGTCTTTTTGGTGAACTTGATTTCGCTAAGCACGATGGGTTCGCCAGACGCAAAATCAATTCCCTTGTCGTCGGCCGGGGCGACGGACGTGTCGTACGTGATTTCCTTCAAATGCGACTCCTCGTCGTCGTCGTCTTCCGAGTCGGACTCGGAGTCCCTGCTGCCAAAGTCCGCGTTTGCGCTGTCTGACACCGTGTGCTCAATGCCAGAGCCGTTTTCGGAAATTGGCTCAGGACCAAGGGAGCCTTCCATATTGGACCCGGCGGCGCCAGCGACCGGGCCACCGTTGTGCTCTGCAAACACGGACGGTTCAGGTGCAGTTTCTGCGGCAAACGACTGCGCCAGAACAGAGGGCTGCGGCTGTTGGAGCGCCACGTCGGCGCTCACAGCTGACGCAGCAGAAGCCAGCAGAGCGGCCTCTGGCGCGGTCTGCAGCGGTGGAGTAGGGTCTTGGGTGGTGTCGCCAAATAGCTGATTTTGCGGCGCGTAGGAGGACATCTGGATGGGGCGGCGTCTACAGGAGTGCGAGACGTGAGGGGCGGGCTAAGAGCTGGATCCAGAGATGAGGAAATCACAACAACTTCCACAAAAAAAAGGTGAAAATTGTAGGAGCATTGCTCGGCAAGGGTCCGGGTCTGCGCAGGTCTGGGGCATGCCACAGGTGTGCAGGGTGTTACAGAGGGTTGTAAAATGTTTTAGCTGAATGCTATGTGTTTGGTTGTAGCGCTGGGGCTTTTTTGCGCCCCAAAAGCACCATCAGAAGACGACCGGAAAATGAAAACCGTTTTCCGGGCCGTTTTGAGTCGCGCAAAAAGTCACGTCGGCAACTACCCGCGGCTCTGTCTAGTTCTATGTTACTTCTAGCCTTAAAAAAGAGTATTCTACTGTGTTTATTAATTAACAAAATCCTAGGCTTTTCTCCAACTCGCTGTAGACACAAAATCAAATTGTCACACTGAATTTTTCACTTATACGTTGAACTCTCTTCAGTACTTGTGATGACGGTCCAGAAAAGAGCAGCCGTGCCGCCCTTGCCACGTTTGCGTGTGAAGAACCAGCTTGCTAAGGCGCAGGCGGACCCCTGTCTGGTGGTGATGTCGCAGATGCTCAACTGCTGGGCGTCGAACGGCGAAGGGTCTGCGGTTTGCAAGCAGCTGGAGACGGATCTCAAGAAGTGCATGGCCGCGGGCCAGAAGCTGCCTCCGGCCGCAAAGCCTACGCTCAACTATCACGCCGCCAGACTGCTGCCTAAGATCCACAAGCAGGTCAAATAGCCCGCCCTCTGTATATACTGTATATCCTCTCTCTATGATAAATTTTTCACTCAGACTCTCTCTTTAGACATCAAATGGCCAAGGCGTCGCTCAAGCTGCTCCAGGAGACGGTTCTCAAGGGCAAGACGATCTCAGAGGCGTCCAAGCAGTTCAGGTCTGCGTCTGCGCCATTTGTCGACAGCGCGACCCAGTCGCAGAGCTACAAATCGTTCTTCGCAGACTTCGACAGGGAATCCGGCGCGTCGCCAGGCTCAGGCACTCCCAGAATAACGTCCTTCGAGGAGCAGAAGTCGTTCACGCAGATGTTGCAGTTCTTGAACCAGGCCACCGGCGCCAACGTCATGGACCACACCATCAAGCCGCGAGAGTTCTCGCTCTTGTCCAGGACCTCGTATCCGGTCAACCTCGAAACCAGATACAGCAAGCGTCAGGACGAGCTCCGGGCCATCCACCAGACTCTCAAACCGACGTGGGTGTGGATCAACGAGAACGTCGGCGATTCCAAACACATGTACGAGTTCATCATGAGCAATATCATTGACAAGTACCAGAAATCTCCCGCCGCCAGTCTACAACACGAAGAGGTGTCGCAGCTGGTCAAAGACGATGCCTCAAATCCGCCCGTCAACCAGTTCACATTGCCCGTGTTGCTGCATTTCACCGTGTCGTCCTTGATAAACGACTTCGACAGTCTCGAATTGGCCCACGCCATTCCGCAGATCATCAAGTCCCACGCCAACATCGACTTGTACACCAAGGGTATGACCATCGAGCTGTACAATCTCTTGCTCGAGTCCTCCTGGAGATACAGAGGCGATCTACATGAAATCGCGTCGCTGGTCACCGAGATGTCGGTGAACGCGCTGCAGGGAGACCTGGTGACTTGGAGGCTCATCTCTATCATCTACCTCAGGGTCTTGAATCTAGGAGAGAACGTCACGGGCGACTCGATGAATCTGGTCAGAAGAAAGGATATAAGAGTTCTGAGACAGTATTTGGAAAGCACCGTTGTTCTGTAGGGAGCTCTGCTACTTTTTTCTGCCTTTTTGCCCTTCCGCCCCCCTCCCCCATCCCTTACCTTTGCTTTGTATTGTATATAGTTTACTTTCTTTTCTACCGTGAGATTAGCTATTGACACTCGAATTCCAGTGGAATTTCAGTGATTGAATACACCCCTCACCAGAAACGGTGCTGAGCATTTGCTGACGCGTAAAAAAACAAACACTAACACGCCAAAAAATTCAGTGAAACGACATCTGCTTCTCGTCACCGACAACCGCACACACCACGCTGGATGATCATCAGTGAGAGGCAGTTTGCGCCTACCTTTGCGAAGATTCTCAAGAGCTCGCTCAGTTACTCGACCTGCAAGCTGGTTATTTTTGTATCTGCTTTCAATTTGGATTCTATATGTGCCGTTAAGATTCTAATCGATATCCTCAAGCGTGACTATTACATATATCAGTTGATTCCCGTGCTGGGTTACATGGATCTGAAAGCTAAATACCAGCAGCTGGACTCGGAAGTGACTAATGTGTTGCTGATTGGCTGTGGGGCCTGTGCAGACTTGGAAAGCTTTCTCGAAATTGATATCAAAGACCATCTACCAAAGAGTTTCAACATGGAACTTCTGAACGACATGATTAAGAGAGGCGAAGAGTTGCCTCTGGACAGGAAATTGTACATTATTGATGGCAGAAGACCTTGGAATCTAGACAATCTGTTCGGGTCTGGTATAATCCACTGTTTTGATGACGGTACCGCTGATGGGTTGAAGGACGAAAGAACTGCATTTGATTTCATCATCGAGAATTATAAAGAGGGTGACGAAGAGGAAGAATCGTCGTCAGAATCTGAACTCGAAGAATTGGCAAATGACGAAGATGATGATGACGACAGCGACTCAGATGGGGATGGAACTAATAATAACAAAAGAAGAAACAACTCACCTGACTCTGTTTCATCCAAAAAGAAGAAAAGAACTTTGATGAACCAGTATAATGATTTGATAGAGGAATACTATTCTCAGGGTACAACTTTGTCAATTCCATCATCGTTGCAGATGTATTCCATGATAACAAACATTGGGGAGTCCAATCTGGATTTCCTCTGGCTAGTTATCATTGGTTCGAAATCTCTACAGGACAAATATGAATCCTTGTATGACCAAATATACCCCCTGCTAAAATCAGAGGTTAATAGATTGGAATCTGTTGAAAATTCAAGACTGCTGAGAGAGAAGGAATCTGATAATGTTTATAAAGTTGACATTAACAAAAAATCTAACGGTGTCATTATCAAATCTGTTTTGGAGTACAACTTGTTTTTAACTAACCAATGGACATTACACAATTCATTATATTATTCAAACTATATCAATTCAAAATTACACATTTATACCAATGATGGTAGAAGATTACTAAAAACATTATTAGCTAAAATGGGAATATCGTTAGAGCAATCAAGGCAGAACTTCAAAGAATTACCAATTGATCTGAAGGAATCGTTGATTGGTATATTCAACGAGCATTTACCTAAATTTGATTTGAACAACATCACAGTTCCAGGTTTTCATAGATATTATGGTTTCAATGGGGTCTTAACATCTGATGATTTTGTCCAAGCTGTGACTTCATTGTTAGAATACAACAAAACTGGGGGCTTTGAAATCAAATCCAAAAAGGCATATGAGATTAATGGTCAAAATGGTGCACCAAAGCAAGATGAGGAAGAAGATGAAGCTGAAAAAGAAGAAGAATCCGAGCAGGAAAGAATTGAGAGAATAACCAATGTGCGAAATGAGGCATTCATGAAAAGTTTTTGGAATGCTTATGATTCATTGAGTGACTATAATAAAATTATGAAAGGTATAGAATATGCCAAAATAGAACAACAATTTATATTTGAAAGGGGTAGCGAAATTTTATTAAAGGATATGGTCAAATCTATGAATAAATTCAAAATGGTAATTCTCAACGAGTCATTTACCAACAATGCCAATTTGAATGAATTAGAACCTAATAATCTAGGTGATGAAGAAACATTGGAAATCAAGTCTATTGGATCAAGGCAACTATTCCAGAACCCACTGATTCTGACAAGGTTAGGTAATTGGATATTAGATGTCTATTCTGAAACCGATTCTGATGTTTTACCGTTGATTATTTGCGCATTGGATGTTGAAAGTGGGACATACCTGATTTGCGGTTTACCACCAAAGATAAAGCTGCAAAATTCACAACAAAATTTGTTGAATGCATTTTCGGTGATATTTGAGAGAGTCACCAATGAAATCAATATCCAGGCAAGGTTCGATAGTTTTGAGAGTACCGTTATAGAAATCAAAAAGGAGGATTTGGCGAGATTCATTGAAGCCTTGAATAGGAACTCCAGGTACATAACTGTTTAGATGCATTAAATTTTTGGAAAATAAACTCCTATCTGTATAATATGTAAATATATAACTTTCTATAATCAGCCCTGGGCCAGTTTGGCACGATCCAAACGTTGGGTAATGAATTTTTTGATGATTCGTATGGGTATAACAGCGTCTTCCAGGGAATCGTGGGAGTCTGCCTGGATATTTTCGGAGAGATATTGCCAAGCTATTTTTTTCAACGGATCCTTTCTGTTGACTTGGACCTGATTTTCACTTAGTAGGATAGCGGTGTCGACTATCAAGGGATGGATCAACCTTAGAACGTTCAGATCGTTTTCCAACCCGTGGCCGATGATGATTGTGTTTTCGTCCGTCAACTCTGCTAACTTGACCAACAGCTCATCGAAGGTCATCGCAGAGGGCGGAATTGAGTCCACACCGGAGACATGAGAGTTGAGGTCGATGATCAGGTCGCCGTCTGGATGGACGATGGAGTTCAACAAGGGCTTTTCTGTGAGGAAGTCCGAGACCGATATTTTCATCATCTCGAACCCCAGATTGGTGTAACACATCTCGCAGTCGAGCCCGATGGCCTTGATTTTGTCTGCGCGCTTCTTCTGCACGTTCGAGTCCATAGAGATGTTGAACTGTCTTCTGAGCTGCGCGATGGTCTTGAACGCCTTGACCTTCTGCAGATGAGCCGCGCTCTGCAGCTTGAACACGTGGTGTTTCAACGAGCGACAGCCGTCTGACTGGCCCACAGGCTGCTTGCAGCAGGAGTACGTCCTATCTGCGTACTGGGTGCCGTAAATCTTCTTGCCCAGTTTCAGGTTCTCGTAGGTGGACGTCAGTATTTTGCCGTAGTGGAACGTGCATTTGGTCTCGGCCCTGATGTGCGCGAGCTCGAAGTCGTGTTTACAGTGGCCGCAGGGCACTCTGGTGGGCAGGTCCAGCGCAGCTGGAGCCTCCACCACATACCCGTGGCGCTGTAGTCTCTCGCTCGATATGCAGAGCGACTTCAGATGAGCGATCACGTGATCGCTCGAATAGACGGTACCGTATTTGCCCTTCAGCGAGCCCGCAACCTGCGTCTGCTGCGTCTGCGGCTCCGCGAGACCCTTCTCGTTGCCGTACTTCTTGACGTTGAACAGCGCGCGCTTGATCTGCGCGAGATACTCGCCGCGCTGGCGACATGAGCTGGCGATGCTGTGCTCGAGAACGACGCTGTGGTCCGCCACCTGTTTCGCCGACCACTGCGGCCGCTTTTCCCTGAACAGCGTCACCAGCGAGTTGATGTAGCGCTGGCGGTCTGCGTGTGCAGCAGGCGCGTTCGGAACCACCGGCTTCGGGGCCGCGCGCATATTGGTGATCTTTTAGCTGATCTGAAAAATCTCAAGATTTGTCCAGGTCCTTTCCTAATAATGGACCCACTTTGGCGTGAGGAAAAAAACGTCAGTCCAAATGGCTTTAGCAGCGCCACAAGGCGTCGCTTCCGAAACCGCGCGCACAGGCGCGGTTTCGCCGCAAACACATCTGCGCGCAACCCCGGCCTTTTCTCTGTGTGTACCGTTTTTTCCGGATCTGCTAGCCGCGCTGCCAAGACCACTAGCAGGCTCGGCAAAACCGCTGCTGAGCAAAACGTTACCTGTCAAACAGTGGTGTGCTCAGCACGGGGTGGCCTGACAGCTGTTTTTGCCTGTTTCGGTAATTAATTATATTAGTTTTTTTTCTCGTGTTTACGTTTCGGCAGCAGTGGGACCACTGGCAATACGAGCCCGCCGGCAATATAAAAGGGGACGTGTTGGCGCGTTTGGTGGGGAAAATGTGTAGCTCTCTGTATACTAATCAAACATGTCTGACGATCACTCTACAAACACCGCTGTCCAAGAACAACAAAAGGAACACCAGGAGTCCCCTATTGCCTCGTACCCTGTCGGCTACAACCAGTTGCCATACAACTACGACGGCCAATTGCACCCACCTAGAACTGGTCTCTTGAGAACCTCGTGGTACAAGAGAACCGGTAACGGCAGAGCCTACCCAACCTCGTGCTCAGCAGGTTTGGGTTTGGTCGCTACCACCTTGTTCTCGCTCGGTTTGATCATCTCCGGTGCCAGACACGTTCCTTCCGCCACCATCATGACCTCCTCCCTCTTCTTGGCCGGTTTGGTCACCGTCATCTGCGGTATCTGGCAAATCGTCGACAACAACGTCTTCGGTTCCACCTTCTTCCTCTGTTACGGTGGTTTCTTCATGGCCTTGGGTGGTATTGAATCCGATGTCTTCGGTATTGACGCCGCCTACGCTGACGGTGGCTTGGCCGACGCCTTGGGTATCTTCTTGGCTTCCTGGACCGTCTTCACCTTCTTCCTCTGGACCGCCACCTTCAAGTCTACCGTTCCTTTGGTCGCCTTGATGTTCTGCTTGTTCATGTTCTTCTTGTTATACACCATTGCCGTTTTCGCTGGTTCCAAGGGCTGTCAAACCGCCTCCGGTGTCTTCTGTTTCATCACCTCTGCTGCTGCCTTCTACGCCTTCTACGATGGTTTGAACGTTGCTTCCAACTCCTTTGCCCCATTGCCAGAATGGAAGTTCTTCAGAATGCCTTCCTCCTGGAACTGTCCTGCTGATGAAAACAAGGTTGAATACATTTAAATTATATGATTCCTGTTTCACTCTATTAACGACTTGATGAATTATTAACGATGATTTCACCCCCTCTTAATTTAATTTTTTAATATATTGTTTATAAATAATTTAATAACACTTACTTATGGTTTTAACTTTGTTTCTTGGCGTCTTCAGCTTTGCAAAAAGGATGGCTCTTCAGTTTGGAAATGCTGAGCATTTTTGGTTTTTATTATTGTTACAGGAAAAATGGTGCATTTAAGAATTTCCAAGACCTTTCTTTCTTCCAAGTTTGGTACTTTTTTGTAATAAATGAGCGAAACCGCTGCTGGTACAGCTAGTAATCCGGCCTCTAATGGTGCTGACGAGCCTTTAGAGGAGAACAGTATAGCGGATTTGCCCAAAAGATGGGAGGTCGAGTTGGAATTTGTCCAATCTTTGGCCAACACTCAATATCTATCGTATCTAGTTCAACAGGGCTATTTGAAATCGCCCGAGTTTTTGAATTACATTAAGTATCTACAGTATTGGAAGTCCAACGAGTATTCGAAACTTCTAGTCTATCCAGACTGTTTGCACATATTGACGTTGCTACAGATTGAACAGTTCAGGATAGATATAACAAATCAGAATCTAACAAACGCGTTGTTCATAGACATGGTGGATTACTGGAAGGAAGAGATATACAAGGAGGAGAGCGCTGCTAGGAAAATGGCGGAAGATGCAGCAGACGCTCTGAAACGACAATCTACAACTGCACCTACTTCTGGAATAACTCCGGGACAATCACTCGGCACTGGTGATGGCGATATACGAATGGGTGGCGTCGATGATTTCGAAACACCTCAACCTCTGTCCGTGCCTAGAACGACAGCGAGTAATTTAGCAAAGACCATGTCCATGTCTCCTACCTCGACAGAAGGCTAGTCAATGGTATGCTAGTACTGTATAATGTATAGATTAAAAGATATTGATGATATAAATGAATATTCTAGCAGAAAGAGAAGTTGTTTAATATTTAAGAAGGTTAGCGTAAGCAGCTGTGTCAATGGCTCTTCTCTTACCTTCCACGTAGTCAATCATTTCTTGATAAGATTGTGGCACCACAGATGAGTAACCTGGAGAATCAAAACCTTCAGAGTCTCTTGGGACATAAAACGAGTAAACGAATGTACCAGTTGGGGTGTATTTGTCAGACTCGTTCAAGTTTCTGACCTTGGTTGAGACTTTAACTTGGATTAAAGTACCCGGAACTGATAAGATGTCACCCTTATCTTCACTGATCTTGTTAGCAGAGGGATCAAAATCAGGAATGAAAGTTTTGACAACCTGTGCAGACTCTGAGTATTCATCAAACTCGTGAATGTGTTCAGTGTAACACACCTCAGAGTCCATTTGTAAAACAGAACCAACAGGAACTGGTGCTTTGAATGTGGTGTTGTCCAAAGAGACGAATCTTGGGAAAGAATTTGAGAACGCACCAGCAGAACAGTAGGCCAATTCGAAGGTTTGTCTCAACAAGTAACCACCGAAAATGATACCATTTTTGTTTCTGTATTGGGGTTGTTGAATTTGGGCAGCCGAAAGCTTGGTGTCCTTCATCAATGAAACGTTTCTTGGCTTTTCGTCCATATTGGCTAAATTCTTAGTGGCGCCGTATAAGGAATGGATAATTGAGGATTCGTTGGCGGTTGGAGGAACCTTTTCTAGGTTGGAAGTTTTTGCTCTCAGTTTCTTAGCCGCAATGTGGCTAACTGCTCTCTTGAAGTCGACCCATTCGCTTTCGCTTGTTGGCAAGAGCTTGTTGATTGAGTGGGACTTTCTGGTTGCTGGATTTCTGGCCACAAAGGTGAAGTTGGCGGACAAGAAGGCCTGCGATTTATCGGTCTGGATGATTTTGGATGTGACTTCTTCTGGCAACTCGTCTTCGTACGCATACCCCTTGATGCAGATTTCCATTGAGGAGGTACCGGTGTAGGTCATGTAGCCGACGAAGATGAAGTTGTACTTGTTGATTTCCTCGATCTTCTTCTTGACGTAGATTCTGTCGATGGACGCGGTGACGTTCATCGGCTCTGCAGGCAAACAGTGGGTGTACGCGACCTTGCCGGCCAAGGAGTCCAAGTCCTGGAACAAATGGCCAAATCTGAGCTTGCCGCTGGCGTTGATGTAGAAGTCTCTCAACTCCAAGTCGTCCTTGAACGGCAACTTGAAGAAACAGAAGGAGTCGTCTCTGGTCTTCTCGAGGATCACGTCCGACTTGACGTCGTCCAACGTCAGCGAGTCGAACGTCTTGCCCTCCTTTTTGCGCTGCGCCTGTTTTTCCAAGATCTCCCACCACGTGAGCGGCTTGGTCTTGGACTTGGACGACTTCTGGAACTCGATCTTGTCTGCGATGACAGTCGCGGTGGCATCCGCGTTCGACGCCTCCTTGGCGTAGTCTCTGGCCCCAGCCGGCTGGGCGAAATCCGAAATCCATCTGCGCACTGCAGGAGCCCTGAGCGGGTGTTTGAGCGCGGTAAGTCTGAACATTGCTCGACTTTTTAGCTGGAGAATAAAGAGTACAGCTCGATATGGGAGACTCCGACTCACTTTAATAGTAGCTGTGAAATATTCTTGGCCCTTTTCTCCGGGTTCCGAGGGAGTTACTCCGCGACGCTCAGCAAAAATAGCTAGAGGGGTTAATTACTGTTGGGACGCCCGGGGCTCAGCACAAAAAGCCCCCATGGGTCTGACAGGCCCGGCGGCGACACGGCCGCAGCGGCCAGCACCCAGCAGGGCCTTGCGGGCCTTGCGCTCCTCACAAACTGGCCTCCCAGCAACAGAACGCGACGCAGGCGCGCGCACATGCGCCTGCGCCCCGTCCATGCTGAGCACCCGCGAGAGCCCGTCGAATTTTGCCAAGCACTCTCTCTCTAGCTGCTAGTGCAGCCGTTTGAGTCATAGCGGAAGCAGCCACTGCTGCTGAGCAGCGGAAAAACGTGCTCAGGTGAATCATCCTGGATGTGCTCAGAAAGTTCATAAATAGAAGTGCGAGGGTTTTTCCAGGTCGCGGGCCTGCCCAGGCCCGTTCTGTTGGCCATCTCTGCCCAAACTCAAGCACAGAGAGGGGTTGCAGCTCAGACCCAACGCGCTGTTTGCCCGCCGATCCCCTCTTCTCCCCAACAAAACACAACGCGGTAGCCAAACAACAACAACAACACCCCTCTCTGTCGCTCTTGTCCCATATCTCACACAATCCTCAGTGTGTCTCAAAAGCTCCAAACGAGTCCATCACGTGACCGCAAAGGTGGGTTCATTTGCTGATAATAATTTGCTTAGCGTTTATCGTCTGATTGCGTGTATACGAAGGCAGAAAAATGGGTTTTGCGTGGAAAACGCGGTCTGGGGGATTTGAAGGCCGGTTTTGTGTCTGCGAGCAGCCTAGGCCCGGCGGATTGCACAGCACAGCCTTTTCCGAGAAACTCAGCGGCCCCAGACCTGCGTCTGGGGCCCTACGGGCCTTTTGAAGAAAATCGTTCCGCTCGTTCCGCGTTTTGGGATATAAAGGAAAATTTCGTTCCTCTCTTGTGTGCTTTCGTCTTCTCTCTCCACAACCTCGGGTGTTTCCTTCTCGCACAGCATGGATTTAGTCTTAGAAGTCACCGACCACTATCTGTTCGACGGGCTGTACGCCAAGGTGTTGCCCAAGAGGCTCGAGTCTTACATTCCGCAGGCCCCAAAGGTTATCTCCGATACCTTGAGCCTGATCTCCAACGGGACCAGATCAGAGCTGGCCACGCCCCATCTGCACCATCTCTTCGACCCGCTGCCTAAGGTCGCCAGGGAGATCTACGGGTACAACAGCGACTACACGTGGTTCGACGAGACCGCGCTGTCAACCGCGTCCTTGCTCTCCAGATCAAATCTCATCAGACAGGCCGTCTCCCTCTTCTTCATAACATCAATATTCGGCTGGTTGCTCTATTTCCTCGTCGCTTGGGCCTCCTTCACCTTTGTCTACGACAAGGCCAACTTCAACCATCCTAGATACCTCAAAAACCAGATAAATATGGAAATCTGGCAAGCCTCCACATCCATTCCAATCATGGTCTCTCTCACGATCCCTTGGTTCTTGCTCGAGTTGCACGGCTATTCCAAGCTTTACTGGGACGTCAACGAGTCTACCGGCGGCTGGAAGGCCATTCTTTACCAATTCCCTGCATTCATCATGTTCACCGACTGTGGTATCTACTTCATTCACAGATGGCTACATTGGCCGGCCGTTTACAAGGCTCTACACAAACCACACCACAAATGGATTGTTTGCACCCCATTTGCCTCACATGCTTTCCATCCTGTTGATGGTTACTTCCAATCCTTGCCTTACCATTGGTACCCATTCCTATTCCCATTACACAAGGTTTCATACTTGTTCCTTTTCACATTCGTGAACTTCTGGACCGTTATGATCCATGATGGTGAATACATGTCCAATGATCCTATTGTCAACGGTGCTGCTTGTCACACCATCCACCATCTGTACTTCAACTACAACTACGGTCAATTCACCACCTTGTGGGATAGATTGGGAGGCTCTTACAGAGAACCAGAAAAGGAGTTATTCGACAAGAACTTAAAGACTGATTCCAAGCTGTGGAAAAAGCAATCTAAGGAAATGGACCAAATTAGATTAGACGTCGAAGGCGGTGCTGATGATAGAGTTTATGGCACCGAAGATAGTTTTAAGAAGAACAAATAGATCACCAAGTGAATGAATGAATAAATAAATAGTTAAGTGTATTTTTCTTTTTAATGTTTAAAACTTAAAAAAATATGATAATTGCTCTACAAAACTAATTAATTAACTTAGAAAGGCGTTCACAGATGGCAATAATCTTCTCTTCTTGGTAACGTTTACAAATGACCTGTAAACAAACTGGCTTACCCAACATTTTAGATTGATCATAGTAGTTCCAGACTGACTTATCTTGTTCAGTAGCGAAATCGTCTCTTGGCCAAGTCTTATCATCTTCTGTAACTTTACCAACAGGCAAAGTGATGGCTGTATAGTCTAAAACATTGATAGATCTGGTGTAACCATTAGTGATGAATTTCTGTTCACCAATAACCCAGTTTGGTGCTGAGTAACTTGGTAGGATGATACAATCTAGTTCTTCTTCCCCGTCACTGTTTTCTCTCCACCAAGCATCAAATAACTGTTGCACTGCATATTTGTCACCAACTCTGTCCATAAACTCATTTAGTGAATTCATGTTGACCTTTTTATGATCAAAAGATCTTAAAAACAAATCAGATAATGGTTCGCCTCCTAGTTTGCAGAACTTGTTTATTTCTTCAAATCCATCGCAAGTGTAAAACCCAAGCAAAATGTTTGTCAACTTGGAAAAGTAGATTTCTGGCTTTAATTCTAACTGCTTGGTTTGGATGTGATTCTCAGTTAATACATCATTCAAATGATTAATCTTGTTCAAGATTGGTGGCTGAGGTAAAATTTCACCATCCCACTTGAGAATCCCAACTTTCAAGTCCTTGGATTTAGTTTGTTCATACAAATCGCTTCTCCATGGGATTGGAACCCATTTTGGATCTCTTTGACATAAGGGATGATTTAAAATAGCCTCACTGATCAGAGACAGATCTTCAACGAATCTACACATTGGACCGACGACAGAAGGGATGCACGTTTGATTTGGGTAAGAGTTTGCAATGTCTAGATAAGGAAATCTATTTGAGCAACCTCTCAACCCGTAGATGCCATGAACTGAAGAAGGGATCCTGATTGATCCACCAATGTCGGTACCCAAACCAATGACGGAACCTTTCCCACCAATTAAGGCACCCTCACCACCCGAAGATCCACCTGGAGACAATCTTCTGTCTAAGGCATTCAAGGTGATACCGTAATTTGACGAGGTTTCGCCTGCCAACATGGCCATCGGAACGTGGGTTTTGACGTAGAAGACCGCACCCTCTTGTTTCAAAAGAGTAGCAATGAGTGATTCATCTTGGTGCGATTTTCTGTGAGTGATTTGCTGCTGGATCTCAAAGCTTCTGTATGGACCCAAATAACCGATAGCGGTGTCGATACCTGGTAAATTGACTTGATCCTTCAAGGAAACAGGGATCCCGTGCAGTTTACCAATCAACTTACCGTTTTTTTGGTAATACTCATCAAGCTTTTTAGCTGTTTCGACGGCTAGATCGAAGAAGATTTCAGAGCAGCAGTTGGTCAGCTGGTGAATGATCGACGCACGGTGACAGTACGCATTGGTCACCTCCAGCGCAGTCAGCTTGCCCGCGGACAGCTTCCGTAGAAGTGCAGTGGCGGATGAGTTGACGATTTCCAATTCCGCCTCGGCTAAAACAGTATCTGCGTATTCGCTTGCATTTGGGACCTTATCTATATCTGGAATGGATTGTAGTCTCCACTCAGAAGGAATGTTATTAATCAGAGACTCCGCTTTCTCCTGCGCCACTTCCCTGTAATTTTTCGTGTGCACAGACATGTAACCTTGAAGCAGACCAGGAAAAAAACAGGTTGGTCCAGATAATAAAGAGGGGAGTCCTTTTGCTATTCCAATGAATTTTTTTCCAAACAAAAGACAAAACCCCGGGCCGGTAAATAAACGGCAATACTATTATTAATAATAGTGCTTGGCAACCGCTGCTCATCTGCAAGTGATCTGAGCCGCTTCGTATACGAGTCTCCTGGGCCTCCCAAGGCCCTTCGGGACCCGCGCTCAGTTCAGACACAACGCGAAGACGGCCGTCATGACGCACGCGAGCGCCACCGTAGCCGCGTCGAAGCTTCCGCCGCCTGTCGCGCGCTCAGGGTCCATGGAGAAGTGTCCGCAAATGGTGTGTGTTTGTTGGGGAGCGCGCACGGGCGCGCTGGCGTACTCCAGGGAGCTTGTGAGCCCATGCTGCGTCAGCTCGCTGTAGATTGCCCAAATGAGGCCCACAGGGACCAGCGTAAACACCACGAGAGAGCACAGCGGACCTAGCCACGGGAGCGCGTCGCTCAGGCTGTTCTGTCGCGAGGTTCTGTGCTTTGCATGTTCTAAGCAATACATCTCTGCTGCTGTGTCCCTGACGATCTGGTCCAGCTGCGTGTGTACAAACAAAGAATACACTGCTGTTGATCCGACACGCGTCACAAAACTTTTTCTCTTCTCTAGCTTTTTTCTATGAACCCTTGTTTATCGGAGTTAAATGTGCTATTCGTCATAGCATAGCTATAGTATACATTAAAATTACATGCCTATGGCTGAGGTTGCGGCCGATTGGCCTGCAACCTCCGCTCCGGCTCAGCTCTGTGGTTCGGTTGACGCGGTCTCCAATGGGACCGCGGCGCTGTCCTCTGCGCCGGAGCTTTGTGCCTGCTCAGCGGCAGTATCGGTTATTCCGGCTTCGGCGCCAAGCTGCACGCTTAACTGCGGCGGGTTATCAATGGACGAGTTCGAGTCCATTGTGTAGAAGGTCCCGGTCACAGTTGGGTCCTGGTCCGGTAGCTCCCCGCCAGCGTCTTCCGACGCTTTGTGCGGACTCTGTAACGACAGAATAGGATGTGTGGAAATCATCTCGGATCGCGCAAAGTCCAAGGCCAGTTTCCTGCCCTCCTCTGATCTCAACAATTTGCCGCCGCCTCCATACTTAGGCGACATCGGAAAGCGCACGCTGACTTCCTCTTCTTCCTCCTCCTCGTCCTCCTCTGCCCCTTGCAGCTCGTTCTCCAGATCGCTGCTGTCGTGTTGTCGTAATAATGGAGCCGGCGTCAGTCTGTGCGGCGATGCTAGCATTTTCCTCTTCTTCTTCAGCGGCGAAATAAACTTGTCTGACTGTAACTCAGGAGGGTTTTCCCACGGAGGCGATTCGTAACCCTTGACCAAGTCCGACACAAATTTGTTCCTCTTGCTGTCAGGACTCAATTCTGCTTCTGTCTCCGGCATTCCCGCATTTGTCTCTTCTTCGCGCTCTGCAATTGGTTCCTGCAAGGAATGTCTGTAGTCATGAGCCGACAATTTCAGCGTTTGTGTTTTGGCCGTGGATTCATCGTTAAATCTCGTAGTATTGAATGCAGACAAGTTCAGAGATGAGTACTGATGTTCATTGGTAATGGTATTGTCTATCTGAGCAAGGTTTTCAGTAACACTGTGATTAGGGTTGTGGTTGGTGTGGATAATATTAGGTGACATGATGTTGGAAGAACTGAAGTTCTGCTGATATCGATTTCTTATGGATAGATCTTCACTAATGTTACTCGTATTTATACTGTTGTCGCCTGTTGCAGGATCTGCCGCACTAGTTCCCGGGTGCAAGAGACCATTGTTTATCATCACGTCATCCTTTGTTAATATGTTAACGTTGGCGGCGTTTTCGTAGAACTCCTTGATATGGTTGACGTTCTTAAATATTTTGACAGAGTTTGCTTTGAAATCATCCAATGTAGGTATCATGCTGTCCATAATCACTGCATTACATTTCGATAGATTATAATGGATCTTTTGTAAGTTTTGTGTTATCGACAATTCAACCCTGTCTAACTCGTTGAGTAAAGCTTGTCTCTCAGGATCCTCCTTTTTAACATGAGATGCGTAGTAAAATGACAATCTAGGGTGTTTGTCTGTCGGTGATGCAATGAAATCTTCCTCCTCTTCGTCTTCGTCGTCGATATCTTGGGTTTCTGCGTTTCCTCTCTCAAAGCTACGACTTTCGATCGTCGCACGCCCACCATTGATCGGTGTATGGGGTTGACTGGTAGTCTGCGATAGCACCCTAGGAGTCCTAGGAGTACCAGTGCCCGACATATTTTATATCACGTGGATAAAAACAAACACCACATTAAAAAATTTGTGTGAGACGCGTCAGATCGACTTCAAATTTAGTTGGGGCAAATCAAAGTGCGATAGTGGTCAAAAAGGGTCAAATTAAAGCCCTTAGCTTATCAAAGCTCTCTCTTCCAAATGATATAACACATGATATTGAAAACGCCGATTTTGATTCAAAGTGAACTCATATTACCTTTCAAACGTTTCAAAAACTTTTGAATACAATACATTCAACTACCAAATTCCAATACAACAATGTAAACAAAGAAATTCTGTGTTTCAAATAAGTTGATTACAAACTTCAAGCTCCAGCAAATGCAACGGTACCATTTTTATGTTGATGGGTGTCTGGAAAAGGCCCCAATTCACATTTTAACATTGCCTCCCGAGTCGCCTCCCAATTCAAAACAACCTTCACCCAGACGACTTAGGACCCTATTTTTGCGTACCTGGGCGCGTGGTGCAATGGTTAGCATGTCTTCTTCCGGCGGGGATGGTTGCGGGTTCGAGTCCCGCCGTGCTCTTGTATATATCCAATTTTTGAAAAAGCTCAGCTTGGAATCAGGGAACAATGAAACCTCTTTTGGTTTCATTCTTTTTTTAAATTCACGCCAGAGCGCTCCGGTTCAGCGCTACCACTATGCTATATGCCTAACCTCTCTATATTGTGTATTATGGAACTAAAAACATTGCGAAAAACTAATTAAACTAACAAAACGGCATTCACACAACCGTCTCTATCAGGTTCATTTGTGATTTGGGCATACTTACCCCAAACAACCTTACCACCAGCAGTAACGAGACCTAATTCCGAGACGTTCACCTCAATGATGGTACCCTTGGTGAGCACCCCCAACTGCGTGTACATTGGAGATTGCGGGTTCTTCTTGACCGATAAGATAGGAAGCAAGACGGTGACCTTCAGCTCTGGATGGGTCACGTTGGCCTTCTTCTGTCTCAAGGCAGAAGGTCGGATGATTCTCTCCATCTTCACCGGTCTTCTGGTGAAGCCCTCGCCGACGAACGTGTGCTTCGTTATCATTCTCTTCCACGCCTTGTTCTTCTGCTTACCGGTCTTGATCACCTTGAACATCTCCTCCTCGCTGATACCTCTCACCTTAGGCAACGGGACCGAGTACTTGTCTGCCTTCTCCATTCTCTTCTGCTTGATGGACGACGAGATCGCCTTCGCGGTGTTCTCCTGCTGTCTGTCTAGCAAATATGTAGGCAAGGCCTCGCCGTCGTCCTCCTTTGGCTTCGAAGGACCCTTCAATTTGCTCTCCTCGTGTGCCTTGATCTTCTTCTTCATCGACACCTTCTCTGCATAACGTTTCTTGGCAAACATCTTACCCTTCCAACCCTTCAATTCCTGTGCATTCTTGGCCACACGGTGGCCTTCTCTGGCCTCTCTCTTTCTCTTTCTCTCTTCATGATCCAGTCTTCTACCGTGCTGCTTGATGTGACGCTCAATGTAGTCGTTTTGAGGCATGCTGCACTGATCTTGTAGAAAGAAAGTTTCTTTTAGGCCTTCTCTCTATAAAAAATTTTTTTTTTAAAGATTTCTCTTTGGAATCTGCACTGCCTGGAAAATTTTATCTTTCCTGTCTGTATAGGGAAAATATAAAAAAAATTTCAAATTTCAGGCTTTTGCCTCTGTTTTACATAAGTGTAGTTGGGATGTCGGTAGACAAGCTGCTTGCGCAAGTGTCGGAGTCGCTCAGCTTAACAAGCGCATCGCTAGATTCGGTGCTGGAAAGTTTGAGCCAGGACGCGGACGCGAGACCCGAGCTAGTGACGTCTCTTTTGAGATCGATAAACTCTAAAAACGAGTCGGCAAACCCGCTGGAGCCGGTATCGTTGCTCTCGCTGAAGAACTCCAGTCTGCTGGGGTACATAACGGACCTAGCGCTGCTCATGCAACTGCGTTTGCAGTCGATGCAGAGCGACAGGCCGGTTCTGGAAGACGAAAAGGACGAGATCCTCAAGTCGTCGGTGGTGCACAGAGTCACTTTGGAAAGAGGTATCAAGTCGTTGGAAAAGAAGTTGAGCTACCAGCTGGAGAAATTGACAGCGGCTTACCAGCGTAAAGAGAAGGAACACGCCGATATCGAAGACAACGTCCAGAAAAGAGCAGGCGATTCCGACGAGGAGGACCGCAGCGGGTCCGATAACGAGGACGAGGAAGACGCATCCAGCGAGGACGAAGGACTCAATTTGAAGCCTAATTTGGGTGCTCTCATGGGCAAGGATTCTGCTAAGGCCTTCAAGAAGAAGCCTGCTCAGCAGCAGCAGCAGCAGCAGGAAGACTCAGAATCGGGCTCGGACGACGACACAAAATCCAAGGGTAAGTACAAGCCTCCAAAGATTGCTGCTATGGCATTGCAAGCGGATCCAGATAAGGAAATCAAGAGCAACAAGAAGAGGAATCTACAGTCCATGGACGAATACTTGCAGGATATCAGTGACGCACCAATGGCTGAAAAGTCTATCGGTGCCACCATCACCAACGAAGGTAGGGACATGAAGACCAAGCGTCAATTGGAGAAGGAGGCCGAAGTCCAACGTTACGAAGAGGAAAATTTCACCAGATTGCCTGCTACTAAGTTGAAGGAAAACAAGAAGGACAGAGCCAAGAGAATGAGAAATGAATTCTTCGGAGAAGATTGGAGTATGTTCGACAACAAGAGAGATTTCAACACCGACTCTGGTAACGCAAACAAAAAGAGAAAACCCCAAAATGCTTGGTCTAAGGCTAAGAGGAAAATTAATTAGGCTGCACTTTGTATAACCCCAGTAATAAAGAAAGTTAACATATAAAAATAAATAATCATCTTAATACACACAGAAATTTAGAATAAAATAAAGCAATATGGAACCAAATGTGCAATTTTCAACTACTGCTCTTCTTCGTCATATGTAAAAATGTCCTGAGCAAAATCAATCAAATCCTCAAAAATTCTCTGTTGGTTATCAAGCTCTTCCTTAGTCATAGCATCACCACCAATCAAGTTACCCGACCACACAATTGCCAGATTCTTGGCATCCATTTTCAACAGAGGCATATTCGTCAGGTTGATAAAATGCTTCAACATATCTTTCAGTGTGAAATAGTTACAATCAGGCAGTTCATACACAAACTGGTGAAATTGTGCTTTTCTATTCTGTGGATCTGAGAGCATGGAAGCCTGCAAGAAATTGTCCCTTTGTTCTAAAGTCAATAATGGATCAGGTAGCTGAGAAAAGAATCTTTTCAATAGCGATCCAATCAAGTAAATGTAATCATCATTAACTTCATTAGGATTAGGTGGATCTAAGAGCTCAAAGTTAGTAGGATCTTGATCTATGCGACGTGCTAGATCATCTAGAACCGTTTTGTTTGGACTCATTCTATAAACACCTTGGGTTTGAGATCCATATTTTTCGATATTTTCAATACACCTAAGAACAAATAAGGGCACAGCTTCGTCGTTCAATTGTAAGTTTTCCAATGGTAAACCAAAAAGACCGTGTCTGACAGAAGATGCAATGGAAGCATTTTCATTAAAGTCTTCAGCAGGCACTGTGAGGGTAGATGATGAAAACGTACGCTCCTCGCCAATAGGTCTTGGCCCATTCAATCCCGTGGATGTACTTGGGGAAGGCTCCACACTTTTCTGCAGAGCAGGAGACCCTGGATCCAATGATGAGTATTGGACAGGTTTATCTAATTCATCAAGATTGATCATTGGAGCGATGACTCCAGCAGGTAGTATTGTTGGCAATGGTTTGTTAGACTCCACGGTCGCATTAGAGACGTTTCTGAGTTTAGATGGTTGATGCACTGCATTGGCAGGACTCTTATTAAATGCTGTTTTACCAGTTGGGATTGGCGATGTACCGTATAAGGGATGACGCACAAATTCGACAGGTTTGAATGATTCCTTGGACATGGCGGTGGAACCCTTGATATTCAGATACAAAGCCTTTTCAACATCGACGCTACAAGCGATCTTTCTCATGGAGTCTTGGCCATTGATTGGCGAAATCGTGTTACCGATACCAATCAGTAAAGACTCAGTGTAGATGGAGTACTTTTCAATTTGGACCTCCAACGCATTGTCTAATTCCACAATTAAATCTTTGAAAGACTTGGAGATCTTAGGCCTATGGACATCAACGAGCTGATTCTTCAACCGCTGAGAGCCGTGGGCCTTTTTCTGGTAATCCATCTCGGCGTCTTTGATTTTGGATTTCAAGACATCCTGCTGCTCGCTGACTGTTTTCCTACCACCGAGGGTGATTTTGCTCTTGTCTCTGTCGAGACTGACTAGCTTTTCCATATCGGAACACAAGTTGTTGTACTTGTTCCTAGCCTTTTTGGCTTGGGCTATCGCGTCCTGGACCTCTCTCTCGATGCGGATACCCTTTTCCTTCAATTCCTTTCTCAGAACAGTGAAGTGCTGGACGATGGAGCTGAGCTCGCTGGAAATGGTCTCCAGCCCCTTGATGTACGACTCTCTGACCGCGAAGATCTTGTTCTCGTATTTGATCACATCCACCATGCAAGAGGGAATCGTGCCCTTGGTGACGAACAAACTGGCGGTGATCGAGCTCTGACAGTGGCCGGCCGCACGCTGTGTCTCCTTGTTGAACCTACTCTCGTTGTGCGCCTTCCTGTTGAGAAAAAGCATGAATTCATCGCATGTCTTGAGCGAGTGCTTGAGCCGCTGGGAAAGGATCTCGAAGGCCGAGTCCGACTTTAGCATCGTGAGCACCGTCGGATCCTCCAACAGCTCCGGCGACGACGGAATCTGGAACGTCTGCTGGCTCATCGGGCGCGCAATGCAATTAAAATACAGAAAAGAAGGCGCCTAACTATGTACCCATGTACGTGTCTAAAAATATTTATTTACTGCCTTAAATGATCTCCCATCATCCATCACGTGATATGCTTACATAAGCATCCGGCTTACGTAAACAAAAATCATTACATAAGCAATTGCTTACGTAATGTGTCTGCAACCAAATTACGTAAGCACACAGTGGCGCCGTATTTGTTTTTTCTTTTTTTCGGCTATAGAACTCCCTTTTCGGGAGAACCCGATAAGAGATTCTTCTTTACATGCCGCATCTGCGGTTACAACTTTCTTTTTAGTCCAGTACACTACATTTGCAGAGCCCCGCCACGTTCGATTGAGAGCGCAGATACCCCCAGCGCAACCACCAGAACAGGCCCTTCAGTTACCAGCAACAACCACAGTCGCCAACGCAGCACCAGTCGCCGCTTTTATCTCTGCTCGGCAAATGGAACCTATCACAATAAGCAGCAAACCCACCGTTGGTCTGGCTCGCGTGAGTGTCTCGACACAGTCGCTCGACAGCATGGACTGCGAGCCCGAGCTGTACTCGCGCTCGTCGTCGCTGGCGTCCTCGAGCGCCACTACACACTCAGCCCTGCTGTCCTCGTCTCCGTCCTTCCATAACGCGTATTACACCCGAAGGCGGTCGTCTTTGAAGAGCATGTTCGTGCCTTCGTCGTGCGACAGTCTGTTTGATGCAAGCGTGGCCAGCTCGCTGACCTCGGATTGCACCTTCGACTATCATCCCTTGTTGTCCGTGGGAGGCGAAAACGAGCAGGAGGGAGAAGCGGAAGCGGAAGCGGAATTACAAGCCCAAGCAGACGCTGTTGATTACAAATGCCCAGGTCCAATCAAGTCCATGCAAACCGAGAACCCAAGAGAGTCCTCGCTCACCGCAAGCGTCTCCAGACTGACGTCGATTCTCTGCAACTTGGAACTTTCCGCTCCACCATCCGGGACAGCACCCCACAGCTCAGCATTGTCCTTCACTGCTCCTAGAGCGGCCCCCAAAACAGTCTTCATCTCAAATATCAAGAAAATATTCAAATCCCTTGTAGGTACCAAAGCTCCTGAATCGGAACACTCAATTGCAGAGAAATATACTTCTTTTGCGACCGAGTTGCCGCTGGAAACTTTCAAGAACAGAAATACCGACCAGCCCTTGAGTCTCTTGACAATCACGCTCAATGGAAAATCCACGCGTGAGAGAGAGGAGAGGTTCAATCCTAATTACTTGAAGCACTATGCAATTGTGCAGCGCATCCAAGATAACAATTACTCTTCAATCTCTGAAGAAGAGTTGGATATTTTCGATGAGTTCTTATTGGACTGTCAGCATCATATAGACAACAATCACCATGGAATCGATTTCGAAAGATTGTTGTACACCAGGTTGAGTAACTCACTGTGCTGGCAAGTCCAAAGAGGCCACCTGGACTCCCTTACCATGGAATATCTGATAGAATTGAAATTTATGTCCCTGGCAAGGCACAAGTTATGGTCAACTATGACTTTGCCAGTGAGAAGCGATGCCTTACCATCCATCAGACGCCTCACTGATGATATTATACCCCGTAGGCCATCGGACACCGTACTTAATAGAGCAGCCCCTTGGGTTAGCATGAAAGATTTATTAAAGACAAATAATATGCTGGGATTTGGTTTAAACGGTAACCAAAAGATACAGTACACCCTAAAGAATGTGAAGTCCAAAAGATTTGAAGAGATCGTTTTTGCGGATTGCTAAATGAAACCTTTATACTTGTACCAGTTTGTTTGTATTTTAAGTTCAGTCTTTAAGATTACTATAATTATAAGCAGGGAACGCTTTAATCAAACAGATTGTATCTGAGAAGAGCTTAAATTAAGTTTCACCAGCATTACTCATCCTCATTTTCATCTTCCGAAAGTTGTTTCCTCAGAAAGATTTCTGAGTTCAGATACATCAAGCTCGCATAGTACTTCATCATCTTCACTTAATTCAGTCTCATAACCTGAATCATCATTTTTCTTTGGATTATCTTGGAGAACTTCTGTTTTTGGTGAACTCATCATTTCATTTATTGCTGATTCATTAGGTTTATCATTATTTGTTTTTTGCCTCTTGGGCGCTGACTGCTGCTGCTCAGAACCATCATCTAGTTCCAATTCCAAAGAGTGTTTTTGAGGATGTAAATGACCCAGACCTGCATCCTCTATAATTTTGCGTAGCTCTTTAATCTCATCAAACTGTCCTTGTATGATTGGTACGTAATGACCAGGAATTTTTATGTTGAACGTTTCATCTGCCTTCCTTTTGATTAGATCAAGCTTCGACAGTGGCTGACTTTTCTGTTTAAATTGCACTAAATCCAATCCCAACGAATCTATCAATGCAGAGTTTTGGCCTTTGATGATGGTCGATAATTCATTCAATGAAACCAGTTCACTAAATTTTAAAATGGTCTTTACTAAAAGTTCCTTTTCTTGTTGCCAATTAACACGCCATTCTAGCTGGTTGACTTTGCATTGATGCAGTCGGTTTAAATCTTGAAGCAAATGTTCATTAATGTCAACATTTGGCTTCGATACCACAGGAATCTTTAAAACACGTTTATAGATCCCGTCATGTTTGAGTTTGATAACAAACTCAAAGTCTTGCGTTGTGCTAGACCCAATTTCACCATTGGTTTTCACCAACAAGCATTCATAGTACTTCATATCAATAAGACTTTTTGTCACTAACGCTATTAACCATTCGCTTTTAGTACCGAGAGGTAGATCTGCCAACAATCCGACCAATTCTATATCCATTAGGCTTGAAAAGCTACTCAATTGAATAAACGAATCTTCTGTGGGGTATAATATGTCAATTGATAGTGCCAAATCTCGATCGTTCAGCGTTTGATCCTGGTCATCCAATGATTTGGCAGCGCAATTACTGCTCAAATACTTTAATACTGGGTCATTGAGTGTCTCTGGTATCTTATATAGCGTTCCTATGCTTTTTTGGGTTGTTGAAAACTGCTCTGATTTGAATTTAGTCACAATATCTATAACTGGACTGTCTGGGCCACTATTTTGGCCTACTTCTCCGTATTCAGCATACGTGTCGCCTACTTTTCGCATCAATCCAATACGCGCATATAGATTTCGTCCATGGTGATCTTTTACAAACACCACTTCCATGTATGAGGAACTTATTATCCCAACAGCTTTCTTTTATTGTATGTTTACCCTCTATAAAAAAATGTTAACATACAAAATGGTATATAAAAATCTAACAAAAAATCGTTCAAAATTCGTTACGCCTCGATGGCTACATCGGTATCATTCTTGGTCTCCGTTAAACCGACACCGTTGAACAGAGCAACCTTATTGTGAATACCATCAGCTTTCTCTCTCTCTTCTTCTTTATTTCTTTCTTCTTTTTCTATTTCATTTTCTGGACTTTCCTCCTCTTGTGAAGAGGTGGATTCACTCTCTGGAACTGGGATTATACAATCAGATGTTAGTTCTACAACCAGTGAGATCTTGTCTAAGAGATCATTAATCCCGTTGAGGTAAAGAGCGTCCATTTCATCATTGGAATTAGACTGAAACTCAGTTTCAATCAACTGGGCCATATTCTCCCTGGTTTCATTGATCGCATCAATAAACTCGTCTTCTATGGTCAGGGGCTCTTGCTTTTCATGATAACCGTCACCTAGTTCAGCTTCATTCGAATCATCGTCATCTAAATCATCATAATCCACAACTTCATCGGACCCTATAGAACCTGAGCTCAAGTCATCAAGATCAAACGCATTTTCATCGTACTCTTCATCAAAAAATGTACCTTGTTCACCATATTCTTCGTGATCATCGCCTAAAAAGTACGATGAGTCACCATCAGTGCCACTGACATAACTATCATAACCATCAACAGTAATATTATCGTCGTTTTCATTTCCGCTGCTTGTGATTATTTGGTTGCCACCATATTCGCCGATGGAATTATGGACAAAAAATGGATCCAAGTTATCGTCCAGTATGTTAGCAGACATTGGTCCTTCATTTGCACCACTTGCAAAAGTTGTCTCATCAAACGTGGTATCTTCTGTTAGAGTGTCATTAGCTTCAAAAGGTTCTAACGGTTCTAACGGTTCTACTGATTGACTGTTTGATCCAGAGCCAAATTTAAACTCTACATTGGCTAATTTAGAGCTACCGGACATTAGCAGAGGTAAGGACCCACTGGAAGAAATGGACATATGGTCGCCATCACCATTACTAATGGTAGCCCCTATATCGTCATTCGAGGTCATACTAGAGCCGACCATATCAACATGCTCATCATTGTGAATTCCACTATTGTGAGAGATACCCTCAGGAGTGATTGTATTGGTCATCATAGGAAACTCCGTAACAGGCGTCATCGACAACGTACCTGGATTTTGATTTCCATCAATACCAAATTGGTTGATAGGAGAATTGATACCATTCAGATTCAGATGTAATGCAGGTCTTGGGATCATGTTCGGTGCCTGTTGGGTAATGGTCTCGCGTTTGCTAGATGGAACTGGCATGGCAATAGGAACCTGCGGATCATCAAATGCTGTTAGTGTAGATGCAGAAGTGACCGTTTGTGCAGATGAAGGTGGAGTGAACCTTGGTTGCGAGGTGGTAACAGCCGAAGGAACTTGTTGGGCCAACTGTTTCTGTTGTTGTTGTTGATTCAGGGGTTGTAGAAGTGGTTGTGAAGACGTTGATTGAAGTGGTTTCATATGAGTTGGAGATTTGATTGGGGAATCTTGTTTCATTTCTGATCTCATGTCCAGTGTGAGTTTAGAAGAGTCTGAAATAGGTATAGGAGAAGGATTTGTATACAGAACAGGTGTAGTTGATTGTGATATGGATGTTGGTACAGGTGGTCTACGTACTGGTAAAACATCCAGTGATACTGTTGCAGACCTTGACCTTGATAGAAGTGAGATTGGCTTTGACATATCAGGAATTTCAATCGGCTCGTTATTGCTAGTTTCTGCAGTGTTTAACATCATCAAATGATCAGATGGTCTTTCGTTCTCCTCTTCAAGTTCAGGTTCTTCAATTTGGACAGGTAAGGATTGAGAGGAAGCTTGTTCCGTCAAAGGTGACCCGATTTCAAACAAGTTCAGCAAAGATTTAGGGCCGCCCTTCTTCAGGACCGAAGCTGAAGATGTTGTGTCTGCAGTGCTTTTGGTTTGAGTGGTATTAGTTCTAGCAGTTTGTACATGTTGCTGAGTTTGGGTCCTAGTGTCACCGATTGTGCCAACAATGGTGTTGTTCATAGTGAAGGTACTTGTGAAATCACTATTAAGGTGATCATGGGATACAAAATCCATATTTGAAGCAGCTGGTATATAACTATCAAGTTGTATTTCATTATCAAAAATGTACTCAGCAGATTTGAGCGAGTCGAAATCCCATTTGATATCATAGTTCTCACTAATTCCTTCGTCTAGGTTATAAACTTCAGTTGATTGTTCGTATTCAGCTTTGTCTTTATTGTTGTTGTCTCTCCAGACCAAATAGCGTCCCACGATTTCTTTCAAATTGCTAGTTGAGAGATGTTTGTGGGTTTTGATGAATTTGCATTTGAGAACGCCTTCTGCGGAAGGCCTGACATTAGGGTTTTCTTCAAGACACAAAGCAATCACATCTTTCAAAAAGGTCGAATACTGTCTGCCTTCTAGTCTTGGGGGTTCGTGCTGAGTCAAGAGCTGCATGGCACGCATGGCATCCTTGTCACTGTAAGGGGGGTTTCCTGTGGCCATTTCGTAGATGGTGATCCCCGCGGACCAAACATCGGCCTTGTAGTTGTAAGTGGCCCCCTCTGTGATAACTTCTGGCGCCATCCAGTACGGAGTACCGGCCATCGTGGTCCTTTTCAGCACGCTATTTGTCAGTTTGGCAGCCACCCCGAAATCGCACAAACGCACGCTACCTTCCTTGGAGATCAAGATGTTTGCCGCCTTGATATCTCGATGAATCACGTTGTTCTCATGGATGAACTCCAACGCGACAAAGAGCTCCCGAGCAATGATCCCTATGTACTTCTCGTCGAGGGGCCCAGGCTTCAAGAGCGTGCGGATGGACCCACCCGAGCAGAAGTCCATCACGACCCAGAGCTGCCGCCCATACACTAGAGCCTCGTGGTAGTGCGGAATATTAGGCGCTCCGCGAAGATGCGAGAGCAGAGCCACTTCGCCCTGGATATCCTTCACCTCCTCTGAATCCGTGTCCAGACTGAGGATCTTGACCGCAACAACCGCATTGTCCCGCGCACGACGCGCCTTGTGCACCGTACCAAACTTGCCGCGTCCGACAACCTCCAGAAGCTTGTATTCCATCGGTAGTTAAAGGAGAAACACGAAACAGATGCAGTCCTGTCTCGCTCCTTTACAAAGATGATTTTCTCTGTACGAAACAAGACCATTACGTAAGCGTAGCACGTGACACAAGCACGTGACCGTCGGTCACGTGATCTGCGATTTTGCCAGCTGAAAAAAAGTTGGTCAAATGAGAGACTCAAAATTTTTCATTCGTTTCCATAGTTTGTGCTATTCAGGCGAATAATGAGAGGTTCCTGTGTGAGACTGGGGTCTAAGAGCGGGTTGCTACCACGTCCTAAGAAGATCTTCAAGCAGCCTTACAAGCATGAGATCTACACCAAGCCGCAGGACACCGGCTACGCCGAGAACATCCTGCACCCAAAGAACATCTCCAGAGAGTACCAGCCACCTAAGGTGGTGACCCCAGAGCAGAGATTGGCGCGCACTGCGAAGGAGCCTGCCAAGAAATACTCCGAGGAGGAGCTTGCGCTGCTGCCCCAGGCCCAGCAGGACAAGATCAGAGCCGCCAAGCTCAGAAGAGACTACCTGAAGCAATCCTATGACACCGAGGTGAAGAGACTAGCCAAGCAGGAGGCGTTCCAGCAGCAGCGCGACTTGGAGCACGAGCAAGAAAAGGCCGCCAAGACCGAGCACACCCAATCAGACGCCGAGATCTTCACGGTTCCAACCATCGAGTCGTACTTGAACGGTCCACTCATTAGACAGAGAACGCCAGAGGAAACTGCAGAATTGCAGCTGAGAAAGGAAGCAAACAGACTGCAAACCAAGCTTGACGTCGACACACGTCGTGCACAGTCGCTCCTGGAGCTCTACAACGCGTCTGCCAAGTTTGCTATCAACGAGGAGCAGGTCGAAAGGCTCGTCAACGAAGCGTTCTCGACCGTGGCTGCAGACTCCCAGAAGGAGCTCTATGCCAAGTCAGCCTGGTCTGAGATCAGCCCGGCTGCTTTCGACGACAAGCTGATGGACACCATACTGGACCAGGTGAACAACGGCCCGGGTTTCAACCAGGTGCAGGACCAGTTGACTGGGTTCAACAACGACATCAAGGAGTTGGCTGACCAAATCCAGACCGAGAGAAACGAGAAGAAAATGAACAGTGCTAAGGAAAAGGCCAGCCAGTTCGAAGACTTGAAGAGTCAGCTCCAGAACTAGTGTAGTGTTTCGTGTATATATATCAAAAACAGAGAAAGTTTTCCAAGTAAGCGGCAGAGGCAAGAACGGTAGCGAAGCAGAAGCACAGATACGTGCTAGCGTAGATGCTAGTGCACGGACCCAAGAGATGCTTCTTTCTTCCTAAATGAAACAAGTAAAAGCCATGTACAGTTGATAACGTATTTATATAAACAAGATACAATGAGCTAGGTGCGAGCGTGTGCGTTAGAGAGAAGAGGACGCCACGCACGTCTACGTTAGTGCGTGCACAATTTCTTTAATCTCTGCAAGCAAAAGCCATGTACAATTAATAAAGTATTTATATATACAAGATACATCAGCTAGATTATTTCAACCACTTGTCAAAGGCTGGGATCAAGGTTTGAGCCAAGGCAAAGGAGAAAACCAACTTTGGACCGGTGGTCAACAACTTTGGAGTCAAACCCTTGAAGAAAGAGGTCATACCTTCGTTGGCGGCCATGTTCTTGATGATGGTGAACCCGGATTCGTTACTGCCGAAATTCTTGTTCTGGATTCTGGTCTTGATGACGTCCAACGGAGCAGAGACAATCAAGGAGGCAGAAGCACCGCAAATGGAGGACACGAAGTTCTGGCCCCAGGTGGCAGAGGAGTAGTCATCCAAATGGTAGATGTATTCCTTGGCAAAGGCGGAACCACCGAAAAGAGCGAAGGAGCCAGGCGCGTTTCTGGCCATGGTCCAGCCCCAACCGTTGTAGAGCGCGAAACCCTCGTCCTTGATGATCTGCAGGAACCCTCTACCCTTGAAAGACTCTGGGTTTGTTTGTCTCTTGATCTTCAGGACGTCCAAAGGCAAGAGGACAACCTCACCAATACCGACAAGGGACCCAGCGGCCGCGGAAAGCAAGGCCTTCCCGGTCTTGGCGCCGAAGGCGTCGTCGAAGTTCTGCTTGAAGTTCCCGGTCAAGAACTCCTTGGCGACCGGCTGACCCCCGTACTTGTAGATTCTCTGCAGGATCTTGTAGCAGGCGGCGTATCCCAACCCTGGGAACAAGGAGAGGAATCTCTTGCCGAGTGACTCGCCCGCTGCGGACTTGAAGATGACTGCGTTAAGCTTGACCAACGAGTCCACCTTGGAGGTGTTCGACATCAATCTCTTGGAAACAGTGTCGACCGGGTGAAACACACCAATCTCGCACACACCAGCCGCGGCTGGACCAAGGATTCTCGCCAGAGCAGACTGCTTCTTATCAACGGTGGACATTTACCAAATGAACAAACAGTTGATGAAAAATTTCACCCTGCAAAATTTATCCAAAAATGACTCTTCTGCAGAGTCTGGACTGATATGGGGGGCCCAAATTTAAAAAAGACAGCCGGGAGCCGAGATAAGGCGATTTGGACTTCACTACCATTGTCCAGGGGGCTGGAAGTCCCCGTGGAACCTTTTCTAGCCGAAAAAACGCGTTATTGGGCAAAATCAAGATGAGCGGTGACACGTTTCAAGCGCCAGTGCGCGACACCGTGGCGCTATGCGGTCCAAACCTAGACCAGACGATAGCCTGAATTTTTTCGCACCTACTGAAACCAGTTTGAAACCGACAAGCAGTGGTGGACACCGGCGACGGCCCGGATCAACGATATCTATTAATAAAAGAGACACATACAGACGGCTATTGTAAAATTTACCCTTTTGGTCTAAAATGGGTCTCTTTTTGTTCTTCCTGGGCTCTTTCTTTGCGACAGATGGCGTTTGGGGACTTCGCAGAGGTGTGCAGAAAGGCACCGTTGCCGCTATGCACGCTGATCACGCCGCTTGGACAGTCGCAGCAGCAGACCGACGCGACTGCGGCGTTCACAGGGGTCTTGCCTTTGTGCTACGCCAGAACAGTGGATCTGGCCAACACGCTCATCTTCGAGGTGGGCACGGCGTTCATGAACATCGGGAACCTCGTGGTGCTGCTCATGATCACGTATCTGATCAGACAGCGATATACATCGGTCGCGCGTAAGGAGATGTTGGTGTTCTTCTGGGGCGTCATTGTCAACGTTATGTTGCTGTTGGTGGTCAACACGGGGGTCACGCCGCCAGGGTCGACCAGTTACGGGTACTTTGTGGCCGCGGAGATCGCCATGGAGGCCGTGTGCTGCTGGACCTTGTTTTTCGCAGGCCTCTGCTCCTTCAACTTGTGGGACGACGGGTCCAAGAAGGTCATGGCCTACATGTACTGCAGCGCAGCTGCGGTCTTTGTCATCAACTATTTCGTCGCCATCTTCACGTTCAAGGGTTGGGGCGACTCGCTCGGGCCCTCAAACACAACCGCTCTCTACGTGTTCATGTTTGTCCTCAACCCTGTGCTGTTGGGTGCCTGGTTGGTCTGCCAGCTGTTCGTCTGCACAGTCACTCTAATGTTCAATTGGTGGGCTGTTGGAGCCCTATGCTTGAGCACGTTCTTTTTTGCCGTCTCTCAAGTGCTGCTTTACCGTTTCAGCTATCAGATTTGCACTCACATCAACCATTACGTCGATGGTACCCTCTTCAGTTCCTTGTCCATGATGTTCTGCTACATGATGGTCTACAAATACTGGGAGATCGTCACTTTTGACGACGACGAATACTACAGATACACCGAAATGGTCTCTGGGTTTGGTTCAAAAGAAGAAGCCAAATCTTTATTAAACTAAATATTTTTCTATTGACTCCCTCTTAATTCTGTACTATTCCTCCTGCCCACTATAGATCGTTTCTAACTCGGTGTCGTGATCCAACAAACCCCCGGTTTTCTTTTCTTGGCCCCGACGTGCTACCTTTTCCCCAAAAGTAACCAAAATCATGTGTTCCATAGCCTTGTATAGCCACTGAGCAATGACCCAGATGCACCCAATCACTGTAACAATCTTGATCAAGAATTGCAAAAAGGACATCCTCTCTTCAATGACTGACATTTTGATTGGCTCAAAGTCGTATTTGAAAAAGATACCTGGGGCGTATTTGCCAGATGTCTCAAACGAAGAAACTGAATATTGATTAGTATCTAGCGTAACACCTAGCTTCTTATATTCTGTTGGCACAACTTTGAGACTGTAGTGGAACGTTTGCGCATTCTGTTCCGTTTTCTTGTATGTCATGTCTAGATTGTTGTTGATGAATGGATAAAATGTACCGAAGGACAATTCACTAATGTAATGAGTGAAATTCAACTGATCCTTAGACGGTTTTTCTGTTCCATAATACGCATGTCCCTCTGCTGTTATGTGGAAGTCACCTTGCACCCTATTGATTGGAACCGTACCGTAAATTCTGCACATTGGAAAATCAAGATCAACTCTATTCCCCTTTGTAGCAAATCGGGCCTCCAGACCCTCAGCAAATATAGTGTCCATATCGTTGTCTCTCACATTGACATCCCGTGCAAAATACTCCTCGGGGATAGTGTCTTTGAAACCCTCAAAATTCAGCAATTCTTCACATAACAGCCTATCGTCCGTCTGATCTCTTATATTGGCGTCTAAATACTTGCAAGGCATTGCAACTAGAATGTCCAGATGCATATCCAAGTTCTCTCTCACAACTGGATCTACACCGAACTGGTAATCGATGTATCCGTCTATGTAGCCGCCAAATTCAACCCATAAGAGGAAAATAATGCAAAAATAGGTGATGAATGTAGAGAAGGCCCCTCTTTCAGACCGCACCTGGTCGCTAGTAGGCCTCTTTGGAAAAGCATCAAAGCTTCGCAACGGGTGGCCACTGTCTTTGAAATTACCCATCATTATGCAAGATAATTTGGGTCTCAGACAGCTAAAACGTGTACAAGAAACTGGAAAATCCACTATTAAGAAAAGCGTTTGATCATAACATAGTTTACAAATTTTAATTATAACAATTATTTATTGGAACTAGAAGTAGGAGCCGGTGTGGAGTTTGCCATGTTACCAATGGCACTGGAACCGTTGTAGTTTGGATTCGACTTGTTGTGAACTGTGTAGTACAAACGACACGTTTTGTTTGTTCTGATATGTCCAAGTTCACCACAAGTGGCACATCTTCTCAAGGTCGATTTACCCTTACCAATACCCTTACCGGAAATTCTACCCTCCGAATCAATGTTGGCAGCAGTGATCATTGGAACCTTCTTCTTCTTCTTTTCATGCAGCTTCTCCAACTTGGCTAATTCCTCCTCCAATTTCTTCTTCACCTTCAAGTTTTCGTCAGAGTCATTGGTCAACACAAGACCCGAGCCACTAGAATCGGTACCCTTGAGCAACAGCTCTTGCTTGCGCTTGACATAGAGTTCAACGACCTTAGGATCCTTGATGATAACGACCTTACGCTCTTTGATACCGTACTCATTCTTGACTAGTCTTGTAATTTTCAAGAATCTTGGCTTTTCATTCACTTCGTCGTTGATGATTTTGTCAGCTCTTCTCATGTAACTAACGTCTCTCATTTCCTTGTCGGTTCGCTCAATTGGGAAACCGGTCTTGGATTGCTTAGAAAGGTTTTTGCGCTGTTTATACCAAACCTTCTTGATTTCATCATCATACAGCTTCTGTTGCTGAGCGACATTGTATGAATGAGGTATTGGTGTGCTGTTGGAATCAGAATTACCAGCCAACTGAGGTTGAGGCGTTGAGCTTTCAACATTTTTCAAGAACCCACCCTTCATAGAGGTTCTCAAAAAACTGATGGCTTCACCCTTATGTGATGGATCACCTTCACCATGAATCTGTAACATTGCTTTATTTTGAGTAGCTTGAATGAAATTTTTGGTGGTATTCCATGGGGCCAATTTATGAGCCATATCTTCTTCTTGTTCTTTCGAGTCTTTAGTTTCCTTTTTATTCCCATTTTCATCTAAGTCTTCTAGTCGTTCGATACGGAAAGACTCTAAATCTTCGAATCTCTGCTGACCCATAAGCATCATTTCCATCAAACAAATGTCGTCAGGTGTCACCAATTTTCTAATTTGATCATAATCTAGTAATAATTCTGATGATTTCACCTTCCAATGACCTTGATCTTCACCTTGTCTTTGATATTCCATAAATTCTTTTAATTTCTGTCTATTCTGCATATCACTTTGATCAGGGAAATGAACAGAAATGTCCTTCACAACAATTCTCTGTCTTGGGTTATTATTAACTGCACGGAAAACAACCATTTTTAATCTATTTTTATTTATAGTTGTGACCTTTCTAGAATGCGGCCCTGGTACTTCTTGTGCAGGGTAGCATTGGCCAACTGTAAATAACTGATTAATTGATCTCATGTAATATCTGGTATTACTACCACCACCATGTGATCTGATCAATAAAAAGTCCGTGGAGTATGATTCTTGTTTGAAAATCGGAGCCCTGATCATGTGATTGTACAAAGCGGGAACGATTGTCCCTGATTCAACGAACCCAAAATTCCAAAATGGCGATCTATCTTGAACACCTAATACTGTTGTTTCACCAATTGGTAATTTAGGTCTATTTGTATCGTCATCATGAATTTTTCTGTAGTAGTTGATTATTTTGGAACCCATACCAAATTTACTCATTGAAAGAGGATATTCTTCGGAATATTCCATAACAAAAATGTTCCCTGTGTCAGACAAAGTTAAATCTCTAGAATCCTTGAATATTTGATTGATATCTTTGCCTCTATCCTTCTTTTTCTTTCTATTTTTAAGTCTAGAGAATTGCATTGTGGTACCAGATCTAATTGAAAACCTAGGCCTATGATATAACCTATTTTGCTTTGCTGGTGGCCTGACTTTATAATATGGAGTTTGTAACCTTGATGCCGGTGGTGCATGATCAATAATCATAGTACCAATAGTGGCTCTGACCTTAATTTGGTAGTTATTTTTGAGGAACTCATATTGAGAGTCATTGGAAATATTGAACCTTTGTTCAATGATCTTCTGGTTATTTGGCACCACTGCCAGATTTTGTATTAGTTGCGATCTAGGCTTTTCCTTCTCCATGACAACCATTTTCGAATCATTTAGATCCAGTCTTAGATTCATCAGATCAACATCGATTGTACCATTGAAAATCATCTCGTCATTATCCTGCCAATCATCAAGATTGAAACTGTCTGCGGCTAGTTTAACTCTCTTTGGAGCATTGCCAAATATAATCTCTTCGTCGTTCCATTCGGTGGAGGCCAAAACTAAATCGTAATCGTAGTCTCTGAAATCCGTTTTGTAATCAACATATGCCTTTTCTATTGACGAGTCGTCGACCTTCACTATTTTCTCTTCGTTGATGACCTCAAACGTGTCTCTAGGCGGCAAGGACATGATCCCACGCTTGCTCTGCAGCTCCATGTACTGTTTGTTGGTCATTCTCAGCTCCTTCCTTGTATCGGACTCGACTTCAAACAACAAGGTTTTGGGCATCATTGGGCCCCTCACCGGCTTTGGCTGCTGATAGGTGTAATCTAGTGGATACGTTGGAAAGAGGGTTTGCAATTTCATCGGCTCCCCTCTTTTGAAGCTGGGGAAGAACACCCTGAGGAGCTTCTCGTCGTTTTCCTCCTTTCTATTAAGGTACTTGTATCTCTGCTGGGAGGTGTAGTCATCTGCAGACATCGACGCGTCCTCCAGATCGCTATCGTGCTGATCCTGGTTGTGGTCTTCGGCAAAGTGCATGTCGTTCAAACCCGCGTTGTGGGTAGGCAGGCCCAACATGTTGCCTGCGAGCTCAGCGTCTTCGTCGTCCTCCACGCCTTCCATGGCCTCATTCTGGAGGTCCTTCATAAAATCACCGTCATCAGCCTCGCCGTCGTCCTCCTCGTCGCCGTCATCTTCGCCCGGCCCGCCGGTGGCCTCCTCTTCTTCCGCCAATTCATCTTCGTCTTCAAAATCGATTGCGTCGTCCGCATGCTCCGTCTTCCCCTCGTTGAAAAGCTCTTCCACGGCGCCCAGCTGCCCCCCTAGCGCGTTCTCAAAGTCACGGTCCGCTGACATAGCTGCAATGCTGCCAAATGACGCGTCTTTCTGGTTGAACACTAAAAGAGTACACTGTTTAAAGGGTTGCAAGGCAAAAAATTGATCGAGCAGGCTCATTTGGAAAAAATGCTCAGCACGCTGAGCAGTGAACAATAGCCATCTGGCAAAAGACGATTTTGTGCAAGCCGCAAACGACTGAGTAGACTGTATGGCGGTCGAGAAAGGACATTTTCGTGCTGGAAACATCTTTTTCGGCAGCTTTTGGCCTGGTTTACCTTCAGTGAGTTTCTGTTAGACGATGTAACTTGCCCAACTGTGGCTCGTTTTGGCTGGGACTTTTTTGGGCCGCTTGCGGCGGCTGCGGGGGTCCTTCCTACCCCAGCAGCTAAGCGTAATTGGGTCTCAGGCTTGCGCTGTATTGCAAAACAAGCATTCTCGTGGATTTGAAAAGTTTCAAACTGTGGCTTCAGACCGTTAAAAGAGCCTTTTAGACCGTTAAAATGTATCTGTAAGGATGCTTCAATGACATTGGCGGGGATTTTTTGGGTCAACTCATTAGATAATTCCCGATGGCGACGCTAATTGCCCGCACAAGAACCAGAATGGTCTCGACACTTGCACCGGCCTCGGTTGCGGCCGCATATGCCGAAAAGGCCGCCACTTTGCAGCCTGTGGACGCCACCTGGTACCTTCCAAACATTCCTCAGTCCGGTTATCACGAGTTCATGAAGAGACGGCTCCAGAACGCGGTGTTCTTCGACGTCGACGCTGCGAAGGACACCTCGAAGCCGTATCCGCACATGCTGCCTAGTGCGGACGTTTTCAAGCAGTATGTCGACCAGCTAGGCATCAAGAACAACTCCGATCTGGTCTTCTACGATCAGCAGGGTATCTTCTCGGCCTGCAGAGCAGGCTGGTTGTTCGAGATCTTCGGTCACGACGAAGCCAAGATCGCCTACTTGAACACGTTCCCGGCCTACCACAAGTCCCTGTCCGATCCAAACCTGGTCATGAAACTGCACACGGCTGAAACCTTGGTCGACACCAGCCTGGCCACTGCTCCTTCCAGCTTGCCACCAAGCGACTACCAGGTCAATTTCGACCCTTCGAAGGTCGTTTTGTACGAGGATTTGCTCGAGTTGCTGCAGAACGGCAAGATATCCGAATACAACTTGGTCGATGCCAGAGGCTCTAAGAGATTCACCGGTGAAATCGAAGAAATCAGACCAGGTATGTCTTCCGGCCACATTCCAGGCGCAATCAACATCCCGTTCACCGAATTGCTCACCGCCGATCAGGCATTTCTCTCGGCCTCCTCCATCAGGAAGATCCTCAAGGCCAAGGGCATCGACGAATCAAAGCCCACCATTGTTTCCTGTGGCAGTGGTGTCACTGCATGCGTTGTCAGAGCTGCTATGCAATTAGCAGGATACGACTCGAGCAAAATTGCCGTTTACGATGGTTCTTGGTCTGAATGGGCCGTTAGAGCACCAAAGGAATTTATTGTTAAGGGTAATTAATTAAAAGCTAAATTCTATATCTTTGTAACTCTGTTGTTTGAACATCTCATCCAAATTGTCCAATATAACACGCCATTTCTGATATCCTGGCAGGTAGTCTCTGTTGGACAACATACTCAGCATCCACTGAAGGATCTCCAAATACTCAGAAAACATTTTACTGATAAGCATTTGGCTCATCATGTTCAAAAATATCGACATGTCTTCGGGGTTGAACGATTCTTCGGATAATGTTCCGTTAAGCCATTTGAGCAAGCTTTCCTTCACTAAGGGCATTTGGTTGCTCACAGAAAGTCCTTGAAATAAGACATCTATGTCTCTCTGGGGTATTATGGTGTCATTATCAATAACAGCCGCAGAGGCTACTGCTTTTCTTTTGGAAGGTGATAACAAGAATCCAATATCCTTGCGACTGTTGTAAGCCTTTCTCTTTTTAGGTGACGCCCTTAGAGACCTCCTTCTTAATTCTTCCTTAATTTCCATCTTGATATCATCTGGCAGATATTCAAAAACTTCCCAGTCAATCTGGTTCTCATTAATGACAACACCATGAGTATAATTGTCACGAGGTTGCGGCAACTCCATTGGTATTAATTTAGTGCTTTCATTTTCTTTTATGTCCTTCTTAGCTGGCTTAAAGTTCAATTTCATTTGGTTAGTATACTTTTTATCCATATCATCGTCGGAAATCAATGATTTCATATTGACACTAACACCTCTCAATTCCTTGGGGGAAATATTCACAAACCTCCAAATATACCTCATCTCACTTGCCAAAACGTTAGACTCTCTAGTGTATGCGCCCAATTTGGTCGATTTACTGACAAAGGTACACTTACCCATACCTAAGTATTTTTCTGGATTTATAGGAGCAGAGGGGTGCCTCACTGCAAATTTTATCGTGAGATTAGAGCTTTTCATCTGAATAGCGAGTAAACGTTTATTTAATTCACCAGCTAATCTAGTTAGAAATTCTTCAATTTGAACATCATCATCAAACCTTATCCCCCAATTGATATCAACACCTAATGATTTTCTTGTATAATCATCAGAATTTGTCACAACATCAATTGATGTATCATCCTTCCCCACTGAATAGTTCATGATCATTTCACCTGTTTTGAGGCCAAATAGTTTGATTAAATCATTCTTAGGGATCGATCGGACATCTTTTAATGTGATTTCATTCTTCAATAAATATTCACATAGCTTATTGTACATCTTGTACCCGATACCAGGTAATTTATCAAATTTAACATTACTGATTTCCTCTAAAACTGAATCATTTTCAATATGAAAGACACCATTTGGTTTGGCCCTTCTCAAAGCTAATTTAGCCAACAAGACGTTACTACCAACCCCACAGCTGACAGAACACCCTGTTTGCGAATCCAATCCTTGTTTCACATTTTGCATTATCTCATCTATATTCTGAGTCTCGGCCATAGAGCTTATATCAACCAATGCTTCATCAACACTAACAGGTAATATTGAGTCTATGGGTAGGCTTAGTAAATAGTCAAAAAATATATTGGATTTTATCTTGTACTCATCAAATTCATAAGGTAAGCAGATTAGTTCAGGACATAGCTGTTTAGCCCTACCAACCCACATACCGTTTGTAACACCAAAACGTCTCGCAACATAATTGCAAGAAGCGATATCTGCAGATTTACCACCATGTGTAACACACAAAGGTTTTGAATTGATATCCAAATTAGCTTTGGAAGCAGAAACTGTAGCAAAAAAGCAATCAAAATCGACATGTAAGATGACTTTACCCTGAGGGGCACTAGCTCTATTACGTGCCTTCAATGTTGAAATTACCTTGGATAAAAAGTGAGAACGGAGATCATTTTTCCATGAACTCAAATAATGCAAGCGTGATTTAGAAAAGAACTGATTTAGAAAATCTGGATGTTTGGCGTCTATTGCATTTTTGGGCTGATCTTCTATAATTTGAGGAGACGATGGGATTCCCTGTACATTGTTTGCTGTGATTTCTTTCACTTCCAGATAATCATCACTGAATACATCTTGAACTAGCACTTGGTCCTGTTCTTGTTCCTGATCTTGTTCTTGTTCTTGATCTCTTTCCTGCTCTTCAGCTTCCTCAGCTTTGTCTGTATCAATTAAAACTGTTGTATTTTCTGCCGGCTCCTGAGCAGCCTGGACGTCTGCTTGATTCCCCAGAAATATGCCACCGGGACCAGGTATGATTTGATTTTGCCCGTATTCATTCAATCCCTCAATTCTGTACAACGACCAATTAAGTCTCTTACCCTGACTTATACTATCCATAATCCACGCGGGCTTTACAACTTTATAGTTTGCAAATTCTATTCTCTTCTTAGGGGGCAAATGCTGTGCAACAATATGAGACGCCGAGCCTTTAGATTTGAGATGGTGGACAAACTTGCCACCGTTCAAAACTACCAATTTTCTCAAAGTCATTATATCAGGGTCAGTTCGACCATTGACGTGAATAGAGCAATTGGCAAATATATCTGTCTTCTTGCTACTAGAGTTTTTAACATACTGATCGTCCTGCAATCCTTGTTTGAGAGCCTTTTTTTCAAAATAAGTTTCATGATCTTTAAAAGCAAACTCCTCCGCCTTTCCACTGTCATCGTCATTAACTTCATCAGGGTTTGAGTACACACTTTGCTGAGCGGCAGCAAAAGAGTCTTGTTGGAAGCTGCTACTCACTTTGTTCACATACTGAATAAACTGGGAATTGTCCATCTTCTCCCAATGCTGACTGGCCGCCTCTTCGATATCTATGTCTGTTAATACCTCTTCCTCCTCTTCTTCTCCTTGTCCAGCCAATATTTCAAGCGGGACTGTTCCCTCCTGCGCGCGTCTTTTGACATCCTCCAAACGCCTTATTTCTGCTAACACCGCAGAGTCCGAGTCTGAGTCCCAATCGGAAGAAGACATCTATGTCATTGTCCACTACTTAGCGTTTCGTAGTTTATCAAGAGCAGAGACATGCCAAGATCAAGAGATAACTTTTTTTCAACCTTTTCTGTGTCTAATCTTTTTGACTCATCATGAATAATTTGACCTTCTTTAGGTTAGCTTCCACTAAGAGAAAGCTAGCAGTTGTTGGTTCAGGTCCCTCTGCCTTTTACACAGTTTTGCATATTTTGAAATCGCATGCGAACGAATATGAAATTGACATGTTTGAGAAAAATCCAAATCCATATGGTCTAGTTCGTACGGGTGTGGCACCAGACCATCCAGAGGTCAAGAACTGTATAGACAGATTCAATGACGTTGAAATGTATGGCGACAGTTTCAAATATTACGGTAACGTCGCTATCAGTCAGGACGGGGGTTTGAGTCTCAAAGAACTTTATGACAATTATAACGGTCTTTTGTATGCATATGGATCCAGTGAGCCCAACGTGCCGCAAATAGCCGGTCACGAACATCCTGCAGTCATTGACTCTAAGAAGTTTGTTGGTTGGTACAACAACGATCCGAAATACAGAGACTTCAACCCGCCTTTGGAAACTGCCAAGACTGTTTCTATTGTTGGCAATGGTAATGTTGCTATTGATATTGTCCGAGTTTTGCTGGGCAAACCAGAACGTTGGCATCAAACTGACATTTCATCAGCTGCTCTGGAAAAACTGAAACAGAGTAACATCCAGACGGTTAACATTGTTGCCAGAAAGGGTTTGTTGGAGTCCAAGTTCACTAACAAGGAGCTCAGAGAATTGCTAGAGATGGATAGCGAAGGAGTTTATTTTGGTGGCTACAACAAGGAAGATTTCGAAGATCTGTTGAAGGTTGTCAAACTCGGTAGAGTTGAGAAGAGAAGGGTGTCGTTGCTAGAGAAATACGCCGAGAAGCATCAGAATTTACAACCAGATCAAAAGAAGTTCACTTTACAGTACTTGAAAAACCCTATTGGGTTCAAGATCAAATCCGACGAATTGTTGAAGGAGATGATTGTTTCTCGCAACAAGATCGCCCTCAAAGATGACGGCACGTACACAATCGAATCAGCAGGGTCTTTCGAGGACATCAAAACTGATTTGGTGATTCTTGCTACTGGCTACAAAGCTGAACCATTATCTGAGTTTGAAGAATTAGGCATTCCCTTCTCAAAGGGTAAGATCCCTAATAAGGAAGGTAAAATAGACGGCGTGGACAACTCCTATTGTGTTGGCTGGGTTGCTACCGGATCTACCGGTAATATCAACTCCACCGTCATGAGCAGCTCCATCACCGCTGAAACTATTTTGAAAGACCTGAATTCTAGCTCAGAGGAAAAGCCAGGTAGACAGGCGATCGAGAAGCTTATTGCTGAAAAACACATCAAGCCGTTTACATGGAATCACTGGAAAAAGGTTGAAGAGGAAGAGCTGTCGTTAGGGAAAAAAGAAGGCAAGATTGCACAAAGACTGAACTTCGAGCAAATGAAAGCTTTGTGCAAATAACTGTGAATAGAGATAATCATTACTGAATCATGAATAAAATAAATAAATAAATATGTATGTAGTTATGTAATGGGTCTAGCAACACATTTAGTGGTGTTCCTTTTCATGAGACAAGTGGAAGTAGTATTCCAAGGAGTAACCGAGGGTCAAGAAGAAAAGAGCGAAGTGCAAGACTGGAGCACCGGAACCTCTGTAGTATTCTCTGTACTTGGCCATTGGGGTCATTGGGACGACCTTGTCAGCAGCACCTCTTGGCAACTTGGAGTAGAAAGAAACAATGTGTTCCATTCTCTTGGCAGCTGGGTTAGAGCCCAAGTTCTGTTGTGAATCGATGTTAGTATTCTGTTCATTATGGCAGTGTTCGGGGTATCGCTTCCTCCAAATATCAATAGCGTAGGAGAGTTTTCCTATCGGGGTAAACAAGTTGATAGTTAGCACGGCACATTATATCGGTACGTGTCTTTGGTGGAAAACAAGCGAACAACATCTTTCCAACCGACAAATCAACCTAATTTAGAGCCAAAGACGCCACCATTACACTCTCGCAACGTCATAACATTTAGCACCCGACGTGATCAAAATTGATGTGGAAAAAGCAATACTGCACCGGAAAAACCGGCTTTCGCAACGTTCGGATACATACAGCTGGGGAAGCAACCTTAGGTGGGATCAAAGTAGAAAGGGATCTTCTGAAAACGGCTTGCATCGTTAACTTCTCTAAACTTTCAAGCTTCTTCTTCTTCGAGTGTTGAGGTGAGTTTTTTTTTTTGATGGAGGCCAGCGCCCAATTGGACATGCACAAGTGGCCTAAAATAAATTTGTGCCACTTGTGCCGATGTCACGTGACATCTTAAAAAAATAAAAAAATATTTGAAAAATATCTAAGAGAGATGTGAAATTTTAGTCTTGATTTTGACAGTTTTGGCGTGTAACACATCAAAGAATGGACATCTGGGGGCGCGTGTTTAGCAGAGGAGTGCGAACGCGATCTAAATTTAAAATTGAACTTAAACAACAACCAAAGGATGATAAAATAGCACAGGAGATCGATAATGAGATTACAAAGATAGAATCTAGAGCTCAGGATAGTGCTACCAATAGCCATGGAGGTACTAGTAGAAGATCGAGATTTTCAAAAACAAACTCGAATAAGCATATTGATGAATTGAAAACTCTCATGGGATACAAGGATCCAGAGCAAATCAAAAAAGATTTGATGAAGCGTTTCGCGGATGATGGTGTTGAACCAGATCCCGAATTTATAGAAAAGATGGTTCAAGAATCCAACAAAGAAATGGATCTCATACAAAAATACATCACCGATCCTAAGTCAACGAACGAGAACTTAACGCTCGAAGAAATTAACCACTATATAGAATGGCTCATATCAGATGGTCAAAAAAAGATTTCCGAACAAAATGGAGTGAAGCACAGCCAGATCAATGAAGAGTTGAACGAGATGATTAAGTCAGAAGACGAAAGTCCAGAGTCTTTGTCGCATGCTTTTGAGCTGGTAGGCCAGCTCGTCAAAGATTCACAAAACTCAATAGAGAAATTGCCTCACTTTCTCTACAGAATGACCAGACTTCACAATTCTGACTTATCTCGCAAGGTTCCAGCTGAGAAATGGATTGAATTATACAGCATTTCAACTGCAATCAAAGATGACAAAATTCGAAATCAATGTCTTTTCCTTTGTGGGAAACTTTTATACACGGCATTGAAAATAGAGTACGGACCCAAAATGAGACCAGATCCCATCAATGAGAAGTTTTACATCGAATCTTTGATTGAATATAATGATTTTTCAAAGGCCTTGGAGTTGTTCCACACCAGAAAAACTAAGGATGTCAAAGATGAACGATTTTGGTTTGAACTAGGAGCTGAAATCTACATAGCTAAAAACGACATTGAAAAGGCCATTGAATTGATCGATTACATTAAAGAGAACTGGGGCTATGCCAGTTCGATAACATTAGTCAAGGCTTTAAAGAAATCATTGAATAATCAAAATCTTGATGATTCATTATGGTTTTGGGAGGAAATACAAATGAATATCGATAAATTGGGAATCACCGATGAAAATTATATACCAGAGACCCAAATTATGACTGATCCAAAGGTTGTGTATGAATATTATAATAGATTAGAGCCTGTCAGTTGGCCAATGATTGATGAAATTATCTTTGCGTTTGTGGGTAACATGAGGTTTAATGAATCATTTGCTATTTTGAATTACATTTTAGCACAAGATCCTGAGTACCAGAATCATTTCATTTCCTCACTGCAAAACAGTTTCGATCCTTTAGGTATTCAACTTTATGTTAACGAGCTAAAGGATGCTTCAAACGAATTGATCTCTGACGAATCACAAAATTCGTTACTCAAATCCTTGGGTAGTATTCCACAGGGCGTTTCAATTGAAGAATCTTTTCTTATGAACAACATTTTAGTGTATCTCAATAGGCTGGCTGAAGTTAATAAGAAACATTTCGCAGTTATTGAAGATTTAAGAGAACTAATAAAAATTGGGTCCAAACTGTCTACATTTGATGCTTCATCACTTTTAAGTCTGTTATTAGAAGCCAATTCAAATATTGGTTTGAACTTATCAACCGAGTTAATTACATTCATGAATAAAAATAACGTTTCAAAAACACCAACTAACAGTGTACTACCAAAGGCCAATTCAATTCTGTACGAAGTTTTCTGTAAATATATTTTGTCTACTAGTAGACCTAAATTGGCCGTTTTGGATGGTGTCTTGAGCATAATGGAAGGCTCAAATGTTCAAATGGACGAAAAATTCGCCAATACAATAGTCACAAAGCTTATAATAAACAAACAGTATGCTAAAGCAGTGAGTTTCATTGAGTCCTACGTTTTGACAGATAATAGCATATCTGTTAAAAAAATCACGGACAAAAATTATGGTGATATGAAACCACTATGGAACACTTGTCTTGCTGCTTATTATCAACTAGTTTTCATCAATAAGTCAACGATAGATGAAAGAAATGATCTATTGAAAAGATTCATCCAGAAGATTGTTGAGCAAAACGTTAGAGATGTAACTGTGTTCAGCGATGCCATTGGCGCCTTGTTAGCATTCAATGATACTCCTACGTTGATTGCTTTCATCAAATGGTACGCTCAAAGCTCCGATGGAAATATACCACCTTATGTCGTCGTAGGGATAAAAGCGAAATTGGAGGAACGATTACAGAAACTTGATTCATACATCACCCATGATCAAAAAGTATTCGTTGAACAATATAAGAAGATGTACGGTTTAGAAGCTCATGCTATTACTTCCAGAACTAAACCGCAAGAAGTTAATGACATTGTTGGGTGTGTCTTGAGTTACTCTGAACTATTTGGCTATACAAGGAACAGTTTTACATTAGCAACCGAAATTTCGGATGCCAAGATTAACTCCGCTAAGACAGAATTTGATAGTTTAGTTCGTGCCAGACTCGAGGAATTCGGGGTGTTAAGTAATTAGAAAGCTATACAGTGTTATGTAATGTCCAACAATAGAAAAATGTAACAAAGAAATGTACCACAAACTTCCCTAGCAACCATTAACAATTTTAAATGATTTATAAGTTGAAGATTTCCTTGAGTAAGGCCATGGTATCTTCTGGAGACTTGACGGCGTGACCGATGGTTCTGTCGTCGGAGTAGATTTCCCAATCGTTACCACCTTCGTAAGCCTTGTCACCGAAGAAGTGGATGGTTTCGAAACCTTCGTCTTCGACATGTCTCAAACAATATGTCTTATCCCAACCGGTTGGGAAAACGTCGAAGGAGATTTGACCACCAATAGAGTAAGTCAATGGTAAGTCAGCAAATTCCTTCTTCAAGGCTTCGACCATGTTAACTCTAACCTTGTTTGGAACATCGTAGGCTTCGTATTGGTTTCTTTCTTCGGTGGAGCAGTTTCTACCGACTGGGGACACGTTGATCATACCGTTTCTAAATTCAATGAAGGTACCTCTTCTGAATGGGAGGTCCAACTCAGATAAGTACTTCAAGATGAACTTGGATAACTTGTTGTACTTTTCTTCACCAATCCATTGAATGAAAGATTGAGATTCTAGCTGTTGACCCATCTTGTATGCGGTCAAACCGTTTTCGGAGAAACAGTAATCGAACTTGGAGATCACGTCAGCACCCAATTGTTCAACTTGCTTGTTCAAGTCGGAACCACCCACGAAACCAATAACACACTTCTTTCTCAATTCCTTTAACAAGTTGTCCATTTCTGGGGAAACGGCTAATCTGGCTGGGGTCAAAGTGCCATCAACATCAAATAAGCACAAGGTCTTTGGTTGTTCTCTGTCTGCAAAGGTGGACATCTCGATTTAACAAAAGTATTGAAAAAAGAATGCAAAACCCAAACTATATAGATCGCCCATCGGAAAAATCAAAACGCGTTTTTCTCTTGCCTCGCGTGGCACTGCCAATTCCGTGAACGGGCAAATAAAAAAAGCTCAGCACAATATTAAGTGAATTAAATTAGAAAGAAAAAGGATTCAAAAAAACAAAGAAATAAACTATTCGACGTAATCAACAGCCGCCACAGCTCTTCTAGAACGCCTTAATTTCTCAACTGGAACTTTTGCTTGGCCTTTGTAATCGCCGTCAGAGTCCACGACAGTTTCTGACTCTTCGGATGCTGGAGTTCTTTCTCTCCTCTTTCTTTTAGAGGAAGGTTGATCAACCGAGGAGACAAAAGAACGCTTGCTGTTTTTCGTATTAGAGTTATTTTCCAATCTCCATCTTCCTCTGATGAGCATGGCGGCCTCCTCTGTTGCAGTTAGGTAATCAGTTTTAGAGACCTCCAATGCAGCCGACTTGGAAAGTGTTCCAAACAAGTCCTTAGGCATGGCCAAATTGTTATTGAAATTGTCTAGATTCCAATTTCTCAGTTTGCAAACCTCACTAATGACAAGCTGTGATAAGTCAGAGACAAAGTAAAGCATTTTGTTCGAGTTTAACGTTGGATCTTCTTTGTCTATTGATGCATTCGTCGCGTCAAAGCATTGCTTTAGACGTTGAGATAGATAGTATAGTTTAGACACATTTTCACTTGAGGCGATACAATTCAAAACAAACGTGATAAATGCAGAGGAAAAGGAGACCAAGTCTTTGAAAGATTCATCACTCTGTGAATCAACCCAGTCTTCGTATAAGTTTTTCAGTTCAAAATGGTTATGGAGCATATGCGAGAACCTAACCCACGATTTTTCAAAGACTAAATCATTCTTCTTCCTTGGAGTCTGTTTTGAGAATTCGGCTTTTATCCATAATTTAGTTTCTTCTCTCAAGCTGGTGTTTGGATCATGAGCAACAAAATATGTGAGTGGTAAAAACTTGTAAGAGATTGCATTGGAGCTTAGTAGCTTCATTAACTTTTCTACGCAAAGCGATCTAACTTCTATCTGTTCATCCTGAACACAATTGATCAATCTCTGAAGGATGGTCTCATTTATCAATTCATTGAATTTTTCATGAGTAGCTAATTCTAGAATTTGATTGAAGGCTTCGAGTCTGAGCCTAGCTTGTACTCTATCCGGAGTATTTTTCTCTTTGGTAATCTCGCCACCTTTAATTATAATGTTAGATAAAAAGGTGTGGATGACTTGAGTTCCAATGTTGGCGAATTCTTCTTCACTTTGCATATCTGTCATTAGCCACTTACTAAAGATTCTAATGGCCAATAATTTAGACCTACATTCAATGTTTTCTGCTAAGTCCAATTCTTCTTCATTTACCCATTCTTTGCCATTTTCCTCAATGGTATGATTTGTTAACAATATCTCGTCCTTTAAATATTTGAAAATTTCATCAAAATGCGCTTGAACAGTGCTAAAAGAACATTCAAAGATTTCTCCCAATGCCGCTAGCTTGGTATTGAAATCGGTACCAGTTCTATTTAAAGGCCATATTGAGGTGAAAAGATTATTAAAAATCATATGTTTCTGCGAGGTGGAATTTAGCCCATTTAAAATTTGAATACAATAAGGAGACTCAGATGGTTCGCCATTCAAAGCCATTTCTTGCATTTTTTTCAAAAAATTATCGTTAGTTTCAACCTTCTCATAGAATGAAGCGGTGAACTTTTTAGAGTAGTTGAAGATGGTTTTCAAATCTCTAAGTCTAAACTCTTCGTCAGACCCATTAAGAATGGTTTCTAATAGGGCGTCAATATTGGACTTTAGCAGGCCTGGATTGTATTTAGATACCTTCTCTAGCAATAACAGTGCGGTCTTGTTATATGGTGAAGATTTGTCCTTTGAAATATCTGTTAAAAATGAGATATTATCGATATTAAACCAAATTAATGAAGCTCTCAACAATAGCAACTTGATGGTATGTTGCATCAATCCTGGATCAATTAATGCTTGTTGGTCGTCATCCTCTTCTAAAACTAAATTTTTAGGTTCGGAAACTTTCGTTAATAGTTCTTTCAATGCAGTTGTAACAGTTTGGTAGTCACTACTCGAAGAAATACACAAGTTCAACAGCTTGTAATATCTCTTATTGTTGAGCTTGAAAAATCGAACAAAGTTGTCAACTGAGTTAAACCTTGCTGGGAATTTGGATGACATGTAGTTGAACACTTTAACCAATTTGTGGTTTAATTCCTCATTTTTAAAATCAAAATCATATTCTTCAATTAAAGTGAAAACTTGCGACAACAGGGACGAAAGTTGAAATTGTTTGACAATAACAGCAAAAATCGGTTGTAAAGATTTATCCGAAGACAAGTTAGATACTACTTTCATTAACCTTGTAACTCTTTTTTCGGTTGATGTCTCAAACGGGATAATCTTTTCAAACATAATGAAATCAACGTCGGCATCAATATTTGGGTTATTAATATAGACCAATTGCAAAATTTCTTCCGGGATCCAAGAAATGATATGTTTGTACTCGTCGTAGGCTTCTTCATCAATCAAAGAGTCGTAGATAGTAGCTAAGAATTTGATAGTAGCTTGCCTCATTTCAGCATGTTTATCCCTTACTAATCTTTTCACTAATTTAATAATTTCATCAGAAGAAGCAACAGTATAGACAAATACCAATGGTTTCAATTGCGATAATTGGTGGATAGTGGCTAATCTCACATTTTCTTCTGGGTCAGTTAATGTGTTCAGCAGTCCTGATTGTAATTCTTTTTGTAAATCTGATCTTGAATCAAACAACTTGGACAATTGACTAACCCAGGCCATTCTTACAGCTGAATTGATATCTAAAGGTTTTTTCAGCCAACCGTTAAAAACGTCCACATGAGTAGTTGTCAAGTTTAGGGTGGATTGGGTATCTAATAAATGACCGATTGCTTTTGTAACCACAGTTCTAATCAACACATCATCAGCTTCTAATTCATTGCTCAAAAGAGACATCGCTGACGTTAAGATTTCAGGAACATATCTCCATAACTCGATAACCAACGTATGAATTTTGTTTAATTGTGCCTTTTTCTCTTTATCTGTTTGACTGATTCTAGTTTTTTCATCATCAGAATCCAGATCGTTATCTGAGTCCAGACCGTCATTAGATCCAACGACATAGAGCATCTCAGATAGCAACTTAGTGATGTGTATGCTGAGTTTTTCATGATTCTGTAGACACAATTTAAGAGAGACGTCAAAACCTGGGATGTGGCTAACTTCACCTTTTCTGACTTTGGTGTTTGCTAAATATTTGTTCAAGATCAGCTTCAGGGATCTTATTGTCATTTTATCAACACCTGATTTGCCGATGACGCAATCCAAAATAGATACAACGAAGGGTTCCAAAATTGGTTCGAACTGAGCATGAGAGATCACCCCATAGACAGTACCAAACAACAAATCAACAAACTCTTCGTCGTTGGGTAGAAGAACAAAAAGATCGCATTCTGCTGACAACTTCAAAAGGTCGATAATAATGGAATAGTTCTTACCATCCGGATTGGCCAAATGCCCAAATTGTTTGATGATCAATTTAAAAATTGATTCTAGTTGAATATCGTCATATGGTTGTTCGGCTCCATACAATTGGAGCACCATGGCCAAACAATGGGCTACGCTTGCCTTTACCCTATCATTGTTGTGCTGTAAAAGCCTCTCTTCAGCCAAATCCTTTGCAACGCCGTCCAATAAAGCCAATTTGCAGTCTGTGAGCCCTTGGAGCTCTTCGCGCAACGCGTCAAGTCTTTCGTTCAAAACACGCGTCGGAATTGGTTTTTCGGCCCTGGAAACGATATCATAACCAGACCTAAGCTTCTGTGTCATTTCTAGTCTGTTTGCTGTCTATCAGATCCGCAACTACCTCGATTGGAGCTACAGTTGCAATTTGCTCTAAAAGAATAGACAAAGACGCGTCTTGTTCTTATAGAAAAAATTAAAATCATATATGATATATGTGAATCCTTTTATCTTCTGCTCGGATGATGAACTTTCTCGATTTAATCACTACAAACGGACAGCAAACGCCGCAGAAGTTGGCTGCGCAGATTTTGGTGTTGCAGTGCTTTTACTATCTTACTGCTCTGGTTTTGATCGGCATCACAGGGGCACTGCTGGGGTACGATTACTCCTTCGGATGGGTTTTCAACTGGTCGCTCATCTCGTTTGAAAACTCCGTAGGACTGACATTGGTGGTGTTGTGGCTGCTAGACTCGCTCTTCTGTGTTGTGTTTATAACCTTCATCATTGGCAGATCGAAGTTGGCGTGGGATTTTGCTATCACAATTCATGTGATAAATTTTATAATTGTTACATTGGTGAGTGGGTTCCCGTATAACAAGTATTGGTGGCTTCTACAGATATTCAGTGCATTGCTAATGGTCATTTTAGGTACTTACACTACTCGTTGGAGAGAATTGAGAGATACATTTTTTGAAGGCTTGGCTGACCAGGAATTGGGTAAGGCAAGGCCCGCTGAAGAAGAGATTCCTCTTAAAGATTTAAATCCAGTCTAACTGTATGTAAGGTATAAATAATCTGTTATGTATGTATAATAATGCTCATTTTTGCTTATTATAATTTCAAGAAGTTCAAAAGCTCATTTTTACCCTTCTTTTCCATTAACCTCTTGATAATAAGTAAATCTCTAAGTTCCGATTTCGAAATTTGATCAGTTCCACCTGGTTCGATCTTCATTTCATCTTCTATCACATTTAATAAATCGTGCAGCTTTTGCTCCTTGTTAACTACTGGTTTCTCCCTTAATTTGATTAAACTTTCAACGTATGTTCTTGAGTTCGAATCAATATTTTTCAAGATATTGTCATTGGACACGGATTTCCGTATTTTGGCTCCCTGAATGAAGTCCAAAATGATATCTTCCTCTTTGACTTTATAAGTTACATTGCCCAATTGCAATTGATTATTTAGAATTTGAACCTTCGTCGGTATTGGATATATTAATTTGCCAGGTTGATCTTTGAGTGTGTGTATTCTGTCATCGATGTTGACAATCTCAACATGAGAATCACCTGGTATGTTTTCAGTTGCAGTGCTATCAATATCAACATCAAACTGATTTTTCAATTTCCTTCTTAATTTAACCAATGAATCTGCATGGTTTGGACATTTCCATTTGGAACCCAATTTTTTGACGTAGGCCATTGGCGGATCAAGACAATCCAAATGCCATGATAAAGGACAATAATCGCAAGAGATAATCTCAGACGTTTGTCCCTTTTTGGATGACAGGTTACATTTGAAACAAAGGTATGGATTGCCGTTTGAATCTAATACCCCACTAGTAGGGTCATCCAATTCAGAAACTAATTGTTTATAAGTTTTTTCTTCCTTGAAGGAATCATCTTCGTAATCACCTACTTGATCCATCAGAATCCCTTGAAATGATTCAACTATTTCTCTGGGTAATTTAAATGCTACTGGATTTTGGAATTCGATATTTGTTAACATCTTGCCCATAATACCGACATTTGGGGTTTGTATTGAGTTTTTACCAAGACATTCCTTACACGACCACCTATCTGGTAATTTGTTGGGATCCATTGGTGGGTCAAGACAATGGAAATGGAAAGATTTTGGACACGTCTCACAACAGAGGAACATCCCAGGTAAACCACAACAATAACAGAAGTCTTGGTTCAAGATCGAAGAAGTTGAAGGTTCTGATGTTTGTAACTCCTTGGGTTTTCCTTCTATTGATTTGGCCTCGTTACTGTCATCATCATCATCTTTTTTGTCTGTAATAGGCGCAGAAAGGTCCACTACCCTCCTATGATGTTTGGGCTTTTTGACGGGGGATTTGAGGGCTTGTCTTTGAACAGCGTCATATGAATGAATGTCCTCTTCATCTATCATTTCTTCCTTGGTGCCGTTGCGTTTATTAACCTTGCCATTTTTAATTTTACTCCTTTCTTTACTCAATTTGGTTGACTTTTCGATTTTGGATAAATTAGTCAACCCTTTGGAGTATAGTTTCAAAGCCTTTTCGTTCAAAGAGCCAGTCTCTTCGTCTGTATCATCAACGCTTGGGGATGGTGACTTGTTGTTATTAGCAGCATTTGTAGTTTTCCAGTGTTTGCCACGCCTTTTCTTGGTAAGTGCATTCAATTCCCTTTTAGCATAAATATTAGGAGGTTCATCCAGAGGCTGACCTGTCACAATCTTGTCATTCCTCAACGCAGGTTCGTTAAAAACTGTACCATTCTTCACTAGAGGTTCAGTGCTGTTAATTTCAGGAGGGGTAGGCGATGTCGCACTTTTTGGCTTCCTTCCCGGTTTTCTTCGTTTCGGCTCTGAAGAGTCGTCGTCAACCTCATCTTTCATGTCTTGCGCAAGCTCTATTTGCATTAGGTCAGCATCGGATAAATCAGAAGGCAGTGTGTATGACGCCTGTGGACGAGTAGAACGGGGTCTGTGTATCCTTGCTACAGGTTCTGCGATCTCCTTGGCCTTTGAGGCCGCGTTTGGTGTCCGTGAAAATCCTTTCGCCTCCTTCTCATCGTCCTTGACTTTCCTATGGTCAGCTCCTCTTTTGCGACCCACCATGGTGTCTTTTCAAATTGACTTGTCTCAAAAACTAAAGATGGTCTTTCTAATAAAGTATTTTTCGCGTCTCTACCATTGAATCGAATTCAAGGGTAGCTTTATTCTGCAGACTTAATTATCTAATCTGTAAACCCATTAGAAATAGGACCAGACGCTATTTGTGTAGTTTCATTATATATTCCGCGGTTATGAGGCGTTTTCGACGTCTTTCTTTGCTTTCCATGTAAATGCACCCCCAGTGCCAGTCAGAAAAAAAGATTGCAGCACCTGAGTTTTGCGTATGGTCTACCACTACACTACTCGGTCAGGCTCTCAACAGCTTGACTACAGTTGATCAGACGGGAAACGGTAATTTCCGCTACATGTAGCGGAAACCGAAAGGGATGCGGAAAATGGATGTTTCTAGAGCCAGTACTTTTGATCACGTGAAATAATCAAATATAGGTTTGATGTGTATTGTTTCAGTTCCAAAACCAATTTCGTCACATAATTACTTTAAATACTTATGCAATTTGTTATTGTCACGGAACATTGAGAGAGAAAACGTTAAACCAATGCAACTATGAGCCAAGACTTGGCAGTCCACAACTGCTGAGCAACTGAGCTGGTTCCCGATTAGGTAATTTTTAATAGCGCGCTTATTCATTTTTTAGGAATCTTTCCCTCTGACTCTTTTGCATCTCTCTTCTTCACTCTTCTGCATATTCGATTGACAGCCATGGTGAAGATCCCTGCTAACAAGATCCGTTTTGTGCCTCTTTCTGGTACATACCCACAAGGCTACAAGGTTGGTTCCACTGCCACCAAAGTGAAAAAGACCGGCGCGCCAGATTTGTCTATTCTTCTGTCCAGCGTTCCAGCTTCTGCCGCTGCAGTTTTCACCACCAACAAGTTCAAGGCTGCGCCAGTTGTTGCTGACCAGAACATCTTGAAGACCCACGCAGGTGCTGGTATCACTTCCATTGTGGTGAATTCAGGCTGCGCCAACGCCGTTACTGGTAACGGCGGGTTGGAGGACGCCTACTTGATGTCTAAAAAGGTGGACTCCCTAGTTTCAGATGTTCAGTCTGAGGTGCCAAAGACATTGGTCATGTCCACCGGTGTGATTGGCCAGAGACTGCAGATGAACAAGGTCCTGCCTGGTATCGAGGAGCTGATCCAGTCCGACTCCAAGTTGGGCTCTAGCCACGACCACTGGCTGAACTGTGCCAAGGGTATTATGACCACTGACACCTTCCCTAAATTGGTTTCCAAGACTTTCCAGGCCAACGGCGTTGAGTACAAGTTGGCTGGGTTGGCCAAGGGTGCCGGTATGATCTGTCCGAACATGGCCACGTTGCTAGGGTTTTTTGTGACCGATGCGCCAGTCAAGCCATCTGCCTTACAGCTGATTCTGTCAAATGCTGTTGACAAGTCTTTCAACTGTATTTCTGTCGACGGTGACATGTCCACCAACGACACCATCTGCGCGATGGCCAACGGTGCTGCGGGCGGTCCTGAGATCACCGAGTCCTCTGCTGGTTTCGACGAGCTGGAGACTGCCATCACCGACTTTGCCAAGGAATTGTCCCAGTTGGTCGTCAGAGACGGTGAGGGTGCCACCAAATTCATCACGTTGAAGATCCGCGGCGCCCAGAGCTACGACGACGCCAAGAAGGTCGCCAACTCCATCTCCAACTCTCCATTGTTCAAGACCGCCATGTTTGGCAAGGACGCCAACTGGGGCCGTATTCTCTGCGCCACCGGCTACTCCGGCGCCGAGGTGAACCCTGAGAAGACCAACGTTTCCTTTGTGCCGCTCGACGGCTCCGCGGAGCTGAAGCTTTTGGTCAACGGCGAGCCTGAGCTCGTGGACGAGGCCAGAGCCAGCGAGATCTTGGAGAGCGAGGACCTCGAGATCGCCATTGATCTCGGCACTGGCGGCGACTTTGGCTGCGAATTTTGGACCTGCGACTTGACCCACGAGTACGTGTCCATCAACGGCGACTACCGCTCCTAGACACGCCTTTCTGTAGAAATAGCACCCTCCTTTATAAACTAGCTCGATTACAATTACCATCGCAGCGATTTGCTGAGCACTTGAGCATTTTTCGCCGGAGCTACCGATTTTTCTCTCCTCTCTGACAGGGCAGAGATCTAACGTGTTCGTCGAAAAAAACGGCCAGTGTCGGAAATCTATGGCGAATTTTTCAGCGAACCCGCTGTTGAACAATTGTCGAAACAATCTGACACCAAACACACCATGGCCGTGATTGAACTGAACCTCCCATCCTTTGAAACCGTCGAGCTCGAGGAGCCTTCTGCCAGAAAGTTCATCAAGAAGCCGGACACCGCGGCCAGAGACGTGAAGATCAACGGGTTGAAAGAGCAGGTGAACAAGCTGACTGTGCAGATCGACCAGGTCAAGTCGCAGATGGACACGACCGTGACGCCTAAGGACGACATCGAGGCGCGCAAGGCTCTCACCGCAGAAATGAGAGAGGTGATGAAGACGCAGGCCGACCTGAAGAAGAAGAAGCAGATCATCAACGACCAGATCAAGGTCGTGGACGCGGCTATGAAGAGAAAGATCGCGGAGATCAAGGAGAAGAGCTCCAAGCACAACTTCAAGGGCGTCCAGGACATCGAGAACAGAGTCAACAAGCTGCAGGCGGACATCGAGTCCGGCAACCTGATGTTGGTCGAGGAGAAGAGATACATCAAGGAGATCTCGAACCTTAACAAGATGAAGAAGGATTTCGCGGGCTTCGAGCAGACCCAGAAGTCCATCGACTCCGACAAGGCCAAGATCGCTGACCTCAAGGCGTCCATCGGTCAGCTCTCCAACAAGGAAGTCCAGGCCAGGTTCGAAGAAATCACCGCCAAGTTGAACGCCTTGACCGAGAAGAACTCCTCGGTCGACGCCAAGAGAAAGTCCCTCTTCGACCAAAGAGGCGCCCTCTACAAACAGAGAGACGCACTCAGAGACGAGATCAGAGCCATCCGCGAAGATTTCGACGCCAAGTTCACCAAGTTCAAGGCCGACATGGACGCCGAAAAGAAGAGAAGAGAAGACGACGAAAAGGCATACAACTTGTCCATCAAGAAGAACGAGTTGTTGGACGAAATCAAGGAAATCGCCGAATTGGCCAAGCAGCCGGTCGGTGCCACTGAAATCGCCGAATTGAAGAACTTGTTGTCCCAATTGAGCGTCGAAGAATCCTCCAAGGAGTCATCCACTGAGGTCGATTTCGAATTGCCAGAAGGCGCTGAATTGATCCAAAAGACCGAGGCTGCTTTCTTCGCAGGTACCGCCAAGTCCAAGAAGGGTAAGAAGTACAAGCAAAAGAAGTCCAAGACCGCCGTCAACCCATCTTTGATTCCTGCCTTCGTCCAATTCGGTGCCCCAATCCCAACCACCGTTGAAGAATTGCCAAAGTCCATTGAAGCTTTGAAGGCTCAACTTGAGACTTTAGAATCTTCTCAAGAGGAAAAGACCAACGAGCAGATCACCAAGGCTCAAGCTAAGATTGACAAGATCGTTGACAGAATCTCTAAGTTAGAAGTTGAAATTGCTGAGGAATTAGCCAAGGAGCAATCCAAGGAAGAATCCAAGGAGGAATCCAAGGAAGAAGAAGCTTAGTAAATTTACCACTAATTTAAGCATTAACTTATACATACTGCACTCCACAATAATGAGTGCATGTGGTGTACTATTCCAATAAAAAACTTTATATAATATGTATAGATAAATTTTGATAATTTATTTAGTAGAGTTCACTTCATGTTGTTGAAGTAAATCTTTAGAGATGAATACTTCATCGCCAATTTCTTGCTCTCTTGGGATAGCAACGTTTCTATTTCTTTTACGAATAACGTTTTCAATGTATGCCTCACCAGCTTTGTAACTTGATCTCACTAATGGGCCAGATGCGCAGTAAAGGAACCCTAAATCTAATGCAACGTTTTTCCAGTATTCGAATTTTTCCGGTTTCACATATTCAACAACCTTCATATGTCTCTTGGTAGGTCTCATATACTGACCGAATGTCACAACATCCACATTGTTCTCTCTCAAATCTCTCATAGTTTGTAAGATTTCTTCATCTGATTCGCCAAAACCTAACATGATAGAAGTTTTAGTAATCAACTTGTCATTGTTAATCTTGGCATTTTTTAGTATTTCTAACGATTGTCTATAAGTGGCACGTCTGTCTCTAACGTGGGGTGTTAATCTTTCTACTGTTTCCATATTGTGAGCAAAGACATCCAATGGACCGGTTGCTAAAATTTTCAGATTGTCTAATTCACCTCTAAAATCACCACTCAAAACTTCAACTAACGTCTTAGGGGCCTTTTGTTTAATCTTCTCTACCGTCTCTCTCAAATGGTTAGCACCACCATCCTTCAAATCATCTCTGTCGACTGTTGTTAAGACGACATACCCGAGACCCCATCTGCTGATAGCCTCAGCTGTATTTTCTGGTTCCATGGCGTCTAAGGGACCTGGAGTTCTGCTTGTTTTCACACTACAGAATCTGCAGCCTCTGGTACAGGTGTCACCCATTAACATGATAGTGGCAGTTGCCTCTGACTTCTTCCCACCCCAACATTCACCAATATTTGGACATTTGGCCTCTTCACACACCGTTGCCAATTTCAAGTCCTTAACGTCCTTTTTGACTTGATGGTATGATTTACCCTTAGGAATCGGAACTTTCAACCACTTAGGTAGTCTAGCCTCTGGATCTTGACGGGCCAATTCTAGTGGATCAATAAATGCGTCCTTGGCCTTCCCTGTAACGAAATCTTCGAATGACGGACCATTATTTAGCGAATAACGAGTAGGACGACGACGAGGAGGTTTATTTTCGCCTGAACTGGAAGTAGCACTGGAGGTGGAAATGGCATTCAGAAATTTACCAGAAGTACCCAGTGCACGTATTTGGAATCTAGAGGGTATCATATAGTTATCAACGAGAAAGCAAATTCTAAAGAGCGGAGTGGAGACTTTCGGCTATTATAAGAGAATAAGTGCGTGAAAAAAAATTATTCGAATCGGAGGCCTGATCACGTGACCCTGACTTGGCTTTTATCCGATCAAGTCACAAAATTAGTGACTTCGTTGGATTTTCTGACTCCGGACAAAATGCTTTTAAATCTTAAAAATGCTGTTTGTTGTTTTACAGCAATGGAGGATTGAGTTATATATGATGTATATAGAGCGTAGCGCTTTTTCTAGTTTGTAGGTTTATTTTAAGTCCATTAGGACCTGTTTAATTCTTTTCCTTGGCCAATTCTTCAACGATGGCAGCTTCAATGGTAGACAAATCGGCCTGTTCGATGAGCTTGATCTTCTTTGGCATGGATGACAGCTGTCTCAATTCTTCTGGCAAGACGTCCTTTTCAAAGGAGTAACCGTCAAACCCGCCTAAGGCTTGGTTGACAACTTCACTGAACTTGGCTGGATGGGCAGTAGATAAGGAGATGTAGTGCACGTCAGTTTCTTCAGGGCTCATCTTCTTCAAACAGGTGGAAATACCAACAGCAGAGTGTGGGTCGAGGATATATTTGTTAGAAGTTTGTTCGTAGGTCAACTTGATGGTGGCAATGGTTTCTTCGTTGGTGACAGAAGCAGAGTCCATGATTTCTTTACAGGCCTTGATGGTTTCACTGGAAACGTTGAATTCACCCTTTGGTGACGAGAGATCGTTCATGAAGGTGGCCATGATTTCACCGGTCTTCAAATCGTCGTTCTGGCCGTCTGTCTTTCTGATCATGTACCAAAGGAATCTTTCGAAGTTAGAGGAGACAACAATGTCCATAGCTGGGGAATATGTGACCTTGACTTCTTCCTTATCGTATTTACCGGAGTTCAAGAATCTGTCGAGGATATCGTTTTCGTTGGTGGCAGTGATCAACTTGGCAATTGGCAAGCCCATCTGTTGAGCAAAGAACCCGGCGAGAATGTCACCAAAGTTACCGGAAGGCACGACATATTTGACGTTTAAGGCATCCTTACCGAGCTTGTTCTTCAATTGGAAGAAAGAGTGGAAGTAGTAGGTGATTTGAGCCAAGATTCTGGCCCAGTTGATGGAGTTAACAGCACCAATGTGGTATTTGTCGTTGAATTCCTTGTCATTGAAAACCTGCTTGACTAAGGATTGACAGTCGTCAAAGGTACCCTTGACAGAGAAAGTGTGGATGTTTTCATCGGTGACAGTGGTCATCTGTTCTTCTTGGATAGGTGACACTCTACCAGTTGGGTACATGATGAAAACGCTGACATCCTTCTTGTTTCTCAAACCGTAGATGGCAGCGGAACCGGTGTCACCAGAGGTGGCACCAACAACGGTGATGGTTTCTCTTTCTTCACCTTCGGCCTTGGAAGCGTTCTTTCTTTGCAAGAAGTATTCGAAAAGATTACCGACAAACTGTAAGGCAACATCCTTGAAGGCGTATGTTGGACCGTGGAACAACTCCAAAAGGTGTAAGTTGTCCTTAGAGTCAATCTTGACCAACGGTGTGACATCTTCCGATCTGAAGGTAGAGTAGGATTTGGAAACCAGGGTCTTCAAGTCTTCATCTGGAATTTCCTCTTGCTTGATGTACAATCTCATGATGTTGAAGGCCAACTCTTGGAATGACAACTTGGACCATGATTCTTGGAAGTCCGAAGGCAATTGTGGGATCTCGGATGGAATGAAAAGCCCACCATCCTTGGCCAAACCGGTCATGATAGCTTCTTCAAATGTAACAGCCTGTTCGGCGCTGCAACGGGTCGATCTGTACACTTGGGACATTGTGTTTAAAGCTTTATTTACAAGTTCAGTGACTCACTAAAAGGCATCTGACAAGTGTGAAAAATTTCAAGACGTATGCCAGAAGAAAAAAGTAAAGCTGAAAACCGGACCGGTTTGAGATGCTCAGCACGGTGTTATTACTGTGACAGATGTTGATTTTAAACTAACTATAAACATGATAAACTAGCAGCATCTTCTTCAAGCATTGACGGCGTGGTATCTTTTACCTCTAAAAGCGGCAATCTTCTGGTTGTATTGGAAAACTTCCTGCGGATTGAGGTCGTTCAGTTCCCATTTGGTGGACCCGAAGATGTTTTCGGTCTTTTGCATGAGGGTGTCCATTTCCTCGTCGTATTTCTCTAGCATTTCGAGGTTGGAGTCGATGTTCTGTTCGTGGTATCCGGTCATGAAAACGGCACATTTGGATTCCAATAACCCAGGAATAGTCTTTTCCCACATTTCCTTGGCATCAGGAGCATTGAATTGAGGGTGGAATGCGACGAATAAGTCTAAGTATGGATCGTAAGGGAAGAAGTCACCGGCCTCATGGAAAACGTTGAAGTCCTTCGTGTGGTAATAGAAGGCCAATGAATCATCCACACGCTTGACAATAGGCTCTTCCTGTTGCAAGTATTGTTTCTTTTCCTTATCAAAGTATGAGTTTGGACCGATGAAATGAAGTTCAAAGGAAACACCAGGGAACAAGTAGTTCAATTCCTTCCAAACGTGAGGAGGCAACAGCGATTCTGATCTAGCATTCAAAATGAAAAATCTGATCGGCTTGTCCTTGAAAGTCGAGAGTCTCAAATCCGGGTAGAGCGAGTATCTCAAAGCCGCTAGCGACTTCAACCCCTCGGTGGTGATCGGACCCTTTGGCTCAACAAAATATGGAGAGAATTGGTGCAAGATGGCAGCCAGGGTGACTGGGAAACTCAACATCTTGGTCACAACAGCTAATTGGAATTCAGTGTCCATGGAGTAAAACCCTCTGGTATAAAGATAAGTGTCCCAGGTGGCGAAGTTGACCAGATTGTCATGCTTCTGGACCTGCGGGAAGTCGAACTCCGGGAATGGTCTGCCGGATCTCAAATCGTGCTCGTATATGTTGACCTTCTTCAAGATATCGTACTTCTTAGTTTGGTGATACTCAGTGTCCTGTTCCCACGCTTCCTGCGAATGGTGGGTTGGGATCCCTGAAATTGGACAGGTGTAATTTATGTCGGATCCTGTCACGGGACACTTGGCCTTGGCCTTGATTGTGGCCGCTCTCATTCTCAAATCTGGAGCTGGAGACGATTCCCAAGGATGGAATCTGTTTTCGACGGTCGGCACGTCCGGGGAAGGTGGAGGGTCAAGACAAAACACAGATCTAACAAAGCTGCCCAAATGACGTGTCTGGTGGACAGGCCTCAACACAACAGGCTTGACAAGAGGACCAGCAAGCATCGTTATTGTTGGATCTTTATAGTGAAAAGTGGTTTAAACTTAAGATAATTTTTTTTCAAACACCGTTCCATTCCTCGCTGAAGAAAAAGAAAAATTACATAAGCATGCTCATCACTTTGGTTACGTTGATTGTATGCGAATAAGATGGGTTGGTCGTAATGAACTGAGGTTAAACAAAAGGTACCAGGCTAATAGTAAAGGAGTTGGACTTTGTTTGGTTTGCTTTCTTTTTTCCTTTTTGCTGAGCAATATTTTTGTTTGTTTACATACAGTTCACCAGGAAATGTATTAAATCTAAGATAAGTACGGGTTCCTGGGCTCGGACCATGTAAAAAATGGGGTGTTAGGAGGAGGAAAGCTGGCACATTACAATGAATGTAAAATTAGGCAGTGTGGCTAGTTTTTCCGAATCTGGTTTAGTAGTTGATTGTTGTTAATATCTGAGTTTCAATACCGGTCAAATGTTCATAAAATACTAATTTCCGAAAACAATAAAAACAAGACAATCCAATTGCACAAACAGATGCAGCACCGTCATTCTTATAACATTGTAAGGTTTGAGCCCCTTATCTTTGCATTGAGACCCATTTGTGATTAAAAACATCGAACAACCACTGAGGTCCAGTCGCAAATAGTTAAATTTGATGACAAGGCGGACAAGTACGATTGGTGACATCAAAAAATGTGCACCACACAAAGACACTTGTCTCGTTATAGTGCTGTCGCTACTCTGGAGTGAACGAGGCGGATGGGTGTGGTTTTTTCCCGTAGCAGCCCATGAGCATAGGGTGAGAATGAACTTTTTTGGAATAAGCCTTTAGTTACACGTCTCTCTCTGTGTTAAACATTTCCGTTAAATGCCGATAATAGAGCTGGAGCTTCGGCGCCCAGATGGGCTGCTTCTGGAGAACGCGCAGGTGTGCATGGAAACGGTGAGTACAGGCGAGCTGGAACGGCTGATCGACCAGCAGTGGGACAATGTGCTAGTGCATCGCTGGGCTATTTCTGAAGGTTCGGAAGACGATAACAGCGAAAGGGTGTTGGTGCGAATTGTGGGTGAGTATTTCTGCGAGGAGGACTTTTTCAAACCGTGCTTTGCAGACGAGTTTGCGCGCTGTCTTCGTCAGCTAGATCCCGAGGTTCAAATAGAAACGCTGATGCCAGATGACGATTGCAGCGAGGCATACATTATTTCTAATGAGGAAAAAGAGTACTGTGTGCTGGATACCAACGACGTGATAATGATGGAAGACTCATTGCTGGTCAACAGAAGAGGTGCCAAACTATTGCGCGACAAGTTTGGCCCGTTCGACCCTGTGAAGGCACAAAACGAAGATAGCATCAAGGATCCTATAAAATTTGCCAAGATGATCCAAAGGATATCGAACATCGATTGTAATGACAACGAAAGGGAGAAGCTAAGCTCGCTTGAACTGGATTTAAAGACTATGCTATTTGCAGAGCATCACCAGTTGATGCTAACATCGCTGATAAATGAATCGGAACGGCCTAACATACAGTATCAGCTAGAGTTTCTCCACCATCAGCAACAACAACAACTAGAGCAACAGCAGAGACCCGGTGCTAGAATCGCGCAACAAACAATGGCCGTTTTCCGAAGATGGCTGCGTCTTTTCAAAAACAGAGCATTTTGGAGCCTCTACATGGAGTCACTCACAAAGACGATGAAAGCGTTCATCGTGTTGGTGATTCTAGGCCATCCCTTTGGCATCGGACCTTTCTATACGGTATTGGCGTTTTTCAACCAACCCACAGTTGATTTGTGCAGGATGTTTGCCGAGGAGACAGGGGTGCCTTTCGGAGTGTTTCTTGCACGATTGTTTGCTGGTTGTTACGATCTAATCATGCAGTACTACCGTCTCAGCATTGTCTGGACAGTGGCAATGTTAAGAGGCCCGATACCAATTAACGTAGGTGAGGAGTACTGGGAGAGACTCGCAAATATAGCATGGCGTTCAGCGGCAGATGGTGTTCTTTTTCTACTGACGCTGTATCCCCCAGTAGCCACCGAGTTGCGCGACCAGCTTGAGCGTGAGACACATCAGCAGCCGCCGGTAGAACCAGAGCAGCAGTAGCAGGAAATCTAACCTGGAATCTGTAAAAATGCATGTGTGTGTGTATATATGTAACTATACCTATGTAACTATATCCATAGAACTTGGAAAGACTGCGAGGACAGGCTAACGGTGGACGGTCAGGGTTCGAGTGAGAGTAAGCGCGGAACACTATCCGCTCAGAACCATTCTGCAATCTGCAAAAGTTCCATGCATCATATCTCATGTGTATCTGTGTGTGTCTACAAATGTAGGACTATTGAATACTGTGAAAAGGGTTCAGGATACAGACCGGGATGTCTGGGAGCAATAACGGAGGTTCTAACGGCCCTAGAGCATTCCGATATTAGCAAAAGTTCAACACATTGTGTGATGCGACTTCTGTGTGTATAAGCGTCTGTGTATCGTTGTTTGTATATCTACTTGAAGCTATCAAAGACCGCTACAGTGGTACAAACGCTGTATAGACGGTTGGCCCCCGCTAGAGCTCTAGCGGCCTTCACAGATTTTGAAAGCCGCAAACCTTCAACACTGCTTGTTATCTAATGCACACTTCTGTTTACGCTTATGCATATATATCTACCTATCTACTACAGAGCCACTATACTCTATGAAAGCCATAGCCCTAGTGTCAGCGAGACCGTGGAAGCAGCAGAAGAGCTGATCGTTGGCGATGCTGAAATCCGCAAAATACATCCTCCTGTTTAGCGCATGTATGCTGCATGCATCCATACCGATGTATCATGTAGATAGAGCGAGCTCGCTTTAAAAAGGCTGTGACACTAGATCAAAAGCTGGCTGGCTCTAGCAGGAGCAACAGAAGGAGCTCTAACGGCCATGAGCTATGTTGAAATCTGTAAATGATCGCGCTATCTACTGTATAGGTGACTGTAATGTATCTAGATCTCTGTATATATACAGAGCTACAAAAAAACTGTAACGATGATTCCACGGCTGGCTGCGCAGCAACGCAGCCAGCGAGCCTTAGCCGCCCGCTAGAGGCCAAAATTACAGACAAAAACCGGCGGCCGAGTTTGGAAAGTCCGAAAAGTTGAATTTGTAATTTGAGTTCTGGAATCTAATGGAAATTAATAATTGAAATTGTGGTTTATAAGGCGCGAGAGAAAATCCTCATTTTCGCGTTTGCCACCGCCACTTGTTCATCCACACAAAACCCGCAATCGCCATGGCCGTCGTCCCATCCATCCAAAAGCCAGCTCCAGCCTTCAAGACCACCGCCGTCGTCGACGGTGTCTTCGAAGACGTCTCTCTTGAGCAATACAAGGGCAAGTGGGTCCTCTTGGGTTTCTTCCCAATGGCCTTCACCTTCGTGTGTCCTACCGAGATCATCGCCTTCTCCGAAAAGGCCGCTGCGTTCAAGGAAAAGAACTGTGAAGTCCTCTTTGCCTCCACCGACTCCGAGTACTCTCTTCTTGCCTGGACCAACGTCCCAAGAGCCGAAGGTGGTTTGGGCCCATTGAACATCCCATTATTGGCCGACAGATCCCACGAATTGTCCAAGGCCTACGGTGTTTTGTTGGAAGACGCCGGTATCACCTTGAGAGGTCTTTTCTTGATTGACCCAGAAGGAACCTTGAGACAAATCACCATCAACGACTTGCCAGTCGGTAGATCCGTCGACGAGTCCTTGAGATTGTTGGAAGCCTTCCAATTCACTGACAAGTACGGTGAAGTCTGCCCAGCCAACTGGACCCCAGGTGCCGACACTATTGTCCCAGAACCAGAAAACTCCAAGAAGTACTTCTCCAAGCACGGTTAAGCGGGTTTTGCGGACGCTATTACTTATTTATTTACTCTAAACTGAATCGACTTATTCTTGTTATTCCTTTATAGTTATTTTAAGCTTCATTGTATTGCTTAGCGTGGGGTCCACCACGTCCACGACCAGTTCGTTCGCTTTGAACGGCAGAACGTCTCTAATCAATGCGTTCGACGATTTATTGGGTCCAAACTTGAAATTGTAGAAATCCACCCCGTTTGTGCTCAATCCGGGGTTTTCCAACCCAAGCTTGTCTTTAATCTCCAGAGCCATCGATTCTATAGTATATGTCGGGCCATTGAGCTCTAACTCGCGCTGCAATGTACCACACACCGGACAATTCGCCTTTTTCTTGTATAAGTTATTAACAGCCACAACACCCATCTCTCCATTGTAAAACATCATATCATTCATCACAGGGTTCACATCGGTAATGAATTTCATCACCTCGTTACAACAGGCAGCAGAAATAATCGCATTGGTACTTGCAATCGCAGGAATGATGTTTTTGACAACACCCAACGTTTTAGATTTTGTTACACCTTCAATACCAAACTTTTCCGCTCTTTCCAGCGCTAAGCCGTACATTAAGTCAACATGGTCCATATTATCCGCGTCAAACTCAGTATCTGGGTGAACTTTAGGCCATTCTAGCTGATGAGCCCATTCTATGCAATGTTCAGGTAATCTTGGCGTAGAAGCTAATGTACAGAGTGGGTATGTGATTCTTTCAGGAACAATGTCCATGTAGCATTCAAAACAGGCAGTGAATGTCGGTATTATGACCTTCACAGAACCGTGGAACCCTTCGGTGCCTCCATCTATCATTGGAATAATTTTGGAATTTTCAGCTAAATTGACTAATGTCGAATTGATCCATCTTCTAGCCTCAATGGAATCTAATCCGCAGATAATTAAATCAAACTTTGTATAAAACTCATCATCGAAATCTTGTATCTTATTAAAGTATGGTGTTATATTGCAGCTCGCGACTTTAGATTTGACAACTTCTGCTGCTACGATTGCCTTGGACTTACCAACGTCATTCATCCTGAAAAGAAATTGACGATTGAGATTACTCAACTCTATTGTGTCCATATCTATTATGGATATTTTAGGGAACCCTGACATGGCTAGATCTTTCAACATTTCACATCCCAACCCCCCTGCTCCAATTATTAATAAATTACACTGTGATATGGTTTCCTTAATACTAGAGGGGTCATACTCTGAATCCGTGAATGGCCCTGCGACATTGTATATATCTGAATAGACTAAATCAAATTTCCGTTTCGTCATTTCTGTGACGTTGTCTGAAGACGTTGCTGTCGACATCGCCTGAAAATAATCAACGATAAAACAGAGAAGGATCTGAAATAAAAAATATACAAATAATCTGTGCCAACTTGAAAATCTGGTTGCGCATTTATCTTCATTATCTAATAATAGTCCTGTCTTTTTGTTTTTTGGAATACACAACACTACACATGCTAAACACCTTTATTATGCTCTTTATCATACCTCTACAGAGTTTGAAGTGAAGAAGCTAAGATTTTCAAATATATTCTTATTCCCACTGGCAATGGACGCCATCCTATCAGCTTCGCTATTGCCATGGATGCCACAATGGCCCTTGACGTATCCGATTCTCAAGTTTTTCATTCCATGTTGTTGGTAAACCTTGTTGATTCTTTGTTTCAATAGGCAGCAGTTGTTTGCAATCGAATAAAGTTGGTTCCTTTTGGTCTTTTTGGGTTCCCAATGTCTAGAGGATTTCTCCAACAATGTTATTGCATGCAACGAATCGGACAAGATGGTATAATGATTAACAATACCGTTCGATATCTCTTCTTGTATAATTTTCAAAGCACACTCGATTGCAATGCATTCGGCAAACGAAGTGTTTACCATATTGGGTAGAACACCCAGGAAATTTCTCTTGTCTTCGTCACCAAAATATCCTGCAAACCCAGAACACTTAGATGAGGTGTTAGTGGAAGCGTCGGTGTAAACATAGGTGGTGTTGTTACCACATAGGGAGTACAACAAATCAAACATGAACTTTCCTTCAAATTTGCTTATCTTTTTGTTGTTCAATGAAATTGCTGATGTAATTTGATGGAACTGTAGAGTGTTTGGTTTATCTAGATAATCCACTTCTAACCTAAAGTCCTTTTTGTAGACAGAAGCTTGATTCTGTATATAACTGTGTTGTTCTTGATTATCAATGAGTGCATCTAGCATATCCTTCATTTTAAAAATAAAACCGGATGATCCAAGATTTAGAAAAACAGGCAACGATTTAGGGATGGAGTCTAATATGGACGCATATTTGTTGGGTTGCTTATTTCCTGAATTTATTGCCACGTGATTGTTATCAAAGAATGAATGCGAATTTATCGTCTTATCAATACGAGGCAAGTCGAAAACCTTCCAGTACGAGGATGGCCGCTTGGAGGCGCAGGCACTGTTCAGCGAATTAAAACAACTGTGAGCAGCACAGTTATTGAAGGGGTTTGTTCGTATCATCGATTCTGACAGAGAATGGGCTTTCAATATATAAAACAAACACATGGTATTTATTAAGGCTAGTTATACACGAAAAGTGCTCAGCATTACCGCTACACCTTATTTATAAAGAGATGTCCCCTTTCCAGACATTTATATTATTCTCACTCTCTTCTTCATTCTGCCACCTTTGAAGTTGTACAGTGCTTTAAATTTGGGGGTACTTTCTTGTAGCAGCCTCCAGGCTTCTTGAATATGTTCCACCTGAATAGGTTTGCTTTGATTTGAAGGTTCAGTGAAAAGATATCTTCTTTGTCTGTCGGTGCCGTTCCACTGGTCGTCAGCCCTTTGCTTTATTCTCAAAGCTTCCTCTGTCAGTGAGCACACCATCTCGAACGTCAAAAACCCCAATATATCCACCACATCATCGTTGGGTTTAGAGTCTGTAACTTGGCCAATACCCGACCACTCTCTGAATCTTTTACCCTTTTTGAAGGTGAAACTGGCCTGTCTACACTCGGACCAGTGGACATACTCCTGCTGAGTCATCGATTTGGTCCTGTCATCATTTTGTTTCAAACGTTTGAATTGCGCATAAATGGCCTCTCGTTGTTCCTCGTCTTCCTTAGGGGGCAATAGCGGTTGTTCAGAGAACATGAACTGAAGTTCCCAAGGCAGATGTATGTTATTCTTTTTCTGCTGCGACGCCATCTGGGTGTCGTCATCAACACCGCCTAAGTCGCCGCCGCCACCGGGGCCACCTGTAGGAGCATTGCCTGCTTGACCAGCACCCGCTTGGTCCCCATCCTGGTCCTTAGCGTTCTTACGCACATCCTTCCAGGAAAGATACGTTCTCAATCTATTAACCTTGGCCCTATCGTGTCTAATGATAAATATGAGATCTTCGGGTAAAATAGACCGTTGGCCTCGCGAACTGGCTATTTTCTGCGCAGACATCACCAAGGTCAACACTTGGTCCTTAACAATGTCCTCAATCAAATCGGTCGTTTTCTCAGGCGGATCATTGGTTTCTCCAGACACAAACATCATTTGCTGGATTTCCTGCCTGTATTTGTATTGAGAAGTAGGGATGTTTTGGTCGACATTGGCCGTAGATACAACCGAAGAAACCTGCAGAGGTTCTGTGGAATCGCCAGCTTCGCCCGAATCGGTGTTCAGCCTCCTTTTGGGTGCCTTAGCCTGTCGTTGCATTGGTTTAAAGATAATCAAATATCGCTAAGTTCAAGACTGAAAAATTCAACATTTTTCAGCTACCTATATAAGACTATCGTTCTGTGCTTGCTTGAATCACAGCATAGAATAAACAGCATGAAGTTCTCATGGGTCTGTTCTAACCCTTTGGTGCTAAACAAGTCGAAATTCAAGTCTTTTGTGATCCCAATGAGTGCCTCTGAGGAAATACCCAACTTGCTATCTTCGCTTATATCGTTAGATAAAAATCTCAGTAAGGCGTCGCATCCTCATATGTATGCATGGAGAACGTGCGATTCCGAGGAGTTACATCCACGTGGCTCACGCATAGCACAGGGATCTCACGACAACGGCGAGTCAGGGGCAGGAATAAGACTGCAAGGGCTTATAGACCGCACAGGATTGGTAAATGTTCTAATCGTGGTCAGCAGATGGTATGGCGGTAAACCTCTAGGGCCGGCGCGGTTTCGATGTATAACTGATGTCGCGATGGAGGCCATACGGAAATCAGGGTTTGATTCCGTGACGAAGAAAGGTAGCAACAGCCACAACAGATTTATAGATATGCGCTATCTCAATGAGAAGAAGAGGAAAGATGGTTATTAAATAAATATAAGATACAAAGAAAGTTAGCTTAGCTTATTTCAAAACCTTACCGTCGACGATGTCCTTCTTTTCACCGTTGATGACGACAGGTTCGTCCCAAGCCCACATGTTGTTGACAAAGTCCTTGGTTTCTTGGGTGGTTGGGTCAAGCTTTTCGTAGGAGTAGGATTCCCAATCTGGGGCAACTTCGAAGGCAGGCTTGAAGTCTTGGCCTCTGACAAGCATGGCACCGATGATACCGTTGTTGTTGTTTTCACCGTACACAACACAACAACCGAACATGTACTTGGTGGAACCAGTCAATCTGTTGAAGAAACCACCAACCAAGTTGTTAGACATGAAACATTGGGTCAATTCGTCGTTGTACTTGTATTCGACCTTCCAGAGGGACCATTCGTCGGCGTTGAAGAACTTGTCCCAGAAGTATGGCAAAGCTTCCTTTCTGGTGTCCAAGTTGGAGTAGGCTCTCTTCAATTCGTCCAAGGCGATAGATGGCTTACCGAGGGCTTCAAGAGGGTGCTTTGGCTTTGGAGCTGGAGCAGCTTCGGCATCAGCAGCTGGAGCAGCTGGCTTGGCTTCCTTCTTGGCTGGAGCAGGAGCTTGTTCCTTCTTGGCTGGCTTTTCCTTCTTTGGTGGTTGGACAGCAGCATCGACGAACTTGACGTTGTCGAAGAAGTAGGCCAAGTATTCAGTCTTGTAGATGGTGTTGATCCATCTCATGAAGATTGGGTGGGCTTCTCTCCACTTGGCGTCGAAGGTCAAAGTGAATAATCTGTAGAAACAGGAAGCAACGAACAGATCGGCCAAGGTCAATCTTTCACCAACCAAGTAGGTGTATTCAGCCAATCTCTTTTCCAAGTAGGCAACGTGGCCGTCAACGTTCTTGATGGCTTGGTCAACGACCTTCTTGTTGTATGGGACTCTGCCCATCAAACCCTTGATGATGTCAGTGATATCAGCCATCATACCGGTGGTGGCGTAGGATTGGAGGTACAAGACTTGGGCCTTGGACTCGATGTCAGTACCGAACAATGGGGATTGCTCGTCGTGCAAGGAGGTCACTGCAGAGAGGTGTTAGTAGCTGTTTCGCAACGGGTGCATTTGTCATGAGCACTCATGAGCACATGAGCACTTTTGCTTAGGACCGTTCTCCTAGGAACATCATATTTCAGGTAAACGAATTCTCGACATGGTGTTTAAGACAGGGATAACTGTTTAAAAAAAATGTTTTCATCATGTAATGCATGTTCCGAGAGGACCGGTCCGAGTAGTAACATACAGTAGTAGTTGACAGCAATGGCTTCGCTGATCTTGAAGCCGTGTTGGCCCTTGAAAGCTGGAACCAAACCGCTTGGGAAATCAGCGAGATGGTTACCGTTCTTGGATTCGACGTTTTCGACGTCCAAACCAAAGACCTTGGCAAGACCGACTGGCAAGATAGCTCTGGTTGGACCAATACCGTAAAGAGTACCAATAGACATTTTGTTAAAGAAGAAAGAGAACAGTAGAATTGATGAAAAACCGGAAAATTTTTTCCCTTTTGAAGAGTGAAAAAAAAAGTGTGGCATCGTGCGTGGCGCTTACGTAAGCGGTCACGTGACTCGTTTTTTCCATCTGCTAGTGGTTTAGCAATGGAAAATTACCCTTTTGAAGCCCTGTTAGGAGGGTTGCGTCGTATCAGAAGGAAACTAATGTCGCAACTAGCCCAGCAGCTCAGAAAGGAGATTGCGCTGCTTGCGAAACATGCAAACGGACACAGCAACTTGTACAAGGCTGCGAGCGAAATCACTGCGCAAATGGCCGATCTGTCTGCACAGCATCGCACGGAGCTCCTCAACATGATCGCCAGAGAGCTCACGAGGCACGACTACGGTGTCGCTCAGCTTGCGTTGCGCAATTTCAACGGCGATCTGTCTAAACTGGAGGAAGTGGCCGCGTTGGAGCTCTTGAAACACAACCCCGGCAGAGTCCAGTCTTCGTATTCCATGTACAACGATTTTAAAAAGACGCTGGTCAGCAACCATCTGGCGGTGCAGGCGTTGGAAAAGCTGGTTCTCGGTGACAAGGCCGAGTTGATGGACTGCGACGAGGGGTCCGAGTGGACTATTGACCTGGACAAGCTTGTTAAAATCGTCGATGTCTATTCTGAGATCAGTGCTAAGCATCTGGTTCCAATGAAGATCCATCTCGACATCGTGCGCGCTATCTCCAAACTCGACGTCAGTCCCTTGATCTACCACATGAAGATTCCTGCGGATGTCCTCAACGCTGCAGTTCTCGAAACAGACTTCCTCAAAGCCCAGGACTACGTTTACGTCTACGAGTCCTGCATCGACCAGGGTCAATCTTTGTCTGGTTATGCCATCGATAAAATCTTCATGCCCATCTCCGGACTTCTGCTCTATCCACCTCAACCCAGCGAGAACCTGACCACCTTGAAGGCCAAAGTCAGCCTGCAAGTTCCTGAACTGACCCCATTGAAGGAACTTGTCGAAGAGCTCAGAGGCCAGATAGAGGAATTGGAACTAGACGACAACTCCAAAACCCAGTTGAACCTCTTGAGATCCGCTGCGTTCCACAGCCAAGACATCACCAAGGCTATCTACTATTTCCAGCGCTACCAGACTCGCATTCCTGACGGCACCCTGGACCAGCTGTCCCTCAAGTGCATCATGTCCTTGGGTTGCGTTATCGAGTGCATCAATAGCGGTTCCGGCACCATGTTAACCTTGGCGGAGACTTTGGTCCCCCAAACACCTTCTCCGGCTGCCGAGAACATGGCTGCCCTCATTCTGTACCACGGCTGGGTCGGTGATGATGAGCGTGCCTTGCACATATACAATAATGCTTTGGATATCTATCTCAAACCTAAAGAGGGCCAGGAAAGAGAACGCGGGATGTTAATTGCTGCCTTAGTCACAACCTGTTTGATGCAGAAGGATGTGGGTATGGCCCAGTTCATCAAACAGAAATCTCTAGAGAATCAGTTGATCAACGATGAATATGAAGCAAGAATCACCCAGATCATGAAGGACTACGGAGATTTGATTGAAGAAGCTGGCCAGAATGACGGCTTGTTCGAGCAAAAAATGAAACAGATAATTATCTTGCAAATTGTCAACTTGGCTCCATAAATCCTCGTTCGAGCATGTATATAAAGTTCTCTATAGATAGTTTTAAGTAAAAACAGGATGATTCTCACCAATGAGCACTTTTCCCGGATCTCTAATTTTTTCACTAGGCTAACTCAGCGATGTGTATGAATCACCTTACTTTTGTTGAATTTTCGAAAACCCCAGGATGCTCTCTCTGTGTGGTAAGAGATCTTTTTCTTTTACTAGAAAAAGTCTAGTTGAGTTGCCAAATAAACAACTTACGATAGATAAGTTTGACTTCAAGCATTTCACTCACACTATCAAAAATATCGACAATTCAATCGATAATCATCTGGGTCAAACAATCACTTTGAACGGTTGGATTGATGGTTTTCCAAAGAAGATGTCCAAGTCCATTGTTTTCTCCAACTTCAGAGACTTTAATGGAGACCAAGTTCAGATAATAACTAAATCAGAAGACCTATCAAGTGTTTTCAGATCTCTGAAACCTGAAGACAATTTATCCATCACAGGCCAAGTTAGTCAAAAGAAAACTAAAGACGGGTCTTTGAAATGGGAGCTAGATTTACACAACTATCAAATCTTGAACAAATCCACGGAAACAACCTCACAACTAGCCAATACGGAAAATTTCCCTCCAGAATATCGTTATTTACAGCTACGTACGAACTATTACCAAAATGCATTGAAAATGAGAGCTAAGGCAGCAAAGGTCGCACGTAAAGTCCTAGACAGCAAAGATTTCACTGAAATTGAAACTCCGTTGTTGTTCAAATCTACGCCCGAAGGTGCCAAGGAATTTTTAGTCCCGACTAGAAGCAAGGGCCAATTTTACGCCTTACCGCAATCTCCTCAACAATACAAACAGATGCTAATGGCTTCGGGCTTTAAAGGGTATTACCAATTGGCCAAATGTTTCAGAGATGAAGACTTGAGAGCCGATAGACAACCGGAATTTACCCAAATCGATATGGAAATGTCATTTGCCAAGGCAGAAGATGTGCAGAAAGTTGTTCAAGATGTTGTTTCAAATATCTGGAAGGAAGTCAGAGGATTACCTTTGTATAAAGTTGATTGGACAACCGGCAAGTTGGTTGCGCTGAAAGAAGGTGAAGCTTTCCCTAGACTGGACTACGAAACTGCCTTAAGTAAATTTGGTATTGACAAGCCTGATTTGAGATCAAACTTGACATTTGTTGAACTGACCGATTGTTTCAAAACTCCAATGAAACCGGGATTCGACGTCTTAGAAGCTTGTGTTTTGAAGGGGGCTTTAGTGAAACCAGACGGATCCGTTGGCTCTAAATTTGACAAATCTTTAGTCGACCCTAACGAATACAAAGGTAGAAGACCTTATGTTGTAAAAATCAATACCCAAGAACAATTGAAGAAGTGGACTTCTGCTTTACCTTTGGAATTGAAGACCGACATCGAATCAATCAACGCAAAATTGGGACTTCAAGTGGGTGACGTTTTGGCCATCGGCGACAGATCCAAGATGACCTACGAAAACCCAACTCCATTAGGAAGACTCAGACAAATCACCATGCAAGCATACCCTGATAAATGGAGACGTCCAGTCGACGGCCATGATGATGTCAAGCCTGAGGATATCTTTGTTGCATCGTGGTTAATCGACTTCCCACTATTCTCACCTGTTGAATTAGATCCTCAGGATGGTTACCCAATGTACGACTTCACCAAGCATGAAGCCACCCACCATCCATTCACTATGTGCCAACTACAAGACTACGATAACCTGGCCACTAAGCCACTGGAGGTCAAGGGTGATCATTACGATCTTGTCATCAATGGTACAGAAGTTGGTGGCGGGTCCCGTAGAGTCCACGATGCTCAGCTACAAGCGTACATTTTCAAGGAGATCTTGGGAATCAACCACTACCAAGAGTTGTTTGGCCACTTGTTGAGTGTCTTGGGCAATGGTTGTCCTCCACATGCTGGTTTGGCCATTGGGTTTGACCGTATGTGTTCCATGCTGCTCGGGTCTTCCAACATCCGTGATGTGCTAGCGTTCCCTAAGAACCAGGCTGGTGTAGACCCTGTTGTGCAGTCGCCCAGCGCAGTGCCGCAAAAGACCTTGGACATTTACTCCATCAAAGTCCAAGAGTAAGAGATTATGCTGAGCACATGAGCACTGGTTACGAGCCCGCGCGGGTGGCGTTCGACCCCCGGCAATTGAAAAAAATAAATTAATGGAGGAGAGAGGGACAAGCTCGTGTTGCCACTAGGTCCCTGTCGCACTCCCCGTGTATATAGTCACTGTAGCCGTCGCGCGCAGCCGAAGAAAAGAGCCCCACCGCCACGCCGAAGCACACGCTGCCTACACACGTGTCATAAACGCCCTTTTTCCCGCCCGCAAAGCCCTACAGACCCTTCTGAACGCGTTTTCTACCGTCAGGAGTCGGAAAAGCGACGAAAAAACATTTACCGCGTGTATTAACACATCACAGGAACCGCACCACAGTTTCTCCGGGACGTTTACTCACCGTTAACACCCCTTTTATTTGACATTACTGCTTTCGCATTTTTGCCAACACACCAAAACTGGGAAAAAACAACAAGCGCGTCACGTGACTTAAAAAAAGGAAAACATAAACAACTAAGCTCAGCAAAATAGACCCAAAGTATGTCAGCCAGGTTTAGACAAAGAAAGATTTCTGTGAAGCAGAAGTTGCAGGTGCTGAAACAGCGAGATATCCCTGATTTAGACACCGAGGACCAACAGCGAGAGTTACAGCATATCGAAACCGGTGTCGAGAAGGGTGAGGAAGATGAACACCATTTGCAGCAAGTCATCCACGCATCTGAAGCTAAGTTTAAAGGTAGGAAAGTTGAAAATGTTTACATTCCAACACCCGATGCATCTAAATTATGGCCAGAGGCTTCAAAATTCTACACGCAAAGGTTTGAACAACCCAAAACTTACATCAAGTTTTCAGCAACAGTTGAAGATACAAGTGGTATAAGTTATAACATGGACGAAGAGGACGATGAATTCTTGCAAGACTTCAATTCGAAGCAAAAAAGTCCAGACTCCAAACTGACTGAAGATGATTTTGAATATCTCATGGACAAATATGAGAAGACATGTAATGAAAAACAGCCATTTATAACAATGGATCCATCACAGATTTTAAGTTTCAAAGAAATGAAAACTTATATTTTGAATCCATTACCCACAGATGAAGACGTCATTAGAGAATCTTTAGCCAAGGCGCTTAAGGTAGATGAGTTTCATACGTTGCTAGAACAACCAGGCCACACAACAAAGCCATTGAAGATTTTAATCGATAAAGTCGGCGAAAAGATTTACACTTATTGGAAAAATAGAAGAACAGAAAGAGGAGGTAAGCCGGTCTTCCCAATTTTGAAATTCGAAGACAAAAATCAAAAGGATGATAATAATCCTTATACCACATTCAGAAGAAGAGAAATAAGACAAACCAGAAAGACCAGAAGAACTGATGTTCAATCTATTGAAAAATTGAAAATCTTCTTTGGCTCTATCAAAGGTATGAACAACGTGGTGATGGGTATCGTTGAAAAGGAAGTCGCTAAACAAGCCATCATCAAACAAAGATTAGAATTATTCGAAAAACGTAATAAGTTGAGAATCCAAAAGAGAACGCAGCCTGATCCTACTATCACAGATGATGCATTTGCTTTACCTAAGAAGCTAACTTTACCTCCGTTTGAAGATGTTATTGCCAGCTACAAAAAGAAGCAAGAATTGAAACTTGAGGAAGCAAATGCAAGCTCAAGAAATAAAGATTCAAATCACCCTAATAATAGCAATAAAAAGCAAGCAAATCAAAAATCATCGAATAAAAATAATTCTTCAAACGGTGCTATTAATAATAATGGAAGTGCACAACAAAATAACCAAAATAACCAGAATAATATCCAACAGCAGCAACAACAACAAAAGCAACAACAACAGGCAATTCAGCCATATGTTAAATTACCTCCAGCTAAAGTTCCTGATTTGGATATGATGACAGTTAATGGTATTTTGTTAGAAAAACATGAAAATATTAGGAGAGCTGTCACTGAAAAGTTGAAAAAGAGAAGAGATGGAGACAAGGGTTGGATTAATTTTACTGACGATCCGTACAACCCATACTTTGATATGTCAATGAATGAAGATTATCCAATCCAGCAGTTCAAACATTTCCCTGGTTCCGCAATCATTTCATCTTTATTTGAAGTTGAAAATTCAAGGTATATCAATTTCAGTGACAATTTCAACCTACATAAGTTCTATAGTCCAACTGATAACGACATTGTCAGAATCAATGCAGCCAGCGGTGAACTGATGAAAAACGAAAGGAAAACTGCATTACCTGAATATTTCGATGTTTCCGGTGAACCGTTAAATATCAATGAATATGGTATTGAAGCAGAGGAAATTGTCAATAAGTTTAACGAAAAGAACAAGCTAAATGTCAGTGAAGTCAAGATGAAGATGAGAAAGAGGAAGGGAAGATTCGGTACCTGGATTGATAGAAAAAGAGTTACCGACGACGAGTTGTTTGAAGAATTTTTGAATGATGATGATGAAGAGGAAGCCGAGCTGGATACTAAAATGGATGAAGATTCTACCCCTTCGCGCAAACGCAAAAGGAGAAACATCTATGATTGTCCAAGCGATGCTAAGAAGAGACTAAAATCCCAATTCATGTATGATAGAGATTTGCCATTGATGTCAACTATAGACCCATCTACATTGAACAGAATCGGCAAACAGGCGCAGGTGATCAGGTTCGGGTCCATGCTTTCTAAAAAGGCGTACGACAACATGACCAACATGCGTGCCAAGCATGCCAGCCAAGTTCAACAGCAGATCAAACATCAGCAGCAGCTCCATCAACAGCAGCAGCAACAACAACAGCAGTTACAGAAGAAAGCCGTTTCTTCGACACCACAGCCTGATGTGAAGAAGGAGGTTGTTGAGAAGGCGCCTTCTGTACAGAGTGTTTGAGTATATACTATATAAGTTTTTGTACAATAGAAAATAAATTTTGAGTAGGAAAATATCATGTCTTGGAAGTCCCTTAAAGAAACTTCAAGTTAATAATGGAGTGTACGATCTGCCTGGATCCGCTGGGCCAAAGAACACAGGCAAAGTCGCTACCCTGTTTGCACCATTACCATTTTGAGTGTCTAAATACCTGGATCAAGACCTCTTCTCAATGTCCTACTTGTAGGACTTGGTTAGAGAGTATGGAATTAGATAACGGGGTGATTTACCCCATTAATCGGAAGGAACGAACAGAAAACTTGGATTTCGAAAGACCCCAAGAGATAGTTCCCGAAAGTGTGGAGCAGGCTGAAGAAGAGGATGCCGGATGCGTTACCTGTCTGAATAACACTGGCCAACTATTCTATTGTTGCGAATCATGCAATAAGAAATTCCATGGAAACTGCTATGATGGCGAATATTGTCCGAATTGTGGGTTTAATAAGTTTTATGCAGTTAACAATGTTCAGAGATCAAGCACTAATAGGGGTTCCAGCGGTGATAAGGCTAGAGGATTTGACTCTAGTGAAAATCGAATGTACTCGAGAATAGTCGATCAAATTAAATCCAGGCAAGCTGAAGAAAAAGTGGAGAAAGACGAAGTATCAGATGCTTGGGGTATGATGGATATGGCCTTAGGTTCTAGAAAAGATTCTGAGGAAGTTGAGGAGCCACCTGTGGGGCAGGAGGAGGAGAAAAAGTTGAACAATGAGCCAAAATTTAGATTCGGGAGAACTGCAGAAAAAGCTAACGAACTCAAGAGACCCAGGTCAACTACTCATATGCTTACAATGGATGCCCTGAATAAGCATGACCCGAAGTTGAAAAAAAGGAAAATACACGAAAAAGACAGTTTAAACTATATCCAAAAGTTAATAATTTACAGATTGATCATAAAACCAAGGATATTGTCGCTGAATATCTCTCAAACAGCATACACAAGAGTTTGCAAAAACATCTCAAGGAAGTTTTATGACTTAATATTGAATAACAAATATGCAATGAATTCACTGAATGCTTTAGTCGAATTTTCTGAGAGGGAAGGCATTACTTTAAAGGATAAAAGATCGATTGATAAGTTGTTTAAAGAATTTGGATCGAGTACAATTGTCTTGAATTTCACCAATGGTGGCTATTTAACGAATGAATTAGGACCTAATTGGATTAGTGATATGATAGAAAATGAGTTTAAAATTGTTCCTTAATATAAGATATACCCCCGCTCGCTGCTCTTTAATTTCTTTTACACCTTTACTTCTCGATATATGCATATTTCATTAATATTACCTGTTTCCTGCAAATTTATATAAACTTTATTATACATTAATTACCATTTCTTTATATGTCTTCATAAATCAAATGTCTCATTATTCATAAAAAAACACCTTATACTAAAACGTTGACAAGGAAGAATAAACCTCTGTTATACCATTCGCAAAAAAGCACTGTCTCGAATCCGAATGTAAATTTGTCTCTTTGTCAATTAAATGCAAATCTGTAACCATCGCAACAAGTCTCGAATCAAATTTACCTAAGTATGACACTGTGTAAATGATATAAAATGGACAATCATCGGGGTTGTCATAATATTGATCAGGACTTTCTCTCACACCACCAGAAATGACATCACCATCATCCAAACTTTCCCACTGTTTTGAAAATTTTGTATCACGAACAAATGCATAATCAATTATGTTCCATGATTTATTGGATAAATTCAAAACAAATGAGGTATAACAATTAACTGGGATCACACTAGATGGATCATCATTGAAAGATAAACCAACTCGGCGTTGAAATTCCTTTGTGTTCTTACAGTCACTATCACTCAAATTATGTTTGTACCTAATTGAACTTAGGAATTTACTAACGGTTTGCCAGATTTCATCACTTATTTGATTCGATGGAATGTTGGAATCAAATACTTTGGGTTCAAACTCTTTCTCTCTGTAATGTTTTTCTTGAATACCACCATAGATGGCTAAATGTTCAATACTGGCATCCATTAAATGGCCACAAATATTCAAAACCACAATTGCTCCTTTGTAGAAAGTTTCATATGGGTACCACTTTTCAGATTGAAAATCAAATATCCAAAAATCACCCAAGATTCTTTTATTGTAAAATGTGAACTCCTCATTTGTTTCTTCGTTAATGACTTTAGTATCCATAATTGATGATCCACCATGAGCAAGTAAAATTTTATTACTCAAAGCGGATATTTGTGAAGTATGAATGCCCACATCTTCTGAATAAGGCGAAGACGATGATATGTTTCTATCATTCTCATAATTTAATGATAATGGACTAGTTCTACTAAATTCATTCAGTGATGGTTTCCCATTTGGACTTGAAACTCTATTGATGGACAACTGTTGAGTATGCGAATTTTTGGGTTTGGCTTGTGATTTGAAAGAAACAGGTGAACCTGTCGAGAAATATTTGCCGATATCATTATTATTACCATTGTTGTTGAGTGGTGATGTTGGTGTAGATTTCGGTACTGGTGACGCTATACTTGAAATAGGGGAGCTTGTTTTTGCTGCAAGGTAAGAATTAGTGATTTGAGTTGGATGTTCTGATGAATCCTTAGCTATTATATCAAGCAAGTGTTTGCCTAAATTATCCTTTTCAATCATCGAGAATGCAAAAAAGCCTCTTGGTAAAGGCCACTGAGTACCATCCGATTCTACGTGTTCAAACACTCCTTCAAATAGCTCTGTGTTTTTTTTCGGATATCTTTCGCCCCTTTGATTTATGCAGAAGGAATTGTTAGACATCTCGAAGGCACCAATTGGACAGCAAACAATTTCATCTGAAACACCGTTTTCATCAATAAAGATTTCACATTTCCAAAGATCATTTAGAGAAAAGAAAAAATTAGGTTTATCTTTATGCGAAGTATAACCACCACAAACAAATAAGATAGCGGGTTTTGAAAAATGAGAATTGTTGCGCCTTGACCTTAAATACCTTCCACTGGTGCTGGATGTATGATTAGTATTAACATTAGTATTGGAGTTAGTGTTGGTGGTGTTCAGGTTCTTATTCGACGTGTCCTGTGGTAAATATGGTTCAGTGCCAGTTGAATGAGACGTAACACCCTCAAGAGGAGTGGAAGGATGCTTAGCTGGAGTTTGATTATACGATCCTGAATTATCATTCTCGGAGGGCCAATTCGACAGGCCTGTCGGGCTTGTTGGATCCAAGTCGGATAAAACCAGGCCTCCTCTAAGGTTTGATTTGTCGTTTGTCTCTTCTACGGTGACGGCCACCATTTCGTGACCAAATCTAGGAATTGAATTTGGGAAAAGAGATGAGAAGGTTGGATGGGAACACAGTTTGATTTCTTTGTACTTGAGCGCTAAGCAATCAAACACCCAGAACTGGTCACTGCATATCATCTTCTTTTCGATGATGCAGTGCTCTGCATCAGGATAAGTGATTTCTTCGACCAAGTCGAAACCGCCATAAAGAATGAAGAATCTCTCAGAGATCTTCACAGCGGAGGCGCAACACAGCGGGATGGGAACTTTCAGACCGGACAGCCCACTGGATTGGGCGGACGAGCCCGTGGACAACGATTCTTCTGCAGTAGCCGCATCTGCGGCTGTGCTCGCGTCCTCGTCCTGTTTTTTCAATTCGACCAACGTTTGAATGGAGTTGCACCCGGGGTCGTACCTGCAATGGAAGCGAAACGCCTCGTGGGCGATACTGGCTAGCTTGTCCTTTTCCAGCGGGAAGGGCAGGTCGCAGTCGAATTTGAGCGCAATATTTTGCGGCTTGATGGAGAAGTCCTTGGTGATGCGTCTCATCTTGCTGAGATACTCCTCGGTGCCAAGACCGCGCAACCCGCCAAAGACGTGCAACCCGTCCGGCATCTGCACGCTCGTGTGGTACGAGAGGCCCGTGAGCGGCGAGTCGTACATCAACGTGGGCACGTTTAAAAACGCCCCGAACACCGACTGGAAGCTGAGACTGTCCGCACCGTCGTCCTTGCACGGAGCGTGAATCTTCACGTTCGGTCTCCACACCTGGTGGCGCGACCGATACGCGCTGCCGTCCAACGCCAACTTCGCAAAGTACTGCTCATACTTGCTATCCTCGCTGCTGCCCGACGGCTCCGGGCCTTCTCCGTCCACGCGCGAGAACAGCGGCATTGCTGTCACCGGCTTGAGGAAGCCCGGCATCGGCTGTGCAAAATACGCCGAGACATCCTCAGAAGCAGGCATTGCTAAAGCTTGAGCACTGATAAACTAATGAGGGGTAACAGAGAACCACTTGTGAACATCCCTATAACGTTTTTCCTTCGACAATGCTCAGCAGGGCTCAGCTCGGGGAATTACGTTATACCCCGGAAAAACTCCAGCAGCAACAATGACAAAATGACAAAACGGCCCCGTTTCGGGGTGCGTTTTGGGCCCGAATATGCGCCGGGCTAGTGGATCATGTATATAGGGGGTACATGGTGCTATGCTCTCTGAGGGAGCTCGCGCCGGCGCCGCGGAAGTGGAGATAGAAGCTCTAGGTCTTGGTGCTTTAAAAGGGGTGACGCCGAGGACGGCCTCTTTGGGCCCCGAGCAAGCGCATGAGTTAGTTGATCGTATTATATAAGGGGTAGGTAGTGATGGGCTCTCAGACGGAGCTCTCGCCGGCGCCGTAAAAGTGGAGATAGGCGCTCAAGGTCTTGGTACCTTCGATGTAGTTGCTGACGTTGACCTTCTCGTTGATACTGTGGGCACCGTCGTCACCTCTGCCCATAGGCAACAAGATGACGTTGGTCTTCAACTGCTCCTCGAAAGTCAAGGTGATAGGGATGGACCCACCCTCTCTGGTGTAGTCAGGGTCCACGCCCCACACAAGCTTGGTGGCCTTGGCAGCAGCAGTGAAGGCCTCGTTGAACGGGTCGGACACCCAGTAGGCGCCGTCATGGATCAACTCGGTCTTGAACTTGTTAGGCGAGCCGAGCTTGGCGAACACAGCGTTACAGTGGTCGATGACAAGCTGGTCCAACTTGTGGGAGTCGATGTTTGGGACCGTTCTGATAGAGAACTTACCCAAGACCTTGGCAGGGATCACGGTCTTGGCACCACCGCCGTAGAAGGCACCCTCAATACCGTGCAGCGAGAGAGATGGGTATCTCCATCTGTGCATGAGGATGTCCTGCTTGGCCTGGTGGATCGCAGTGTCAGACCCGGCCGCGGCGTTCAATTGCTCGACGTCGAAATCGATCTTGTCGTAGATGGCGCTCTCGGTCTCGGTGACAGGCGCCACCATGGCGTCAACACCCTCGATCAAGATCTTACCCTTGGCGTCAACCAGCGAGGACATGACGTTGACCAAGTCGGTCATTGGTTCGTGGATGATACCACCGAAAATCCCAGAGTGCAAGTCGGCACCTGGACCCTCAATGATGATTTGGTAGTAGTTGCAGCCTCTCAACCCATAGGTCAAGACCGGCTTTTGGGTACCCAACCAGTAATTGTCGGAGATACACACGGTATCGACACCCTTGAAATACTCAGAGGCCTCTCTCTCGATCAGGCCTTCCAAACCAATGGACCCGGACTCCTCCATACCCTCGAAACAGCACACCAGGTTGACAGGCAATTCAAGCCCCAATTCGCGGTGCGCCTCGATACCGTTCAACCAACCCATGATTGGGCCCTTGTCGTCGGTGGAGCCTCTCCCGATCAACAAGTCGTCCTTCTCGGTTAACACAAACGGATCGGTGGCCCACCCGTCCTCCTTCAAGGCAGGCTGGACGTCGTAATGGCCGTAGACCAACACAGTCTTCTTAGCAGGGTCCTGGCCGAATCTGGCCAAGATAACAGGTGGCAATTCCAACTCTGGGTTCTCAACTGGAGGAGGCTGGATGCCTAGCGGCTTGACGGTAATGTCGTCTGCACCGAGCTGCTTCAGCTCGTCCTGCAAGAAGCGCGACATGGCAACAACCTGGGGTCTGAGAGACTCGTCACCGGAAACAGAAGGAATGGCCACGGCACGGCGCAAACGCGAGATGAAAGCAGGCTTGAGCTCGTCGATCTTGGCAAAAAGGGGTTGCAATGAAGCAGACGTGGTGGCAGCAGTACTCATTTTGCGAATCAGTGTAGAATTAAATCGACTAATCATCATCAACTGTGGGTTTTTTGACATTTGGTTTCCCTCTTATTGGGGAAAAAGTTTTATCTGTGCCACACCGCCGTACCGATAAGCGGTCGCAAAATGGGAGAATCGGGGCATATCGCGGCGGGGCGGCGGACACAGACTATGAAAACAAGTTCATCGCATGCAGATGAGCAAGGCCGTCAGAACGGCCTTTTCAGACAGACTCCAGCATGCCACATGGATGAGATAATCACACAAACGTGTTTCGGTCAAGTCAAAAGTTGTGCTAAAAAGCTGGTTCAAATTTTGTTTCCAGGTAAACAGGGATGGTTTGATATGTCTAGAGCAATGTATAGCGTGGTAGGAGGAGGATTCAATAGAGCCAACATTTTTGGGCCAAATGCTGAGCAATGGGAAAATAGCGCATAATGCCTTCAAATGGACCTTTTGCGGCTTTGAAAGCGGCTTTCCGGAATAAAAAAAGATGCGCAGTACTCAGCGTGGCATGTTGCATCATGTCCCACCTTTGAAATTCCCCTATCACTGCCCGCCATGTTCAAAACATAGAAAAACACCCTTTGGGGGTGCACTTGCTGAGCACATGGCCCGATTAGGCAGTTGCCGAGCATTTTCTCTTGGTTTCCACCAAAAAGAAACAAAAAAAACGCATCAACCCTGAAATGACTCAACAGTATGAAAAATTTCACCATCAACGACTACGAGATCTTTCTCTCTTTAAACAAACTCGGACACCATGTGTGGGATCTTCGCTGCCTACCAAGTTGACGACATTAAGACCTTTAAGAACAAGGCACTCACCTACTCCAAAAGAATCAGACACAGAGGTCCAGATTGGTCTGGTAACCTTGTGGCCAACTCTACCATTCTGTGTCACGAAAGATTAGCCATTGTCGGCTTGGACGCCGGTGCGCAACCAATTGTTTCTCCAGACGAGAGATACTCTCTGTCCGTTAACGGTGAAATCTACAACCACATCGAATTGAGATCCGAATTGAAGGACTATCCGTTCAAGACTCTGTCCGACTGTGAGCCAATCATTCCATTGTTCGAAAAGTACGGCATTGACGCTCCAAAGCACTTGGACGGTATGTTCGCATGGGTCTTGTACGACAAGAAGGAAGACAGAATCATTGCCGCCAGAGATCCTATCGGTATCACCACTTTGTACATGGGTAGATCCTCCAAGTCTCCTAAGGCTTACTTCTTCGCCTCCGAACTCAAGTGTTTGACTGACGAATGTGACGAGATCAAGGCCTTCCCTCCAGGCCACGTCTTCGACTCCAACACCGGCGAAATCACCAGGTATTTCAACCCAACCTGGTGGGACGAGAACAAGATCCCAACCACCCCAGTTAACTACGACTTGGTCAGAGAAACCTTGGAAATGGCCGTCAGAAAGAGATTGATGGCCGAAGTTCCTTACGGTGTTTTGCTTTCCGGTGGTTTGGACTCTTCCTTGATCGCCGCTATTGCCGCCAGAGAAACTACCAAGGCTGCTGCTAAGGAACAGGACAAGTCCATTGACGCCTCCCACACTTTGACCGGTGTCGACTCCAAGGGTGACTTGAACTTCACCGGCTGGGCTAAGCTGCACTCCTTTGCCATTGGTTTGCCAGGTGCCCCAGATTTGATTGCTGCCAAGAAGGTCGCTGATTTCATCGGTACCATCCATCATGAGCACACTTTCACTGTCCAAGAAGGTTTCGACGCTCTTTCAGATGTCATCTACCACTTGGAAACTTACGATGTCACCACTATCAGAGCCTCTACCCCAATGTACCTGCTTTCCAGAAAGATCAAGGCCCAAGGTGTCAAGATGGTTTTGTCCGGTGAAGGTTCCGATGAAATCTTTGGTGGTTACCTTTACTTTGCTCAAGCTCCTAACGCTCAAGAGTTCCACACTGAAACTGTTAAGAGAGTCAAGAACTTGCACTACGCTGATTGTTTGAGAGCCAACAAGTCTACCATGGCCTGGGGTTTGGAAGCTAGAGTTCCATTCTTAGACAAGGAATTCTTGGAAGTCTGTATGAACATTAACCCAGAAGACAAGCTCATCGACCCATCTGCTGGTAAGATCGAAAAGTACATCTTGAGAAAGGCTTTCGAAACCAAGGAAGGCGAAAAGCCATACTTGCCAAACGAAATTCTTTGGAGACAAAAGGAACAATTCTCCGATGGTGTTGGTTACTCTTGGATCGACGGTCTTAAGGAATTGGCCGACAAGGTTGTTACCGATGAAGAAATGGCTAACCCTAAGCCACACTGGGGGGACGATATTCCAACTACCAAGGAAGCTTACTTCTACAGATGTAAATTTGACGAATTATTCCCAACTGAAGCTGCTGCCTCTACTGTTATGAGATGGATTCCAAAGGCCGAATGGGGTTGTCATGAAGATCCTTCCGGTAGATTTGCCAAGATCCATGATGCCGCTGTGCAACATTAAAAAAAAGTTGAATAATAGAATACAAAGCTACCATTTTTACATTACCATATAATATAAATATATATAAACACATATCTTGCTGGTCTGATTCTTCTTTTTCCCCGCTATCCTCTCAACTCTTATATTCCATTCTTATGTATAGATCAATATAGTTTAGTAACCTTTATCGAAAAAATAGTCGTTCGCACAGCGCGATCCACCGAGCCTGCTCAGTTTGACATTTGATCATGCTAAAGAAACAAATGGAGTAACATCAGCCCCAATTTGATAATGAAAGCAATTGACATATCAACAATTGGTTTCTTTCATGGTTGATAATCATTTCCACCTTGTGCATTTGGCAATTTGCCCTAAATCATTAACTCTCAAACGATTGATTTCACTAGTCTGTTCATACTTCTTATTTATTTTCAACCTAGTATTTATACCATCCAATTCCTCAGCGTTTAACCTCTTAAGCTTACATACATTTTTCATATTGATAGCAAAAAATATTAGTACACAAGTAGCAGGAAACCATGCGACAAACAAACAAGCAAATTGAAGACAGCCATACAAAGAGGTATCTGTAAGTGTTGACATTATTTTACGAATTAAATTGATCAGAGGAGAAAGGCTTGTGAGCAGATTTAAAATTAACTTGTCTCTGTTTTTTCTGTCAGATAAATCTTACGTCTAAAATGAACCACTCAAACCTGTGCGGAAAGTTAACAAATATTTAAGTTAATGAAATCATTTTCTGGTCTTACCTCGCAAGAGACATTCTGACTTTCCTTTTCTGTATAAATCTGGCAATCAAAATTAAAACAAACATCAAAATAGTAAGTATGGTCAATAGCCAAAGTACTAACAGAAATGATTGGATGAATGCTCTCATTTGCCAACAGAAGGCAGCAACAAAATATAAAGATTTGACAAACGTAGCAATCCAAAAAAAGTTTTTATCTCTGATCAGAATATCTGTATGGCTCAGCAGGTTTAGCTTATTAGAGTCATCATCACTATTCTATAATATACACACAGACAAACAATTATTACAATTCATCTAATGTCAAGTCAATATCGACTTTGACGTTATCAATAATGGGAAATCCTCTAGCATCCTTATTTTCCCTTTTGAAAACATCAACATATTTATTGTTGTTGTTATCATTTTCAAATGCACTTTTATCATCTATATTATCACCTGTTTCGGTCTCACCGCCTAAGAAATCAAACTCATCTTCTTGTTCTATATAATCGATATTTTGTTCAATTTCTTCGAAATCAGGAGCCAATGCACTCCATTTGGGTTCAATCTGTATCCCCCAAAAATATAATGTACCAGTGTCAAATCCTGTGGCAACAATTTCACATTTACGTCCACACCAATCAACACTGTAGAGTTCTTCCTGAGAACCTTCTAAGATTTGAACCAATGATCCCATACTTGTTTCCCAAACAAAAATTTCATGACTTGAGCCACCATGAGATTTAGTAGAAGCACAAAGATATTCACCACTTGTACCTAGTTTGATGTTGTTCCATTGGACTTGGTTGACTACATCTTGGTACTTATGCTCTAAATCCAGTGACCATTCTTCGATGGGAGTTTCTGTTGACCAATTCGTTATAACATACTGCCTTAGAACTTTATCACTAGAATTGACAACCATTCTACTCAGTGAACACAATTCTTCACCATATTCAAGCGAGCCATCACCCTCATAATGTGCTTGTATTACAATATCGATATTCTTGATATTAGATGGTGAGATTTTGAAGGATTTGACAATTTTCCTTTCACTTATGTCTAAAATTTGGATCCAACCTTTGCTGGTGCCTAGAATGGCATATTTTCCATTCATCACTATGGAGAAACATTGACATGTACCTTCATTTGCGCCTTCAGTAGTGGATAAGTCGATATCAACCATCCTGCTTTGGGGGTCAACTAGAACTATTTGTCCATCCACTTTGGCAACCATGAGCCAAACCTCGTTACCAGAAATGAACCAGTCGCAATACCCAACCCCACCAACAAATTTGTATTCTTGGAATAGCTCAAATTTACCATTTTGTAATTTCCAATGGATGACTTGCCACGAACTAGACCTTGATATCAAACCAACTTCTTGGCCATTGTAAACCCATTTGAGATTGGCCACGCCCTTCGAATGACCTCTAAGAATGGCTGATATATTATGAGTCCAACTATCGATAATAATAATCAAACCGTTGATCAATCCAGACGCGATGTAATGCCCGCAACGTGACACGCTCAAAGTGGTTGCCTGGCCATAGGACAAGGATGTTGTCAAAGAGCTAGGATAGTCCGCAGTGATAACCAGCGGGTCCTGAAGTGAGAGGTTCATATCAAGAGTAGTTGCTATAAGACGCGTCGCTACTATTTTTTCCTCCTCTTCTTCTGCCCACCACCTGCTCAGCAAATAATAACCCTGTTAAATTCAATAGCCCTAACTTAATGAGAAATATACATAGAAAACAAAATACAAATAAAAAGAAGGTTCAAGGGGAAAGTAAAAGAACAGATTTAGTGCTCGAATGGGTCTTCGCTTTCGTCCATGGAGGTTCTCTTGTGTAAAATAGGTTTGAACGGATTGTTTGGATCCAAAGCGCCGGAATCCATACTTGGGGTGGTAACATGGACAACTGGTCTTTCCACAGGCACAGGCAGATGCTGGTATGATCCACCGCTCTGACTGCCATGTTGGTAATTTTCTTCGTATGACAAGTCGTCTCCCTCTTCATCATCCTCATCTTCATCATAAACCATTTTAGGTGATGGACGTTGCAGGTCAACATCAATATCGCCATGGTCTTCCTCAGATGAGCCTGCAATGTGAGAATGACGTTTGCTATGACTCAGACCACGTGACAATTTGCCCCAAACTTTACCAAATTTACTGGATGCTGTAGATAACTGTCTGTGTAAGTGATCATCATCCTGTTGTTCAGCTGGCAAACTCAATCTAGATCTTTCAGGACTACCATACATGGTGTGTCTCCAATTAGGTTGGTGGTCCTTGGCCACCATACCCAAATTGAACAATTCATTCTTCTCATCCATTGGCATAGCTGTACCCTTCTGGAAGGACGTTCTGTCATCTTTAGTTGGTGAGAATTTGCTATCTGGGTTTTTGAAAAAGACCATCATGATACCAACAGCAATGATCATAAGCAATAGGATTAATGAGACTGCAGCATTCAAAATGAAAAAGATGATACCCATAACTGGCCCAACTGACTGTGGTTGGTTGTAAACATTTGAGAAAAATGTGAAAAAGAACGAATTTAAGGTAACAACAACTGCAATGAAAATGGAAAGGATATTTGTTAATCTATCCAAATACGGTTCAAAATGAATCAAAACACCCAAATACGCCATATCAATGATCCACAAAGCCAGCGCTTGAGTTTTACCAGAGCCCTGGGAGAGAGAAACAAATAATGCCTTGACAAATGTGTGACCTAAAATAACAGCTGAGAACCAGTATTTTCTGGCGTCTAACATGGTGTACATGAACCCGTATCTGGCCAATACTTCTTCATTACCATACAAGTAGGCAGCAGGGTTACCAGTATCTCTGATGGAGGCTCTTGCATAGTAGAAAACCTTGTAGATACAGAAGACCATTGAAATCATAGCCAAAAGGAAAAAGAAAACAGACAAAGTCAAGATACCCGCGGAATCGTTTCTAGTGAATTCCCAGAGGGAGAAGATAACTAACTGAGGAAAAGCAATGTAGAGGTATCTAGAAAGTAACCCCTTGAAAATAGGAGCCCATTCTTTGTCATCGTTCAAATGAACTTGAATCTTGGATGGGGTCTCAGCTGATTTATTTGAGTTCTTGATGATTTTGGTCAAGCCTCTGAAGGTAAAATAAAGCCCCACTAAAACATAGAGGAAGAAAACAAAGAAGGTGAAGGTGGTACAGACCAAAGAAGTTGGCTCAATATTAGCCCCGTAGGAAACTCTTTCCAGACCTCTTAGAATATTCAAATAGTTGTTAGATTGGACACCTTGCAAAGGAATGAAGTATTGCTCTATTTCTTGCAGGGTAGCTCTCTTAGCCAAATCAGCGACGCCATTGTCTCTCTGGGTCAAGATCTGTTTGGCAGAGGTGGTCAAATATTGAGTTGGAACACCGCCGGTGGCCTGGATGTACCATCTGAAGATGTTCTGCATGAACTCAACTCTGATGATACCCATGGACCAAGCTAGATTTTCGGACCAGGACGCAGCAATAGGAGGAGCTGACTCGACTCTCAACATGGAGACAATGACAACGGATTGGAAGTAGGTGAAGAGCGAGACGGCAAACGCAGACATTCTGGAAGCGGAGGCCGAGTTCCCGAAGAGAGACAAGCCCGCAGAGATCAACAGACAGATACCTGCGACGACCGCGGTGGCCCACTTGGCGCCCTCGTGAGAGACGGTCTTACCGTTGTTGATGGTAGCTTGAAGACACCCTAGAAGATGGTTGGTCTCATCGGTGATGATCAACCTGGCCACAGCATCTATGTCTGGGAAGTGGTAGGCAATGCCTGGAACCATGTCGACGTAGTCCTGGTCGATGTACTGAACAGACTGCACCTCAATCTTGGATGCGGTAATTGGACAGAACTGCTTCATACCCAAGGAGCACATATCGAAGTTTTTCTCGATGATGTTGAACCCAAACGCATACACGGTGGCGTGCGCCTTCAACTTACCTTCGATGTTGGCCGTGAGCGAGACGTCGTAGTTGAGGGATCGATCCTCGGGGTCGAAAACGACGTTGAAGTAGTCCGGCTGCAGCGTAGTCGAGTTCTTCATACAGTTGACAAGCGCATTAGAATAGAGCTTGGCGTGCGCTGGTGCCAGCCACAGCATAAGCGCGGCAAAAAGCCCCCAGGTTTGCATTTCTCAAGTCTAGTTTTATCGGACAAGGAGGTGTGACGAACAAACAAGTAAAAATCACGATCCAGCTAAACAGATTTTTTTTTACTAAGGCTAAAAAAAAATACAAAGGCATCTGCTCATCAATGCATATTTGCTCATTTGCTCAGGAGCTCAGTGATGCTCAGCAGGCTGGACGCCATTTTGGCTTATTCTCGTATTTCTCATTAGATTATGTGATTTTCAATAAAAAGTATAAAAGGGGGTTAAAATAATATCAAATAAAAACAAACAACAAACACATCATTATTAGGGGGTCATAAAGAACAAACACCAGGCTTATTATATTATCTCTTGTGGGCAACCTCGATCAAGTGGGAAACAATGTTTGGATTGGACAAGGTGGAAACATCGCCCAATTGGTCTTCTTCACCAGCAAGGATCTTACGCAAGATTCTTCTCATGATCTTACCGGATCTGGTCTTTGGCAAGTCGTCGACAAGCAAGATCAACTTAGGAGCAGCGAAAGGACCAATCTCCTTTCTGACGGTCAAGATGAGGTCCTTCTTGGTGGCAGCAACATCGTCAGGCGTCTTCTTCAAGGCCACAAAGGCAGCGACAGCGGCACCGGTCAACTCATCAGGGAAACCGACGACTGCGGACTCGGACACCAATGGGTGTTCGATCAAGGCAGCTTCGATTTCAGCAGTGGACAATCTGTGGCCAGACACGTTGACAACATCATCAACTCTACCCAAAATCCAGTAGAACCCGTCCTGGTCCCTGGCGGCACCATCACCGGAGAAGTAGTGGCCGTGGTAGGCGTTGAAGTAGGTGTCCTTGTATCTAGAGTAGTCCCTCCAGATGGATCTGGTGATGGAAGGCCAGGAGGTCTTGATGCAGAGAACACCCTCGACGTGGTTCTCCTTCAATTCTTCACCAGTGACGGCATCGCAGATGACAGGCTCAATACCAAAGAAAGGCAAGGAAGCAGAACCGGCCTTGGTTGGGGTGACACCGGCCAACGGGGTGATCAGGTGGGAACCGGACTCGGTTTGCCAGTAAGTATCACAGATGTGGGCCTGGCCTCTACCGATGTAGGTGTTGTACCATTCCCAGACGTCCTTGGCAATTGGCTCACCGACAGACCCCAAGACTCTCAAGGTATCCAACTTGTAGTTTTCGATGTACTTCTCGCCAGCACGCTTCAACAATCTCAAGGCAGTAGGAGCGACGTAGAACTGGTTCACCTTGTGCTCGTCGACAATGTCCCAGTATCTGGAGTAGGATGGGTAGGCAGGGGTACCTTCAAAGACAACGGTGGTGGCACCGTTCAACAAAGGCCCGTAGACGACGTAGGTGTGACCGGTAATCCAACCAACGTCACCGGCGGTGAAGATGGTGTCTTCCTGGTGCACGTCGAAGGTGTACTTGGTGGTCAAACAGGCGCCCAACAAGTAGCCCGCGGTGGTGTGCAAAATACCCTTTGGCTTACCAGTGGACCCGGAGGTGTAGAGCAAGAACAAAGGATCCTCGGCCTGCATAGGCTCAGGGGACACGTAGGTGCCGTACTTGGCCACCTCCTCGTGCCACCAGACGTCTCTCTTGTTGACCCAAGGGATGTGGGAGTTGCCGGTTCTCTTGAACACAATGACGTTTCTGACGTCTGGACACTGGACCAAGGCGTCGTCGACGATCTTCTTGGTCTCAATGATCTTACCGCCTCTCTTGGACTCGTCGGTGGTGATCACAATGCGCGAGTCGGCGTCCAAGATTCTGTCTCTCAAAGAGGTGGACGAGAACCCGGCAAAGACGACGGAGTGGATAGCACCGATTCTGACAATGGCCAAAAGCGCAACCACCGCCTCTGGGATCATAGGCAAGTACACGGCGACGGTGTCGCCCTTCTTGACACCCTGGCTCTTCAAGACCTGAGCAAATCTGCACACGTCCTTGAGAAGCTCAGCATAGGTGATGATTCTGCCCTCGCCTGGCTCGTCCGCCTCGTAGACGATGGCGGCCTTGTCTGGCGTGGCAATGGCCCAACGGTCCACACAGTTGTAGGACGCGTTCAACTCACCGTCCACAAACCACGCGCTCGGGTCGCCGCCGTTGTCCTTCAAGTGTGGCGATTCCGGCACCTTGGCCACCGTGAACGGCTTGGACCACGAGAGGTTTTCCTGGGCCATCTGCCCAAAGAACTTGGCCGGCTGCTCAATGGACTGCTGGTACATCTCCTTGTACTGGTCCAGCGACTCGAGGTGCGGCTTGGAGGGGTGGCGCGCAAAGAAGCCCTTTGGCACGGCCAGCGCCTCCTCGTTCATCAAGTGTTCGTTTTCTAATTGTGTCGTCATGTCTCTCAGACTAGCGAATAACTGTTGTTGGACCCTGCCGCAATTGGGCCTTTTATACGCAGTGGAGCCGTTGCGGGGCCATCGAAGCTCCACCGTTTCCGGCCACCCGGCCAGCCGCCGGCCGTGTCATTTCTTCCACATACACCCTTGCTGAGCATTGGCCCCTCCCAAAACACACCCAAAGTGGCAAGTGTGGGGTCGGGGGGGCAGAAGTCATTTTTCGGTTGGCGGGAGAAGCGAAGCTTACGTAAGAGGCGAGCGGTGCAGGCAGGTCACGTGAAACTCACGTGACAGCCGGCGGCCACGTGACAATAATTGATTACGTAATGCCACGTGACCATCAGCAGGTCACGTGATCTCGTATCTATTTTTAGCCAATAGAGGCTTTACTTTCTTCTGTCTCTCTCTCTCTCTCTCACACTCTCTCTCTCTTGGGGTAAAAAAAATCTTTTGCCCTTGCTCACGCGTACTCATTTAACTTTATCCTCAGCAATGGTCTGGCTGCACTTTCTCTGGTGGGCCGTGGTGGCCCTGGTGGCCGCGCCTGCACATGCGCTCAAGTATATTAAGACCGACAATCTCTTGACGTGTATGGAGAACTCGGAGTTCACCGCCGAACTCTTCCAGGTGTACTTCTATCCACACAACAACACTGCGGTGTTCAACATCGACGGGTCCAGTTCCATTGCAGGGAACATCTTTGCCGACATTGAGGTCGTCGTCTACGGGATCAACGCGATCAAGAAGACCTTCGACTTCTGCTCCTTGAACGTCAAGACCATCTGTCCCTTGGACTCGGGCAGAGTCCAGGTCGAGGGTACGCAGGAGATCTCCAGCGACATCACCAAGGACATCCCCGGCGTCGCTTACACCATCCCCGACTTGGACGCCTACGTCCAGGTCGCCATCTACTACAACACCGACACCGAGAGGACAAACCAGTTGGCCTGTTTGAAGGCCACCATCTCCAACGGCAAGACCGTCCAGACCAAGTACGCTGGCTGGCCCATCGCTGCCATCTCCGGGTTTGGGTTGCTTGTCTCCTCCTTTGTCTCCATCATGGGCCACTCCACCACCGCGTCCCACATCGCGTCCAACGCCGCGTCCTTGTTCATCTACTTCCAGAACTTGGCCATCATGGCCACCATGGGGGTGGCCTCCATCCCGCCTATCGGCGCGGCCTGGGCTCAGAACTTCATGTGGACTCTAGGTATCATCGAAGCTGGGTTCATGCAGTCCATCTTCTTCTGGTACGTCCAAGCTACTGGCGGTGAGGTCACCTCCACCTTGGACAATAGATCCGTCATCTCCATTTCTGTCCAAAAGTTCATCAAGCATTTGTACAAGAGGGCCTTGACCGTCGCGTCCGCGTCCTCGGATGACATTTTCTCAGACTCTGCCATCTATACCACTGACCAGTACAATCTCTCGGGCAAAACCCTAGTCTTGAGAGGTATGCAAAGAGTGGCCTTCCTAGCCAACATTGAAATCTCAAACTTGTTCCTCACCTCCATAACGTTCTTCTTCTTTATTGGGTTTGTGTTCATCATCTTGATCTCCGTCTTCAGAGGTATCTGTGAAATTCTCATCAAGTCTGGCTCAATCAATGGTGGTAAGTTCATGGCCTTCAGAAACAAATGGAATTTGGTCACTAAGGGGGCCCTCTTCAGATTCATCGGCATCACTTCTCCTCAGATCGTTTTAATGTGTATTTGGGAATTCACCCAAAACAACTCAAATGGTTGTATGGCCTTTGCCGTGGTCATTTTCCTTGTGGTTATGGCTTTGATGCTCTATTCCATTGCGATGATCATGATCACTGGTATGAACTCCATCAGGAAACATGCTAACGCTGCAAGATTATTGTTCGGTGACGAAAAAATCTTGTACAAATTCGGATTCCTTTATTCTCAATATAGGGCTTCTTATTATTTCTGGGTTTCTGTTTCCTTTGCGCATTTGTTCATTCGCTCTTTATTGATTGCCGTCTTACAACAGCAAGGTAAAGTTTGTGCCTGTTTGATTTTTGCCATTGAAATCATTTATGCAGTGGCAACCATCTGGATCAGACCTTACTTAGATAAGAGGACAAACATTTACAATATCTTCATTGCCATTATCAACGTTATCAATTCGATCTTCTTCATGTTCTATTCGAATGTTTTCAGACAGCCACCAGTGGTTTCGTCTGTGGCAGCTGTTGTTTATTTTGTTCTCAATGCCGTCTTTGCTTTGGTGTTGTTGATTTTCACAATTGTTACATGCACAATTGCTCTTCTACACAAAAACCCTGATTCTACCTATTCCCAGATTAAAGATGACAGAAACGCGTTTATACCAAAGGAAGCAGGTGTTGATGGTCATCACGAAGAACTGGAATTGGCAGCTCTTGGTGCTACTGCATTGCAAGGCCAGGATAGGAAATCTTACATCCATGCTGCAGATGAGCCAATACTAGTTGACGATTCGAATTCTACATTCAAGACACAGCAACTGGACAACAGTGTCATCAACGACAATTCCAGAGCCGAATTGAATCCTTTTGCTAGTGATGTGGACAGTAGGAGACACTCCGATGATTCGATTTCCTTTGGTCTCCCTCAGCAGCAGCAACAGCAACAACACCAACACCAGCGTCTGGGACAAGGTCAGCAAAGACAACAGCAACAGCCGTTTGGTAGTTCTTATGGTGCTAACCCATTTGGTGATACTTACAGATAAGCACCACGGGGGTTGTGACATGTACGCGTACAATGCGTTTGTATTTTTTATTAAGGTTTGTTCTTCTTGTTTAGGGTTTGTCTTATTTGTATTTAAATGATTGTTTTATTTTATCCACGATTCAAGCTATAGATTAGATATAAATATAAATAAGTTGAACGATCCACGGTCAACGCTGGCTTAGACTGATGCATTCCCTGTGTATTTCTTTCACGGGCAAGACGCCTGAACACCAGTGGATGTCCCTCAGATTTCTCTTGGGGTCTGAGCTGCCGCTGCCCTTTATGTTGCCCTTGTTCAACACTGTTATGTAGTCGTCCTCCTGGATTTTGAACTCTCTTAGAATCTCGTCGTTGTCGAAGTCGATAAATAGCCTGGTGTCGAAGATCCGCACCAGCACCTCGTCCACGCGGACAAAGAGCCGCTGCAACACCAAGAGACAGTCGGCCATGACTCTGATTTTGACGTTCAGTATGGACTCGCCGTTGTCGCCTAGCTCGTCCTCGTAGAGGATCATGTCGTCGAAGAAGATGATCGGGTTGTCGCTGGTGAGCTTGTGCACGGGGATCTCCCTGTCTGTGGGCGACCAGACGACGCCCGCTGCGGCCGTCGTGCCCTTGTACTTGGACGAGTAGGTCCAGTCGTACGGCTTGTACACCTCCATTTCCGACTTCGAGTGTTTGGCGATCCGCGACTGGAACCAGTCGTTGGCGTAGCTGACCTTGATCAGGTTCGACGGGTTGATGTCCACGAGTTTCAACGCGTCCAGGGCGTTGAAGGAGATGGCGAACCCCGACGCGTGGTGCAGAGCCACGCTGTTGTTGCCGAAGATCATCTCGGGGATGGGTATGTCCAAGACCTGCTCGTACTGCTCGATCTCGGACGCGGACAAGATGGGACACTTGGCCGTGTGCACGTGCCAGGACCTGATCTGGAACGACTTCTGGCCCATCTGGGTCTGGATAGGCGGTTTGGCCGCTCCGGCAACCTGTTTTCGCGCTCCCGCCGCGTACGCGGCCATTCGGGGGGCCCCCGGCGCCCCCGACCCCGCGTACCGGCCCTGTGTGGACCTCTGGTGCATTTCTCTGGCCGCTTGCGAGTCCATTCTGCTAGAGTGCTGGAAAGAGTGATCACCGATAAGTTTTTCACTGTTACAGACACACATTTGACAGAGATTTGACACTATTTTGACAGGATGGCGGTCCCAGGGCGGAAATCACTGCAAAACCCGCCCGGAGGCCCAAACGGGCCGGCAGAATGGCCCGCCGGCGCAGAAACGGTGCACAGATGCGGAAAGGGCGATTTTTCACTCTATCGCTCTCGCAGCTCTTTCGCGTCGCGTCTATAGGGCTTTAGTAACGTGTTTTTTTCGCTATATCTATGTTCTTTACGTATCTCAGTAATCGATGAAGAACTTCCATGTGCTGAAGAACAGGACGCTGCTGGTGACGGCAGCGCTGGTGGTGTTCTTGTTCTGGCACTTCTCGTCGGCGTCCACGGGGACCTCGAGCGCGATCGAGCGGTCCAGAGACGCGCTAGCGGCTAAAGACACATTCGTAAACCAGATCAGCGGGGCCAGCGGGGGCGCCAGCGACGGCGACGCCGTCAGCGACGATCTCCCGTTCATGCCTAAGATGGCGAACGAGACGCTCAAGGCGGAGCTCGGCCAGTCGGCCTGGAAGCTCTTCCACACGATCCTGTCTAGATACCCCGACGAGCCTACAGGCGTCCAGAAGAACCATCTGGGCAACTACATCGAGTCGTTCGCGCACGTGTATCCGTGCGGCGACTGCGCGCGACACTTCATCAAGATCTTGAACAAGTATCCGCCGCAGCTCAACTCGCGCAAAAACGCAGCGCTCTGGGGCTGTTTCGTCCACAACAAGGTCAACGAAAGACTCAACAAGCAGATCTACGATTGCACCACGATTTTGGAGGACTACGACTGCGGTTGTGGCACGGACGAGCAGCTAGAGGACGCAACGTTGAACGGGAAGACATACAACGAGAGAGAGAAGAGCCTCGAGGAGGGCAAAGACCATCTAGGCAGCATCAAGGTGGAGCTGCAGGAAAGCAATATTGGGGGGTAGCCAATATGGGAGGGGGGTAGCCAGGTGTCACTGGATATCAGTTAAATGAAAACGAACGATTTATTATATGTATATATTTTTTATGCCCTCAACGATAAGAGAAGTACCTCGAGGAAGTAACAGGTCAAAGTTTGATCGGTGGCTAGCTAAGTGTTACTGTTTGAAGTATACTAAATTAGGACGAACGATTTATATGTATATATGTTTTATACCATGACTAAGAACTACGATAAGAAGAAGAGCTGCGAGGAAGATAAAGAAAGGGTGAATTGCAGCAAAACAATGTTGGTGGTTAGTTAAAAGTTACTTGATAATGACAAGTAAATGAAAACGAACAATTTATACCTATGTTTTATACTATGTCCCAACACGTACAACGATAGTGATAAAAGCTTGAGGAAGGAAAAAACCAAAGCTTACTTCAGAAAAACAGTGTAGCCAAATGTTACTAGTATGCTCTAGCAAAGCCTCAATATCAATGGTTACTTAACTTACTAGATAAAATCAATATAAAATGAAAACGAACGATTATAATATGTATATATGTTTTATACCATGGCCATATAGACTCACTTTTTTCTTATTTTCTTTCTTGTGTGTGTACTTAAAACATGTGTGGTGACCTGTGTGTGTCTGTTTCTCTGTCTGTGACGTTGTTGGCTGCTCTTACTGTATGCACTTTTAGATAGATTCAGCTAAACCAACAGCATTCTTGCCTAGATCATAGACGGAATAATACTTTCTCAAGAAGGCGTCACCAATGATGGCCAAAGGACCAACAGGTTCTGGGAAATCCATGCCGGTGAAGGCAGAGATACAAGAGCCAGAAACTTCCAAGGTGTAATCATAAGCAGTAATAGTGAAGTTTTTGTTGCCTAAAGTGAAGGTCAAGTCTGGCAAGGAGTCTCTCTTGGCACAATCCAAGGTGTATTGACCGTTCCAAGACTTTTCAGCGCCAATCTGGGCGTTCAACAATTCGGCCAATTGAGAAGGCAAGGCAATCAAAGAGGTACCAGTGTCAATGGCAGCACCGTGGTTTTTCAAGGTGGCGTATTCGTCACCCAATCCAATACCGTTGAACTCCACCTCCCAGTAGGCCTTTCTTCTGACTGGCAAATAGGTGATTTCGCCCTTGTACTTGGTCTCGTCGACACCACCGATGGTGAAGACACCGCCGTTGGACTCGTCCTTGGATGTGTCGCCCAAGTAGAAGGCGAACTTAGGCTCGTCAATCAACTTCTGGTTGATTGCGTTGTAGATAGGAGGCACCACCTTGTCGACGGAGATGGTGTCATAGGCAAGCCCGAGAATACCGTCAAACTTACCGAAGGCAAAAGCCAAACCGGGCTCGTTGGTGGCCTCTGCGAAGTCCTGGTTAGGAATCGACAAGTCGCCGAACGTCAACATGTCCTGCGAGATGTAACCCTCCAAGGACCCTGAGCCATATTGGATGGCGAACTCAGTCCCGTTCTCCTTGTACGTGGACGACGCGTCGTGGTCGTACTTGGCGTGCAAGAAGCAGGCCAAGGACGTGCAGTCTGTGGATGGGACCCACAAGTTCGACGACCCCGTGTCCAAGATGACCTTGAAGGACTGTGGCGGGGTACCCAACTGGATTTCAGTGAAATACTGCGCATTGAGGTAGTTGGTGAGCGGCAACTCGTGCTTCTTCTCGATGGAGATCAGCTCCGACACCACTGGCGACTCGACGAACGGCACGAACGCCTGCTGCGTGTGCTTGACGAACTCCTTAAGATACTTAGTCTTCACCGAGTCGACGTAGCCCGCGAAGTCGGACACGAGCGCGTCCGTGAGGTCGTGCTTCAGGAGCGGAGCATGGTGCACCTTGGCCTCAGCGGGCTGGAGCGCGGCCAGAGCGGCCACAATGGACGAGAGAACTGCGGTTTTCATTTTGCGATAAAGAACCACTGTTGCTAAATTGGCTGGCTGTGTTAATTTTGCCCGCCACCCATTTATATTGGCCTCTTCATTTCAGCCCTTATCGCCGGGGCCAAAAAGTTTCTTATCGGGGTGCTCAGCAGTGCTGAGCACTGCTGAGCCGGTGGTTATCTAGTTGGTTTGGTTTATTAGGAGGGGGGAGCCAAGACCAGCGTAGAGCTGATCTTTTTAAACAAGTATAGGGACGGTCATAATGGCAATGGCTGTTGCCAACTTGGTGAAGTTGCCTTAGTCGCAATGCTGAGCATTAATGAGCTGTCTGTCTATTTAGTTGGTTCACTCTATAAAGAGAGGTGACATGCTGCTGCATAAGCGCGAACAGCTTGTCTGGACTGGTAGAAGCTGAGACCAATGTGGAGCAGCTGTAGCAGAATTGGCGAAGACGCCGTAATTGCGCTGCTCGGCACTACCCAGCATTGCTGAGCCGTTTTCTATCTAGTGTGATTTAGTCTATAAAGAGAGGTAATGCGCTACTGGGTGAAATGGAAAAGCGCCACTGCGTGGAATGTGATACCGCGTGAAATGAGCCAGTGCGTGGAATGTGCGACTGCATGGCATATGCTACTGCGTGAATACGAACGGCTCGTCAGGACTGGCGGAAGCAGAGACCAATGTGGTGCTGCTTTTCTCGGGTGTAGCCGCAGAAGACCTGGAGAAGGTTCCGTAATCGGTCTGTTCGAGAAAGTCGATAGGCGACAGCGGCGTAAACCGCGTGAGCGAGAGCCGTTTGGAGTTTCTGCTGGACATCTGGATGGCCGTGGACGAGCGGTCGCCGCTGGACGAGCGACTGTGGTGAGCCAGCGGCAACGACTGGTGACCGTGGTGATGGTGGTGGTGGTGGTGATGAGCCAGATCCAGGCCCTTGATGTGTTTGAGTCTCCGGAAGTAGACCCATTGCGAGATCAGAACGGTGTCGAAGAACAGCGTGCCCACGGAGCCGACGAAGTAGCTCAGCTGGTCCTGCCAGAAAAGCCGTCCGGTCTCGCCGCCGGCCAGCGCGTCGTGGCTGAGCAGGATGGATGTAGAGTAGAGAACGTTGCCAAGAAACGCAAAGGTGACGAACTTCATGGAGATGCCATGGGTCGACTGCAGTTTGTGGTTGGCGTAGAGCTGGGGCACGCGCGAGAACAGATACAGCGCAGCACACAGCCAGGCCATCACGTGGCCCCAGTTGACGGGGTCGCCGTCACGGCCGCGCAGAAGCAGCGGGGCCGCCTGTACCTTGGTCAGCGAGCCGACAATGGAGCTGGACATGAGTGCTGAGCCGCCGGCGTGGAGGAGCTGGGGGATGGACAGCCGGCGCGACGCGGTGCTGTTGCGGCGGGCCATCTCGTGGCTGGCCAGGTTGTCGCGCAGACTGGACTTGGGCGACGTGATGTGCGCGGGACGCCGGTACCAGCGCGATAGCGGGTTGCTATACATGTGGGAGTAGAAGTAGTACTGGCCCGCGAGCACGATGTCGATGCAGCAGTAGTAGGCGCTCAGCAAGACCTGGAACACCAGCGCGCGGTTGCGCAGACAGCTGGCGAAGTTCAGGAAGTCGCCTGCAAACTGACAGGCCAGAAACCCCAGCGAAAGCCCCACCACAGACGCGTCATGGTGGATCTTCACCACCTGCGGCACAAGCGCGCACAGCCAACACGACAGCGAGCAGTAGCCCGCGAGCTCGGACACCGTCTGCGTCCAGTGTGTCATGCAAGAAAGAAAGAGCGAAAACTAAACACACCGGCAGGTACTACAAAGAGAATGATTCATCATCATTCTTTCTTTCCCGCGCTAAATGGCGAAAATTCTTCTCTAGAGATAAGAGATTAATTCTCTAATAGATCCGAGTCAGAAAAGGGAAAATAAATATCACAATAGGTCACGTGACAGTCACGTGACAATCACACACCCACAGGCAGTACGAAGAGAATGATATATTGTCATTCTGTCCGGTGCAAAACTCCGTCCTAGAGATAAGAGAATAGTTCTCTAATAGATCCGAGTCAGAAAGGGTAAGATAAATATCACAAAAAGCAGATCACATGATAGTCACGTGACGTAACCAAGCACTACGACATGGAGATAGATTTCGGCTGCACCTGCGCGAACCGCTGGCCCCAGCACACCACCAGACCCTTGGGTCTGCCCTGCACGGAGATGCGCAGCACGCGCACCACGCTGCCGGACCCGAAGACCTTGTTGGTGACGTCCTTGATCTGGTCCAGATCGGAGTTGCGCGGAAGAAAAAGCACGATCTCGTCCGTGAACTGCAGGAACACGCGCAGCAGCTTCTCCAGCGTGTACGGCAGCAGGTTGTCGAGGTTGTAGATCTCGTCGTTCATGTACTCCGGGCCACCCCACGGCGGCGAGCCGAAGATACAGTCGAACTTGCCGGCTCGGAGTTTTTCCAGCGACTCCAGCGACTCTTGCACGGTGGCATATGTGGTGTCGTCGGCGAAGTCGTCGCGCTGGTGGGGCTGCTCGTGCGGCGGGAGGTCCGGCGGCGGCGTCTGCGCCTGCGCCGCGTCGTAGTCGACGATCTCCCAGTTCAACGGAAGGAGCACTAGTTTCTCCTTCAACGTTTCTCGGTCCACATACAACGACGCATTGTTGTAGGTGCAGTGCAAGTGGATCTTGTTGATGTCCGCGGCATACACCTCGTCGTTGTAGTTCAAGAACTGGATGATGTTACCGCCGCCACCGCAGAACGCGTCCATCACCTTGAGCGGCTCGCCGCGCTGGCGCTTCTCGCAGAACGCCTCGTTGATGAATTTCGCAGTGTATTTCGATAAGGCCTCTGGGGTCACCGAGTACCACAACTCCTTGGTCAACAGCGCGCCCGAGTCGTATTTCGAGAAAATCAGGTACCGCTGCGCCCAGTACTTTTTCATCGTGCCCTTGAACTGGCCCGCCCGGCTCATCAACGTGTTGGAGTCCAGGTCATCGTCCATGCCACCCCAAGTTTACAGCAAGTGAAAAATGTGAAGAAAAAGAACTGCATAGTAGACTGAAAAAAAATTCACCGTCTTCACAATAGCATGCTCAGCAGATCTGGCGGGTAGTTTAGTGGATTTGGGCGGAATCGCGCTGGAAACTGGTAGGAAAGGTTAAGAGAAGGCAGTTTGATGTGTGTTTGCTCACACATGCTGATAGAGAGTTTGCGGATTTCAAATTTGAAAATCAGAGAATGAAACTGGAAACTGGGATGGTTTTTCCGGAAATACAAGCGCAATACGGGTCGCAGCGCAATGCGGATTTACACCATAAATTGATTCCTTTTTTAGTGTCTAGCAAAACAAATTGAATGGCCATACGGGAGTTTCTGTGGTTATGCTTTTGCTGAGCAATGTGGAAAGTCAACGATACAATAAAATAGCCTTAAAAAGTCTCAAAAAACGACTGGAAAAGAGCAAGAACTGGCAGAATCAAAGCAGCTATTAAAAGAATGGAAACCAGTTACAATATTTGTCAAAGATCCTGGTTTATTGGCCCGGTTCACCCAATCTCAGTGAGTAATATTCCGTCTTTTTATCTAGAGTCTGATCTGAAACTTTTTTTTCTACTTTCTTTCTTACATACATCAAACCCGAGATGGAATACACAGAGGGTCCCATCTGTGGGGTTGACAATTGTCCCTCGCATTTGTGGAAGAGGATAGATGGGCGAAGTGTGTGTCAATTTGGGCACATCAATGAATACGACGTCGAAATCATAGATGACGATAATTACGTGGAAAATGATTCTCGCAGAGTCGTGCGTTCAATTAGTAAAATTGCAGGCGTAACAGATAAAGACCAGCAAGCACGACAAGACTTCATTGATGCACAATTGACATACCAGTCGCTAACCACCAAGCAGAGGAGAATGTACAGAGAAAGGGCCATTCAGATTATTCTCGCTAAACAGTGCAAATACGTTATTAAAAAATTCCAGATCGTGGGTACGAACAAAGAAATGTTTCTGAAGGTCATCAAGGCCTTTTGGATGCACGAGCTGCAGCAAGAACATCTCAATTTCAATAATGTCACAATGAAGCTGTATTTGGCCTTGATAAAAATTGGCATACCCGTTTATCTCTGCGATTTCATTTCCATGCTAGAAGATCACTATTTTCCGTTTATTAACACGTATGCCTTTATACCCAAAGAGTTGGCGAAGTTGGTGCGAAATAAAGGGAAACTAAATACAAATTTTATCCAGCATTTGAACAAAGTCCTGTTTTGGAAAACTGATAGACTGCCGATATTGATGGACAACAGAATGGTTTTGAATTACTACCCTTTGATTGTAAGATTAACGCTACATTTGAGACTGCCGTTAGAAATTATCGTTTTGTCGCATCAATTAATTCAGCAATGTAAATTGAAATTCAAATTTTATACCAAAATGTACAATCACCCAGAATTGGCTCTTTCTGGTATTGTTATCGGTATGGCCAAATTGTATTTTACCGTCAATCCCAAAATTTACCCAAGGTGGGTGTATAATTACTATAAAAGTTTGAATTCTCATATAGGAAGTGATTTTGAAATCCAAAGGTTGAATTCTAGGTTGATTTCACGGCATTACTCAGAGTTGAAGGATTTGAGAAAATGGGATGATCAGAAAATTGCCCAATTTATTAAATATTATAGATCAACTTTCATGCAAAGACACAAAGTTTTAGATGAACTATTCAAGAGTGATATTGCCCTGATGAATAAAATTCAAGAGTTGAAAATCTTTGATAAAGTTTTCAATTACCAATATGAGCTACCTGACAAGGACCACAAAAACAAACAATATATGGACCATTTAAAAGATACTTACAATGACATATACATACCTATTCAAGATGACGAGGATATCCAATTGGATATTTTAGAAAATGATCCAATTTTAATGGATATTTACGGTAGATTGATTACGACAATGTACAATTGTAATACCTTAGACCTAATAAAAGACTTGAAATGGGCTAATAATCAAATCAATAATTACATATCTGGTATAGATAGATTGAAAAAATCAATAATGAAAAATCATGGCTTGATATCGTCAGGTGAAATTACTCACGATTTGCTGGGAAGGTCATTAGTTGAAGAATCTGATTCTGACAATGATGCTGAATCCATTATCAATAAATATAGAGAGAAGTTATTTCTTCAAAGGAAACAGAAACATTTACATCAACACTTGGAGTTGGATCCAATAATAAAACCTAAATTGAAGCTTAAGGTGAACAATAAAGAGTCTCAGGATGTGAAACCAAAGAGGAAGTCCAAGAGAAAGAATAATGGTAAATCTAAAAAAGCTTTAGTTGAACCCCAACATTTTGTTTCCAATAAAAACTCAAGTAATAAAAAGAAGAGCTCTTCAGAAAACACCGAGGAAGATCAACCAGATTCTTCAAAAGATTCAAGTGATGAAATTGTTGATAAAATTGACAACTCTCAAGTTAATATATTTGAATCATTGGTTTCGAAGAATGGTAATAGGAGCTCAGCATTGTATCATAATAGTTCATCTGGAGAATCAGGCTTAGATTTAGATTCGGATTCAGAAATTAAAAAAGGTAGTTCACAAGTAACGGCATCAATATATAAACATCAGTCGAATGCTAGAAATAAATCCAATAATCAACCTCAAGTCAAAAGGGAGGATGGAAAAGGAGAAACATCACGGACAAATGAATTAGGTAACAATGGAGCTACGACGGGGCATTCATGGAAAACCAAGGTCTCGAATGATTCAACCTTCCAGAAAAAAGCCAAGAAGAATAACAAACGTTCAACAGACACAGTCCCTAACTCTCATAGAGTATACGTTCCAAGAGAATCCAAATTACCTGCAGAAACCCCGGAAAGAGCATCTCCTAGAATTGCACTGATAAAATCTCGTATTCAACAATCACATTCAAGAGAAGCAGAACAAAATAAAAGTAACATAGAGGAAAATGTACCATTAAAGCTCAAAAGTTTGAAACTTTCCAGAAAGACATTATTAAAACCTAAACATGAGCCAACAAACACATAAGTTATGTTTGTCCTTTTTTTGCAAAAAGAGCATCACCTGTACCAATTATGTAAATACTATAAATAATAATTAATCAGTCAATACCATTCACTTATGGGGCGGTGAAACCGTTGTTGGCGAACAAGTTTTGACCGGTCATCCAGTGACCATCCTTAGCCAAAAACAAGACAATTGGAACGATATCAGAGACTTCGGTCAATCTACCACCAGCAACGGCAGACTTGAAGTACTCGATTCTTTCTGGGGTTTCTTGACCGTACAAGAATGGAGTGTCCATAGGACCAGGAGAGACACAATTGAACGAGATTTTCTTGGTAGTTTCCTTGGAAAGAGCCTTGGCCATGGCGACAACAGCAGCCTTGGAAGCTTGGTAAATGGAGTAACCGTCCGTGTAGGCAGCTAGGAGGGACGTGGTCAACATGATGACAGAGCCGTTTTCGGCCACCTTGTTAGCGGCCTGCTTCAAGAACAAGAAGGCTGCAGTGGAGTTGATCTTCATCATTTCGTCAAACTCCTCAATGCTGGTCTCGGCCAATGGCTTTCTCAAGACCTTCCCGACGTTGTTGATAGCAATGTCGACCTTACCGAACGCCTCAATGGTTTGGTCAAACAATTTCACATTGGCGGCCTCAGTGGAAAGATCACCCTGGACAACCAAGGTCTTGATGCCGTAATCCTTCTGCAATTCCTCTGACAACTTGTCAGTTTCTTCCTTGGAGGAAGGAGAATGGTAGTGCAAGGTGATATCCGAGCCTTCCTTGGCAAATGCAATGGCGGTTTCCTTACCTAAGTTCTTGTTGGCACCTGAGATGATAGTGACTTTACCGGATAATGACATTTCTATTGGATATTTAATTAATTCTTAATCTCGTCTAACTACTAAGATAGCGATAACTTCTCAATTTTTATAATGGGAATTAACAGGTTAAAAACCGAATTAACTCCGTCCTAAAGTCCGGGAGTCACGTGAGGCGTCACGTGAACGTTACGTAAGCCGATTTGCACAGCCTTGATTAGGGCGATTTTTTTTTAAATTTTTTTTTGCTAAGAAAAAAAAAATTTCACATAAAGAGAGAGAGAAAGAGAGTATCGCTTTTTAGTTAGGTTTTATTCGGGCAGCATATGAGAGCTAAGAAGAGAACCAGTAAGAGAGTTTCTACTCGTTTAAGAGAGGGGATCAAGAAGAAGGCCGCTGCTCAACGTAGAAAGGACGTGAAGGCTGCCAAGAAGGACGTTACATGGAAATCTAGAAAGGAAAAGGACATTGGCATTCCTTCATCGTTCCCATACAAGGACAAGATCATTCAGGATATCGAGAACAGAAAGAGAGACAAGGAGATGCACAAGGAGATGATGAGACAATCGAGAGAACAGGAGCGTCTGAGACTGAAAGAGCTAGGTCAAGATGGTGACGATATGATGATTGATGGTGAAGAAGAAGATGAGATGATGGACAAACAGAGTGACATGGCTGCTTTATTAGCATCTGCACAAGCTGCCGCTAAGGACTACGACGGTGAAGATGAGGAAGATGAAGACGCCATGGAGATTGTCGATATCGAACTGCCAAGGGACGATGACGATGAAGAAGATGCTAAGGCACGCTCCCAATTAGACAAATCTAGAAAGCAGTTTGATAAGGTTTTCAAGGCTGTTGTCGACGCGGCTGATGTTGTCCTTTATGTTTTGGATGCCAGAGATCCTGAAGCTACCAGATCCAAGAGAATCGAGGAACAAATATTGCAATCGCAAGGTAAGAGATTGATTTTGTTAATGAACAAGGTTGACTTGGTTCCTGATGAAGTTGTCAAACAATGGGTTGATTTCTTGGGCTCATCATTCCCAACCATCCCTATCAAAGGTTCCATGGGTGCCAACAATGCCAAGACTTTCAATAAGAAGATGACTACCAATGCCACTGCTGGTCAATTGTTGTTAGCCTTGAAGGCCTACGCTGCTAAATCCAACTTGAAGAGAGCTATAACGGTTGGTGTCATTGGGTATCCAAACGTCGGTAAGTCATCTATCATTAATGCATTAACATCCCAGCACGGTGGTTCTGGTAAGGCATGTCCTACCGGTAACCAGGCAGGTGTCACACGTACATTGAGAGAGGTTAAAGTTGACAACAAGTTGAAGATTTTAGACTCCCCAGGTATTGTTTTCCCAGATATGAGCAAGAAGACCAGCAAGAGAGAATACGAAGCCAACTTAGCTCTCTTGAGTGCCATTCCAGAGAAGCAAATCGACGATCCAATGTTTGCCGTCACTGTTCTTTTGAACAAATTTGCCAAGAACATTGAAATGGCTAACGAGTTCAGGCAGTTCTACCAGTTACCAGCATTGGCCTCAATATCATTGGAAGATTTTGCTAATAAAGTATTAATCCATATTGCCAGAACCCAGGGCAGATTAGGTAAGAATGGTATTCCAAATTTGCATTCTGCCGCTGGTGTGGTTCTGAGAGACTGGAGAGATGGGAAGTTCCACGGTTGGACCTTACCAAATGCTTCCAAGGCCACTGCTAGTAATGTCAAGATTCCAAACGGTGCTGGATCCGCTCCTCCTCCACCTAAGGTTGAACAGACAACCATTGTTAAGGAATGGGCAGCTGAATTTGATTTGAATACCTTGTTCGCTGACGTTTTCGGTGATGCTAAATAGAGAGACAGAGGGAGACCTTTTCCGTATATAAAGTAAATAAGCTAAAAGTTGCTTCGCTATCAGCTGCAGGGTAGAATAGTATGTGTGTCAAGTTATAAGGCATATACATTATAGAACCAATAAATAATGAAAGTATAAAGAAGTGATTAGTTGTTGTCGAATCTCTTGGAGGCTTCGGCCCAGTTGATGACGTTCCAGATGGCCTTGAAGTAGTCGACCTTGACGTTCTTGTACTGCAAGTAGTAGGCGTGCTCCCAGGCGTCAATGGCCAACAAAGGCTTCAAAGACCCAGTCACGGTGTCCTGGTTGTATCTCTGGACAACCTCGATGGCGCCGTTCTCGGTGTTCTTGACAACGAAGGCCCAACCGGAACCCTGGATGCCGGCAAGCTTGGCGTTGGTGAGGTTGATCAGGTTGTCGAAGGACCCGTACTGGTCGACGACGGCCTTGGAGAAGGCAGCAGACTCCGAAGGCAACTCACCACCACCCTGCTTGGCAGGGGCCAAGTTCTCCCAGAAGAGGTTGTGGTTGGTGTAGCCACCACCGTGGAACTTGATGTTTTGCTGCAACTCGATCAGAGCCTTGACATCACCCTTGGCCTCGGCCTCCGCGTGCTGTTCGACAGCCTGGTTCAAGCCGTTGACGTAGGTCTGGTGGTGCTTGGTGTAGTGGAGTTCGTTGATTTGGCCAGAAATGTATGGTTCCAAGTCCCCGAAGTCCCACTTGAGGTCTGGAAGGGAAACCTTGGTTCTGATTTGGGCAGTGGCAGCAGAAGACGCCTTGGCAGCAGTTCTCTTGGCAATGGAGTACATGGTTGGGACAGAGGAAAGAGAAGAAGAGTGTAAATTGGTGACGAAAGAGTGTGAAAAAAACGGTAACAGCCCGGGATCGGAGTCTATAGAATCGGTTCTATTAGTAATCACGCTGTGGGGGAGCATTAAAAAGTGCTGAAGTGTGCATTGGCATTGCGGAAGTGGCAAGAACCACAACAAGCCAAGAAAGGCGGCGGTGGCTCCTCTAGAAGCCGAGATAGCAAAACCAGCTCAGCACTGACTGGCTCTAGAACGGTGAAATCAGTTTCAAAATGTTCCCACAGAGGAGCTGCATACAGCTGTATTATTGTTTTGGCTCAATGGCTAGCACAGAGAGCACAATTAGGCAATCTTTCATTTTAGCACCTCAATCTCAGCTGGAACCAGCGAAATTGAAAAAATTACTAGTATACACGTAAACTTCTTCTGGGTTATCAACTGGATACGCAAATGGTATGTTGTGCTAGCAGTTTCCGCGCGCAATCGAGATACTAACACCTCCGCTAAAGAAGGACCAGCAAGTAGGGTTTGTCATGCTTACCTTGGCCACTGTGATCTTCCTGTACTACACGTTCTGGACTTTTGTGACGCCATTTGTGGACGAGGACAGCATCATCCTGTCGCTCTTCCCCGACAGATACTACGCCATTGCGCTTCCGGTGCTGGCCCTTGCTCTCGGGACCAGTGTGATCTTGACGTTCGTGGCGCTCGTGATCTTGAAATCCACCAAGAAGTCCAAGAAACCTTAAATATCAGTGTATACACGCTTTAAATTATTATGATGTTCTGTGATGATTGCTACTATGGTGTTTATTGGAGTAAAAAAAGTATAAAGGGTAAAAAAAAGCCAGACACACACATCCAGCAGGCTGCAAGTGCAGCCTGCGCGTGTGTTCAGCAAAATAAAATCATTGGAAAAAAATCCCCAAATAAACAAAAGTAACATGGAAATCACTCACGATAACGGTACCAAAACAACAGTGCCTACTCAATACTACTAACATCATGTAGTACTCAAACAGTAACAATGAAAGTCATAGCAACAGAGGGGAAAAACAAGAAAAAAACAAGCAGAAAAATACAATGTTGAGTAAGCTTCTTGTTGCTTCAGATACCTTCATATCGAACAGTCAAGTCCTCTTCTTCCTTAATGGCTGAACGGCTTTGGAATGTTGTCAGGGTTGTTAACCACGTACAAGGACTCGTCGATGGAGCCTGGGATTGGCTTGATTTCGGTTCCCAAGGCCTTTTCAATATTGAATAGGGAATGTCTATCGTTCCAGTTGATTAAGTTGATGGCGATACCGTAGTGGCCAAATCTACCAGATCTACCGATTCTGTGCAAATATGTTTCTGGCTGCTTTGGAAAATCAAAGTTGATGACCACATTGACGGCCTGGATGTCGATACCTCTGGTCAACAAATCGGTACAGACCAAATTTCTGACATTACCTTGTCTGAATTCGTGGAAAACTTTGTTTCTATCTTCTTGGGACATTCTGGCGTGCGAGTAGTAACATGACGCACCGAACTCTGTGATTTTCCTGGCCAACAACTCCACTCTGTTGGCAGAGTTACAAAATATGATGGACTGGTTGATCTGCAATTTACTGAATAGCGTTTTCAAACAGTGAAGTTTCTGTTTTTCTTCAACGAATGCATAGTACTGGGTGATACCTTTCAAGGTCAATTCTTCCATCAAGTTGATTTCGTAAGGGTTGTTCATCTGTCTGTTGACGAAGTTCAGAACTGTGTTTGGATACGTGGCCGAGAAGAGTAAGGTCTGGTGTTTCTTTGGTAAAAATTCCAAAATCTGATTGACCACAATGAGGAACTCTCTTGAGAGCATCTTGTCGGCTTCGTCCATCACAAACGTGGTACAGTTACCCAGCTTGGCCAAGTTTCTGGACGCCAAGTCCAAAACTCTGCCGGGGGTACCCACAACAATGTGGACCTCGTCCTGCAATCTGAGAATGTCGTCTTTCAAGCTGGTACCACCGGTGGTGATCATTGTGTTTATGCCCATGTGTTTGCTCAACATCTTGACGACCTGAGAAGTCTGCATGGCTAGTTCTCTGGTCGGAACGAGAATCAACGCCTGGATCTCGTTTATCTTAGGGTTTATCTTCTGCAAGGTAGGGATGATGAACGAGGCCGTTTTGCCTGTACCGTTCTTGGCTCTGGCCAAGATGTCTTTGCCCTGCAAGGAGTGCGGAATCGACTCGTTCTGGATAGGCGTTGGCGCCTCGAACCCCGCCTCGAAAATCCCCATCAAAAGCTCCCTTTTGAGGCCCATGGCCTCGAAGCTGATCGCCGTCTCTGCGTTCGCCTTCACGTCGTCTGTCTGCGGCCGCAAGTCCTTGGCCGGCAGATTAAGCTGGCTCTTCCAGCTGGCGTCCGCAGCTACTACACTACTCTGTTCTGTCATTCGCGTGGGTTATATAGTTGAAATTACGTTTATGGTTAATAACACACACTGTCGTTGATGGGTTTCAGCTCTTTTTCGCTTCTCTCATAGAGTGAATTTTTTGCTATGCGCAAATACCCAGTACGGAAAAACGCTCAGCACGTCAGACAATTGAATACCGGCGGATAGCGGTTTCGGAATAACCTCTGATGTCGACCAAACATTTATGCGAGAGATGGGTAGCCAGTCTTGGTGAGTCAAAAATTAATAGTCAGAATATTAGTCAGAATGCTAGTCAGAACAGTAGTCAGAATGCTATTCAGAACAGTAGTCAGAATACTATACTAGTCTTCAAATTTCTCTGACTTTCTTGGCTGTTCTGACTGGAATGTAACATAGTCAACCAGAGAGGGCAAGTCTAACGACTGCGACTTACTATATCACATAGAAAAGTACCCCTTGGCGTAATTTTCTGGCTAGAAAATCGAGTATTTCGCACTGATAAATGTTAGGGTTGGATGTCTCGCACGCGGACATCCCGCTACATAAGTGGGTAGTGCTACTGTTATTATTCCAAATATAAATGAATTACTTTTAGTTATAGCCGTCCCGATTAACTCCCTCTCCTTTTCCTCTATTGTTGCTTATTATTAATATCAATACTTTATAACTATCCATGAAGGAGCCAGCCCTTCAGTCGCATTTTTGAGTTGTTTCCACACACACGCGGGTTTATATGTTGACATCCAAGACGAGACTGACGTCGTCGACCTTGGAGTCGGCCAAGTCCTCTAAGAAAGGCATCAAATCGAGCAACTCGCAGTCATGGGAGTCGCTGAACCAGGACGAGACCGGCACGGCGTGCTGCGGATGGAACACGTAGGAGGCGGGGGAGTTGTCGATGATGATCAGGTCTTCGAGCGGACGGCCCATCTGCGACAAGTTCTTGATGTAGTTGCCGTCGTAGTTGTAGCACGACTCTCTGAACAATCTGTGGTGGATCACCTTGTGCACATCGAGGATGTCCAACAAGGGGTCACCGTAGCGGGACACGGACGCGGTGAAGATGACTATCTCGAAGAGCTCGCCACAGCGTCTCAGAAACTCGTCCACCCCGGGTCTCTTGATCACGTACACGTTGTGGATCTGGTTTTCGATCTCCACGGGAATGACAAAGTCGGAGTGGCGCACGTACTTGAACGAGGAATGCACCAAGGTCTCGTCCAAGTCCAAGACAAGACACTTCTTACCGCGCAGCTCGGGCGCGATCGGGTTGAGAAGCCAGCCCGACTCGGCTACGGCCTGCTCGGGCAAAATCTGCGCCAAGTCCAGCGTGTCGGTGGTGTCTGTCTGCAGCGACACGTGGTCTACGAGGTCCTGCTTGACGTCGGTGTCCTGCTCGGTGCGGTCCGAGGGCTCGCTGTGGTTGCTCGGCTGCTGCTGCGCGTGCGCGTGCGCCTGCACGGCCGCGTCGGCCTTCTTGGCCGTCTTCTTCTGGCTAGCGGGGCCCTTGACTGGGACGGAGCTCGCGGCCATCCCGGCCGCGGCTGCGGACTTGTTCGACAGGGCCTTCTGCAAATTGGTCTGGGCGGGCGAGAGTCGCTGTCTGCTGCTGGCGGATTCGGCGTGCGAGGCGTCCGAGTCGCTGAAACAGCAGAAGAACGCCGAAAGCATAGTAGAAGAAGCCAAATGCCAATTAATATACACTAGGGAGAAAAAATGCATGCACGTTAAAGAGTTTTCAGGGCCAAAAAGCGAGGCACGGCGTTTGAGTCACCAGCCCAGGGCAAAAAAAAGGCGCGACTCTTGCGCGGGGGCTGATGCCCTCGCGACCAAGTCCACCATGTTTGCACGCCCCGTGCGACCCCAACGAATCCAAACACTCCGCGACGCGTCATTTCGGCCGCCTCGAGCCTAGAAGCCACAATTACTAATTAACACTACTTGTTCGCCATTAATAATGGGAATTTGGCTGGATTTTTCTATTTTGTTCATGTGGAACTTTCTTCTTTTAGTACTTATAGTCGTTGTTGTGTCCCGACTCTCGAAACAGTCTCCGTCACAAGCCACTACACACGAAGTAAACCCGCACAGCATGATCCAAGACATCAAATCCGAAGCCGACTACGAGAAGGCCATTGCAGCCTCCAACTTGGTCATCATTGACTTCTACGCCACCTGGTGCGGTCCTTGCAAGATGATCGCGCCTATGTTGGAGAAGTTCTCGCAGGAGTACACGGGCGTGTCCTTCTACAAGATCGACGTCGACGCCGTCACCGCCGTCGCATCATCCAACCAGATCACGTCCATGCCTACCTTCCTCTTCTTCAAGTCCGGCGAGCTCGTCACCAAGGTGATCGGTGCCAACCCAGCCGCCATCAAGAAGGCCTTGGTCGATTACTCCTGATTGTATACTTACTTCCTTAGTTGTATAAAGCGAATCGAATTTCTGCTCAGCATTAAAGCTGTCTACGTCTATAGAACGGCCCCGAACCCAAACGTGACCTTGATGGCGCGGATGTAGCGCTCCTTGAAGTTGTTGAGCACGAGATCCTCCTCGCCGACTGGTACGCCATCCAGAACCACGTCCATCGTGGTCTCGCTCTGGCCCTGGTCGAAGCTGAACCGGATCTGCACATAATGGCCCTGTTTCCACGAGCTGAGTCTCCAGAGCATGTCGATCCGTCTGTAGGGGTCGAGCTTGAGGAGCTTGCACTCGACGCCGCCGCCGAAGACGCGGAACTCGCAGCCCTCCCGCGGCTCGAGACCCTCGGCCGGCGTTCTGGTGAACTGCAGATAACGCTGCGGGTCCGTCAACGTCTTGTAGAGCTCCTCTGCGGTCGTGTTGAACTCCTCGTGCAGCTCCAACGTCGTCACGTTGTACCCCTTCGAGTAAGCGCTCAGCGGTTTCGCCGCAGCGGCCGCTGGGGCTTTGTTCAGCGTGGTTCTCTCCTTCACCACCGGCTTCATGTGTTTGGTGAGGTTCTGGTTGCCCTTGGTGAACGTCGACATCACCTCGCTTTCGTCCACCTGGATGTCCGAGCCGTGCACGTGGATCAAAGTAGGCCCGAAGTCGGCCAAAACCTCTCTCAATTGAGGCACCAGCTCGCCTCGAATCGCCACGCGGTCCTTCTCTTCGACGCGTTCCCCCAAATTGAACTGGTACTCGTCTGGCTCCGTGTCGTACATCACCTCAGGCACCGTGATGGTGCCCGTGCGTCCGTCGCTGGTGTACTCCACCACAAGACACATATCGTAGAGCGAGATCACCTTCCCCTTGCGTTGACACACCTCGCAGTCGCCCTCGAGAGACTTCACCTTCGTCACGGTCACGTCGCCCGCCTGCAACCCCACCAGCTTGTGTTCAAAGTACTCGCGCGCCCAAGGCAGACAGTTCTTGTCCACCCAATGCCAGTTGTTCGGATTCGTAACGGCCATAGCTGGGAAAAGAGTCGCTGCTGTCCAAGAGGTGAGGGCCACACGGGGGGTTTTATACAGAATGCCAAATCACTTCGGAAATTTCTAGAATGTATGCTGAGAACCAAAATGCGCGAAGTAACAAAAACGTGCCGGCCGTAACTTTCTGTGCGCGTAATAATTTGGTTCCCAAGCTACATTTGCCTAGGCAAATTCTGTGTCTTACGCGTTCTTTTCTCTTTTAATTGTAAACATCTCTACAATCCTTTAATACATGGCTCCTGCTGTGCCTGCTGTACGCGTGACAGCTAATAACGCTAGGAGCAAGCGAAAGGCGGCGCTTATTCCGGCCTCGGTATTGGACTTCGAGTCGCAGCGACAGCTCATCACCGGTCTTTTCTTCCTTCTGCAAGCTTGGAAAGTTTACGATCTCCTGCTGGTAAACACCCAGAACAGCTCGGGAACGTGGTTCATATTCAAGTACTGGACCCTGGACTCGCTGCTGCTGGCGCTCGTGCCCGTCATAAACATACCGCATCTGCCTATGAGCCCCAACTTGGCGATTGTGCTGATCCTCCTGATCAACTCCACGACGTTCGTACTGACCATGGACTTTGCGTCCTTCTTCGGGGCCGTCAGTGCGGCCCTTGGACTCAACTCGGTGTCGAAAGACTTACAGATCAACGAGGCTCTAGTCGATGCGGTTCAGAACATCGAGTCAGAGCATTTCAAGGGTAAAAAGAAAATCAGACTAAACCCTGAATCGTTCATCAAATTGAACCCCAATGGCAACCAGCACTGTCTCAAACCCGTTTACAACTCACATGTCTTGTTGAACTATGATCTCGACTCATTCAATGGTATCCACGGTTTACAATTGAACCACTTGGATTTCAACAACAATTTGCAAGTCTTCAATTACACACATGCAGATTTACAAAACAGCCTGTTGAAGGTCACAGAACCTGGATATTACTCCATAAAATCTGCTTGGGACATGAAAGACAAACCCATCAAGGTGCAGCGAACCGACACTTTTGTTCCTATCTGCCCTGAAGCTTCATTTGTCAGACTACCGCAATACCAGCTTTGTGAATCCGAAGCTGAGTCAGACGCTGCTCAGATCCAAGCGCAAATTTTTGGTGTCCCTCCTTTCAACCTGGTGGTACATGAAACCATCAACGGCCAGCCGTACAAAACAAACACACTCAAAGGCTTGATACCTGACAATTTCAGATCTCCTCTAGTATTGAAAGATGAGTACAACCTCAAAGAATTATCCTGGATGAAAAGCACTACCATTCAAGTGCCTGTCTCACCAAAGGATTTGCAGCCGGGTAAATACCAGTACCAAATTTTGAAGATCGTCGACGGGTTCGGCAACCAAATTGATTATCATGGCGACAAAGATGAAGTAACTAGCGCTATTGAAATTTTGCAAAACCCAACGTTTGAATTGAGAGATCCAAACCCTCAAGTTCCTATTTTATTAGGTAAAAAGAAATATTTGAACATCCAAATAGATAACTGTCAAGATCACGAACCAGTTGTTATTGACTTCATGTACAGAAATCAAGATGTAGAAGAAAATTTCCAGCGAACTTTCCAACAAACGCAGGGTAATACCCTATTGGTAGAGAAACCAGGTGAATATTTCATAACAGGGGGCTCATGCTCGAAATGTCATTGTAAATCTATAGGGAATAAAGTTTCCATTACAGAAGCTAAATTGCCTAATTTTGAAATTAAATTGGATGAAATTGTTGATAAATGTGTTGGCGTTACAGGGTTTCACTTTAATTTTGATTTTATTGAGGGTAGTGCGCCCTTTGAAATTGGGTATAAGATATCCAAACTTGACCCTCAAAATTCCAAAAATATTTTGAAAGTAGAGTCAATATCAAAATTAATTTCGTCAAAGAATCAGTTGGAATACAAATTCAACCCTCATTCCGAAGGTTCCTATGCTATCGAGTTTATCAATTTAAGTGATAAGTACTATCAAAATCAAATCAAATTTCAAGATGGTGACCATAAGTATATCACCTATTTTAAACAGAGACCTCAAGTATCTCTAAGGCAGTCACATGTGAAGTTATGTAATGGGGGGTCAACTCAATTGGAAGTCAATTTAGATGGAAGGTTCCCCTTCAATTTGAAATACCATATCCAAAACCCAGATGGTAAAGTTGAGTCTTTCGAGGTTGAAGTTAATTCTAATCCTTACCTCATCGAAACTCCAGACTTTACCCTTGGTGGAAAATACCAGTTAGAGCTAATCTCAGCTGAAGATTCTAGCTTGTGTGATGTTGAATATGGTAACAAACTCGCAATCATTGATGTTAATGAAGAAGTGCCTAAGATAAACTTTGCTTCTAACTATCTAGATCATTATGAAATTGTGGAAGGAACGTTTGTCCAAGTGCCATTATCCCAAAAGGGTCAAATGGAATTGACCTACTCTCATGAAAATGATTTAGGCCAAGTGGAAACCTTCCTTTTGAGAAATACCAATGGGTTTTTGAAGTTGTCCAAGGCCGGTACTTATTCCTTAGTGGAGTTTAACCAAGGTGGTTGTCCTGGCGAAGTTTCGTTAGATAGCAAAGTGTCCGTTTCCTATTTACCTAAACCAAAAATCTTCATGAATGATGACACTATCCAAGATGGGATTAAACCATCGATTTGCTTGAATTGCCAAGATTCAATCAGTGTTGGATTCCAGGGTAAATCGCCTTTTGCATTTGAATACGCCATAGTGAAACCTAATGGCGATATTGATAATGAATACATAGAAAATATCACCGATGCTGTTTACGAAATTCCATTAATAACAGATCAACAGGGTCAGTACAAATATATTATTAAATCAGTTTTTGATTCATTATACCACAGAGATATCTTGAAATCGTTAGAATCACAAGGTTTTTACTCATTTGAACACTTGACTGTTCATCATCAGGTTAATGAATTACCTTATGCACAATTTCTCAGATCCAACACCTTATATGAATCATGTGTTTTAAACCCACCTGATGATGTTGAGCCTATTAATATCAGTTTCAATGGGGTTGGTCCGTTTGATGTTGAATTGCACTTGATTGACGATGATCAAGAACAGAGAAAAACACTCGGCTTCCACAGCGATTCACCATTGTTGAATTTGGACTCGCTCTATAACGATTTAGAAGTCGGTCATTTCACCCTAAAAATAGCTTCAGTGACTGATTCCAATGGCTGTTCCGACACAATCGAAGATGAACAGATTTTCCTCAGTATAAATGACTTGCCAAATGTCGATTACCTATACGACGAATCTAGATTGGTGGAAGATGATGACGAAAGATATTATTGTGTTGGTGACCATATCAGTTATGCGTTAATTGGTCAAGCGCCGTTCTACATAACATATGAGTTCAACGAGGACTTACAGAAGTCAGTCAAGGTTCCAAGTAGCATTTTCAAAAGACGTGCTCCTGGTCCGGGACAGTTGTCGATTAAGTCTCTAAAGGATGCAATTGGCTGCGAAATTAACTTCACCAATAAGGTGAACAAGGTTTACGATTTGCCGTCTGTTGAGATCGTCCAAGGCGACCACATAGAAGAAGACGTCTATGAGGGCGAGAGGGTTGAAATTACCTTCAAGTTGATTGGTGAAGCACCATTCCACTTAACGTGGGTCAGACTGGACATTGACGATGAGACTAAAATTGTCGACACGGAGTCGATCGAAAACATCCAGTCCAACGAATACAAAATGTGGGCCTCCTTGGAAGGTACGTACGAGGCCATGGTGATCCAGGACAGACATTGTATTGCCAAAAACCCGAAGTTCTACTGATTGTTTGATGTATAATGCCGTATAGCCGTTCCGTGAGCATCTAAAACGCATTCTGCCCATAACTTTCTGTAGCCGGGGGCAGTCCTCTTTAAAATTAGATATCTGAAATGCTGCTATTTTGCTGGTCACAACGAGCCCATTTGCAACGCCCTTTACTCAAGCCAGTGTCGATTGCTCTTCGCCTGCTATTTCGTCACACGACTGATGCCGCTAAAAAAAGAAACATCATATTTTTTTATTTTTTTTTTCGCTTTCTGTTTTATATAAAGGAACCAAAATCCGAATTGATGGAATGCCTTAGCTGATTTTATTTTTTTCTCTTCTTCTCTCCTCAGGAAGGGGAGCAGAAGACCTGATGAAGTTTTTCCAGTTCAGAAAGGACACAGAGTCTGAGATCGGAGTGAGGTCGTCGACCGATTCCGAGACTGATATCAAGGAGCTCAGCTCAGCAGAAACCGCAGTGGAATTGCACTTGCCAGAACGCGACACGACTACTGTGGCAGGCAAGTTCATGAAAATGGTGGACTACATCTCCATCAAGGGCACGCACCATTTGACTGTCAAAGAATCTTTCCTATACAACTACGACTTGAAGCCATTGGAGGCAGAGAGAAGAACCTGGTCCAAATACAACTACATCTATTTCTGTTTTGCAGAATGTTTCAACGTCAACACTTGGCAGATCTCGTCCACCTCTGTTGTGCAGGGTCTCCCCTGGTGGGCCACTTTGATTGCGGTCGCCATCGGGTACTCGTTCTGCGGGTTGTTCATTGCAACTTTTGCCAGAGTCGGTAACTACTATCACATCTCATTCCCGGTGTCTTGTCGTTCGTCGTTCGGTATTTGGGGGTCTTTGTGGCCTGTTCTCAACCGTGTGGTCATGGCCTGTGTTTGGTTTGGTGTTCAGTCGACCATCGGTGGCAATTGTGTGGAATTGATGCTAAGATCCATCTTCTCAAACGATCTTAACACTAAAATCCCAAACCATCTTCCTGCTTCTGCTAACATCACATCCTTTCAAATGCTCGCATTTTTCCTTTTCTGGATTGCCCAAATTCCATTGATCATGTGTCCACCTCATAAATTGAAATGGTTGTTCACTGTCAAGTTCTTCATTTGTATGCCTGCTGGTTTTGCATTTTTAATCTGGGCACTCATCAAGGCTCCTAATATCGGCGAACTTCTGAGAGCTCCTTCTCAAATCAGTGGCTCTGAATTCGGTTGGGTATTTGTCAATGCTGTTGTTTCATGTTTGGCTAACTTGTGTACATTGATTATCAATGCGCCTGATTTTGGTAGATTTGCAGATTCTCCAAATGCTTCATACTACACTCAAATGGTTTCTTTACCTCTGGGTTACACGATCACATGTTTGATCGGTATTCTAGTTTCTACCTCTTCTCAAGCTTTGTATGGTGAAGCATACTGGAACCCATTGGACGTCTTAGGTAAGTTTTTGGACCACTACTCAAGAGGATCCAGAGGTGGTGTTTTCTTGATTTCCACTGCCTTTGCTGTTGCTCAAGTTGGCTTCAATATTTCTGCAAATTCCTTATCTGCTGGTACTGATATGACTGCCCTATTACCAAAGTTTATTAACATCAGAAGAGGTGGTTTATTCTGTGCAGCAATTGGGTTTGCCATTTGCCCATGGAATCTAATGACTTCATCTTCAAGGTTTGCAACTTATTTATCTGCATATGCTGTTTTCCTTTCTGCAATTGCAGGTTGCATCTTCTGTGATTATTTCATTTTGAAGAAGGGTATGATCAAATTGCATGATCTGTTTATTGCTAAGAAGTCATCAGTTTACTATTACTCTCATGGCGTTAACTATCGTGCTTACGCTGCTTACCTATTAGGTATCATTCCAAACATTACCGGTTTCGTTGGTGCAACAGGAACTCACGAGGTCCCAATTGGTGCCACACGTACTTACACATTGAGTTTCTTCACTGGTTTCTTATCTTCATTGGCTTGTATGTTGGTTATTAATATGATTTGGCCAATTCAAGGTAGACCAGACTGTGGTCTATTTGACAGAGTCTGGTTAGAAGAATGGGCTGAAGTTGAAGACTTTGACATTAAGTTCAGAGCTGACACTGGTGCTGATGAAGATAATAGATCTGAAACTGCTGTTGATGAAATTGCCAGTTTGGCCAAAAGTATCTCAAGAAGATAACTCTTTCCTAGCATTTACATTTTTATTATAAAGAAACAAAGAGAAAGATCAACATTTATAGACGTAGACTTACATATATATAGATTTAATAAAGTTTACACAAGGCGATCTCCGTCTCTTTTCATGTATTAATTAATTATTACCGTACTTTTTTATAGTGTATAGTGTTCATTTTTGATCATTAAAGTGGGTAAATGAAATGTTCATTTTCCAAATCAGTTAGATCCAAAGCACCTAGATTTGTCTTGAGAACTTGCCCATCTTCCAAAATAACTTCACCAGAATCACTAGCTGAATTAATGTTTTCCTGTCTCTTAGTATTTCTCCTTTTCAAGATAATCCATATGACCCCAGCTAAAGAAGGCGCAATACCAAATGATAAAACAATCTGAACAATCCACGCAGGGATAAATCTTGGAGCATCACTTTCCTGCCATAGTTGAGGAGCAATCAAGTTTGCCACCGCATAACCGAACATAATTAAACCATTTCTGGTTAGAACTTTGGTGTACCCTGAGCAGGTTGAAGCAGACCAAGAAATCATTAACATCCATGGAATACCATAAAGTGAACTAACCATAGTAACCATACCAGTAAGTGCAATTTTGTTTTCCCATGGAATGGTTGCTGCGGCAATGGACCCACCAAAACATGGCAAAGACCAAAAGATAACAAATAGAGCAGTCAAATTCGAGTAGTAAAACATAATGACACTTGTGCATAAAGAGCAAACAACAGCAAATCCGCCACCAGCAACAGAAACTAAAGTTGAATCTAACTGCGTTACATTACCCATACCGGTGAATAATAAATTTTGCTGATAATGCAAGTTATTTGCAAGCATTTGGAATAGGAAGAAACAGAAAAATAGCCAAGATATTGGATCTCTTAAAGTCTCATAAATTTGATGCTTTTTAATCACTCTTTGTTCAATGGATGCACCTGTAGACTTTTGGACCCTTCTTATAACCCAGACTTTTTCTTTCAGTGACAAAAATTTTGCATCTGTGGGATTTGATGGATAGAACAAAACTGTGAAGATAAACCACACAAAAGACATACAACCGACAACAATAAAGTACAATTTCCAGATAGGGATACTAACAGCCGCATGCATAATACCATACGCAATCAAGCCCATTGGGATGGTCACCCCTAAAACAGCAATGGCAAAGATTGCTGCAGAAGCTGCCTTTTCCTCCTTAGTGAAAAACTGTCCCATGGTTGTATTCAAGGCAGAAATGGCCACAGATTCAACAAATCCTAAAAACAATCTAGTTGCATAAATACCTTGATAATTATGCGCCGTACATGTTAAGAAAATCAATAAAGACCAGCCAAAAGTAATGGCTATCATGCAGTATCTGATGGAGAATTTCTGAACAAAAATGAGATTCACTTGCCCTACTAAATATCCCACGTAAAACAACGTAGAGGAGTTGTTGTAGGTATTTTGTGTCATTCCTGTGTCTTCAAATAAGTCCGTGATTGCAGCGTAAGATAGTGCAAATTTATCGGCAAACATGATGAATTCAGTGACTGTTGTGATAAAAAGAATGATTGAACACACCTTCCACTTGAGTTTTCGTTCTTCTGAGGGCGTTATTTCTGGAACTTCGGCATCATACATCTCCAGAAACTTCAAAGTCGAGTCAGCATCCTTAGATGTGACTTTGTACTCAGTACTGACTGGCTTTTCGGTGACATATGTTTCGGTGGCATCTATGGTCGTTTCTTTTGGAGTTAAGTTCTTTAATTCTGCAGAGGCCGACAGGAACGTGGCTGAGCTTGTTTCGGACTTGGGTAGCGTCATTATGGCCCAAAGTTGTGTAAATGCTCGTTAAAGCTTAGCGATGAGGAAAAAATCATGGGTTTTTTTTTTGACGTAGATGGTCGTCCGATAAAATGAGAAATGCTTAGCAAATAAATATACAATAACTAATAATAACAGTGCTAATAATTGGTAGCAAAGACGCTCAATTAACATGGTCCCCATTTGGCAACTCCGATGCCAGTTAAGCGGATTTCTGTATCAGCAGAAAATGGTATTTCTGCCTTTTTGTACAAATCAAGAAGCCCTTCTCTAAGTATACCTGAAGGAAAACCTTTTCTGTGGGCCCAGGACTCTTCAAAGCTAGTAACATCATAATCCGTTAACAGCATTTTACAATTGACTTTAACATTTGTCAGACACTGCCCCATTTCAGTAATTCGGATGGTTTTTGTTGTTTGCTTGTTTTTTTTCTTAGCTGACCTACTGGGAGACATATCAATACTGTGTGTCACAAATCCACCTAATCCAGTTCTAGGTTGGCTTAAAACCAACTCCTCGGAGTGATTCGAATCCTCGGAATTATCTGAATCTGCTGGATCTTCAGTAGCTACATTGGGCATCATTTGAGGAGGTACTTGGAATTTTGGGTTGGCTAAGCAATTGAGTTTTTCCGGTGTGTGCAACGGATTTTCCTCTGAAATGTCATGCTCATTATCTTCAGGTCTCGAATGAACTTCCATGGAAGTCATAGAGCATGGATTGAGTATGGAAACATGTGTCACATGGGTCTGATCTTTATCACTTGACCCAGACGTGATATTTTCCTCAGAAGACAGCCGAGTATCATCGAACATGGGCGACCAAGCCTTTTCGTTTTCATTCTCATTATTATCATCGGTTTCTTCAGAAACAAACAATGGCATTGAAGCAGACAGGGTTTCAGGTTGAGGGTCCAGTTTATGTGGATATGCTTGACTATTTTCAGACATAGGCATTTCGAGTTCTTCGTTTTCAGATGGCTCATCTAGTGGTAGTCCAAAAGAACTTGCCGCTTCTGAACGGGCACTTTGGACTACTTCGTTCAGAGAATGGATCATGGAGACATCTTCCATCTCGTTGTCATCAATTAGATCAGACATTTTCAGTGCGCTGCTTGGTTTGTCGAGATATTCTTTATGCTCATCGTATATGTGTTGCATCAACCAGCCTTTTACTGCCTCAGTAAGCTTTTCCTCGTCTTTTACCAACACGTCGGACTTCGATGGCTCAATATTGACATCGACAAATCCGTTAGGCAAGGCCAGTTCAAAGTACCACAACTGAGGTGCAATCAATTTGTACTCGCTGTAGGAATCATTTATCATTTTGGTAACTACCTTCCCGAAGTTCAATTTTGTGTCTATCATTCTGTCATTGACATTCAAGATCCTGTACATTTTCTTGCTAGATGACACAGTGTCGGTGCCCCTGGGAAGGATGGCCTTTACTCTAATTAGAGCATCCTTGAACGCCACTTCCCCTGAGATTCCATATAAACATTTAGGATCTCTAATGCCAAATTGGGTTCTCAGGAATTTCATCCTGTCGTTTGTGTTGTTGTATGTGACATTCTCTATTTCCAGGTTGCTCCCGTTAGCCATCACTTTGACAAGCTTCAAATGGAAGCTGATATTTTTGTAGATGCAGGCGTATGCAAATACCAGGTCTTTCACTTGCTGCAGTGTCTTCTTGCGTTCTTTCTGCATAAACTGATATCTCACAGGCATGCATCTGAACAACCCGCATATTTTCACAGCGGTACCGACAGGGCCTGGGGTTTTGCGAATCAAGCCCTCGGTAAGACCGTTGGCGCCAACATGCCACGATTCGCACACCGAGTCCGCTTTGGTGCGGGTCGTGATCTCCATCTGCTGAGCAAGCTGAGCAATCAAGTACAATGCTTCCCCTCTGAATCCGTTGGTACACAAGCGAGTTTCCAAATCCGCCCAAGACGTGATCTTCGACGTGGTGTTGTTCAGCGCCATCAGCCCTCGGTCCTCCTTCGCCACCCCCGTTCCTGTGTCCCTGACACTTATCCACTGCAGCCCGCCGCTGGTTTCGTCGATTTCGACATACACGTGATTCTGCGGCGCGCAGGCATCGCACGCGTTATCCAGAAGCTCCTTCACCACCGCCACCACGCTCCCGATGCCCGCAGAGGCCAAGATGCGGTGCGAGACACGGTTCTCAAGACGCGATATAGGCATATTCCTCCCTGTAATAAAAAGCCTGACGCGTAAACTTTCTTCTTTATCGGAAATATGGACTTTCGTAAATTGCTGAGGTTCGTGGGCCCGGGGTTGCTTGTTTCGTGCGCTTACATCGACCCGGGGAACTACTCCACGTCGACTGCGGCCGGTGCGCAGTACCATTACTCGCATATGTTTATTATTGTGCTGTCAAATTGCTTTGCAGTGGTTCTACAGTGTTTGTGCATCAAATTGGGCACTGTGACGGGCCTCGATTTGGCTGAAAACTGTCGTGCGCATCTACCAGCATGGTTGAATTTCTGTGTGTACGTCTTGGCCGAGTTGGCCGTCATCTTCACTGACATGGCCGAGGTCATTGGCAGTGCAATTGCATTCAAAATTTTATTGGGGATCAAGTTGAGATGGGGGGTTGTTTTGACCATAGTCGACGTCTTGGCGGTCGTGTTTGCGTACAACCCAGACGGAAGCATGAAGCATATAAGGAAGTTTGAGATCTTCGTCTCTTCGTTTGTCATTTTGACCTTTGGTTGCTTTGTTCTATTGCTCCAAAGGGTGAACATCGAATCTTACCAGGAAATTTTTGAGGGCATGTTACCTTCCAAGGTCTTGTTCAAGGACAAGAACGCTGTTTACTTAGCGCTCGGCATTATAGGTGCCACTGTCATGCCCCATTCACTGTATCTTGGGTCCAATATCGTCAAGCCAAGATTGAAAGAATTTGATAACGCCAAGAGAGATCCGATCAGTTCCTCAGGTACCTATAGACCTTCATTTTCAGCTATCAAATACTGCTTGGACTATTCTTACATTGAGATGATCTTGTCCTTATGCGTAATTGCTATTTTCATCAACTCCTCTATTTTGATTGTCTCTGCTGCTGCATTATTTGGCAAGGAAGGAGCAGCTGACGCGGATTTGATTACAATTTACGACTTGCTTTGTCAATTCATTTCTACTCAAGCAGGGTTCATTTTTGCTCTAGCTATGTTTTTTTCATCAATTGCCGCTGGTATCATTTGTACCATGTCAGGTATGATGATTGCAGAAGGCTCTATCAATTGGACATTATCCCCGTTCTTAAGAAGATTGATCACCAGGTCCATTTCGATTCTACCTTGTTTATTAATGGCGGTTTTTTCAGGTAGGGAAGGTATTGCAGTCATCTTGAATTTGTCTCAGGTAGTCCTCTCGTTGTTGTTACCATTTGTCACTGCTCCATTACTGTATTTCACTAGTAACAAAAAAATCATGTCCGTGGTGGTGAGAAAGGATGAATCCCATTTAGTTACCGGAAGACACACTAGGTTACGCAATGAGCTTGTTGATGAGACTACAAGTTTAGTTGACAGTGATCATTATGCAATCATTGATTATTCCAATAACAAATGGATGAACATTGCTGGTTTCTTGGCCTGGGGAATAACTGGCTTTTTAAACCTGTATCTAATTTTACAATGGTTCAGAGGTGAGGACATCAACTTTTAATACCACATGCATTAACGCCTTGCTCCATCATATATTTCGTTTAAGAGTATACTAAATAGTTTATAATTAAAGGTAATTTAATACAAAATATTACACAGAAGAAACATTTTTATTTGAATATGTCATTATTAATGGCATCTGCCATATCCTCATCTTCATCTTCTTCATCTTCATCGTCTTCAGGTATTTGACTTGACTGAGGAGCAGATTCTTCAATATTTTCCATATCATCTTCTTCTTCCTCGTCATCTTCTTCTTCTTCATCCTCCTCTTCTTCTTCGTCATCATCATCCTCCTCTTCGACTGTTTCAGTGGGAAGATTATCCCTCTTTGCAGTATCCTCATTGGTCTCTTCTGTTAAGTGGGTATTTCCGTTAGGCTCATCTGTCGCTTTCTCAACAGATGAAACCTTTTCCAAGTTTTCTCTTTGAATTTTGACTCTTTCCAAAACTGACTCCATCTTAGATTCTAATTCATCTTGCATTTCTAAGGTGAAAGCCAAGTTTGTATTCTTCTTTTTAATCGGTGGGATTTTACCATTAGGAGGAATCTTAGATTTTGATTGACGCTGCTTCATTGATAAATCTTTTGTCTCCATCAATAAAATGTCATCATCATTAGCATACTCTTTGAATTTCGATTTTAAATCATTTAATTGCTTTTCAATGACCTCTTCTGAAACCATATCTGATTTTGGAAGACCTTCAACATTATTTTGATTTTTGATGGCTTCAGTTTCTGCATTAAACTTCTTCAATGACTTGTGATATTGTAGTTTCGATTTAGCTAAAGTATCCTCCAAAAATGGAACCATTATGGCAGGTAGTGAATACAAATTGACCTTATTTAGTAATGGGAATTCTAACGAATCTAACTTTCTATAGCTGTCTTTCACCTTTGTTTTAACACCATTGGATAAATGTTGACTTAACTTTGACTGAAGTAAATGTAATGGAATTGAAGATGTTAACATTGAAAACTCCTTCTCTAATCCTAGCTCTCTGAAACCAAAAAAATCGTCCCCAATTTGGTCAGAGAATTCACCACTAAGAAATTGATCAGATCCATCGTTGAACTGGGATTCACTCATTTCTTGAATACTAGGTCTCAATAAATCTTTGAGAAAACTTTCTAAACCAAATTTAATCTCATTTAATCTTGAGTTCTTTTTTACCAAAGTTTCCTTATAGTAAGAATACAATGCATCTGGATTGGAAATCCCATTATCTGATAACACAACTTGTAGTAAAGATTTCAATAACGCTTTTTTATCTTCAGATTTTGATGCCGTTCTCAACTTTGTTTTATTGATGGAATTGGACTCCATGTGTAACTTCAATGTTCTAACCAAATTAGCCATATAATTTTCAGCAATTTGAGTCATTAACATCACGGTAGAAGGTTTAGCTGTTTCAAAACCATTATGCATAACCAGGGCACTGACAGATTTTTTCAAACCAACATGAGCAACTTTTTCAGTCAACAAATCTCTTGTGGGTAGTTTGCTGAGAGCATCAATATCATCCAGTTTAATCCTTTGGATATCAGGGGCTTTGAACTCAGACTCGTGAACAAATTGACTCATTTGCATTTGTCTAATCAAATTGATTTTGAAACATACTCTTCTAATATCTTGCATTATAGCTAAGTTATCTAGAATGATGGAGCAACCCCCTGCTGATTTAACTTGCATGGAACTTGAGGGTAAAGAATCAAGAGTATTTCCAGTATTCAAAAGCTTTTCAATTATTTGATCCTCAATCTTTTCTATAGGTGTATTGTTGTGTTTCAACTCAGGAACACCACCAGACAAGTCATATTCTAATAAATATGGGTCATCGGTTTCATCATAATAATGTCTATTTCTATGCATGATGGCACCGCCGTCTAAATAAGATTTAGCATTCCTTTCCTTCAGGGATTTGCTAATAGCGGGATCTTCATGGATACAAGTTTCAAAATTCCACATTTGATTAGTGTCTTTAACAATAGCATCAGCTTCAGGTTGAATTTTACCGTTTTTGAATAATTTACTACGATCAACGCATAATTTATATCTAGACGCAGATGTTAAGTTCTTCCAAGTAGCTGTCTCTAAGTCGTCAGGTTCACCTTGGGCACCAATTTGTTTTGTTTCTTGTAAATTTCTTTCTTCTTCTTCTATATCTTGACCTGAAGTAGGAGGAGCTAAACTGTCCTCTTTTGTTTCTTCAACCTCTTTACTAGACTCAGTAACTCCATCTTCTGGCTGTATTGAAGATGACTCAGCCTGCTCAGATTGCTCTACTGTTTCGGTTTTCACTGTATTAGTTGTTTCAGGCTCTTCGGTGACAAGATGTTGTTCTGTATAGTCCTGTGCCTCAGAAGCACTAACATCACCATCATTTGTTTCCTCTTGTTTCACCTGAACGTTACGTCCCTTTTTGGCTGCAGATGATGAACCTTTTCCGGTACCGACACCTCTAGTTGATTTTCTACCCTTCTGTTCATTTTCGTGCTCAGCTTGCTCCTTAGCAGCCAAAGCAGCAGTCTCACGTTCAACATCAATACGATCTCTTATAGTAATATCAGGAATGTGAGAAATTAATGAAAGTGATTTTTTCCTCATTGCTATAGCATCTTTACGTAGGAAATGCCTTGGATCAGAATTGTACATGAGACAATTCTGCCAGATAAGCATCAAATCGTCAACAAATTGTTGTTTGGAAACATAGTGTAACTGTTTCAAATTTTTCAAAACAGTATTTAAATCCATTGGCTTTTTGATAACCTCATAATAATTTGGGGCTTCTCTTTTCGAGACTCTATTGAGAAATGGAGTTGAATGTTCGGTATACCCACGCAATTCCATGACAACCTTTTCACAAGCCTCATAAAGCTCTTCTTGACCAATTCTATTGTAGTTTGACCATTTCGATCTATTTTTTCTAACATCCATTATAAGATTTTTCAATTCAATATCCGTGATATTCATATTATCTCGTTTCTCTTCAATACGATCAAGCAAGTGTTTCATTGTGAGATTTACAGCACCACCAAATGATATAGAGGACTTCACCTTTTTGGCAGGTGGCTCACCATTTCCATTTAAGTCGATAGGATCTGCAGCAGAACCATCATGTTGACCGTTGGTAGAATCTTTAATATGCCCATTTTCATCTTCTCCTGCTTCGTCTTCCTCCTCATCTTCATCTTCAAGTTCCTTGTTACTCCTTTCGAGTTTTCTCTTTTTCATGATATTGGCCATATCATTTTCAAATGTATGGTAAATCTTATTGAAATTCTTAATCAAGATTAGTTCATTCTTCTTTTGAAAAGTAGCCTCTTCTGTTTCTTCGGCCGTTTGAGCAGTTGCAGAACCTAAAATTGGATGCAAATTTTGAACGATAGCTTCTTCCACCGAATTCGTTTGGGATATTGAAGGATAGTTGGGCTTCGCAAGCATGTCAGCCTTAGACATTGAGAATATTAGAAGACCTTCGTCAGTTCTTGGTAGCTGGGACTCGTCAAGTTGATCCTCAACCGGTTTTCCATCTGTGTTTGCTTCTGTTTTATCATGTGCTCCTGTCTCTTCGTCATCATCGTCGTCATCATAATCATTATCTTCGTCTCTATCTGGTTTATCGGCTGTAGCTGGAGCACTTTCAGGTCCGCTTTGGGACTCCTTTTCTATTTCATTCAAGACATAACCAAACTCCTCACATAAATCGCCGGAATAGTAGCAGTTGATAGCCTTTTCGTACAGCAAACATCTGACTATGTTCATCAACGCATTGATGGCCCCGGTTCCTGTTTTCAACGCGACCTCCGCATCATCTTCCACCTCTACGGAGTCGGATTCCATTCCCGTCACCTGCAAATACAGCTTGCCCATCCAGAATGCGTCCCAGATGGCACTACCACTAGATGCGACGCGTACAAGAACTTGGTACTGCGAGGGCGTAAGAAACGCAGCTAGCGCCCCTGTTTCAAGAAAACGCTGCACCACTCGCTGCAGATCTCTAGAGCTATTATGCTGGAACCAACCCAGCACTGTCTGCCCCTGCTGTGTCATGCCAGAGTGATAAGTGAAAGAAGAGTTTCTGTTTAGCAAATGTTTAAATTTCAAAGTTGAGCTTTTCTGTTTAGCAGTAAAAAATGCTCAGCTCCTTCGGTACCCACCGAATGTCGCAGAAGGCTTACAGATGCTCAATTCTGTATTTTACGTGCTTTGCAATTGTTTGAGCTAGTTGTGGAACTCCAATAAGGGCAAAATCAGGCACTTAATATTTTTCTTGATATAGAGCTCTTATTGAATATGAAAATCTTCTTATATCACTCGTTTTGTTGTAATCATTTGGCAAATGCCTGATTTTGTCGACAGCGTGTTCAATTCTGCGCACCAGGTGGTGAACACAACACAGTACTGGGCCAGCTATGCCTACGAGGGCGCCCAAAACATGTACCGCGAGCAAGTAGAGTCCGCCCCAGAGCCTATCCTAGAACCGATACAATCACAGTACCGCCAATTGTGGCAGGCTGGCCTTGGTGCGGTGAACAGTAATATGAAGTATAACGCATTGCTCATGTATGCAGCGGTTCCTTTGGGTATCAGGCTGTTTTGGGGCAAAACACACAGACGTGCCATGAGATTACCTTTTCCTGCTTCGGGCAGTGGCACAACCAGATTCGAAGTGATCTTGATCATTGGCCAGCCTGACTCGCCTTTTGTTTCGAAGTTGATTCACGATATGAACAAAAGGGGTTATGTGGTCTACGTCGTTGTTGAAAACGAGAGAGAATTGCAAATCGTCGAGAAATTGAATGATAGTGACATTAGACATCTATGGATAGACTGGACAAACGATACCACTGTCAAAACAAGTCTGTTGAAGTTGGCTAAAGTCTTAGATGCTCCAATCACTCCAAATTCAAGCTACTTCTACAATTTCAAAGCCGTCTTGTTTACTCCGAACTACAACCATTTACCAAAGGCAAAGGATGTTACAGACATCAACACTGCTGAGTTGAAGAGAGTCTTGGAGTCACATTTCAACAGATTCAATACATTACTGTACAACGGTCTCACGACTATTATGACCGAATCTAACGTTAGGAGAGATGATTTATGGGTTACCAACGGGTTACGCTATAGAAGTGAATCTACCTGGAAGAGTTATTTGTTCAAATCTTTGGGATTTGTGGCTGGTTCAATTTCTTCTTTACTCAAATTGAATTATGTTTTCTATCCGGGTGGAATTTCTAAAGGTGGTGCAACCAAGTTACTTTGGGTTAACTTTCTAGTCCAATATAATACTCCTTCAAACGTGGAGTCCGAGTTTGGTATGACTTCAAGTAATTATACAAACTCATTCAAAACAAGAGTGATCATTAATCTGCTACAGAAAATGAATAGCTCGTATTTCAAGGTGCTGATTGATGAACTCGGACCTTCACTCTTGGAGTCATTATGGAGATCTTTTGGGATCATTAACAACCCACATAAGTTAGATATGTCAATGGTCAATGTGGATATTGTCAAGGGTCATGGTGGCTACATTAAGCATAAATCAGAATACACTCCATCCTTAGCAAAGTCATCGCTATTTGGTAACGTGAACAAAGTTGTTTTGACTACTTGGGATAGTATATATCAAGTTGGTGCCGAAGCCTTATCTAAAATCAATGTTTGCTTCACTGGTATAATTGATCACTTTTTAGATAACCTGTGCAATTTCATTGCCATTCTCACAGGTACTAACTATGGTGGTAGAAGAAAGGGTGTTAATCCAAGAAGAGTTCATTACTTAATATACGATCTAATCAATCAATCTTCATTATCAAATGAGTACTGGATTTCCTAAGGTTTTGTAGTTAATTCAAGGATCAGAGTATTTTTATCAGTTTTGTATAAAGTTAAAGTTAACGAATACCGGTGTTTTTTATCCAAAGCAAGTTTATTATAAAATTTGAAGATTAAAATTACGTATACATAGGTTAGCAATAGCTATCCAACTATTTTACATCTTGAAACGTTCAAATCGTCAACCGTACCTGAGACCCAATCAATTATAGTCAATCCGCCTAATCTATCTAATGACCACAATCGATAACCCTCTTTATCCCACATTAGACAAGCCGAATCTCTCGACCTTGTACCTCTAGCAACATTCGCAACATCAACTGTTCTCCTGGAATCCCTAGATGAATGGTCTTCTAATCTGGTAGAGCCAAAACTTACCACATACACAGTACCATTTCTACCTAAATAAGCAACAGCATCACCTCTTGGTGATGGACAACATTTGTGGATCAAGGATCCTACTTCTTCAACTCTCATTATTAACTTCGGCCTAGCAATACCGTCAGGTGTGATAACACTTGGAATATTAGTGTCCAATATAATTGGTGAACTTGAGCTATGCGAAACACTAGTTAATGACATCAATCGTTCATCCGAGAAATAAGACATATCTGTAATACCTTCTGAATCCAAAGTGGTATCCAACCTACGCTGAGACTTCATTAACAATGAAGGCCTGGTGATATCAGTTATAGAGATTGTCATGAACCTGGATTCAAGAGCCGTTGCCACTGATAATAAATTACCATCAGGTGAGAATTTTATTAATATTAGTGGATCTCTGTATGGTAATGTAAAGGGATAAGAAGCAACAATTAATTCACCGGTTTGACTAATTACCAATTTTAAAGTAACAACAACCGCCTGCTCCATTTGGGTATACTTATCCCTACATGTAATCCCAATTGCAATCATTGATTCATCCTGTGATATATCAAAGCATCTAATAGGAAACTTTGATTGGTATGTATACAGTAGCCTACCTGGAGAAGGTCCTGTAATTGATATTATACGTAAAAAACCTCTTGTTCCGTGAATGATTAATAAATTTTCGGTTAATTTACAGGTTAGATGTTCCCAATGTTCTAACAGTGACATCGATGCACCAATTGAATCATATTTATTCAGCGCTTGAACATGATTTGGGTCGCCAAAATTAGAGCTTCTAATAACATTTGTTCTTGAAACAGCAATATATTCTCCTTTCTGACCGTATGAACCGTCAGATTTTCCTTCACAATAGGCAACTGGTTGTTTCTGTGGATTATTTGAGTCTATTTTCAGAACCTCCCATTTCTTTTCAGATAGCAAAGCAATGTATTTGATATTAGGTGATATTGATGTATTTATATATGATTTTGCCTGTAAGAACATTGTCGGGTGGATCTTATGGTTGAAAAGTCTTCTATAGAATGGGAAATTCTTTGCTAACAATAATTCCTGATTCTTAGTGGCAATCAAAGGTACAAACGGGGCCTTTTCCTTACTGACAGTATGAGTCTTGACTGAGCTTGAGTCTGTGTTTGAATATTTCATTGCTGCTGTTATACCGCTGGATCCATTGGATGAAGAAAAGGATGACCTTTTGATTGGTGATATAGTAGATTCTGTCGAAACGCGAGTGGTATCTCGAAACAGCATAGGTTCTGTTTTGACCTTTTGGGCTTCTTGAAACGCCTCCTGGAAAGCTGTTAAAAACGATTGGTTCTTTCGTGCTGCCTCGAATGTTTGTCTGGACAAGCTTGAATCGGGTTCCAAAAAGGACACATGATCATTCAGTAGTATATCTGATATATTTGCAAGCTGTTTGTTTTCACAAACAATGCGACTGTCCTCTTGGTTGCAATCTGGACATCTGAGAACACAATTGTTATCTGAAGATTTTGATAAGTGCTGTGAGAGCTTGAGAGACACGGTGCAGCCGCAAGAAAGAAGCATGGGATCCACGCAAACAGCCCTTACTATCTGGCCATCATCAGAAAGAGTCTTCACTGCCGCTGCCAGTGAGATCTTTCGTATTATTGATGAGTCCATATATAATAACGAATAGCTGTTATTCGTATGGATTTTTTCCTCTATTGGAATCATTCTTTTATATAGAGTGTTCATCCAAAATGTCACAGTTCAAGGGTTACAAGGTGCATTTGGATCTCAAGAATGGTGATAGCTTGGATGGTGAGATTTGTAGCGCCAACTCGCAATTTGTTGAGTTGAAAAGAGGCGATTCCACCGTGAAAATAGCTGGCAACGACATCCAAGATTTGGAAGTCACAGATTTGGCGCCCCAAAAGAAACAGAAGGAGCGCAAGAGAAAAGAGAAGAAGTCACAACAGCCTAAGCAACCTGTTAGCACATCGAAACAGGAGCAGCAGGCCCCAGAAGACGAATTTGATTTCGAGGCCAATTTGAAAATGTTCGACAAACAGAAAGTGTTCGCTGAACTGGAGCGTAAAGAGCTGGAGCAGAACGGTGGAGTGCCTGTGAAGAGAGATTCTGAAAACATTCCGCACAATGAAATGATCATCAAAAATAACGAATGCCTAGAAGCTGAAAAAGTAGTGGAACAGGAAACCACCGAAGCGAGAACCAACAGCACTAGAAGCACTACTAAATCTAACCAATTTGTGGTTTATAACACTAAGGATCCTGTTTCGACGTTTACTCCGTTGAAATTATCACAGATCATGGATTACGCCAGAGAAAAGGTCGGATTGCCAAGCAATACCCTGTATGAAACCGCAGCAACCAACCTAGCATCGTTGATTTCCTTCAAAGTTTTAGAAAAGAGCATTGAACAGCCAACAGTTCTTTTCTTCGCCGGTAACAACTCCAACGGTGCCATTTCGATCGCCACTGCTAGACATTTGCTAAACTCTGGCTTTAATGTTGTTGTTTATTACTTCAACGACGAAGATTCCGAGGCTGAAAATGAAGATGAAGACATCAAGGAAGACATAAAGACCCAACTGAAGTATTTCACCGCTTTGGATGGTATTTCGATTGAGGATACCGTTTCGCTGAAAAAACAGTTGAAGTCCATGTCTAGTAGTGTCGATTTGATAATCGACGCCTTGCAAGACGAGTATACAGACTTTAGCACATACCAGCCAAATGAAATAAGAAAACTGGAATCTGTCATCAACTATATCAATTCATCACCAGCCAAGACGCTGTCGTTAGCTGTTCCAACGGGTTTCAACATGTCCTCTGGCGTTCTGGATTTGGACTCTGGTGCTGTGCAGCCTGATCTCATTGTTTCCATTGGTGTGGTGTTACAGGCCTTAGTGAACATGTACAAATTTAGTGAGAGTAAAAGCATCCACTGGTTAATAAACGCTGACTTACCGAAAATGTTAAGAGTGAAGGGTAATTGCAGAAAGTACGAAAACGTTTCTTTCAGAAATTCAAACTACATTAGAATTGAATACCAATAGAGAAAGATGACTGGAATAGAATCATCAACACCTTTCTACTCTTTTGTCAGCATTTCATTTGAGGTATACATATTTTAGGAAGCAAGAAAACCTAAATCTCCATGATAATATTTCAGTTTTTTGTAGCTATTTAATTGTAACAACATAGGAAAACTTTCTACTTTTATTGCAAAGATCAAAATTAAGGTTGTACAGCGATTTTACCTATGCTGGTTAAAATGCCTGCACCAGCTCATCAAATTGCCAATTCGGGTAAAGAACAACAAGATCAAAAAAAATTAAAAATCTTTCCTAAAAAAATATCAAACTGCTTTTGTTCTCTGGTCAGCATGAAAGTCCTAGAAGATAGAGCAAAGTTCGTGACCAATGCAGAAGTTTTCTGTCACCTGTCAGAAATTCAATACCAAAACGAATGGAATTTTACCATTCCAGCCAAGGACACATCCAACGTGAAACGTAAACACAAGAAATTCAATCAAAATTTAATCAATCTAGAGATTGCCACAAAGGACGTTTCGCTGTACCTTTCGAAGGTTCAGCCGCTCGCTAGACACAACATTGAACTTTGTGAAGAACTGAAGTCTCAGATAAGCACAAATCCAGAATCGGCCTCCACTGAAGCTGCCAGCGAAAGTGAAGAGGAGGATGTCCAAAAGAAATATGTCAAAGAATTATACAAGTCTTCGGGTATACGATTAGCTAATTTAATCAGTGGCTTGAACAAGTATGATTTAATGGAAATCGAAAAGTTGATGATCGCTAACTCATTACCTAAGAATTTAGTCGGATTATGTTCCGTTGTCGAAGAGTTCGAAGAAAGGTTCGGTCATGATACAGAAGATATACTAAGCTTAATCGAAAGTTGTTACCCTGAAGTGTTTGAGGAACCTGAAGATGTTATGGAAGACATTCAGGAAGAGCAAGAGGAAGAACAGGAGGAAGTCGAAGAAGAGGAAGATGAAGAAGCGTTCGAGGATAATAATGACTTATTGCATGAATCTCGTGTTCCTAAAGCACAGACAGACATGGAGATTGATGAAGTTGCAGAGAGTTAACTTTATAGATATGAACTTTTTGTACGATAAAATTTTATACAAATCCTTAGAATAGGTCTAACAAATCAGCATGAGTATCCTTTTTAGTTTTGGTAGCGGTAGGAGTGATGTTTGGTGATTCTGTTTCTGAGTCTGTACCATGAGCCTCTGCGTTGTTATCGGTAGCAGTAGTTGTCATACCAGCAAAAAGGTCATTCAATTCATCTAAAACACTGCCGCTACCGCCATTACCCTTTTCCATGTATTCTTTTTCCTCCTCATCGTCGTCATCATCGATGTCTAATAGATTTTCTGAGCGGACGTTACCGATAATTTCCTTTTTGGCCAACTCGCTTAGTTCATTAATATCTTTATCTTTCAAAACCTTGCTATTTCCTTTCAAGTCATTCCCAATATCTTCAAATGAATTACCAGGCCTGTAATAAACAGACCCAAGCATGCCTAATTCATCTTTCAGTGTATTTAAGAGTTCAGGTGTGAAGGTCTCGATTAAAGTTTTTAGCGGTGGCAAAGGAGCTAAAACAACACTTTTAACAATGTTTTGAGGGCCTGAAAGTAATCTCCAATACAAATAGGCTTTATCTCTAACATCGGCATTTTCAATTTGTTTTGTAGATATTTCCAAGACTCTTTGTAATAACTCTGGAGTTTTAGGTGTTGGCTTTGTTAAAGAGATTTTAACCATTGTTGTCAATATAGATGTTTGGACAAATGGTTCGTAACTGGCAAAATTGTTGACCATCAATTCTAGTTTGCTTTCTAAGTGAGGCATTGATGCTGGATATGAGCCATAAATCCAAATAAGAGCGGACATAGCTTCTTTAGATTCCACTGTTTCCAAACTAACTTCAGGGTCAGACGATGTAACAATTGATAACACCGAAGATAGATATTCTGACTGGAATCTTCTTAATATATTTTCACATGCAATAACACAGTCATCCACAATATACTCTGACCTATTGAGGAATAATTCGTAGATAACCTCAATAGTCTTTTTGGCACACTTAGGAATCTTCAATGCCAAATGAGTTAAGGCCATGATAGCCTTTGAAACAACTTCTTGATCCATATCCATTGAGTATTCTCTTAATTCGGATAACAATATCAATGCCGTATCTTCATTGACAATTCTGACCAAAGTTTCAATTTTTTCAAGCTTGAGATACACTGGATCGTCGTAATGAACAAAGAATGCTCTCAAATCTTTATCTAGTATATTAGGGTACAGTTCCAATAAAATTCTAATGTTCCTTAATGCAACATATTGGATTTCCGCAGGCTGGGACATTAATGAACAGAGAGGGGCACTTAGTCTTTTCAAGATTGTTTCCGATGGTGATTGCTTTATTAAAATTTTGATAGAATTCAAAACAACAGCTGAGTTTTCATGTTGTAACTGTGGAGCAACTTTTTCAACGATTTTATTAACGGTTGTCGTGCTCTGAGCTTCATAGGTGGCTAAAGCTTTCAATATTGATACTTTACCCCATTCAGAACACTCGTCTAAAGTTTTTAATAGTTTGTTCAAAATAACTTCATCGATAACGAATAGTTCCTTAGACTGTGTAATTTTCATTAACTCAGTGAGCGAGGCAATAGCATTTGCCACCACCATTTGATTTGGATCTTGGACCAAGTCAATCAATTTTTGTAAGAAGCCATGATCGATACACATTTGAGGATTCAAATCGAACAATTTGGCCACACAGATCACTGCTGTCTTTCTAACATACGGGTTGTCGTCTTCTAATGTGCGTTTCAATGGATTAGCCATGTAATCCACCATTCTGTCGACTCTGATGCACCCCATTGTCCTGATGGCCAAGGCTCTGATCAACGGATTTGGATCCTGAGTGTCAATGACAAATGTGTTCGTAGCCAAGATGACCAATTCCGGATTGGACTTTGCGTAGTTCATTAAATATAGGTAGACCAACTTCTTCTGCTGTAAATCGTGCGTAGCAATGTTTTGCAAAACCAACGGGAACAGCGCGGAAACATCCTTACCTGTGGTCATGGCAGATATTACTCGTTGAATTGTATCCTTTCTTTCATCGGCATATTTAGAAACCAATCCGGCACGGAACTCGTAGTTTTCACCCTTTTGCGGTAAATTGAAGAACCTCCTGATCTTCTTCTGGATTATCTTACTGCTGGACATGGCCGATGAATTAAAATAAACGAGAAACGAAAAAGACTGGGTTCCACATTTCAATGTTTTTGTCTCATCCTTGAAATTTGATCTTAGGTAAGCATTTGGATATCACGTGATAATCACGTGATATTTCACTGAAAAGGCTATTGAGATTTTCAGTCACTCATATGGCACACCAGATCCAGTTCTTAGCTCAAGTATGCCATTGAATCTATCGTTAGGTAGAATTTCTCCGTTATTGAGGGCATTGCAAAGTCAAAATGGTATTGTTTGGCCTAAGGTAGTACATGTCGCAGGTACCAATGGTAAAGGATCAACTACTGCGTATATCTCACACATTTTGACATCGTCTAAAATCAAAACAGGCAGATTCAACTCGCCACATTTGGTGGAAGCGCGAGATTGCATTCAGATAAACAACGAAATTGTTTCTGACCATGTGTACAATACAAGTCTGGAGGAGGTAAACGAGATCAACGCCCGATTGGGAATCAACTGTACGGAATTCGAGTTGTTGACAGCAGTGGCATTGAATTGCTTCTCTAAAGAACGTGTCGATGTTGCTGTTCTGGAAGTTGGTGTCGGTGGTAGATTGGATTCCACCAATGTTTTCACTGGAGACGAGGTCTGCGTCACTGCCATCACCAAAGTGGGTTTGGATCATCAAGGGTTACTTGGTGATACATTGAAAGAGATCGCATGGCAAAAGGTGGGAATTTTCAAAAGAGGCGTGCCAGCTGTGGTAGATGGAAGCAATGATGAAGATGTAAGGCAAGTTGCATTGGAATATGCAAAGGAAATTGGTGTTCCAAAGGTACATTTCAGCCAGAGAAAACTTTTGGGTGATGAGTATAAGCCAAGTTTACTTGGCGATTACCAGTACGACAATCTTGCACTAGCAGTTAAGGTGATCGAAGTTTTACAATCAGACGAATCCACGTTCCCATTTAAAAATTTGATCACTAAAGAGAGTATAAAAGATGGTATCTCCAAAACCAAATGGCCAGGTAGACTACAGATGATAGATTTCCCGCTATCGAAGATCAATTGCGGAAATGGCGCTGCTCCAATATTGCTAGACGGTGCCCACAATTTACAAGCAGCTCTGGAATTGAGAAAATACCTTGACTCAATAAGGACCTCTAAAGGCTTCACCTTCATCATGGGATTCACTAAAGGGAAAGATGTCCAGCCTATCGTTCAAACGATAGTGGGGCCCCAAGACTCCATTTCCACCGTTCAGTTCACCACACCGGTAGAAGGTATGCCATGGATTGAGTCTGTGCAGGCCGAGGAATTGGCCAGTATAATTCCAGGAGCGTTATCTGCTGAGCAAGCAGTTACATCATCACCCAACTTATCTGAAGCTATTTCCACAGCAGTTCAAAGTGGCAAACCAATAGTGATTTGTGGCTCGCTCTACCTAGTAGCAGATGTTTTGAGACTATTGAAAGCATGAATATTAATTACAGTGTATAAAATTTATTATCTCTGGTCTGTTATTTGGTCACAACCGTTTTACCCTTTTGGACTCTTCTGACATTTCTCGCCCAACGTTTTATGTCGCCCTTGTACTTTTCGTTAATGTGGTCGGTGTCTGGGTTTATGAAGTCTGACAAGAATGGATGAGACATGAGCTCCCAAGGAGATGGTCGTTGTTTTTCCTTTTTCAAACATAGGGAAACAAAGTCACTCAACTCGTGGGAAAATCCTTTTTTGGTATCCAGCTCTGGTGGCTTCTCGTTCACAATCCTTTGAAGTAGTTCCAGAATCGAGTTACCCTTTTCTTTCTTGGTTTCATCCTGGAACGCCATCTTACCGCTGGCCAACTCATACAACATGATACCTAGAGACCATACATCGCCTTTGATAGAATAGACCCCACCCTGGATCCTCTCTGGGGACATGTAGGTGCTTGTGCCAACAAAAGTGTCTGCCATTGAGTTGATCAACTCACGTGAGACACCAAAATCGCATAATTTTATCTTACCCTTAGAATTCATCAACACGTTTGAAGGCTTGACATCTCTATGGATGATTTTGTGTGTGTCGTAGAGATATATCAACCCCTGCAAAACAGAATAGGCAATGTGTTTCAACATGAACTCGGGGAAGGGGCCTGTTAGTTTGAAAATGTGTTCCAACGAACCGCAGTCGATATATTCCATGCAGATAACAACGTTGCTTTCGTGGATGAACGTTCCATAGAACCCAATGATAAAGGGCGAATCGCACTCATGCATGATCTTCAATTCTCGGATGATCTGGCTCTGGACGACCTCTTTTGTTTCCAGATGCACCACCTTCTTGGCCATTGTCTTCTGTGAGGGGAGATGCAACACTTTGGAGACAGTCCCCGACTGACCTGCGCCAAGCGTGCGGAGGGTGACCAAGTCCTGCGGATGGAGCGGCATTGTGTACTCCACGCCAATCTCGAGATTGTGGATCGAGTCGATGATCTTGTCTGTAGTGACGCGTCGTTCAGAATCCTTGAATGTTGCGGAGGGCAGGTTAGGCGACAGCAGCGAAAGGGACCCTACGCTTGCTGGGGTCGATAGCGGCAGCGGAACCGGGGTCTGCTGCTCTGGAGCTGCTGCCGGCTCGGCCGTGGGTAGTGTGAGGTTCTTCAAGTTGCGACGGTTCAGCGAGGGAGCAGCTGCTAGAGTGTGGCCGTTAGCGCTGCTATTGTGTGCGGGTTTCTGTTCTGCGCGCATGCTGATATCAAGCCCTAAACGTGGGCGCGCGAGTGGCAACGAAGACACCAACTGCGGCTTGTCCATAGCGGTTGTGGTTGGTTTGCTTCTGATCATCAGCCAAATTTAAAAATGGTTTCAGGTTACCGCCATTAGTCTTTGGAACTATTGCGAGAAAACAATTCACACGGCTGGCGATTTGTGCGCGAAGTAATTTTCCTCGAATTACGGCCGCGACAAAAAATTGTTTACCATACACCCTGTGTTACCAGCTCTTGCGCAGTTCGTCCTTATAGCATGACCAAGTTCCAGCTCGCGGACAAGGTGTTTGTGTACCAGGGGCCTGTGCTGTATGAGGCCAAGATAGTGAAGGTGTATTGTGCACAGACGCAGAAAACGCAGGACCAGAAACTACCCAATACACCTAACAAAAAGCTGCCTAAAACAATGGCTGACCAGGACGCATATTTTGTCCACTACCTCGGTTGGAACGTCAAGTGGGACGAGTGGGTACCGGTGGAACGCATCCTGGCGATTGACAACGACAGCTCCATGTTGAAGCAGCGTTTGGAAGAGGAGAATATGAGGGAAAAGGAACAGCCTAAGAAGAAGAAGCTGAAGAAAGAGCAACAGCAGAGCCAGGAACAGGACCACGAACAGAATAAAGAGAACAAGGACTTGAAAAATGCTAATTCTGAAGGCAAACCAAAGAGCGCACACAGGAAAAGCTCTAATTCTTCTTCCTATAAAGGCTTCACAGTTAAAGAAATCGAAATGCTAGTGCCTGACGAAATCAAAGTGTCGTTGGTTGATGACTGGGAAAACCTAACTAAAGATCACCAGCTTGTGGAGTTACCTGCACAGACAACGGTGTCAGAGGTGTTATCGCTGTTTGCGTCATACTGTACTACCTTGTACGAAGAAGACACAAAGGAATTGGACATTACTCTGGAAATCATCGAAAGCATTAAACTCTATTTCAACAAAGCAATAGGCACGTATTTATTGTATCGGTTCGAGAAGATGCAGTACTCGGAAATGATTGAAATTCAGTCGCAGAGGAAATGTGAAATGAGTGACTTATATTCTAGCATCTTTCTGATAAGGTTGATGGCCATACTGCCAAATCTAATGACCAAAAATGAGATGGGGATTAGCTCAATAAGAAAGGTCAAACAAGTGTTGGAGTTGTTCTGGAAATGGCTACACAAGAATCCCGAACTTTTCAACGATGTTTCGTACGAAAGTCAAACCCCGGATATTGCATTGTTACATACTTAGTTTGTATTATTAGTGTATTTAAATTAATTATTTGTACATTATAGAAAATTGTCATTATGTGTATCTAATGTATCACAGGTACACTGTGTTATCTTTCACGATGTAGTTGAATTTCTTCATGAGATTATCCAAATCATGTTGAAGATCATCAATGGAACCCGGGTTTGGTGTTGGGTCCGTGTAGTTCAACTTAGCATACCCACTCACTGGTGATAAATTGCGGCTGCTCGTAGGGCTAAATGAGTCAAAGCTTTCACTGACTGGCGAATAGTCATCACAGCCTGATGGTTTTGAGAAGATACTATTTTCGCAACTACTTTTTCTGATATGAATTGGTGGAGGAGGGGGTGGTGGTAACTTTTTGTAAGTCGATGAGGAAATTGTTTCTGGTTTTGATTGAGGTAAGCTTGTTGAACTTTGTCTCTTCTGCAAATCAGCTTCGCTCATGTGTAAACTCAAAAACTTTTGATCCAAGCAGATAACTTCCTTCTTGTCGTCATTCCCGGTCGTATTATTCAACTCAACCCCTAATATTGGGCCATTAGTAACACTGTAAGTTGAAACCGCGGTATCTTCGTAAGATGGATAATTTTTCATTTCTCCGTTTGGTGTACCAACAGTGGCACTTAGGTCCCAATGGCTCAAGGCACCGTCTTTGTCTCCCCACCAAATTTCATTGCCGTGCCATTGGAACTCGGTAATTTCATCGTTGATCAAGTTAGTTTGTAATGGGATTTCTTTTCTGATATCCCACAGCTGGACCATTGAATTGGAAGATGTGATTAAATATTGACCGGACTCATGCCACGAGAGCTGATTAACACAGGTCTTGTAGTTTCTTGGAGTGATATTTCTAGGAGTGAATTGGGTGTACGTGTGACCAGCAGACATACTCATTGGGCTTCTATTACCATGAATACCAATTCTATTGTTACCCGCTAGGTAAACGCTGCCTGGTCTCGAACCTGACTCCTTGGAAACCGGCAATGGCTTCGTGACGGCAAACTGGGTCTTTGCAACATATAGTTCACATTTATTGTCCTTTGAAGCGCCCATTTTGGAGATTTGCGATGATTTCGTGTCTAGCAACGACACACCGAACTCTCCAACGATACCAATGATACCGTCTTTGATGGGATTAGCCTGTAAATTGGTGATCCCCGGGGTGGACAGGATGGACTTGGGTGCGCGTGATCGGGTCGAGTCCCAGTAGAACACATGTGATTTATACGAGCTGAGCAGCGAGTTCAACGGCGTTGAGGTCCATTTGTCGGAAGTTAAGCTGATTGCTGAGCATGTGGTTGAATTGTTAGCAAACGGACTAATGTCGAAGTCACTGGAGAGCGAATTCAGATGCTTGCCATGGTTGAACCTTTTGATGATTTCCGCGTTACCGTGGTTGGTGATTGGGACCATAGTGAAGTTCACAATCCCGTTGGAATGGCCGGTGGACAGGATTCTGAAATCCTCGTCGTTGGTGGGATGCAGAAACTGCATGGTCTGGATATCCGGCAGCGTGATGGAGGTCATGTGGGTCAGCGAGTGGTTCTGCAAATGGTACAGTTTGAGGTTCTCGCTGGAGTAGTTGGATGAGATAGCGAGATGCGAATGGCACTTGGTCAGACAGGTGTTCCCCGGAATGAAAAAATGGTCTTGGTCCTGGCCGCTAGGGCTGTCGGAGGTCTGAGAGATGTTCCAGTAGTTCGAGGTGATTCTCATACGTGCATCCGTGTGAGGAAAAGTTCAGCGACACTGCTGCAGGCCAACAGAAACGGCCAGGGCCTTTGGTTATATACCCTTCTCGTCTGAGCATTCAGCCATTTCCCGATTGGGAAGGTAATTAACCCAAACAGGAAAAAGTTCTACACAGCACGATGCAGACCTAATGGTGCCCTGTATTCCGCATTATTTCTGCTGTAGAGTTTCCAAAACCGACTTTTGACCTTGTCTCGCCATTATGGGTCGTTCCACTCACTATTGCAAAAAAAGAAACATCTTACACATGAAAAAATTTCATGTTTCGGGAAGTGTCCGCGCTGAGCTCTTGGCGCCAGAAAAAGAAGCTCAGCATGCAAGCCGGAAAAAAACAGTCGGGTCACGTGACCATGCACATTTTGCTTACGTCAGCAGCGTTACGTAAGGCAACTTACGTAAGCCTCTTTTTGTTGTCATTAACAGCAGAATAAAAAAGCTGAGATGTGAGTGTTTAAAGATTTATGACTCGCTCTCACGCCTTCCTCATCTCTCATTCCGCAATGGTGACTCCGCAAAACCGCTCGCAGATCACAGTAAAGGTTGTTGCGGCCGAGGGCCTCTATAAGCGCGAGCTTTTCAAGCAGCCAGACCCGTTTGCGGTGCTTACCGTGGACGGGGCGCAGACGCAGACGACCGAGACCGCCCGCAAGACCAACGCGCCGCACTGGGGCCAGAGCTTCACGTTCTCGGTGACAGAGTCGTCGGTGCTCATTGTGCAGGTCTTCGACCAGAAGAAGTTCAAGAAGAAGGACCAGGGCTTTCTAGGGGTCGTCAACGTGCGTGTTGGCGACTACGTCAATTTCCGTGACGCGTTCAGCGAGCAGACCGTGGCCGAGGAGCTCAAGAAGTCCAACTCCACGCTACCGGTTTCCGGGAAGCTTATTCTCACCATCTCGCACAGAAACGCGGCCGCGGCTGCCGATCCGAGAGATCCAACTAGAGCCTCACAGCAAGCCTCCCAGAATGCCTCCACCGCCTTCCCGGGGGCTGCTTCGCTCAATGGCGGTTCTGCTGCTGCCACCGCTGCCTCCGTCAATGCCTCCACCAACTCTGCATCTTCCTCCTCCAGACAGTTGTCGTCGTTCGAAGATCAGCTAGGAAGATTGCCTCCAGGCTGGGAACGTAGGACCGATAATTTCGGTCGTACCTACTACGTTGATCACAATACCAGATCCACCACCTGGAAAAGACCTACAGTCGATACCACGGACACCCGTAGAAATTCGCAGGCTGTGGCTAACAACGCGGCTGCGGTTGCGGCCGCAGCTGCTGCCGCTGCCTCCCCACCTAATATCTCAGTGTCAAATCCAACAGTTGTGGACAATTCCGCAATGGCCGCCTCCATGGAGGCCACAGGTGAAACTACTCCTGGATTGGGCGAATTGCCTGCTGGTTGGGAACAACGATTGACTCCAGAAGGTAGACCTTATTATGTTGATCATAATACTAGAACAACTACCTGGGTGGACCCTCGTAGACAACAGTTCGTCAAGTCGTTCGGTCCAAACTCGGGTTATAATGCGCAGAGGTTATCGGCCATGGGTCCATTACCTAGTGGTTGGGAAATGAGATTGGCCAATACCTCCAGAGTTTATTTCGTTGATCACAATACCAAAACAACTACCTGGGATGATCCAAGACTGCCAAGTAGTTTAGATCAAAACGTTCCTCAATATAAACGTGACTTCAGAAGAAAGTTGATTTATTTCAGATCTCAACCTGCTTTAAGAATTTTGCCAGGTCAATGTCACATTAAGATCCGTAGAGAGAACTTATTGGAAGATTCATTCAGAGAAGTCATGAGACAAACCCCTGAAGACTTGAAAAAGAGATTAATGATCAAGTTCGAAGGTGAGGAAGGTTTGGATTATGGTGGAGTCTCAAGAGAGTTTTTCCAACAATTATCACACGAAGTTTTCAATCCGGCTTATGGCTTATTCAAATATGCTTCCAGTGACAATTACACATTGCAAATCAATCCAAACTCTGGTATTAACCCAGAACATTTGAACTATTTCAAATTTGTTGGTAGAATTGTTGGTTTAGCTGTTTTCCATAGAAGATTCTTAGATGCATTCTTCGTTGGTGCAATGTACAAACTGATGTTGCATAAAAAAATTATTCTACAAGACATGGAATCTGTTGATTCTGAAATGTACAAATCTTTATGCTGGATGTTAGAAAATGATATTACAGACATTTTATACGAAACATTCAGTGTGGAAGAAGATAGATATGGTGAGAAGGTTGTTATTGATTTATTACCAAATGGTCATGAACAAGATGTCACCAATGAAAATAAAGATAAGTTTGTTGAGTTAAAAACTGAATGGATCATTTCAAAGCCTGTCGAACAACAATTCAAATCCTTTATGGAAGGTTTCAACGAATTGATTCCACAAGAATTGGTTCAAGTTTTCGATGAAAGAGAATTGGAATTATTAATTGGTGGTTTGGCAGAAATTGATGTTGAAGATTGGAAAAAGCATACAGATTATAGGGGTTACCAAGAATCCGATCAAGTTATTCAATGGTTCTGGCAAGCAATTTCCCAATGGGATTCAGAGCAGCGAGCTAGACTGTTGCAATTTACAACAGGTACGTCACGTATTCCTGTCAATGGTTTCAAGGATTTACAAGGTTCTGATGGTCCAAGAAGGTTTACAATTGAAAAGGCTGGGGAATCTGATCAATTACCAAAATCTCACACTTGTTTTAATAGAGTTGATTTACCACCATACAAAGATTTTGATAGTTTACAAAAGAAAATGACCATTGCCATCGAAAATACCATTGGTTTTGGCCAAGAATAATCGTCATACTTTGATAATTTCACGATTTTTGCACTATTAAACACTATACATAGTAATATTTTTTTAATATGTATATAGGAATATATATATATGATCTTTGGTTTATACGTTTGTACCTTTGCAAGTTTGTCCTTTTTTACATCGTCTTAACAAACACGAATTTTTTAGTGTTTTGTGCCATTTTCGATTTTCTTGTTACTATCATGATTACAATGATTATCATGGCTATTATGCTTAATCTAACAGTTTAAAGCATCATTCTGCTGCTCCTAGTTTAGAATTGATATACCAAGAGATTAAGGGAAAAATATATACATTAAAATATATTTAAGGAAAGAACCACCCATTGTTCTCCCAAGAGAAATCTTCTGTACTAGAATGGATTTTATCCATGTTACTCAATAACTGCTGTTGTTGTTGTTGATGCAACTGCTGTAATTGTTGCTGTTGTTGGAGTTGTTGCAACTGTTGCTGTTGTAATTGCTGCTGTTGCTGATGTTGTGGGCTGGTGACATTGATATTTGGTTGTTGTTGTAACGGTTGTTGTGGCCGCTGTTGCTGTGCTTGCACCTGTTGCTGTTGTTGCTGTTGTTGTTGTTGTTGCTGCTGTTGCTGTTGCTGCTGTTGTTGTTGCTGCTGTTGCTGCTGTTGTTGTTGCTGTGGAGTTAATGTTGATGCCAAAGATGCATTGGAATTGCTGTTATTGAAATAAGTACCTTGAATACTTAAATCACCATAAAAGGTTGGCGCAATAGCATCTTCAGGAATTAGGCCTATTTGATTGTTGTTTGTGTTGGCATTATTGTTATTGTTAACAATTGGGTATGGTACATCCATATCATCATTTCTGATTTGTAGCCCCGTCTGAGGAATTTGTTGTCCAGATTGACCTGTCCAAAAAGAAATGTTATTGATCATATTAGAAGTACGACCGACAAATGGGAATAGCTCAGGTGCTGTTGGATTGAAATAACTTGACATATTACCTGTTGATTCACTTGAATTGGAATTGTTAGATGAATGATGTAAGTGTTTCCGGGTTGATCCAACAACGCTATTGCCACCTTTATTACTAGCATTATCATCAACACCTACTAGATAACTATTATTATTCAAAGTTGTAGTTGGTAAGCCGATACTTGGAATAGAACCATCAACAAACCAACCACTTTGAGATTGTGCTTGATTAATGATTGGTGTCAACTGATTCTGGTTTTGCAGGTGAGCAATTGGTGAAGAAGCAATTGGGGACATCGAAATTGTTGACTTTGGCGCATCAAATGATTTCCTTGGTGGTATTTGAGCAACTAATGGTGGCAAAAGTCTTTGATTGAAACTACTCAAATTTCCAGGTGAATTAACATCATCAGTGGCAGAATTTGTTTCAGCTTCTAAATTACCATCAATAGAGGGGGTATTTGGTTCATTTTGTGGAGACAATAAATGACTTAATCCCTTAGGAATGGTATTTCTTGTCCATTTACCCATCTTAATTCTGGTCTCATCTTCTTTACGTTCTTCTTCGGATTTAGGTACTTCCATTGTAGTTTGAATTTCAAAATTTTTTAATGGTCTTCTAACTGTAGCAGGAGGTAAACCTCTAAATCTAGAGTTATGGGCAGCATAAAATCTGGATGAGAATGATGACGATCCAGGGGTTAGAACAGTTGCTGAGGTTGGACCAGAATTCAAAGCACCATTATTGGAGGTACTTGATGGTGGTACACTTCCTAAAACTGAGCTACTGGTACTACTATTTATCACCATTGGCGATGCAGAAGCAGCCATCAAGGAAGAATTTGGAATTGCAGATTGATGTGAGCTTCTTCTTGATGGGTTATTACTCAAAACACCTGCAGCCCCCGCTGCAGTTATTGGTGCCATCGCACTGGAGCTTATCGGAGTGCTGGCAATGTTGTTATTGGATGAATTTAATGAAGAATTCGTAGTTGTCAGAATTTTGCTTTGAGATGGAACATCTGAGTTTGGATCATCCTTCATTAACTCCTTCTGTTGTTTTTCTTGTTGTTGTTGTTTCATCTGGGAGGAGTACCAAGGGACTAAAATTTCACTAGAATCTGGACCACATCTTAGAATTAAATTACCAATGGTTGCATTCATAATTTCTTCAAATGTATCTCTGAAACTGATTGCGAATTTAGTTCTTTCGGCCATAACATAAAGTGATATAGAACAAGCTCTCAAATCATCTAAACCTGTAAATAATTCTTCGGAAACGGTTGGTCTCGTATGCTTTTTATCATCACCTAGTAATTTTCTTCTCATATCATCTCTATTTCTTTGTAGCCATAAACAATAGATAAGTGTGATACCCGCTGTAAATGTGAAATGGATATTCAAAATTGAGAAACCATTGGAAGTTTTATGATGGAAAGACTTGATAGTTTGACAAATTTGGCCAGCAGCAGCTTGACATTCTCTAAATAACTTGTTTTCAGGGTCTAACATTTCTAAATAAGGTTGAACTAAATTTCTAATTGAAGTATAGTAAAGCATTGATAATGTTTCGTTTTCGAAATCGCTTGCAAAATGTTGACAGTCATTTCTCCAATTTTGTAATTCTTGAAAGAAGTTTTCGACTTGAGGCAATTGAGACTTATTGATCGTAGTCCAAATTTTCAATTTCTCGATAAATCTTGATTCTAATCTTCTAATTCGAATGGATTGATTAATAAAGGAGGAATTTTTTGAATCTTCAGGGAATAAGGGTATATCAAAATCAATTTTTGATTCCCTCAAGGTGAATGATTTCGCAATAGTTAAACAGATTGCTCTTTCTAATAAGTAAACGCACCAGAACGTTCTAATTTTGATACTTCTGTCATTGTCATCTATAGAATCTTCAGTGTAAGTTTTGGTTTTATGAAGGGACAAATCCACACATGCCTTCATTGCATCAGTGATTAAAACTTGGATATTGGATGCGTCCTTATCAAATCTGGATAGGAAGAACGTGATTAAAAACAACAATTGGATTTTGTTGATACCTAGCAAGGTGTTTTTGGAAGTCAGAATAGTATGCCTCAACCCAGTTGAGAATAGTTCGTTAACTTTCGGACCTCGGTATCTACCAGTTGAGTTTAGTTGGGATGCCGAAATGGCATTCATCAAATACATTCTAGCACTCAAGAAATGATAATTAGGGTGGTTCATGACAGATTTTCTTTGTTTGAAGTAGGTTTCTCTGAAGATCTCGACTTCTGATTCTTGGAATAGCGGGAAAATGATCTGAATACTTCTGAAATACAAGTCCTGGAAAGATTTCGATAGTTTGACATCCAAACTTTCCAACGGTTTCAATTGAATGAAGTGCGCCAAGTTAGCGTTTGAGATGATTGAGTTTCTGATCATTTCGTCTGAAAAAGTGGTATTGAAAATCCCGTCATCATAACTGTTTTGCGTTGAGATCAGATCGCTTATTTTTTCGTACCTGGATTTCCCGTCAACGGAGACAATCTGATTGACTGTGGACTTTGGCTTTGACTTGTCTAGCAGAGATTCCAAATCTTTGATCTTTTTTTCTAGGAACAGGGTATAATCGTTGGTCTGATTGCCATTGTTGACTTCGCCGTAGCGCGGCGGCTGTTTGCATTCGGATTTCGACCGTAGACAGTTTGTACAGGAGGGTAGTCGCTGGTCGCACTTCTGTTTCTTTTTCTGGCACACGAAACAGGACGTGGACCTATTAGGTCTTTTTGGCTTTGGCTCCTCGGCAATTGAAGAGGCTGAAACAGACCTAGCGTCAACGGGCGTATCGACCTGGCTGCTGGTCTGGCTCTTTTTCACCGCGTCCGCGTTCTGAGCGTACAGCTCAGGGTTGGGCCTTTTGTTGGTCATTCGCCGGTGCAGATGTGTATGCTTACAATAAAGTGTTAAATCCGCTTGGATCAAACAGTCCTCGGATGGGGTGCCGGCGATACTTTACTTTTTATTATTGAATGACTATGAAAAAAATTTGTGCCCTAAAGGATATATTTTTGGAACGGGTCTAGAAGGGTCCGTAGGTTGTTGTTAGGCCCTGTGCTGCTCTCTGAGATGGAATTTCAACGAAAGAGTGGACGAAAGAATAGACCATTTAGCCCTTTTGGGGGGCGAATGATCTACAGTTATTTTTCAGAATAGAAATTCCCCTTATGACGTTAAAATCCGGGGTAAGGGTGCCTGTTTAGTGCAAATTGTGCACGGAAGCCTATATACGATCATTCAAATGGTGCGCTACTTGTTTGCACCCCTCCTCTTTTACTGATAAGACTAATTAGCCCGTGTCATCCCATGAAATGCAGAGTTTCGGCTTCGGAACAGGGTGCTGAGCACAATGAGCACCTTTTCGTCACACTTCCAAGACTTGAGTTAGTGCACTAGCTTTTATAACGGTTGGATCACTCGTTTGGATCATTGAGAAGCCAGTTGATGGCCAATGGATGCAAACTGTCGGTTTTAGGCAGTGTGACTTTCCCCTGGCCGTGTCTGACAACTTCGGAGCCGTTGTCGTAACTGATATCCTCCTGCAAAAAGGTCTCGTCAATTGAACCGTCCACCAAGTGTAGAACTTTGTCGGGCCAATGACCCATACCGTCGAAAATGTGCGTGGCGTAGATGACGGTTGCGTTTCTCTGGGAGCACTCGGCGTCCAAGAACGACAAGAGCCGTTGTCTGACCAAAACGTCCAAGTCGATGGTGACTTCGTCTAGTAGAAGCAGATCCCACGGGTTAACCAGACCCATGAGCAACTGCACACGACGACGCTGGCCGTCCGAGCATCTGTTCATTCTCCATCTGGTGTCGATGTCCAGCAACTTGATCAACTGGTCGCGTCTTTCGGGGAAATTGTCACCGCCGATCGACTGGACGAGGGTCAGAACATTGATGTCTCGCTTGATGATTTCGTTGTTGGCCCATTCGGTACCGAGATAGATAACCTTCTGGGTGTACTTCTGTCTTAGATCGAACGGGTTGATCCCGTAGATCTTGATGGAGCCTGACTTGATTAGCTTCTGGCCCGCTAGAACCTTCAGTAGCGTCGACTTACCTGCACCGTTGGGACCGACAATGAGGAACTTCTGTCCGCAGAGGACCTCCAGGTTCAAGTCGTTGAGACCTCTGGACGAGTCTGGGTATCTGTAGCAGAGATCGGACGTGCTAACAGCGGGAGCAGTTGACACAGCGGAGGCAGTTGACATGTGTAAGTGGATGGAAAGAACGATATAGGACAAAAAATTCTTCTTCTGTTTTTGGTCTTCTTTGTAGTGGTCTTCGTCCTCGATGTTGTTGTCGTCCTCTGTGTTGATTTTTGGATCACATTATAGTTTATTGCGTAACTCAGTGTCCTCAAACGGGCTTTGTCTGAATCACAAAGCCCTCTCAACCACCAATACAATGCATGTAAACCTGTGTAAAAATGCTGAGCAGTGCTCAGCACTGCTCCAAATGTCGAAGAGCGCTCAATGGGGCTCTTTTTCCTTGGGCCGCCTATTACAAATTGTCTAATACTACTCCGGCCCAGCACTTGCTTCCCACTGCCCAACTCCACCCACAACAAAGCAGATCGCCTCCAACTCCTGCTTGCAGATGGATCTGTGTGAAATTTTTCAGATTTCATAGCTAGTGTTTTCCTGCTTCTCACACTATGACGACGGGCGCAGACGACGAGCAGACCATTGTGGACGTGATTCCGCAGGTCGCGCTGCCGATGGGCTGCGCGACGCTGTCCATGTGCTTTTCCAGCGGGCCCAAGTACCTTTTCACGGGCGGCGAGGACGGCTACATCCGCATGTTCAACATCCCGGCGTCGCTCAAGGGCGAGAACCCCTTGACGGCCGCGCAGCGCCACTCCATCATGGACACGATCCACTGCGGCGGCGTGCTGGAGGGCTTCTGGGAGAACGAGGTCCCGCGGCCGGCCGCGGGCCCGGGCACCACGTACGTGCCCGACGTGTCGCCTGTCGAGTCGCTCGTGTGCGACGACGAGGGCGTGTTTGTGGTTGCGGGTCAGCGCGACGGCGGCATCTGCGTCATGAGCAGCAGACACTCCTACGGCCACCCCGTGTGGTATTTCCGCAGTGCGAAGAACAAGTCTGCCTACCAGCGCGAGCACCACAGCGACAAGGTCAGCTGTCTGATCAAGAGCGGTATGGACCTCGTCAGCGGCAGCTGGGACCAGACCTGCGTGCTGTGGGACATGGACACGGGCCGCGCGCGCGCGCGCTTCGCCTGCAACGGCCAGGTCAGCAGTCTCGAGTGGCGGCCGCAGGGTGCTGAGCATGTTGAACTTTCCGCGGCTGCTCAGGCCCCTGCGTGCGAGGACGACGACGATAACGACTCGCTCTTTGGGTCCGATAACGAGGACGCGGCGGCGGCCGCCGCCGCCGCGGACGACGTCGCGGCCCCGTCCGCGTCCACCGCCATAGGCTGCGACGCCGTGTTCATGAGCACGACCGTCAACGGCAGCGTGGCCGTGTGGGACGCGCGCCAGGCGCAGCCGGCAACCAAGCTCGACTCAGGGTCCGTGTGGACCATGAGCGGCTGCTGGGCCGGCGACGGGATGTCGGTCTACGTAGGCGGCCGCAAGGGCCAGGTGCGCCAGATCGACCTGCGCACCAACACCGTGCGCACCGCGCTGCAGCTGCCGCAGGCCAGCGGCACCGTGGGGTGTCTGCGACGCGTGGGCAAACGTTATCTGCTCCTTGGCGCTGAGGACAACGTGCGTCTCTACGACACGCGCAGCAGCGCCAAGGTGCCCTACTCGACGATCCCCGGGTCGGGGTCGGGGGCGGGGGGCTCGGGCGGATTCGGCGGCGGTTTCGGGGGCGGCTCGCTCGTCAGTCGCGGCGACTTCTTCACTGTTGCCTCCCACGAGCTGAGCACAGTCTACGAAATCGTCACCGCCACCTCCAGGGAGAAAAATAGATGAGCATTTCGGCGTAATGGATAGGCGGGGCACACAGGTATTTATACCGAGCTGCGTGGCCTAGCGGTGTGAGATATAAGAGAAGGCCAAGCACACGACATGCTCAGAAGAACGTTCTCAACCTCCCTTAGGCAGATGACCAAGGGCCCGCTATACACACACCAACCACGCTTGCCAGACTTGCCTGTGCCGGCTCTCGCAGACACGCTCGCGCTGTACAAGCAGAGCATCGCGCCGCTGTACGCGCGCGGCGCGCAGGACCCGCAGTACGTGCAGTACTGCGCCAAGCTCGACAAGTTCGCCGCCGCAGAGGGCGCACAGCTCCAGACCGCGCTCGAGGCGTTCGCCCAGGGCAAACGCAACTGGCTCTCGGAGTTCTGGGACAACTACGCGTACATGGACTACCGCGACCCAGTCTCGCCGTACGTGTCGTACTTTTTCTCGCACAGAGACATCAACACCGTGGTGGGCAAGTCGCAGGCCCACAAGGCCGCAGCCATCATCCAGCTGGTGTCGGCCTACGCGGACCTCGTCGATAAGGAGCTCATCGAGCCCGAGCTCAAGAAGGACCAGCCTTTCTGCATGGAGAGCTTCAAGTTCATGTTCCACAACGGACGCAAGCCCGGCAAGGACAGAGACTACACCGCGCTGCACGACGGCAAGGAAAGATTCGTCGTCGTCATCTCCAACGGCAAGTTCTACAAGCTGGACGTGGCCAACGCAGACCTCTCCAGCTTGGTCAGAACCATCGACATGATCAAGGTCCAGTCGCACCTCTCCGCCAACGACTCGCCTCTCGGTATCCTCACCGCAGCCAACAGAGACGACTGGTACAAGGCCTACTCCGAGTTGGTGTCCATCTCGCCGCTCAACGAGGCCTCCCTCACCGAGATCGACAGGTCCATCTTCGTCCTCACCTTGGACTCCGTCGAGCCTAAGTCGCTCGAAGACAAGTCCAGAAACTGCTGGCACGGGGTCGGTCTCAACGCGTCCAACCGTTGGTTCGACAAGCCTGTCCAGATGTTTGTCACCCCAAGCGGGTCCTCCGGCTTTTTGGGCGAGCACTCCAGGATGGACGGGACCCCAACCCTATCGATGAACAACTGGCTCGTCGGCGAGTTCATGAAGTTAGATCATCAGGACTTCTCAGGCCAATCAACCCCGTTGGAATTCGAAGAATTGAAATTCGAACTAAACGCTAACATCGTCAACTCCATCAAGACCGAACAAGTCCTGCATGCTCAGCGCACCAATGATCTAGCCATCAGAGTCTGGCAGAATTTCGGCCTAGGTAAGAAGGATATCAAGACTTTCAAATGCTCCCCTGACTCCTTTGTCCAGATGTTGATCCAATTGGCATACTTCAAATTGACCGGCACCTTGAGACCAACCTACGAATCGGCATCTACCAGAAAATACTTCAAGGGTAGAACTGAAACTTGCAGAAGTGTCTCGTCTGAGGCTTTGGAGTTTGTCACCAAGTGGGAAAACCCAGATGTTCCTACCAACGAGAAAATCGCCGCTTTCAGAGAGGCAATCAAGTCTCATGGTAGCTACATCCAACGTGCCAGTCTCGGCTTAGGTGTTGATCGTCATCTTTTCGGGTTGAAACAAATGATCAAGCCAGATGAACCAGTTCCTGAAATCTTCCAAGATCCGATCTTCGCCTACTCTTCCAAGTGGTACTTGTCTACTTCCCAATTATCATCTGAACTCTTCAACGGCTATGGCTGGTCTCCTGTTGTGCACGAAGGCTTGGGACTTGCTTACATGATCAACAACGATTGGATCCATGTCAATATCACTGCCTACAAAGATAACGAGTTTGGTATCAAGGTTGAGGATATGTACCAATGTCTATCGCAGGCATCTTTGGAATTGAAGGAGGCTTTAAGTAAGGAGGCCATTAAGGCTAAGTTGTAATGGTGCAGTCTATCGGTACGGTGCTCTAGTGTATTTTGATGTCATTTGTATTTTTGTTTGTAACGAGGTTTAACAATATTTATGAGAATATAAGAAATGCTCAGCATTTTGCGAGGCGCTCAGCATTTAGCCTTGGAGTGATGGATTTTTTTTTATTTAAAAAAAAAATCTTAAACTTTAATCTTGTTCTATTTTCTGACCAATGTTTCAATCAAAAAGCAGTAAAAAGCAGAGTAAACAGGTGGTTGACAGCTTGTTATCGGACTATCTGAATGTGACCCCCAAGTCTCACACGGCCAAGTCAGGAGCGTCTAAGAAGAGCCAGGCTTCTAAGATTGAAAAAATTTCAAAAGACTCTAATGTAGCATCTGTAGAGAGAATACAGTTCCAAAGGAAGAAATCCAAGCAAAGGAAAAGCCTGAACAAGAAGCTTCTGGCCAACGAGGCCAAGAGCCAGTTGTTGATCAAGCAGTCGAGACTGGCCAACGGCGATGCGGAAATAGTGCAGGAGGTCTTGAACGATCGATTGGATAAGTTGAAACAACTGGACTCGCTAAACGACGCCGAGCTCATCGGCTTGCAGAACGAAATCGCCAGCTTGCGAAACAAGGTTTCGCAAGATGACGTGCACGAGGCTGTTCTGTCGAACCGTGAAAGAAACGAACGAAGACTGCAGAAGGCCCTGCACAAGGACGACGCGACGGTGGGTTTGACCCCGGGTTTGGCCATGCCTGGCCAGAGCGACGACGAGGACGAGAGCGAGGAGGACGACGATGAGGACGCAGAAGACGCGCTTGACAACTTCAAAGACGACTTCGACGACTACAACTAGCGACGTTTATAGTGCTAACAGGCTGATAGATAGATATACATATATACAGTGGGGTGCGGCCTAGTTTCCGCTCGGCTTGCCCTCGTTCTCGAACGGAGCCTCCTTTCTGGCTTCGTCCAGCAGCGGCTTGACGCCCTGTTTGGCCAGATGCACGTTCAAACACTCCTGGTATTTGTCCCAGAACCCCTCGCACTCGTTCTGCGTGCTCTTGCCCTTGAGAAACTTCTCCGAGTACCAGCTGTTAAAACACGTGTCGTACTCCTGCTTCAGCTCGTTGCACTCTGGCGCGAACGACGTCGATAGAAGGTTGCCCATGGCCGAAGATCGCTTTCTGATAAAAAAGAGAGAGCGATGAGTGGATCCAAAAAATATTCCTTTATATCTTCCGGGTTTTTTTATCTTATTATCTTGGATATTGAAGGTCCCATAAAACTGGTCATTTGCAATGCCTTTTGGTGTCCCAGAAGAAGGGAATGAGTTTCCACAGGCGGTCTGGTTGGGCTGGTAGTGAAAACGGCGCAAAAAACGCGTTACAAACGCGTTGTTTACACCTCCATGCTCGAAAAAACGATAAAGACGTGCTTGAAACGCTACATGACGCGTATCGTTCGGTTCCTTGAATTTTCCTCTATCCAGTGCATCAGTTTTGGGCTCTCTGCCACCGTCTCCAGGGGCAAAATTAATTAAAAACGTTAGCAAAGGCTCACAACTATCGGGCCTTTAATTATTTTTTCCTCTGTGTCTCTAAACCAGCCATCACTCTTTTGGCAAATTGAAGAAATGGCTAGAGTCAAGGCGCCAGCCCGAAAGTCAGGCTCTGCAGTTGCAGCCAAGAAAACAGTGAGCGGCAAGAAGAAGTCGTCGTCGTCCAAGAAGTTGGCCGTAGTGGTCAAGCCACCTCCGTCCAGCGAAGACGAAAATATCGAGTCCGATACCGAGAAGAACACATCCTCGGGCTTGCTCAAAAACAAGCCCGGCGACCCGGAGTCGCAGGGCGGACGCAAAAAGAGAAGAGCCAAGAACGGACAGGCCGCGTTGAGACAAATCAGACAGTTCCAGAAATCAACAGACCTGCTAATCAGAAAGCTACCGTTTGCAAGGTTGGTCAGAGAGATCGTGCAGGACGAATTCGGGGTAGACTCGAACTACAGATGGCAGAGTGTGGCCATCCTGGCGCTGCAGGAGGCCAGCGAGGCCTATTTGGTCCATTTGTTAGACGACACCAACTTGTGCGCTATCCATGCTAAGAGAGTCACGATCATGCAAAAGGATATCCACTTGGCCAGAAGGTTAAGAGGCGAGTAGGGTCGAGCTGTTGAGCGGTTTTTCTGTGATGTATTATTTGTGTATCTTTATTGGAGATTTAAATTACTAGTTATTTTATCGCCAAAGCGTCGGCTTTGAGTGCCGCAAGTTGAGTGCGGGGGACAATTCCTTGCAGACACCTTTCCTCATTGATGTACAGGTCCTTTCGATCCTGCAATGAGCTTCTGAGCATCATGAGCGTCGCTAATCATCGCTTACAGACCGCTCATTGAAAAGGGCGATACAAAAATCGTTACATGCTAACATTTCAATTAATTATACAATACTAATACTTAGAGCTTGATGCCCCAAATTGCTCTTGGACCTTCCGCTTGGTAAGTATTATAGCTCAAACATAACCCATTGGAGGCAATGAATACTTGTTTGGCTAGGATTTCTGCTCCCAAGAACGAACAATCTTCTAACCCTTGCTTTTTCCAGCTGATGAAATATTCCGGCTTCGGAACCAGTCTCAAATGTCTTGGGGCCTGCTTGACGTTGACATCATCGATTTCAATGATGTTGTTTCTGAACTGGGACCCGTTGACTGCTGGCGCGGAGGACGCTGATGAAGCGTTTGCCTTGTGTGTTGTTAACAAGTACTTTTCAGCCAATTTGAACATCACCATTTCCTTGAAACCTTGGATTTTACTGGTTTGACCTGAGAATATGATATTTTCATAGACGTCTTGTCTCTTCTTTGGGTCTGGTATCTTTTCAAGTCCCCAGTAAATCTCAAAAACTATCGAATCAATCAACTCATTGCAGCCTTGGAATCTTTCTTTGCCGATAGTTAGCTCGTTACCCTTGGAATCGACAAATGTGTTGGTTTCCAACTCGGAGTTTGGCTTATCATCGCCGGACTGCTTTTTAGAGGTTGCAGCGGCAGCGGTTTCTAGCATTTCCTTGGTGGACTTGTCGCTTGTAACAATGGAGGCAATATCCAAAACACCCTCGTCGTCCTCCTCCTTCGTCTGCGCGGTTTCCACCAAACCCTCCATACCGAAGAAGGAGTTCTTGGCGTCCTCGTCACTTAGACACTGGAAGATCTCGGACTTCTTCAATTCTTCGATCTGGTCGTCTGACAGATTAGGCAGCAGTCTCTTCAAGCTGTCGTTGATGGACTGGCCACCGTAGGGCACAAACCTCGATGCAGGCACGTACAGCTCGTAGTCCACGATGGGCAGGATCTCGGTTTTTTCGAACCCGACATCGACCACCAACGCGTTGGGGTACGAGCCGTACGCGAACATGCTGCAGAGGGCTAAAGGCACCAGACTGACGTTTCGCAACGACAGACCCTCAAAGAGATAGTTTATCAGCTTCTCGATCGACAATGGCGACCACCGGGTCGACGTCTGGACCACGAGCAAGTGGATCTGGTCCAGATCAATGTGCTGATAACGCTCCTGTTTCAGGAACGAGTTCAAGATCGACTTGATGAAAAACTGCACCGCGCCCAAATCCACCATCTTGCCTCCCTGCAGCGGTCTGACCTCCACCAGGCCGTCGCCCGCCGCCATCGAGTACTTGCCAGTTTCTGTGTTTTTGTAGACCCTCGTTGGGATGCGGTGCGACGGTAAAGCCGTCCCGTCCTGCAGCCCAAACTGCGCCAACGTGCTCTGCTCGCCCATCTGCAACACCACGTGCGAATCGTCCTTGTGCGGTGGCATGCTGTCGATAACTGTGGAATAACAAACTGTCAACAAACTATCAACTCTACCTTTTTTGCTTTTTTTTGCCCTCGCCATACAAAATCGTATAAATACATGCCCGAATCCTGCTCCATCACTTTTCGCTACTGTAACTTTTTCTTCTTTATACTTACCATGGTGCTTTGCTCAGCAGCGCTCAGGCATGCTCAGCAGCACGGTGTCTGTACTTCTGTGCCATTGCACTGAGGCCAGGACAGACGCTGGCGGCCTCGGCCGCAGCCCGTAATTTTTCTTCGCTCTTCTTGGGACGCTCCGCGTGGCGGGCGGCCCCATACAAAAGTATATAGTCGTATTTAGGCCTTGGCCACCACCGCCTTGTAGACGTGCTGCAGCAGGGTCTGCAGCGGCACGTCGTCGGTCAGCGCCACCACGCTGTTGCTGAGCGTGTTGTCGCGGTAGCTCTCGCTCGGGTTCAACTTGGACACGAGGAAACGCGCCTGCGAGCCGCCCTCCTCGGTGTCGATGAATCTCGGAAGCGGGAACCGGTCGACCAAGAGGTCGGCGGCCTCCTGTCGCGGTAAATCAAAGAACTCCTTCAAGTACGCGTACTCCTCCCGCAGATGGTAGCCTTCTCTTCTCCATTCGGCCACGGTGGAGCCGTGGTAGATCAAAATGTGGAAAAACGTGTCCAAGAGCAGGATGGTGTCGGGCTTTAGCGATGAGGTGTCGAGCAGCACAGGCTTCGGGTCCTCGTTCAGGCTGTAGCTGACCAACGAGGGCTGGATCATCGTCAGGGTCGACGAGCAGTCCTCCGTCAGGAAACAGTGTCTGTAGAACGTGGTTTCGTCGGGCGACGAGTTGAAAATCTGAATGAAGTTCGATCTGCGCAAATAGTACACGAACTGCGGGAACAGCTTCAAGTTAGGTGGCAGCAACACTGACGACGGAACGTCCGCAGTGTACTGGGCAAACGTCTTCAATAAATCAATCAATGGCTTATCGCAACATTTCTTCAACACGTCAATACTCGGATCTGACATCAGCGTGTATACAGCCTCGCGGGCCAGGGTCACAACCAACGCCTCCTGGTCAATGCTGGTGCAAATGGTGCCCATGTCGGTGACACCCTCGACGATCTGCTTCTGGCATGTGGTCACGTGAACTCGCTTAGTACCGTCCATGTGATTGTACGACGTGATAAACTGGAAAATGGCAAACCCCTTAGAAGACACCTCTTCAGATAGTTCGTAATAGATCGAATACGTAGAATGGTTGGAAATAGATCCTAACTTCCAACTGTTTGTGCCGCCCACCCCTATTTCAGATTTGGCCACGTTCTCTACGGTCCTTGGATCGATCTTAGTACAGTTGCCAATAAGGCCGTTCAACTTGACGCCTGAGGTCTTGATTTCCAAAACACCGTTCAATCCAAATTGACTTTCGGGACTCAAAAATCTCTGAAGCGACTGTTTGAAAATGGCAGATGTGAAGGAATCACTCTGGACAATCACCCCACCCGTGCTATTGACCAAAGGCTCCATCTCCATCAACCCAACTTGATCGTAACATCCCACAAAAATGTCAAATGAATGACCATGCGCAGAAGCATGATTTGCCAACATCTGATAGAATTCCTTTGATTTATTATACTTCTTTTTGATTTTGGAATCGCTTTTCAAATCGTTGTGCGATCTGAGTGGGTTTTTTAATGGTGCATCGACGATGGAACCCTGGCCATTGGTGGATGGCCCACCAATGAAGGAAACAATCCTAGATGGAATTTTAGGCAAGATGGATTGCAATAATATAGTGGCCACTTGGATGGCAGATCCTGTGCAAGTTTCCTTACGTGAACCTTTGATCGTCTTGAAACCGTCGACTTTCAGTTCATTGATGAAATTAATCAAGCTTGGCTTGAACTGATTCAAGGTGTGCAGGAACCTATTATCGATTTTGCTTTTATCGTTTTTAACAGGGAAGATTGCTAGTAGCTTGACAATGTCATCCTTGGTATATTCTCTAGCACCATTCAAGGTGTGAACTTTATTTAGAGATACGTTAGTCAATTCATAAACATTAACGTGTTTACCAAATGTTATCAACCCCACAATGGCATTAGGAGGCAGATAGTCCAGACTTGTAATTAAAGATTCCTTCAAAGAATCCAGTTCCTCCTGATCTACCGCCAGATCAATCACCAGTACAAACACCTGTAAGTTTCTATTGACGTTTTGGGTCCCCTCTGGTAAGATATACTCGATGTCCGCGGCCGCGGGATCGAAGACGTACTGCAGCACCCCTCTCTGAGATTCATGCACCATGTTCCTTGACGAGCAGATGGGACACCCCCAGTATTGGTAGCTGTTGTCAAGAGTGGCCAGCGGGTTAATGATGGACCGACAGGTCGAACAAGCAATCGGTAGCGCCTCTAGTGTCAGCAAATCTTCCTTTGGTCGCAAGGGCTGGTAGAGGACGGCTTGTTTGGCCCCAAGCCTCTGCTGCTGGTCCTGCGACCGAGGCAAAACGTTGAACCCAAACCGCAAGCCCAGCGTGTCCTCAATATGCTCGAAATGCTGTTGCATAGGAAAGGATGTCCAAACGCGAAATCAAAAACACTCAAACATCTTCTTTCCTTACTGAAACTTTTTTTATTATGATCCATTTTGGTCAAGAGCTTAAAGATGTTCTGGAATCACTCGATGACTCTGCATGCTTGTTGGTACTGTTCCACAGTGGTGATACCAGTCTAAATCTCGAAATAACCCCTAAAAAATGGAACATTTACAGCCAATGTTCGGTGTATAACGTAAACAGCAGCCTGTTGGATCTCGAAATGTTCTTAACGCGATTGCAGCTCCAGGGCAATTCCCAGAAACTTGTAATAGAAGGGTTGGGTAGCTACTTGGTAGAACAGTACTCCCACAGTATAGATCTTAAGAAACTGTCGCCGCATTTGTCCTTCCAGCCTATATATATGTTGTTATCTAAGCTTTCTGACTGGGGGGTGACGTTAACAGATTCCTGTGAGATATGGCAGGCCATACAAAATGTGTATTTGTTTGTCGGTAAGGATAGCAGTTGGGACTTGTTGGTCGATCAACTCAATACAGGAGATGTGAATGGAGACGATTTTCTCAATCTGAAGCAAATCTTGGACGGTTTCAAATTGTGCGAAGGCGATGACTTAGAGGAAGCGGAAAGGGAAGAAGAAGGCGAAGAAGCAGAAGAAGATTCATTAAAATTAAGATAGAAATAATACAGAAATATTATATTGAGAAATAGGCAACCTACTGTTGTCTGAGATAAGCATTTGCAGAACCAGTTTGGTTATAGCCTAGAGGCTGTTGAAATTGTTGGAAAGGCTGTTGCTGTTGCTGTTGTGGATGTTGTTGTTGCTGTTGCTGTTGAGACTGCGTGTACTGGCTCTGCCCTAGTGACAAGCTGCCGAGATCAGGATAGGATTGAATAAATTTACCAATGTCCTCTTCGACATTTTCGCCAGTGGCGATATCTTTAACCATGCTCTGATAAGTGTCCAAACTGTTTTCGATATTTCCCTTAATGGATTCTAACTCCATCAGCTTGATTCTGTGTAGATCTAATACCTTTTTAAACCCTACTTTCATCTGTTCGATATCTTGGATCTTATTAGGGAATTGGTTTTCCAACAAACAGGCCTCAAATTGCTGAGAAGTCAATGGTTGCGTTTTGATCTTTTTGTTCAAATCCAACAATTTACTCAGAGTTGTTTCGATGTCGAACGACTTGTCTAATGTAGAAACTAATTCTTGCAAATCTTGTTGCTTAATCTTTGGGATTTTCTTAACATAATTAACCGGAACGATACCTGCTTGGCCGTGCAAACAGCCACGGAGCCAGTCATCGTTGATGTATTCCACCACGGTGATTATATCATCCTTCTTGAAAGACAAGGTATCTTCATCGTCGGATGTCAATTCAAAAAGCGCGACAACTTTGTCTGGCGCATTGGCTGATTCCTGAAGAAGTGCTTGCATGAACGAATTGCCCGACACTTGGGGCGATAAGCCGCCGATATTCTGTTGCTGTTGCTGTTGTGGAGGTGCCTGCAGATTCTGCTGTGGAGGTTGCTGTAGAGGCAATGGTGGCTGTTGAACAGGTGACTGTTGGGAGGTTTGCTGAGCCAATAAACCAATTGGAGATGCGAACGATTGCATTGGTGATTGCTGTTGCTGATTGTATGGAAGCTGCTGTTGCTGCTGTTGCTGCTGGTGGTCTTGTGGCAGCTGCTGAGTGTACTGGCTCTGTGGTGACTGCTGAGCGTACTGATTCTGGAGCGGCTGAATAGGCTGTTGCTGTAGAACCGGGGCGGGAATTGAAACCTGCACTTGGGGCACTACTCGTTGCGAAGAGGCCCCACCTCTTTGCGAGTCGTTCAACGACATTTCGATCGCCTTTTTCAGCGCAAAATCGTCGTCAATTCCGTTTGCAGAGGGAGGCGGGAACGAGTGCTTATTGCCGCCGTCAATTTCGCCTATCGCCTGGTTGGTCATATCTGGGTACTTACCTCTTAGCTCGTTGAAGGCCACTTTCATCTCCTTGAGCGACTCGTCGTGCCCAAACGACTTGGAGAGCTTGTACATTTCCTTGATCAGCTGGTACTTGACCGACATGTGGATGGAGTGATCATTAACGATCTTCAAAAGGAAGTTGTTCACAAACTCGGGAGACGCGATCTGGATCTTTGCGCCGGCCCCGCAGTTCTCTGCAATGAAGTCCAAGAGCGTGATGGTTCTGAGCAACACATTACCGTTGGACGATTGGAACTTGGCCTTTAGCAATCTCATTGCCTCTGGAATCTGTGTCGCCGCGTTGGCGTTGATGATCTCGACCGCGTCGAGAAGCGCCGAGTAGTCATCTTCCGACAAATTTGGCGATGTGATGGTTTCAAAGACGGCCTCTAGGGACATTTGGCTAGGAATGAATGATGAATGACTCTGTCCTGGATGTTCCATTCATAGTTAATTGGTAAAAATTACCTGGCATCAGCCTCCCATATTACAGGCACGGGGGCAGCTTTTTTTTCCACGGCCAAAAATCGGAAAACCGCAAAATTTACTTCGTAACACGGCATAAATTGGCCTTAACTCGGAAACTTGCTTCGTCAGCCCCACTTTTTGTTTTACCTTCAAATTGTGCTTACAAAGAGGATTAGTTTGGTATCCCACAAAATGCATCAAGTGAAGGCTTTGCGTATTCATTAGCTAACTTTTTGATATCATCCAACTATATTGCAAAGGCTGCTTAAAATCACCATTGAGTGTCTCTGGAAAGACGTAAAAAAGCTTAACAAAATAGTTACTATACACTCACGCTATATAGTCGTGTCTCCCAATAACCCTCTTCTTCTAGTGACGGTTTTCACACTTTCCAAAAGTGCTGAGCCAAGTCTTCATTGGCTTTCCTGCAAAAAAGCACCAAAACAGCCCGTTTTTTGGGTGGAGCTTCCACAAACGGCTCTCTGCATCATTGGTATCATCTCCAGGCTGTAACTCCCTCCAAAACACCGTTTCGGCCCTCTTTTGGTCAAAATACTCATTCTCGCTTAGAGCCACATTGACATTTATTGACTCTTCTAACAATGAGAAAAAAATTACTCAGACTTCTTTCTTATAAAACCGTACTTAACGTTGGTGACGGCCATGAAGGAGGTCCCAGTGTTGCCAGACTTCACTTCTCCGCCACCGGCCCCTCCGCCACGCCACCACCGTGTGGCTATGCTGAAAAGAGAGGGCTCGCAGGGCCAGGTGCCGCTCGTGCCCAAGCAAGAGATTGTTGCTGACTTCACCGACGAGAACGACATCTCGCTCCAGGTGTACAAGACGGGGGTGCAGTCAAGACAGTTGAACTTCTCGTGGAAAATGAACTCGCTCAACGCGAACGGGCCCAGCTCCAGCGCGAATTCGGCCTCGAGCTCCAACCTGAACTCCAAGCGATCCAGAAAGCCGTCCTTCAATGACGAGATTGTCGACTTCAGCGTGTTCAGCTCCAAGCAGCCGCGGCTGGAGCGAACAGATAGTGCGTCGCGAATCAGTTCCCAGGGAATAATGGAGTCCCGAGAGCACAGCTTCGACTTCGACTACATCACACACATCAAGCGCGCTGCGAAATTGGACTCGGAAACGCCGTTCGACTTTGGCCTGGAGGACGACACGTTCAGAAGATCGTTCACGGACTTGGCCGAGCCCAGAAGCAGCACAGGAACCACCGACAACAGCGCGAATCCCTTCCCCACGTCGGTTTTTGACCTAGAGTCGCAGCTGGAAATGGACTCGTACATCTCGTCTCTGGAACAGTCGTTGAAGGCAGATGGCCCTAAGTCTACGGCAGTGGACAGCACTGCAGCCAAGCACAGTCACAATAGCAGCGTCCACGCTTTGGTACCGCGACCTACTTCGACGACAACGTCTGCAGCAGCCGCAGCTGCGGCAGCAGCTGCTATCCCGGCTCCTGACCACCATGCGCAGGCGATTCCCTTCAGGCCCTCGAGAGGCGCTCCGCACATCTGCACCAACTGTCTCACGACATCGACGCCGTTGTGGCGTAAGACCGCAGAGGGCAGGCTGCTGTGTAACGCATGCGGGTTGTTCTACAAACTACACGGTGTTGTTCGACCGGCTGGTACCCATCTGATCAACACTGGGGGCCTCAGTTCCGGCAGCATGGGCAGCGGACGAACGATAACGTCGAACCTCTCGACCAACACGGCCACTGAGCCCACCACGGTGACCACAGAGGCCACGACGGTGAACTCAGAGACTCTGATGGGACCTACGACGAGTAGCATGCTTGCCAACGAATCGGCCGCCTTTGTCGGCCTCGGCTCGAGCTTGGAGGTCGACCTGGACTTGCCGGTGGTTGATCTGGGCCAGACCTTCGAGCCTGACATGAACCAGATGGGTGAGACCCTTGGTGACGAGCTCAACTGGCTACAATTTGACATTTAGATAGCACTCTCTCTCTCTTTCTTTCTCTCTCTCCTATTTTGCCTTTCTTCTCTTCCTTTCTTCTATAGCTTTTGAATTGTATCGGATTCGCTTCGTCGCTTTTGCTCTCCATGCGTTCGCAGCCCCAGCCGCGCTACTCGCGTCGCAGGACGTTCCATCGCATCTGGCGCTCCTTCTGGAACCTCTTCACCACCGGTTATGTGTCTGACTCCGGAGCCTACGCCCATCATGCTGCGCTAGACAAGACCAGCCGCTCGACCAAGATCAGGACCAGCAGAATCACAGGCCACGCCACCAGCAGACCCACCGTGTTGAACAAGCTAGGCTCCAAGGTCGTCGGCGAGGTCTTGAAGGACGAAAGCATCATTGCCAATGTGGTCGAGGGCGAATGGGCCGGTCTAGGCACCGTCAACGGCCTCGCAAGGGTCAACAATAGAGACCATCTTACCTTTGTGTAGTGTGTCTCACTTTGATTGCTGTTTGTTACACCGGAAAACAAGTCCGCCCTCTTATATCTCTGTCTGGACTTTTAAACATCTCGTCATGAGCATATGAGCACATGAGCCGTGCTGAGCGATCTGCTTGATCCGGCTTTTTTTTTCTCTCCAAGAAGCTAACGGTGAAAAAAGCGTTAGATGGGAGAATACTTACGTGTCTTTATATATTGGTGTTTACTGGCTGTAAGATGAGGGGCTCGATATTATCGTTTCTGCTGATGTACGCAGTTCTGGCGTTGGCCGGTGCGGATTTTTATGCCATTTTGGGTGTTTCACGGTCCGCCACGGAGAAGGAAATCAAAGCAGCATATCGTGCGTTGAGTAAGAAATACCATCCCGATAAGAACATCGGCGACGAATCTGCGCAAGCCAAGTTCATGGAGATCGGAGGTGCGTACGAGGTTCTCATTGACCAGGAGAAAAGACAAATCTACGACCAGTTCGGCGAAGAAGGCTTGCAGGGTCAGAGAGGTGGTGGGGGTCAGAACCCGTTTGGTGACATGTTCCAGCAATTCTTCAATGGTGGTCAGCAGCAGCAGCGACAAAAGCCTAAGGCACAGACTCTTTCTCTAGGTGTCGGTGCTACCTTGTACGACTACTTCAATGGTAAGCAGGCCGATACGGCCATCAGGATCACCGACATCTGTGACCATTGCAATGGTAGCGGGTCCAACGACGGTAAACTGCAAACTTGTACCACGTGTAATGGTAGGGGGATGATAAGGAAAACTCAGAAGTTTGGCCCTGGTATGGTCCAACAGTTTGATATGCCGTGTCAAGTGTGCCGTGGTCAAGGTAAGCAAATCAAAAACCCTTGCAAGGTCTGTCATGGTCAGGCAGTTGTTGAAAAGGAAAAAATCATCAACATTCACGTTCAGCCAGGTTCAGAATCAGGCAACATCGAAATACTAAAGGGTGAAGGTCAAAGATTACCAAATGTGGAACCTGGTGATTTACAAATCATATACCAAGAAGATCCTTCTCTAAACATGGGTTATAGAAGAAGCGGCCACAACCTCTACAGAACTGAACTAATTACACTCAATGAATCTTTGCATGGTGGTTGGTCAAGAGATATCGATTTCTTAGACAGTTACCACCCAAAATTAAAGTTGTCCAAGGACCAGGGCGACATGACTCCTGATGGTCATGTGGACATTATCAGAGGTAAAGGGATGCCATTAAAAGACGACATTGACGAGTTCGGTGACTTATACGTGGAGTATCGTGTCGTCTATCCCTTAGGTGCCTCAAACGATAAAATTAAAAAGGTTTTAAGAGATGAATTATAAACTTTAATCTTCAGTTCTATAACTTGTACTCGTGTATATGTGTGCTTGTGTGTATATCTATTATTCCGTGATTAACAAGTAAGCTTCATCCTGAAAAGTTAATGCAATTAGCAATTTTGATAAAATAGCTGTTTTCATTGCAGATTTTAAAAAAAAAGCACCACTATTTGAAAACCTATTTATGCCAAGAATATTGTGTAAAGTAAAATCAAGCATTAATAATTGAAACAATATTCTCTCAATTATAATAAAACAATCAGCCTGTAATCTTGCAGGTTTTCACACCCATGTAAGTCTTTTTGGGGAAGTTATGAATAATTCTTCTGTAATTTCAAAAATATAAGTTTAGTACACTAAATAAAACATTATTTTTTGGAGAATTTTTTTAATTTGGCCAAGTGGTCAAAACTATTTTTTTAAAATTTAAGACTTTGGTTCGATCCTTCATAAATCTTTACAAATATAAAATATGTAGCTACTCTAATTGGACTTCCCTAACAGACTTAATCTGTTGTACGACATCCTCTCTATTAGGACTATCAACAAACAAAGATTTCAATAGCTCAATTAATTCAAAAGTTTCCAATTCGTAGAACTGGCCATCATAAAACCTTTCTAGAATTTCTTTAAGGTTACAGCTCAGAATTATCTTAATTTGAGATAGTTTGTTAAAACTTTGAATTTGACTTAAATTAATTCCTTTGAATTGAATAATGATTTCATCAATAATCTCAGCAAATATTCCACATTGATCACTTGATATATCGTTCCTCGACAATAATTTATCACAAATTAAGTTGAATAACTGGAAAGCCAGGGTAATCTCATTTCTTATTATCAATTGAGTGTTGAAAGGTTTTAATGCCTCAAACTCTGAAAGAGTCATAACAATCTCATTACCAACTCTAATATTGAATTCCATGGCAGATTTTCTAACCTCCTTGTCATTGTTGTTGTCATACCATATAGTAGAATTGTATTCTTTAACTAGACTTTCTAGCGAGGTTATGAAGTTATTGAAATAGTTGGAAATGAATCGGGATGACATTTTAAAATTCAATGTTAGATCAATATCATATTTCAGACTCAAATCATTAAGAATTTTGGTATAATCATTGTAGAATAAAACAACATTAGGGTAATCCTTACCATCACCTACCATCATTAAAAGACTAACCATAATTTTCTTGATATTCGATTTAAAAAGCTTAGATAAATCATCAAAATCTTCCTTGTTTTTCGTAACATCTGTAAGTAAGTTCAAATTGGAATAATATCTATCAATAATTTCAAGAATTAATATTGTCAAGTTACTGTATTGGTATAATGAGTTTGATGCTATTGTATGATTCGAATGGGTAACAGAAACTGGTACAGAGTTTTTCCTCTTTTTCTGAGGAGACTCTGGAATGTCAATTTCTAAATCTTCATCTTCACCCCAGGCATCCCATTCGTCATCAATTTCATCATTTTGGGTACCACTTTTTTCAGAAGAGGGTGGAGCTGTTTTTTCTTCCACTTCTTCTTCCTCTCCCCAATTTTCATCCCATCCGTTATCCCATTCCTCATCTTTAGATTGAACTTTTTTGACAGCAGGAGTCGACTTCGGAGCTTTTGAGCCTAATTCTACAGTTGTCAAACAACTAAACTCTTTCTGGAATTTAGCTGCTTTCAACTTCTTAACAAAGTCTTTGATATCTTCAATAGATTTAGAAACTAGACTCTCTACCCAAAAAGTTGATAAATCATCTACCCAAAATTCCAAATCATTCGATGAATCAGATGCAGGCCATTGGTTGAGCAGGTCATTAATTTTCATCATGGACTCTATAGATTTATCACCATTTTCATGCTTATCTAGCTTTGATTTCAATAGCACTGTAATATTCGCAGAAGAGAATATGATATCTTTGATATCAGCTAATAGTAATTTAGAAACAGAAGGTTTAATGAAATATTCATCCTTTTGAATCACGAAATTGAAAAAATCAATATATTTCTCAATTGATAAAAAGTATTGATCAATTTGGAAATCTTGATTTATATAATTGATTTTGATACTTGTTGATTTGGCCTTTTCAAGTTCTACCACATACCCTCGGTGTAGTTTAGCCAACGATTCAGTAAACCATTCAATCAGAATCTTTCGTAAATCAAATAAATGGTTATCATTAGAAATCTTATCACAACATTTAATGAAATTTCCAAATGGTAACTCGTCAACGGATTTATTGAACGCAACTGATAAATCTGAACCAAAAGATAGGTATTTCTTAAACTCATGTTTAATATCCGTTAATAATAAGTCATTATGATTTGTGATCTCGACCTTGATATCTTTCAATATCTGAATAGAATTAAGTTCATCTTCATTTAGTCTTTGGCCTAGGAAATCAACTAAATCAGTTTGCTTTGTTTTTAGTTTCAATAGATTGTTTATTTTGGTTTCTAGATCTTGGGAATGAGAGATTTCATCTAAAAGGCCTTTGATGACCCACAACTTATTGCATGTTTCGATCTGATCATACATATCATCACGGTTTGGTATTGATCTGCCATGAGTTTTGGATGCATTTATTGCCTTTTGAAACTTTTCCTTGGAATAATTCGCAAAATATTCATCAACAGTTTTATCCAAATGAATCACCTTCTGATCCAATGCTTCCAATGGATTGCTGGACATGTGGCTGGGAAAGTTATTGCTAAAGAATTTTAAGTGTAGTTCCATCATCTCGTATTTTTTTCCTGAATTTCAATGTTTCTACAAAAAAAAATTACGTAATATACAATTTTAATACACATTTTACTTAAATAACTAAGTATTCATTCATAACTTGTTCTGCCAACTCAAAACTCAAATTCAGGTTGTAGATGGTATACAAGTTGTGAGCAGCTTCCCATTTCAAGTCAAAACGTGGGTCTTCCACCTTGATTTCTAAAACTCGTTTATACAGTTCAATTGCAATGGAATCCAAACCAAGCATATTGAAGCATCTACCCAAATTGTAATAGCTTTCCATCTGATTGTATGGATCGGATAAATCCTTAGTTTGAATATACTCATTCATATATGTCAAACCTTGTAAAATTTGGAAATTGGTATTTAGTGTCTTTCTTTGAACAGATCTGTAGAGATGTGAAAGCGACAAGAGGAATAGCAATTGTGGGTTCTTGTTATAATTTTGGTAAAGTTTAATAAGGTAAACCAATGCAGAATAATATGATCTGTTTGTGAACAAATAGGAGGCGTAAACATAATTTGTAAAGAAATGATCTTTGGAAATGTCGATGTTTGTGTTGGTGACATTTGCCTTACCCGCAGTCACTTCATTACCTTGACCGTTCATTAATGAGTCAAAAGATTTGATTTGCCTCAAAAGGAATTTTTGTGAAGGTGGATCAGCAAACGATTCTTCCATTATCAAACTTGGTGCACAACTCGACAAGTACAACCTAAACGAATCTAAAGCAAATTGGTAATCATTCATAAATGTCCTGGATTGGGACAAGATCAATGATTCATCATTAGCCAAAATAGCAATGGAAAGACCAACTAACTGAGTAGTCAAATTCTTACCCTTGAAAACATTGATTTGCTTAGTGATGTCTTGGATAACAATGGCACCTTCAGAATCTTGCTCAAATTCAGCAATCATTAAAGAATAGTTGATAAATAAATCATACCACTGGTCATAATTTAAACCTTTAAATTCTTTTTCTGGATGTGGGACATTGTAGAATTGTTGTGAAAGTGTCACTTCGTTTTGTAAGTACCTCATTCTAGATAATTTATGATCAATTGAAAGCTTGGTTGTCCTTTGTCTTAATTTAATGTTGAATTTCTTGGCACGTTCACTGGAAAAGAACCATCTATACATTGAGAAAATTTCAATTAAATCTGATGCCATTTCAATCCAAACGGAAACCATAGTCCTCACTTCAGGGTTTTTCATTCTTTGACCATCATTACCATATTGTTCAATTTTACCAAATATCCTCATGCAACGTTGGTATTGCTTTAATACTCTCATTTCTGATTTTACCTCCATAGTTTTAAGTTCTTCGTTGGTGAAAATTGGTCTCTTTTTTCTCTTACGTTTACGTTCAGGATCGTCTTCAATAATTGCAGCCTGTTGAGGTTTGAACAATTCATCATCATCATCGTCATCATCATCTTCCTCATCATCCACGTAATCCATATCCTCATTTTTAAGATTTCTACCTGTTTGACTGCTAATTGAAGTTGAAATTAGATTATCCCTAGCGGTTGCCTTTTCCATTTTTCTTTGGATCTTCGCATCCTTGTAAAGCTTATCCGCAGAAGAAATATCACCAAGGTAAAAATAACATTCTGCTAATGCAACCATCAATTCAACGTTATCAGGATCGACTTTCAATAACCTAATATAAGCATCTTTGGCATTGGCAAAGTCTTCCGTTTCTCTCAAACATTTAGCAACAGCCAAAACTAATTCCGAGGTATTATGCTCTTCAAAATACGACAATTGAACTAAAAACTCCAAAGCCTCAGCATAAAGGGCAAAAGATTCCAACTCCATACCAACTTTGTAAAATAGGTCCGGGACTTCCTCAATATCGTGGTCCAATAAATGTTTAAAATGACTTAAAGCTTCATCTTCATCCTTGTTGTTCAATCTAAATATCCCCAATTGGACTCTAATATCGATAGGTAGAGAATAATCTTTGGCTTTTTCTTCTGCATTTAATTTAGAGTACTTTGGATTATCCAGCTTTCCATCATCGAATTCTATATCTAAATTAGGTGTATCATCCCAAAATGTTTGATTTTCTCTAAATTGGATCCATCTAGAAACCTGCCTAATGGTTTTAATACCAATAGACCAGGCAGCCTTAGTCGAATATAACTCACAAAGTATATTCAACTCTGACCAATCAAAAAATATGTTTTCCAATTCAACATCCTCACCACGCTGGACAAGCTTACGATATTTGATATTGTCATTGAGAATATTGGTATAGAGCGAAATGGAGTCATTTATTCTATTTTCTTCAACGTAAACCTTTGCTAGTTCTCTAACAATTTTAGATTCCGTTGGTAAGATAGCTCTTAACTTAATCAAACCGTCAGTTGCTCTTTTGTATTTCCCTACTTCTCTATAGAGACAAGACCTTGAGAAGATAGCTTCGTAATCCTTACCATTGGAAGCATTGATCGCCCTACGGTAACAGTAGATAGCTTGTTTATAGTGATTCAAATCAACTGATAATTCTGCCACGGTTTTCCAGAATTCCACATCCCAGGGATTGATATGGGCCACTAAAAGCCAAATATTAGAGCACTTGTTCAAGTCACCCTTTAATCTATAAATTTCACCAAGTGTCTTGTAAGCTGAGAAATTGTTTTTATCCATTTTGATAACCTCTGTATAATATTTCAAGGCTGAATCTAGGTCGTTATTGACAAAAGCTTCGTTAGCTTTGGAAAGAACCAATTTGACTTCGGGATCCATTTCCGTTCGTCTAATTCTCCTCCTCAAGGCAGCCAAGCCACCTTTCTTTTTAGCACCACCTGCCTGCTGCTGCTGCTGTTGCTGCTTATTCAGCTGGTGATCATGATGCGATTGTTGTCTCTTTTTGGATTTGACTTTGAAATTTCTCACTTCTCTGAGGGCGTTTCTGAAAGTGAACTCTTCATCGGAGTCGTTATCACTGTTTTCCTCGTCACCCTCGTCATCTGAGAAGCCTAAGTCTTTAGCAGTTTTGAATCTTTCAGCTTTCAAAGCCGCATCTTCTTCAATATCGTCATCATCATCGTCGTCGTCATCGTCAATTGCTTCTGAATCGTAGTCCTGGCCGAAATAGCCACTGTTGTTCATTGTTGCGTCCTCATCTTCGTCCTCATCGTCTTCTGCGTCTTCGCCTGCCTCCTCGTCATCGGAGAACTCCAACGCATCTTCGCTCGGATCACGTCCATTTTCTGAAATCAAGGACCGGAGCTGCGACACTGGGATCTGATCCAAAGAATCATCAACACCCATTTCAATTAACCCCTATGAATTTACAATTGTAAATAAACAAGTAACCAAGACGCGATAAAAAATAAAGAGGATCACTAAGAGTCTTGACTTACGTAAGCACTATTACTGAGATGATGATCATGTTTGTAACTTCAAGTAAAGAGGGCTGCAAGGCACATATGTGTCTACCTGGGTTAGTAGGTGGTTTGTAGATGGTTCTATCACTATTTAAGCTTCAAATACATTTTTGTGGCTTTCAATAGTGTCCAAAACGACCAATTTTGGATAGGAAGCTCTGTTTTTAGCACAGAGCCGCTGTTTTCGGCCTGAAAAGGCCGATTTGTGTCTTAAATGACCAATAGAAGAAGAATTGATACCCAAAAGGGCTAAATAGCTATTTAATGGCGTTTTCAGCCATTGAGCACTTGCCATTTCATCTTTTGCCACCTGAGCAATAAAGAAAATGATGTATCCTTAAGGCGATTAATCACTTTCTTATAACAGTACTGGATAAGCGCAATGGTATGTAGAGCTAGACTGCACCAGACTCAATGACAGTGATACTAACACCCATATATAGTTTTCAGGGTACGGACAGTTTATGCAGGGCGGTTTCCAGCCCTCTGTCCCACAAACATTCAATGAGTATTTTAGATGCTATCCTATAACCCATCTACCGGGGGACCACACGACCGCCAACTACGGGGGCAAAATCTACCTGCCGCAGTCGGCGCTACAGAAGTTGACCATGATGAACGTGAGATATCCCATGATCTTCAGAATCACGAACGATCAGCAGGGCAAGTTCTCGCACTCGGGGGTGCTAGAGTTCACCGCTGAGGAGGGCAGATGCTACTTGCCGCAATGGATGATGACGACGTTGAGCCTAGTTGCTGGGAGCTTGGTGCAGATAGAGACGACAGATCTCGAGCAGGGCTCGTTCGTCAAGTTGGAGCCCCAGTCCACTGACTTCTTGGACATCAGCAACCCCAAGGTGGTGTTGGAGAACTGTTTGCGGAACTTCACCACGTTGACCATCGGCGACGTGTTTGAGTTGGCGTACAACGACAAGATCTACCAGGTCAAGGTGCTCGAGGTGAAGCCCAACAGCCCCGCGCTGGGGATCTGCGTTATCGAGACCGACTTGGTCACCGACTTTGCGCCGCCCGTGGGCTACGTGGAGCCGGACTACGAGGCGCTCAAACAGGAGAACGACAAGAAGCGAAGAGAGAAGGCGCTGCAGGCCCCTAGTCTGAAGGGCCAGGGCACGCTGGCCACCAAGATCAATTACCAAGGTTTACTAAGCGAGCCCAAGGGTTCTGTGGGGTTCAAGTTGAACGGCAAGAAGGTCAAACAGGAGCCTGCGCCTGCGAAGCAGGCCATCGACCTGACCGGACCGGCCAAGCCGCTGGAGTTGCCCGACGGCCAGCTCTTCTTTGGGTTCCCTGTGGTGCCCTATGTGGACGAGGTGACCAAGGCTGAGCGTGCTCAGCAGCAGCAGGACCAGCAGCAGCGAGAAAACGCCTTTGGCGGCTCGGGCCAGTCGCTGCGCGCCACCAAGAAGCGCAAGGACAAGAGCAAGAGCCATCTTCCGCAGAAGAACTTTACGCGCTCGCCCGAGGCCATTGTGATTGACAGCGACTGAGTGCGGCCGAGGCTCCAAAACCCTGCCAAGGCTCTCCGAGGGTTTGTTTTTCTTGTATAATGTGTGAAAAACGGTTTTCGTAGTAAATTTTTCAGCTGCAGCGAAACTTTTTCTTTCTTGCGGTAGAACCCCAGTTGCGTTTGTGGCGCGGAGCGTGCTCCGCGCCTCGCAGACGCACCTGAAGTTCCTCCAGTCTTCCACAGGGACTGTGAGCGCTCTTTCGCAGAGCAGCCACAGCCTCCTAGACGACTTGCACGTTTTTCCGCTTTTCTTGGCACTGCAGAGCGATGTTTTCCAAGCGGAAAACGTCATTTGCGGGCCGGTCGGAAACAACACGCCTGACGTTAATGATGATAACCTTCTCAGCTCACTCTGAAAGCAATGAAGAGAAAAAAGTTTCCAACATTCATCAAATTATCTGATCAACGTCATACTGTAAAATTCGTAGCCTACGTAATTTCGCTCCTTATCACTCTTCTCTTCCCTTTTTTTTCCTAGCTAATTAACATGTCTGAAGACAAGAAGACCTTCATCGTACGTGTTCGCGTCGCCGCAATGCAGCATTGAGCCCCCACTAACACCGCCCCTCCAGGTTACCCTCAAGGAAAACGCCTCCGCCGATAAGTACGTGTCCCTGCGCAGCGGTCGTGGCTGCAGCCGCGCCTCGTAGCATTCCTCCCGCCCAATTTCCCTACTAACACCCCCCACAGGTTCAAGGAAGAACTTGCGTCCCTCGGTGGCGCCATCAAGCACGAATACTCGCTCATCAAGGGTTTTGCGTATGTGTCCCGCCCATTCTCGCCCCCCAGACCGCTACTAACACCGCCTCTCCAGTGTCTCGCTGCCTTCCGTCCACGCGTCGTCCCTCAGCTCCCACGACGACGTCGCCACCGTCGAGGAGGACAAGGAAGTCCACACTCAGTAGACCGCCTCCTCGCACCTCTCTTATTGTCTCCTTTATATCTCTATCTAAATCATTTATCTCATCAGATCGATCCGGACTTATCCGGTCACGTGACGTTACGTAAGCGGCCGTTGACTTAGTGCGAGCCGTTTTTGACTTGGCCTAATAAAGCAATTTAAATTGCGCCCTGAGAAAATCCGAACGTGGTAGATCTGCAGACCTCCTTTCTCTTTTGGTTTTGCTTTGAATACATTCAGGTAATAGACAACATGGCTGACGTAGTGTTAGGATCGCAGTGGGGGGACGAAGGTAAGGGTAAGTTGGTGGACATTTTGTGCGACGACATCGAGGTGTGTGCCAGATGTCAGGGTGGTAACAATGCAGGCCACACTATCGTGGTGGGTGATGTCAAGTACGACTTCCACATGTTGCCTTCGGGTTTGGTGAACCAGAACTGCCAGAACTTGGTGGGGTCCGGTGTGGTGGTGCACATTCCTAGTTTCTTCGACGAGTTGGAGAAGATCGAGGCCCAGGGCCTGAAGTGCAGAGACAGATTGTTCGTGTCGTCTAGAGCTCATTTGGTCTTCGACTTCCACCAGAGGGTCGACAAGCTCAGAGAGGCCGAGTTGAGCGGCAACAAGAAGTCGATCGGGACCACCGGTAAGGGTATCGGGCCTACGTACTCCACCAAGGCGTCTCGTTCAGGTATCAGAATGCACCACTTGACGTCCGACGAGCCTAACGCATGGCCGGAGTTCGAGGCCAGATTAAGAAGATTGATCGACACCAGATTCAAGAGATACGGCGAGTTCGACTGCGACTTCGAGAAGGAGATCGAGCAGTACAAGATGTGGAGAGAGAAGATCAAGCCGTTTGTGGTCGACTCCGTGGAGTTCATGCACAGCGCCTTGAAGGCCAAGAAGAAGATCTTGGTCGAGGGTGCCAACGCGTTGATGTTGGACATTGACTTCGGTACCTACCCTTACGTCACGTCTTCCAATACTGGTATTGGTGGTGTGCTGACCGGGTTGGGTATCCCTCCAACGGCCATCAAGAACGTTTACGGTGTGGTGAAGGCCTACACCACGAGAGTCGGCGAGGGTCCATTCCCTACCGAGCAGCTCAACGAGGCCGGTGAAGCCTTGCAGACCATCGGCCACGAGTACGGGGTCACCACCGGCAGAAAGAGAAGATGCGGTTGGCTCGACTTGGTGGTGATGAAGTACTCCACCTGGATCAACGGCTACACCCATTTGAACATCACCAAGCTCGATGTCCTCGACACCTTCAAGACCATCAAGGTCGCAGTCGCTTACAAGCACAACGGCAAGCTTTTGCAGTCGTTCCCTGAAGATCTGCACGTGCTCGGCGACGTCGAGGTCGTCTACGAGGAGCTGCCAGGCTGGCAAGAGGACATCACCCAGGTGAAGACCTACGCAGAGCTTCCTGAAAACGCCAAGAAGTACTTGGACTTCATCGAGAACTTCGTCGAGGTCCCAATCAAGTGGGTCGGTACCGGTCCTGCCAGAGATTCCATGTTGACCAAATAGACTCTGCCTCTCGGCCGCGCGCGCGCTCTATATATACATACATAAGAGAATAAATTAATTTGAATTTCGTTAGCTAGTGCTGCTGAGCAATTTTTCAAGTCACGTGCCTCAGTACAATTTGGGTCCGATTGGGAAAAACTGTGGTGGCTTTTCACGTGACAAGAGATAAAAACGAGTTAAAGGCATATCCTTTGTTAGCCTTATAAAGCCAAGAGATACACACTACATACACCAACCACCACTGTTCTCTCTTTGTTGCACATGACGGAGGAGCAATACACCGAGCAGGACTTGGCGTTTCTCAAGGCCGCCAAGGAGGTGGCCAGTCTGCACCCCGCGCAGATCGACCCTACGATCCGAGACATCTTGAACAGGCTCCAGTACGAGCACGCACCGCACGGAGGGCTCCCTATCCGGCAGAGCGACTTTGAGCAGCACAACCTGCTGCAGCAGCACGACGCGGAGCAGCTGCTCTTCGCCACACCGCCGGACTTCCCACAGCTGTCAATGGACATTTTTAAGCACGAGCACCAGCCATTGCAGGTTCTACCCGACAGGCCCACGCCGCAGCAGCAGGCTCCGCCACCGCCGCCTCCCCCACAGCAGACCGCAGACACTCCGCGCAACTACCTCTGCGACGTCTGCTCCTTGTCGTTCAAGCGGTCCAGCGATCTCAAGCGACACGAAAAGATCCACCTGGAGGTGCCGCCCAACGTGTGTCCGCAGTGCTCCAAGGGCTTCGCGCGCAAGGACGCGCTTAAGCGCCACATCAACACAGTCACATGCAAGCGTAACCGCGAGCGCATGCTCCTGGAGCAGCAATTCCAAAGCCAGTCGCAACCGGATCAGCCACAACACTGGAACGTGTCGTGAAACAACAGTGCATCGTGTCGTGAAATTTCCCAGTGTCCCAGATCCACACTTGTTGAAAGTGAAAATTTTAAAATTTCCACAAGTCGACGTCGACACTTTTTCTTCAATTGAGTACCCATTCAAGTATGCCTATTGACCCAGAAAAGCTCGCCAAGCTGCAGAAGTCCAAGCCAACCAAGGTCGCCGGTAAGCGTGTCAAGGCCAAGAAGACCGTGAAGTCTTCCGAAGCCGACGACACCAAGATCCAGGCTGCCATCCAGAAGTTCTCGCCAGTCACCCTCTCCGACATTGCTGAGGCCAACTTTTTCTCTGACGACGGTTCTGTCTTGCACTTCCCAAGAGTCGGTGTCCAGGCTGCTGCCAACAACAACACTTACGCCGTCTACGGTTTCCCTCAAAAGAAGAACATGACCGAAATGCTCCCAGGCATCTTGACCCAATTGGGTGCCGAGAACTTGGACATGTTGACCCAGATGGCTGAAATGATCAAGAAGGATCCTTCCGCCCTGCAAAAGTTGACCCAACAACAGGAAGCCGCCGCCGGTGCCGTTGACGAAGACATCCCAGAATTGGTTGAAGGTGAAACTTTCGAAGAAGAAGTTAACAACGTCGATTAATTGTGATGAATTGTGGTCCTTAATATATTGTATATAAAGCTTAGTCATCCCAAAAATTTAACGATATAATACAAATACAATTCAACAGTAGATCGGAGCACTCATAGCGATGCAAGTGTGGACTTTCCAATCCAATCCGATGACTTACGTAAGCACCTCCACACATTCTCCGGCAAGACGAGAGAAAGAAATAAAAAAATGCTCAGCATTAGTTTTGCGATTACGACGTATACGGTTACGCTCCTTCTCCGGCTGGAAACCGTTCTATAAACATGATTAAAAAAAAGAGTCCCGCGGATCTTTACCCAACAAGCTCCTTCATGGCCTTTTCCTGGTCATTGAGGATTTTTTCCTGAACCTTTTTGATGTTGTTGGATCTGACGCTTCTTAACAGCTTCCCTGAGCCTAACTTGTCAGCTCTGGCGATGACCTTAAAGGCCGATTCATAATCACCGGATCTGAAGTCGCAGTCAAATAGCCCAACGATACATTCATTCACACCCAACTCTGACCCCAACTTGAACCATTCCTTCGCCTTGAAAGTGTTCTTGAACACGTTCAATTCCAAATAGCCTAAATTGGCAAAGCTCTCCTTGAAGCCCTCAGACGCTGCCAATTCGAAATAGTACCTTGACAAAACGTGATCGTGTTCGTTCAACAACCCGAGGAAGTAATTGCACTGGGCGTTATCTGAGTCTGGTGACATTTGGTTGGCCATCTCGAAGTGTTTCAAGGACTGGACTAGATCTTGAGTTTTGAAGTAAATCAGACCCAAAGACCTGTGAGCAGAACCAGACAAAATGGACAACGGGTCCAGTTCCAAGAACTGGTTATAGAAATTAATTGCGTGGGAGAGATTTTCTGGTGAGTTGGTGACACTGTTTATAGGTAGATCTTCTGTGGGCAGCAAATACGGCGACACTGTAGTCTGGTATGTTGTTGGTGTTATGGAGTTGAACTGATATCCTGCGAGTTCTTTATCGCCTGCTAGCTTGAAAACGAGGGGATGTTTTAGTTCAATTAGCTGTTTTATGAAAGACTGTGCCGCCTTTTGGTCTTCTGGAGTGAACTTGCCGGTCGAGTCCTCCAAGGCGAGGAACGACAACGTCGTGAGTGCGTCTCTGGACCCCCGGTCGGCCCCTATTTCGAGCAAGTCGTGTTCGATCTGAACCAGCTTCGGGTTGATGGTGTGTGTTTGTTTCCTGATTTGCGCTAGAACTCGCTGGAACAGCAGCAGATCGTTACCGGAGAACTCGTCGGGGATTTGCGGCTCCTTGGCTTGGTAGATGGACTCGATGATGGGGAAGTACTTGTTGTAGTTGTAGCGCGCATTGATATCGAAAAGAAGTCTGGATATGATCTTTTTGGGCGGCAAAACCTCCTTCATGGGTTTCAGCGCGGTGGAATGCAGCCTCACTGATCGCACTGCAAGCAGACGAAACATCTCTTATCGCTTGACGGTCCTTTAAAGATGAACAGACATGCATAAGAAGGCCTGAAAAATATTCACTTCTCTCTTCTGTGGTCAGAATCGCTGTGATGGACCCTATCCATCCGATCGAGATCACTGTCCAGCAGGCCCTGGAGCAGCCGTTGCAGAGTTTCAACCTGAACATAACATCGCTATACGAATCGCAGCTAATTCTCGCCAAGATCCTCACTCGCTTGCAGGCCACGATCGAAACCGCTATCAACAACGTCAGCGACCCGATAAGCGAGGGGTTCCTTTCGCGCGTGGAGCTGCTGCACCAGAAGATCGAGCAGATCGAGACCATCCTGGCGCGCGTCGAGACCAGGCTCGACCAGCTCGAGCGGCCGCGATAACAACAGTCGGTTGCGAACTTTTGATCCTATATAGAGTCTACGTAAGTTTGAAGAGCTTGAACGGATAGCTGGCGCTCTTGAGCGCGTATGCGTTGATCAGCGACGAGTAGGCGAGCGTTAGCACCACGCAACACACGCAGCAGCCCACGGCGGCCATCTGCGCGTTTTTCAGCGCTGGCACGAACTGCACAAGAGCAACCAACACCGCTACTATCACGCTGTAGATGCCAAACACGATTTTGGTCTCGGCGCCCACCTGCATGTTCTGGGCCGGGTGGAAGAACAGCGTGTTGCCGTCCGCGTCCTCGCGGACGCTCGGAGAGTTGCGGATCTGGTTGAACATGTGGCCCGAGATGAACACCAGGATACTCGCCAGAGTGACCAGCAGCCAGAGGTTCCTGGACTGGACAACTCTGGAAATGGCCCATCTCTGCCAATACACGGCGCTGGAAAACACACACACACTCAACACCAGACCCAGCTTGCCAGCTGCAGACATCCTGCGCACAATGGCCAAGCGCGCCTTGTCCATGCCGGGCGTCTGCCCGGCCACCCAGCCGTGGAAGTTTTCATCGCTGTCCTCGACCAAAAACTGGTACCGGTCGCTGGGCTCCATGAGCTTGGGCCCCTGGCCCGGCGCGTAGTACCACATGCGCGGGACCTGCTTGATGTTGTAGAGCTGGAACAGCTCCTTGACCTCGTTCAACTCGGCAATGGCAAACACAGTCTTGGCTCTGTCGGGCATACCGCTCGCGAGCTCCAGCGGAGCCTCCTGCAGCGAGTCCCAGTACGCCTTGGCGGTCAGCGCGTACGTGGGACCGAACTCACGACAAAGCACACACCCCACGCGCGGGTCCGTGGCCGTTATCAAGAGATACATACCGTAATCCTCGTTCTTGATGTCGTTTCGCCACGTTTTCTCGCGCAGATGCAGCAGTCCGTCGCTGGACACCCTGCTGGACACCTCCGCGTAGTCCAAGGCGGCCACCAGCGGCCACAGCGCCGCAAAAACACACCAGAACAGCATCTTCGCTCTATGTCTGATGCTTTCAACCTCCAGAGAAGAGTCTGTATAGAGGTGCTGAAAAAAAGCAATTTACAGTGCTCTCGGACACTCCATCCATCCTTCTTCAACTGGCACATGGCTATTGCTGGTTTGGAACAGGTGTTGCAGCAGCGCGGCTGCTTCTTGGACGGCGCGCTGGCCGAATTGGCCGGGCGAGTGGTTGGGTTCGAGGCGGACGCTCTTTTGCGCGAGGTCCAAATCTCGAATCTGGCGGCCGACTCGTTCGGTTCCAAGGTGAAAAATGGCCTTTTGGCCATTTTCCACGCTCTGGAACTGCTTGATATCACCCCCGTGGTAGTTCTGCACGGCTTGGACCCTGCGTACATCTTGGAATGCAGGAAAAACGACAAGTCCATTCCACCTCACAATAGACACATGGACAAACTGCTGATCAATTTCCTGATTGAACAGGACATCGAGTACCAGGTGGCTCCGTTCTTCGCACACCACCAGCTTTTCTACCTTCTGAAGGAACGAGTGATCGACGCCGTCTACTCGTCCACCGAGACGTTGCTCTTGTTCGATACCGGCGTCGGCAGAGTTATCACCAGCTTGAACGTAGCGCAGTCGAAATTCAAATACATCGACTTGAGAATGTCGTTGCAAACGCTAGCAATCCCAATGTACCGTCTGCGTCAGCTCTCAGTCGCGTCCGGCTGCTTGTTCAGACCGCTCAAAAGTAACACCAACCCCTTCACCAATGTGCTTTACTTTGACAACTCTTTGAATCTGGAAAAGGGCTTGGGCTTGATCCATTACACCCCTGTCCTGAAGGTGGATGGCAAGGTCGAGCCGATCTCTATGAACTTCGCTAAATCTTTCCTAACGTACAATGAGCCTCAGGTGGACAACATTCCGGGGGATCTCTACAAAATCTTAGGCTTCAAGTTACCAGACGAGTATTTCCGTTACCAAAGTATCGGTTTATCAGGCCTGAACCATGTCGAGCCGACTTTTGGCATTTTCGTCGAAAATGCTTCCATTTTTGAAAATTCGTGTCCTCCAATTTATTCCAAATTGATGAACTCAACCTTTGCCGTTGATATTAAAGAGAAAATCATCAATAAATTCACGTCCAAATTTTCAATGGCCGCTCAAAAGAAGGTTATTGAATTGGTCTGTTTCCAGAACGGCAAAACTTCAAAGGAGTCTCTTTCAAGAGATAACCACTTGTCATCTAAACTAATCATCCATCAAAGTTTCGGTTCTAATTTCATTTTAGAGCATTTCGTTGCCAATTTGAGCAATCTAATCTCCAGTTCCACCACCAAGGAAATAACAATGCTAGAAACTAACTATGAATTGATTGGTACTGCATTGTTGAACACCCTGATTACCTATTCGCTAGTCAGCTTGGATGGCAAACTGATGGCTCCTTTGTCAAAATTGATCAACTATATCAAATTAAATAATACACTAGATGTTGAATCAGCATTGCTTCTTTTACTGTTATTCAAAAGCTTGCCAAATTTATCAAAAAGCGATTTATTGACTCCAAAACTGTCATCAATAGATTTACCAAATGATGGTGCCAAGGATGAAATAAATTTAATTTCCAAATTGTCAATGTTGTATTATGTTAAAGATAGTTCAATGACATCCTTGGAAACTCCTTCCAAGCCCCTACGAAATTTTGGTTTAATCTTATCAAAACTGAGTAATGACTTAAGTGATTGTGTTTCGATTCATTTGATTGATACACTGCTCAAAAATTCAATTGATTTGTCAAAGTTCACTAGAGATAATAAAGCCTGGTCTCAAATCATCGTGAACTCACCATTCCAAAGAGAGTACTCTGCAATTAATGGGTTAATGGTTCAAACTATTTTAGAACAAAAAGTCCAAGGGAAGGACGCTGATTATACTAAATTTAGTGGTATTCCACCAAATCAGTTCAAGAAATCTCTACAGTTTGTTTCACACATTTGTGAACTAGTTGAATTGTTCTCAGAAGACGAGAAGCTCGTTACTGCGGAAGTCTTGGAACTTTTCAGGAGCTCGAAACTGCTAGTCCAAAAGTACATTTAAGTCAACACCTAATAATAAAAAGAACAACAAGACTAGAAGAAAGCAAGAAAGAGAAATTTGGACTCTCAAAATTAATAAAAAAAAAGGAGAAGAGGAAGCAAAAGCGGAGGTTGTACTTCGTTGTAATTATAGCAGATATTTATATTTATATTAAGAAAAAATGAAATCTAAGATCGTATCGTATAGATGCTCCCTGCTGAGCAGATTTGAAAGCCGATTTTTTAATTTTCTGTGCGTCTCTTGTACCTTTACTGAACCAAACAGAGGCCCACATGAACATTTCAAGAAAGAGAATTCTAAAGGAGTTGAGTAGCTTTGACGATTCTAAAGACGAGACCATTGTACTGAAGGAATATGAAGATATAGGCGATCTTGCAATTGATATTTATGTCAAAAATCACCCAAATTACAATGGTGATATTCCATTTACGATAAGTTACAAGATTACAAATGAGTACCCATTCCAACCTCCGATTGTTCAATTCGTTGGTCACAATATTCCTATGCACCCTCATATCTATTCCAATGGTCACATCTGCTTAGATGCGTTGTACGACAATTGGTCTGCTGCTCAATCAGTTCTGTCTATTTCTTTATCGCTTCAGTCAATGTTGCAGTCTAATACAGTGATGGCCCGACCTGAAGGTGATCAGAGTTACTGCCTCAGAGCGCCTAAAGATCCTTCGAAAACTAGCTGGATGTACCATGATGATACTGTTTAGGGGCTTCGCTAGCTCATGCTGTCTTTTTCCCTTTTAGGTTACGTCAGTATTTATCGTTGAAGACTACTGCAGACTGGCTGTTGGCGTTCTGATATATCCGATATCTTCTTTGTGTGTTATCACCACCTAGAAGTATTCTTGACTTTTTAAATTCACCTCCTCGTGCACGTACATGCATCCAGTAAAGATGTAGCGAGTAATATGATTCGTTTAAAGTGTATTTATGCAATATATAATTTCATTATAAGTTTTCGTTAACGTTCTTCTTGACCTTACTCTTAGCCTTGGAAGCCAGATCATCAGCCTGATCCTTCAACTCTTCGCCCTTATCGCTAGATTGCTTCAAGGCGTTGTCGGTCTTATTCTTCAAGTTTTCGATACCTTCAGAAATGCTGTCCCCAACCTTCTTGGCCTTGTCGCCCAAGGTGGAGTAGTTTCTGTATCTGGAAGTAGCGGTGGCGCAATATCTAATGTTTCTGGTCAACATTATTGAAAAATGATTGTTTACAGCACTTGCAACAGCGGCAGAGACTGCTGATAGATGTGTTTATATACTATAGGGATGTGTTTACTGGGAAAGGAACGTCACAAGGTTGGCAACCAACCTTGTGACGTCACAGTACTACATAATATACATTCTATTGTGCGCCAATAAACAGTTCCCTGGCATCAACAATATGTTCCTGTCCTTACTTACTGAGCAAAAGGATTCAGCATCATCAAAATAAAGCTAAACAAACCTTTCCCCTTCAATCATAAATACAATATTTTATTGATATACGCCCCTTCTTCAAGGGAGTGTACCTCAAACATAATATTTTATTTATAACCAAGGGACGGTTCTGGCTTATTTTAATCCACCGAAAAACTTCTTAATCTTCATAGCCAAAAAATTCTTCTCTAATAATAGCAAGCTGAGCAGCTAGCTGTGATGCATCTTTCTTCGTTCTGGAAATGCCATAGGTAACTATTTGCTTATTGGAAAACCATAACTCGCATAGGAACTCGTCATCTATGGTCCTATAAATTCTGTAATCTGCATCGCCACCTCTCTTTTTGAAGATGGAATTAACCTTATTTTTGGAGTCTCTGTCAAATATCTCAGGTGTAACTAACACCTCATGACATAGAATCTCTTCACCATATTCCAATTCATAGCAGATATTTCTGATAATACCTCCCTCGATATGTTTCATTTTTCTCTTCTTAACAAGGGCCGCCTCGTCGGTGTTTAGAACACCACCTCTACCGCGGGTGACAAATGGCAAGTAATATAGGTCGTTCTCAATGGAAATTCTAGCATCCATATTACCATTGTCATTATAGGGATCAAGGTTACTACGAGTTTGTAAAAGGGCCCTCCTATCGTTATCATCAAGAACGATAGCTTCGTGGTTGTTTCCCGATTTTAGCAACTTGAACCTACCAGATTTGTACTTGATCAAAATGAACTCTTTTAACATAGACAATTGCTCGCTAGAAATCGGTTGAGCAACACCATTGAAATCTAGACCCCCTTGTTCATTAATCCCTATTTGATCTTCATATTTAGCCCAAATGGCGTCCATACATAGACTTCTCAGTAATGGGTTTCTCATGGCATCAACTGCCGCTCTTGCATCTGCTTCTTTATTGCTGGTACCTATACCATAACCGTAAAAGATGTTCTGGATTTTGACACTAGAAAGGAATGAATGGTCTGGTAATTCAATTCTAATGTATTCTGGAACATTGATGATGCCTAGTAGATTCCTAATATCTTGTTTTGCGGTTTTAGAATACTGAAGTTTTGAATATAACGAAGAATCAAACTGTCTGATTTTTTCTTCAGACAAAACTTCTAACCAGCCCTTAGCATCAAACCAGCATTTCATAAAATCTGCCATGTTTGTCAAACCTTCTTCAGTTTCCATCATATATTGTTCAACCAAACCTCCAAGATAAGCTTCAAAGACATCAGCATCCATCTTTTTGTCTGACAGTAAAACACCTTCATTGATGTTCTTTTTCAATGCCTTGTCAAATTGATACAATTTCGACCACTCAATTAAATTCTTGTTATTAACGATTGATGATCTAAGTAAGGATAATTGACCTTCATTAAAGGTAGGGAACCTTTCGTAAATAATCATTGTAACGACAAACTGAAGAAAGGCATCACCTAAAAATTCTACTCTTTCATTATGGAAGTTTGTCTTAACATCTTTGGCAGCATAAATATTGTTAACAATAGATTGATGGGTAAAGATCTTATTTAATAGTTTAACATCATGAATTGCTGGTGGTCTTGGTAAATTATCCGGTGATACCAATTCATTATTTCTTGTCCTTTTGTGAAGATTGTCATGTAAATCAATGGTCATACCATGGCCATCTCTAACAGGCTCCATTTGAAATTTACTCAAATCAAAGGTATTCATTGAATTTATCACTGATGCGTCGAATTCAGGTTCGCAATTGTGAACCTCTTCCAAGTCGCTTGAACCAACAACGCATGAAGGTGTAGGAGGAACGTGATCACTAGTAGTCTCAGATTTTGGTAAGGACTGAGAACTTATAAGAACATTCTCAGGATGTTGATTAGCTTTGAGTATTTCATCTATCTTTTTGTCAGATTCCAAAACCAGTTTGAGTTCATCCAACAGGCCAGAGTGGCTTAACTCTTTGATATAGACAGCCTTTCTCACATGTTCATCTTCCAAATCAGCGTTTTTAATCCCTAATATAGACTTTGTGAACGAGGATTCATCACTAAGTAAATGGTTATATTCCTTCAACGTAGGAGCCCTCTTCACAATTTTGGCAAAACTTGTTTGCAGCTCTTGTAATGCATGCCGCAAGTCTTCCAAGGTTTCGTCCATTGTCTTCAAAGCATCCGTAAGAAGAAAAATACAAAACCCTATTAGCTCAGCTCTATATGAAAGTCCTGAAGAATTAATACTTATACAATAACATTACTCTTTGTCTAGCCAGTTCTCTCTTGAATCAGCCTTGAATATAGAAAAATAAACATCACTCACGTTAGGAAAAGGCGAATCTTTACTCAGCACGATCATACCAGTACCACTTGCTTTACCTTTCAACAACCCGTTCGATATTAGAGTGGCTAATATATTATTTGCGGTATCTAGATCTGGGACTTCTGAAATTTGATATATCTCGCCTAATGCATCATTAGAGTTTGTAATTGTTAATCTCAAACAAGCTAAAACATTTTCAGCTCTCAAGGATTTTCCATTTAGAAGATAGGCTTTGAAAATTGCATTTCTCAATACCAATAGTCTAATACGTTGCACAAGACCAACCCATAACTCTAAAGATTTCCATAATTCCTCTTTGGAGTGAATGATACTCATGATTCTTTGTAAATCACCATGTTTATAAGCTGTGATCAATGGTAACATAGAGTTGAGAAAGAACCTGCCTGCTTGACCCTCACTATCATTAACAGAAGACTTCACTAGCTTTTGTAGATATTTAGCATTGGGCAGTTTACCAACTAATAAACCTACAGGTAGGAGGTATTTCAATATTTTTATATGATTCATAAATTTAGTGTTTGGAGGTAAATTTTCATAACACCAATTGAGATGTTTATAGGCCACCACGTAGTTTGCCTGCTGCGAGTGGTATTTACCGACAATGTATCTGTATCTTAACAATTGTGATTTTGATATGAAGTTCAAATCCAATTTCAACACATTAATGTTAGAAAAAACGTTATTCGAAAGAATCTGTTTCCCAATAGAGAAGTATATTGTGCAAAGTTGGATACAAACATCAAAGAGAACCTTAATTTTGAACTTATTTGATACTTGATTTATTTCTGGATCGGATCTTATATTGTTTAAACACTTCAACAAATCGTTGGAAATATAGGATAACCTTGGGTAATCATTAGTCCAGTTGTTGATTTTCATGGAGTCTTCATCTACTAGTTTAGCCATGGGAACCAATATATCCATATAATCATATACGACAGGCAAAAGTAAATTTAAATGCATAGGTGATTTAATATTTAATGCAATTGAATACGAGTGAAAAACGTCAATCATCAAATCAATAGAGTTCAAGACAGACCATGGATCCACGTCTCTCACAAATCGAATATATGCTTCTATTAGGGACTCAATAGAGGCGGAGGGAAGATTTAAGCGTTCGATCTTTTGCTGTATCTGCTTGTTAGTCAATTGCTGAATTTCCTGCTGTAGAGAACCTATGTGAAGAGCTGTTTTTAGATTCATCGACAAATACGATACTAGAGATTGATTCTGTTTGAAACATCGCTGAATCGTGGCTAGAAATTGGTCCAGTGACATTTGTGTCATGTTCTATGGAAACAAGTGAGGATCTTATTTTTTTTCAACATCCTCAACATATTTTGTTCAGTTGAAGATTATATGCTATCATAGGACTCAACGGCTTTCTTGAACCTTACGATTCGATATGCAAACCACAGAGAAGAAACATCCCCAGCAGACGCAGAATATACAGGCGAATATAGCAACACCAAAGAAGAAAAGAACCAAAAAGAAAAAGACCCAAGGTTCTAATGATGGCAACTCAGCAGCTGGAAATTCAGCGAAAAGCTCTACTACAAACAAAAAAGCTAACATATCTGGAAAGAATTCTCAAGATCAGCATAAACCACTTTCGAACTTAAGTACGCATAAGCTCATTGTTAGGAAATTACCACCAAGTTTGTCTGCAGCTAGCTTTTTGGATCAAATATATAAACTGCATCCAGAATTATCAACTCATATACTTTCACACTATTATGTTCAAGGCGAATACCCAGAAAACCCTTATTTACCATTTGTAAACTCAAGATGCTACTTGGAATGCGATAATGAACAGTCCTTGATGGCTATAGGGAAAACATTGAAGGTGATGAAACTCAAGGATGATAACAGCAATGAAGATTCAAAATCCTTTGAGCCTACTATCGAAAAGGCTATATTTAATGCAATGCCACCGACCAGCATCTCTGTCGGAGCCATGAATAAAACAATCGGTGATTTGCCATTATTCAAACTATTCCAAGATTATTGTAATTCCACTGGTCAGTTTGAAAAGAAAGAAGGCAATAATCAGAACAAGACAGTACCACCTACAGATTTGCTTGAATACCTTGACTCGATAATTAGTAAGTCGAACAAAAAGAAGAAAAAGAAGAAGAATAAAAACGCCACTCCAAATGATGGAGGAAATGGCCAAAAGAAAGACCCTTCAAAGGAGGCCGCAAAAGCGAAGAAAGAACCTGCTAAAAAGGATCAATTAAAACAGCCAATACAGGTACCGCAACCGCAGCCCCAGCCTCAGCCGCAGCAACACAAAAAGAGCAAAAAAAAGGGCAAGAAGAAGGCTACAGACGGCTCCAATGAAGACGGACAAACGAACCCTTCACCAAAGAAGACTCAGACACAAATGCAAACAAAAAAGAATATTCCAAAAGCAAATACACCATTTGCGGTCCAATCTTAGCTTTGATTTTGTACTTTACATTTATACTGTAGCTTTATATTTAACTTTGTGCCGAGCACTAAGAATACGAAGGCAATTTTTTTGCTCATGCCAAAAAGGCACGAAGATAAAACGGCCTAACTTTTTATTTTCTTTAGGAATTTCGGTAAATGAGTGAAATTATGGGCTTAGAAGCTGCCCAACCACTTATTTTTAACGAAAAGATTGAATTCATTTGTGCAGTAGCCACATTGGTATGCTATGAAATTTGTAAGATCTTTGTCAACATTTACTAACAGATAGTTTGTAGATCAAGGAATTCAAAATAGTAAACCAAAAGACATTTCCAATTTGTCAATTGTTTACCCCCGAGTTTTTGAATGTTTTTTTGGATTCTGTGGTAGGATCAGAGTTTCAGGTTGTGCCAGTTAATGAGTCCAATTTGTACAGGATTTCAAGTTCTCCCCACCAACCTAAATCTCAATCAGATCAAGATAGCTCCTCAAATATTGATGAAAATTTACCAAATGTCAAACAAGATGAGTATAGTTCTCAATCATCTGCGGACTCAGCTAAGCATCACTGTTTCATTATTGAGCAAATTAAGAAGCATGAAGGCGCCCCTTTTGAATTATTTCTTGATATTCTTTATATAGAGTTTGGAGAATCCAGATTAACTCGCAAATGCTTCAATTCAGTGGATTTAAATATTTTAAGGACTTGGATTAAATCTGAGTACCATTTTGATTTGATAGATTTAGATAACGGTTCCAGAACTCAAACAGTAGACTCACCTATTGGCCCTCCAAGTCCGATTCGTGTTATACCACGCACAAAAGAAGAATTTGGTACATTAAATGAAAGGGATAGATTAGGTTCACATAGTACATTGTGGGGAAGAACAACCAAGGCTGCCATAGAGTCCAATCTTTTTGGAATATTTTCCTTTAGATCACCTACGGCTGATAATCCTAAACCAAAGGGAACAGATACTAAACCAACAAGTTTTAAAAACCCTTTATTTGCTAACAAGAGAGAATTGACAGACTTTATGTCGCCAATACCAAGTGACATCACTGATATGGAGTTTTATGAGTTGCAACTAGCAATCACTCAATTGTACAACTGGATGCAAATTATCTTCACATTTTGCATCGAGTGTAAAAGAGTATCTTGGGTTAATACCGAGATAATTCACTTAACAACTGAATGTCAAAAAGTTATCTTTAAATGGCTAGCTTTGGAAGCTGAGCATGATGGGTTTGCATTTAAAGGATGCAAAGGGTGGTCTATCGCAATGATCGAGATTAAAGAACAAGCTAACAACTTATACCGATTGCATTCCTCCTTAACATATGAGAATAAGACCACTGGTACAGACTTTAAAGACGATGGGTTCTTAGAAATTTCCTCCAGCAATAACCAAAGAAGAAAAGATGAAGGCGAGAATAGCACTATGTTAAACAGCCCAAATGATTACGCTACTATGAAAATCCAGAACGGTGTTATGGATGTCAAAGAATTCAAAAAGTGTATTAGAGCTCAAGTTGAAGAAGAACTTCTTGTTGAGAAGGAAGAAGAATTAAAATCAAAGATTCGAAACGAGGTAGAAAAGCGGATTTATGATGAGCAAAAAAACATCCAGCGCAACTATCAAGAGGAAACAGAACGCAGTTTGAGGGAAATTTTGGAAAAAGAATACAAGCTGAAGTTGCACAAAAATATCAAGGAGAAAATTCATGAATTACAAGCACAATTTGATCCCGACTCATTTGAAAAAAAAGAGATCAAAATAAAAAAGCATGAAGAAGAGATAGATAGTATTAAAAGAAATAATCAAAAAATAGCTTCTAGTACTCCAGAAGAACCAAAAAAAGCAGTAATTCAAGAAGAAGACCTTGAATCTCTTTTGATCCAGAATGAGGATTTGAAAGAAAAAGCCAAAAAATTAGAAGAAACATATTGTAAGGTTCTAAATGAAAGTAATGATAAGCAAAAATTACACATCCAAGAAATGAGAGAATTAGATACAAAAATAAGTCTTTCTTCAGAAACAATCAGTGAGTTGAAAAAACAAATCCAAACACTATCACAAGAAAAAGTTTCCTTAGAAAATAGATGTAAAGAACTCGCTTGTATTAAGTTGGTAGAGTCCAAAAAAATTTCCGAATTTGAGAATGAAGTTAATAAATTAACGAGACACATAACTTCTATAGAGAAAGAAAACCAACAGCTAAAAGAATTAAATAACATACAAAATGAAAACAATTCACAAACAGGGTGCCATTGGTGTGACAAAAGTTCACAAAAAAAATATACATTGGCTGAGTCGAAAGAACAGACCAAAGAAACCCATCAACTGGGAATACATGGAATATCAGAAGCTGAAAATTCCAAACTGGCTCAAATCAGTGCTAACAAAAACGGCACAATCGAAACTTTTCAAAATCAACTCAAAGAAATTAAAATTAAGTATGCCACTTTAGGGAATCAAAATTTACAAAGTAAACAACTAATTGAAGATCTCACTAAAGAAAAAGTAAAGTTGGAGAAGAAACTTGAAAAAGCTGAGCAAAGTACTCAATCAAGAACATCTGTAACTTTGGATGCAGAAAGAAAGAAGAAGAGTGGAGGTGAAACAGAAAATTTTGGTCCTGAAGTCAAAGAGCTAATTGTATCTAAATCAAAGGTTGAGAAAGAAGTTGATTCTTTAAAAAGAAAAGTAACTAATTTGCAAAGTAAATACGAAAACGATATTGAAGCCCACAAGAAGTTATTGAAAGAATCTAGAAAGTCACTTGAAGAAACTATAACAGAGCGGAATGTTTTGAATAAAGAGATAATAGAAATTAGAAAAAAGCATTCTGAAACAACAACGGAGCAAGGATCTAGAATCAAGCAATTGGAAGAACTAATCAATGAGAAATCCGAAGAGTTGAAAACTCAAAAAAAAGACTGTTCTGAATTAAAAAAGACTTTAGCTCTAAAGATGGATAATCTCTCAAAGTTAAAAGAAGATTCAAAATTACAACAATTTGAATTACAAAAGCATGTTAACAAAGCGGAAGAAGTGGGAATGAAATTACAAATGTACAACGCTATCATGGAAGAGAAAATTACATTAGACAATTATGTCAGCCAGATAAATTTGGGTATTGCAAAACTTAAAAAGAGTGTAGATATTAAAACGGATGGTGAAGATTTTGGATTGATTACTCTGGAAATCCTGGAAAGGATCGAGACTTTAAAAGTAGAGAACATAACTTCAAGAAAGCAAATTTCTACTTTTGAAGCTACACTCAAAGACCTTGATGATACCAGCCAGCAAGTGGCGGAGATTTTAAAACATCAACTGCCGGATAGGTACGCCAAAGAAAATCAAAAGCCAGGAACCAACGTGAAAGATACCAGATTTCAGTTCGAAGAGAGTGGTAGGGCTTTGAAGGGTGCACAGAAAAGTGATGACGGAACTTTAGCATATATCATACCATCTAGTGATAGTGACTTGATTTTGGGGGCCAAACTGAGCTTGATTGTTAATGAAGCTGAGCAGGTGATAATTAATCTCAAATGCAAAGAAAGTGAAATAAACAAGTTGCATTCCCAAATTTCAAAGCTTGAAGAGGTTCTGAAAAACAATGATTTAGTAAATGATACAAAGTTGAAACAGTCAGAACTGATTCAGAAAGATTTGAAGTTCAAAAATGCTGAACTTGTAAAACAAGTGACTTTGTTGAAAAACCAGGCTGAAAATAAGTCTAATAATGAGCAAGTTCTTAATGATATGAAGTCCCAAATTGAGGTTGCTCATAGAAGCATTTATGAATTGAATACCAAATTTACAAAATGCAATAATGAGTTAAATCAAACTAAGAGTGAATTAGAATTAAAAAGTAAGAAGATACTATTACTGACTGAAGATCTAGAGTCCAAACAGATCGAATCGACAACTTTCAAGGAATCGGCAAAAGTCTTGCAAGGAATTATTGATAAATTGAGTACAGAAGTAGATAAATCTGTAAAGCAGTTGAACGACACGCAAAATGAAAACAAGCAACTGCAGATCAGACTCGATTCGTTGGAACAAGATAGAGTAAAATATCAAAAGGAGATAACTAATCTACAGAAACAAATCTCAATTCAAGCCTCCGAAGACAGCCATGCCAACTTAGAAGAGCTAATTCGTAGATACGATGTTGTGGATAACGAAAGAAAAAAATTCCAAGATCAGTTGGGTAAGGCCCAAGAAGAAATCCAAACTCTGCTGGCGTACAGGGATAGCATTGAGCAAGAGAAAATGAAGTGTGACGAGTTGAAGATGGAGATAAAAGATCTCCAGGATGAATTGTATCTAAACAAGGAACAGGATGAACAAATCATCCAAGAGTTGCGTTGTGAATTGTCTTTAGCTAAGGAAACAGTTACGAAAGCTAAAGCGGGCGACGAATTTGGTGGTTATTTGGAGGGCCAGATTATGATTGAGGTCTTGAGAAGACTGCGCCATGCGCCGCTGGATTCGTAATATATTGCACGTGTACTTTGCTAAGCACGACCGTAATAAAATTAAATATTCAATATTATAGATACAAAAGAGGCTAAACACAATTAAAAGATGGCGTCCAAGGTCAAGCAGATACAGAGGGCACTCAAACAGGCGCAACAACAATCGGAGTTGTTACCTCTTTGCGGTTGCTGCTGTTGAACATACACTGGCTGCTGTGGTTGCTGATAGTATTGAGGCTGTTGTTGCTGGTAGTAGCCCTGTGGAGGCCCCTGCTGGTAGTAGCCCTGTTGCTGGCCACCCCCAAACATCCCCTTGTCGTTTTGGAAGTTGTCGTTTTGCTGATAGTAGCCTGAGTTTGATCCCATGTTTGGAGGAGGAGCACCTGGTCTTTCGTAGGACATGCTTTTTTTCTTTCTTATATACCTGAAACACAGTGACGAGGCTCAAAATTGCGCCTGGCTCATTCTCTACACGTAATCTAAAAAAAAATACAACATAAAAATGTGTCACGTGATAAAGCCGATAGCCCCAAGGTGGCAAATTACATGTTTAGATTCAAAATAGTCGGCAGAGCTAGAGAATCTCACTTACAGGAATCTTAAAGCTGGAATAAATTTCTGTAGCGCGTTGAAGACGTCTAAACAATTTTAGCCAGCTTATTGTTATTTGAGCTTACCCCTGTCGCGAAAAAAAGATGAAAAATGCATACACACTGGATCAAAACCTTTAGGTCTCAGGAACTAAGTGTTCAGACGTGCGGTGACCAAGCAGATTAGTGCATTGGATACTACCAGGTTATTTGAAAGCACTCTAAGTTTTTAAAAACATTACTCGCGAAGCCCAATTCACTCATACTAGCATGGAAAAGCGCGTCATTCCTGAACTCATATTGCCACGCAGGGGGCTACGTAGGTCGCTACAGATGGAGGACAACGACGTGTTAGACGATTTTAACATCCACAACCTCAAGGACTTGGATACATCATCTAAACTTTCAATACCTAGAGAACTGGACATCCAATCTACCACTAGTTCGTCATCCACAGTTGTACACAACCAAGGCATTGACGATTTGATTGGTGGAAATGGCTCCCTTGGCTCCAAGGCGTTTGAAGGTGTTCAAATAGATAATACACTCGAAAAGGATCCTGTATTACAAACTAAAATTCAAAACAAATTAAAATTAGCATCGTTGAGTACTCAACAACGTTCATTAAAGCAAAGTGAAGAGATTCAAGAAGAAACAAATACCACTATAGAATCGTCATTAGAAGCAGAAACTACCATTCAGTCTATGGAAAGCATCGAAGATAGTTACATGGATGGAATATTACCTTCACCTCCTAGTTCGCCACCAAAGGAACTTGATCCTAACAAGCTTTATGCATTATTTGATTTTAGCGGTCCAGATCCGAGTCATTTGGAGTTGAGTAAGAATGATTCAGTGATATTGTTGAATGACACAGATTCTTACTGGTGGTTAGTAAAAAAGGATGATGAGAGTGTAGGCTTTGCACCTGCCGAAATATTGGAAACTTACCAAGAACGGTTAGCAAGGTTGAATTGTTGGAAGAACGAGATCCTTGAAAGGGGCGAATCTGGAGACCTTCCAAATGAACAGCTGAAATTGTTCAATACAAATTACGAAGACACGCCCATCCCACCTCAAATTCCTGTCAGTCAAACACATGCTTTAAATGAGTCCTTGGTATCTATTGAGCGCAAGGGCAGCTTGAAACAAAGACGTAACATTGTGAGCAACAACAACACCTGTGAAACTTTTGATGAGGCAAGAAAAAATGTCTCATTTGCCGACATTATGGAAGCAGAAGATGATGAGATGGTACCACCTAAGCGTCTCAGTGAAACCAACTTTTTGGTGAAGCACATAGCCGACTATGTGAGCGAGGAAGACTTAGTAGAGCCCGCTCGCTTAGCTCAACCAACATCGTTGCATATTCCAAAAAGCCGTTCTAAGCCAACAATAACAGCTGCCGCTGCGGCTAATAGTATGCAAATGTTAGACGATCTTCTTTCAAGCTTTGATGGAACTGAACAGGGACCTATGACCGCCTCGGGTGACGAGGAAGGGCTTCATCCCGAGGTTGAATCCCTTTTTGCACCACTCCTAGACCAAGTTGCCGAGCTGGACGCTCTGCTGCAGGATCTAGACTTTGAAGCCGGGCCCATCGGCGCTGAGCACTGATGCCGCTAGAGTTTTGTCCTAGGATCTGCTGTTTTTTCCGGGGAAACGGAGCGGAAAAAGTTTTTTTGTGGGGTTATGGAAAAAGTTTTATGGCGGGGCTCATGAAACAACTGGTTAAAGCGTTAGTCTAAAAGGGCTATTTTGACTCTGTTCTACGTGTTTCTCCTCGTATTCGTGTACCTGGTGCCAAGATTCGTATTTGACATCCGAATTATGGCTTCTCGTTTATAGGTCGGAATTTCTTGGCGGTGGGATGTGAATGTTCTTCCAAGAACCGTTAGAACGGGATTAATTATCCCGGACAAACAGGTCATGTTTTTTTGTTGTGCCTCGCTTCCCCGGAAAAATCTTCAGATTTTCTCCAGATTTAGTCGGTAATTCTAAAAAATTTCGCGCTTTGCGGGGAGAACTCAAATGGTATAAATACAGGAGTTTTTGCCCAGTTGAAACCACTTTTTCTAAACCAAATTTTCTTCTTCATCCTGTTTAATATTCACATGTCTCAAGAGAATATTGTTTCAAAAGTGGAATCGTCTTCCACTCCTTCTAAAACCGAAGAAGCCGAATACGTTGAAAGAGAAGAAGCTCCATTAACCTTAAGAACTTGGTTGATTTGTGGGTTTGCCTCTTTTGGTGGTATCTTTTTCGGTTACGATTCTGGTTACATTTCTGGTGTTATGGGTATGGAATACTTCATTCAAACCTTCACCGATAAAGTCAACGATGGTAGCGCTAACTTCGCTTTGGATTCTTGGCAAAAGTCTTTGATTACTTCTATTTTATCTGCTGGTACTTTCTTTGGTGCTATCGCTTCAGGTGATTTGGCTGATTGGTACGGTAGAAGAATGATCTCTATAGTTGGTTGTCTTGTCTTCATTGTTGGTGTTATTCTTCAAGTTGCTTCTAGTTCGGTTGCTTTATTATCTGTTGGTAGAGTTATTGCTGGTTTTGGTATTGGTTTTGTCTCTTCTACTATTATTCTTTACATGTCTGAAATTGCTCCAAAGAAGGTCAGAGGTACTATTGTTTCCTTCTATCAACAAGCTATCACTATTGGTTTATTGATTGCCTCTTGTGTTGATTACGGTACCAAGAACTACACAAACTCTGGTTCTTACAGAATTCCAATTGGGTTACAAATGCTTTGGGCTATTATTTTGGCTGGTGGTTTATTCTACTTACCAGAATCGCCAAGATACTTTGTCAAGCAAGGAAAGATTGAAACTGCTGCCACCGTTTTGTCTACTTTGAGACAACAACCTGTTGAATCCATCTACGTCCAAGAAGAATTAGCTGAAATTATTGAAAATCACGAAAGAGAACAGGCTTTAATTCCTACCACTACTTACATTCAATCATGGACTGCTTGTTTCAGTGGCTCTTTAAAAGATCAATCCTCTAACTTAAGAAGAACTATCTTAGGTACTTCATTACAAATGATGCAACAATGGACTGGTATCAACTTTATTTTCTACTTCGGTACTACTTTCTTCCAAGAATTAGGTACTATCCACAACGAATTTTTGATCTCTATTATCACCACCATTGTTAACGTTTTCTCTACTCCTATCTCATTCTGGACCATCGAAAACTGGGGTAGAAGATTCATTTTGATCTATGGTGCTATTGGTATGGTTGTTTGTGAATTCATTGTTGCTATCATTGGTGTTACTGATGGTGATAACCAAAATGCTGTCAAAGCTATGATTGCCTTCATCTGTATTTACATTTTCTTCTTTGCTTCAACTTGGGGTCCTGGTGCTTGGGTTGTCATTGGTGAAATTTTCCCATTACCAATCAGATCCAGAGGTGTTGCCCTTTCTGCTGCTTCTAACTGGCTTTGGAACTGTATCATCGCCGTTATCACTCCATACATGGTTGGTGAAGATAAGGGTAACTTAGGTGCTAAGGTTTTCTTTATTTGGGGTTCCCTTTGTGCCGTTGCCTTGGTCTATTCCATCTTTTTGATTCCAGAAACTAAGGGTCTTTCTTTGGAAGAAGTTGATATCATGTTAACTGAAACCACTCCATTGAAGTCTGCTTCCTGGAAGCCACATCACCTTTCTAACTACCATGACTTCATGGAGGAAGTCAGCGAAGGTAAGCCAAAGGCTGAAAACGCCGAGTTTGCTGTTTAATTTAGAATTTGCTAATGATTTAATTTATACATATTTTTACTGTCAATAATACTTTTTGTTTCTCAATATCTTGAATAGAAAATTAGTAAGAAAGTTGCAAAGCGTGTCCAGGATACTCAAATCTTTGCTGAATTAAGTGGAGAGAGTTAATATTCTCTTCTTGACAAATCTCTGATATTCCTGAGCATTTTTTTTTTCTTTCATCAATTGCGCTTCTGCTATAGCTGATAATAAGAATGAGTTCTAGGGCGCTAAAGCGACTCAACAAAGCCAATTTGGAAGATGAATTAGCAAAGTATCACTCACCAGTACCTGAGACTCCTTCGGAAGAAGAGAGCGAGCCAGAAGTAGAACTAAAAAGAAAAGCGAATGCATTTTCCTTGCTTAACGATGATGATTCCTCATTATCGTCCTCTGAATCTAGTTCTGAATCTAGTGATGATTCTGAAGTACAATCACAGGAACCAGCTCAAAAAGATACCAAGAAATTACCGAATAAGACTGTTCCTCAAAAGAGAAGGGGTAAGGCAGTAGATGAAATCGATGACGACGAATTGGATCAATTACTAGCAGACTTAAAACTTAAAGAACAACCTTCATTGAAGAAAGAATACTTTTCCAGCGATGGTGAACTGTATGAATCTGCAGATGAAGAGGATTATGGTCAAATTGAAATGTCTTGTCCAATTTATACAGAAGGTGGAAAGTTGCTAACAGCTAAAAAGTACAAGCGAGTGTCGCATCTATTGAAGGTTCACTTAAGGGATTTGAACCCTGACAAGGAATATGAAAATTTATTTGGCAAGTTATCAACGTCTGCCATTGACGCGGCCGATTCGACGTCTTCAAGTTTTATCTCACCTGAGATGCTAAAGGAGATTAAAAAGTTGAGTAAAAGAGTCAGAGGGTGGGCTGGCAGAGATCATAGGTCACTTCCAGGAACTAACAGAAAGTTGACTTTAACAAAAATTAGGGATGATTGGCTCCCTGTTCAGAAAAAGCCGCTATCTTTAGATGAGCTATCTATGGAACATTTATCAGCCATGTTCCAAATGAAGTACAAGAATGACTGGAAAGATATTATTGAGGAAGATCTGTTAAAGGATAAGAAAGTTGGTATAAAATATTATCAAGCTATTCCTGGGCCAATGTATTCTACAGCGGCCACTACTGAATTTTTCTTGTCAACTTGTATCCAGCCAGATCACGAGTCATTAATCAGGCTAATGCAAAAGTCCCCTTATTCACTAGAAACAATATTGCAGGTTGCATCTATTTTACAAAGACAAGGTGATAACTCCAACACCAACGGTCTTATCGAAAGGGCTTTGTTCATCTTCGATTGGGCATTACCTAATACACTTGAATTAGGCGATGGGTTGTCAAGGCTTCCATTTGAGTTCTTCCTTAATAGACAAATATACTTGACATGCTTTAGGTACATATCGGTTCTAACGCAAAAATCAACCTTCTATACAGCTTTCAATTACTGTAAACTAATTTTATCATTTGATCCAACTGATGATCCATACGGTGTAAGATATTTCATAGACTTTTATGCGTTTATGGCTAGTGAATATAAGTGGATTGTTGACTTTTTTAATTCGCAATTGGTTCAAACTTATTCTGAATGGAAAACTCCTGCTTTGATGTACACGTTACCTATGGCATATTATCAGATGGGTAAACACACAATGGCGACAGAAGCCTTGAAAAAGGCCTATATTGATCACCCATATACAGGTCACGAAATTTTAGAAAAATTGGGCGAAATGAGTTATCCTTGGCTGTTATCAGATGTTTCTGACTCTGTCAAACTAGCCTCTGCCATTTATACCGTTAGACTTCCGATGTTATGCGAGGATCAACCAATGAAAGAATTCATTAAGAGAGAGTTGGCTAATGTTATTGAAAGTGTTGGTAAGCCCCAGTTAGCCGGCTATTATTTGAATAACCAGACTGAAATTCCAAATAATCTATTGAGACATGTTGTTCTATCTAACGAATCCTCCGCTATGGCAAAGATCCCTGAAAGCTTTTGGAAGGAGAACGATGTTTATGAATTTGATGTCCTACCACCAGCGATTGGCACAAGTGTGTATAACTACATTGATGATGATCGAATGACCAATGAAATGATGCAACAGAGTCTGCAAACAGAAGAAATCAGACAAATTGAAAATCTTCTTATGCAAAATGTTAGAGAAGCATAAATGAAGAGCAATTTTGTATCTTAGCGCGTATGTTTTATATATGTAAATTGTTAACTCAAATGGATGTAATCGCTGAGTCTGGAATACCTCAATTGAAATCTAAATCTTTCGATGAGCATCTTACCAAAAAATTATGTGTTGCTTGGTTTCTTAAAACGAGTTTATAAAAGTTTGCTGATTCAGACAGGAATGTCAGCAGTGTCAGAACAGTCACTAATCAGTGCCTACTATGACGATGACGATAATTATCCTTCCAAAAGAAATTGTGGAAGGGCCAGCAGAAAGAAAAAAGTTGAGATAATCTTGAATAAAAGTGCTCAACTCGACAACTTGGCAGCATTACGGGATTCCGGGTTTAAAATCAACAACAGACCAGCGAGAGCGACTGCTAGTGAAAAGAAAAACAAACAAAGAAAAGAAGAGTACGAAGATATGTTGGCAGATGCTTTCTTAGACTGCGATATTCCACCATCCTTAGGTGGTACAGGAAGAAAGAATGGCATCCAAGTGTCACGGAGGCTGGAACAACAAAGTGTAGCCTTTCAAGACTTTTTTAAGAAAGGTAGTGCGTCATCAAATAACACTAGGATCTTGAAACGAAATAATAACGTCAATGGTAACAGTAGTAAGTATTCCTCTAATAATAACGAGAATTTGAAAGATCTACACTATAGACCCTTTAATAAGTCAGAAACAGCTAAATTGGCAACTGACAAGCCGAAAGGTCAAAAAATCACCAACAACCTTAATAGCAAGGAAAGCAGCAAAGAGGGTCCGGATTCGAAACAATTTACGGACAGTTATAATGGAGGTGGGTCTTCTAAAAAGAATGAGGATTCACCGAATAACAACCTCACTAATGTGGTTTCTTTATTACAAAAATTAGCTGGTGATGAAGTCAACGGTATAGATATTCTTTCAATCGTACAGACAGTTTTATCCCAAAAAAATGGTAAAATACCAGATTCTGACGAACTCATTGATGATAAAGAGTTGCTTAGAAGACAAAGATTTAAAGAGAAAATGAAATTTATGAGGAAAGCTAAAATGCAGGTACTTTCCTCATCCGATACAGATTCTGACTACAAGGCATCATCAAGATCCAAGCACAGATCTAAATCTAAATCTAAATCTAAATCTAAATCAAAATCTAAACCCCGTAAATACAGAGGTGAAAGTGATTCTGAATCTGGATCTGATTATGATTTTGAAATGTATAAAGCAATGATGAAGTTTAAGAAATATCAAGCATTAAAGTACCAAAAAAAAATGAAGTTCGAGAAGAGTAAATCAAAATATGATAGTTTCTCTGACAGTGATTCAGACAGTGATGACCTTGATTTAGACAGTGATTCAGAATCTGGATATGAAAGAAGGAACTTAAAACTTGCCAAGAAGAAGAAAAAACGGAAAGAGCTGATGCTGAGATCAAAGAGAAAGAAGAAAAGTAAAAGCAGGAGGTATAGTGATTCCAGTGATGATGAATCCAGTGATTCAGATTTAATTTCAGAGATGGAGCCTGCTCTAGAAGCTTACTCACGTCGCAGGAGGAAACAAAGACTCAAAAATAAAGAGAGAAAGAGTTATTCATTTGATTCATCTTCAGATTCAGACTCCAGTTTTAGTGAGGAAGATATCAGAAGAAGTAATTTTAAGAAGAAGGAAAAACTTAGGAGTGAAAATCATAACCGTTCCACTGATTTGGAATCTTCAGACTCGAGAGATGAGTATAGAAGGGCCAAGGAAAAAAAGAAAAGAAGGCAAAGTCAAGAAGAGAAAATGCAAAAAGAAAGAGAAGAATATGAAAAAATGAGAAGGGACCGTAGAAATCGCCAGAGAAGACAACCAACTGTCACAATTGTGGAACCGGACACTGATACTGATGACCGTGCAAAGACTCAAACACAAAAACTTTTAACTCAAGGAAAGGAAAGTGTTGCAGTTAAAACAGCTTTTCCTGAGCAACTTTCTCAGCGCAATCCAATTTTTTCAAACTTCGATGAAGATTACCACAGATCAGTACCTGGTGCCAAATACAAATCTCTAGTGGACTACGATTCAGATTCAGATTCGGATTTTGGATATACAAGAGTTAAGAAAACGCAGTCAAGATTGAAGTCTAAGCCTAATCCGATGATGTCGGACTCCGATGAAGATTACTCACTACCACAAGTTAAGCCTAAAGCTAAATCAAAACCAAATTCAGTAATTTCAGATTCTGAGAGTGACTACGCTAGAGATAACGCAAATTCTAAATTCAAAACCAAATCTAAAGTAAATAGATTCAATTCTGATTCCGGCTTTGACGAAGAATATGGTGAAGATCCAAAGTCAGAATCAAAATTAAAGAAAGGATTTCAATATAAGTCGAAGACGTTTGACTCAGACTCTAGCGAGGATTTCAGTATGCGCCATAATAATTTCTCTCGTAAATCTAACCCAAACCCATTTGATTCTGACTCTGACTCTGTCGGTTACTCCATGCAAGGTCGTAGATAATAGTTTGAGTAATTATAACGTCATGTAAGCGTATGACCCAATTTCGGCAAAATTTATACCGTCATGAACCTTCGGATAATCGGAATAACTTAAACTGAGGGGTTGACTTTTCTTTTTCTAAGTTTTTCCGATAATTTCAGATAAGAAAAAAGAGGGGTATCTTATCCCTTATTTGACTAGGAAAACCTTCAGTCACATTATTGCTTTTTTTTTGCAGAATATACGTTTTTATAATAGAAAAGAGCCTAAAGTTATAAACAAAATAAAAACAAAACACAAGGCAAAATATTTATAACTAAGAGATGAGAAGATGAAGCAATTTGGGATAAATAAACAAGGGAATAATATAATTGTAGACGCTACTAACATTTCTAATCAGTATAAACAACAGAGAGGCCTTCTTGAACGGTTGTGGCAGCCAATTGACCAGTGTAAGAAAACATTTCACCTTTCATAATGGACCTGTTTTCCCCTGATTTAATCGATCTGACATTGTAGGAAAAAAATTCACTCGTGTCGATTTCATCATTGAAATAGATAGTGTGGTCTAATGAAACAGAAAATTTGGTTGTGAACATTTCTCTCATGTTCAATCTCATGTTGGTACTTAAGAAAAAGTAGTCACTAACATATGCAAGGGATACCCAGTTGAAGACGTGAGGTTCAGAAAGCTTTTCCTTTGTTTTGACCCAATATCTTAAAACACGCTCTGCAGGATCCTTGGCCCTTTCAGCCTCTGAAACCTTTTCTAATTCGAACATGTCAAGAGGTAATCTCCAAGTAAAAGGTTCTCTTTCGTAGCATTTTATAATCTCTTCTTCGGCCTTCTCACCTTTCAAATACTCCAAATGAGGGATGTTCATAGCTCGCTTAGACCAAATTCTAAAAAGGTCGCTTTGTGTGTACATCTCATCGGGATGCTGAATGTCTACACCGACAACAGGAGCTTTGGACTGGTGATCCAATTGGCCTTCCATGTTTGAAGCTGAACCTTCCAGTTGACAGGCTTGTAGAGTTAGCATAGCCTTGTAGATGAGCCTCTCGTTTTGATAGAGAGAAACTTCTCTGGTACAATAATTCTTGCCTTCCTTTAAAGGCAAGACCTTATAACATAGGGCGGGCGTCGTCTTGGCGGCGTGGAGAAAGTGGCAGTGCAGAGAGATAGGCTTCCAGCGTTTCTCTTGGGTGTTGGTGTAGCGGAGTGCTGCTAGCGTGGCCTGTGCAGCCATTGTTCCGCCAAAAAGCCCCGATCCTGCTGAGCCTGAGCGATATGGTGAGAAGAGTTCGCCAGTGGAGACAAAAGTATCCTCGGCAGTCTGGCGTAGGTCAAGTAGCCTCTCCAGACCCGAGCGGGCGTCAAGCAGCTGAGAAGACTTGAGATCGGGACTTAGAAGGGAGATGGACGTGTTGGTAGACGACGTGGAGCTCTCGTCATCCGAAAGAGGGCGCTGTGAGTGGAGCCGGGCAGCCTGGTCGGCCCCAGCAAGCGCCATGCGCTCCCAGTGGGCCATGTTGCTTTTCGATAGCTCAAAATTCATAAAAGTTTTCAATTGATAAAGAACCTGTCTTCTGTAAGATAACATATCGTGTCTGTGATCCCGGTTATAAGCAGAATTCGAGGGGCGGGGCACCTGACAGGAAAAAGCCTAATCAGATAAAAAAATTGATTACCAATCCACGTGACTGTCACGTGATCGGACTAAAGCTCAGCATGTGATAACAGACAATACATTTTATAATCAAGGAATTAAACAGTCTACAAATCAGGACTAAGAAGAAGTACTAGAGCAACATAACAACCCAGGCAACCATACTCAAAAAGGTGACACTGTTTTTTGAGGCTGCTCCAGTAAATTCAGGTTGTAATGGCGTTGTGGATGTGAGACTAGAAACGGTGGACGTTACAAATGTAGTTGGAGTTGTTTGATCTGCTGAGATAGCTGAATTTGTTGATTGTGTTACTTCAACGGGCTTGGCAGGAGTAGTTGACGCCTCTGGTGCAGCTGAGAACATTTGTGAAGATATAGTTGACGTGGTAGACGCAGTTATTTCAGCTGGAGAAACTATAGGACTGCAAGTAATGGATGCATCTGAGATTGGACAGAAAGTTGTATAAGTGGTAGTATTTTCTGTAACAGTGGTTACACCTGTTATGAGAGTTGTTGGATGGCACATATTTTTGGTACAAGTAGTAGTAACAATTGTGGTAACAACCCGGGTGCCATGAGTCCTAGAAGTACTTAAAAGTGTCGACGATCTTGATTCAATTGGTTTGGAAAAACTAGCTGTAGCTGGAGTGGAGCTTGTGGAAGGAGTAGGGCTAGATAGAGTTATAATAGAGCTGGATGTAGTTGAGGTGGTGCTGGATGTACTAGACGTGCTGGAAAAAGTTGGAACAGAACTAGATGAAGTTCCAGTGGAGCTAGTGGAGCTGAGTAAAGATGAACAGGTTGCAGTGTTTGGAGTTTCTGGAATATAGTTGGTGATGACAATTGAAGCGGTAGTGAATAAAGTTTCTCTAGTCACTCCATTACAGCTTGTAGAATACAATGTTACATCGCCGTTAGTAGTAAAACCAACAACATCGCAAGCGTATGTCATGGTGAAAGAACAGCCAGTAATTGCAATAGAAGCAGTGGATGCGACTGGAGTAAATGGAATTGGACAAGTAGCGTTGTTAGGGATTTCTGGTAGATGGTTGGTATAAGTGACACCGCCTGAGGTGACTGTAACTTCATTAAAAATACCAGCGCAAGAAGTTGAGTATATAGTTTCAGTGCCAACAGTGGTGAAAGCAACGATATGACAGTCGTGAGTAATCGTTGATAAGCAATCCGTTATCGAGATGGATAACGTTGCAGTCTCTGGTATGAAAGATATAGAGCAATAGGATGTTGGTACAACCACGTTAGTAATCGTGTAAGTTGAGGTAACATCAATCCCTGTGTGCGTTGTAGTAGAGTCAACAGTGACCATGGACACACCTGCAGCTGGGGTTTCAAGATCACAATTAGTTGTAGAAAGAGTTATAGTATCAGGACCAATCGTGTATCTGTTATCATTGATGGCGCATGCAACATTAAAAGTATTAGAAGAGCAGTCGGTGTAAATGGTGGTGCTAGTTGAAGTTGAAGGAGTAAAAGACTCTGTCATAACACAAATTGTAGTAACGGTAGTAACAGTGCCATCAATGGTAACTTCAGTAACAGTAATGGTGGTTGGAACAGGAGCAGTAGAAAACACTAATGGAGAATATGTCTCACCATATTTCTCCATTGGGTAAGCTGTAGTGAAGCAACCATTTTGGTAGCATTGAGTACTTTTGACAGTAGTATAAGTTTTAGATGGATCCTCCAAAATAATTGGAATGTTATCAAATTGGGCAATAACATCGTTGCCATTCGCAACTACTTCAAAAGAAGCACCAAAAACACCATATTTTGGGTATTGAATTGCCGGTGAAGAGTATCTAACAAATTCGTAGCCTGTTGGGTAAATGTTTAAGTCACCACCTACGTTAAACAGTTCATCGATAGCAACAAAATCAACAGCATTAATACACACGCCGTCATAATAACAGAACTGCATTCTAGAGCCTGTAACTTCATAGGCGTAATTAGTTTGAATGACAGATTGCACAACCGATAGTTGTTGCCATGTAGCTAACGAAAGCGGTACTTCAATTCGGATAGTGCCGTCTTGCAAAGTTTCAACTGATGCTACACGGGTGTCCCTTTTGGTTACTTCAATTAATTTTCCATTTTCGTCGTTCTGATAGCGAGTTGCGTAGACACCTGTCAATAAGCACAAAGTAAATAAGATGAAACTTTTAAAATTCATGGTGATTTGATAATGTCTTTACAACAACGGAAACCGATTCATCAATATGACTTGTTCCAAAACTTGAGCAAGCAGTTGTGTTTAAATAGTTTAGTAACTGTGTGTTCGGTCTGTGAAATGTTTCTTCCATACGAAACAATTTTCTACCTTCCCAAATGAGCAGGTCAAAGGATCTTTTTTCACATTCTTAAGGGTCAGTGAACTTGCATCAAAATTTGCTCGGCCGTTACGCGAAAAAAGACCATTGAAACCCTAATTAAGAAGCCGTTGATAGCGTGTTTCCTAAAACGTTCCTGAAACCCAGCGAGGATTTTTTATTCTTTCGGCCGACCCCGGACACACAATCTGTAATAAGCGAGGCTTAACCAACCACCTGATCTATATAGTACAGTTTGACGTCATGGTAAATATAGGGTTCTTATTTCGGTCCAGCGCCGGAAAACAACTTTATAAATAGCAAACCCATTGGCATTTACAGATTTGTACTTCGTGTAAATCACTGAAAAGAATGCAAGTCGTCTTAGAATAGTTTCAAGCTATAAAAGTTTATTCGATAATTCTACGTTATTTCAATGTTTTAACAAAAGTATATGGCTTTCTATTCATCCTTGCAAGATGTATCTAGAGACTTAGTAACCGCTTTTAATGTCCTTCTCTTAAGGTTTGAGAAAAAAGAATAGGCGTTATCATGACCCTGGTGCACGAACGACCCTGATGTTTTTTTATTGTTTACATGGTCCTGGACCCTTAACAGGCACATAGGAACCGGACTTTTCATTTATTGTGTATTATTAATTATTTAAAGTTCAAAAGTTCCTATACAATTGGACGAGAATAAAAGAGCTGGTGATGAGAATCCAAGCCTTAGTATTCTTGTAATTCCTTGTTGGTCATTTCCAATCTGATCCAGTTACTCAAACAATTTTGGTCATGGACATCAGCAGGAGCAAAATAACCGGAATCTTCTGGTGCATTACATTTATCAGAATTTGGAATGTTCTTGTATGGAGAATGGTGATAACCAATATCTCTAAACCAATGAATCTTGGATCTATCTTCGAATAAACCCAAACCAACAGAGTGAACAGGAGCATCACCCCAACGTTCATAGTAGAAACCACCGGCTTCTTCCAATGCATTAAACCAAGCAGTGTAGGCTTCACCTCTGTAGAAGTCCATATCGCCGATTTCAAAGTTGGACCAGAAATGGCAAGTAGAGTAACCACCAGTCATGGCAGTGTAATCAGGATGCTGGACATTCTCGGTCAACCATCTAAAGGCACCGTTAGGGTGAACGTGTTCAGGATACTTCCTCAAGTGTTCCAATGTAACAGGCCATAAAGTTTCGACAGTCAATGGGTTATCATAAAGGGAAATGGTGAAACCATAAGTCTTGTTGTTATCTTCCATAAACTTGAATAAATCGTAATCAATTTGACAATAGTAATCAGTGGCAGGCTCAAATCTCCAGTAGTATCTGAATTGTTTCAAACGGTCCATTTCGTAGAATTTACCGGAGTTGAATCTGCACATATTGTGGTAGGAAACTTTGTCGATATATTGAACACCCTTGGCCTTCAATGCAGCAATTTTTTCGGCTTCAACGGTTTCATCAATATTCTTTGGCTTATTCCACATCTCAGGTGGAATGATTTCGAAATAACAGTCACTCAAAGTTTGTCTTTGGACGGTTTCCTTAAATTCCTCACTGAATGGTTCATCATTAATAAAGGTGTAAGGGTAATGGTAGTTGTGGTTCCAGTTGGTTTCTAATTGACGGATAGTGTGGACAATGTCTTGCAATTCCTGATTTCTAACCAAGGTCAACAAGGTAGCATTTGCTCTAGGGTATTCGTCCTTGTTCATAACCGATTTGTGACCATTTTCGTCAATGAACTGGTTATAGGTTAACTTGGAGAACTTTGGCTCTGTGATTCTCTTGGAGTAAACTTCTCTGAAGAAGTCCATGTTTTCTTCAACGATGTTATCCTTGATGTTAGCCAATAGAGATTCGTCGAATGTTAATGCGGCTTTAACTTCCTGCCAAGTCATAGGAGTGTAGCCCAAGTTGCCATCGACATCTTCTTCGGAACCAGACGCGGTGTTCTTGAGATTAGCAGAAAGCTTCTCGTTTCTTTGGATACCGTATTCTTTCAAGTTAGATGCATATTTCTGAATATCTGTTGCCAGCTTTGGTCTTGCGGCGTCAGAGCTGATCGACTGTCTGGTGATAAAAATAATCAAAGCCGTAAAAACAGCCGCAGCCAAATACCTCGTAGTCTTTCTGTTCAAAAGAGACATTGTCTGTCAGACGACCCTGTTTTATTAAAATCCAATAAAAAGAAAGTTCATGTTTGTATTATTTTTGGACGTGGTTCTGGAAAAAAATTTAATCCGCAGCCATAAAGAGATTGTGCTCAACACAAACATCCTTTTCAAAATCTTGATAAATAAACCATGTTTACTCATTTTGCAGGTTCTGAATAGTAAATTGAGTTTCTGTATAGTAATTACTCATAGTTTTGTGTTTTTTTGGCAGAAAAGGGACTATTTGTGGCTATGGCAAATCTAGTGAACTGCGAAGTTGCGCTAAAAGCGCGTCATTCTGTGTCTGATCTGGAAAATTCAATTCCCACCATAACATAGCCGATGTTTTAATTCTTATAAGCTATTGACTTTTGGGGAAATCATTTAGGAACATGCTTTAAATTGTCTATCAATATGGTTTTTATAATTAATTGATAAACAGGAATGAGCATTTTCTGGATTTGGTATGAATTTGCCACCAGATTTTTGTTAAGAGATGTATCAGTTGTCGACAACCTTGTACGGTCATGATGACGATGTGAAGGCATTGGCGTGTCTAGGGAATGCGTCTGTGATTTCAGGGTCTAGAGACACCACAGTTCGTGTTTGGAACCGTACTGGTGGCGCAGAATCCAATAAATTCGATTCCTCCATTATCAACTACAAATCCACCAAATTCATCAACTGTTTGGCTGTAATGGACAATGGTTTGATTGTTTCTGGTGGTAATGACAATTTGATCAATATCACTGCCAGTGATAGTGATTTTACAAAGGATTCGGATCCGTTGTATTGCTTAGTTGGTCATGAAGCAAATGTGTGTTCCTTAGATACGTTGGATGACATGATAATTTCTGGCTCTTGGGATGGTACAGCTAAAGTCTGGTCATTACATGGGGATGTTTTATTTGATTTAAAAGGTCATCAATTCTCGGTTTGGGGGGTCAAGTTTATCTCTCATGATGAGTTCCTAACTTGTGGTGCCGATGGTACCTTACGATTATGGAAAGGTAACAAGATCATTCAACAGGTTAAAGCACATGAAGACGTTGTTAGAGATGTTCTAAGATTATCCAATGGGGATATTGCTACATGCTCTAATGACACTACTATTAAAATTTGGGATTTTGAAACGTTCGAGTTGAAATCTACGTTAATCGGACATCAGAATTTCATTTATTCATTAGCCTTGGCTCCAAATGGGGATCTAATCAGTTGTAGTGAAGATAGGTCTATTAGAATTTGGAGAGATTCCACATGCATCCAAGTGATTACATTACCATGCATCAGTGTTTGGAAGGTTATCGTTCTACCTAATGGTGATATTGTCAGTGGATCATCGGACTCACTAGTGAGAATTTTTTCAAAAGAAAGAATTACCAGTACAAATGAGCTAGAAGCTTTCCAAAAGGAACTAGAATCATCCTCTATCAGCTCAGAGGCGCTGAATGGCTCAGTTAATAAATCAACTGCCTCTGATATAGATTCGTTGAAAACTTCTGGTCAAGTGGAAGGTGAAGTCAAATACGTCCAAAACAATGGTAAATTAGAAGCTTATCAATGGACCAACAAATCATGGTTGAAAATTGGTGAAATTGTTGAAGGTAACTCATCGAACCAAAAGAAATTCTATAATGGGTCATATTATGATTTTGTTTTTGATGTTGACATTCAAGATGGGGTACCGCCATTGAAATTACCGTTCAATTCTAATGATAATCCCTATAATGTAGCAGAAAAGTTTTTGGCGGACAACGATTTACCTTACTCATATTTACAAGAAATTGTCAATTTTATTTTGCAAAATGCAGGAGATTGCGTTCAATTAGATAGTAAGCCGAATATTTTACCAATTAAAGCTTATGTGGGATTTGAAGGTTTCAATGAATCTCAATTGATTAATGGGTTTAAAAAGCTGAATTCTAAACAACGTGAAGATTTACAGCAAGATGTATCAAAATTTGAAACCATGATCAATTGCCAAGATTATCTAGGACTGAGTAAGGTTTCTAGTGAGATTATTGAAGATTGGGAGGAAGATAGTAAATTGATTGCATTTGATATTTTAAGGGGAGTAATTTTCAAAATAAATCAACCATATGAAAATTTATTTCCTATTATAAAGAGTGGGTTAGAATCCAAAAATTCAAAAATCCAAATGATGACCATTAGAGTTCTAGTTAATACATTTTTAGCTAAGAAATGGGGTGAGCAAATGTTCTTGGATGATGAAGTTCTAGATGTCATTTTCACCAGGGAAGTTATGAATAATAAAAATGAAAAATTGATGTTTATTTCTTTGAGTACGTTGATTTTGAATTTCGCGACTCTAAGTAATAAATTTCAGTTAGCAACCATGAAGGATAAGCTAATACCAATTATAAACGAATTGTGTCAACATATGAAAGCAGGCGAAGAGGAAGGTGCATATAGATTGCTTTGTGCCTACGGCACCTTGGATACTATGATCCAAGGTTCAAAAGTTGATAAGGATCTTATTAGATCAACCTTTGAAAATTACAATAGTGGTAGATTTAAAGATATAAAGATGGAGATTAGTATCTAAATAATTTTTTTAGTTTTCAAATTATCAACAACTTTTCTGTAAACATCATCCACTGGTTCATTACAATTGACCTTGAGTACTTTATCCTTTTCTTCGAAGTACGTGACAACAGGCATAGACGTGTCGACGAAGGTTTTGAATCTCTTTTTGATGGATTCGATATTATCGTCGGCTCTACCAGAGGTTTTGCCTCTGTTTAATAGCCTCTGCAGCATGACTTCTTCGGGACATTCAAAGTACAACACAGCCTTACCTTTAGCGACCTGGTTTTGGAACGAAATAGCCTGGTCCATTTTACGTGGGAAACCATCAATGAGGAAATTCTTGGACCCGTTTTCTTTGACTGACTCGGTGATGGCATTTTCCAATAATTTGATGGTGATTTCCTGCGGAACAATTAAGCCTTCCTTGATATGGTGCTTGATCAACTCACCATATTGTGAGTCTTTTTTGTTTTGTTCAGCCCTGAGCAAATCGCCTGCTGATAAATGCACAAACTTGAAATCTCTGACCAAATTGGCGCACTGGGTACCCTTACCGGAACCCGGTCCTCCCAAGACGAAAATGACGCTAACCTCGTCCTCGGTGTATTTAGGGGTCGCAACAGGGTCTACTGACGCTAGCGGAGGCTTTCTTGGATTGTCCATATTGTAGTATGTCAAACCCACAGCAGCTGCACAGAGGATGGTCAAGGGCCAGAAGTGGTTTCTTTTAGGAGGCTGCACAGAAGCAGTGTCCTTTTTGACTTGTGAAATGAACGCCCTTCCGGCAAATCTCAACGAGGATCTAAACATTTCCGCACTGGTGGGTTAAACAGAGGCCAAGAAGGGAAAAATCTTTCTTTTAGCCAAGAATTTTCCTTTTTGGGCCACCCGGCTCAGCATGTACTAAGTGTGATTTCATTTCGTATAAATATAGATGGGATTCGAATAAATAAACAGTATATATAGGTTTTTCTTTGGGTTTGTTGCAGGCTTAGCTGGATGTACGCCAGAATTACCATCTGTTGGCAGACATGTCGTTTCTGACTCTGTTGTAGTCGAACAAGGCTTCGATCTGACCGTTACCGGCAAAGGCAACGTCTTGATCCCACAAGTGTTCCTGGGCCCACTGGGCGATCTGGGCGTCAGTGACGGCGTCGACGTTTTGGGCAATCTCGGCCTCGCTGGCAATGTGTTCGTGGAGGAAGTATTCTTCGGCGACCTGGGCGGATTCCTGGACAGGACATTCGACAGGCTTCAAGAGGGCCAGCTTCAATTCAGCCTTGGCCTTTTCCAACTCGAATTGCTTGACGGTACCCTCGGAGAATCTGTTCCAGTTCTTCAAGGTGAAGTGGACGGTTTCATCGAAGTTGCCGATGTTGGAGGAGGCCAAGTAGGCACCCCACAAACCGACGTCCTTGAAGGCCAACTGGAAGTGTTCGAAAGAGTCGACCAAGTGGTTTTCAGCAAGGAATTGGCCCAATGGAGAGCCGACCAATGGAGAGAATGGGGAGGCAGCACCGACGTAGGTACCGTTGATCTTGGAGGCGACCAAACCGGTGTAGTAAGCGTGCAAGTCAGAGGCACCTGGGGTCTTGACGGATAAAGCGACGTGAGCTTGTGGCAAGGTGTCGTCTCTCAATCTGACGTCGGAACCGAGGAAGGAGGCTGGTTCGAAGGCGGCTCTGGAGCCGGTTGGGATGTTCAATTCGGAAGCGAGCTTGATCAAGGCGTTGTGGTCGACGTCGTCACCGACCTGGACAATAGCGACGTTGGAAGAGACCAAGTTCTTCTTGACGAAAGCCTTCAAGTCTTCGGATTCCAAGGTTTCCAAGGTGTCGGCCTTACCAAATCTTGGCAGAGCCAAGGAGGTGCCCTGGAAGGCGGTACCGATCATGTGTTCCAAAACCATGTCCTTTGGAGAGTTTTCGAAGGCCTCGGCGATGGCGACAGCCTTTTCCTTTTGGGCAGAGATGGCAACGGAGTCGTTCAGGGTGGATTCCAAGTTGGAGACAATGGACTTGATGGCAGCGAAGGCAGCGGCAGAGTTGCCCTTCTGGTAGGTGGCAGAGACCAAGCCAGACACTTCCTTGGCGTTGGAGGTGTAAAGGTTGACACCCTGGGACTTGGCGGCGTTCTTGGAGGTGGCTAAGTGACCAGTAAGAGCAGAGACACCGGAGTTGTAGGCGTTTTCAGCTCTGGACCCAGAGTTGAGGTACACACCCACGGAGGACTTGGCGGCGCCAGAAGGCTTGGAGATGACAGTGACACCGTTGGCCAACTTCGAGATAGTGGCCTTGGCCTGGGATCTGGCTGAGGAGGAGAAGAGTCTTCTGGAAAGCATTGCTTGTTGAAACACACAAGATATATACAAAGGTGATGTTATTGGATGAAAATTGTCAAAGTACTGAGAGAGAGAAAAAAAATTTGTGTACCACTTTGGAACAACGGACCAATCAGATGCCAGCAAATGGTGTGCACCAGTGTTTGGAGGGTAGCCGCGTGTGGCTGGTCGGGAGTGGTAGCGGGTGTTTTTTTGTTTCAGCTGGTGGCTTTTGTGGTGGCAAAAGCCCCCCAAAAGAGCCATTTTTCAGCCTTTCCAATTGAAAAAATACCAAATGGCAGTCATGAGCATCTGGACTGATATGCTATAAGGTGGTGACAGGGTGCGACGCCGGAAAGTGATGTTGTGGCTGTAGTGAACTATCTATGGTTGAGTTTGTGGGTTTCAAAAGACGCCAAACAGACCTTTTTTGGTCATTCCAGAAGAAAAATACCAAATTGAAATCATGAGCACCTGGACAGGTATCTTATAGGGTGGTGGAAAGGTGGGACGCAGGAACGTGGGGTTGTGGCTGTGATGGACCACTTACGGTTTAGTTTGGGAGTGTCAAGAGCTATCAAGCAGACCCTTTTCAGGCATCCCAGTAGAGGAATACCAAATGCAAGTCACTACTACTGGGTTCATACTGTGGGGCAAGTAACAAGCAACCGAGAGGTAATGTGCAATACAGAAAAATTGTGTAAATAGGTATTGCATGAAATTGTGCTTGGGGGCGTCTGAATGTGTGTTTTTTTAGTAAGGCCCAAACTTGGTTTTTGTTCTTCAGACTGAGAACAACACCTCACACACAGTAACAAAAAAATTGTGCTAGCTCCTTCCAAACGCCACATCCAGACAATGCTAATGCTGCAATCTCATTGGTAACACAACCCAAACCCAAATGGAAATTTTTGAGCGCCAAAACCAAACCCAGACGGCTATTTGATTGCCTGACAGTAATACAGAGGGTCTGTCTAGCTTCTGTTATAGTTTTCGGTATCATTTTTTTCTGTAGGGGATATGTGAACTGCCATTTTCAACAACTTGATGGTGGTAGTAGAGCCCCGTTGAATACCCACAGTCAAGAGCCTCGCACCACCACGCATTGTCTTCCCACAATACCACCATCATGAGCACATGAGCATGTTTTCCTCTTTCTTCCCTCCTTCTCTTAGAGATGAATTTTTTTCAACGATTCAACTCTCAACCCAACTCTCTTCTCCAATTCAACAGCTATAAACGATGTTCTCTGTTGCTGAACTCGCCAAGGCGTTGGCCACGCGTGCCAAGCCAATGAAGAGATTTCCACAGGCCGTTCCGATCCCATCGGGGTTCATCAACACCCGAGTGATCCGTGACAACTTCAAGAGACACATGTTCCAGCAGCACGAAGTGACATCACGTGCGCTCAAGTTCATTGCCAGAAACGGTGCTTTGCCGCAAAAAGTCAGACTGGAGGCGCAAGTGCAGCTCTCGTCCATGCCAAACTACACCAGAGGCAACCAGCTCAAGGGCAGATGTGTGGACACCGGCAGAGCCAGGGGTGTGTTGAGAGACTTCAGATTGTGCAGATACCAGTTCAGGATGCAGGCCAGAGAAGGGCTTTTGCCGGGTGTCAGAAAGGGTGTCTGGTAAGCGCGTAATGCAAAGCTTGGCTTTCAGATAGTGAGAGCCTCTTCCAGCGTCACATATATAGAGCAGAATTGTAAATAGATCCGTGTTTCAGTACACAAGTTAATGTTTTGAATTAGTAGCAGGCGTCGTGTGGTCGTACCCGTGGGGTACTACTGCAAGTCTATTTGAATGCAATAGAATGTTAAGCCAAAAGAGGTTCCATGATAAGTGGTGACACGCGTGTTCCTGTTTGGAACTAGTAGTACGGATTGTAAGTCCGATAACTGTATCATGATAAATACGCTGTTTCTGCACACATGTTAATGTTTTAGACTAGCATTAGGGGTTGCACTGCTACTACCGCTTGATTGAAACCTAGCTTTTTGGTGAACCCAATAGAGATTGTAACGGTAGATAGATTAGACTGTGAACACACACATTTATGTGTTACACACCACAAGTTAATATTTTATTGTTGGAAGATGTGGTAGTAGCCGTCGCTGTAGTGTCACCGGTCCATCAATCCTAGAGCTTTGATGAGCGCGACAGACAAAGAGCAGAAAGTTGATTGTCGGCACGCATGTTCAATTTTCAAACTATTACAAGCGTTTGTGGGCGGTGGTAGAACTAGCAGTAGCAGTGGTTGTCGTAGTAGTAGTTGCGGCTACCAGATCGCACCGCACAATTACAAGCCCTATTGACAGTATACTTGCAAATTTACAGGTTTTTCGACACATAAGTAACTGACTGTTTTACAAGAGTGGCAGCAGTGGTAGCAGTAGCAGCTCAAGTGGCACCAGTAAACTGCGGTGGTGGTACCTGTAGTAGCAGCAGCCGCAGTCAGGTCCCATAAAAAGTGTATCTTGGCAGGGACCGTTTCAAACTGCTATGTATTACGGTCGTACCTGTAGAACAGCATTAACGGCCGAGATACAGCCATACCACTGGAGACCCATCCTAATAACCCCGATATAAGGTTTATATGCACTGTCTGGTCTTTCGCGCTCAGCACAGTTGCACAAGGTTTATCCGAGCAGGGTCACGTGCGCTTATCGCACAGGCTCGCCGGCCAAACACCCCTCCCGCGCAGCCCCTCACTGTGTCTCCTCGCCCCGCTCACACTCCGTCGGCGATTCCGCTTATCTTGCCCATCGAGCCCCCCGCCGTCACCGACACCTCCCTTATCGGTGGACGATAGCCCTCCATGTGTGGCTTCATCGGGCGCTGGTTTGCGCATCAGATGCTCAGCACGGGACAAAGCGAAAAGTTTTCGGCCCTGCTGTGCACAGGATATATCGGAGTCGAATACGCTGGTATACTAGTATATTAGGGAATGAAGAGAGATATATAGAAAAGAATCAGTTGTATGCCACACGCTTGGCCTGGTCCTTGAACGCGGACAGCTCGCGCTCGTTTTCTGGCAACGGCTTGTAGAGGCCCTTGAAGAGGATGTCATGTCTGAGCTTCAAGTTGTCTGGCTCGCGCTTGACAATGAACGCGCGGTACTCGGCAAACGTCTTAAACGTCGAGGATGGCTTGGCGGCAGTCTGGCTGACGCTTCTCTTGAAAGCACTGGTCATCATCGTCTTGAGCATCGTAGGGGGTGTGGTATATATGTGCCTTGGCCGAGGGGGTGTGACTAGAGGGGCGATACGCTCCCCTTTTATACAGATCTGTTAGCCGCCAGTACGATCTACATGTGGCGCAACCGCTCAGTTGCAGTTGCGTGATTAGCGGTCCGCTGTGGGTCATCACTTTTTTTTTTCCTTTCCACACGATAACTTATCGGTGGTCTGATGTCCTGCGGTGGAAAAATGGACATTGGACTTGTTCTGCCACGCGCGACGTGGTGAAGCGCATAGTATGAGGGCTTTTGCGGCAATCTTTTTTGGGAACGCGCTAGCGCGTTCCCAGTGTGTTTGACCGATGTGGGCTGTTTTTGTTTTTCGTTTTTGTGGCGAATCTCTTTCATTTAACTTTTTATGGGGTTCTATAGACGATAACAGAGAGAAAGAGGGAAATATTTTTTTTTCACCAACTCCTGCTATATCATCATTGGCAAAGCCACGTGGGAGGGTCGATATGAAGTTTGCCAAGGTGTTCCAGCAGGCGCTGGAGGAAAATCATGTGCCCGACGAGTGGGTTGCGCGGGCAATCAAGTACAAGATGCTCAAGAAACGTATCAACAAGGTGGTAGAGGAGTTGGAGTCGATTGGAATCTCAAAAGAACACATCTTGATAAATTACGACATCGCGCTGGACGGTCATTCAATCCGGCCGGTGCTGAAGCTGCAGATCTCGCCGCTGCTCAGAGCTATTATCGAAGACAAGTTGAAGGAGCTGGAATACGATTATCGCATCTCCAGCATTTCTGCCAGCGCTAGATGTAAGAAAATTGAAGAGGCAGCAGATGGCGAGGGAGAGGTCGCAGATGGCAAAGAAAAGCGCGACGAAGGAGACGCTGGTGAGGACGACGTCAATGACGACGTCAATGACAGTCTTGAGTTGGACAATCTGAGCCTATTAAGCGAGGAAAGCGCAATTAATCCGTTCGATGACTCTGAACCTTTCTATTGTCTTGAGATCTCCCTTATTCAGGACTCAAAATTTTTCCAGATTTTGTATGACGAGATCGAGGATTTGAACCAGTTCCAGCAGGAGAGAGAAACAGAACTGACCTCCAAGGTAGATACCATTGCTCGCGAAATCAGTACCTTGACTTCGCCAAATCTCAAAAAATCAGACATGTACATATGGAGAGAAATTTTCCAAATGTACATTGAGTCGCAGATCTTCTTCTCAACGTCGTCCAGGCAGACAGGCTATGTGGACATCAATCTTTCAAAGGAGAAGTACACGAAGTTCCTGCAGCAGGTGGCCAAGTCGAATATAATCAACAGATTTAAACAGAAGGATTCGCAAAATGCCTTCATGGAATTTAAAAGGATGAACGACGAAATACTCATGATCTCCAACTACCAGAACTTCAACTCAATGGCTGTTACCAAGATCTTGAAAAAATTCGATAAGCAAACCCATTTGCACTCTAAAGAAATCTTCCCAGATATAGTGATCCAGTCGTCGTCACAAATGAACATCCTAAAGGGTTCCGTCGCAAGAGACATCTGCGCTATCATTTCCAACAATCTATTGAGCATAGTGCCTCAGATCGACGACTACCTTTGCCCTGTTTGTTTTTCAATTGCCTTCAAGCCAATTAGGTTAAGATGTGGCCATCTTTTCTGTTTACGTTGTTTGGTCAAATTGCGTAGGAAACTGGAGGATAAATGCCCACTCTGCCGAGATTGCAATTTACTCTCTTTAACAACAGATGATTTGGATGTTGGCCAGATGAACTACATGAAAACCTATTTCCCTGAAGAAGTCAAGGCCAAATCAAAATATGATGACAAAGAAATCATCAAAGAGACTTACGGTTCTGATCCAGACGCTGCATGTGTCATTGTATAATAATAGTAACTAGCTTAATAGTATCACGTAATAATAATATCAGTAATAGTGATAATAATATTTGTAGTGTGATAACAACTTATCACCCGGAAAAAAACTATGGCAGTTGCCAGCTATTTTCATTTGTAACAAGCATATTACTGCTATGGACGACAAGGATACCGGTGGCAAATACGATAGACAGATCCGGCTTTGGTCCACCAATGGCCAGCAGCGCTTGTCACTGGCTCATGTGGCCCTCATTGGTGTCTCTGTTACCGGAACTGAAATTTTGAAAAATTTGGTCTTACCTGGTATAGGTAAAGTTACAGTCATCGATTCTAGTCTCGTTGATCAATTGGATATCGCTGGTAATTTTTTTCTTGATCCGACTGATTTAGGTAAACCAAAGGCAAAAGCTGTTTCCAGAGGTTTATCCTTGTTAAACCCAGATGTTGAATTCATACCCATTTGTTACCCTGTTAAAGATATCACCACTTGGCAAGATTTCTCATGTGTTATAAATACCACTGAAGATGATTCCATGGTGGATTTGCTTTGGGATCTGAAAATTCCATTGTTGAAAACATTCACTATAGGCTTTTACTCGTTTTTAAGAGTTCAAATTAATGAAAAGTTTGTTGTTGAAACTCACGATAACGACTTAAGCGATTTGAGAATTGACCAGCCCTGGCCAGAATTACAAAAATATATAGACTCCATTGATGACACAACCCATTCCCCGTACAATATAACCATCACTAAGCTTTACCAAAAGTTCCAGAACGAAAATAACGGACAAAGACCAAAACCTGCTGATATACGTAAAATGATCTCCCCATTGGATGAAGAGATTTACAAAAGGGCCAGTGTAGTATTGAAAGACTCCTCCAGGATACCTTACAACTTAACCAAAATATTCGAGATGGTAGTTAACGACACCCTCTCCGATAAAGATTTGATTTGGTCAGCTGCAAAGGCATTACACGATTTTTATACCCAATTTGGAGTTCTGCCTCTCTCTGGTGTGATACCCGATATGGAATCGCAAACAGACGAATACATTCGGGTGAAAGAGCTTTTCAATGAAAAGTTCGAGAGGGATAAACAGCTATTAACCGACCTTATGAAAAAGTACACAGACGACTATGATGCTTCATTTATCTCCATTTTTGCCAAAAACTGTAAATTCATGATTTGTATCAAGGGAACCAACATGAAAACAAATAAAATCACCAAACAGTTGCTTTTATCTAAGCCTGACGGTTTGCCAATCTATCTATCGTTTCAATTAGTCGAAGAATTCTTCAAACAAAATCTAAGATTCCCGTCATCGAGCGACAAGGATAAGATACAGATCTTGAAAACTTTGAAGTTATCTTATCTTAATGATAGTGTCCCCATTGAAGATGGCACGATATGTGATGATGTCATAAACGAAATGCTTAGAGCAAATGGCAAAGAGTTACACAACATTTCTGCCATAATGGGTGGTATAGCTGCTCAGGAAGTCATCAAAATCGTCACTAACCATTACATACCACTTGATAACTGCTGTGTCTTTGACGGTGTTAAGGGCGAGGCATACACTATTAAGATCTAGGTAGGCATTTATACTTAGTAAAAGAGCTAATTCAGTGCTGAGCACTTGTCTCGTATAGAGCAACGACATCAAAAAAAAAAGGATAGAGAGTTCTACATCTTCTTTCTGATATCCAAAGGATATGCTGTACTCAGAAGAGATCAGGTTGCCTAAGACAGATTTCAGCAGATGGGAATTGGAAACAACGCCATTGGGTAATCAAAGATGGAAATATAATACCGATAGCTCCAGGAAAGATCAGCCTATTCAAACAAAATACCTTTTAGGTACATACGACGGTCCTAAGTTGGAACCTCCAAAAAGTATTTGGGAAGCTACTAAAAATGGTGCGTCGTTTTTTGCGTCTATTCAAGATGAATCTGGTACTTGGCCTAATCAGTACAAGGGGCCTATGTTTATGACCATAGGATATATTGCCTGTTGCTATTTCACCAAAACCCCTATTCCGGAACATGAAAAGATCGAAATAATACGTTACATTGTAAACAGCGCACATCCTGTGGATGGTGGTTGGGGGCTTCACGAGGCTGATAAATCAACTTGTTTTGGTACTACTATCAACTATGTTATTTTGCGTCTACTTGGTATGCCGGAAGATCATCCTGTTACGACAAAAGCAAGAAAAACATTAATCAAACTGGGTGGAGCTATAGGTAACCCACATTGGGGTAAAGCTTGGTTGGCAGTCCTCAATTTATACAAATGGGAAGGTGTCAACCCAGCTCCAACTGAATTGTTTGCTTTACCTTACTGGGTACCAATCCACCCAATGAAGTGGTGGGTCCATACTAGAGCCATCTACATTCCGTTAGGTTATTTATCTACAGCCAAGATTCAATGTGAATTAGATCCACTGTTAGTGCAGATCAGACAAGAAATTTTTGCTAGATCTTTTGATCAAATCGATTTCGGTTCACAAAGAAACAATGTTTGCGGTGTTGATTTGTATTATCCGCATACTAAGCTATTGGACACCCTCAATTGGATGATGGTAAAATATGAAAAATATTTAAGACCTCAATGGCTCCTGAATTACTCAAATAAAAAAGCATATGATTTAATCTTGAAGGAATTGAAAAATTCAGACTATTTGAATATTGCACCAGTTTCGGCTGCTTTTAACAACATTGTACTATATTGTGAGCAAGGCGCTAAGGGTAAAGATTTTTTGAAATCAATGGATAGAATGAAGGAAGAATTATTCCTAGGCCCTATGGGTATGACTGTTATGGGTACCAATGGCTCACAGGTTTGGGATACGTCCTTCTTTATCCAATATTACTTCAAAGCAGGTTTGGCTGAATTACCCGAGTATCATGATGTAATTGTCAAAGGTTTCAACTTTCTTATCAGATCACAGTTTAATGATGAATGTCAAAACGGGTCTTTTAGAGATCCAAGATTAGGTGCTTGGCCCTTTTCCACCAAGGATCAAGGTTATACTGTTAGTGATTGTACTGCTGAATCTATCAAAGCTATAATTATGGTTATGTCGTCAGATAAATTCAAAGACGTACATGACAAATACAATATGGATAAATTAAATCCTGGTATTGATGTTTTGCTAAGTTTGCAAAATCTAGGCTCATTTGAATTTGGTTCCTTCTCAACTTATGAGAAAATCAAAGCAACTCCGTTGTTAGAATTGATCAATCCTGCTGAAGTTTTTGGTAATATCATGGTTGAATACCCTTATATTGAATGTACCGATTCTTCAGTTTTAGGTTTGGCATATTTTAATAAGTACAGAGATTATAAATATGATGAAATTAAACTGGCTATCAAGAGAGCAACTGATTTCATTATCAAGTCACAAAAGTTTGATGGATCTTGGTATGGTGCTTGGGGGATTTGTTACACGTATGCAGGAATGTTTGCCTTAGAGGCACTTCATGAAATTGGTCTAAATTATCAAAATAGTGAAGTCGTTCAGCGAGGTTGCGATTTTCTTGTTAAACGGCAACTAGTTGATGGTGGTTGGGGTGAATCCATGAAAAGTTGTGAGACTCATACTTACGTTACCACCTTGGAGTCTCTAGTGGTCCAAACTGCTTGGGCTGTCATTGGGTTGATCTTAGCTGATTACCCTCACAAAGAAGTTATTCAACGCGGTATCAAATTTTTAATATCTAAACAAGAATCAACAGGAGAATGGAAGTATCAACAACCAGAAGGTGTTTTTAACCATTCATGTGCCATCGAATACCCAAATTATAAATTCTTGTTCCCAATTAAAGCTTTAGGATTATATGTTCAAAAATACGGTGATGAACCACTTCAGTGATTTTATATATAGTACACAAACAATAGCTAATTGATGTTATTTCTTATTTTTAGACTGTATCTGTCTTCTCCTAAACTTCTGGGTATTACCGACCAAATTTTCTATGTATGATGTGAATAAATCATTATCAGCCTTGACATCCTCGTATTGTTTATTCCATGCAGACATTGTCTCCATGAATGATTGTTTCAAAGCCGCAAGCTTCAGAACCTCTTTGGATGCATCTTCTTCCGTCATCTCAGAATAATTTTCTTTCTTAATAGCATCCAATTGTGACAATTGTTCATCTGTCTTTGACAGAATTTGTTTGAATTGATCTTCAGTCAATTTAAGGTCAGCAAAATTTGGAATGTCAAAGTGTATCTCTTCGTTCACATTGAGATCATAATCCAAATCCATCTTCTGATGACTTTTACGTCTAGAAAATTGATCTGTCTCAGTGATGGGGATATCTAAATTAAGAAACAACTGTTTTAGAATCATACTACGTTTCCATATCATTTGCTGAAGAGGGTACTCTTCTGTATTAACTAGGTTTTCAAACAACTTCTCGCTTCGGCTATCGAATTGGAACTCTGTTATCTGCGTCGCGTCATCATCTTTTTCTACCTTTGTCCTTTGAGGTAATATTTCATCAATCAATTCCGCAATTGACAGCTCTTTTAGTGAAATATCACTGATAGCCTCATTTAAAACTTCTCCTTCTTCAAAATCACCAAAATCATCATCGTCAAAGTCACTATCTGACATATTTACAATAAATGTCCAAAGAACAATGATCTTCAATTTTGGTTTTTTTTGGAGAGAGATTTCTTCTTTCCTCTTACAATACAACTATAAACTTAAATAAATTAATGAATGTGCTTAACAACAGTAAAACTTGATTATTCGTCATCTTCCTCATCAACAGAGCCCTTCTTCTTCTTACCCAAAAGTTTACCGACAGAGTGGCCGATTTTACCTGGAACTGATAGAACCTTGCCACCAGTGCCGAGCACTTTACCAGCACCATCTAAGGCCAAATTGGCGGCATTAGGTGGTGGCTTAGACGCAGAGACAATAGTCATGTATTCTGGGTCATACTTGAAATGGACCTTGAGTGTACCGGCAGAGTTGCCACCCTTGTCAATTAATTGTAGTTCCATTTCATCCTGTTCGTTGAAAGGATCGATCTTCTTCAGAGGTAACGTAACTTCACAAAGAGTATCATCTTGTTCCATACCAAAATCCCAGTCAACCAGCTTGAATCTCAACTTAGATTGAACTCTTGAAGGAATTTCAACTTCGAACGATTCATTCCAAGTTGGCTCCAAAGTCTTCTTCTTGGTTTTGGTTTTGTAAACATTTTCTGAATTTAAGTAAACCTTAGCAAATGGATCAGATTTACCATTCGAGTCTGCTGATGGAAGTCCGGTGGCAGAAATAACAGTCACTGTTAATTTACCTGAATTGCCAATAGAATCAGCAGGTGGTAATTCATTCAGCATGACAGGCAAGAACTTGGACTTGACAATAACTTGGGTACCATCTGGTAACTTAATAGGACATTCTTTATCATATGTATTCTTGATGAATTCCAATGTTGACATTTCAACAAATTTACCAGTATCTTGTAAGTAATTAACTAGGGGCTTGGTAGAAGCTCTGATAGACACCTTAGAATACTTCAATTCCTTAACCAAGTAATCACTTGCTAAGTTGTTAACTGACTCAGTGGAAATCCTGACTTCAGAAGCAGGATAACCTCTTTTATCAAAGAAAACTTGTAAGAATTTACCAGGTTGGTTGGTTTTGATATCACAAATAGTGTAAACTAAAACACCAGTTGAACAATCATCCAATTCTTCAAGTTTAAATTCCCTCTTGGGTTTGGAATCTTCACCTGTTTGTAATAACTGCATCTTCTGAGCTTCAGTTAAATCCTTTTCCCCATCACCATCGACATCTTCAGCTTGCTTTTCAACCTCAGCTTTGATTTTTTTGGCCTTTTTCTCCTTTTCAATCACTTCAGTTGGAGTTGAAACAGCATCAATAGGATAGAAAGCAACAGAATACATGATCTGACCTTTCGCACCCTTTCTCTTATGGTATAATCTCCCATCTTTTAATTCACCTAACGTTTCAACAGGCTCACCACTGGAATTGAAGTCAACAAATTCGTTCAATCTCAACTGTAAAGACCCCAATGTTCTATCTTGAGTATTTCTACGAACGTCCATAGCTTCGATGGTAATTCTTTGATTGATGGATGAAACTGGAATGTAAATGGATTCATTGTAAATAGGATTGGTAGTGGAAGCTTTGGTTAATGTTCTACCTCTCTGGATATCATTGATCATAATACGAACATATGGATCAACAACTCCAAATTTCTCCAAATTCAACAAATCGTGGGCATTTTCAATGTAGATACGAACGATACCAATAGGTTCAGTGTAGCCCAATGAACCCTTAACACCTCTAATCCTCACAGAATTCCAAACACACGATAAGCTAACTTCACCACGACCTCTGTTCATTTTGAACCAAGAGTTGCCAACGAAAGAAGCATCAATAATATCTGACAATTGGAGAGTTGATGAACCGACGATATCCTTTGTAGTGGCATCCTTTATGACAACTTGTATGTTAGTCTGAGCTCTGTCATAGATAATTCTTTCAAATTCTTGATTCCAAGTAGCTTCGAGGGTTTTGGCGATAACTGAGGTGTTGGTCTTTTCACCATTGATGTAAAGCTCACAGAAGACAGCTCTTGGTTTTTCTTCATCTTCGGAATAGCCTCTACCACCCAACAAGTTTAGCTTAACCACACCAGTATTGTAATCTGGTGGTGGAGAGTAAGACCCATCCGGTAATTTAGAACCCTGTAGAGATCTCAACAAGGAAATGTCAAATTTGAAAGTGCCTGCTTCTTTGTTATTTCTCAAAATAGGCAGCTCAATGTTCTTAATAGAACCCTTGTCCATTAATTCGTCTAAATCGTAGAGCGCACCACCCATAAACTTATCCTTTCTACCATCATTTTCATTTTCATCGTAAAGATAAATAGCCAATGGATCAGCTGAAGAATTCAAAATGACTCTGATAGTTTGGTTGTAAACAGGATCACATGTATCATCAATAAATTTGGTCTTGGCTAAAACATTACCACTGAAACCAAATGTGAAATAAGGATCGATGGTATTGTTGAATGTATCAGCACCCAATAAGTTATGAGCGCTTTTCACATCAATTTGCAAAATACCTAATGCACCATTGACACCATTACCTGCAAGCATCTGTTCAATGTTCAATTGAAAAGATAATGGATGGAACACGATTGGACCAGCATACTTCTTGATCAATTCGTTAAGCATCACATACAACCCAGGGAAATTGAAAATTTCCCAAGAGAGGATTGAGTCTGATCCAATCGGCTTAGCCATGAAATCAATGTATGGCTGCTCCATCATGGAAACGTTAATGGTCTGAATATGCGGAAACTGCGGCATCATTCTGATTCTGACTCTTGCTTTAGCTCTGAAAGTGACATCGTTGACACAGAATGGGATTGTCATACCAAACATCTTGGCCTTGACGATTATTTCCTGATTGGCTTTGTTCTTCATTTGCTTCAGGGTGGAATCTTCCAAGGCATTGGGGGTCATTGAAACCTCCCAGTCCATCACTGTGACATCATTTCCTGTTCTGTCCAAGGTTCTGACCTGATCAACCCTAGGTGGTTTGGTACCCAAGGTCATTGTGTGGATCCAAATTTCTTTGATGAACGCTGGAATGACGTCCATACCGGCTACCATCTCATTCACTTGATCAGTAACCTGCTGAGAGATGCTTGGCTCTAGGAATCTCCAATACTTGTCGAGGAAGACGTTCATCCATTCTAAGGTCTCGAAATCGTCTTCAATGGCCTTGACACTAAACTCCCTCTGGGCCTCCAACCTCAAGTTCAACCGGTACTTTCTGACCGAGGTTCTGTAGTACATTGCGGCCAAGAACGTCACCAAAAACGTTCTGCCGACGTTCAACCTAAAATAACCGATTGTGCAACAAAAGGCACAGGCCACCAGAATCACTGCAATCCCGTGATACCAGTCCCCGTAGAGCGCTTCTGGCAGATACAGCTCGAGCGTCGTGGCTCTCGTGAGCAAATCCATCACCTCGTCCATCTGCGACAGCTCATCGCCCTTCTCAAACCCTGTGAACTCTTGCCAGCCCCGGAATGACGCCGGATGCGGCTTCCTGCGGCTCTGCTCGTACTGCTCGCGCTTTTCACGGAGCCGGCGGCCAATGGACCTCGAAACCGGCCCATCAAGGTTCAATTGAGCCTTGGAAACCTCCTTTTTCGACATGCAATTTAAAACAGCAACTAAGAAAGAGGTCAGAAAATAATTGCCTTCCTTCCCCCTGCATATCTTTTTACATTCATTCTCTTAAACAGAATAATAAAAATCGAAAAAATCGGAACATCAAAAAATTTAATAAAAAGATGATTACGTAAAAGATTATGTAAGTGTCACGTGATTGTGCTTACGTAAGGAACGCGATAGCGCGTTTTTATTTTTTGTCTTGGTTTTACTGTTGACATGTCAAAACCGTGTTTTTTCATAAGCTTCTCCTGGCAATTATGCCCTTTTGGGAAACGGGCACTCCTTTCCTTTCTCTTCGTTTCTTCTTAAGATATTAACGCTGCTCTGCATGAAGACGTCGCTGCTCACACTGGCGCTGGCAGCTTCGCTAGCCAGCGCGTGGCCCTATGTAGGGTTTCCAATTGATCAGCAGTTGCCACAGGTTGGCAGGATCGGCGAGCAATACAGCTTCACCTTGAACCCTCTGACCTTCAAGTCGGATGAGGATTCCGGCTCAATCAGCTACCAAGCCTTTGACCTGCCTTCGTGGCTCCACTTCGATGAGACCTCCCTCAACTTGAGTGGGCTCATCGGTGGTGACGTCGATGAAGGTCTGATCAACTTCACTTTACAGGGCACGGATTCCCAGGGGTCGTTGAACCAAACCGGATCAATTTACGTGTCCAAGAACCCCTCTCCTATGATCAATCCTAGCGACTCAATAATAAGCCAGCTGGAAGCCTTGGGGCCAACGGACGGCTACACAGGATTGGTCCTGCAGCCAAACGAGAATTTCAATATCAAGTTCAACATGGACTCCTTTCAACTGCCAAGTGGGTCCGATATTTCCCAGCTGATCTACTACGGTAAGAGTGGCAACAGAACCTCATTACCACCCTGGGTGTCCTTTGACGCTGACACTTTGACTTTCAGCGGTCAAGCACCAACTATCAACGCGCTTAATGCCCCCAGTCAGGCTTTTCCGTTGACTTTGATTGCCACTGACTATGCAGGATTCACTGGAGTCTTCCAAGACTTCTCTATTGTTGTAGGTGGACACTCTTTGATCTTGAACTCAACTGATTATGTCAAACAAGTCAACTCAAGTATCGGTGAAAACTTCCAGTTAAATTTACCCCTGAATGACATTTTATTAGACGGTGAACCAATCACCCCTGCACACATTTCTTCCGTAGAAATCAATCCGCAACCTAGTTGGGTTTCTATCAAGGATAACCAGGCTATCGTTGGTACAGTCCCAGAAGGCCAAACTGAAAATGTCAATCTAAATGTCACCCTTTTTGATACCTACGGCGATGCACTCTTCATGAGTTTCGGTATTGACGTTGTTCATACCATCTTCAAATCTCAATTGAGCGATATAGATGCACAGAGAGGTCAATTTTTGGAGTTTCAGTTAGATTCGAATGATTTTAACAATCTGACTTCCATTGATATTACACCAATTTACGAAGGTGCCGACTGGTTAAGGTTTTATCATGCTAATTCTACTTTCCTTGGTCAGGTTCCTGATGATTTTGATACCTTAGTAGTGGAAATCGACGCCAGCTTAGGTGGTCTGACAGATTCCCAAACTTTCAGAGTGATAGGCCAAGGTAAAATCTCATCCTCATCCTCTGGTCAGTCTTCTCGTAGCTCTTTTACCAGTAGTAGAATAAGTAGAACTGCTAGCTCTGAGCATGGAAGTTCTACCGCTACTTCGAAACCTGCAAGTGAAGATGGTACTTCTACTGTGACGTCTACATCCACTGCTGAAGCCGGTACTACTGATCGCGGTAACCAAAACAAATCTTCCAATAAGAAAGCATTGGCTATTGGCCTTGGTGTGGGGATTCCAGTTGGTCTTATTCTGCTTGTCTTGATTTTGTTAGGTTTGTTTGGTATCATCCCAATTTTTGGAAGAAAGGGACGTCAACAAAATGATGATGAAGAATCACACCCAGATGATAAGAGATTCCCACCATCTGGTGGTGCCGCTGTTGGCGCCGCTGCTGCTGCTGCTGGGGCCTCAACTTTGGGACCATCGTACGGTAGTGAAACGATTGCCAATAACTCCAATTTGGAGAAACTAGAAAGTGATGGTTATACCAGTAGTGAAGACGATAAGACATTTGAAGATGCACTGATGTACCAGCACCCAGAACAAAGCACAGATGCTCTGTTGAATGAGCCTAAAGGTGTTTACAACTCCTGGCGTAAGAGAGATTCAACAACATCATTGGCAACAGTTGCCACTAATGATCTATTAACAGTTAACATGGTAGAAACTCACAATGCACGTAAATCACAATTGCCTTTTAGGGAGTCTGTGATTAATGCCGAGAGGTTGAGAACTTTGGCAGAGGAAACTAATCATGAGCTCAAATCCTTTAACAATAACCAAAATGATTTCTCCAAAGATGAAAATAGTGAACATTCACAATCGGGTATTGTTGAAAGTGGGTCCTTTGGTAACCATATTTAGTTGATGACTGCTGGTGTTTGTGTACAATAGTTCTACGTTTTATTCCGTTTTTTACTACTTCTTAATATTAATAATAATAATAACAATATCGTTACTCGAAAAGGCTAAGCGCGTTTTCAATAGGTCTAAGCCCAAACTAAACAACTCGTACATGTTTCTACTGTTCTGTTGATATAATAAGTACCTGGAGCCCACTTAAACATATTCAGCCTGTTAAATCTATTTTCGTAATTCATCTCTATTTTTGGTCAAGAGATGACCTAACGGCATTGCTGCAGGCTGAGCAATCCAGTCTGCTTATAAAGGAGGGGTGAATTTGTTCTCGAGGTGGTGCATGGAGAAGAATTTATAGGTTACATCGCTGTGGGGTGACAAAGAAAGATAGATATTAAAAGATACAAAATGTAGTATAGTAATGCAATTAGCGACCGGAAAAGAAAAATGAATGAGCGTGGTATTTGATATTATGTTTAGTTGTTGTGATTGTGTTGCTATTGTAGCTTAGTTGTAGCTGTAGAACCCACATTGGTCACCGAATTCTCTATCAGAAAGCGGCTGAGGAACGATATTCAATTCAATCAGCTTGGAGAAATCCCATTCGATGGCAGATTCAGTTTTCCAGCACCAAAAGGACCAACCTGCAATTTTACCATACTGATAAGCGTCCATCTGAGCCTCCATGAACCTTCTGTAGTTTTGTCTGACTTGTTCATCTTGGAAATAAGACATGTCACCTTCGTAAATGCCTGAGCAGGAGCCCAGAGCCCAGGAGTTAGAGTAAGTAGCATCGTATCTGGCACCTCTGTTGACCCCATTGAGCCATTTGGCACAGTCGGTCAGAGCGGCAGACCATTCACCGATGAAAGGAATGTGGTATTCCTGAGATTCCTGTCTACCCAGATTACATGCAAATTGGATGCGATCGTCCAAAGATCTCTGGAGCTCACCCACGGAGAAAACCTGGTAATGGTGATGGTCCATAATGACGTCCCACACGTTAGGGTCGATTTCGGTATTCAGGAAGTTCTCCCAGGTGCCATCCAATTGTCTGAAACCGTCGTGTAAAATGACAGGCGCATCACCTGACTCTCTGACAATATTGTAGCCCTTGGTGTAGTAGTCCTTCAAGCCATCCAGGGACAGTCCAGAGAGGTTTGGCTCGTTGACAAGCTGGATACCGATGACCACGTCGTCGTATTGGCTGGAGGAGTATCTTTCCGCGATAGTCTGGACGACATTCAAGGTCAAGTCGACACACCCTTCAGTGGTCTGCCACTTGACCTGATCTCTGATACCGGAGTTGTCGAACCCGTTCTGGGAGCCTGGGGCGCCGTGCAGATCGATCCACGCCTTGAGGCCGTATTGGGCGCACCAGCCGAGCGCCTTGTCCAAATACTCGGCCTGACCCTGGACATAGGGGTCGTTGTCCTGCAGCTGGAAGGCCCAGTAGCCGATTGGGATTCTCACGAAGTTGAGGCCTGCGTTGTGGATGTCCTGGAAATCCTGCTCAGTGATCCACGAGGCCCAGTGCTGTTCCAGGAAGTGCTGAGCGTTCTCTTTGCCGAGCCATTGGGCCAGATGGTACTCGTCCACGGGCTTCTGGCTGTCCGGCAACTGGAAGGAGTCGAAAAGCGAGGGGGTGATGTAGGGTTCCAGAACGAGCCAGCCGCCGATGTTAACCCCGTAGAGCTTGGAGCCCTGGTAGTCCCAGCGCGAGCTGCGCTTGACGAATGAGAGAGGGGCTGCAGCCACCGCGGACGACAGCGCCAGCAGCCAGAGAAGCGATTGTAGTGCTGGGTGCATTTGTGGGGAGAGGGAAAACAAGCAGGGGCCTCTTGTAAGGGTAGGGGCAGATTAAGGGGTATTTATAGTTTATCTACGTTCCAGGCACGTTTCAGAGTGCGACAGACGCGATTCCAGGCCCTGAAAGCGTGTTTTCGCGGGCTAAAGTTATGTCAGTCGCAAGCACGCGGCCGGCGCTACCGCATCGGCCGGTTTGCGGGGTCGTGGCACGCTCGCACACACACCACATCTCCCCCTTCCGTCCTTATGACGAACCTGTTTATTTTAATCAGAACAGGTCTATGCGGAAAAATTTCGTTATTGTTTACGGAACCAGCCACTAGCAGCGAAAAACAAGATAAAATAAACAAATCGCGATAAAAAAAGATAACGCCGAGCAGACAGCGACACCTGCGCAGCCGCCGCACGGCAGCCGTCACGCACAGACTGCTGGGTGTCAACATGGAGCAGACAATTGCGAGAACACGATTGTGACATAAAATCGATAGGTGCCGCCGGGTCCCCGTGCTGAGCACTTTTCCCTTTTGGGCCATGTTTTCAATTCTCGGGCCCGTGCACCATTGCGGACCCAGGGTGATTCGCTCTCAGCAAATGAAAAACATTTTAATTGTACCAATAAGCGTTAGGTTCATTACATCCTCTAGGTAAGAAACGATGTTGGCGCTATTGAGACCTTCAGCCCGTGCCGTGCGCGCCTTCTCTTCGCAGCCACGTGTTTTGTCGAGCCAGCTGCCGACCGACACGCCTGTGCTGTCCGAAAGACCGCTCTCGAACGCCATGGACTACGCCATCACGTCGCTCGACAAGGTCAAGGACTGGGCTAGAAAGTCCTCGTTCTGGCCCGCCACGTTCGGGCTCGCCTGTTGTGCTGTGGAAATGATGCACTCGTCCGGCCCAAGATACGACCAGGACAGATTGGGTATCATTTTCAGAGCCTCGCCTAGACAGTCCGACATCATCATTGTGGCCGGTACCGTGACCAACAAGATGGCCCCTGCCTTGAGAGTCGTCTATGACCAGATGGCCTATCCTAGATGGGTCATCTCCATGGGCTCCTGCGCAAACGGTGGTGGCTACTACCACTACTCCTACGCCGTCGTCAGGGGTGTCGACAGAATCATCCCAGTCGATATCTACGTGCCTGGCTGTCCGCCTTCCTGTGAGGCCTTGTTGTACGGGATTTTCCAGTTGCAGAAGAAGATGATGTCCGACACCACCGGCAGAATGTGGTACAGATCTTACTGAGCACCCAACTCCCACTACACGAAACTATATATCTCATTGCCGGCTGACGCGCTACGAATCCCCGCTAGCTCCTGGCTGCCCTACAATTCATATCATATCGCCTTCCTATATACTATTTAAGCAAATAAAAATTACCTAAGCACTGCCAGTAGAGACCTCTCTATAGTTGTCTACTAGTTTTCTCTCTATTATATTACGCGTATGCTCATCTGCCCTCGAGGCTCTTCATCGTGGGATATCGCCTTGAGCGGGCGATGTGGGCGGCAGCCCGCGACGTCGCTCTTCAGCATCTCCAGAAGATGCTGCTTCTCGAACAGCGCTCGCGCGCGGCCCTTTTTGGGGTGTCGCCTTTGGCCTGTTGCTCATCGGTCCTTCATATTAGAGATCGCCTCTTTGAGCCCACCCGCAGCGGCCCACGACATCACTCTTCAACACCTCCTGGTCCCACTGCTTCTCTCGCGGAGCCACCCTCTTTGTGTCGCTCATTTGCCCTGCTTCTCGAGGTTCTTCATGTTGAGGAGAATCGCCTCCTTGAGCCCGCCTGCAGCAAGGTCGCTCTTCAAGACCTCCTGGAACCGCTGCTTCTCCAGCTGCGCAATCACACGTTGGCCCCTTTTGTTCGTCGCCTTCGGCGTGTGGTCCAAAACGGGTCTGTGGGGCTCGATTGATATGCTCTCGACCCCGTTCTTTTCCTGGATCACCGTCCCCGTGGAGCTCTTCAACGCGTCTAACATGTCATCTGCAAACTTAGGCACCAGCTGCTCCCGCAGCTTGCGTTTGTGCCGGCGCAGAGCCGATTTCGACAGGTTCTCTGTGTTCTGTGGGTCGGTCTGCACGTTCTGCTGGCGTCTCTGCACCGTTCTTTTCACCACGTGAGCCACGGCCTTGGCTGCAGCTGCAGCAGGTGCCGGCGCAGTCCTTTTGACCGACTTCTCTCTCAGCGAAACTCGCTTTTTGTTTGCCACACCCATCTTGTCTGGCTCGCTCTGCTCTGCGGACTTTCCTCCCTATAGAGAGACGTGAAATTTTTTTTTTTCACTCTCCTCCGTCTAGGTGAAATTTCCAAAAGTTCAACATTCACACCAGAGAGCTTCTTCTTCTCTTCCAAGTCCCGTACCATGGCCGCCTCCACCTCCTTTGCCGTCTTCTCTACGTTGGCCGCCGCCGCGCTCGGCTACTGCGTCTACTTCGACTACAGAAGAAGAAACGACCCTGAGTTCAGAAGAGCACTGAGGGAAAACACCAAGTCTGCCGAACGCGCCGCCAAGCAGCAGCAAAAGGAGCAGAAGCTCGCGCTCATGGAAACTCTGAAGACCAAGTTGGCCGAGTCGCTCTTGGCTGAGCCACTGCCAAACTCCCCAGCCGAGAAGGAGCAGTTTTTCATGCACCAGGTCGGGACCGCCGAAAAGCTCGCCGCCATCGTGGGCAAGGAAATCGACTCCGCCATCTGCTTCTACAAGGCCTTGGCCGTCTACCCTAACCCAACCGGCATCCTGGAAATCTACCAGAAGTCCGTCCCTGCCGACATCTACGAGCTGATCATGATCTTGGCCGCCATCTTGCCTCCTGCCTCCATCTCCGACTTGTTGCAGGCCCAAGAAGCTCCTGCCCATATTGATGAGACCGACTAGATCTGCCGCGCGTGATGTGTGTGCTGTGTGTGCGCGTGTGCCTGTGCTGTGCCCATGTGTGCAGAAGGAATCCTCCTCTGTAAGCTTATTTATTTAAACAAAACTGTTTTGTATATATTCCTTTTAGTAACAATATTACACTTTGAAAAGTTAGATCGCCTCAAGCGGTTGCTACGCAATCAGCATGGATAGAACAGGTGCGACGTCATCTTTTAATGGTATTTGAAAAACTAAACTCCGCTGCCGGAGGTGAAAATCGAACCGAGGTCCTAAACAAGCTCTTACGCAATTGGCTCAGCAAACCTTCCAATCCCACATAAATCGTCCTAACGGTACCTTTGACCAGCAAAAAGCCACTGATTGATACCTTAGCCTGAACTCGCAATTCCAACCCCTGAGCCTATGTAAAAAAAGTTGAGTAAGATCTCTTTGTAAAGCGTGTCATCCTTATGCAGGGGCCATGCTAATCTTCTCTGTATTTTTTCGATTGACCATATGTCCCGAGGGACTCCGAAAATGGGTCTCGGTGGAATATGGCTTTGGAAAAGTTGAAACAGCCACGTCTGTACTGCGGTACAGGGCTAGTCCAGGGGCAATTAAACTACATCAGTGGTTTTTTGCAAAACTGCCAGAACGGTCCATGCTTAGTTTGGATTCTCCTGAGCAAGCAAAAGATGAGTTATTAATAAATCAAATCAAAGGTGGTCACGTGACGTCACGTGACTTGCTGGTTTCCAATAATTGTGAAAACACTTGTTGTTTCTGCTATCAAAGAGGTTTTTGGCTAGATGCTGGTATGTGGGGTCTTTATATCTGCCAGGCTTGTTGTGACAGGTTTTTTGCCTGTGATCTTTACTTTTTCAATTCACATTTATGAATACTCTGTTTTCCTTCAAAAACGTTGTAAAAAAATGCTTTCATTGAGAGAAACTTATTACTAAGCGCATGAAAAACAGTCCCACCACAGTTTTCGTTGCTTTCCTCTGTCTATGCTCATTATCCGCCTTGTTCTGCTCTTTGTATTGCTGCCCGCTTTTGTGCTGAGCACCTTCGACATCTGAGTCAAGTTCTTTTTTCTTTCCATTGAGATTGATTTTTTTTCAAGAGAGCAGACGCTACTCAACTTTTCTGGGTGAATAGATATACGCAAATGTCCAGCCAACAACAGCCAGCTCCAGAGCAGCAGTTCATTGAACCACAGCAGCAGAATTTCTCTAAACAGGCCCAGGAGCCTTCGTTCGGCGACCAGGCCTCGCAGTTCATGTCGGATCACCCAGTTATAACGTCCATCGGGGCCTTTGCGGCCCTCTACATAGCAGCAGGCGCGTACAAGTCATTTTTCATGAAGTCCCAGGGTAAGTTCTACAAGGGCGGGTTCGATCCAAAGATGAACGCGAGCGAGGCGCTCAAAATCTTAGAGCTCAAGGAAGCTAACTTGAGTATGAAGAAGCTCAAGGAAAACCACCGTAGAATTATGTTGTTGAACCACCCTGATAAGGGCGGGTCTCCGTACTTGGCCACCAAGATTAACGAGGCCAAGGACTTCTTGGTGAAAAGAGGTGGTATCAAATAAGCTTCGTCGATGCTGTTCTAATGATTTTATAATCTGTATATATACACAAGTTAAAGAATTAACTATATTCACTACCAGAATCTCCAGGACGAGGACTTTGGAGGCGCTGATTGCTGCTGCTGTTGCTGTAGGTTGCTTTGCATGGACTCCAACTCCAACTGACGCTGTCTTAGCATCTCGTCCAGTTTCGCCATTTTCTCAGCATCGGACTCTTGGTTGACGTGCTCGGCAAACACCACATGCTTGGTACCGAATCTGTCCACAATATGCTCGTTGTTCACCGATCCCTCACCGGCTATGCCTCCCTCGACGTTCTTGTCGTACATTCTGCTAGGTAGCGGCCTCTGGGGGATCGCCTTGTTGGCATCGTAATGGTAGAGATCGTTATAGTCTTCCTCGTCTAGTTGACCCAAAATCGCCTCCTTCAGATACAACTGGCATCTCCTGAACGGCGCAAAGATGTTCTCGTGGTCGTTCCACTTGTAGAAAAACACAGCATACGCCACAAACCCGTATATGCTGACCTTGGCTGTCAGATTAGCTCCTCTGGTGAATGGATTGTTAGAGTTAACTCTGCGCAAAACCTTGTACCGTCCGGGGTATTTCTCGCTGGGTGGACGGGGATAGTACTGCAAGGTCTTCATGTCGAGCTTCATGCGCTGGTAATCGTCCAGGTTACGTGCGATCGAGCCGGAGTTCTTCTTAACAGCCTCGGGAGCGTTGAATTCGGACGGATACCCCTGGGCCGGCCGCTGGTCAAACGGGTCATAGGGGTTGTAAGGTGCCTTGGGCTGCACCCAGCCCTTCGGGTTCGGTCTACGCTCGAAATCCTCCGGTGATGACATAGCTATTGGCTAGAAAGACCTTTAAACTAGTTAGCTAGAGTGAAAAATTTCATTCTGCTTAGCAAGTCAGATCTGCTTTATTATACCTTCAATCCAAATCACAGTGGATGTGTACTCTTGAGGCCATAACCCCTTCTTCTTCTTCATAGCTTTACTCTAATCCTTTTTGCTCCTTTTCGCACGCCTTTTCGCGGCCCAAGTTCAAACCAAAATGGTCCACGGTTACGTAAGCAACCATCTTGTCTAGCTAATTTAGATCTTTAAATATGTGTGAATGATCATCTGTTTCTTTCTCCACAATTGGTTGAATGTCGTGTCCGTTTCTGTCCCTGGAGGCTCTAGACCAGCGGTTCCAGCCTAAGGAGGAAACAAAGGCGAATGCGCCTGTATCGAAGTGGAAAACCCTGGAATACCGCTTTTATATCGTCATGTTTGCTATAGTGGTGCCTGTGATGATAAAAACGGCAATGAGTGCATCGAACGAGACGAACCCCAATTACCCCCAGTTTGAAAGGTACTTGTCGCAGGGCTGGCTGTTTGGTCGTAAGGTCGACAACTCGGATCAGCAGTACCGGTTTTTCAGAGACAACTTTGTTTCCCTATTTGGGTTTATTGGATTGCACACGGGGATGAGGTACGTGATGACTAAATTAGGCGTAGGTAGAAGAACCTTCGACTTGGGGTTTGGTCTTTTTTTCATCGTCGGCATGCACGGGTTCAATTCATTGAAAATCATGTTCCATATGTTGGTCATGTTCGGGTTAGGGAGACTCTCTAATAAAAATGCACTAATCAGCCAATCTTTACTATGGACTTACGGTCTGGCCACTTTGTTTATCAATGATAGGTACAGATTGGTTCCTTATGGCATTGGGTTCATGGATAACTTCAAAGGTTTGATTTCAAGGTGGGATGTCTTCTTCAATTTTACCTTGTTGCGAATGTTGAGTTTCAACATTGACTATGTTAAGGCTCAGCAAAGGCTCCATCAAGAACCGTTGCCTAATGCACCTGCTAAAGCTAAACAGAGTGAAGAAAGTGACAGTTGGCAACAACCTATGCTGAATGAAAGAGAAAGGTTGGATTTCTATTCCCCATTGAGTGAATACTCGCTAAAAAACTATTTTGCCTATTTGTTGTACACCCCATTGTTCATTGCAGGTCCAATCATTACCTTCAATGACTACATGTACCAAACACAACATAAATTGGCGTCCATCAATTTAAAATCCAACATCCTGTATGGTATCAGATTGTTGTTGTGTGTTTTAACCATGGAATTTGTCTTACATTACATGTATGTTGTTGCCGTTTCTAAAGCGAAAGCATGGGCTGGTGATAGTCCGTTCCAAATTTCCATGATCGGTCTTTTCAATTTGAATATTATCTGGATGAAGTTGTTGATCCCATGGAGATTATTCAGATTTTGGTCATTGTGTGATTCCATTGACCCTCCTGAAAATATGATCAGATGCATGGACAATAATTATTCTACTATGCAATTCTGGAGAGCTTGGCATAGGTCCTTCAACAAATGGATCATCAGATACATTTATGTCCCATTAGGTGGATCAAATTACAGAATTTTAGGTTCATTAGCGGTGTTCTCATTCGTGGCAATCTGGCATGATATCGAATTGAGATTATTGATTTGGGGCTGGGCAATTGTGTTGTTCCTTCTGCCTGAAATTATTATAACCAATGTGATGAAGCCATATCAGTACAGATGGTGGTTCAGACATCTTTGTGCCTTGGGTGCAGTTGTTAACATTTGGATGATGATGCTGGCAAATTTGTATGGGTTTTGTCTTGGCCATGACGGTATGATTAAATTGCTGAATGATATGTTCACCACCAAGGATGGGTTAGAATTCTTCATCACAGCATCCATCTGTTTATTCATTGCAAGTCAAGTTATGTTTGAATTCAGAGAATCTGAGAAAAGAAGAGGTGTCTATGTCAAGTGTTAATGATATAAAATAAGATAAAAATCTATATATTTCTTGTTGCTCTTTATATGCTATTATGAGTGCAGAAACTACTCTGTATTACCTGTCCGAGTCTTATACTGTCGTGGAGTTTCTAGCTTCTTTTGTTTCCACATGCCAACCTTTTTCCTCTTGGCCTTGGCTTCTCTTAACAGATACACATCTTCCTTACCATCAAACTCCGTGCCGGTCTTAGCTTCATAAATTGTAGCCAGGCCGGCTTTTAACATCTCTTCGCTGACATCTTTAAATCCAGTCCATTTCAAAACAACCACTTTGGCAACCACTCTTTGGTATTGATCTTTGGCCAACGGTTTAGTGTAAACCCAACGGCCCAGTATATATTTTCTTAACCACTCCAAGGCTTCCTCCGAATAAGGCTGAGAAGGTTTACCAAAGTGAGACCGTTCTGGTGCATCAATACCACACAATCTCACGGAGATGGTTTCACCTTTCAACTTACGTGTATTAATGGGCGGAACCGGTCTCAGCCATCCCCAGCCGCCAAATATTCCACCCGGGAGGTGATAAAGATGAAAGTTGTCTCCGTCTCCTACACTTGTGACCTTTCCATAGATCCATACACGTCGCAGATAATATTGAGGGATATCAATGGCGCTTTTTATACGGCGCACATACCTGCGATATATACCATAGCTACCTAGAATCGTCACAGACGTCCCCAGTCCATAGAGAAGCACCAGCGGGTGTGTGAACCCAATGTCTCTGTTTGACATTTTGAGATCAATAGGAATCACATAGGGAATGCCTTTTTTATTGTTCAAATTTTACATATAGCGATAAATATAGTAGATTCAAATGACTTTACTTAAATTCGGCTGTACGGTGGCCTGTAATTCTCTAAAGTATTGAGAACTCACAATACACACCGATAAGTCTGATTTGCTCCTTGTAATTCTTACAGGGCTGTCTTTTTTGAAATTTAATTATTTGTAAGATTGACAAAATGGCTTCTTTAAAAGTCTTTACAGACGTTCATTATTATAGATATTATATTATACACTTCTTCTCTTATACAATCGCTGCACAGCATTCATCAGTATGAGAAGCCAGTCGGCCTTTTATCTCCAGGCAAACTTGATTATCACTCTGCCATCATCCGCTCTGACACTCGAAGCAAGACCTCCTCCACGCATTCTACGTTCCATAACAGACCTCAGCCATCTTCTCACAATGTCTCTCTCGGCCATGAAATGGGCATTCATCCTTTGCATACGCTCGAGCTCTTTAGCCCTGTTCATTTGTTGTTTCATTGGCACTTCAATGCTGTGCAAGCTCTCGGTGTAACCTGTGATAGGCACACCAATGTCTGCAGCACCTGGGAGTACAGAAGATGGAACAGGCGTGCTGAATGTAGACGGTGGATCTTCTAAATCAGGTAATACAAACCCACCTCTTCTACCACCACGGTTAGTTCTCTTCTTACGTCGAAGCTCACGTTCACGCTCCTTGATAATCTTATCGAATTCATCAAATTCCAATTCTTCAACATTAGGACCATAATTTTCAATCTTAGATTTGTGAATATTTTCCACAGGAGTGGTAACAATTAAATCACGGAGATCTTCAGAAACGATAGGAGAGCCATCAAACTTGTAACCAACAATGTGTAAAGATTTAGTAAACATTTGGCATTGCTCTACCATTGAATGAACAATGGCTGTGAGAAACTCATCAGGTAACGCCAATTCTGAGCACAACACCTTAGCAAACTCCACGATATCTTCATGGCTGTTGGAAAGAGACCATTCAAACTTATCATTAAGCTGATTATTTGCCACAGTTATATTTAATACTATAGGGACTCTAACCTCATGTACAGGAGCAGGCTCAGCAGACGATGAAGCAGTAATTTCCTGTTTAACATCGGTCCCATTTGTGATACTACCTAATGGGAAGATAGAATTGATACTTTTAAACTCTTCAATTTGCTCTTTACAACTATTGAGTATTTTTCTAACAATTGAATCTTTGTTGCCTACAAGTTTGAAATCTTCGACAATCTGAATGACTACTTCGGTCAAGACAATATCGCTATCATTTGGATCCCACATGAAAATATCGTTCAATTTGAATTCATCCCTATCAATGTCAAACTCTAGCCTAATAGGGATCAGTTGATTGGAAGTTTGTTTCGATCCATCTTTGGTATAAACAGGCGGAGGCACTTCACAAATGCCCATTTTACTTTGCATTGGGTAAACAATGGCTAATTTATTCCCTGTGATACCATTCCCATACCCACAATACCCAGGCCCCCACATTTCATTGTTGACTAGATCTGGTTTGGAGATGGCCTTCATTCTAATTGACTTAACTTGTTCGTAGTATGTATAGCTTTTGAACATTTTCTGTAGCAACTTAGTGTTCATATCGGAAGAAACAGGAGTGTTCAGATAAGATTTATCCTTGGATAACATTTCTTCATATTGTCTAATATGCAATGGTACCTCATTGTCGAATTCTTCGTTTTGTTTGTACATTTCAGACCATTTCGAGACATCGGGCATTTTGCTAGCAGGCAGTTCTTTAACTATCGGCAATGCATTAGGCAGCTGAACCAGCCTTTTAGGTTGCGACTGCTGCATTTGAGCTTGCTGCGCTTGGATTTTTTGCTGTAGCTGAGTGGGTTGGGATGCGATTGTTCCTGCTGTGGTCGATGGTGTTGTTGTGGCGACAGAAGGCGTTGGTAGTAAGAAGCTGGGCTGCTGGGGAAAGGGTATGTTGTTACCTATTATACCATTGGACGTTCCATTCGAAGGAATACTCACTGAAACCTGACGTTGCGGTTGTGGCTGCTGGTGATGTTGCGGTTGTGGAGGAGGTATGTTCATATAATGCTGTTGTGGCTGCTGATGCTGCTGCTGCGATTGCGGTGGTTGCTGTGGCGGCATATGCTGTTGGAACTGAGGAGGTCCTTGCTGTTGCTGTAGCTGCTGCTGCTGCTGCTGCTGTTTACGCTGACGCTCAATTGTCTGAACAAAGACGCGTAACTGCGGGTTGCGGTTGAGCGTCTCGGTCCGCTTCTGCGGGTCCATCTGCATGAGCATCTGAAGTATTTGCTGCGGCGAGGGCCTCTGTTGTTGCTGCTGCTGAGAAGACCCCGGTGCCACACCCTGTGTGTTCATCTGCCTCGTATTTTCCTATGGATAAATAAAGTGTACACAAACGCTTATAAAAATCCCCATTCCAAAAAATATAAAGTAGTCATGCGACTGAAAATTGTGTTGTGTTTTTGCTGAGCTCTTTTTTGCTCAGCTGTGCTGTTCTTCTTTTGTAGTATTAATTTGGAGATTCTATATATATAAACGATGTATAAACACACACACAACCATTATTCTTCTTCTTCCTCGTCTTCGTCAAGCATTGCGTCGTCTTCTTCTTCGACTTCCTCTGCTACCTCAAGCATATCTTCGTCCTCGTCTTCGTCCTGGTCTTCCAGCTCCTCGTAGTATTCCACATCGGCATCTTCTTCATCCTGGTTTTTGACGTTTTCGAACTTCTCGATATCTCTGATGACCTCAACGTGCTGCACCACTATGCCGACCTTAGCCTTCAACTCCAAGAGCTTGTCCAAGTTGGTGGCTCTATTCCTGAGACCGACAACCAGAACACTCAACTTGCCCCTCAAGTTAGGCACAGACATGATGTAGTTCCCGTGGTATATCAAAAGGTACTTGATCCAGACGTTCAAGTCTAGAGCCTGGAACTTGTTTTTGTATGTTAGCTCACCGAGCTTGGTCAAGAGCTTGATGACGTAGTGAGTGTCCATCTTGGCCACCGTTGATCTGATGGTGTTTTCGTTCTGGGATTTGTCTAGAAGGGTGTTCAAGGTGTTGTAGTCGTTTGTTTTCAAGGCCTGGGTCAGGTTGAGTGCAAGGGTGCCGACCGCAAACTGGACGCTACCCTTGGACTTGGCCGACGACGAGGATCGTTGCGATGTGCTGGAGTTTGGTGCTGTTGAGGAGATCAACTTGCTGGTGAGAGAGGCAAAGTCTTCCTCGTCGGATTCGGACTCGTTGTCTTCGTCGTCTCGTTCGTCGATGTCCAACAGGTTGTCCGCTGTGCCAACCGTCACCTGGGACTCTTTGTAGGTGGTGAAGGCAGCTTGGTCGGAGCTTGCCACGGCCAGTCTATTTTTGAGTGCCTTCAATCTGACCAGCTCGACGTCCGAGCCGTTGTGGTCTGCCCAGTTGAACGTGTCAAACAGGAAGAAGGACTCCGACTCGAAGTACGACACGGTGAGGATCTTACCCGAGAAGTGGAACGTGCTGAGCTGGCCCTGCGACAACTTCAGCTTGTATGATGGTTGGAACGTCTGGACCAGGGCCTTCCTTCTTTTGCTGGCGAGCTTGTTAGCGGATGAGGAGAACGGCGCGACGAAGTGCTCTATCAGGCCCTGTTCGTTGAGACACGCGAGCACGTCTGTGTCGCCGGCCTTGGCGTATTCGAAACTGACACACGGGTCGTTGGTGGTGTAGATGGCCTTGACCCTGAGGGTTTCGAGATCCACGAGATTGACGAACCTGTCGTTCTGGGCGCTGACGAACGCGGCCTTGGAGCTGTTGACAATCTGCAAATTAGCGCACTGGTCGACGAACAGGTTCAGCGAGCCCTCCAGCTCCTTGGTTTCCAGGTTGTAGACGTAGAGGGAATTCGAGACGAGGACCAGCTTGGGCTGATGCGCCAGCTTGGCCATTCTGGAGATCGACTCGCTGACCCCGTCCACCTTCCAGTTGTCGATATCCTCGAGCCCGGACGGCTGCAGCGAATACGCGTACACCCTGTTGTTGGAGTCGATGACCCAGACGTAGCAGATGCCTGCGATGGTCTCGCAGACCAAGTCCGAGGCGTTTGCAGAGCCCTGCATTTTCACGATCTGCGTGCAAACACCCACGTTGGCGTCCACCAGCCACACGTCCTCCCTGTTGGCAAACAGGACCGCCAGCAGCTCGCTGGACACCCATCTGATAGCCGAAACATGGTGATCACCTGGAATTTTCAATGCAGGCACTGTGGCCTGCGTCGCAGCCGCATTCAGCGGCTGCACGCGCAGCAAAAAATGGTCCAGCGCACGCACCACAAACGCCTTGCGCTGGCCGTCCAAGTCGAACGCAGACGTGATCAACGACGACATGCTATCCGTTTGAAGATCTTTCTATGTATAAAACTTTTCAGTGAAAAAAATCTATCTCTGCAGTAGAGGCCATTGTGTTCCAGACTGGGCCGCGGCAGCGGCAACGGCAACGGCGGCACAGCGCCCTCTGTCGCGCTGGGGCCGTAGGCCACTAGCTACAGAGAGGCCGCCCGCAACGGCCTCTGGTCGGCCCGCAGCGGCGGGCCGCCAAGAAATCCGCGGCCGCTGCTGAGCACCCTGGACATTCTTTTTTTACTATATAAAGCGATAGAAATCTCGCGTGGAAAAACATAAACAGTGTCAGCGAGCATCGGCGATGGAGACGGAGGACATTTCGCTCCCGAAGGCCACGGTGCAGAAGATCCTATCGGAGATTCTGCCGGGGGACGTGGGGTTCTCGCGCGAGGCGCGCGAGACGTTGACAGCGTGTCTGGTGCAGTTTGTGATGATTCTGACGACGCAGGCCAACGACATCGCGGAGGCCGGGTGCAAGAAGACGATCTCGACGGACCACGTGCTGCGCGCGGTGGCGGACTTGGGCTTCGAGAGCTATCTCCCGGCGCTGGAGGAGTTTGTGGCGTCGTGTCGCGTGTCGTCGAAGGCGCGCGCCAGCCGCAAGGAGGACAAGTTCAAGAAGTCGGGCATGACCGAGGCCGAGCTGCTGCGCATCCAGGAGGAGCTCTTCACGCAGTCGCGCAACCGGCTGCACGACCCTGCGGACGCAGACGCAGAAGCAGACGCGGACGCGGACGCAGACGTCAAGACGGAGCCCGTGGAGCACGAAGAGTAGCCAGGGTCTCTAAATTTTCTGTATGTGTATGTATAGTGTGTATTATAGCTGATAGGTAAGTAATGTAAAAGGCCGGCACAGCGCTAGTGCAGCTGGCCCCGAACGACCTCCAGCACGTTGATGCCGTCGAGACGCGTCTCCATGTTGAGCTCGTCAAACTCCTCGTCGTAAACTATCTCCTCTTCCGCGGCCTCGGCCGGCTCGCCGTCCGAGGCCTGTTCGTGCTGGAGACCCTCCTTCTCGAGTCTCATCAATTTCATGCGGTGGTCGAGCGCAGGCTCGAGCTTGCTGACCAGGCGCATGATCAGGTCGACGATCTTGCTGCTGCCCGCGGCGCCCTGCTGCAGAGCGCCGCAGAGCCCGAGAATCGCCAGCTTGATGTCGAACACGGTGGTCCACGACTCGCTCTGCATGAGCATTTCCAGGCTCTGCACAATGTCGTCGATCGCGAACATCCCGAGCACCAGGCCGGGCTGGTGAACCAGCCCGGCCATGATGCAGCGCAGCACGCCCTTGTTCTGGAAAAACTGGTCCTTGTCGCCAACCAATTCGTAGTTGCTGTTTAGCACCTTGCCAAAAATGTCGTTGCTGGTCTGGGACGACGCAGGGTGGATCATCAGATGCGGAAGCGACTGCAGCAGAACGTCGTTCAACTCCCAGTCATCGCCCAGCCCCTCGTGGTAGAGCCACTCAATCGTTTCGTTCAGCTGGTTGAAATCGTCCTGTGACCCGTACTGGTACACGGACTGGAAGTACACATTGTACAGGTCAGGGTACTCAATACCAAACTGTTTGAAACTTTCAACCACCAGGTTCAAATTGAAAACCTGTTTGGTCATGAAGTTGATCGATTCAAGTAGCTCCATAGACTCCTCAATAAGGTCCAGGATGCCGTTCAGAAAGATAATTTCAATGATCTGGCTGATTTGGTCGTTTATCTTGAACAACGTGTCCTTGTCAGAGGTCGTCAAAATGATCGTCTGGAAATTGGTCATGATGCTCACCAGCTGGTCCATCACTTCCTGCTCCTGCTCCTGTTGCGAGGTTTGGTAGAGGTTTACGAAATTCTCGCTCAATTTTTTGACTATCTCTAAATTGAAAGGTCTAACCTCATCCTCATGATCAAGCAGAACCAAATCAATCAACTCGTACGAAATATCCAGGTTGATGTTCAACAAAATGTTCATGCACTCAAAAACATTGTACGACAACTTCTGCAAAATGGATAACTTTAGTGACGAAATTAATAGAGGTAACGGTAGGTTCGACCCAATCTGGATGTTCAACGGTTCGACCCAAAATGGCGTTTCGTAAACTGTGACCGGCGTATATGTGAGCAGTTCATAAATGTAGCACCTGAGCCACAATCTATTGGCGGTTAATGATGAGTTGATTGCCAAAATTTGATTTATTAAAACATTTAAGTCATTTTGGTTCATTTTAGGAATCAAACAGGTCAGAATAGATAACCCACACACTATTATTTTGTCGTCGCCGGAGTTCAATAGATGGTTTGTCAATTCTAGCAAAGGCGAATGGATGGAGTTGTCGTTATTGATTAATAGTTTTAAAAACTGTTGGTAAATGTTGTCGTCGATGTTTAATCTATTGATGAAAGAACTTGGGTCATCTTCAAACTCCTCAATCTCGTCCTCGTCCAATGAACAATTAGGTATAATCAATAAATTGATAATTGACTCTAAATATGGTTTCAGAATTTTATAGGTTGATTCATTTAATAAACTCAACATCAGCAACTGTGTGAACTGTTCCGTTACTTTGTTGTCAAATTGGCAAATCTGTGATAGATGCTGATTCATCAACTGATTGATTATTTCACTGGTGAGACTATTAGTGATGTAGTTGAGGAAGTTAATATCGACTTTAGAGTTGGCGTTCTTTTTGAATATATTCAACAAAAACTTAATTGACCATTTGGCGACAGACGGGGTTTGTAGATTGGAAACGTTATTAATGACAAACTGTACAATGTAACCCAATTCTTGCTCATTGCTGATACTTTGAGGAATTGTCACAATGGTGATATATTGGTAAAATTTGACTAGCTGGTGCTTAATTTTCCCTAGATTGGGACCGTCTGCATTAAAATTGCACTCCACGCCGTATTTGAGCCACGGCTGATATTTTATCAACAAGTCATTGACGAAAGACGAGCTACTTACGTTGAATTTATGGTGTTTGACGATTGACTGAATTGCCAAAATCGAGAGGAAAAACTCTCTATCAGTGTGCTGTTGACACATTTGATCGGTTACCTGGACCATCATTGATTCCATGCTTGGGTCCTTTTTATCGGAACTGCGTTCGTACGATTGGATTAGATTGATGGTGTCCATCAGCAAATTTAGCACAACAGTCTGCTGGAATGGGTCTGAGAGGTGGAACAAAACCTGGGCCAACGTCTGTTTGACGTTTATTTTCAGTTCTGGGGCAATGTAGTACTTGGAGTTCTCGGAGTGGATGAACCAATGCGAACGTACACGAGCCTTGAGGATGGTCAACGATAATATTCGCACCATCGAGGTTGACGACTGTTCCAGTGAAAGCAGAGGCAGGAGCTCCGGCAAAAGCTGCGCATCGGGCGTGGACTGCACAGCAGCCTCTGCAGCCACTCTTGTGGCGTTGTCTGTGCTCAGACACTGCTCTAATAGAGACTGCATGGTTTTTTATAAGAAGAAAGTACACACAATACAGAATTACATTTTATCCTTGAGAACCTTCATCAAGGCCTTGGTTTCCTCCGCGGTGAAGGTGATTCCTTCATCTGACAACGTCTGGCCCAATTTCTCCATCTCCCCACGCACTGTTGGGTTTGTCAAAAGCGCCATCTGTGCCATGAGCGAGCCGTTTGTAGGCCCAGCAGCGGAAACCGCCAATTGCACGGCCTGCAGCTGCGCCAAGACCTTGGGATTGGACTTCAAACGCTGCACCAACGCCGTCGCCTGCTCCAAAGAGTTGGAACTGGCGTTCAAACGGAACGCAGAACGTGAAAAATGACGTGCTGAAAGTCTGAACATCGGTTTCGCAACCACAAAAGAGAGAGAAGCTTTCTTGTAAGAGGTGAAAAATCTAGACAGATCTGGCAGATGGGGCGCGACAAAATAATGTGTTGTGTCGCGACAGAGCTGCAGTTGTGCAAAGATAAACTAGTTTACAACTCCGAATACAGTCATTTTTAGATGCTCAGAAACGGCTCCGAGCGTTGCATAGGTTTTTTGCAACCCGTTTGTGCAATTTGAGCACGCTTTTCAGAAATGTCTAAATTTAAACTACAATTGGAGATTCAAACTGTTAGGATTTTAGTGTCGTGTGAGCTATTTTTGGGTCAAAATTGAAACCAAGACACTTCCGATTTCGCTGTGACATTACAGCCATATGGGGTGAGACTACGGCAGAATGCCGAGCGCTAAAAGGCCTTGGGCATGCGGTTTAAGAGAATAACAGGCAATTACGTAATCCCTAGTCTTGCCCTACGGAGATTAAATTCGGCTTAAGGCCCATAATGATTTGCGGTAGATTCATTTTTTTTCACTCTCTGGCTTAGTATCGGACTTACTGAGAGTGGGTGCAAATGAAGTTGCGCTATTTGCGTCTGCACAGGCTCAAGCGGGTGGCACTGTATAGTGCAGTGCTTCTAGGATTAATCTACATTGTTGGGTTTTATCAGCGCAGCAGCCAGAAAGCCTCTATTGTTATATCCGAGAATGTATCGGACTTGATCTCTGAGCTTCTGGACAAGAATAACCATTCCGCCAACTGGAAACTGTTGCCGCCATCCCCAGAACGACAGAAACAGCTGCACCATGATCTCACAGTCTTGCCCAGCGAATACCTGGCGCTGCGACAAAAGTACCACCATCATGACCCCAGAATATCGTTTTCAGCCTTGATGCATTCCTTGACCCAATCGTCTTCAGCTCAGGAGGCAATTGAGTTTTCTTGGCAGGATTGGGTCGACTTGTCAGCTTTGAATCCGTTCCTGCACCAAGACACCCCCGCTTCCTGCGAATCCTTCATCAACGAAGGTTTCAACTACAGAGAATTCACAGACTATGTCAACCCCGACGTGACCATCCAATCAGGCGATGATTATCCCGAGAACTTCGATGGTTCCGACTGTTTGAATAATAACCAGTTTTTGAAAACAGCAATCGGCCAATACCACCAGGAACAGCTGCTACCCGGCTTCAACTTCCAGAGATGGATGAAGGCCAAAAGGACTTTCATGGAAAAATTCATCTTTGCCAAATCGCTAGTTTTGTCCGGTTTGAAGAAGCCTAACAAGATTGTTTTTCAAACAAACTCAAATGATATCATCGAATTTCACACTAAAGACGGCAAATCAATGTCTAATAATGGTGTTATGAAAAAGTATTTCGAGTCTTTGGAGCCAAATAGTGACGGAAAAGTCCAAGTCGATGTTACACCACTATTCGATAAGTTCCTCAAACTTTACAAACCAAAAAATGCTAAACCACAACTGCAAAGTGATCTACAATTGAATTACGAAGAGTTCTTCCTCGATGTGGATTACCAACCGCTGACAAAGGAATTCAAAGAGTCTATAGATTTCAGTCAAAATGAGAATCCCTTAACAGCGGCTAAATATTTCCATGAAGTTAATATAAACTTTCCTAAAAGGTACCGTGGACATCAATTAACTGAAGATGGTGGTCATTATGATTATAGATTCTTCGATGGATTCTCAACAGAGATCCCTCAATCCCTTTTCAAACAACATTCACCTCATCGTGACCCAGTTAACAGCTATGCATACCCTGAAAACGAGGAAGCTTCTGAAGTTTTCTTGTATGATTCCTCCACCAAGAGAAAAAGAATCATTTTATCACATTTAATTCATTCGTTATTGACTTTCACTTACAACACAAACCATCCCTTGATTTTAGCTCATGGGTCTTTATTGTCGTGGTATTTCAACGGTTTGGCTTTCCCATGGGATAACGATTCTGATGTTCAAATGCCAATCAACACATTAATGTCATTTTGTGATAATTATAACCAATCAATGATTTTCCAAAATCCTGAATACGGTTTGGGTAAATACTTTTTGGACTGTTCCAGTTATTTAACTCATAGAACCAAAGCAAATGGTAATAATAATATTGATGCAAGATTTATCGATATAGATTCAGGATTTTTTGTCGATATCACAGCTTTAAGTGTAAGCTCCGATATTTTAACTAATAAAGATTGGTCGAAATTGTCACCTCTTTTACCCAAGGGGTCTTATGATTCATACCCTAAGAGGAAACCAAAAGTAATAAACCCAAGTAGCAACAAAAAGGCAGGCAGTAAGGATATGATCCATCTGAAATATATTGATAAAGAAGCGGATGATTCTTTTGCCAATGGCCAAAGACCTGAATTAAGTGATGATCTAAATGATAAGTTACCAAAATTTGATTCTACTGATGTGGACATTGATGTGATTTTTGAATTTCACAGTAAAGCGGGCATAGTAAATTGTCGTAATAGACATTTTTACATTTATGAATATTTAAAAGACTTGGAATTGACGAAATTTGAAAACGCACCAATCTACATACCTAAGGGCGATTACATCGAAACCATCATAGCAGATGAGTATACATCGAATGCCATTAGAAAGGTTTCTCATGATGAATATGTTTTCATTGAAGAATTCGGTATTTGGGTTCCTGCAATGGATATTTTCATGGCATGTAAAGAAAGTTCCAAGAATTATAGAAACCCAGTAGAATTACTAGATTCTCCTTTGAATCCAAGGAATAAATATTCCACAAAGGGTGGTACTGGCAAGAAAAGCCAAAAACAGAAGAAAAATAAGAAGTTTAAATTTACTGGTGAAACTGTTAATAGATGTCTCAATGAAAATAGGCAGTCAGTTTTAAATCATTTATTATCGATCAACCTAAAAAATACCAAAGATGATGAAGAATTTCCTCAATTTAACTTACTGAATCAACTTAATGAGGTCAACGCCAAATCTAATGGTGTTGAAATTGCTTACTTGAATGTACTTGAGGAGTTGATCTCTGTTAAAAATTCAATTAATTATCATAAAGAGGAAATGAATGAAATATTTGGTAAAAAATATGTTTGGAAAAATACTAAATTTATCAGCCCATCATTAGACCAAGATCAATGGCAAGGCCCATTGAGAATAACGTTAATGGATTACTTAATTGAAATCGAAAAGGATTATCCAAACAATATAAATATTTAATTTATTCTTTTATAGAGAACAACAGCTTAGATTATACATCACCTACTACCTAATTTCAAAAACGAATGAATAAAGTATACTACCACCAGCTAAAGTAAATAAAATCAAAAGACCCAATAAAGAATAAATATCCCATTTGAATGCATTTAACTCAAATCCGAAAGTCGATAGAATAACAGCACCGGGTACTTCAATATTCAAACCATATTTCTTTTCTCTCAAAACCAATCCATTAACCTCATTAATAGCTAACAATTCATACGCATAATGAAATACAGATATTTTTTCGATGACTGATAACCCAGTTGGAATACTATCCTTATTAATGAACAACCCTGAGAACAATAGTGAGAATAGTAAAATTAAAACTGTAATCATTGTTGCTGAACCTGAATCTTTAATTAAAATACCAATCATTAACACCTCCATACTGGTAACTAAATTGAATAATACCAATGTACCGATTGCAATCCAAAATTTATAACCTTCCATGTTTAGGCCAACCAATGGGTAAATAATTGCCAGTAAAATAATCGGAGGGAAAACTCTCAATGGAATAACGTCACAAAGAATTTTAGAGATGAAATAACTAACTGGATGGTAATAATTATTACTTCTTTCTCTTAAAAATACAATTCTTTCTTGAGAGAAAGAGTTCAACCCTGTCAAAGTACTAAAACCAAATAATGTCAACAAGAAAAAGAATAAACCCAATCTATTTTGAAAACCAGAAATATCATTTTGAACATCATAATAAAGATAAGAACAGAAAAGACCCATTATTAATGACAATGCATAATGTCCTAACAATAACTTTGGGTTTCTATAGGAGTTTTTGAAAGTTCTTGAAGATAAGATCAATAGCTGTTGGATAAATCCTGGTTTGGACATATTTTTATCCATTTCAAAAAAGCTTCCACTAAAGTCTCTATTAGTTATCAATTGAGATATCTCATTTTTGACTCCATTGTAGATGTATGAGTTTAAAAAAAGCTGAGCCAAATTTTTGTCGTTGGTTGTGAATGCCCTTCTAGGTCTCAATGTATTTATTAATTCATCTCTATGCGATGCATAATGAGCCCACTCATCAGTTGAAGAGACACTACTAATTAAGGGGTTTTCATGAACATGATCTTCTTCTCCTTGATCAACAAGATCCATTTCAACCTTTTCATTGCTAATATCAATCAAGTAATCAGCGATGTTATAACCTTGAGGAACCATAAAACCATTAGAAGCAAAATAATTGGAGCATTCTGACATCAAACCAGAATAAAGCGTATCACCATGAGATAATAAAATCAATTTATCAAAAAGTGAAACAATATTTGATCTTGGTTGATGAATCGTAAAAATGATTGTCCTTTCGTAGTCTCGGGCTAGCTTAACTAAGCACTCAATGACGTTAAATGCATTATAACCATCTAAACCAGAAGTTGGCTCATCTAAGAATAAAATTGAAGGTGAGGTAACTAATTCGCATGCAATAGCAACACGCCTCTTTTCACCACCTGATATCCCTCTTTCAAAGTCTGATCCAATGATCTGATCTTTAATGTGACTTATTTTCAACTCATTTAAAATCTGTAGAACCTTTGCTTGCTTTTCTTTAAATGACATTGATTTAGGTAATCTCAAAAGTGCAGAATTTAAAACAGTCTCATAAACTGTTAATGTTGAAATCATAATATCATCTTGATTTACAAACCCAATACGGCTTTGATAAACTTTGAAATCATGTTTTGTTTCCAATTTTTTACCGTTGATATAAATCGAGTTGAATGTTGTGCCAATTTTTTGTTTACCTGCCAAGATGTCTAAAAGAGTCGATTTACCTGCACCAGACGATCCCATAATAGCCAAACATTCACCAGGTGAAACAGACCCAAATGCATTATTTAAAATTGGTTTATTTTGATAACTGTAGGAAATGTCATCAAATGATAAAGTGGCCTTTTTGTAATTTTCCAAAAGCGAATTAATATGCCCATTTTGATCATCATTGTCATCTTCAGATAACTTGATCGGTGAGATGAACAATGAAGAGTTTAGAATCCTATTACCAATCAAAATGAACACAGTTACCAAACCAACTAAAACAGAGAAAATCTTAGTAAAATCAATCAAGGTGAATTTCCTTTTGCCTGGGATATCAAAACCAGGGATTTCACTCTTATGTAGACATTCACCTGATTTACAGTTGAGGTTGATTTGGGGATCACCAAAAACTGAACTAATCAAATCATTCATACTTGGTTCACTGAACTTACAATTCATCGACTCTAAATCGCATGAAAAGTCCGCAGGACCCTGAATTTCGTAAAGAAGGAAATCGCTGATATCAATAGAGCCGTTTTCGCCACACAACATTCTATCGGGCAAACATTTACAAGCAGCGGTTTGGCAAGTATAATGTGTAGAATTGTCTTGTAAATCATAGTTAAAGTCACAATCGGTCAGGTCGCAATAGAAAGATTCCTTTTGATCAATCCAGAATTGGAAATCACAAACTTGGGCTGTTTTATTACAACTGAAGGTCACCTGGGGTAATTTACCGTCTAAGATATCTAAGATCTTATTATTAGTGACGTCGCAAACTTGGTGGAAGTTGCTAACAAGAATCCCTTGCTTGTAGCAAGTCCCCTTCAAGCCATCAGGCACAAATGAATCGCAAACACTATCATTTTCACACACGTTACAGTTAATCCCAGACCAGCCATCAGAACAATCGCAGCTTTTCTGTTTTTCTCCTCTCTTTGGACGGTTAATGCCATCACCGAGACCACCGCAGAGCGGCAAGGAACAATCATCGCCCCCGAAACCGGGAATACAATCACATCTGCCTGTGAAAGGGTTGCATTTGGAGAACTGTGTGCACTGGAAGTTAGGTAAGTTACAATTGAAGCATGGGGGACACTTGTCTGCAAACAGAACGTCCTCGAGAGCATTAATTGAACCCAAAAACGGCACTATAAGCACCAATGAAATCCAATTAAGCATTTTGTGATAAGAGAGAATTGGGCTCAAGGATAAGAAAGAAATTAATGTAATCTAAGTTTTTACTCTATATAACTGACGCGTCTCTATATTGTTACAGATAAAGCTAAAAATGGCACCCAACGCGTTCGATAATGCGTTTTTTGATGCCAGAAGGCGAACCAGACATCTGACTGGGCGCGGGAGGTGAAAAACGCGCTCAGAAGAAGTCATCGAGCGACTTTTGCGAGTCCTTTTTGATCAAGGCCAACATTCCCTCTGGTAGAATCGGCTTATTCTCGCTGTCCAAGACGTATCTGAACGGCATCTCGGTGGCCTCGTGCTTGGAGTAGCGGATCTCTGGGTAGTCGATAAACTTTATCTGCTCGAAGGGTGTTCCGTCCAAGATTATCTTGGTGGTTCTGATCGCAGTGTCGGTGGTCATCTGCAAGGCGCCTAAACGTCTGGTGTCGCAGCCAATCTTCACCTTCAACTCGGTGGTTCTGTCTCTTGGCGGATGGTCGCCGAGAATACCGCCGAAGATGAAATAGTCAAAGTCGGCGGCGTCGCTTGGCTGGAGCTCCACGGTGGCTCTAGGATCAAGCAAACAAAGTCTGCTGGAGTCCAAGCCTTCTGGCAAGATCTCGTTCACCTCCTTGGTGGTCCACTGGATGCCTAGATCAACAAGTCTCTGTGGAATGTCCTTTTCAGTGGTGCCGGCTGGCATCGAGGTGAGAATAAGATTCTCAGACCCAATATCACGCAAGATTTGGGAGTACTCGAGAATCACCCACTCGGTGAACCCTTGTTCCATATGCTCGATCACGTACTTCATCGTTACCTGCTTCACAAGACAAAACGATACTAGCAGTGAAAAAAAAATTTGCTCAGGTTGACGTCACTTGCCTTCAGTGTGGCTACTCAAAGTGAAGGTGTGCCTGCCTTACACAAGATGCAAACACACTCAACACAGTCCAAATATTGAATTGTATGAAAGAACTTTAAAAAGATCTTTTGTTTTCTATTTGTCATCCCGTTTATTCTCCACTTATTAATATCCAGGGCCTGGACCAGGGAACTGTCACCTATATAAAATGATAGTGATTTCTTTGCAAGATTTTAAGTTGCTCTGTTTGTTATCTAATCACTAGATTATTCGACCATGGGTTATCCGGAACCACTCACAGGGGTGTCACGTCTTGTGACCAAGAACATCGTCACCTTCTCCACAGGCTTCACCAGGGCAGACCGTTTACAATTTGGGGCCAGAATGACCCTCATTAAGACTGCTCCCTCTTCCTTCACAATCTACTCCACTATCCCTCACTCAAAGGATGTTGTGTCCAAGCTAGACGAATTTCTTGTTGAGAAGGGCTTGCTCAATGCTGGGCAGAGTTTCCAATCTCAGGTGACGTCCATTGTCATTCCTGATAAGGAACACACCATGGCTCTCGAAGGCTGGTACAAGGCGTTGAACGGTAAGGTCCAGGTGGTCGGGCCGCCAGAAGTCTCGCCAGAGATTCAGAAGCTCGTCACTTGCTCAATTCCTGCAGGTGAAAGCTATAAAACCATCAGCGGTGAAGATCTTGTCAAATTCGGACTTTCCAAGGAAGATCCCTTGGCCTCAAATGACTTCAAATTGATGTTTTTCCCAGGCCATGCGAACTCGGAATTGGTCTTGTTGGATGCAAAGGCCAAGACATTGATGGAAGGTGATTTGTTCTTCAATTTCCAGCTGAATAACAAGAAAAATCCAAATTGCGATCTTTTCAATGAGCAGTTCAATGGGAAGGACCCTCATTCCGGTATCTGGGGATGGGTCACTAGGAAGGCTTTCTCAGACGGCCATTCATTTTTGAACGGTCTCCTCATGAAGGCTGTGTTCAAGGATAGAGCTGGCGTCAAAAAGGGTGTGGATGCAATGGTTTCTGATTGGGAGTTCGACAAGATCATTCCTTGCCACGGTGACACAGTCGATAGAAACGGTGTCAAGGTTTGGAAGGAAGCATTTGAATTTCTTGGATAATTTCATTATGATGTTTGATAGCGATTTTTATAACTTTTTTCATTTTTTTATAGCTTTCAATTGTCTGCGTCTAGAGCGATCACTTCAGAATACAGAAAATACCTTCTAATAAACAACGGCGGGAGTAGTGATACTCTTGAAAAGGTTGTAATTAAAAGTTTAATTATTGTGCTCATGACTATCTAACATATTGTTCCAGAGTGTACTACTATTTCTGTCGAAAAATTCACTAATAAAAGCTATAATTATTAGCTGGTTGTCCAAAATGCTGAGAAATGAAAGAAAATGATAGGAATTGAAGAGAATGAAAACTGTTCAAACTGCCATTCTATTGTACTGTGTCAATCACAGGAAGAAAAAGTTTTATAGTTCACTGATAAAAAATCATGCACGCTGTCTTTGTGTCCATCCCTAAGTTCTTTTAAGCAATCAATCGTCATGGGTTACCCAGAGCACCTTGTCTCACAACCAAGAGCCATTAGTAAAAATGTTTTCACATCCTCGATTCCACTGAGTCTTTTTAACTTCATTCATGTCGGTGCGAGAATGACCCTAATCAAAACAGGCGAAGATAACTTTGCTATCTATTCCACTGCTCCTTACAAGCCTGAAATCGTTGACCCTTTGAATGAGTTACTGAAGTCTGAAGGTATCATCAAGGCTGATGAATCATTTGTCGATAAAGTCAGTTCTATCATCATTCCAAACATTGAACACACCGTTGCTTTACCTGGTTGGCACAAGGCTTTAACCGATAAGGGTATCAAGTTGAATGTCATTGGGCCTGATTCGTGCTATGAAAAAGTCAAAGGCTTAGTCAACGTTGCAATTCCTGCTGCTCAAGGTTACAAGGTTTTGAAAGGTGACGATCTGGTCAAATTAGGTTTAGACGCAAAGGATCCACTGGCCAACTCCGAAGTCTTCCGGTTCATGTACTTCCCGGGCCACAAGAATTCTGAAGTTGTCATGTTTGATAATAGAGATAAAGTCATCATGGAAGGTGATATTTACTTCAACCTTCAAAACAATAACAGCAAGAATGAGTTTTCGTCTATTTTCAATGAGCAATTCGGTAATCAAGATCCAAACACTGGGTTTAAGGGTTGGTTCAGTTCCAGAATGATGGCATCCGGGTCAATGTTCCAAAATTTTGTTCGTGGTAAATTATTCAAAGACCCTGAGAGTATCAAATCAGGTATTGATTTAATGGCCAAAGAATGGAAATTCGAGAAAATCATTCCATGTCATGGTGATGTCGTCGATTCCAATGGTGCTGCCGTGTTTTTGAAGAATATTAAGGGCGCCTAAAAAAGCTGTCAAACTGGAATCCTTCTTTATAGTAGTAGATACAGCACACAATTTAATTTTTAACTACCATAGCTAGATGTACCGGTAACTTACATTTACTACCCTTCCATTTCATAAGCATATGATTCAATACACTGTGCAACTTAGAGATGCGACTTTGAATTTTATGAAACACTTCCGATAAGCTTCACCCGGACTTAAATGAAAAATAGATTCTTTATCTCCCAAATAAACTGGTTATTTTAATTCCGCTGGATCTATAAAAGACAATCCTTTAGCCCGTCAAGCTCGGAACCTCTGGAACTATTCTGCTTCTTAAAGTATCTTCAAATTATGGGCTACCCTGCAAATCTTGTGACTTACCCTAGAGCTATCACCAAAAATATCTTCACATCATCAATTCCATTGAGTGTGATGGGTTTTCTTCACTTCGGTGCCAGAATGACATTGATCAAAACAGGCTCCGATAGCTTTACCATATACTCAACCACACCTTATACACCAGAGGTCGTCGACCCGTTAAACGAGTTACTCAAATCTCAGGGTGTTATCAGTGATAATGAATCTTTCGTTGATAAGGTTAAATCAATAGTGGTCCCAGATATTGAACATACAGTTGCCTTACCTGGCTGGCACAAGGCTCTAACAGACAAGGGTATCAATGTGAACGTCATTGGTCCTGAAAATTGCTACGATAAGGTGAAACATCTAGTTAATGTTGCACTTCCTGCCTCAGAAGGTTATAAGATTCTAAAGGGTGATGATTTGGTCCAGCTAGGGTTAAACTCAAAAGACCCATTGGTTACATCGGGCAATTTTGAGTTCATGTACTTTCCGGGTCATAAATGCTCTGAAGTTATAATGTTTGATAAGAGAGACAAGACTATCATGGAAGGTGACTTCTACTTCAACTTTCAGTCCAACGCTAGCAAAAACGAATTTTCTTCTGTTTTCAATGAACAATTCGGTAACAAGGATCCTAATTCTGGGGTTTTGGGTTTCTTCACTTCAAGAATGCTGGCTTCTGGGTCGATGGTTCAAAAATTCATTCGTAGGAGTTTGTTTAAAGAGCCTGAAAACATTAAGGCTGGTGTTGCTTTGATGGTGAAAGAGTGGAAGTTTGAAAAAATCATTCCAATCCACGGTGATGTTGTTGATTCAAATGGTGCTGCTGTCTTGTCTAAAGAAATTAACGGTTCCTAATTCAGCTGATTGCGGATTATGATTATTTTTGATCCTACTGAAAGCTGTGAAGGTTGTTACTAAGTGTGTAGTGAATCCGGTTGTTTATCAAATCTCTATAGTTAATGTAATTGAAAACACACCTAAGTTTGTATTTGCGTAAGTTATAATGAGCATGCTGAGCATTTAGTGACGCGTAAAATTCAAAAGCTACAGGAAAAACAACATTACCCCTTAATGCTTTCTTTACACGTTTAGTTGAAGATGAGTTCGCCTGCACAGAAGAGAAAGGGTCAATCGACCATTTTGTCCTTTTTTAAAAAGGCTTCTAAACCTGCATCTTCACCTGCCAAGGAGTTCATTTCAGACACTACACCTGTTGATCTCTCGTCCCCTGTTAAAGAGCAGTTAAAAGCTGATATCTCTATGGATTCCACTACTATGGTTGACTCTATCAGCAAATCTAATGTCCCATCTTCTCCTGTGTTGGCTAGTGAGAAGAAAAGAATCAACTACGCGGATGACTCCTTCAGTGATGACGATGATGAGGAACCTTTGATTACAAAAAGAAGAAAGATTAGAGTGAAGGACGACGATGACGATGATTTCAAAATGGGGTCCGACAATGACGATGACGATATCATTGAAGACTCTAAAATGTCCTTGAAGGATGAGTTGACTGACTTAAACGATACTACTACTATCGATGATGATACCACTATCAATTCTTCATTCACCAAGACAATTGCTAAAAAAGCAGCCAGAAAGTCAATCAGCCCTCCATCAAGAACTTCAACTACCCTAACGCCACAGAAAAAGTTCGATAAGGAAAACGAAGAGAGATACCAATGGCTTATCAATATTAAGGATGCTGATCAGAGATCACAGGATGATCCAAATTACGATCAGAGAACTCTTTACATCCCTCCAAGTGCATGGAACAAGTTTACTGCATTTGAAAAACAATACTGGGGAGTTAAAGCCAAGATGTGGGATACTGTTGTCTTTTTCAAAAAGGGTAAATTTTACGAGTTATATGAGAATGATGCCGATATTGCCCACCAACAGTATGACCTAAAATTGGCAGGTACTGGTAGAGCTAATATGAGATTAGCTGGTATTCCGGAAATGTCATTTGATTATTGGGCTAAGAGATTCATAGATGGCGGCTATAAGGTCGCCAAAGTAGACCAAAAAGAAACCGCATTAGGGAAAGAAATCCGAGCCAAGAATGGTACAAAGACCGCAAAGGAGACCAAAGTCATTGAAAGAGAATTGTCTTATATCTTAACTTGTGGTACTTTAACCGATGAATCTTTGTTAAGTGACGAAATGTCCAAATATTGTCTTTCGGTCAAAGAAAAAGTGAATGATTCCGATAACTCAAGACAATTCGGTATTTGTTTTGTTGATGTTTCTACTGGTAGAATGCACATCATTGAATTTAACGATGATTACGAATGCTCTAAATTTGAAACTTTGATCTCTCAAATCCAACCAATGGAAATTTTGACAGAAAAGAACGCGTTATCTCAACACGCAATGAAGATCCTAAGGTTTAATTCCAACCCTAATGCCAGCTTTAACTTTTTAAAGCCCGATCTTGAGTTTTGGGATTTTGAAACGACCTTTGATGAACTCAACAACGGTAAATATTTTGAAGACATCAGTGAATTACCGCCTATTTTGAAGTCTTACTATGAACAGGAAAAAACTATAGCATTTTCTGCATTTGGGGCTTTGCTATGGTATCTGAAATCTTTGAAATTAGACAAAAATGTTATTACCATGAAAAACATCCAAGAATATGACCCATTTAATCCAAAGTTGATCAAAACTTCAATGAGATTGGATGGTACTACATTACAAAATCTAGAAATTTTTTCAAATACATTCGATAAATCAGACAGAGGTACGTTGTTCAGAATTTTGAATAAGGGTTTAACAGCATTTGGTAAGAGACAATTCAAAAATTGGATTTTGCATCCGCTACTGGACAAGTCGGATATTGAACAAAGGTATGATTCTGTTGATTTAATATTGAATAATGGTGATTTGAAATACATTTTGGAATCTCATTTAGGAAAATTAGCAGATGTCGAAAGAATGTTAGCTAGAATTCACTCTGGTACTTTAAGACCGAAAGAGTTTGTCAAAGTTATTAAAAGTTTTCAAACTATGAGGTTGTTGATTGGTAAGCTCAATGAATTTGGTTTAGAAAACTTAAAGGGTGCTTTGAATAAGTTGCTTGTGGATTTTCCAGAACAGGAGTTGAGTGATTTACTAGTAAAGTGGGAAAACGCCTTTGATCAGGATTTAGCTACCAATGAAAACATCATTGTCCCAAATCCTGGTGTAGAAGAAGAATATGATGCATCTAATGCTAAGATTCAAGGTTTAGAGGATCAATTGGCGGCAATTATCAAGGGGTATCAAAAGGAATACAATTCAAGTGAGATTGTTTATCGTGATAGTGGTAAGGAATTGTATTTGATTGAAGTTCCAGCCAAAATTGTTTCAAAAATTCCAATCGATTGGATCCAAAAGGCTTCTACTTCTAAAGTTAAAAGATATTGGTCACCTATTGTGAAGGATATAGTTAAGGAATATATGATTACTAAGGAATTGCACAGCATTCTGTGTGGTCAACTGCAACAAAAGATTTATGCCAAATTTGATCTACACTACGATTACTGTTTGAAGATTGTCAAGGCTGTTGGTGAAATTGACTGTTTGTTATCTTTGGCTAGGGGTTCGGAATCTATGGGTTTCCCTCTTTGTAGACCTGAGATTATAGAAAAGGAAACGGCATCTTTGGAATTTAAGCAATTAAGACATCCTTGTTTCATTCCGGGATCCGGTATCTCATCAACTCAAGATTACATTCCAAATGATATTTCCCTTGGAGTGGAAAGCAAAAATAACATTGGGTTATTGACAGGTGCCAATGCAGCTGGTAAATCTACGTTATTGAGAATGACTTGCGTTGCAACTATCATGGCACAAATTGGTTGCTTTGTTCCTGCAGAATCTGCCAAGATAACACCAGTTGATTCCATCATGACAAGATTGGGTGCTAATGACAATATTATGCAAGGTAAATCTACCTTTTACGTTGAGTTATTAGAAACAAAGAGAATGCTAGATACCTCTACTCCGAGATCTTTGATTGTCTTAGATGAATTAGGTAGGGGTGGTTCTTCGAGTGATGGTTTTGCCATCGCAGAGGCTGTCCTGCATCATTTTGCCACTCACATCCAATCTATTGGGTTTTTTGCAACGCATTATGCTAACTTGGGTGATTCATTTATAAATCATCCTAAGGTCAAACCTATGAGAATGGCAATTTTAGTTGACGACGAGTCCAAGAAAATTACATTCTTGTACAAGCTGGAAGCGGGTAAGTCTAATGGTAGTTTTGGTATGCATGTTGCATCTATGTGTGGTATCAACCAGGAAATTGTCAAGATGGCAGAAATCGCTGCAAATGACTGGGAACATACCGCTAAGTTGACACAATCTATCGATGGCTTGATGCCACTAGGTATCCAAAGCGATTGCTCCTGGTTAATTCAAAATAAGGACATTAGCAAGACTGTTGCAGGTAAATATCTGGAAAAGGAGGCATTGAAATCTATTTTGAGTATGATTTAAAGCTGAGAGTTTCAATGAATTTTGTAAGCTATTATAGAGTAACTGAGCATTTTATGATATTTTTTTGCTTTACTGATCTACAGGATTTACTATTATCTTTTCATGATTGATGAGGATAATGACGAAAGCCTATTATCAATTGATAGTTATGGAGGAGGAGAACAAGAAGGAGAGAGAGATGCAGATTCTAATATGATTCAATACATCTCCTCACAAAAAAGTGAGTCCAATGATGAGAAACGCAGGAAGTTAGATTCATTTGTTTTAAACATTCACGAATCCAAACGAATACAACAGAGGCAGTTACCAAAACAATATAGTAACGATTTAATTTGGTCCGTGAAACATATACCCCAAAAAAGTAGTGATTTGACATTACACGCGAAAAAGATCAAAGATTTGGCAACAATATTACATGATATGATCTATAATAAGACAGACAAACGCGTGTTAGTAGTTGGTGGGCCTAGTGGGAGTGGAAAAAGTATTACTGTTAGGCTATTATGTGATGAGATCATGAACGAAAAAAGGAATCTTAGAAAATGTGCGCTGAACATAGAAGATGTTAGTAGAGAGACCAATATCATTGAATATGGGTATTCGGTCAATTCGGAAAACTCAATTGAACACTTTCGTGACTTTTTGGAAGAGTGCAAAATACTCACGGGAGTCAATGAGAAATGTGTCATTATTGAAGAGCTTCCTAATATTTACCACAAACCTACTAATCAGAATTTCCAAGAATCCCTATTAAAGTGGATAGAGACCTCAAGATCAATTAATTTACCACCCTTGATACTATGCATTACCGAATATGACATCGAAAACGATCATAAAAGCTCTTTCTTCAATATAGATAACACCTTCAAAGTAGAGACTGTTTTAGGATACAAGATTATGGAATATGAGAATATAGCATGGCAGAGGATAACATTCAATCCTGTAGCCAAAACATTCATAAAAAAATCATTAATGAATATAATTGCCAAGGAGAATATAAAAATGGATAAGGACTTGAAACAACTTATTGAAGATATTTGTCAGTTAGGAGATTTGAGAAATGCGATTAATGTCTTCGAGTATTATACTAAATTCATGAGGGGAATTGAGAATGCTACTGATATGCTAAGTAAGGAGTCCGGGCTAAATATGTTCCATTCGATAGGCAAATTAATTTATGGATCCAAACATCAGGAGGATGAATTATTAAACTTTAGAAAGCGAATGAATTTAAACAGCCTTTTAACAGGAGAAACTGTTGATACCTACAGTTCTGATCTAATTACTTCACAATTGATTAGCGAGGATATAACTAACTCATTGACTAAAGTGAATCTTTGTTCTTTAGAAAATTACAAACTAAACTGTGATGAGCAGGTAAATGAGAAACTTAGTGAAATGATCAATAATTGGTCATATGTTGATTCTGTGAGTGATACTACCAACAATGATATTTTAGGAAATTTGGCTTTTTATTCCTGTTTAAACACCAGAATTCATATCGCTGGAAAATCGACCACCGGACACCACAAGATGATTTTTTCAAGAGATTCTAAAGCCAGCAAAGCCAGACGATTGATAAAACTGGAAATAAGCGGATATTTAGATAGAAGAAGAACAAGGTTATTGAGAAAACCCAACCAATACAATTATTTGAGTGGCTACAGCGCTATCCTGTACGACGGGTTTTATCAGGCACAAATTATGGGGTCTTTCAAGGAAAGGCAAAGAAGATACACAAAGGGGTTGAAGATCTTGGATGTACATAGATTGGGTGGTAATTTTAATAGAGGTCTCCAGCCAGAGAATGAATTCAAAGTGCTTGATTTCAAGGCCATAGAGGAAGAATATTATGGTAAAGTTGGTCAATTCACACCAGAAGAAGACGATTCAGAGTACTTAACAGATGAATCGTTGGAACTTACAGAAGACGAGGCCATCGCCAAGCCGGAAAATGTTTGGCCTGATGACACTTTTAGCGATGATGATATGTAACATTAGTAAAGGTATTTTTTGATATACAGTTTATAAAGATTAGTTACCTTGTTCAATAGCATGTTCGAAGAATTGAGGGTCCTCGGCCAAATTTTCCTTAATGATGTCCAAACCACCTTGGAATTCACCATTGATATATAATTGTGGGAAAGTTGGCCAGTCCGAAAAGTCCTTCAAACCTTGTCTTACCGAATCATCTTTGAGAATATCAAAAAAACCGAATCTAACCTGATGTTCTCTCAAAATAGCAACCATTTGCCTTGAAAATCCACATTGTGGGGCAGATGGAGTACCCTTCATGAATAACATGATATTAGCAGCGGTAGTCAACTTCTTAAGCCTTTCTTTTAATTGCTCAGGACTTTCTTCGGAGGCAGAAGTCGGGGTAGAAGGTCTTTGAGAGACTGCGGCAGCTGCGGCAGCTGCAGCAGTAGCAGTGGATGAGGAATTGGAAGCGTCATTGGAAAAAGAACTAACAGATTCAAGAGCGTTAGCGAATTCCTTTGGGTCAGCGCCACTGAATTCCTTTAAAATAGTTCCGTTTTTGATCAAAACGAAGTAGGGCACAGCAGTAATATCAAAAAGATCAGCGATTTCTGGAAAACTGTCGGCATTGATAGGGAGGAAGGTTGTGGATTGGTGTTGCGGAGCTGCGGAGAGAGCTTCGACAACCTTGTTCATTTGGAAACAAGGAGTGGCCCATGGTGTGTGGAAATAAAGGGCAATCAACTTGTCCTTGACAGTGGTGAGCTCAGTGAACTGTTCCTTGGAGGTAATTTCAGTGAGAGCCATCTTGGTGAAGATTAAAGAAGATGGATTAGTTATCAAAAGTCTTAGAAATCCATTTATTTTAGTTGTGGCGTTCGTAATATTACATTTAGGACTCAAATGATTGGTTCTAAGCCTCGGTCATACCGGTAGGAAAAAATTCAAAAAAATAAAAAAATGCGTCAGCTGCAGGATTCGAACCTGCGCGGCCAGAGGCCATTGCATTTCGAGTGCAACTCCTTAACCACTCGGACAAACTGACACAATGAGATGAACTACGACAACATGCGGGTAAACCATGCTTATTAACTACAAATATTGTGCAAATAGCATCAGAGTTGATCTTTTTCAACAAAGAGGGACCATTATAAGGGTGGAAAATTTTTAGCTAGATAGCAGTCAGTTACATTGCAAGATTTTACTTGGTAATGAAACGTTTTGTGCTAGATAATTAGGTAAATCGCATTATGGTATGTGAAGATTGGATTATAAACCTAGTAGTGACTATTTAGCCAAAAAATTGCTAAACATGTGATACGAACAAGTAATCCGTATCAATTTAAACGTTTCGAAAGATTAGCTATTTACGTCAACAGTATTTACAATTTGGAACCAGAACAAAAAAAGACTATTTTGTTAGCACTTTTTTTTCTTCAGCGCTGTTCAAACTAATAGTTTATTGCTCTAAAACATCATAAGGAAGCAGAGCGAGTTACGCATATACACCTATAAAGCTTTAAGTTTATAAAATGTATTATTTTTCTTAGATATGTATTTTTGTTGTTAAAAAAGCTCCTATACTGAATAAATTTAAGAGCAATAGTTGCATCAAACTTTTATCGGAGGTACAGTATGGCAATTGTATTAATAAACCTAACATCTTTCAATATAAAGACACAGAAGAAAAGAAAAGAAAAGAAAATTTAAGTTTGCTGTTGGACAAAGGAATTTAAAAGATGGCTATATTAATTTGAAATACTTTATAATTCGTAAGACTTGATTAGCATTTAAAATAAAGAATAAGAAAGAAAACAAGCTTCTTGCATACTCTTTATCTTTTTTCTTTTCTTCCTTACTCTTTCTGTTAAAGAAAATTAAATGTCACAGTTATATTTGGAATATCTTAGATTAGTACGCCTAGCAACAGATTTCATATTTCTAACAACGAGCGTGACTTTACCTTTTGCTTGTTTCAATGCTAAGTCTATTACTCCTACTACACTATAACTATTGCTGAGCAATACACAAAAGATGCTCATCCCAGTCCTTTGGCTTAACCTTTCTTTAATTATATTGAACTTAGTTTACAAAAAATACACTATTACAAAAACACGTATACCATGGAGACAGTTACTGTTTATTATTCTCGTCGACAGCTTTGATTTCATTATCAACATTGTCATCGTCTTCCTTTTCTTCATCCTCTACCTGGTCCTGTGCATTCACCTCGTTATCAGACTGTTTGACATCATCCTCAACTTCCTCGTCATCAGCTTCTTTTGTCGCTCCATTGCCCTCATCGTCGGATTCATCGTAGGAGATCGAGTCCAAACCCATGTAGACCAACATTAATTTTTTGTGAGCCTCAGCATTGCTGATATCGTTGAACGGATTTGAGTAACCTGAAGTGATTTCTTTATTTTGGAAGATTGATTTAACGTATTCCATCTCCATTCTTTTACAGAGCTCCATGTTCTTTTGCACGCATCTTTCAGGACTGAAATCTCTTCCTAACTCGATACCGATTCTTTTCCATCTATTTTCCCAATCTTTTCTGATGGCGTTTATCATTTTAACTTCCATGAATCTCGACCACTCTTCGTTACGCGACTTGTGGTTTCTCAAATACCTCATCTGAATGGCTTGCCAAGTATGCCTGAAGTCCAATTGCTCCTCAATCTTCTTCCAGGAGTACTTTTGGTCTTCCTTGAAATAAACGATCATCTCGTCCTCTTCCTTGGTCCACGAGTAAATTCTCCTCTTTTTACTCAATTTCGGTCTTTTGACGGCAAGATTGGAGTCCCCATCTCTGTTTTTGAGTTTTCTTTTCAAGTTGACCTGAATCGGGGCACCACTGAAGGCAGCAGCGTCTTGATCGTCGTCGATTTGGTGATCCTCTTCATCTTCATCTTCATCGTCGTCGTCGTCGTCATCTTCCTGCTCTTCTTCGTCGTCCTCGTCTTCGTCCCCATGTGTATTGCCGTTGTCTAACATGTTGTCCGCCTGATCTTTCACCGCAGCAGCAGCAGTGGCTCTAATAACATCCGCATTATCGTCGTCCTCTGCATCGTCTTCCTCGTCGTTGTCTTCGCGTCCACGGTTGTCCTTGTCCGTCAAAAAGACCTTCTCCTTCGTCACAGCACGACCACCCCTGCGTCCGTTCTTCATCTGCACCTTCTTGTGGTAATCGTTAACATCGTCGTTAAGTGAGCCTAGCAAGCTCGTGGACGCATTGCCGCCCAATTTCGCATCTGTGCTCCCCGACGTCGAAGACCCTGTCCCATTTGCAAAATTCATGTCTCCTTTCAATATATCGTACTCGTCTACTCCTTTAGTCTTAGACATTACCGGTTATCAAGAGATTGTACAAAATCTCTGTAAAGGGTACGTGATATTCAAATCAAAACAATTTGTTTGTCACATAGCGACTGAAAATTTTTTTGCATACACAAGATCAACCTGCGGTCACGTGACCCGTATCAGCATCGGCTATAAGTATAAAAGATAAGTAGCAATCAGCCAAAACGCCGGCGCGACTTGCCCACGCTGTTGGTGGTGTTGGATCTGGCAACAGGTTTTGGCGGGAAGGCAGGATTCGGGCTGGAGTCGGAGTTTGAGTTGGAGCTTGGGCCCGAATTGTAGCTGGCATAACGGCGCATTTCTCCCATCGACTGCACAGAGGTGTGTCTTTCTCCTGAGGTGGTAGTTGGCTGGTGCTGCTGCGCAGGGGTAAACGTCCGTCCCTGGCCGCCAGCAGGCGTGTATGTTCGAGGTTGGACCACGGAGGGTGGACCGGCGACGTGCGACTGCTGCGGCTGGGCCACAGAAGAGGCACTGGCGCGGGTATTAGAGGAAGAGCTTGAATGGGTGTGCTGGTGATACGTCTGTTTGGATTGCGGCAGCAGCCACGACGGTATCTGCTGATTTCGATCCTGGTAGAATTGCACTAAGGCTTTGTGGACTAAGGTGGAGTCTTCTGTGCGACCATCCTGCTCTTTTTTGCCGTGACTAAGACGGTGCAAGCTCAAATCGCTCGCCTTATTTCTCATGTAGTTGGTGAACCCGCCTACCATGGTGAGAGTGTGCTATATAATTAATAAAGGAGCAACAAGCTCGTAGAGAATGGTGAATTCAAGATGAAACTCGTTAAGTTAGAAAAATGCTCATGAGAATGGCTCTCTATATGTTATCCACTAGATTGTAAATATATAGTAAGTATCTATGTAAAAAACATTTAGAGGGTCTTTTCGGTCAAGAAAATGCCGTATTCTTCCTTCAAGGTCTTCATGATGGAGTCGTTGATTTCAGGGGTCATTGGAGCGTAAAGACCTGGGGTGGCGAAGGCACCCTGGTGCTTCAAGACTTCCATAACAGCAACGGCACATGGGACACCGACAAGCTTGGCCATGGAGGAGTAGCCGCCTGGAACACCGTAGTCAACCAAGGTGGAGGTTCTGACCTCGTTGGAGCCATCAGCCCATTCAATACCGAACTTGTGTTGAAGGATAACCAAATCTCTTTCGCCTTCTTCGTACTGCATCTTTTCTTCCAAGGTGGCGCACAAGGTGTCCAATGGGTTGCCTCTTGGGGTGATTGGAGTGGAGGAAAACATACCGAGCCACTTGAAACCAGCCAAGATTCTTTCTCTGTCGGATTCGTCCTTGAACTTGGTCAAAGAGTCGATCTTGGCAATGATGTCGGCTTCGCTGTTGGAGGCAGCACCAATGTACTTGGAGACAGCGTCCTTCCAGGCAATGGCGTCGGTGAAGTTCTCGTTGGAGTCTTCCTTCAAGAAACCGGTGTCAACCAAAACCTTGACGAATTCAGGGAAACCTTGGAATCTCAAGGTACCTCTGATGACGGTTTCGGCCTCTGGGATTTCGTAGAGCTCCTTGTACACGGTGGAGTCTCTGTTAGGGTAGCAGACCAAGGAGTAACCTGGGTAGATGAAGTATGGGGCAGCAGTGGCCATCAAGTCCTCGGACTTGACTTCGACTAACTTGCCGTCCTTGTAGTACTTGGCAGCGTTTCTCAAGGCCAAGAGAACACCTCTGGAGGACCAGGAGAACTTGTAGCCCAAAGGATTGTCGGAGTCTTCTGGGGCTGGCAAACCACCACAGTAGGAGAGGAAGGACTTGATCTTACCGCCGGCCTTGTGGACTTCGTCGATGGTCTTGACGGCGTACAAGTGGTCGATACCAGGGTCCAAACCGATTTCGTTCATCACAACAATGCCGGCCTTCTTGATTTCTGGCTCCAAGGCCTTCAAGGTTGGGTTGATGTAGGAGGTGGTGACGACGTCGGTCTTGCCGCTGGCAATGGCAGCCTTGACGACGTTGGCGTGGTAGATGTATGGGATCAAGGAGATGACCAGGTCGTAGTTCTTGACGATCTCGTTCAACTCGTCTTGGTTGGTGGCATCGACGGAAATGGCCTTGGCAACTGAACCGGCCAATTTCAAAGCGGAATCCAAAGTTCTGCAACCGACGGTGACCTCGATATCGGCCTGCTTAGCAAGAATGTCAACGGTAGGCTGGGCAACGAACCCAGACCCCAACAAAAGAACCTTCTTAACCATATTAAAAAGACGTGGGAAAAGAAAGTGCCTGGCACTCGACAAAGTTGAAATATCTCCATTATGAGTCAGTTAAGCGCGCAGCCGTTACCGAATTGCCTAATTGGGCGAAATTGTGCTCAGCACGTTCTCACGCGGCCATAAGCGGCCCAGAGCCATTAGGGGGTGTGGAGCCAAATTCTCCAAGCAGAACGCACCCCACATGGCGTGCTTAGCGCCGTTTTAAAACCCCCTCAGGTTATTTGGGGACTTAGCGGCTTTTCGTCACGAACGCTAAGCGCCACTCCGCCGTTGTCGCCAGGCGCATTGCAGGCCCGTGGCAAGCGTTGGCGAGCTGAAAATAACACCGCACAATAGCTAAGACTGGGCTCTTGCCAGCGGGCCTTCCACCGAACCAAAACACGCGCCCCGCGCCCTCATGTTCGCGCCCAAGCAGGAATCAGTCACGGCCAACGGAGTTCCCTTGAAAATTTTTCCGGTCCAAGTAAAAATTTGTCATTCAAAATTTTCCGGCATATATAAAGGGGCCAGCTTTGCCCCTCGTTGACACATTTCTCTTTGCGCTATACACACAGCTACCACACACACAAGCAATGTTCTCACAAAAGAAGGAAACACAGAACCTCGCCGAAACCGCTGCCGAGAAGGCCAAGCTTAACTACGGTGCCGAAAAGGAAAAGCAGATCATGAACCAGATCAGAGCCAACGCTATGCAGAGACAGAACTCTTCTTCCTGGCTGCAATCTTCCCTTGGCGGTGGCGTCTTTGACCTCTCATTCAACAAGAGAGCTTAAGCCCCCTACATTCCCCCAAAACTTTATATACCTGTTTAATCAACACTAATCCGCTTTGACATTCGAGACCGTCCCTTCATGAGCATTGTTAGTGATAATATGTGGCAGAGGGAAGAAAAAAGCAATTCTGGTCCTGGTTGCCCTCCACGTGCTCATGAACGAAATCGTGTATGTGTTGAGAACAAGCGCACATCTGCGCGAAGCGCGCTCGCAGAACTGGCAGGGAACGCACCGTTTTTATGTGCGCCAAGCGGCCAAAAACGTGCTTCGCAGGCAAAAATTCCTTATCTATGTGCTCTCTTGTTTGAGATTTATTGTCTCGCACCAGTTGAAATCGTTCCAGGTGCCACAACAGTGGTTCCAGCTTAAAATAGACGATCTGACTGTCACCCACATCGAGATCGATAAGCTGATAAACAACCCTGGCTTTTTGTTCAGGTTCTCCAAACACAATTACCGTTACTGGAAAAAACGATTCACCACGGCTCCAGATGACACGGCTCCAGATGATATTAGTTTGCAAGGCGACATAGAAATGGCCACCAGTGACGTCTCGTGCGATCTAAATCCAACATACCCAACTTTCCACTCTATCAAGGATAGAATCCGAAAGTCGTTCTTGAACTACAGGTACGCCAATTGGGTCAGGAAATTGGATTACGACCCTGGTACCTATCTCAGCAAATATTTCAGCACCCAGTTGACCTGCGATCTTTTTGAAGAGTTCAAGTTGAGTCCGCTGTATGTGACCTTCATCAACGATCCCAGCGTCGATTTTGTCAATGGTCTCTCTGCTGTCACAACTGGTTATTTTAGAAATGGCCAACCCTGCCATTATTCGCAATCTCAGTTCATTCTCAAGGAACAAATGGATTACGCGAATGCGAACAAGAATATCCCCCAAAGGAAAACCTTCCACTCGTGGTCGATGTTGGGTTCCAAGCTAATCCTTTTCCGTGCTCAGCAAAAACCGCGTGGCGATACAGATCACCATGAAAGCATTGCAACTATAAAAGAAGCATCCCGTACCCAGGAATCATCTCTGAAAGTACCTGAAAATGGGGAAAAAGATACAATGAACGCTAAAAGCGCATTTCATTTCGATATTAGTGAATGCAAAACTGCTGCAGCCGTTGCCATTGATGATAACGTATTGCCATTACTTAAGCTTTGGGACACTCATAAAGAAGATATGATAAATACCAATACCAAGCAAAATACCCAAATGTCTGAGATATTCTACAAACCGGCGGTTGCTGTTTCTGAAAGCATCTGGTACCGGGATAATGAGTCGGTCAAGAAACCTAAAGACAGCTCACCGGAATGCAACTATAATAACGAAAATGAGTACCCCTTTTAGTTAGTTGAATATATAAAACGTCCATAGCTAGATAATGTGAGTAGTACTGTAAGATGTAAGCGTTCATTTTATGGTCAACTAGTTTTAGGCCTGCTGGTGTCTAATGATAACAAGTCAGGAGTAGAGGCACTTTTTGATGGCATACTGGACTTAATCTTGTCAATAGAATCAATCTCAAGCAATTTACTAGTATCATCATCAGCAGACACTGCCTTCTTCTTGGGTTTCCTGTGATTCCTTACGGTTTGTTTCGGATGAGCCCATGCATCTCGCCATACCACACCCTCTGCCGTAAATGAGCAATCACTGAATTTGATGAAGTTCACTATACTATCATCCACAACTGCTATAGTAATATTAACATCAGAGCCTTTCAAACTGTTCATGTTAATCCCCTTAATATAGCTCCATTCTCTTTTCATTGTATTGGTAGAAGTCGTTTTTGATGTTTCTAAAAGATCAACTAACTGAGCCATAGTTGGTAGTGGATCATGAGCTTTGATGATGCATATTTGATAATCAGGTAACTGTTTGTTTTTCTTTTTGAAGGTACCTGTTGGTTTCCAAACGTTAAAATTGATGCTGAGCCTGTCTTCATCTAGTTTGATAAAGCCTGGTTTCTTCACACTCTGATTTATCACCTTCATATGTAGCCATTGAAATATGTTCTGGTAACTGAAAGATAGACTAAATGGTAAGCAAAGTCTTTCCCATATGGATCCCCACCAAGTTGGCCGTAAATTTCTTTCAATGATATTTTGCGGTCTAAGAACCTGCCTAGCTTGCTGCTGCTGTCGCCGCTGCTGCTCGTCCCCTTCCTCACAGCTTAAAACAATATAACCATCTCTTTTCAATAGCGAATAAACCATGTATTTGTCCATCCATTGGCTATCAGTTATTAATAACCCATAAACCAATTGTAAACTAAGAGGAGGCATATTTTGGTACATTTTATTTCGGTCTTCGTCAGGATGGTAAGCTCGGGCCAAACAAGACCCTCTCTCAACTAAATAAACAACCTCTTCCCTGGTTAAATGACAAGTGTTGTATCTGTCTATATCACCCATTGTCTCCAAAAATTTCCCCTTAGGGTTAACCATAAAAAGATGATCCACATTTGTGACGTCTATGTAAATGACGGACTGTTGCAAATTGGCCATATTGACCACCAAGCCACGCTTACTCTGCAAGACATTGAATCTCATGTTTCTAGCCTTGTTGAGCTTGGTTTGGTCGTACTCACTCAGAGAAAGGGTGTCATTGCGAGACAAAAGAGGCTGCATGTCCTTCTGGCCCGACTTCTTGATAGCATTGAGAGTAGCCCAATCCTGGAGCTCCTCGTCCTCATCCTCGTCAGAGAAATGATCACCGTTAGCACTTTCAGACATTGATATGATAAGCGAGTCTTCTGATTATAGGGATGATACTAAGAAATTTCATTGTAACATCCCCATCCATCTTATTCTATCAGAGTTGGTTCCACTTCTCGCTACCATAAAATGACCAATACTCCAGCAGGAACACTGACTTATGGCCAATACAGTGCGGAGCTACTTGACTCGCTTGTTGCAAACGTCATAGCGGAAACGGTGGCACGTGAGCTGTTGCGTGAACGCCAGACGCGTAAGCATTACGGCTCGGTAGCCAATCCCAAGATCATGCCCTCTACGCCGTCCTCGGCGCAGGATATTGGCCGGTTTGCACCTAGGATAGGTCCTAGGGACGTTTACGCTGCGGGACTCGCCGATAATGCCGCCATCTTGGGCGATAAAACAACCAACGTCAAGACCGGTACGGCTCAAGATACATATTTCTCCTGCAGACATTGCAACAGACAGATTGCTGGGAGTAGGTTTGCCGCACATATAGACAAGTGCCTTGGTGGACGGTCGAGGAAGTAATAGGGGTCTCGGGATCATAATACACAAAGTAAAGTAGGTAATAAAACTGTACCTGCTATACTTGTTTTATACAGTACACTGGCACTGACTGTGCTTCTTTAATATATTTTTATACCTCTTAGTCTTGAGTCAGGGTTGTAGGAAGTTAGGGTATACGAGCTAGGGATTTAGAAAGTGTTCTGAAGACCGTTTCCACAACTAACGATCTGGGTGTAAGACGTGTTGTCATTTTAGGAGCTAACTACAAGAATCAAGCAGTGCAAAGCTGAAAAAAAGCTCTAAGACGCGAAACAGAAGTAAAGCCAAAGCTTCTGAACATGTCTTTGGGATTCTAACAGCTGAGCAAAAATCAACTCATACGAAAGGTAACAAAAGAGGATCACCAAACTGGGGATGCATTTACACATCAATTAGGCATGTGAGTGTATGATTAACCTCACAAGAGTTTGAGATATGAACTGAGTTTCGGATCTGTCATACTTGTTCGAAACTATTTTTTAGTAAATGAAATTTGACTTCATTGAGATGGCCCAAAGAGGGAATTAGTTCAACTTAGTTCAAATGTTACAGTACAGGTCGCCAAGCGTATAAAACTTTTCTAAAGTACATAGACACTATGTGTCAAGAACATTCTCACAAGAAAGAAAAGTAGATCAGATTATCATGAACTTATACAATTCTATCGGAGGTAAGGTTTCAGCTCTAACGAACCTGAAAGAGAATGTTCAAATGACCCTTTCTATTTTGGAAAGCAGCCAAACCTGTCAATGTGAGTCTTGTGAGGTTAAGAAAAGGATTTTGCCCTACTGTATGAAAGTACGTCAGACTTAAAGTATATCTCTATTGAAAAAACATACTAACAAAGAACCCTAGTTGTTTATCATTGGTATGTTCATGCCTTTAGCCTTTATACCAATTTGGTGGTTTCAAATTTGGTCTACTTATGCCAAACATAGAATGTATAAGTCCAATAGAGAAGAGCACCAATTGCGAAACAAGCTCGATAATGTACACGGCGACATTTCTGCCGACCCTTTTGGTGATAATGCTGAAATTAAAAATCCATTTGAATCAGCTAAAACATTCTCTACCTTTACCCCTAGAGCCGATTCAAGTAATTGTTCAATAGAAGATAGCAAAAGTTATGATTGGGATGCTCATCTGGTTATCAATAAAAATATGTTAGCATGGGTTTGGAGAACTTTTTGGGGACTGATCTGTCAATTGTGTCTAGCAGTTGTCATTGTATGTATTGAAGAGTTTGGGTCACCTTCTGTATGATAGTTCCAAGAGCGTTTCATATTTTTCCGGTGAGGCTATCATGGTCTTTCATCTTTAAATGCAGCTTTCTATGAGAGCACTTTAACAGAGGTTCTTTATCAGATCTATCAGAACAAATTCTGGGTTTCTATGCGTATTGCATTTAAATTAAAGATAAAATTTGAAAACTCAAAGAACTGTTTTATTCGGCCTTAGAACGGACTTTCCCTATTGGGAATTCAAAGGTTGCTCATGACACTTCTACAACTTCCTAAAACAGTCATCCAAAGGAATTAATACAAACAATCCGAGAGAAAGAGGAAAAGATAAAAGGCATTGCAAGTTCCTATTTGTCTTGTTCCTAAGCACTCGGTAACAAAGCTTCTTTTTTCTACATCATCAAAATGGCTAATTTACAAGCGACATTTATCGCATTAGATGTCATTTGTTTCGTTTTGAACATCTTGCCCGGGCTCTTTCATATTAGAATGAGAAACATACCCGCTATTGCTATTGTGTGCTACCTTCAGATCCAATTGATCAATGGGTTTGTCAACGTGATTATTTGGGGAGGGAGCAACTATTTCAACTCATGGAATGGTAAAGGATGGTGTGATCTGATAATCAGACTGCAAGCTGGCACAACAGTTGGATTGGCCAGTTCAGCCTTCTGCATTCTTTTGAAGTTGTTTTTCATCTTTTTGGCTAACGATGTAACGGTCTTTTGGTTTGATAACAAATACGCTCAGCCAGTTACTGAGGTTTTCTTCAGTTTTGGTTTCCCCTTGTTGGTTGCCATTTTTTCGTACTTTGCGATGCCAACAAGATACCAGATCTTCAAATATACAGGATGTGTTGCAACTTATGCCGGCTATACCATTAGTTTGTTAGTCTATTATTTTTGGATATTCTTCTTTTCGTTTATGTGTTTGATTCTGTCGGTGGCCACCTTGATGATATTCTACATGAAGAGAAAGGCAGCCAAGGATATCTTACTGTGCACTAATTCAAGGTTGTCGTTCAAAAGATTTGCCCGACTGTTGATTTTCTGCATTATTGTGACTATTTTGTCTATTGTTCTATCCAGCTTGCTCGCTTACACGATCAGAGGTATGCAGCCCACGTTTTACGATAAAAAGGTGATGCAAAATGAATTCTGGGGGCTGATCTTCTTTTTCAAACACGACAACGCTCAGGATTACACCAGATGGATCATCATCGTATTGAGCTTCACGAATTTCGTCATTTTCGGCTTTGGCTCTGATGCTACTGAAATGTACTGTGATATCATCAAGAAATTACCGTGCGGTGAGCGGTTTTTGCAGTGGGTTTCACATAAACTCAGTTACAGCAAGGAAAAGACCAGGTATTTCGGCATGTTTGTTCCAAAGGGCGAAAAGCGTAAGGAACTGCCCACAGACGTCGGAGATGCTCACTCTTCACCCGCAGAGACATATTTCACCTTTGCAGATTCTAAACGATCGCATTTTCCAGTTTACGAGGACGATATTGAGATGGATTTGGACCCTGCGGTTCGGAGCCAGTTGCTAGAGGCCGAGATGGGCCTCGGCAAGAACGACAACCTCGAGGAGTTCGAGTACCTATATTATAACTAGCTTTTTTAATTTCTTTACCTGATACTTATACAAGTGTGCGCCTGGCTGCGGGATAATACAAATAACAAAGAGACCTAAGCGGCTTCTTCAGCTGGCTTAGGGTACTTGAGCACCTCGATGGAGTTTTGGAACACCATGAACGAGTAGGCCTTGGAGCCGTCTTCCTTTTCGTAGGCAGAGTTGGTGGCGTCCCCTTCGACGTACACCTTGGCGCCCTTACCAAGCTTCTCGGCCATAAAGGCAACCTGGGCTGGCGCAAAGCAGGCAATGTTGAACCATGAAACGGTATCCTGGCCCTTTTGCTTCTGGTTCACAGCTAGTGAGTATTTGACGTATTCCTTGCCGGACGCGGTGGTGGCGCGGGCCACGTCGGACCCAATGGTCCCAATGAGGGACATCTTAGCCAATGAGGCCTTTCTGGTGGTGTGGAAGGCTCTGGTGAACATTTTACTTAGCTGATGATAAACAACAACATAAACTAATTAATAAATAGTGGAAAGTTTTTCCAACAGAGAAAAACAGCCAGACGCGTCTATAATAATTATTTATAATTGAGAAGGCATTGGCGCGAAAATGCCAGATATGGACGCCTATGCGCAAAACGAGCCTGTGACGATGGCAAACATGGCTCTAGGGCTTTGTTGCGAGCAGAACGATACCAATTTGGACGTTGCAACTGCCATAAATCGCGTCAAATTTGACTTGCAAGACGCACAAGCAGCACTAAATACCCAAATAGAGGCCAACGCCGACCAGATAACAGACTGTTTGATGCTTGAGGCTAAGATGGGCGAGTATATTGACTCGCAGATAGTACCGAGCTCTAACCAGCTTGAAAGGTCTTTTGAAAGATTGAATTCGAATGTCTTGCAGCCCTACAACGAGGCATTGAGCATCCACAGGGTAATTAAGCGCATCCATCAAACAAACAGGTTGGTCAGAGCAAGCAGCGCTCTTTTGGAGTTGAGCGAAACCATACTGAGTGAGCAGAGGGAGGTGAAATTACTAGACAAGTGTAAAGCCATTGGCAAATTCGAACAGTTGATAGCTTTGATGACCTTCTTGAAGCCTTTGAATTCAATCAAGGAAATAGAGGAGAAGGTTAAGGTGGTAAAGGGCGAGATTTTGACTAGATTGAACGCCCAATTGGGCAACTTATCGAAATATCAGATTATCAACGGATCTAAGTTGAAGCTAGTTGATAATGAATCACTAAACTCCAATGAAGCAAGTAATACGATTCAATGCTATACCCTTTTGGATAAGAAACTAGCAGATGAGGCCATCAACAAAATTTTCGAATCCACGTTGAATCAAGCGACATCACTAGTTAATAAGAATATCAACAATGCTAAACTGCTACCAACTATAGTCCAGAACTTATCGTCAGTCGAACAAAATTTGATTAAAATCCAAACACAAATTAAGAAGACAGCTTCCGACGAGCAAGAAGATTGGTATACCAAATTTTGGTTACGTCTAGGCGCCAGCGTCGAACCAAGGATTAATGACGTTCTCAATAAGGGAGGCCCAATTTCACGTAATTTCAAAGCCCTGACAAACGAGATCGGAGAATCTATCAAAAAGGTTGTTCCAGATCCGGCATTGAATGCTGTTCTATTAAATTCATTTAAGGTTATACAGAAATAGTCTATTCAGTTCTGAATTTAGGTTTACCCTTTGGTTGCTTGTGAGATTTCTTTTCCAAAAAGGATTTTTTTGGAGGAAGAGGCGCACTAGCAGCAGGAGTAGCAGTGGCGACGACAGCAGCAGCACCGCCTGTGGCTATCTGATTATTGGACTGGTGCTGTTTTCTTTTTGCCAGCTGTTCTTGTTTAATCTTCTGAAGTTTCTGCTGATACTTTTTAAACTTCAATCTCGATTGTAAACCTCTTTTGTTCTTCTTCTTGATCTCCTCACCCTGGTTGGTGATTATCTTTTTGGTATCTCTGGCTATATCGGACGGCAAACGAAGCGTTTGTTGAGTTGATTGTGCTATTATGAAATCACCATCCAAGGCGCAGGAAGCAAATTGAGATTTTGTCTTCTCATCACTTTGGTAGATATAATATGATTGCTTTCTCACATTACGCTCCAGTGCAAGCTGGTCCCATTCTGCGTCGCGAGCTGAGGTGTCCACAAAATATTGTTTTACAGGTTCAGCTTCAACTTCATTATCATCAATTTGTTGATCTTCTTCTGCAGGCACCTGAATTTCCTGTGCATTTGTATGAGAAAAGAGTTTGAAGACCGTCTTAGTTTCTGCAGAGGAGCTGGGTATTTCTTTGTCATCGCTGTGGTATGTTTGCTCTTGTTTTGCTTCCTGCTCTTGGTCTGCTTCCTCTGCACTGTCTGCGACTTCAACTTCTTCAAATTCGAAATCAAACCCGTAATCCGGCAAGACGTTCTGAGATTCGTCGGTTATTTCAGCACTGGAGTCTTCATAAAGCGACTCTCGCGTGACTCGCTGCACCTCTGTGTTCATACTGTGGATGAGTTGTGAAAATGAAGACTTTCCACCTCTATAGAGAGAGTGAAAAATTCTGAGAGCTTAGCACGTAGCTACAAGTATCTTTAAAGTCTCTTAAGAATGAATAAATATAACTATATCAAATATAAAATGGTAGTGTAGAGAGGGTTGAGGGGCTGAGAGGCGGAACTTGCGATGCTGTTTGGATTACAAGTTCCAAAGATGACATTTGAGGCCTCGGACCCTCAGTGTAAAAGCAAAAAGCCAAATCTGGATCAGCAGTGGGTTTGGAATTGCGGTTTTGTAGCTGTTTCTCGCGTGATCATTGCGCACGGTGCTTATCTATAAGGGGCGTCGGCGTTGGCAGCGTACTGGTATTCTTGCTCCCACTTGTCACCGTTGGCCAAGAGCTTTTCCTTGTTGTACAACAACTCTTCTCTGGTTTCGGTGGCGTACTCAGCGTTCGGGGTCTCGACAATGGCGTCGACCGGACAGGACTCTTGACAGTAGCCGCAGAAGATACACTTGGTCAGATCGATATCGTATTTGAAGGTTCTTCTGGAGCCGTCCAATCTCTCCTCGGCCTCGATGGTGATGGCCTGGGCCGGACAGATGGCCTCGCACAACTTACAGGCAATACACCTCTCCTCACCACTAGGGTATCTTCTCAATGCGTGCTCGCCTCTGAATCTAGGGGAAATAGCACCCTTTTCGAAAGGATAGTATATGGTGTAGGGAGCTCTGAAGTACATTTCCAAGACAATGTACATACCTCTGAACATCTCGGCCATCAAGAACCACTTGGTGGCCTTGGAAACGGCGCCCTCCTTGGACTCCTCCCAGGTAGGAGGTCTTGGGACTCTGAAACCGTCTGGTCTCTGGGCCAGAGGCGAACCTGCCACGGCGGCGGCCACGCTGGACTGTGCTCTGATCCCGAGCGCAGCGACGGCGCGCAGCGGCGTGCGCGCAGCACGGACTGAAGCAGAGGCCGGAACGGCAAGACGCACAAGGGATGCTGGGGTCCTCATCATCGTGGTGACTGGTGTTTATAAAAGAGTACGTTCTCATTGGAGGAACTCAACTTTTTTTTCTCCTACAAGAGGGAAGAAAGACTGTTGGTTGCGAGGTCGGAGGTTTTTTGGGAAACTAGCCACGGATGGTGCACGGGCCTAGCGATGACAACAAACGCCGTGGCTGCGGCTCTGACGCAGCTGCGCAACAAGCTGTTGCCCTCCAGAGCTTGGGTGCACTTGTGCGAGCCCTCAAGCCGCAATAGCGGCGAAACAGCGCCAGGTTTAAATATGAAGTCACGTGACCTGTGCTGAGCTTTTTTTTATGAGGTCGAGTACAGAGAAGGGGGCCACAACTACCCCTTGCATCCACTAGGGTTGGATCTGACGTGCACTAACCATTCTCAGTCATTTGGCTGCTCCGTCTTGGCCATCACAGGCAATTTTGCGCAGCTTTGCGGCTGGCCAAAGCCATGAGCCGAATCAGACTGGTTGCGAGTCTTTTCAGTTGCCAAGGAAAAGTTTTTAGCTCTCTCTTAAAGAGAGGGAAAAGCCGTGGAGCGCAAATGGGGTTCAGTTTTGGGTTTGACGAGGAGGGCGGCGTGGCTGCAGACAGCCAGAACAGTGCCGGCACACAGCAGGGACCCAACGGGTTGACGCTGGACCAGGACTTGCCCAGCTGCGAGAGTCTGCAGATCAGATCGCCAAGCGTGCACAGCCTGGAAGAGATAGTCAGGACCTTCAGCGGGATCAGAATCTCGTATGAGCGGGTGGCCACGAACGTGGCCGGCACAGAGCTGTACCGCAGACAGCTGCACGATGTGCAGCACCAGCTGATGGTGGAGGACTCGCTGGACGCGGCGGCGGCCGCGTCCACGTCCGCTGACAGCGAGGACGTGCGTGCCGAAATGGACATCCTCATGGGTGCGTGCGACTCCGACTTGGCCAACGGCGTGTACGAGGGCGGGCTGAAGTCGTGGGAGTGTTCCTACGACTGCATCGAGTATCTGAGCCGTCTGAGCAGGTTCGATGCGCTTCTGCAGAGTCGCGGCCGTTTCTCGTATCTGGAGATCGGCTGCGGGACGGCCCTGCCGTCCATGTATGTGCTACAGAGGATTATCGAGCAGGGCGCGCAGAACGTGTCGCTGGTGCTGACCGACTACAACTACCACGTTCTCAGACTGGTGACGATCCCGAACCTGTTCATCACGTGGTACGTGGCGGCCGGTCAGGGCGGCCACGACAGCCGCGACGACCGCTCCGCGAACGAGATCCTCATGACGGGCGAGCTTATCGACGAGTTTCTGCAGTATCTCGCGGCCAACGCCATCGAGCTGAGCTTTGTGTCGGGCGGCTGGTGTGCCGAGTGGCTCGCGCTGGTCGAGCCGCGCGTCGCGCAGATGCCCGACAGGCTCTACGTCACCAGCGAGACAATCTACTCCATCCCGAACCAGCCCGTGTTGGCGCAGGTGGTGCGGAAGCTCGCCCAGGCGGACTGCACAGGCATCATCGCCGGCAAGGAGATCTACTTCGGCGTGGGCGGCACGATGCAGGACTTTCTGGGTCTGCTCGACCCGCGCCACGTCATCCAGCGAGAGCGGCTTGCCGGCGGCAGGGCCATTGTCTTGTATGGCGCGTAGTCGCGTTGTAGTGTTGATGTGTAGTTTGGTAGGCATGAGCATATGAGCTCTGTGTAGTTTCCTGAGCACATGAGCACATGAGCTTTTTCTCTCTGCTTAGCTAAGCACTGAAAAATTAATAGACACCCATACGTTATATACACTTTGCTTGTATATCAGAACCATGTCGCGCGGAGGCTACTACCGGGGCTCGCACTACCCGCCCAGGGGCACGTTCCGTGGCCGCGGTCGCGGGGGCCGTGGCTCAGGCAGCGGCTCAGGCTATGGGGGCGGTGGGATGCGTGGCTACGGTCCGCAGCAGCAGCAGCTGTCGCCCGGCGACTACGCCTACGGGTCCAACGACTGGCACCACAGAGGTGGTGCTAGCGCCTACGATTACCAGCAGTATCCGGGTTATCATTCGCCACAGCCTCATCAGGCTCATCAGTCGCATTCTGCACAATACGCTCAGCAGCAGCTGAGGGAGAGAGAACGCGACCAGCGCGAGCTCGATCGTGAGCGTGAGCTGGACCGGGACCGCGAACGTGAGTCCAAAGAAGAGGAGGCTATTGCGAAGACCAAGGAGGCCTTCAGTTCTCGAAGACAGGTCAGACGACAGGACACTGGCAGGAAAATCAAAAAGGAGTCCTCGCAACCTCCAGCGGTGTCGCAGGGTACCGTGCAAGACAATGTGAAGCAAAGTGCAGGCAAGGACCAGTCAGACGGGTTGGACGACTCAGACGACTCGGACGACTCGGACGACGAGATTGTGGTCTCCAAGAGAAAAGTCGTCAACGATTCCGAGGACGAGACAGACCATGGCGGAGACGACGACGCAGAGGACGACGACGAGGAAGATCTTCCGTTGCCTTCTAAGAAGACTAAAAAGTTGCATAGACTTCTCAGAAGAAGCTCAGCAGAAGGACCGTTCAATTCAGACGACGAAGGAGAGGACGAAGATGAAGACGAAAAGGATAAGCCAAAGAACGAGGGTCGCGATGAGACTGCACAGTCCAAGCGTGCGAAGCCTGCGCCTGCGCCGAAAAGAACCACTTCCAGGACCACCAGAGACGCGTCCGGCAGAACACCGCTACAGAAGGCCTGCAAACGTGGCAACTTGGACTTGGTGAAGGAATTGCTCAGCTCGGGGTCTAATGTCAATGACGCCGATTTCGCAGGCGTCACGCCTCTGCACGAAGCTGCCTTGAACGACTATCCGGAAATTCTCCAGCTGCTCATCGACAACGGGGCCGATGTCAATGCGCAGACGGGCCAGTACGACAAAGACACCGCACTAATTGACGCGGCTTCGAATTTGAACGTCGAATGTGTCGAGATCCTCCTAGCAAACGGCGCCAACCCGCTGTTGGTCAACGTCCAGGGCGACACACCTCTAGATGTGCTAGCCAATGACGACGAATTCGATGCTGAGGACAATGACAAGGTCAAAAGAATCAGGAAAATGTTAGCCACTGCGATCAAAGAGGCCAAACCTCCGATAGACAGTCGTGTCGAGGACCAAGACAGCAGCCACAGCGTCAACGCCAACAACCAGTTCTACGATCTGGTTTCTAAGGATGGCAGAAAGGAAATCTACGACAGGGTGGCAGCTAACGATGTCAGCTATGTCATGCAGTACTTCTCTAGCATGGACAAAAAGTGTCCTAAGGATTTGCTCATAGTTGCGTGTAAGTACGGGTACGGTGAATTGGCGTCCTTGTTGATAGCGTTCAATGCGGACGTCAACTACTCGGACAACAAAGGGTGGACCCCGTTGATGTATTCCGTCGGTAAGGCGCACAAGGACGTGGTCCAATTGCTACTAAACAACAAGGCCAATGCCAAGGCCAAAAATAAAATGGGCAAGACTGCATTGGACATCTTGAATCAGAGCGAGTTGTTCGATGAAGAAGAGGCTCAATTGCTACAGAATGCCATGGGCAATGCTTTCAAGAAGAGAAGATTGTCAAATAGCAGGACCAACTCAAGTGAAAATGTCAAAAAGCCGAAGACCAAAAAGGAAGTTGAACCTGGTTCGGCATCGGAAAATGAAGCCGAACCTGAGAAGCAGGCCGAAGACAAAGACGAGAGCATGCAAGAAGCCGATGACGAAGCCAAACCCGACGTAACTCAAGTCAAGGAAGAATTAGAGGCTCCAGCGCCTGCTCCGCCTGCTCCTACCGAAGAAGAGCTGATAGCCCAACGTGAAGCACAGCGACTGCGCGACCTCGAATCGCAAAAGGCCCGTGAATCGTTAGAGCAGCAACGTCTAGAACGTAAAAAGCTCAAAGAGCTGGAGATCGCCAAGAAGATCGAGGCGTTGGAAAAGGAACGTCAAGCTGAACGGGAGGCCATCGTCCAGCGGGAACTCGCTATAAAACGCGAGGAGGAGTTGAGGATCCAGCAAAAGATCAACGAAGAAAACAAACTCAAGAGAATGGAACTGCATAGGCTAGAAATGGAAAAGCGGAAGTTCATCAGGTCGTATTACCCTTATGGCCTACAACTGGCCACTTTCGATGGCGCCGATTTAGAAATGGCTAAACAATACGGCCCCTATTACCGGATCAATGAAAACTACATGCTAGACGTCCAGGTTTGCCTGATGTTTGGTACCGAAGAGTTGTACTCCAAGTTCCCCAACTTGGATAGCAGCAAGAGACTTCTCACCATCGTGGAAAAGGACAACGTTTGGAATCTCATGTGGCCTATTATTGGCTCGTACAACAAACGGGCGTTCAAGTCTGTCGGCGAGTTGTTGTCTGTTTACCACGAGGAGAGACTCAAGTTCCGCGAGTTGCAGGTGCATTTCTTGCCCCTGGACACGGTACTGGCAGAGATAAACCAAAACCAATCTTTGACGGCCATCAGACCAATGATGGACCAAATCAAGCCTATCCAGGTCGATTTGAGCCGCGCAAATTTCCCCACAGCGGCTTTGCGGCGCGGAGCGGCCTCCACGCCGATGTCTCCAGGCAAAAGCCTAAACGAGAGCCTGAATAAGACCAAAACTCCGATTTGGTAAGTTGGTAAAACTGTGCTGAGCCGATTTTCTGACTTGTTGTGTGTATTATAATAGTGTGTATAGAAAAAGATTTTCGAGAAATGAGGATCGAAAACATATTCGCCATCCTTCTCTTCATTAATATTTCCCAAAGGGTTATGAATTTGGGCTCCATGATACCGCCCAACGGCCAATCGCAAGGGCAGCCGCAGCAGGGCCCGTTTTCGGGGTTTGTTCCGCAGTTTGCAGGGCACCAGCATGCTCCAGGCATGCCCAACGCGCAAGAAACCCTTCTCCAGCAGCTAAACCAGAACCAAGTTCAGCCTGACGGTGGTTTGAACCCTTCTAACATGCTCTATCACCAGCATCCGGGTCCAGGCCAGCAACAAAGTGGTCCTCAAGGTGCATACCGCATGCCAGGTCCGGCTCAGAGCATGTCAAACGTTCAAATGCAGCTCCAGCAGCAGTTACAACAACAACTTCAGCAACAACAGCCGAATCAGCAATTCAACTTGTTGTACCAGCATCAACAGCAGCAACAGCAACAGCAGCAGCAACAACAACAACAACAACAACAGCAGCAGCAGCAGCAGCAGGGCCAGCCTAGTCAGCAGAACGTAGTTCAACAGTTAGCACAACAACTCCATTTGCAACAACAGTTACAGCAACAGCAGCAACAACAACAACAACAGCAGCAACAACAACAACAACAACAACAACAACAACAACAACAGCAGCAGCAGCAACCGAGTTTTATCGGTGCAGGTGCAAACAATGACATGATGTACCAAGGCCCTCCACCTCAATTACCACCCCAGCTACAACAATTACAGCAAATCCAACAATTACAGCAGCAACAGCAGCAACAGCAACAGCAGCAACATCCAATGCAAGGTTTCATGGATTTCAAGTCAATCCCTGTTGATGCATCCGTTGCAAGCTCTATCCATTGGAAACACCAGCAAGAGTTGGTAGTCGTGTCAAGACAAACTAGCGAGCAACCACATTATTATGCCAGACAAGCAGCTTTGGCTTCGAAGAGAAACATGATGATGGGAGGTGTTCCTCTAATTGATGATGAATCTTCTACAATTGTTGAAATCACTAAGAACTTATTGAGTAATGCCGCCATGCACGAAACAATGAATATTTCAGAATCAGCCTCTACTCCTGTTGGTAATAATGTTTCCACACCTATTTTGTCGAACTCTGATATTGTCAAGAAAACAGGTAGTGCTAACATGGATGCTGTTAATGAAGAGTTAGAAGACCAAAGAATCAGAATGAAAGAAAATGACGATCAATTATGGACTGCCTTAGATTTATCTGGTCAAAGGTTAATTAATTTATCTGAAAGAGTGTTCAATTATACATTTTTGAGAAGATTATATTTAAATGGGAACCAATTGAAATTTATTCCAAAGTCGATTTACAAGTTGAAATCGTTGAGGATTTTAGATCTATCCAACAATGATTTAACCGAATTACCAAATGAGTTAGGTAAGTTGTTCAACTTAAGATATCTGTACCTTTTTGATAACGATTTGAGGGAATTACCAAACTCTTTTAGCAATCTATTGTCATTGGAATTTTTAGGGATTGAAGGTAATTTTAATATTAATAAAGAAATTGTTAGTATTCTATCTAAGAAAGGCACTAAAGGTTTAATTATGCATTTGAGAGATTACTCTCAATCATTACCGGAACCAGAACCAAGAAAGTGGATTGAATTTAATGAAAATGGTGAAGCTGATAATCAATTGGATAACTTTAATCTACACGAAAACTTACCGAATGGGTTCACTATTATGTCTTACAACACTTTATGTCAACATTATGCTACTCAAAAGATGTACAAATATACTCCTTCATGGGTATTAAATTGGGATAGAAGAAGGGAGAAATTGAGTGAAGAAATTGCTAAATATAACACCAATGTCATTTGTTTACAAGAAGTTGAGACCAGAACTTATGAAGAACATTGGGTCCCATTAATGTTGTCTAAAGGCTACAGAGGGATTTTCCATGTCAAGACCAGAGCCAAAACAATGGGTGAAAAGAATGCCAAGAAAGTTGATGGTTGTGCCATTTTTTACCAAGAGAATGTTTTCAAGTTTATTGAGAAGAAAGATTTGGAGTATGGCTCATATTTCATGGGTCAGAGAGCTTCTAAGGATGTATTCAATAGATTTCAAACTAAGGATAATGTTGCCAATGTGGTTATTTTGCAGCACATAAATTCTGGTAATAAAATTATAGTTGCCAACACTCATTTGCATTGGGATCCGGAATTCAACGATGTTAAAGCATTACAAGTTGCTGTTTTGTTAGAAGAAATTGAAGTTGTGATGAAGCACCAATTCTCTAAGGATGAATTAAATAAGATCCCATTGGTTATTTGTGGTGATTTCAATTCCCAGACCGATTCTGCAGTCTACCAATTCTTTTCACAGGGTGCCTCTAAGAATCACGAAGACTTGAAAGATAGAGATTACGGTAAATACACCCAAGAGGGTATGAAGCATCCATTCCATTTCAAGTCTGCCTACGATTCCATTGGCGAACTGCCATTCACCAATTTCACCCCAACTTTCACGGAAGTTATCGATTATATTTGGTATTCTACGGGTCCGTTGAACGTTAAAGGTTTGTTAGGTGGCATTGATCCTAAGTACACCAACGAAGTCATTGGTTTCCCATCGGAGCATTTCCCATCGGACCATATTCCTTTGGTCACCAGATTTGATTTTGCTCCAAAGAGTAGCAGCAACGCTAACGTTGGCAAGAGAGGAAGCGGAGGGAGTAATAATAGAAGCGCCGACTTTGGACGTAAGTAATGAAGAAGATCATGACGAGGTTCATGCCGGATTTTGTACAATAAATGTTTTTTTTTAATTTGAGTTTTGTATAGTTTGTTAAAAAGAGACTGATGAAAAAAACGTATCGGTTAAGAGATACAGCGCTTTTAGTGTAAATGGCAGGTAGAATATTTCGCACCATATTTGGTCAATGGTCGAAGCACCGGAGGCACCCTGTGGGCAAACTGCCATCCGAGATGGTTCCAGACAGCCCCATTTTGGCCCACAGGGCCGTTAATATCCTACGAGAATTGGACGAATCAAGACCTACTTTACGTATTTCCTCATACAATATCCTTTGCAGACATTATTTGTGGGAATCTGTGTACAACTATTTACCTCCAGAGGACACGTCGTGGCGTCATAGATTGGAGCGGTTGGACAGACAGTTCCAGGATCTTTCCACGCTGTCAGATGTGATGTGTTTCCAGGAGATGGAATACGATGTTTATCAGACGCATTGGAAGAACAAGTTCAATCAAATTGGATTCAAGTCCTTATTCACACGCAAACCCACACCGGGTTACTGGACGAAGGGGTCCAATATGATGGACGGGGTTAGCATCTTTTTCAACGAGGACAAATTCCAATTGATGAATTTCCAAAACGTCAAACTCAGTGATCATTTCGAAATGGACGGTACCTTCGAGCAGACCAACGACACCAAAGAGAGACTCAACGTGCGTAACACCGTGGCTTTGATTGCAGTGCTGAAGCACAAAATTACCCAAGAAACGATCTTCATCTCCAATACCCATCTCTATTGGTCGCCTAAACACGATGATGTCAAGTTCATGCAGACCTATCTATTGACTAAGATACTAAAGAAGACCATAGATAACTACCAGAAAACACACGGGGAGTTTAAGCAGCATCCTCTGGTTGTGATGGCGGGCGACATGAACTCTCAGCCGGACTCAATGGTGTATGAGTTCATGTCAACTGGTAAACTCGATACAGGTAAGGACCCTAGATGGCTTTTCCACTACGGAGAAGGGTTCGAAAAGGGTTCTATCATCTTGAATCCGTTAGGCTGTTTCAAATCTCCTTACAAACGTCTATATGACCAAGGTCTCTTCACCAAAACCACCTATTCTAAAAAGTTCAAAGGCATTATTGATTACATGTGGTTCAACAATGGCTCCATGGAGTGCGCCATGGACTTGGAAAACGATATCAAATTCACCAAAGTTCTAGGAGACATCGATCCAGATTATCTGAAGGATTATGAGGGCTTCCCCAATAAAGATTTTCCAAGTGATCATATACCCATCCTAGTTGAATTAGAATTGTGAGATTTGTTGATGCTGAGCGTTTTAGTCACGTGATGATTTATCAGTGAATTATTTTTTCTTGGCTTACTATTAGATCGTTTTAAGTGGTTGGATCTGTGGCTTTACATGACAGTCAGTAAGCATTTTACCAAGGCTGTAAGGAGAACACGAAGTAGTGGCGCAAATGGTGGTATTAGCAATGCTAACACCACAACCACCATCACCACCACCACCGCTACTACTACTACTTCAACTTCTGCCACAACAGCAGATATTGGTACTGGGATCAAAAGAGAATTGGCTGCGACTTCAATAGCTTCCACTTTTGAAAGCGACATTAGCCAGTTTGATTCAAAGGCACCTAAAATAAGGAAATTGAATCATGTGAAATTAGAAGATGAGTCAACAGGCAGTGGCAATATTACGGGACCACCTGAACATTTTTGGCCAATGTACCGGGAGATACGCAAAATGCGACAAATAATCAAAACACCAGTCGATGCATTTGGATGCGCTAAAATACCTGTGATATTACAAACAATTACTGAAAATTTTCATAGCACGGGTGAAATAACCAAGCTGACTCCTGAACAAATAAAACAATTAGAAGCTAATTGCGAACCTGGTGAGGCAATTAATGAATTTAAACCGGATAGAGTCACGACGAAAGAATTTCGATTCCAATTGTTTGTTTCATTAATGTTCTCATCACAAACTAAAGATGAAGTTAATTTTCAAGTTATGCAGAGTTTACATTGTAAATATTTACTGAATTATCCACAGGGCCTTTGTTGCGAGGCAATTCATCAAGAGCCCGCTGATTCATTAAACAAATTAATTAATTCAATTGGTTTCCACACAAGGAAAACCCAATATTTGAAGCTGGCCTCTGAACGAATAATCAATGAGTTCAATGGTGATATACCAAATACTTTGCAAGATTTGATGAGCTTCAAAGGTATTGGTTTTAAAATGGGTATTTTAATCATGATGGGAGCTTGGGGGTTAATTGAAGGTATAAGTGTGGACACTCATATGGCAAGAATGGCGGGACTGTACAACTGGATTCCAATGAAGTCGTCAAAATCTGACAAAATGGATCCGGAATATGTTAGAAAGTGTTTTGAAGAAATGTTAGCAAATGATAAAGAAATTTGGTCAGAAATAAATCCGGTATTAGTCGGATTTGGTCAAAGTGTTTGTACACCTGTTGGTAGAAGATGTGATTTATGCTGGCTTAGGAGTGAAGAATTTAATGATTCTAAAATCCAATGTCCTTCTGTGGATAAAAGATTACTTATTAGAGTTAAAAGAGGTACCGATTCGGAGCGTAAAATCAGAGGTGATTTGGATGCATTGATTAAAATGGCGCCAAAGGTTGATAAATCTAAAATTAAGCAAGAGCAAGAAGAATTTGATTTATATTGAATAGACTATATTACTTATTTATAAAATATACTTGTTTTGTTATTTTTAGTTATTATGCATTGGGGTTAACAATAGTATCACAAGCGATATTAACCAATTCATCATGCCAATCAAATGGTAAATTATAGGCCAAATTACCTCGAATAATTAATTTGAATTCGGAATTGAAAATCTCTAGCCATTGCTCGTGACTTAAAGTAGTATTGTTCATTTTAAACCCGGATCCGGGTTTCAGAAGTTTAATTTGTGCAATCGAATTGGATATTTGATTGTGGTCAAAATTCAAAGGAGTTAAGAATTTATTAGTATTACCTAACAATATAGTAACGGTTTCATTCAAGGTAGCCGCATTATTTGTTACCATGAATAAATCTAAATTGCAATCCCAAATGGTAATCTTGCTGAAATTGGGATTTTGACTATGGGTATTTAAATCAACCAATAAAATATCTTCATTTATGAGCACATTATCTATTGAAACGACATGAAACTCAATCAATGGATTGCTCAAGAACATTAGCAGGACCTTGATACAAAATGAACAGAGAACCAGTGACAATAAGAGCGACCAAACCGGAATTTTGAAACTTGTCTTTGGCCTTTTGTAATCATGAGGTGAATTTGGGTATAGGAGATTATTTCTCTGTACTTGCACTTGTTCCTGGTGTTGCGCATGTTCCTGATGTTCATTTCGATGCTCTGAGTTGTGCGGTTTATCCGCAAATTGTTGTAAATCATGTAACACATTTTCATCTAGTAAATCTTCCAATGATTGGTGGATGAATTTATTTGGCTGCTTCTGTTGCTGTTGCTGTATGACTCTGCTAACGTTTGATTTATTCCTTTGGTGGTGGGAGGTAGCTTCTCTTGCAGGCGGATCTAGCAGGGACCTCTTGGGAAGTAGCGGTGTTGACTCATTGTTTTTCTTAACATGTGGTGATATTAACGTATTACCATTATTGCAATTCGGTGCATCGCCAGCGGCACCAGAAGTCTCTACCGGGTTATAATACTCGTTTATCACTAAGCCAGGTATAGTGAGGTGGTCTCCGTAGCTAGCGCCTGCGCCAGCCCCGTTAACCAACGAATATCTTCTATCGCTATGACCACCAAGGTTCATGTTGGTGCTGTTGTTATTGTGAGGAAACATACTGCTGGTGGAATATAAGGATCCGAGTTGTTTGCGGGAATCCAGCGACTGCAGATCGCTATAGATGAAGGATTCGGAATCTCTTCCGTGGGGTATTTCGGTGATGGAGTCCAATGATAGTAAATCAAAAAATCCGCCAGCACCTGCACTTGCACCTGCACCCGCAGCTGCCGGGGTCCGCGAGTGATGATGATTATCTTTAAGGCGCTTCTCTCTTTGCATGTCGTCTTTGCAAATCCTCGGGAATACCGAACTGCAGCCAGAGAGGGTTGCACTGTATTTTTCGCTTCGGCCCGTTCTCTTATCTTAACGTTTATTCCCACATGGTGAGTGCAGTAGAGCTCTAGACGCTCATCTGCTCAGCACGATAGCTATTATTTGAGATTGAGCAGCTCGAACTCTTCAGAGGCACTGAAGATGTTGGGGGCCAGGACTGAGTTGCGCCTGGAGGTGTCAAACACGGAGAAGGGGCTGTCCATCACGGGCGAGTTGGCGACCGAGACACTGACTAGTCTCCGTTTGCTGTTGAGTCCGTCATCAGAATAGTCCATTTCTTCGGTGTTGAAGCTGTCATCTGCGGCGTCGTGTTTCCTTTTCTGGCGCGCCTTGTTGAGTGCTGACAAGTTCGTCACAGACCCGCGTCTGGACGCGGAGGACTTTATGGTGCGGGCGCTCTCCAGGGAGCTGGTGCTGACCCTTCTGTTTTTTTTGTTCCAGGCTTCGTTGGCCTTGTTGATGAGTTCGAAGCGCTTGACATTGTCGGGCGGCACTGTGTGGGCGCCGATGGCGCCCACACCAAAAACGCCCTTGAATTGCACATGCGGATTGGCGGTGTTCAGCGCAGACGTGATCATCAGCTCGTGGTGGATCTCGTCGTCCAGAGGACAGTTCTCGATTTGCAGCTCGTCGGAAATCCTCTTGAACGCCTTGAGCTTGGGTATCAGCGCCTTCCTGGACATCATCTTTTTGAAAATGCTTGGTCCTGCGTTGGCAGCCGACGACGAAGTCGTCGACTGCGAAGTAGTCGTCAACACAGGGGGTGCGACTACTTCCAGTTCGTCTGCCAGTCTCATTGGCGAGACTGCTTTGGGCGGAAAAACTCGCGCCTGCAGCGCGGACGATAGTCTAGCAAAGCGTGATTCCGGTGCAGCTGGATCGCGCTCCACGTCAGAATGCGAGTCGCTCGCCGAGCTGACGCTCTCGCTGTCGCTCGAGTCGAGAGTGTTCTGCAGACACAGTAGCGACGCCGAATGCGTCTTCTGCAGCGTCTGCTGTGCCATCGTGTGGTCCGCGACGGCCCCCACCTTAGGCCTGTTCTGCATGCTGAGAAATGATAAAGAAAAACTCTCTCTGCAGAAAAGAGACGCAAAATTCACCAGCACTCTTATTGTCTTTGAGAGAGCATACAAAGACAGCGGAGCCTCAGCTAGCCGCAGCGGCGGCCAAGCGGCCAGCCCACATTGCGACGCCGATAGCACTATTGGCCGGTGCCACAGCGGAGCTGCACAGCCAGCCAACAGCAACAAGGGCCTTCTGCGCACGACGCAACCTCCCACAATGCACCCTCTCTTGTTCTTTAGCTTATTATCGCAGTTTGGCAGGTCACGTGACCCGGATCTTTCGAGGATGGCAATGAAGAAGGGACGAGGCCTGGTGGCGACTGCGACAGCAGCGGCTGCAAACGCTGCTGCTGCTTTGCGTTGTGGCGGGCTAACTCGCGGCCGTGAAATGAGCCTAAGCGGTCTCTAAAGAGGGGGTTCCCCCCGTAGTGTGTTTTTTGACTGGGGAAGGCAGCAAATTTCAAGAGACCAGCTACTTCTCCACACGCAACTAGCATGATGATGGGTCTTTCCTCCTTCCGCAGAACAATGTCGACTTTGACAGCGCGCGCAATTGTCTACGCCGAGCACGGTCAGCCGCAGGACGTGCTCAAGTGCCACAGCTACACGCTGGATCCGGCCTCGCTCGCCAAAGACCAGGTCATTCTGCAGACCCTGGCCGCTCCGCTCAACCCCTCGGACATCAACCAGATCCAGGGCGTCTACCCTTCGAAGCCTCCGCTGTCCGCAGACTCGTTGCCGGAGTTGGCCACGGCCGCGGCCGTGACCGGGAACGAGGGTGTTTTTAAGATCGTCGCCAAGGGCTCGGGCGTCACCAACGTGGACATCGGCGACTGGTGCATCCCTAACAACGTCAACTTCGGGACCTGGTGCACGCACAAGCTCGCCAGCGCCGACCAGTTGCAGAAGTTGGAGAAGAACATCAGCTTGACCCAGGCGGCCACCATCGCGGTCAACCCCTCCTCCGCGTACCAGATGCTTACCTACTACCAGAAGCTCCAGCCGGGCGACTGGTTCATCCAGAACGGTGGTACCTCCCAGGTCGGCAGAGCAGCCATCCAGATCGGTAAGAAACTGGGTCTCAAGTCCATCTCCATCGTCAGAGACAGAGACAACATCGACGAGGTCAAGGCCGAGTTGCAGCAGCTTGGGGCCACCCACGTCATCACCGAGACAGAAAACAACTCCAAGGAATTCGGCCCGCAGATCAAGAAGTGGTTGGACGGTGCCCAGATCTCCCTTGGTCTCAACTGTATCGGCGGCCCAAGTGCCACTGGTCTTGCCAGAAAATTAGGTAAGGACGCTGTCATGCTCACCTACGGTGCCATGTCCATGAAACCGGTCTCCTTGCCAACCTCCTTGTTCATCTTCAAGAACTTGACCGCCAAGGGGTTCTGGATTACTGAAAACATCAAAAAGATCCCAGGCTCTAGAGAGGAGTCCGTCTCGGCCGTCTTGAAAATGATGCAAGACGGCGACTTGGTCGACAGCAAGTACTCCGAAACTGAAATCAACTTAGACTCTGTCACCGACGATGAGCTCTTGAATGCTTTCAAGTCTGCCCTTGATAAGTCCGGTAAGCAATTGATCATCTTCAATTAATTATAGTGGCTATTTATTTATTCAGATTTTATAGTCCTGCTTATAAGCAGCGTTTGTATGGTTTTTCATTAATGCAATATTATGATATGGTTATTAAACCCTTGCGTGTCATGTAGAATGTACCTGAAATAAGATTGGTTGCTTAATGAATTTGACCTCGTAAGTGAAATTTGACCAAGCTTTCGTCCCCTAGCATACTAATAAGAGAAAACCAACCTTTCTTGGCATCTTTATGCTAGTTAAGCCTTTTCGAGCTTTTGTTATTTTGTTATGCAGAAATGAGCAGCTTCAGATGGACAGAAACTTCCAAAAAAGCAATTCAAAATTTAGTTCAAGTTTGCCTAAATTAAAAAATGAATCCTTCCCATCAAATGCGGGCTACAACAGACCATCAAAAATTCCAAACAGAAAATGCTTTGGTGGCCCAGTCGGTTAAGGCGTCAGTCTCATAATCTGAAGATCGCGAGTTCGATTCTCGCCTAGAGCATTAAACCATTATTTTTTTAAACATATTTGATTTTAGGATCATCATTGATTTTTTTCTTTCACCATTTAAAACTTTTCAATTAATCATCATCATTGATACTTATTGATTACTCCTAATTTTGTTTGTTTTTCGTTCTGAAGTTAAATGTCAACTGCTAGATCTGCACTTACAGCCTACAGAAACGCACTAAGAGCTACAAGGATAGCTTTTACTGATGATTTAGTTGTTTTACAAACATCAAGGCAAAAGATCAAAGATGAAATGAAATTAAATAATTCTCCTAGTAATCCATTGCTTAAAGTCGAGGAAAGGATCGAACTGCTAAACCAAATCAGTGAATTTTTAAAGCATAACATTGTCCAAGGTGTCAAAACCGGTAAATTGGATGATGGTAAAGACAAATATACCTTGAACATTCATAAGGAAACCGAGTTAGGTGATAACGATGAAATCAAAACAAAATCTGATCTGAATGTCGATGGCTCACCAATGCAGGGTGCTTGTTGCGGTGGTGGTAAAGTTGAAATGAACCAGAAGAAATGAGTATATCCCTCTGAAAAATAGATAAAGAATGCATTTTCACATTTTGGATATTTTAGGGGTGGTGTAAATTCATGTCAGATGATTGTACGCGGACTCCATGCGTTCTGTTTTGTAATAACCTCTCTTGTGTATATAAACTATCAGAAACAACTATATTTGATAAATCATTGTCATTTCTGGAGATGTCGGTTATGTTTACAACTATAATTAGCAACGATAACATCATAACCTTCCCTCCCAGCCTAAATTCATTGCATCACATTCAAGCCATTCCCTCTATGCAGTAAACAAAGTGTGGATTCTCCTGACTAGTGATGAGGCTTGGCAACTGTAGGCTTTACAATTTATCCCTTCAAAAGTTGAAAGGTTGATAACTTAATAAACAAACAAGTTATTTGGACAGGGTAAATTGGAATACTAAGGCTTCAAGTAGCTGTAGCTAAGAAACCATTGATCTAAACCTTGGACGCCTCGCCAGCATCCTTGAAAACATCTTATTGAATTCGTGACGTATATTTGTGGATCTTCAAAGAATGCTCAGCAGGCACAGCCCTGGCACTGAATATCCCAACCACAAAGATCCATTACCGTCATACTAAAATTAACTAACCAAAAGGGTATAAAAGAGCCAAGGTTTCCACATTTCTTTGCTGCATCTTAACCTTCTCTTTTATCATCAAAATACATATATTAAACAAAATGGCTGACTCTGGTAGAAAGAACTTCACTGACAAGGTTGCTGACAACCTCACCCCAGACTCCCAAAAGTCTACTTGGGATAAGACTAAGGAAGGTGCCTCCGATGCTTACGATGATGTTGCCGGTAAGGCTCAACCAGAAGAAGACAAGGGTGTTTTTCAAAAGATTTCTGACACCCTTTCTGGTAAGAAGTAATGACATTGATGTTTATTTGAGTAGTCCCTAAGCGGCTAATACCTTTTTATAACGATTATTCTTTTTTATAATGACCAAATAACATGGCTAAAAAGCGAACCAGAGCTGTTTGCAACTGCTCTCCTAGTAATTATAGTAAGCTAAATGCAAGCAGCAGAAAAATTAAATTAAACGGAATATAAAGGTATATCAAAGGTTATAATAAAACGGAATATATTGAAACTTAAAAGCTATCGTTCAAAAAATGTTAATAGCTTCTTTGTGATGATATGATGTATATCGTTCGCATACACAAAATCAAAATGGTGGTACAAAACCATGTCAATTTTTTCATCTGTTGGTTGTTTAAGTAGATTGGTTCTCTCCTCTCTTGAAAATTTACTCTTTAGGATCATCAAGTTTTCAAAATCCAAATCATTCAAATTGGTATCAGTGTGCGGGCCGGTTTTAAAATATTCAAAAGTTTTCTTTAATGAATTCAAGCTAGGCAAAGAGTCAAGAAGCTCATTTTCTTTGTAGTTTTGCCATTTATAATCGTTGCATTCCAATAGGTAAACCAATAGACATCTTTGAATCCAGTTGTACGAATTAACGACTGGTATCAAGAATGTGGCGTATTTTTGAATGAAAGTAAAAATCATGTCCTTGACATCAATGAAGTGTAATCTAAAGCATTCAAAGCCACACAGTAAATCCAGCGGCATCAACGAAACAAGCTGCAACCAAAAACTATGAAAGCCAGGCTCTTTCGAATCCATGGGATCGAGTAGCACAATTTTGTTTATCTGTGTTTGCAGATACTCAGGTCTTTGATTGTCGCTCTTTAAAAGGCTGCAGATCAAAGTGGCATTAAAACCAAACGCTGCAACGTCAATAGGCTCACGCCAGTTTGTCAGCTTTTGAACAAAGGAAATAAACTTCGGGTAGTCGAACCTGGTCATGTCCTCAGGGTCCCACGAGTCCCAGAACTGGGTGTCCGAGGTAGACAAGGAGACGTGATCGGAATGATTTGACATCCTACCATACCCGATCCACACGTCGTGGCTCTTGATAAATACCAAGGGCAAGGTGGTGGACGGCACATTCGACAATAGAAGCAACGGTTTCTTCAGCTTTGCCTGCGCATCCTCATTATGGGTTCTCACAATATGTTTCAATGTCAACACAAAGCCATCCTCTGTCAGAACATGGAAGAGCTCAGTGTTCGGCAGCAAATGGTCCTCGGGCTCTGGTTGCTCATATTCATGATGGGATAGAAATTTGACACGATAAGCATAATCAATAGCGGCTAGCGGCACCAACACTATCATTATTGCCATCGTCACTGCCAACGACAAGAAGGCAAAGATGTACTTTCTAACAAGTTGGTCCATGCTTGCTTGAAAAAACAACAGACAAAGAATTAACTCACACGATTCGTCTTATTGTAATATCGGCACGTCGGTGGAACGAAGACCCTTATTGGTAAATTAGGCCGAGAAGCTGAGCATTTGTCACGTGACATTTTTTGATTTTATTTTTTCCTTTTCAAATTTTTATAACAATTTGATAAGCATCATATACTGATAACATAGTTGATAGCTGATTGCCGCCAGAAATAAAGTTTGGAGAACATCAAAAAAGAGTATCCAAAACCAATTGAATTGGTTATTGCTGGCTTTTAGGGCCAAAATGCCATGCGTGATTCTATTTAATCTATTCTTAGTTCTTTGTTAGTTGCTGAGCACACACACATACTCAAAAACCAGCCATTTGAGATTCACTAATGTTGATCTATCACTTTTTGCTATAGACTAGTTCAACAAAGCCGACATCGTTGGCTCAAAACATGGCGACATCAGTTAGAAATATATTGCAAACACCGAACAGGAACATGCTCCACTCCAGAGGTAGTTTTAACCCAAACAGTCCAAATCTGGTCCACCCAGAAACCGATTCTGAGCAATCCTCGGGGTGCGAAGATAATGATGCTTCTTCTGCCTACGATGAAGACGATGATGATGAGGAAGAGGATAGTAACCAGTTTTACACCATTCCGGCTCATTCGAGGATACCTAAGCTACCACCAGTGCCGATTCATGGAGGTGATTACACTGTTTTTGAACAAAATGATAAGAAGAGAGGGAAGAAGATAAACCCACTGAGGCGGCTTTTCAATAGACGCGATACAAATGCCTGGCAAGAAACTTCTGGAGATAACTCTAGGATGATTTTGAAACCAGAAGAGCAAGTCATCTCCCTTTTAGGGTCTGGTAATAATAAATCATCATCCAATATCAATGTTGAATCATTTTCTGGTAACACTCAATCCCGTAGCCAGATGGCACAGGCACAAGTGTTAACATCTCAATTAGACCAAGGTGAGAAATTGCAACACATAGACAGAAAAAAACATAGATACAGAGATGACAGAGGTATCATAACCGAAGTTATTCAGGAATCTATCATAACAAAATCTACGTTTCCAAGGAAAGGTAAAACTAAAGCGGAAGCCAGATATTTTACAAATGACGCCCGGGATTACGAAAAAGACTTGACAACCAGATTGCGTCAACAGCAGGTAGAAAAAATGCAGCAATATGCTTCGCCCTTTGTTCATGGTATGGAACCGAAACTGAATAAGAAATCGAAGAAAACTAAAAAATCAACCAATTCGGTAGCCCAATTACCACTTACATCAACTGGGAACACATTGATGGATTCATACTTGGAATTAAAAGAAACTGCTAGCCGTTTTGGCCAGTCATTAATTAAACAGGGGAGCCAATATGACAATATGAGAAATTTCTTGGTTTCCCCACGAACAGCTACAGAAATCCACCGATCTATTTGTGACGCAGTGTATTCTTTACCAGGTGGTGGACTGCCAGCCCCTCTTTTGGTCTTTTTGGGCAAATTGATACCGAACAAGAAATCAAAGGAAGGAAGCTATATGGCTACGCTAGTGTCCGCTTCGTCTGTTACAATATTCATTATTATCTCTTTGATTGCCTTGAGAATATTTAAGTTCTTATACCGGCTTGTGGTTTTGCTATTGAAAATAGCTGGTTACTTTGGGCTGAAACTGTAATTATACCCGCTGGCCCGTTTTTGTTCTTTTCTAATCGTTTGTATACAATTAGCTTTTAGGTTTTAAACTTTTAATTTTATCTTGTCCATAAAAGGATGAGTCTTTTATAGAAAAAGTAGTGATAATATCAAAACAACTATATTTTTAAATAGAAAATGAATTACAATAATGATGATTTAATGAATGATAACAATAGTAAAATAAAAAGAACATTAAAGTTCTACCCCATATCCCGAAAACTTAGCAAATAACAACAAAAAAGAATACTTTACTTAAACGTGAAGATTTAAAACATCAAGCTTTAATACCTCCTTTAAGCACCAATAGCTTGATGAACAAATTCTTCAACAAAAGATAAAATTTCTTCTTTAATGTCATCTGCCTGAGATGATGCGTATTCCTTCACAGCGTTAATCGATTTTTCAGCATCGTCGGCTTCAGTAATACCCCAGAAGTCCTTCAAATCACCACCGGAACCATTGTAAATTAAGTTGTTTGGAGTGTCTTCAGGAATATCTCTCAAGACATTCTTGGTACCATACTTGATAATGTTATCCTTCAATTGCTTTGGAGTAATAGAAGCAGAAGAGAATTGAGAGCCCTTTGATGGAGCTAAAGAAAGGAAGTAAGTCAACAAACCTGCAACGTGAGGGGAAGCCATAGAAGTACCAGACAAAATAGCAGTGGCAGAGTCAGAACCAATGTAAGTAGATAAAATGTTCAAACCAGGGGCAAAAATGTCGACACACTTACCATAGTTAGAGAAGTAAGCTCTAGCATCAGATAAGGCAGAGGCACCAACGGTAATGGCATTTTCGGCAGCAGCTGGGGAGTAGTTACAAGCATCAGCATTGTCATTACCAGCAGCGACAGCAAAATGCAAACCAGCCTTAACAGCGGCATTGACAGCCATATCTAAAGATGGAGACTTACCACCACCAAGAGACATGTTAGCAGTGGCACCCTTGTAACCATCGGACTTTGAGTTTTTGATGTGGTCATTGGCAGCAAATTCAACACCTTTGACAACATCAGACATGGTACCAGAACCATTGGATCTTAACACTTTAACAGCGACAATGTTTGCATTCTTAGAAACACCGTAATCTTCGGAACCGATAGTACCGGCACAATGGGTACCGTGACCATTACCATCGATATCAGCATCACCGGCAGGAATAGTGGCACCCCACTTGGCTCTACCTTTGAATGCCTTGTGAGAGATGTTGACACCAGTGTCAATGACATAAGAGGTGACACCCTCACCGGCAGCTGCCTCGTAGATGTACTTGTTGTAATCACCTAGACTGAGAGCATCTCTGTGAGAAATTCTTGCTAGCCCCCATGGAGCACCTTCCTGGGTTTCGGAGCCGATGGCTTCCACAATTGAGTCTTGTTCAATCATTGCGACTTCTGGCAGCTTAGACAACAGTTCAACGACTTCTTCGGTGAACAACCCGGAGTAACCTCTCATGGAACCTAGGTCAAAAGAATGGCCAATACCACCGGTCATGGAGTCAAAATGCATGATTTCAACGGTGTCACCAAATTGGGAAGCCTGTGCAGCGTCGAGCTTTGCAAAGGATTGGATTTGCGCGTCCTGCAACCACAACTTGTGGAAATTGATGGCGTCCTCAGAAGCGTCCTCCTTAAAGAGGACAATGTAGGAGTTGGCCACTGGGGTGGCTTGAGTATGGACGACAACCCTTTGTGGCTCTTCGGAGGCCTCATGGGTCCGGGACTGGGAGTCGGACAAACCGGCGTCAGCCACAGAGGCACTTTTGTCGGCAGAGCCGGCAGTAGCCACTGCAGGGAGATCCTTAAGATCAGGAATGACCAAGGCCTGGGCCGAGGAGGCGGCAAGAGCGCCGAGAATAGTTAGTAAAAGGGGGTTGGAGTATTTCATGGATAAAGAAGGAGTGGTGATAAGAAGATTACCAATTTGCCACCCAGATAATCTTTTTATCAGTGATGTCCCTTATCGGCCCGGAGCCTAAAATGGCAGTGGCTTACGTCAGCAGGGCTCAGCTGAGCTATTTAATTTTAAAGGGCTACCGGAATTAAAAAATCAAGTGTATGACATGACGCGTTATTGAGACCAGAACGATGTCGCTGGACGACGGCATGGCTGCTGAGAGCAGCGAAGCAACGGCAATGGTATTAGAGTTGGATCTAGCGGGCACAGTGCGGTTTGTTTCGAAGTCATGGCGACGCGTCGTTGGGACGGAGCCTGGCAAGATAGTGCGAAGGCCAATTGGAGATGTAATTGTTGGAGCTGAAAGCGACAAGCAGGTTTTTGCGCGGGCCACAGAGATCATGCTTGTTGACGACGAGACGTACCGCGTGCGGTTTATTGTTGCCACCAACTTGAAGAATGTTCCCGAAGGCGAAGAAGATGAGGACGAAATCGAAGAAGAACACGAGGAGGAAGACGAGGAAGGCACAAGTAGACGAATATCGATCGCCGACAGGTCTTCTGATAATACAGAGAATGACGCTGTGAGTGTGCATTCCTCTACATCGACGATTTCCACTGATGGAAACTTCATCCAACTCGATGCTCAGGGAATTCTCATTCACGATAAAAATGGCCGGCCTTCACACACTATGTGGATAGTGAAGCCCTGGGTTTCATTGAAAGAGGTTTCATTGGAGATGCCAGATCAATTGATAGCAACGTTGGGGTTCGGTACCAACTTGTTAGAGACTTACTTGTCTTATTTGATGGAGTTGGAAGTCACTGATGAATTCAATCTCCCCGCTCCTGCTACAGAATTGTGTAGAATCTGTGAAGACAAGGTACCAAACTGGTGGCTAGAAAAGCATACTGAACTATGCGTGATTGAAAACAAGGTTCAAGATGTTGTTTTCATCAAACAAGAAGAACTACAAGAGCATCGTATTTTATTACAGAATATTTTGGACTCCTTGAATTTAAGGACCGGCTCCTCAGCTCCAGTAATCAAAGCTCCGACGTCTCCTAATTTGCACCCTTCTTCACCAGTTTCACCACTGCAATCCCCGTTGAGTTTGTCGCCATCTAATTCATCAAGCTCACTTAGCGATTCATCATCTAATTCGATTATGGTCACTGAATATAAGGGGTTACCAATCCCAACTGGACCACAAACCACTGACACTTTATTGAGAAGAAAAAGTATCAGTTCGAAATTGCTGCCTCAGATTAGGTTCCCGTTCAAAAACATCGAACAATTGATCTCTTATTGTGATGAAGCTTTAAAGATTAATCCTGGCGAAATCAAACAAGGATCAAAATCTAATTCCCCAAGCTGGGGCATTTCAAATGTCGGAGATTCGTCTAATGTTGAGCAATTTGAAGTTGCTTATTCTCCAAATTCTACGAAAGCTTTGAAGTTGATTAGAGAATTGGAGTTACCAGTTTCTGCCGATCTAGCTATAAATGAACTGAGAATTGACACCTTGAAAATAGTAGAAGAAAAACTGGATGCATTGAGACGATATGCTCATATCTTGCAATATGTCAATAGAATTGTTAGAGAAACGGATGTTATGATTGCCAAACTGGTTTCTGATACCATTAAGAAAATCAACTTACAAGTTTTTAGCTGCGATGAAGGTGACAACGGTGATGTTAGTGATTTAGAAAGCAATGACGTCTTCGATGAGTCAAAAGTCCTCAAGCCACAAGCGCGAAGAATTGCTAACGTATCTGAAGAAGCAAACTTTTTGGATAGATCGAGATCCCAGTCACCGTTGGCTCGATCCCGCTCTCCATTGACTAGAGTGAAATCTCCATTGATAAACAAAGGTACATCACCTCCACCAATTTTAAACCCCCAGCCTGGGAATATTTTCAATTCCTCATATATGTATGCCGATCAAGCAAGGACAAAATCTAGGGATGAGTTGATCTTCAGCAATTCCTCTAACACTTTGTCGCATCCAAAATCAAAAGATCCTCTCAGTCAAACAAGTGGCAGTGAAAGCACGACACCCGTAATTGCAACACCAGTTCCTTCTTCAAGTTCTATGAGGGCCACCGCTGCATCCTTTTTGCATCAGCATAATACAGGAAGTGATCATAGTAGGTCTAGTAGTGTGAATAGAAATATCCTCACCCCGGTATTACATGCACATGATGATTTATCTCAAAGGGTTAAAAGGCAATCTAACTCTTCAACTCCAATAAGGCCGAATTCTCCTAACAATACGTACTTAGTTCCACTAAGTTCTATTCAAAGATCAAGAAATAACTCTACCCGACTGAGAAGTAGTTCCAATGCAAATTCATTATCCGGGTTTGATATCGGAAATAGATCATCGATGGTTTCACCTTTGGCCTCACCACTAATGACAGTAACAGATTCAGTGAATAGGAGCACAGCAACGGCCAATCCACATTTGAAGGTTCCAAGTATATCTTCCCAACCACCTCTGTCTCCGTTGCTACTTGCACAAAGTAGCAGTACTGCTTCAAAGCTACCTCATGTTCCGTCCATTAAAGATTATGAACCAATCAAACCAATCAGTAAGGGTGCATTTGGCTCTGTGTTCTTAGCTAAGAGCAAAAACACAGGAGATTATGTTGCCATTAAAGTGTTGAAAAAGTCGGATATGATCTCAAAAAATCAAGTCATGAATGTCAAAGCTGAAAGGGCGATTATGATGGCTCAATCAGAATCCCCTTATGTGGTCCAGTTGATTAAATCTTTTCAGAGTGCCAATTATCTTTATCTTGTTATGGAATATTTGAATGGTGGGGATTTAGCAACTTTGTTAAAAAATGTCGGCTCATTACCAGAAGCGTGGGCTAAAAGGTACATTGCAGAAGTTGTAGTTGAAGTTGATGACTTGCATTCTAAAGGTGTGGTTCACAGAGATTTAAAGCCAGACAATTTGTTGATCGACAACAAGGGCCATGTACGGTTAACTGACTTTGGTTTATCAAGAATGGGGTTGGTTAACCGTCAGAAGGCAATTAGTGCAGCCATGTCTGGCAATCCAAGAAGGTCATCATCTCTATCAACAACTCCAATGCCTAATGGTGGATTTAATTTTCCAACCACCAATGTTCAAGTGATTGATAACCCTTTCAAATCATTTTCAATAAATGAAACTCCTGTTACGAGAAGTAATTTACCATCTGTTACACCATTATCATTGAATAACCCTAATTCTCAGCATTTACAGCCAAGTGACTACGATGATCTGAATGCGCTGAATGTTCTTGCATCACCTGTACTACAAATGGAATATAAATCCAGAGCAAGGACCATCTCCAATGCAAGTGATATGTCTATGAGATCTTCACCTGTAATGCGACCAAAACAAGCGTCTATTGCCAACAGTTTAGGTGGCACAACAAGCTCCGGCGAAGCTACTCCAAATAGGAAATTATCAGTTGCCGACAGTAACACTGACCAGAATGAACCAACTAAAGTCAATTATGCATTATTTGATTCAAACAATCAAGCTAAAAAGTTTGTAGGCACTCCTGACTATTTAGCCCCCGAAACAATAGCAGGTATTGGTCAAGATGTAGGTAGTGATTGGTGGTCTATTGGCTGCATTTTGTTTGAGCTCCTATTTGGTTACCCACCATTTAATGATGAAACACCAGAAAGAGTGTTTGATAACATCCTGCACCATGATATTCAATGGCCAAATTTATCTGAAGAAGAATTCAAATTGTTCTGCTCAGACGATGCTAAAGATTTAATTCAAAAATTGTTAGTAAAGGATCCCGAAAAGAGAATTGGCAATACTAACGGTAGTGCAGAAATTAAGGAACATCCATTTTTAAAAGGGGTTAGCTGGGACACATTATTTGAAGAAGAGGCTTCTTTTGTTCCCAACGTGAACGATCCAGAATCGACTGATTATTTTGACCAGAGAGGTGCTGATATAACAACTTTTCCAGCTGATGATTTGACGGATGAAGAGGAAGATGACGAAATAAATACCGATTATGATAATGAAACGGATGAAGAATCATATTTTCAAAATCAACAAAATAGATTTTTTAAAAATGTCAACAAAGATGAGCTGCTATACTCTGGAAGTGAAGTGGCTGTTGAAGATGGTGACAATGAGAAAAATGTAATCAAACCTAGATATAAAATTCATGATAGATCAAACTCTAGCTCATCGTCACTTACTACATTGGACTCTCCGAGACATTCATTCTCTTCTAGAGGAGTTATATTAGCACATAGAGATAGAAGAGGATCTAAACTGGTTGATAGTAGTACAAATACCAATGAATTTGGCAATTTTATGTTCAGAAATCTTTCAGTTTTGGAAAAGCAAAACAAGGATGCTATCAATAGGTTAAAAAGTGAACACATGGAACTTTCAAGTAGAAATTCTTTGTCAAGCGTTGGATCTGTCGAATACTTTGGTTCCCAAACAATTTCTTCCGGTGGATCCAACTCTTCACCACAAACTCCGAATTCTCAGTTACCTTTTCAGCATATGCAAACGTCTTTTCCATCGCCGATATCACAGCAACAACATTCCACACCCCAGCCACTTCCACCATCACATTTCCCATTACCATCACTTGCTGTTGGAAACAAATTAAAGTCATTAAGTTTAACTTCCCTTAAAACACCCTCTCCCGGCGATAAAATAACATCACCCATTTTCAGCCATTTAAGTTCCTCACCAAAAGAGAGGAAGAATTCATCGTCTTCAGCATTGAGATTTTTTTCTCGAAATAATAAAGCTGGTTCTATCAGCAATGAATCAAGTTCTGATACCGATGATAAAACGGGAACATACAAACGTAAATCAAGCGCGAAGGAACTGGTGATTTCTAGCCACATGAATATTGAAAGTTTAAATTTGGATGTTATAGTTTGTGATCCAATTCCAATTAATCGATACTCCATAAGTGAGACACTTAAGAAACTTGGTTACAATGTTTTAACTTGTGGCACAGGAACTGAACTAATGAAGAGATTGTCCGGTACTAAACATTTTGATGTTATTTTTATTTCTATGAACTTGCAAAATTTGGATTCAATTGATTTAGTTAAGTTGATCAGAAATACCAACGGTTTGAATAATGGCTCATACGTAGTTTCTATCTCCGAGAATTCTAAGGATTTTGAAGAGAACCAATACATCGACTATGCATTAGAAAATCCAGTAACTATGCACAAGTTGAAGAAAGCGATTACATGTATTTTTAAGAATCCGAGAAGTGAATCCGAACAGGCTTTACTGTCGGACACTGATTAAAGTTAGATAATAGTAGTTAGCGTGTTGATATTATTGGGCCTTCAAAGCTTCAAAAATTTGCTTATACATAAGTTTTTTATAAATCTAATTTATTTTGAATGATATCGTTAAGGTGCACTTGCATAGACTTAGCAGAGAAATGTTTTTGGATTCTTTTCTTACAATTCTGGGTATATTGGATAGGGTCAAGAGTGAGAGCCAGTTGCATGGTTTTGGCCCAAGACTCAGTGTCATTGATGTTAACGTTGAAACCAGTGAAGTTGTTGCTATTCTGGTAATAATTCGCAATTGTTTCTAAAGGTCCACCAGTATAATCGGCCAAAACTAATTTACCCAGATTCATTGCTTCGATAGGCACAATACCAAAATGCTCGTTTCTAGGTGTGTATAACAATAGAGAGGTGGAGTTTATGAGTTTAAATTTAGTTTCATTGGTAACATTTAGCCAAAATATAATATCAACTTCTGAGTCAATGGTGGAGTAATCATCACTGCAGTTCACCTGGTATTTCAAACCTAGTTCTGAAGCTAACGCTTTCAATTTTTCCAAGTACTGAATGTTCTCTGCCACTCTACTATCGCAGCCCCCAGCAATAATTAGTTTCACATTTTTGGATCTTTTTGGGATTTCGTTGAATGCTGTTATGGCCAATTCGATGCCCTTTTTCATTTCAAATCTGTTTATTGAAAGAAAGTATTTGAAGTCAAAATTGAGATCATTAATAATAACAGGCGGATCGGCAACACATGGATATAGCACTTCCAAATCATGTTTGATATTTTTGAAGGCATTTCTAACCACTCTCTTAGTGAATTTAGAATTTACTAACACCAAGTCTGCAGCAGATGTGGACTTCTCCTCGATATAATCCCATAGAGATCTATAAACTTTTCTTAAAGAGCCTTCATGGCTGGCTAAGAGTTTATCGGGAAAATGACAATAGAACAGCACCTTAGCTTTAGGGTTTTTGAACCTCTGAATGATAGGGATACAATATGATAGCTGGTCAATGATAATCAAATCCTTTTGGGCCAATTGGCCATTGAAGATCAAGGTCCAAACTAGCCACAACTGTCTCAGGAAGGAACAAATGATATAGAGCTTTCCGAGAATTGACATAGGCAAAAAGTCGCCGATGGACACCACTGATAGTGATTTTGTCTCCTCGAAGGCATGGCTAGGGTCATAGTGAGAAGTGTAAATAGTGACGTTGTTTTGCTCTTTCAAAGACAAAGCAATGTCCACAATCAGCCGTTCTGCTCCACCAATGCCAAGGTCCGGATGCATTATAGCAACGTTCAAGTTGGATTTTGCCATGACACGCTGATGTTAAAGAGAGAACCACGAACAAAAACGTGTCTTCGGAAAAAACTATATATGCTCATCAGAGATTAGGGTCTTTAATTTAAATTATAGATTCAAACAAGTAGGTATTAGGGTATAAAAGCTGTAAACTCTTTTTAAGGCAAAATAACCTCTCTGTTTTATTTGGGTATCTTCCCCCTAGTTTTCCCTGTTCCGTGGTCAGAAGTTTGTAAGAATTCTGTTGGTATAAGTGGGTTTTGTAGTTGTAATTGGTATCGTTATCTATGTGTGTGTGCGTGTCTGTGCACATGTATGTGCGTTTTGTATGGTAACGTTAAGATTCTCAAGTTTAATCCACATGCTCTACGTTCTTGCTTTTACCTCTACCCTTGATTCCTTTATTCAAGTTTTTGTACAAGTCAGAGAAATATTCAACCATTTCTAGTTCTTCAGGTGGCAAGTTATCAATACCGTTAGCTAGTTTCTCAGCTATCTTGTTTAAGGTGTCCATGTGAAATCTGTTTTGATGTGATTTCATGTTACCTAGTTGTGTGAAAGATTTGTAACAGTTATCGAATTTGCACACGAATGGCTTCTTCTCTTCATGAGTTAATAGATGCGCCTGCAAATTACCCTTTCTTGAAAAGGATTTGGAGCATTTGGAACATTCAAAAGGTCGTTCCCCCGTGTGCAATCTCATATGCGTTCTCAAGTTGCCACCTTGAGTGAATCTTTTTTCACAAAACTCACACTTGAACGGTTTGAGACCCATGTGAGACCTAACATGAACTTCCAAATGATTTGACTGCGTGAACAACTTGCCACATATTTTACATTGGTGATTTTTGGCACCCTTAGAGCTTGTCTTTTCAACACCACCAACTAATTCTGTGGTGTCGGGAATTAACGAATTGTCAATGATGACAGACCCTTCCTTGTTATGGGTTATGTCACCGGCAATACCGTTTTTCCTTGCGTTGATCAACAACATCAACTGATCTACTTTAGTGGCCCCCACCACTGGAGTGTCATCTGAATTAGCGTTGGAAATATCCATGTCCAGGTCGTGACCAGCCATGTTGGACAGCTTCACCTTCTTCTTTTTAGGTTTGTTGGTCTCATCATTGAGACCTCTCTGACGCTTGAAATCGTTACCAACAACACCAGGAACATCGACTTCGGGCTGCTCCAGGTTATCAGCGCCCATCCAAGAAACAACAGGAATTTGCGGCGTGGCCACCTGGTGGTTGTCTGATGAAGGCATACTGGACGTCATAGTAGGTGTCAAGTTTAGCGACAGCCCAATTGAGCTGCTTTTGCGCAGAGAAGGAGGCGACTGCAGCTTTCCTCCTGCTGAGCCGCTGCTGTTGCTATGATGATGGTTATGGATATTGCTGTAAACGCCGTTGTTGTTATTATTACCGTTGTTCAGGTGATTATGATGGATTTGCTGCTGCTGCTGTTGAAGCTGTTGCTGATGGAGCGAACCAGGCTGAGCAAATTGCTGCTGCTGCTGCTGCTGTTGTTGTTGAAGATGCTGCTGCTGCTGTTGGTTGAACCCAGTAGGGAAAAAGATGCTCGGGGTTCTCTGCCGCTGATTGTAGGTGCCGATGAAGTCGAGCATGTCGATGTTGTTGAAGTCGTTGTTGGACCCTGTGCTGCTGCGCTTCCACAGATCGTCGTTGAAGTCTGTTATGAGCCCGATAGAGGGGAACCGCTTGAAGAAGGACGAGCTGCGCGAGTTCTCCGTGGAGCCTGGGTCCGAGCTAGCCGAGTTCTGCTGCTGAGGGTTCAGCACCGGCGGAGGCTGCAGCTGCTGCGGAGGAGGCACGAACGGGTCCAACTGCTCGCTGGGTTTCCTGGCCGCCACAAGCATGTCTGTGGCGCCCGGCTGCTCTCCCGAGGACCGAATCTTTGGCGGTAGCATCCCCGAAGGACGTAACGCGTAGTCCCGGCCGTGGTCTGTGAACGAAAACGCCTTGAACAGTCGGCTCGAGGGATCGATATCGGGGTTAGAGTTTTGAGACTGGTTGGTCAGCGTGCGCGGAAACGCGGCTGTAGTGCCCGAGGCGGGCTGCTGAGCCGAAGGCTGCTGCTCACGAGGCACGTGCTTCGTGCTCTGCGTAGTACTGAGGTTTGTCATTGGCGGATGATGCTTATCTGAGTGCATCAGATATCAGAGATAGAGATAGCACACAATAATTTGGGGAATGGCACTCACATCTTTTTTGGATGACTAGCATAATGGGAAATTTTGTTACGTTCCACAATGCCACTTTTTCGAGCTTTGCCAATTACGTAAGCAGTACTGAGCATGCTGAGCATGCTGAGCATGCTCAGCACATGTGGTATTCTGCGATCCTTACAATGTACTCACGCCTAGTGAAACGGTATTGGGAAGGCACTATGAAGGGTTTGTGCAAAAGGTTAATTGATTTAGTTGAGTTTTTACAGGCTGACAAATTTTCTAGCCAGTGTGCTCAGCACAACTGGCTCCCATTGAATATCATAACTGCATTAAGAAAGATTTATAAAGTTTGTGTTGTAGTCTAACGGTGTAGTAAAGAGAGTCTTTACAAGTTTACAAAGTCGTCCAGCGAGTCGCCCGGGGCGAAAACGGTGGACAAGCCAGCAGGAACGGCGCCGTTCGCTGCCATGGGGTCTTCCAAGCCACTGCCATCTACCTCTAGACCACTCATGTATGGGGGCAAGAACCTGCCGAAAAGCTTAGTGTCGAGCTGGTCCATGAAACCCGCAGCATAGGGTCCGTCCGGGTCTTCCACCGAAGAAGGTTGTCGCCGGTTGACGGAAAGCATCGGGTCGGTGTTATCTGTCGAGGGTGCAGGCTGTTCCTGCAATGGCAGCAGAGACTGTTGCTGCTGTTGTGCATTGAGAATTGGGTCCAGAGCAAGTCTCTGATGGAGATCAATACCGGTGGAAACACCACCAATGTAGTTGATGCCGTTGGACGACATAGGGTCTGCGAGGCTGTCGTTAACACTGCCTGACGATTGGGGCACAGCAGCGTCCGCAGCCCCAGCGGCAGCCTGTGCTGCAGCGTCCGCGGAGGAAGAGGTGTTGGCCGTCTTTCTGTTCAACTGTTCAAACAACGCGTTCAATATGTTGTAGGTTCTCCTGGCCGCCATAGACGAATCCTTCAAGGTGTCTAAAATCTTCTTTCCTCGTTCTGCATCTTTGGTGATCTCAAAGTACTCCACCGAACCCCTTTCAGGTGAAAAATGGACATAGTAGATCAAACAGGCAATGGAGAAGAAGATAGTGTAAACACTAAACCAATATGCACCTGAAAGAATTCCTCTCTGGATCATATCATCGGCCAATTTGACAACAACACGCGCCACGCGTATACAGTTGATGGCCTTGTTATTCATCCAATCGTTCCCAGGCTTCCCAATGTAATGGATGAACGGTCTGTACATGACAATACGAACATGCAAATAGGACAAATGCAAGACCCTGTTGGCTCTTAGATACTCGGGATTGGGTTCCATACCAGGTTTCAATTCAATGGGCAAAGAGTCCAACCATTCTTGTAATTGGCCTTCCAATTCTAAAACATAAGACAATGTCAAGACAGATCCAAGACCCTTTTTATCCTTCGGCCTCACAGGATAGAGCTTCGTGACGACGTTTTTCAATATCTCACTGAGACGAGTATGGCAATTGGCGATCTGTGAAGAGGACACTCTGAATTGGCATTCGAACTTGAGTCCTTCCATAGTGATATTTTCATCGTCTAGCTCAACAGGCATATCCTGGTCGAAATCCTCTCGAGTGATTGTCCTTGGCAACCCCAACATTGTGTTGACATAGATGTCCATTTTGTAAATGGTCCAGAATAATCTTTTCCTAATCTCCAACTCAATAGGGTTGAACTGGTAGTTGAGCTTACGATGAAGCCCCTCACGTAGCGCAGCTCTCAATGCAATACCGATGTACGCATAGCACGTGGACAACCGTGCTGAGCACTGGAGAAAGATGATCAACATGACAATGGTTTGGATCCCATAGGTATCTTTGGTATCTGTTATATCAATGAGACGACGTGCGGCAATGAAATACTTGTAACCTTCGTCGTTGCAGATGCCTTCTTCATCCTCTTCCTCCTCTTCTTCTCCTCTCATCAATTCGTTATCGCCTCGTCCGTGCTGATGGATGTGGTCACCCGAATGTTCACGTTTTATGGCAGGCCTGGTGGGGATATTGGCGTCGATTAGCGTACCGCCACGCCCGATACCTTCGATAGAATCTGCGTTTAGCTTGGTATTTTCGTCGGACTTGCTAAAGAGCGCACCGCACGCCAAAACAGAGTACACCAACGGTAAAAACCTCTGCTGTTTGTTGGTGTACTGCGAGGGATCAGTCGAGTACAAGTCATTCAAGTCCTTGATGAAGGTAGGTCTGTGGTAAAACCTGAAAAGAACACACGCGTTTTCCCATGTTTTCGATATCAAATCCAACGCTATGTTTAGCGGAGGCAAGATGATCTTGATTTCGACCCCGTTACCCACGCTGCCCAAGTTCCCTGCAGATCCACTGGCAGCAGCTCCTGTCGCAGGGTTGTCCACCAGGTCCTGTATGTGATTTCTTTCGTTTGCCTCTAACATCTGATTAATTCTGACTGGGTCGATGTTGGTCTGGTTCGCGGTTTCTGGCAGGAGCTTCCTGATGATATCCTCCAGAGCCTTCATTCTGGCTGTCATTGGGTCATTTTTGCTGTGTTTGGAGTGGTCATGAGCCGAGAGCGGCGAAAGCTTCTTTTTTGCCTTCGAAGGATCGTCATAACTACAGTCGTATGAGTATACAGTACAGTGGATGCAGGGCATATCACCGGAGCACTTGATTTTCAACTTTCTGCAGCGGTCGCAGGCCCGCACCACCCTGCGACGCTTTGCTTCGGTACCCACGCTATTGCTGGCACCAGCACCGGGTCCGCCGGGCCCACCGTGCGGCTGCGGCGTCGTCGATTTGCGCGGCATGGGCTTCTGATATGGATAAACCTTAGTCCTTATGTGAATTGAAGATTTTTTTATTGGCGCATTATGCCATATTTAAATAATTGTTAAAAGATGGTATCATTATTACAGATAACACGATAATTCCAACAAGCTTCAAACACAGACATAATGCAGGTGCCAATCAACAGCGGTGGATGGTAAAAAAAGGGGTCCATGTGCCAGCCAAACGTGATGAGCGTGCCCACTTTTTGTATTTTTCAAAACAAAAACAAGCCCAGATTGTATGGAGCAGATCACGTGACATAAGCACATAACACACAGAATGCTTCACATTCGCGCGGATGTGAGCCTGGCTATTGGTAGGCAAAGAGGAAGTCCTCGTGCGGGAGTGTGACATGATCCCCACCAGTCACATGGGCCTGCTTACGTTTCTGGACACGCATTAGCAAGGCTTTTGGGATTTGAGGAGAATGCGAGGGACTTTGCTCGACGGGCAAGCCGACACGCTTCTCAGGCTCGTGGTCCTGTCCTTCGCTAGCGGTTTCGCGTTGTTGTTGGCTGTTCTGGGGTATGTCGCTATGCTTTATTATTTTGACATCGGCTAGCTCCAAGTAGGCCTCGATTCTGTAATTGGCGTTCTCCACCATGCGGCGGAACTCGCCCACGGTCGAGCTGAAGCTCCAGTTCATCAGCTTGCGCAAGAGCCCAATGGTCATGCCGCTCGAGTCCACCACCAGCACCGGAGCGTTACGCAGATCGAGAATCAGCTCCAACCCTCGGAGACTCTTGTATTTGACAATCGAGATCGAGTCGTCGTCCTCCTCCTCCTGGGCCAAGTCGTTGGTAGTGTGGATGAGGAAAAGCGTAATGGAGTTGGACTTTAGATACGACTCGATCTGACGCGTAGGTTTCTCTCTATCGATCCAAACCACCGAGTTGAGTCCCAAGGTGGAGATGAACTCGAGATTTATCGGCTGCAAATCGATGCATCGGTGGATACCGGGCTCAACCATCCCGTATTTCTGAGGCGGAACGTACATCTTCAAGACCGGGGCTGATTCAAATCCCGTAAAGTGAGTGCTAGGTATAGAAAGAACAAAATTTCACCTCTAAAGAAGTCAGCAACATTTACTGCAATGTGCTCAGCATCGAAATGCGGATTTGCTCATTTCCGTTGCCATTTCCAGTGCCGTTGAGGGTCTCGCGGAAAGCCAGATAAACAATGGAAGGGCGCACAAAGCCAAATTGGCAGAAGTTGGTTCAGTTTTTAATAATAAATTAATAAAAGTTATAAAGGTAAGTTCAAAACAAAAAAAAACAAAGAAATAAAGTAGTGTAGAAGCAGAGAGAGAAGGGGACAGAAGACTTAGTGTTGGGCAGCAGCGAGCATGCTCTTCAAGGCAGCGATCTCGCTTTTCAGCGAGTCGTTTTCCCTGATGAGATCTTCGCATTTGGACTCCAGCTGGGTCATTCTTTCCATCTTTCTAGCTCTAGATCTTCTGGCAGCTTCGGTGTTTCTGGCTCTCTTGATGGAGGCCACGTCGGAAGACTTAGGCACAATAGGCTCCAGAGGCTGGGATCTTTGTTTCCTTGTGTAAGGGGTGCATCCAAGCTTGTCCTTCTTGACCTTCTTGGCTGCGGACGCAGCGGTCATGGAGGACATGGCTCTCTTTTCACCACAGACGGCAGCAGCGTCGTGGGAGTCGTCGAACTCCGAGTCGTAGTTGTCCATGGAAGGGATTTCCGGTTGCTGGAACATCACAGGCAGGGAGTGGGCTCTAGACTCTTGCGGCATGAAGCTGAAGAACTCGTCGTCGACTTCTTCCTGCTTGACCTGGACAGACCCGAACAGGTCGTCTTCAAGCGGACCGGCGACCGGGACGGCAGCAGCAGCGGCCGCGTCGGTGGCCACAGGACCGAAGAGCGGGCTTTCCGAGTCAAAGACAGAGTCGAACAGGTCCTGCTCGATCTCGAAGAGCGGCTGGTGGTCTCTGATGTCCAGCGGTTGGTCTTCGAGTTTCATGGAGAAGAGAGAGCTTGGGGCGGCAGCAGCGGCGGCGCTGGCGGCGGCTGGTGCAAATTGCATAGTGGAGGTAGACATGATTGGCAAAACGGCGATATTGGTTTATTTAGTTAACGGAGGGGATAGTGGGGATCTTCATCTTAGTGTGGATGTTTATTCAGGCATCTTCTTGTGTAGGGACTTTAATTTTCTTTAATAAAAAAATTGTACGGGGGTAATTGTTTTCTCTAGGGTGATTGTAATGTAATTCTAAAAGGTGGGGATTTAAGCAGACATCTTGGGGGCGGTAATATAGTAACGGAGTTGAGGATGTGCTATGAGCTTAAATGAGAGTGGGGTGTCTTGGTAGAATTAAAGAGAAAAAGTCCTTGTGTGAAGAAAGAAGAGTGATTGTGACTAATCCCAATGCCAGTGGCGGATGACACGCTATTTAAATTAGATTCGAGTGAAAAATTTTTCACAAGTCAGATAACGGCCCGTTGGGCTCTGGAGGGGCTGCGCGCGGTTCGGACGGTGCTGCTGGGGCGCTAGAGGGACGTGGGGCAGACTGCTGAATGCGCCGCGTCGCGGCGCCCACACCAGCACAATCCCCACAAAGAACGCGCCAGGCCTGCCCCAGCTAGGGGCAATCCAAGCAATGCTCAGCACGCGCGGACCTGCCGAATCGGGTAATAATTCTGCACGCGCTTAGTGCCAGGCCCGCAGGCGAGTCGAAACCGGCAAAAACGATGAAGCGGCGTTGGGCCAATGCCCGGTGAACGGTGGCGAGCAGCCTGTTCAGTCCCCGAGCAGCAGGCCGCGCACGTCGCTGGGGGCCCAGCGATGTGCGCGTCTGTGCTTATCGCTGGGAGCTGCAGTCGTGAGTCACCAGCTCACCCACTTAAGAGTCATAGCCAGTTTCGGCACTAACGGCTTTCTGCAAGGCTAGAACGAAGACAGAGGAAAAGGAGATTACGTCAGCAAGCGTGCTCAGCTGCGGTTATGGTCGGGGATTCAGCGAGGGTCCGTGTCCGAATGCCCTGCCGTGCCACACTAGAGGTTCGCCGGCGATGGCCATTGTTGGTTGGACCGTGCCGAACAACGGTTTTGGAGTGTTCCGTTGACAGAAGCGGCGTGTGTGGCAAGAGGCCAAAAGGGTGAAGCCATGGCTCATACGAGGGGGAATGAGCGTTTTAGCGCTCAGGGCCGCCTGGACGCGAGTGCCAGACGTGCAGGTTTTTTGTCTAGCTCCATGAGCCTTATCCGGCTCGCTGCGAGGCCCCAGCAGATCCAGCAGATCGACAGTTGTTCTTTGCGTTAGCCCCTTGCGGCTCTAGTCCGATTGCCGTTCTGCTGTATTATTTTGCGTGCAGTTTTTATTTTGGGCACAGAGATAAGGATAAGGATAAGGTCATTGAACGATTAGTAATGCATGAGGCAAAGGGCATTCAGAGCGTCATTCAATGCCAACACGGATGCTATTGTGCAGAACGGCCAAGTCACGTTAATTAATTGGATGTTGGACAGGTACCAGCGATAAGGCACCAGCCAGATGTTGGCCAGTGGTTGGGGTCACGTGACCCCGCGTCACTCAACGGTTAGGTGTCGGGGCTCATGAGGCACCAGAATGAGCATGCAATAAGGTTGGGCATGCAAGGATCTAAGCTGGTTGGGTAACTTGGTTGGGTGTCTACAGCCTATGTGAATGCATTTGCGTGGGAACAAAAGATAATGCCAGGTTTGGATTATTGAGCGTCTCGTTAAAGCCACGAACGGCTTATCAACAGCTATGAATACCAGGAAGTTCATTCCGCTCGATATCTGTTGCCTCCGTTCCTTTTATCAAGAACACAAGTTGTTCAACTTGTAAGTCAAGTATATGGAACATCTCTGTGACGCTCCATAGGTGCAACTGAAGATGCTACTGAAGTTGGGCTTTTTTGAGCACCATTGACACAGGTCCGCACAATTGCGTCACACAATGAGGTCCCACAACTGGCCAAAACCACCTTAACTAGACCCTCTCTCAGTTATCGCGAGTGCCAATTAGTTTGGCTATAGGCGCTTGCCATGAGCAAATGAGCCTTTTCTGTTTGCACTGCCTCTAAAGATTTTTTTTTTAAAGATTTTTCACACAGTGTAAATCTAGCTAACATCCAAAGATCGATATGGCTCCAGTGGGCGACAAGAAGCGTAAGAGAGCCAGTGAGGCGAAATTTGAGATTGTGTCTAAAAAGGAGCAGGAATCGTCTGCTCCAGTCCCACACAAGCCCGAACACGACCAGGACCAGGAGGATTTCGAGGTTCCTGTTAAGAAAAGCAAGACCGTTGCCAACACCACGACATCCGATGCGTTCTCCTCGGCGGTGAACGCGCTTTTGGACACACATTTGAAGGCGCACGACAGATCGACGCCTATTTTGGCAAGATCCAAGCACATCTCGAAGAACCTCGAGAGCGAAAAGCTGCTGCAGAAGGCCAAAAGGTCGATATTGCACGAGAAGAAGCTGCGGTTGACGATGAACCACCAGACGAACGTGCTGGCCGAGGGTAACGAGTCGCTGCTGAAGGAGAAGAAGCTGAAGAAGATCGCCCAGAGGGGTACGATCAAGCTGTTCAATGCGATTGCCAAGGCGCAGACCGTGGGCCAAGACCCGAGCGCCGTGAGCGTCAGGGGCGTCAAGGCCAAGAAGGACATAATAAACGAGCTGTCCAAGGACGTGTTCTTGGACATGGTGCAGCAGGAGGCCAGCAAGTAGCGCTGAGCAGAGACTATGTACAAGGTTTTATAGGTAGACAAATAAATAGAGCGCTATACACATGGATCTGAGGGTGCCTACAGGGAGTTGATCACCTCGGAGATCATCGATCTGGACGCGTTCCACTCGTCCTGCACCTTGGCCCAAGGAATGACCTTGAAGATCTCCTTCTTGTCCTTGCCCTGCAGGCCGTTTGCATCCACGAGCGCCTGAACCTTCTGCTTGATGGACTCCTTGCTGGCCACAGGCAGCTGGTCCATGTACAGTTTGATGATCTTAGCTTCGGCCAGCTCGTTGTCGGCCATCTCCTTGAACCTGTCAGGCTGGCCCGGCTTGAGATACTCGCTGGCGGACGACTCTCTCTGGTTCGAGAGCTTGTTCAGGTGCTGCCAGATCTGGAACTTGTCGCTGGCGCCCTTGTTGTCGATGTCGAGGTTCTTGAGTTCCGAAAGAAGCCCGCGGATGAGCGTGCGCTCGGCCATCGGAGCCTTGTTTCTCATAGCGGTTTTCAAGTCTGCACGCAAGACTGCAGACAGGTCGAACGCGGAGGCTGCGCTGGCGGTAGTGTAGAATCTTCTGAGCATCATTGAAAGCACAAGAGAAGAAGAGCTGTTGGAGAGAGTGAAAAATCTCGAATTTTCAGCTCAGCATAAAGAGAAGCCCAGCGGGCCCAGCGGGGCCACCTCTGTGGCCCGCTATGGCCCTTGCTCTGAGACCCGACCGCCCGGGCTGCCAACACACTCCTTTCCTAAGTTCTATCAGTCTTTCCCTGTATCTGTTGCCGTCTCCATTCGCCGCCTGCCCACCTCACCCAAATCTACTTTGGATATAATTCCAGAGCTCTAGAATAATGAAGATTCTAAAAATGATAGGTACGAACTGATTGCTGTTGTTTCTATAGGGGTAAGTCTTCACGTTCTGGACATTATGTTGCGTTTATCAAAAAGAGTATCGATGGAGAATCAGAATGGCCAACGATGAGAAGGTAGTGTTGACAGGTAGTGCGTTAAGGGGAGTTGGAAGGTCAATTTAAGGAATGAAAGGGAAGAAAAAAAGGGATTTTGGTACTCACCCGAAGTTCTAAGCAACTGTTTTTGCTTCCAACAGCGGTTTTGCTTCATGTATGTCTGTCTTTTGATAAATAATAATGAGACAGCGGGAATAATACTAGAGAAGTGGCATAATGAGTGCAAAAAAACAATACCAGTGCCACCGCTATGGCGGCCGCTCTGCGGCCTGGCTGGCCGCCACCCCGTTTGGTGCGTCTTTGGCCCTCTCCATTTGCTTCCTGCCAGCGCGTTTTGACACGGCGGTTCGAACCCCGTTGCGGGCGTGGGAAAAAACCCGCTAGGAACCGAACCCCCTAGAAAACCTCTTTACAAATTCTTCGCTGTGGGCCTTCAGGACCGTCTCACCCGCATCGGCCGCAGATACCCCCGAAGCCGGCGATGAAGTACACGCGCGAGGAGGTCTCGCACCACCGGTACGGCCACGACTGCTGGATGATCATTCACGGCAAGGTGTACGACGTGACGAGCGTGCTGGCGACGCATCCTGGCGGCGCCGAGTGCTTGCTGGACTGCGCGGGCGTCGACGCCACGGCGGCGTTCGACGACGTCGGCCACTCGAGCTACGCGTGGGACGCGCTCGACGAGTGTCTTGTGGGCGAGCTGGCCCCCGACACGCGGCCGCGGCCCGGCCAGCAGGACGTGCCACGTCAAGCCCACAAACAGCGACAACGACAGCGACAGCGACGGGCCGGCCAGGCGGACGAAAATGCGTCCCCGCGAACAGCGATCCCGGCTCTCGGCTACGCATTGCTGGCCGCGCTCAGTCTGGCGGCGTATCTCGCCCTGGCGAGATACAACGCCTTCTGAGCGCGACGCGTCGGTCGTCCCTCGTCTTTTTCTTCTCACACTATAATAGACGATAAGCATGGTATAATGACAGTATGTAATAATAATAAGGTAATAACAGCGAGGTGGGTGTGGGTGTCAGCAGCGGGGGGGGGGGCGACAGCGGCGGCCGCTGTCGCAGCCGGCTTCGTGGAAAAATCCCACGTCTTCGGAGCGCGACACGACGCGACGCGACGCGTCGCTGGTCTCTCTGTTCTTTTTCTTCTCCAGTATAATAAACGATAAGCAGGTATAATGACAATATGTAATAATAATAAGGTAATAAAATAAGATGTGTGGGTGTCGCTGTCGCGGCCGCAACCTCGACGGAGTCTAGCCCGAAGTGGGCAAGCCGACGGCGACCTTGAACGAGTCGTAGAGCAACCATTGCAGACCGGTCAAGGTGCCGATCATGACGATTCTGACGGGCAAGCCGTTCCAGAGACCCTGGAAGCCAATCTGCTTGTAGATGCGCGCGACGGCCGCGCCCGTCGTCTCGCCGGGCTTGGCCTCGTTGTTGATCTTCGACACCATCACGTCGGCCGGGTGCGAGGCGGTGGCGCAGAAGATGCCCGCGATGTAACCGCCGACGAAGGAGACGCCGGTCTGCTGCAGCTTGGAATACTCGTCCTTGGGTTTAGTCAAGAACTTGTGGTAGATGCCCTCGACGATTTTTTCGTAGGTGGTGAACTTGACCATGGTGTAGGGGATCTGGCGGAACCAGAGCGGGACAAGCCCGGCGTAGAGGTCCTTGGTGAGGTTCTTGACCTGGTTGGGCGGGATGGTGGTCTGGTACTTGACCTTCATGGACTCGAACGGACAGAGGAACAGGTCTGCGATGAACTCGGCCGAGGCAGACGATGCCAAGAACACAAAGACGTTGGACACCCCGAACAGCTCCGAGTACTGTCTTTTGAAGAACTCGTAACCGCCGTACTTGAACGCGCCCTGGAGCCCGTAGCCCACGAACGTGGGCCCCAGGCCCGTGTAGATCTTCGCGACACCCTCGGTGCGCATGATCGTGCGGATCCCGTCGCCAATGCCCCGGTACAGGCTCTTGTCGACCTGCAACCGGCACTTGACCAAGTCGAGCGGGAGCACGAGCGAATGTGTAGGCGCGCAGGCGATGAAGCCGCCCGCGGCGCAGTAGGCGTAGAACTCAGGCGTGAACAGTGGAATTTGGCCCGTCGCACTCATTTGGCCAGGAGGAAATACGGAGAGGCATTTAACCAGCTTTGGGGGGATGTTCCGTTTTGGCCGGATAGCATTCAGACGGGAACTGGGGGAGCTGTGGCGGCGGCTGCGCCGGCGCCAGAGGCTCCGGAGCTGGACGGGACGATTTCTGGGACCGCGCTGCATCTGTTGGTGCCGGTCGCGGAACCCAATTGCTGCCCCGCGGCCCGCTGCCGGCGCTTTTGACCCTATTCCGTCATTTCGTCCTGGCTCCTACTGTATTTTTGTTTTGACATGATAAGGCTGGAGTAAAAGTTAAAATTGGAAAACCCCCCACTGTGCATAGCGATAAAGAGAAAGAACCAGAGAGCGAAAAATGGACCAGAAATATCCAATCAAACACGTCCATCTCGAGGGCCACACGCCGGTGCCTATCATCTGTCAGACACGCAACGGGCCGTGTTTCTTGATTGCGGTTTGCAACGGGCTCGTTTTCAACCGGGCCGCGTCGGGAGGCCTGGCGCTGGACCTGCTGTGCGAGTCGTCGATCGGGGAAATCGACAGCTTCATCGCTAGGCTCCTCAGCTCGCGGTTCGTCTCGGAACAGGACATCGTGAACCTCATCGGCACAATCGTGCTCGAGTGTCCGTCCATCCCGCAGCGCGAGCTGCTCGTCCAGGAAATCCCGAAGTTGAACTCGGGCCTTAACGTCAGCCTCGACCTCAGCTCCATCAGGGTCGACAAGTTCTACCATCTGACAGAGCCCATCAACGAGCTGCTACGCGTGTTCAACCTCACGCTCTACCACGGCTTCATCCTCGACCCGGCCTTGGGCATCGACTTCGAGGACGGCGACTTCTCCTTCGACCACATGCAGGACAAGATGGTCGAGTTCAGCCAGGACGACCAGCACCAGGACATGTTGGCAAAAATGCACCTCTTCTTCGACGAGAACACCTCGCAGTTGACCCAGTACGGTCTCGACAGCTTGAAACACATCGCCCCGGGCCAGATCGGGCTCTTCTTCCGCAACGACCACTTCTCCACCTTCATCAACCTCGACAGGTTCTACATCTTGGTCACCGACGCAGGCTTGGCCGACGTCGACGAGCTAATGTGGCAGGAGTTGTCCATCGACGACTCCAAGGACTTCACCAAGTCGGATTTCACGCCTATGCGTCTCACGCAGGACGATCTAGACCAAATAAAGCTGAAGTCCAAGAGCGAAGGCTCCAGCGGTTCCAACATCGGCGCCCTAGACGGCGAAGACTATGAGATGGTCAAGAAATTGCAGTGCGAGGAAGATGAATTGCACGCTCAGCGCTTACAAAACCAGTATAACAAGCAGCAGCAGCAACAACAGCAGCAGCACAAGGAGCAAGAACGCCAAAAGAAGCTAAAGGACCAAAAGAAGCAGTCGAATGCTGGCCAAAAGGTCAAAAAGTCCGCTCCCAATGGCAAACCTGCTAAACAGAAGTTTGCAAAATCAGGTTGTGCTATTATGTAGATTATGCAGAGAGTATGTGTTTTCCTTTTCTATTTACTAAACAAGCTCATTATAACTATTTATGCTCAGGCAAGGGCGAGGGAGAAAGGAAGCGGTTATATCAAACTGTCCCATTTGTCGTCATTAGAAGGTATCTTCACCACAGGCTTGATGGAAACGCTAGGACTGGATTGGAATGAATCCCATTCGTCATCTTCTGCTGGCCCTGGTGTCACAGTCTTAGCTGTCGGGGTGGACATGGCAGATGATGGTGCAGGTGATGCATTGCGAGGTTTTGGTGTCATGACTGAGTATGACGTTCCCGCAGTGGGTTTCATGACATTCATAGGTTTCTTGATAGGTAGTGAGGTTGTCGTCGAGGATTTAGACCAATCTATACTTGGCGTCTGTGTAGGCTTAGTCAAATTAATTGGCTGAATTTTAGGCTTCATAATAGGCACGGATGAATCATATGGGGACACTTTTGGTAGCTGCTTCCTCTTTGGGATTTCCTTAGTGCTTGGGTTGGAGATGGTCATTGGAGTCAAAGATACCGGTTGTTGTTGCGGCAGCTGTTTTGCACGAACAGGTTTAATTGTAGTAGGGCTCGTTGCCACCGAGGCGGAGCCTGATTTATCTGAAGTGATACCCTTATTAAGCTCCTGTTTAGTATCGCTTTCAATTTTGGTTAACACTAAGTAGAACTTCTCTAAATCTGTATCCAATTTAGCAAATTTAGCCAATTTCCATATTTCAAACATCAAATTCATTTTCAAATCGATAGAATCCATCTGGGTTGACCCAATTTGGTATGATTTGTTCATCGATTGTTGGAATTTATTGAACATTGAATCATACAGTTTCAATACATTAAGCAAAAATTTGCCATTGGTTGTATAATTACTTTGCGATGTATTTTGAATTAGTGGTAACAACTTTTCAATAATAATAACATTGTCAATGTTTTTGTCACCCATTTCTTCGATCATAATAAAGAATGAATTAACACACAAGTTCTTCACCTTTAAAGACGTTGTAGTTGAATATATTTTCATCACTTGGGGTAAAATTATGCTTGTAATTATATTGTAGGGCTCAAAATCCAAAAAGATCTTAATCTTACCTAAACTTAATTCATGTAATATGATTGAATCTCCTAGCGTGGCCTTGGAAAATAAATCAACTAAGAATTTGGAAAACGTTTCACTAAATGTAGATTCCCTTGACTTGTTGTTCATTAATGAATGAAATCTCTCTAAATTTTCAATTAGAATCATTTGATACCCATCAAATGGGTAATCTTGCAATATTCTTTGTAAAAATGGGAAAATCTTTTCACTAAATGTTAACTGTGAGAGGTTTTTTGAAACTAGAATTAAATTTTCTGTAGATTTAATAATCAATTCCTCTTCTGACGGGGTAATTTGTTTAACAGCACTACTTTTGGATGACGACGTCGGCTTCGAAAGAATAACAACATTAGTCAATAATGGAATTATCTTATTGAAAACCAAAGTCCGAGGAAATTTATCGATGTATTGCTTAACTTCATCTAAAAATGTAATCCTTTCATCAATCTGTAGTGATTCAAATTCATCAAATTTTTCCAACATCTGAATCAATGGGTTATTGAAAATCTTCGATCTGATAAAAGAGTCAATATTGTATGGTCCTTCATCATCTAATTGGATGAATTCGGTATTTGATTCTTGTGTTTTCTTCAATATCTCAATCAATTCTATAGAATAATATTCTGGGATTTTATCAAATGATGCCAATTTAGAATCTTTCAAAATGGTATTCATTTTGACCACTGACCTTTCAAAATCACTGATACTTGATGAATGGCTACATTTTATCAAATCTTCATATTGGAATAAAGTGAATATGACCAAACATAATGAAAATATATCATTGATATAATCTAATTTATGACGTGTGATTAGATTTGGTGAAGAAAACCTAAAATCAATTGACAAAAAGCCAGGTAATCTAGAATCGATAGAGTCAATAAACTTATCCTCTGGACTGAACAACTCCATGAAACCCAGTCCTGTTACTTTCCAATCATATTTATCTGTTATGACGATTGAACTTGGGTTTATATTCATATGGATGGATTTCAATTTGTCATGCAAAAACTTCAAACCGTTGGCTACTTGAAGCATACCCTTGGTGATGGTTATTTCATCAAGCTCAGTTTTATCAATGCTGTTCAAATCACCCTTGACGTATTCGGTGACAAACAAGACCCTCGATTTGTGATCTTCAAATGGTTCGATCACGGTCAAGAAATTAGGATGCTTTAGCTTAGATTGGTTTGAAACAAAAGTCTTGAGCCTTTCATATATATCCTCTAATATCAACTTCTTGTTTTGCTTATTTAACACTCCGCTGTCAATCAGTCTATTCTCGCATTCGCGTTTATCGAATTCCCAAACCGAAACTTGCTTTTTCGTTGTACGGTGTTTAGCAGAGTACACTGCCCAGCAGTTGTTGTTATAAAATGTTGGATTGCTGGATATCGAGTACGTCCCCTCTATACCAGTAGTTTTAAAGACTTTAAACATGGTTTATTTATACACTGGTTCGTAAGAATGAAATAACACGCACCTACTTACTTCAAGATTTTTTCTTCCGCCTGTTCTTAGATCTGCTTCTTGCTCATGACTTTCAAACATTCGCTCATGATTCTTGCCTGTTTTCCAATGTCCTCTAAGTGGTTGATGACTACACCATTGCCCTCAGCAAAGTCGTATACGGCGTACTTGAGGCCTGTGTCTTTGCAGAAATCCAAAACGAGCGATTGAGCCCGACGGAAGTTGTGTCTAGGTAACCTTGGGAACAAGTGGTGGATAGCCTGGTAGTGCAAGCCACCATGGAAGAAGTCAAGCCACTCTGGGCATGAGATGTCCATTGTCGTTCTCAACTGTCTCTGTGCAAAGGACTCGGATAATCCTAAGTCAGAGGTGGACATGGCAAAATGACTGAGTGTGATTTGAACATGAACGATCATTGTTACTACATGTGATACCATTATGTAAACAAACTTGTCCCACTTGGATTCAATGGAGCCAACCACAAGGTAAAAAAACCAATAGAAGAAAAAACTCAAACCCACTAACTCAAAATATCTGAACCAGGCTGCCTTACCATGTCTTGGCCCTTGGCCTTTCAATAGATATTCCCATGACAATCTGTACAAGTTGAATCTCCCAAAACACAAAATTGGGTAGTACAGGTAATGCTGAATAGGAACGACTGCTTGTGCAAAGGCATCAAATGGAAAATACTTTTCGTAGTAGGTCGAGAAAACATTACCAAACAATCTTGGGGTGACACAAAAAAACGGTAGATGTTGAATATCAGGGTCATGCACTGGGTCATTGGTGACAATGTGGTGGATGTTGTGGTTACGTTTCCACCACCCAACAGATAACCCACCAATCCAATCGGCGATGATGATGCTGATGATATTGTCCAGTTGATAATTGTGTGTTATCCCAATATGAGCTGAATCATGTGCGATGAAGACTAACTGTTGCCAAAAGATTCCTAGACAAATTGCACTTGGAACATACCAATGCAGTTGGAAAAATGACATTGAATAAAGTGCCAAACATAGGTTGATCAAAAACTGATGGAAATACTCAATGTAAGGACATTCGTACAATCCTGCGTCTTTTATTTTCTGGTGTAGCTCATTATATCTTGCGGAAATGGAATGCTGAGTTTCGTAGTCTAACGACGGTAAAACTTCTAGATCCTTGGCTACTCGCTCGTTATCATAATCATCTATCAACAGTTTTGGATCTCTGATGACATTTGGGTCTTTTTCAGAGATTTCGTAGTATTTCTTTTTTTCCTTTGTTAGAATAACTCCTGCTGGGATAACGGGTGTTATTTTAACAACAGTTTCTCCTGCTAGATCAGCCTGAGCGTCTTCTTCGTTCAACAGTCTGAAGTGACCGCCTTGGATCGGAGGCAACATATTGGTCCACGGAAGGTCTACCTCTCCAATCTTGTACCTTTTGAACGTAGCGACTGTCTCATCGGAATGGTACGCGTTCATTTCATCCGTGCCATCTTTACCGATTAAGTGGTATATCGCCTTGTCTCCTCCCGGATGGTATTTGATCCATTTGTCAAGTTTGAGAAGCCAGTTGCGGTAAATGACGACAATATGCTTTTGTGCTATGAGAGCTTCAACTTCTCTAGGCGAATAGACGCGTTTCTCGCCAAACTTCGTCTCTAATAGAGTCATCGCTGTGCTGATCCGGATAAATCTCTATACGAATTATCGCGTTACATTTAAAGCTTTTTTTAAAGGCTTTAAAAAGGCATCAAGACTGCTCAGCAGCGAGTTTCGTCAATTCTTTCTTTCCTTTCTTATACAACACTTTAGAGAGATATGCAGCATTTGGTGGCTTATTTACCACAGACTGAGCGCTTTAGTGGTCTTACTAGCTGAAAAAGGACCTTTATTGAACTCGGATTAATACTACACATAGTGATTCTATTTTCTATGTAATAAGTACGAGGATTTCTTTTACAGCAAATTGGAAGAGAGCAAAGATTTATTGTATTCCTTTGATAATGTATGGAAAGTATTGCGGATGAATACATTAATACAGGGTTTGACCATAATTTAGTGGATTTCATATCATGAGCACTTTTCTTCGATGTTTTTTACTCTTAGTGAGTTCTATTTCTCTTTATACATATGTCAACTAATAGAAGATACCCAAGAGGTAAGCAGAGACAATTCACTGCGGACTTGAAGTCTCTACTATATGCGTTTGGTGACTGTAGTGCGCCACATATTGACACAATCCACACTTTGGAAGACGTGGTGTCGAGCCATTTATTGGACATCATTTTGGAAGCAAACAAGGCGAGAATAACGAGACAAGGTGCGAAAATAAGCGAGCATGACCTCAACTTTGCTCTCAGGAAGGATCCTGTCAAGTTGGGTAGAGTCCATGATTTGTTCAGCTTGAACAGAGAAATTACTAAGGCCAAGAAGATGATCGACTATTCGGACAAATCCTTGAGACAGTCAGAACCAGAAAAGCCAGTCAGGCCAAAGAAATACAAGAAAAAGGTCAGAGACGAGACATTACCAAGCTGGACTTAGTTTTCTTTGCTATAAGAGGTCTATTCACTATATACATACATACATGTTTATTTATTTGCTAATATATCACATTCTTTAACTTTACCTGATTTCAGTGAAAGATAAACGTTTTTCAAAGCATTGTTAGATTCGTCAAACTCGCTTTGCGAGCATTGGCCTCTGACCAGGGGACGCTCTCTGTCGATTGGTGCCAACGAATATAAATGGTCAAACAGCTGCTCGTCAAGTTTATCCAATGGAAAACCCTGAAATCTGTGAGGAACTTCGGGTTCCTCAATCTGAGTCCTTGATGCGTCCCATTCCAGTTGCCTTTCCAAATCTGGTAATTTTTTAGCCCCAGAAAAGACACCCGCGATAGCTAATGCACCATATTCCATATTATGGAACATCAAGTTGAGTGTTGGGATACCAACTGTGGCAAAAGTATTGTCAACAACAGAAAAAACATACATATACAAGTTTCCAATCTTGTTGACAGGGTTAGTTGAAGTTGGTTCATTGAAAACTTTCACAATTTCTTCCTTTTGGTTTAAAAAAGGCCAATGATAATGATAACCTGTTCCCAAAATAATATGGTCAAATGATTTGATTGAGCCGTCCACAAACTCAACCTGTTTAGTTTCAGGTAATAGCTGTTTGATTCTTGGTTTGAAGTCAATTTCTGGTGATTGGTCAAAACATTCCCTAATCCAATCGTAAACAGAAGCAGATCTCTGAGACATAGTGATTGATTTGGCTTTTGGCAGTATATATTGCGCTAAATCAATGGAGGAAGTCCCCGATCCTAATAACAAGACATCGCCATCCAAATAATCATCTGAGTTTCTAAAAGATTTAGAGTGCTGGATGACATTCGGATGTTTGTCGTTGAATTCATTCAAATTAGGGATTTGGGGGATGTATGGAACAGAGCAATGTCCATTTGCAGCCACAACGGCATCAAAATATTCGTAGTACCATTTTTCACTATTTGAATCGAATTCCTTCTCTCTGATAGTCAATCTCCAACAATCATCCAATTTTTCAACGTTTTCTACAGAGGAGTTTAAACGAATGTGATCTTTGAGAGAGTACTTGTCAACAATGTCATCCAAATATTTCATTATATCGTCTGCTGTGACTAAGGGATGAATGTTCTCATTTATCTTCAAATCGCTGAAGTCCAGATACGAAAATCTCATGTACTTCTCAGGAACATTCGTGAACAAATCCTTGTAAGCGGCGTTTCTTTGCCACTTAGTTTCATCTTCGAATTTTTTCGACGACACCTGCTCGAAAGGAGACCCATAGGACGTCTTTTCCAGACTACTCTGAGCAGGTAACTTTGATCTCTCGAAAATGGTGTCTGGGTTAGAATAGTTACCCTGCAACAAAGGCAATCTTGGGTCGGGCTTTTCAAAGTAATTCCAAACACCGCCCCAATTAGAGTTCTGCTCGAAACAGACGACCTTATCAAACGCGCACTTTTGTGGTCTAGCTCCGGTTTTCAACGTGGAAAATCCACCTTGGCCTGTGTGCAACAATTCATTAATGGTGGTGATCCCAGCGGGCCCGCCTCCAATCACAGCCACCGACTTGATGACTCTCTGGATAGACATTGTTGCTTTACAAAGAAAACCGCACGCGCTAACGGGGTTAAAAACCTCGCAACCGTTCGATCTTAACTGGGGGTTATCTTCGCGAGCCACACTTTCCCTTTTGGGAATTATCCGATGATGCATAACCGTTTTATTTTTTGCCATCATGGCCAGTTGTGGAGTCCCTTAACGGTGTTAAGTGTCTGCGGAGAAAACACGCTGTCAGACCACTCTCAGATGGTCTCACAAGAACTAGGGAGTAACACGGAAGACGTTGTTAATGCTGAGCACATCACGTGACGAGCTATCGCTCGTCTAAATCTTCATGATGAACTGAGAGTTTGCAACCGCTGATTGCAACCAATAACGAATTTGGGTCTTCTGGCTCGTGACTTCGGTTTTTTGATCTCAGCTGAGGGGTACTTTGTGATCAACTCTGGCTCTGCAAGCTTTACAAGCTTTCTAAGCTGTACAGGCTGTTCAATGAGGAAAAAGCGCGTCTTTGGGTTTGTTATCAATTGCCAATACCGTAAAACTAGTGGCCCACACGAGTATCGGAGACCGCCATAAGTTGTGCTGAAATTGCCCGCACACACAACACTTTAGAAATTGAATATCTACTAGCGGCGATACTCGTTTTGACGACTGCTCATTTGGGTATAACGAGTATCTCCCTAATGAGCAAGTGATGAATAATCTTAGTAAGATTAGTAGGGAAAAATTTGACACATAACCGTTATAATAAATATACCATATATCTTAGGAGGAGTTTCATTTTAGAATATTGACAGGTCAGTGAAAGTAACCTCTATGGAGCAGAGCGAGACTTTTGACGACACTGGTGTAAATGTGTACAGAGCCCACACAGCGGTAGATGCTGAGCGCCGCAATTTGGATCTCACGAGCACGCGCACGTCAAGAACGTTGCTGATGGACGACGACTCTGTACTGGTGCAGGATGCGGAGGACGACTCGTTGATGCAGAGTGCTGTGCCAATGACAGCGGAACCGTTGTATGAAAACATATCGCTAGCTAGGAAAATCGGGTTTGTTTTTGTGATCATCATGACGCAGTTGCTCTGTCAGGCGTTCCTCTCTCAAAGCATCATTCCCTACAATTACATCGCAGCCACCTTCAATGTCGCAGACGATCCAGGGGAGATTTCTTGGATGTCTGCTGGGTTTTCCTTGACGGTTGGCACTTTCATATTGATCTTTGGCAGAATCGGTGATTTGGTGGGTTACAAGAAAGTCTATCTGTGTTCCTACGTTTGGTTGACTGTTTGGTGTATCCTTGCGGGGCTTTCAAGCTATTCCAAATCAGTCGTCTTTTTTGACATCTGCAGAGCTATGCAGGGTCTCTCGCTGGCGGCATCCTTCCCTAATGCATTAGCATTGATCGGCCATTATTTCCCAAGCAGATCAAAGGAACAAACTATGATATTCGCCTTGTTTGGGGCAGTGGCCCCCGGCGGCTTTTACATCGGTGCATTGTGGAATGCATTGTTTGTCCAACACGCAACCTGGCCTTGGATGTTCTATGTTTCTGGTATTGTTGCCTTTCTGACACTAGTTGGCTCGTATCTGGTCATCCCTAAAAACATTGGCACATCTTACCAACGATTGACCTGGGAAATGTTTGACCCAATAGGTGGTGCTACGGCCATGGTTGGATTGATCTTATTCAACTTTGCTTGGAACCAGGGCCCTGTTGTCGGTTGGGAAGTTGTTTATGTTTATGTGTTGTTGATCATTGGCACCTTGTTTTCTGGTCTCTTTGTTTATTGGGAAACGAAAGCCAGATATCCTTTGGTCCCACGGCTACACCCTAAAATTGTCATGACCTTAGTGTGCATTGCTGCGGGTTGGTCCAGCTTTGGTGTTTGGGTATTTTACACAATTAGATTCTCATTGGATATTCTCCATCAAACTCCAATTGTTGTTGCCGTTCAATTTACACCTTCTTTCATTGGTGGGTTTGTAGCCTCAGGGCTAACTGGTGCCACTATCCACACCATTCCTACTTCTATCATTATGTTGTTTTCGATGTGTGCATTTTTGGCTGGTAGTTTACTTTCAGGGTTAAGGCCAGTTGACCAAGTATATTGGGCTCAGAAATTTGTTTCACAGTGCGTCATTGTTTTTGGTATGGATACTAGCTTTCCAGCTGGTGTGATGGTCCTTTCAAGTATCTTGCCCAAAAAGCATCAAGGGGTGGCTGCAAGCTTAGTGTCAACCGTTGTCAATTATTCCATTAGTATTGGTCTAGGGTTCGCAGGCACGGTTGAATATTACACTACCAGGAATGGAGCTGACGAACTCCAGGGAATCCGGAACGCGTTTTACATGGGGTTTGGTCTTGCTGGTTTGGGTATCTTTCTAGCCATTCTGTTCACTCTGTACAGCTATCTGGATTGGAAAAGAAGCTCATCGCTGCAAGAGGATGAGGAAAAGAATAGCCGCTCTATCACTAACTAGCTCTTTAATCAGTCTAATTTGCTATCTAATTATTTGCATGTTTAATTCTTTAATACAGTTTAATTTTACTACCGTAAAAGCGCTGAGCAGATGAGCTTTTGCTATTATGCTTTGCACTAATCATGAATATTTTTTTTATAAAAAAGAGGGAACCCTTGTGCCATTTAGCCTCACCGAAATACTGTCACATCATGTCTTCGAAGCGGTCACCTGCCGAAGACGACAGTAAAAAGAAAAGAAGAAAGACTTTTGTAGGGTGTTTTACGTGCCGAAGGCGGAAGGTCGCCTGTGATTTACAGAAACCAAGCTGTGATAAATGTAAGAAGGCTGGTTTTGTGTGCGATGGGTACAAAATCAACCTGCGGTGGTCACAGCCGATTGAATTTGATAAATATGGTACCCAGCTACCATCCGTACCCACTTTAGAAACTGAATACGCTCAGAGAAGATCCATCAAGTTTGTTGAATATAATGAAAAGACTCGATACAATCTGTATGATGAGATGAATCTGGATTTGGCTAAACTACACAACATAGATATACCTAATTTGGAATCAGAGACTCAAATAAGAGGCCATTTTGGTGCTTTCAGAGGAATAGGAAATAGTTTGCTTCCTAAGAATTCTAAACGTATGATGTCCAATCAACCTGCATCAATTTCTAATAGAAATAGCAATAGTGCTAGCAGTCTCGCCCAGCAGAGCCCCAGTACCAATAATATGGTACAAAATGCTACGACTCCAATGAGCGTGACCAATGGCTCAAGTAACTTTGCTACACCCAAATCAAATCAACAGGTATACCCATTTTCATTTAACACAAATGGTAACGGTAATGAATGGCTTTCTAATGAGTTATTAGACGCTGCTCTTTTAACAGCATCTGCATTAAATGGTGATACACAGTGGTTAGATATTCTTGATCAGGCATCAGATTTACCCGCACTGTCACCCATGCCAAATCAACAGAATAACCATATAACGGGACATCACTTACTAAATCAACATCATCAACAACAACAGCAGCAACAACAATCCAACCAATCACAAAATCAACAGTTTGCCACTCCTCTTCCAAAGATGTCTGGGCCCTCAGCAGCACAGGATGTAAGTGCAGAGATAATAAATGACAACATGCTTCATTCTCTTTTCCAAGGTAGACAACAATTTGTTCCTCAAAAATATAGCAATAATGGTAGTAGTAATTACGGACAACAAATAAATTCACTAGAGGAAGAAAATACTGGAGACACAATAGTTAGAGAAAATAGCACTGATATTGAAGAAGGGAATGAGGAAATCGAATCAGCTTCTTCAAAAATTGTTCCAATCAAAAATAAAAATAACAAGTTTATACATTCAGATAAAACAATTATCAGAAATGACATTCAAATTCATGCCAATAGCACTACTAGGATGCCAAAATCCATTATGGAAATCTTGGACAATCATCCGTTACCTAAAACGTTGGCTATTGACAACTTTGGTATCCCAACAACATCACTAGCAATCCACCCCATGGCTAGATATTTACTAAACTACTATATTGAAGATGTCGCTGATATGATGACTGTCATACCATTAGCCAAAAATCCCTGGAAATCTATTTACTTCCCAAGAGCTATTATGGCCATTGGTGAATTAGCTTCATTGGGTAAGACTTCCAATGCTAGACACGCCTTGTTAAATGCCCTATTAGCTGTGAGTGCTTTTAATTTACAAAGTAAGTTTGTTAGAGGCTCTGATGAAATGAAATATTATGTGAGCTTAGGTATCCAGTTGAGAAAACAAGCTTCGTTCTTTGTGTCAAAATGCTTGGAAGAGGATATCTTGAAACAAAAATACAAGGATGTGCTGGTGGCAGTGTTGTCCATGGTCACCATCGATGTTGTTTGGGGGACTATGTCCGGTTGTAAGATTCATTTGGATCATTGTGAAAAAATTATTGAAAAGAAAATGCAACATAAAAAGAAGTTGAGCTCGAAGGCCATCATTCTTCACAGAATTTTCAGTTCAATGAAACTACTACAAGATTCTACAAGTTTGGAAAACATTCCTAGTTCTGAGATTTTCCTCAATGAAAGAAACTACAAGGGGTTTTTGACTGGTAAGAAGGCAACTCCAGAAGAATTGGAAGAGGTCACAAACAGCAATATGAGAGGTTTATTCAAAGCCAATAACCGGAACACCAACGACTCTCGTGCGAATTCCAAAATGAATGACGATTCTCCAAGTGATGCAGGCACGCCAAACCCAAATGGTGCGAGCGGTAAATACAGCGAAAAGATCACTGACAATGGTAAAGTCAGAATTGAATATGTGATCAATTCAAGTAATACAGATCCACCGATGAATTCCGACGACGAAATTCCTGCATTTGTTGATATCACAAGAGTTAGTTTCCAACCTTCTAAAAACAAGCTGGATGATAAGGTTGTTTCTTCCGATGCCATTTACGGGTTACCAAATTCCTTGATCCTATTGTTTGGTGAAATCGTGCCACTGACCAGATTCAAAAAATACCACACGGATAACAAGAAACCGATACCTGCCTTTTTTGACGAATTGGCTTCGCAGTTGGAGTATAAGCTACTCACTTGGAAATTGGAATGGGTTTTGACCGTAGACGAGGAAAATGACAACTCATCGTGCCGCAGCAAAGAATCGCTTGGACGAAATGAGGATGACATCAACAACACGCGAAAGTTCGAATCGCCTCGATACGAGGGTATCTACCACCATGTGATGTCCTTCTATCATGCGCTCGTGATTTACTTTTACAGATTCGTGCAGAACGTCAACCCGATCTACCTCCAAGAAAGAGTCGAAAAGGTGGTTTTCCACTTGAACAAAATTCAGGAAATTTTAGAGCAACACAAGAAAACCTCCTACATTATTCCGTTGTTCTGGCAGGGATTTATTGCCGGATCAGAGGCTATGACACTCTATCTGCAGAACTCGTTCAATAAATGGGGCCAGGATATCGCGTCCACCGGTGTGGGTACCTATTGGAACGCCAGGCAGATCATGCTCGAAATCTGGAGACGAAAGAACCACAACATCGCCAACAACGACTGGACGGACGTTTTGAAGGACTGGAAAACAAACATTATGCTCACCTGATTTATATGGACGGTGCTGAGCACATACGCCAAAAAGGCTTTTTATAAATTTCGGGATCTAGAAATTTCCAGGTCCGTTAAAAGAGACATTCGATTCTTCTTAACACGTAACACTTAGTTGTTTTCTTTTTTTCTAGTAACAGTCATGAAAATTGCATCGCTCAGTTTGGTGACTGCATTATTGCATGTTTGTTTGGGTTCTGCTGCAAACGAGCCTTTGTCGTACGAGAAAAAGCCGGTTCTGCCAAAAGAGTATGTCAGTTTCCACGATTATCAATCAACTCCGTTCTTGAATGAGGATACGTACGAAGAGTTTTTGAATACGCCTATTGATGAGTCCACAGGAATGACGGTGGGCGAAATCAGCGATTTCAACTCCAAAATCAGAGATACCGTGAGTGATCTGGTGAATCAGAACTTCTTCAGAATTTACCGTCTGAACTTGTTCAAGGAATGCCCGTTCTGGAAAGGTGACGGTTTTTGCATGCATAGATCGTGTGCAGTGGACACTATCGACGATTGGGAAGATTTACCAGAAATGTGGCAACCGGAACATCTTGGTGACATCGCCAATTCCTCTTTGGTTAACGATATCAACGAGAGAAATTGTGACGCTGACAAACAGTATTGCGAGCTGGATATTTTGGATGACCAGTCGGTGTTTGTTGATTTGATCGCCAATCCAGAAAGATTTACCGGTTACGGTGGTGATCAATCATGGCAGATCTGGAAGTCTATCTACAATGAGAATTGCTTCAATTTGGGCCACGATCAATGTGTTGAGAAGATTTTCTTCTATAAGCTCATCAGTGGTATGCATGGTTCCATCTCTACCCATTTGTCCAATGATTACTTTGACAAGTTGGATAAGACTTACAAACCAAATTTGCACGAGTTCATGAGCAGGGTTGGCAACTTTTCTGATAGGTTGCATAACATTTACTTGAATTACATCATTCTTTTGAAGGCCCTTGTGAAATTGGATACCTTTGGTGTTTTAGATGAATTGAAGTACCATGATATTGGGTCTTCAAGTGAAAAGGATATTACATTAAAGAATGAATTGAAAACTATTGTTGAACAAGCTATTGAGTTAAGTAATACCAAATCTGAATGTATGTTCCAGGAAGAAGTTTTGTTCCAAAATGAAGACTCTGATATCATCAAGACTGAAATCAAGGAAAATTTCAAGAACATTACCAGAATCATGGATTGCGTCCATTGTGATAGATGTAGACTGTGGGGTAAGGTCCAAACAACCGGGTATGGTACCGCATTAAAAGTTTTATTTGAATTGCATGATAAAGAAGATTTCCATGTTGATATCTCTAACTTGGAACTGATTGCACTTGTTAACACCTTTGATAGACTATCAAAAACTATTAAATGTATCGAGAATTTCAAAAAATTATATGACGAAGCTATTCTAAAGGAAGAGCAAGGGTTAGATGCAAGCGCTGATAACGCTGGTCTGTTCGAACAAAGCTTACCGTTTGGTGGCGACACCAAGAAACAACAAGTCGTTGCTGAGCTAGAGAATCCAATTAAGTATGAAACACCTCAGTTATTCAATGAAGATAAACAAAAAGATGAGGACTTTAACGAAGTCGTCTTTCCTGTTTTTGATTTGGATGCTGAAAGTGAGACTCTTTACGAAGCCTTCAAACACGAGCTCAACACTGTTTGGTTGACTTTCAAATGGGTTTTGAAATCTTACTACATTTTCCCAAAGATTGTGTATAACTGGCTTCTCATTAGACTGGTTTATTACTGGAATATTTTTGTGGGTCACGTTAGTGAAGATTTCGATCTGGAGAGATTATATCGTGTTGATTTATGATTTTAATGATTGTTTAGTTAGATTTAGTTTTTGTTTACTAGTAAAAATGTATTGAATTTTGTGTGTACACTTTTGAAGCCAAGATTTGTATATATTGATAAATATTTATGGTGGCGATCGTCACCACTACTTGTTTGGGTGAAGAGGAACGAGAGTTGGTGATCAACTCTTTGACTATGCTTTATCCTGGCAACATTGAATACAGTGGAGATTTGAACAGCAAAGTTAATATTTTGGTTTTAAATCCAACTTCGGACGATAAATCATGGGTAAAATCCCATAAATTTCAACATGTGGTGCAATATCGGCCTGATATTTTGGTAGTGTCATTGGAAAGTATATTGTTGCTAGTGAGAGGGAAGAAAAAGTTGGGTTTTGAGGTACCAATGGTTTTTGATTTACCTGTAATTAAACCATTTGCTGGTCTCAAATTTTCAATATCAAGGCTAGAAGAGGATGTTTCGCATAAAGTAAGGACCATGTTGGAATCCAATGGTGGAAATGTATCTACATCTTTGACCTCTGATACTGATCTGATGATCGCGATGTATGCAGAAGGTAAGCGATACCAAACTGCTTTGGAATGGAAAATTCCAGTAGTTTCGCCTGATTGGTGTTATGATTCAGTTGAGAGAGGTCTTTTTTTGAATCCACGGTACTATTTCCTCACTCAAAACTTTACTGATCTAGTTAAGAAGTTCCAAGGTGAAGGAGATAATATTACAGAGTCAATGGTTAAGGTTTACAAAATGGGCAATAGATCAGAAGCTTGTGATTGGGATCGACTAAAAGATTGGAATAACTCTAGGAAAAAGTTTAATATTGAGGAAAGAGTTAGATCTAAGATGAAGCTACACGGGTCCAATAACGAGAGCGAGACCAAAAAAGATTTGAAGAGAAATAGAAGATTGTTTGAAGAAACAGAAGATAATTCAGACGATGAAAATACCCATAATAGAGAAATTGAAGAAAGGACTGTTAATATCAAAAGATCAATTGTAGGTAAACGAGGATTGCAAACTTACACCGCACGGAAATCAATTACAAATTCATTTCTAGCTCACGAGCCACAAGAGCGAAAGTTGATTAAAAAGGAATCTGATCAAATGCTACCGTTGTTTCATCAGATGACTTTCAAGGTATTAGGATTCTCTGATGTGGAAAAGTACAAATTAGAACAAATTTTGAATAAATTTGGTGGTCGTATAACCCAAACTAGTGAAGAACCTGTTCATTATACAATTGTAAGTTATAAGAATAACCAACTACCAGCTATTGAGAACTGCATTACCGACTTGGCTATTCAGAGATTTCTTTTCCACAATAAATTACTGGATGATAATTATTTGTGGTTAAAACCCTTTAGAGTAGATGAATCAACCACCCTAACCAGTGTGAGAAATACTTTTGGCCTCTCTGAAAGTACTGAGAAAATTCGTGTTTGTCTAACAGGTTTTCAGGGAACTGATATGGCCCATCTGGAGCTATTGTTAAAAGAAAGATTTGTTGATTTTTTTGATTATGAAGTGAACTTTGATAAGACTTGTGAAATACTGGTTTTAAACTCTGAGAATAAACAGATTACAAACAGCTTGCATACTAGGAAGAAACTAGAGCTTTCTAAAAAATGGAAAGTAAAATGCCTTTCTGCCGAGCATTTTTTCAATAGCATTGTAAGTAAATGACCAGTGATGAAATGAAATACTATGTAATAGCATATTTATAGGAAGTGATGAATAGATTTTAAATGCGATCTATAATTGATTTTAAGGGGCAATTCATTCATTTAAGCATATATGAGAGGGACGTTAAAATAAAACAAAATTTTAAGAGAGGATTGCGTAAGAAAAAAATAACATTCAAAATAACCTATCTCCCTCCCGTTCCTTGAGTACGTCATGTCAACCTCATTGGAATCGGTGATCTCAGAAGCCAGTGATAGAATATGTCCACGTGAGAAGCATTTAGCTTTGACTAGAAAAAACGGAATGGAAATCGTCACGGTGGCTGGGAAAACCGTTACAGTTACTAACCTTACTGGAAAGGTAACCTCCGTGGAGCTCAAAACCCAGATTCCATTTGTGCCTTTGGCGATGACTATGAGCGAGAATGAAGATGTGCTTTGCTTATACGATGAGAAGAACATTGCCATCACATACTTACAACCGATTGGATCCAAGATCACTGAGAATTTGGTGACCACAGTTGATTTTCAGGGTGGAAATGAATCCATCATTCAAATTGTATTCAATAACGTTTCAAAATTCCAAAGTGAGATCGTCGTATTGACAAACAGTTCTATTAAAACATACGATATAAATGAGTCTTCCAAAACACCAGTGCAAAACATTCCGTTTACTTCCACCAGTGATTTCAATTCTTCGTTTCATGCTGAAGATGTTCTAATCGATCCTGTTTCCATTTGTTTTCAGCCAAGTGGAGATCCTAAGGGGGATCTTACTCTTTTGATTCTGACTGCTGACTCATCGGTTTATTCTATCTACCCATTTTTCCCACATCAATTGTCAGTTCCTGAAAATTGGATTTCCCGCTATTCCCTTTACAACCAAGTTTTGGTTCAAACAAATGCTAGCTCTGAGCATTATTCTAAGTATGTCACTGGATATAAAATCTCAACGCTCTTGAAAGAAAATCAAGATGCCTGCTTCATTAATGAAATCATACCACAGCAATATCAGCGAGGAAAAATCTCAGGACCTATAGCGATCAAGCCATTCCCTGAAGAACTATACAATTATGAAGCTAGAAAACTGGTTCCTTTGAAAGATGATTTTGTTTCGATTGTTTTTGACAATTGTGTTTGTTCGTTATTATATCAAAGTGATGGGTTTATGACTTTTGACGGTCAAACCTACTCAGGAGAAAACGAAGATTTGAAATTGATTGATGCCCAAATTATCGATCAAGTCAAATATGGTAAATTAATTGATGCTGTTCCACATCCAGTTACTAGAGACTCAATATTATCTATTAGTAATTTGAAAACGAATTACTCTGTTATACAAATTGACTATTCTAGATGGCTACCTTTATCTGAACAAGATGTTGATGAGTTCAGTAGACTGGTAGAATCAGGTGAGATTCCAACCACCGTCTTGTTCTTAACGGGAATGTTGATACCTGCCGCAAAAATGAATTTTACAGAGCCTTCAAGTAAAATTGCATTTGAAGGAACAAAGGTTAATGACCCTAGTGGTCCAGAATTCAAATTAAAGGATAGGCATTGTAATAGCTTAACCTTTGTGTGGAATCCTAGAGCTGTGTATACCGTGTCATTGACTGCTTCTGGGCATAGTTTGACTTTACTAAGTGCGCAGGCGGGAAAGAGCGATTTATCCCCAATAGCTAATGATAATGTCGTGCTTTCCGAAGATAAAAAGTATAACTCCAAGTTATCACCATCATTCAATGTGTTCAGCATGATTGATAGTAATAAAGACGTGCTGGCTGATCTACTAAAGGAATTTGCCCAAATGAAGTCGTCGGTAGTCAACATTGAAAATGCTCAGGTGGAAGATTTGAAATATATCATGGAGGCTGGTGCCTTGACGAGTAAGGGTCAAGTGTCGGCTTTCAAAACTTTTGCTGTGTTTGAAAGCAGATTAAGAGAACTGTCACTTGAATTCCATCAACAGATTATGATTGCGCACAAGGTTAAAGAACAAAGGAAAAATTTGTTAGCTGCCTGCACCGAATCTAAGTTGAAGTATCAAGCTACCCTAGAAAGAGAACAAAAACTACAAAAACTGATTAATAAGGCGAACACTAACTTGGAAGATACTTACAACAAGTTACGCGTGGGCTATTTAGTCATTTCTAACGAGGAGAAACACCATTTCAAGATCCTAGAGGAGTTGGAAAATTTTATCTCCGAAAAGACCAAGTCCGAGAAAGAGATCAGAGAGCTTTTGACGAAGGTTTCAAATGCTGATTTGAGATGCATCGAGCAGTCTACCATCGATGTTGTGCAAGACCCAGGCAACAAGCTCAAGCTGTCTATGATGGAGAAGAACTTAAAGGACAAGGCTGAGTTAATTGACTACTTGGAAGCCATGGTAAAGAGCATCACGCTTGAATAGTTAAATACGTTATATATATCTGAATAGCCACTTTAGCGGAGATAGAAAATGAAGTCGTTACATCGTTAGAAAGTATGACATTAAAAGTCGGTTACTCTGCCGTTGAAACTCCAGTCGCCGTGTCTCACCGGTTCCTGCTTAGGTCCGTTAACTTCTCCTGTTTTTGGGTTGACATCTCCCTCGAATTCTGGGATAGTCTGCATCTGAGAGCCGAAGGTACCAACGTCACTGGATGCGGTGTTTACTACCGGGGCCTTGTCCTGCTCCTTGAAGCCGTGCTTCTCGTTGTAGTCCTCGATGGCTATTTGAGTGTTGGCCTGCTGCACGAGCTTCTCAAATTCCTTTTGGTCCTCTGGGTTCAACTTTGGAGGAGCAGGGCCACTATTAAACTTGGTGGCCATGTTTCTGGCCTGGATAACAGGTCTCAAGAGGTTTCTCATTGTACACGATTAAGAGAAAGCAAAGAGGGAAAGAGATAAAAGATTTATCACAGACGCGTGTCTTTTTTAAGCTTGTTTAAGTGATGAACATAATAGCCATTTTAGTTGCGCTTCTGGTGCAAACTGTAGGCTATGCTTTCTTCTGCAAGGGCTTCTTCCCCACAAAGGTGCTTTTGTCCGAAAACGAGCTTTCCAAATGGCGCACAGAACTCCCGGAAGATCGTTCCATTCCGGACGCGAAATTCAGTAAGGTTGTGTTTATGGTGGTGGATGCTATGAGAGCTGATTTTCTTTTCAGTGATCGTTCCAATATGGGGTTTAGTCATTGGCTGCTTAATGAAGGGTTTGGGTTGGGGTTTACTGCCTTTTCTAATCCTCCGACGGTCACTTTACCCCGTTTAAAGGGTATCACCACCGGTTCAACTCCTAATTTTATCGATGCGGTGCTGAACATAGCAGAAGATGATACCAGTAGTACGTTGGGTGATCAAGACTCGTGGATCAAGCAAATGTATCTGCACAATTGGAAAATCAACATGTTTGGTGATGATACTTGGTTAAAGTTGTTTCCTGATTATTTTCACAAAACTGATGGCACTGCCAGTTTTTATGTTAGTGATTTTACCATTGTGGATAATAATGTCACAAGGCATTTGGATCATGAGCTGTCGTCCCAAGATGATTGGAATTGCATGATTCTTCATTATCTTGGTCTGGACCATATTGGACATAAAGGTGGTGCTAACAGTATGAACATGCCAATTAAACAACTTGAAATGGATAATATCATCAAAAAGATCTTCCAGGAAGCTATTGTTGATCATCCGGAAACTCTTTTCGTTGTTATGGGTGATCATGGTATGAACGATGTGGGTAATCATGGTGGCTCATCAACTGGTGAAACTTCTGCTGCTATGATGCTAATCTCAGAGCAATTTAAGCACCTGAAACCCAAGAACAAGGTTAATGCCCCAATTCCATGGAATGAAGATTACGAATATTTTAGCAAAATTGATCAAATTGATTTAGTCCCAACTTTAACCGAATTGTTGGGACTGCCTGTTCCAATTAACAACTTAGGTAATTTTGTTCCATTGTTATTAGATTTGTATGAAACAGAGGAGGAAAAAGTTGATGTCTTACTAAAGAATGCACTTCAGTTGAAAGTTCTCCTGGATAAATCAAATGACAAAATTGCTCAGCTTCCAGATTTGACTGTTAACTCCTTACTACAATACATTGAAAATGCGAAGCAAGAACTCTCCAAATCATCCTCTAATTACAATGACCAAGATATATATATTGGCTTAGGTCTATCATTATTCATTACATTAGTGTCGTTTTTGTCTTTTGGGTTATATTTCAGGGAAAAGTTCCATCTGGCATTTTTTGACGTTGTTTTCTTCTTTACCTATAGCGCTACTTTTATTGCATCGTCTTTTGTGGAGGAAGAACATCATATGTGGTGGTTTTTTTCCACTATATTTTTAACTTATCATTCTATCAAGGCTGTCCAAAGTGATAAGTACAAGGTCATCACTGCTGTGATTATGTTCACTGCACTAAGGTTGATGAAAGCTTGGAATACCAGTGGTCAAAAGTACAATCTTACTTCAGTTTGGAAAATTTCTTCTTGGATTTCCACATTACCAGCCAATACAGGACCAAATTATTATTTAGGTTTGTTATCTCTTACTAATTTATTTGTTGTCATTCCTATTGATATGTTTGGCCAAGGGTTGACCAATATTGCTTTACAAGGTTTGATTTGTGTTATTGCTTTTATGTTATCATGCTCTAAAATCCTGTCATATCTAACAGCATGCTTTGATATGGCCTCAGATCAAGATTTCCCGCCATGGGTCTCTGTTTTTATCGATCAGCTTCACGCTATCACAGGTTTGGAAGACTATAATAAGATAAACAATCTTTTATTCAGTTCAGTTCAAAAGCTATGGATAGTCTCAATTGTATTCATATTATTAAGACCTAGAACCAAGACACCGGAATCAAATTCGAATTTCTTTAATTCATTGTTATCGATTGTCACATTGATTTTGATATCCCAGACTAATTATGCTAACGTCCCTTTGTTTTGCTTAATGTTTATCATACTGCACTGCTCTGAGATTATTTTGGAGCCAGGTTTCAAAAACAACACTTTCAACTTATTCATAATTATTATGCAAAATTCAACATTCTTCCTGTTCGGCTCAACTAATTCCATCTCAACTGTTGATTTGACTAACTCTTTCAATGGATTGTCTTCTTACAATATGTTTTTATCTGGTTTATTAACATACGTTTGTAACTGGGCAGGACCATTGTTCTGGACGATTGCTTCAATGAAACTGGCATTAGGCAACTCAAATAATCTATCAGCCACAAATAACAAATGGCAAGTGCTGAAAGATAAGATGATTTTCAATATGACATTCTATGCCGTTGCCGGGTTAGTCCTTCTAGGCTGTTGCTTCCATTTGAGATTTCATTTGTTTGTTTGGACAGTGTTCTCTCCAAAAATCTTATATTTTGCATCATGGTTATTATGCAACCTTTTCTTTGATTCTTTGCTCTGCATAGTGATCACTGCATTGTTTTGAATGAAATCGAATCGTATTAATAATATTATATGATTTATAAAAATATTTGTAGAATTATATAAAATAAACTTTAAAAATAAAATAGAAATGTCTGTATAAAAAATGAAAGCGCACTTCTAATCTCCCTTTCAGATAACTATGAGGTATAATGCTAATTGAAGAACTAAGAGCTATATTTATTCTTCGTCTTCATCATCGGTGTTCACTGGCTTTGGTGTACCCTTTGGAGAACTTAACCATTCGATGTATCTCAATCTTCTTCTTTCTTCTTGAAGCTTCTTTTCATTTCTAGTCATCTTCTTCTTTCTTTGCTTGACCTTAATATTAGCTGGAGAATCATCGGTATCGGTCTTTGCTGCAGCCTTCTTGGCTAATTCGGTGGCTAATTGAACCTTTTCGGCATTACCACCATCTTCAAATCTAGATTGGTCAATTTCGGCAACACCCTTGGTGACTAAATGACCATTTTCAACGATCCATTGTTCAGGACATAAGGCACCAACGAATTCATTATTGTGAGAAATCATAACAACGGCACCAGTCCATTCTCTAATAGCCATAGCTAAAGCACCTAAGGAATCTCTATCCAAATAATTGGTTGGTTCATCTAAAACTAAAACGTGAGGGTTATTCCACATAGCACCAGCAATGACAACCTTGACTAATTGACCACCAGATAACGAACCCATGGCAGTATGGTCAGCAATTTCACCATCTAAACCAATCTTTTCAAAGTGTTCTCTAATCGTCTTTGGAGTCAATTCACGGTAGCCTAAACCTTCTCTAGAGGCTTCATGGTCATCAAACTTAATGACCAAGGATTCAAACCCATTGGCAACCAAATCCTCTCTAGAAACCCATGAATTGTACTTTGGCTTGTAGTGTTTCCACTTAACTTCGTATTGGAAGGACTTCTTTAATTTTTGTCTACCAACAATAGCTTCGATGAATCTTTCACCATGACCATCACCAGAGTCGATCTTCTTTTCCATCATCTTAGCTTCGGCGTCAGATGAGATCTTTCTAGATTCCTTAAGTAAAATTTCTCTATCATCACCAAATCTGTATCTCCACTGTAAGTACTGGTTAGGAGTTTTTTCCTTGTGCTCATTGACATGTTGAAGAGCATGTTGAGCAATGTAACCAATACGCAAGTTTGGATGCTTCTCAACTGTACCAGAATCAGGAACTAATTCACCAGTTAATAATTTGATCAACGTTGATTTACCAGCACCATTTGGACCTAAAACGGCAACTCTGGAAGATAGAGAAATAGAACAAGACATGTTATTCAATGATGGTTTGTTACCACCTGGGTAAGTGAAGGTAACATTGGACATTCTTGCAACCGATCTAGTATTAGATTTAACACCAGTCAACAACCCTGGAGCTGGGAAATGCATCTTGACGTTAGAATCGGTTAAGGTATAGTAAGCCTTTGCTTCTGGCTTTTGCTTGACAAAATCAGAAAGGTTACCCTTGTAATAAACCAATTTCTTGTTTTCATAATGGATAATATCAGTACAGACGGCATCAACGAAACCAGTATCGTGGGAAACAATCAAGGAAGTGATTTCGGTATTTTCCAAAAGGTAATTTTGTAACCATTGAACGTTAGCAACATCTAAATGGTTAGTAGGTTCATCTAAAAGTAAGATATCAGCCTTCATTAACATAGCTCTTGCTAATTCTAACTTCATCTTCCAACCACCAGATAAGGAACCAACCTTTTGAGCTCTTCTTTCTTCGTCAAAACCAACCTTTTCTAAGGCGTTAGAAATTTCTTCCTTGGTGGTATTTTCCAATTCAGGATCTTGAGCAATAAATTGGACTAAATCCATATCGGCTTCAACACCTTGCATTTTATGTTCAACGAAACAAGTCTTCAAAACAGATGGATCTGGAAAACCTTCTAATTGACCATTGTTGATTGCTCTCATTAAAGTAGATTTACCAACACCGTTTCTACCACATAAACCATATCTGTGACCCTTGATTAATCTTAAGTTAGTCTTGTTCAATAACATTCTAGCACCATAAGCTAAGGAGAAATTAGTATTGACAATAACAACACCTTCGGAATCATCATCATGGACTGCATCAGGAGTGAAGAGAGTAGTCAAAGTTAAAACTAAATCGTCAACAAACTTGTTCTTTTCGTCGGCATTAGTATAGAAGGATTCTAAGGCCATTGAGAAATACTCTCTCATTGATTTCCAATCGTTGACGTTAGCAGAACAAACTAAGACGGAATTTAAATATTGAAATAACAAATCATCGTTGATGATATCTTTCAAATTGGAGATATATTGGAGAGAAGTTTGTTCTGATAATCTACCATGGAATTTACCATCGCCATGTTCCTTTTCAGCTTCTTCAATAACGGCCATAGCTTCACCAGCCAAATCTCTGACTTCTGGTAACGAAGCGGTCTTGATAACCTGACTGATGACTGGTAATAAGATAGGAATGTAGCTTTCGATTTCTCTCTTGTTGTTAACTAATCTGGTTAAATTTTCAGTAACTTTAACGGTTTGTCTCAATTGTTCTTGGGAAGAAGAAGACATTTTCAAGGACTTGTCCAAAATAGGAACCAGAATGGCCAACGCAGGTTCGGTGACTTCGGCAACGAAGGTGACAGAGGCCAAGGTCTTGATACAGAGAGTGACCTTTTGAGGGTCGGCTAAAGTCTCGGCAATCAAGTCGTATCTTGGGGACAAATCCAAGTTATCTAAAACTTTGATAAAAGACTTCAAGGTCTTCATACCTTCCTTGGCGAGTTCTGGCTTGAAATCGGTGGCCATGTCTGTCAGGACTGGAATGGCATCGTGGAACTTCATTTCCAACAAATCAGCAGGACACTCTTCGATCAATTGGTCGAACGTCTTCAAACAAGCGACCTTGGATTGCCACTTGGCACCTGACTTCATGTATGTGAGGAAATGAGCCAATAGGACAGACGCCTTGGCTTCCACTGGGAACATACCGTAGAGTGCGTCGACGGCAGACTGGCCTGCTCTCTTGACGTTGTTTTCCTTGTCGGCGAAGGAGTCGAATGCGCAATCGAACAACTCCACGAAGTACGCTTCGCTTGGGGTCAACCCCTGGAATTTTCTTGTCAAAGACTGAATCAGGACCATTGCAGCTTCTCTGGTCAATGGGGTGTTCTTTGGCTTGGAAAGCGTCTTGACAACTTCGGAGACCTGCCACGAGATGATGTTCTTGGCCCCACCCTCGGAATGGACCTTGTCGGCAATGGCATTGGCGTGGGTTCTGACATCGGAAATTTTGTCGTCCTGCGCCAACAGATTGAGCTCATCCGACATTGGGGTCAACTTTAAGCTTTTGAACGCATTAGTGAGCGACACAGTGGACGCGGACGGCTTCAATTCCACAGCCGCAACCTGCTGCACCTGCTGCACTTGCTTTGGAACAGGAGAAACGCTCTGACCTGGAACAAACGCGTCAACGTGGTTAGGGTCAAAGGTGAACGCAGGAGCCGCTTGGTACTGGTACTGCCCGTACTGCTGCTGGATGTAGGAAGGCTGCTGAGCAGGCGTGTTGTTCGTGATGAACTCGTCCACGGAAATCGCCTTACCCTTCTTTTTTGGTGCCATTTTAGCGGGTCTTAGATGATAAAAAGGTTTTTGCCCTTGAGCATTAAAGTTTTCTTTTAATTTTTTTTTAATTACCAGTATTTTTTTTTAGCGAATTTTTTTTTTTTTTTTTTTTTTAGCCGGCTGCTGAGCCGATTCTCAAAATGGCAGAGCCCCCTCGCACCGCACGGGAAAATGTGGCCATGGAAAATTTTTCACGCAATTCCCTGAAAAGTATAAAAGTGAAAAGTTTTCCAGGCCAGCAGCAGCTCTTGAGGGTGTTCCTTTCTCATAATCAATTCTATAAAATGTCTCACAGAAAGTTTGAAGAGCCAAGACACGGTTCCCTTGGGTTTTTGCCAAGAAAGAGAGCTGCCTTACAAAGAGGTAGATGTAAGTCTTTCCCTAAGGACGACAAGTCCAAGCCAGTTGCTTTGACTGCCTTCCTTGGTTACAAGGCCGGTATGACCACCATTGTCAGAGACTTGGACAGACCAGGTTCCAAGATGCACAAGAGAGAAGTTGTTGAAGCCGCTACTGTCATTGACACCCCAGAATTGGTTGTCGTTGGTGTTGTTGGTTACGTTGAAACTCCAAGAGGTTTGAGATCCTTGACCACCGTCTGGGCCGAACACTTGTCCGACGAAATCAAGAGAAGATTCTACAAGAACTGGTACAAGTCCAAGAAGAGAGCCTTCTCCAAGTACTCCACCAAGTACGCCAAGGAAGGTGAAATCGACACCGAATTGGCCAGAATCGTCAAGTACTGTACCACCGTCAGAGTTTTGGTCCACACCCAAATCAGAAAGACTCCATTGATCCAAAAGAAGGCTCACTTGGCTGAAATCCAATTGAACGGTGGTTCCGTCGAAGACAAGGTCAACTGGGCCAAGGAACACTTCGAAAAGACCGTTGCTGTTGACTCCGTTTTCGAACAATCCGAAATGATCGACGCCATTGCCGTCACCAAGGGTCACGGTTTCGAAGGTGTTACCCACAGATGGGGTACTAAGCTCTTGCCAAGAAAGACCCACAGAGGTACCAGAAAGGTCGCCTGTATTGGTGCTTGGCATCCATCCCACGTCGCCTGGACTGTTGCCAGAGCTGGTCAAAGAGGTTACCACCACAGAACCTCCATCAACCACAAGGTCTACAGAGTCGGTAAGGCTGGTGACGAATCCTCCGGTGCCACCGACTTCGACAGAACCAAGAAGACCATCACCCCATTAGGTGGTTTCGTCAGATACGGTCACGTCAACAACGACTTCGTCATGGTCAAGGGTTCCATCCCAGGTCCAGTCAAGAGAGTCATCACCTTGAGAAAGTCCCTCTACGGCCCAACCGACAGAAGAGCCTTGGAACAAGTCAACCTCAAGTGGATCGACACTGCCTCCAAGTTCGGTAAGGGTAGATTCCAAACCCCAGCCGAAAAGCACGCTTTCTTGGGTACCCTTAAGAAGGACTTGGCTTAAGTCTCTCGCTAGTGTGGGTGTGTATTTTGCGTAGATGGACCTCCGTAGTCTGTGTATATTTTTAAACAAACTCATGCGCCAATCACAAATGTAGTAATACGGAAAATTAGGTAAACCCGTGCTGAGCGTTGCTGAGCATATTACAAGGTTTTTCCTTTTTTTGCTTCGTAGGCTCCAGAATGTTGTAGCAAAAAAAGCTATAATTTAAAAAAAAGCGCGTTGCTTTTGGTGCTGGAGCGGATATGAAAACACCAGTCTGTAGCTACTTTTAGTAGCCTTCCGACAGTATTATTTTAGTAGCCTTATCTTGCAGATAAGCTCTTTATATTTGCGCCTTTAGGCTTTTCTGCTACAAAAAAATTTTTTTCCTTGTGTCTCACTAAGCAAAAAAATTTTTTTCGCTCTCTGTTAAGGCGCTCAATCTCTTTCTCTTTTGTTAGTAATAGATATATCATCATGTCCTACGTCCCACCTAACAGAAGAGGCCTCACCAAGTCGGCAGCCAGCGGTTCTGCAATTCTTTCCCAGCCGTCCACGCCTTCCAGAGCGTTTGGGGGCAGAAACAGAGACCGCGACGGCGGCAGAGATCGCGACTTTGGGTTTGGCGGCCGTGGTAGAGACAGCGCCGGCAGAGCCGGCGCCCAGAAACCAGGCGAAGGCCGCTGGTCCAAGGGCGTTCATGTCCCAGGCGAGCGCTCGCAGCGAATGGAGCTCGACCTCTACGGTGAAGCCGGCGATCCAAACTTCCAATCTACCGGTATCAACTTCGACAACTACGACGACATCCCTGTCGAAGCCACCGGTGACGACGTGCCTGAGCCTGTCTTGGAGTTCACCGACCCTCCTATCGACAGCTTGCTCCTAGAAAACATCAAGTTTGCCCGTTTCACAAGACCAACCCCAGTGCAAAAATACTCTATTCCAATCATTAACATGGGCAGAGATTTGATGGCCTGTGCGCAAACTGGTTCTGGTAAGACCGGTGGTTTCCTTTTCCCAGTTTTGTCCCAATGTTTCAAAAACGGCCCTGCTCCAAAGCCTTCGGAAAACAACAGATTCGATAAGAGAAAGGTCTACCCAACTGCATTAGTCTTGGCTCCAACAAGAGAATTGGCCATCCAAATTTACGAAGAATCCAAGAAGTTCATCTACAGATCCTGGGTCAGATCAGCATGTGTCTATGGTGGTGCCGATTTTGGTGCTCAGCTCTCCCAATTGAACAGAGGTTGCGACTTATTGATCGCCACTCCAGGTAGATTAAACGATATGCTCCAAAGAGGTGTCATTTCGTTGAAGAACATCAAGTATTTCGTCTTAGATGAAGCCGACAGAATGTTAGATATGGGTTTCGAACCTCAAATCAGATACATTGTTGAAGATTGTGATATGCCTCCACCAGAAGAAAGACAATCATTACTTTTCTCTGCTACTTTCCCTAAGGAAATTCAATATTTAGCCAGAGATTTCTTAAATGATTACATTTTCCTTTCTGTTGGTAAAGTTGGTTCCACCTCCGAAAATATCACTCAAAGAGTTATGCATGTTGAAAGCGATGAAAAGAAGTCAACTTTATTAGATATCCTTTCAGCCGATGAAGAAAAGGGTTTAACCTTGGTTTTCGTTGAAACTAAGAGAATGGCAGATATTCTCTCAGGTTACCTTTACGATAACAATTTTGAAGCTACTTCCATCCATGGTGATAGAACTCAAAGAGAAAGAGAAAGAGCTTTGGAAAACTTCAGAAGTGGTAGAGAACCAGTTTTGGTTGCCACTGCCGTTGCTGCTAGAGGTTTAGATATTCCAAACGTTACCCATGTTATCAATTACGATTTACCTTCTGATATTGATGATTACGTTCATAGAATCGGTAGAACTGGTAGAGCTGGTAACACTGGTTTGGCCACTGCATTTTTCAACAGAGACAACAGAAACATCGCCAAGGAACTGATCGAATTGTTAACTGAAGCTAAGCAAGAAGTTCCACAATTCTTAACCAACATTTCTAGAGAATCTAGATACGGCGGTGGTGGCAACTCAAGAGGTGGTAACAGAAGAGGTGGTAACGGTGGTGGTGCCTCCAGAGATTTCAGAAGATCTGGTGGTGGTAGCACTGGTGGCTCTTCTTTCGGTAGTAACACCAACTCCTTCTCCGGTGGTAACAGATTCAACACTGGCTCCACCGGTAGAGCTCCTGCATCTACCAACTCCGAATGGTGGTAAATCAACTGGTTGTGATTTAAGTTTTTTGTCGTTGTCGTTGTTGTTTGTTTGTTCATTTTTTGAAATATTCTATGTATAAAGTTGAAAGTTTGGAAAGGAGTTCATTTTCAGTTCAGTTCGATTCAGTCCTCAATATCTCTTTTCTAAGATTTGGTTTTGTTTGTTATATTTTTTGGTTATATGTATTTCTTCTTATATTCATCTGCTCTAAAAAAAGTTTTCATAATATAAAGCTGCGGTACACTGATGTGTATGTTACGTGTATTGATCTATCGATGAAAGCTAGCACAGTAACAACGTTACTGCGAATAATTTCCAAACAAACAATTGTATGTGTTTCTGTGTATGGTGTTCTTCTAGGCCCATCTCATAAATTTTCCTATTCAGCACTCTCCTAGGGAACTTCTAAATTGCAAACACCGTGACTTATGCATAGCAAAACAACAATAAGACAGTGTACTACACGATTAAAATTTAAAAAACTATATATGTATATAATGTTAAGGGTTCAACTATTTCTAACTTGCAATTGATTTCCTTATAACCTGCCTATTTGGCATCCCCCTCTTTCAAAAAAAACATTGTCTTAATCAAATAAAGGTCCTAGTCCACATGGTCAATGATTAGTTTACAAAGGGGTAAATTCACTCACTGCTAAATTTAGTTCTTCCATTATTGAGAATGTGTAACAAAGCCATGAGCTCGTGTGTGCAGATTCAAAAAATCATTTGTTCTCTTGTGACGTCATAGAAGTTATTCTGTGAGTTGTATAAAATGTTCCAAGCAATTTTCCTTGGTCTGGTACCTTTTTCTTTAGCTGGAAATCGTAGACTATCCTGGTTTCTCTGTTAATTAGTTAGCTAGTTAACCTCCTTAGCCGAGAACGTCGTGAATTGTTTCCTAATTGAGAAAAAATTCACAGACCGGAAAAATTGCTAAGCATTGCCCCCCTCTAGAATTTCGATACTGATTTGAAAAAGTTTAAACTCGTTTCTTATCCACTCTGACATCTCATCACATCGTATCTTTACATATCCAGTTGGTTACTCCATAGAGATACGCTTAGCTTTTTGACGCGTTTTTACTTCATCTGAACAATCCATAGTAGTAGTGTACCATATACTTCAGATAGTACAGCCGCATGTTCAATCCCAAATCAAAGAACCACAAACGATCGAGATCGTCGACCAGTTTTAATGCTAATAGTGATTCTGATAATGAAAGGACGCCACAATTACCCTCTTGGGGGCGATCAAAGTCTAGCGAATCGATTAGTCATCATACAATAAATACCAGCAATGCACGTTCTAATCCTTTTGCCAAGAAATTTAACCATCAAAAATCGTCAAACTCTTCGTCCAGGTCCGGCGGTATATACAATCTGTCAAGAAGTTTATCACAGAGTTTAGATGCTCTACCTATCATGGAAGATGACGAAAGTGAACAAGTTTTAAGTGTTCCTGTATTACCAATGTTCAAAAAGAACAAAAATACCCCTGCTGGTAATACAACGCAATCATCACATCCAAAACCTGCGAATCAGATGAGTCCTTTGCATGAAGTGACATCTGCTCCGCAAGACCGTAAGAGGAAGCCATATTTCCATTTTGGTAGTGCAGATACGTTATCTGCCCTCAACGTCAATGAAATATCGGCTAATAGGCACAGGAAGAATAAGAATAACAAAAAGAACAGCACCGATAAAACGCATAATATTAATAATACCCTATTTGACTTTAAGATGAATAACGAGGAAAGTGAAATTGAATCAGATGTTGAAGAAGATGAACCTGACTCTGATGATCACAAAGAACGTGCACTGGAAAAGCATGAGATCGACGAAGATTTCAATGCCAACTGGGCCCGTTCTGATAAACGGCCATCTGCTTTGAAAAGGAAACCGCAAGCTTTAGAGCGTAAATTACGGTTTCTTTCAAATGAACCCAGTTCTGACGATGATGATACTTCAACTGACCACAGCAGTGTGCGCTCTGAAAAGATTGAATTGAATCGAGCAGAAGAAGAACCTAAGATCAGCAATGATACTAGTGGTGAGACAGCAATTGATGATAGTTATTACAGTGATAAGGCTGAAGCAGATGAGAAGAATGGATTTCTCAAAACCATATTTAGATCTAGAACCAGGTCAAACGCTTCTAAGCCAGACCCCAATGATATCGATTTAGAGTTGGGTCATAGCATTGAAAAGGTTCAATCCACTCCCTCTACCAATAACAGTGTTAAATCACAAGGCTTTCTCAATAAAATATTCAACATTGAAGGATTCATCAACGGAGGTGGTCTCACCCCAAGTAATAACATTACTAATGAACCATATGCTGGTATTGAAGAAGAAAAGAAACAGGCTGACTTTATTGTTCAACAAGCTATGACAGGTCTGCATAGACCAGAACCTGAACTGACGACAGTTCAATTAGGAGATGGTCCAAATCATAATGGTAAAACTACATCCATGAATGATCATCAATCATTTGCAGAGGCCAATTTAACCCACAGAAAACATGACAGTGAATTATATTTGCCAAATGATTTTCAAGATAACGAATTTGACAATTTGCAAAACTTTGATGATTTTAGTATAGATGTGCCAAGTTTGAAGGACGTTGGTAAAAGAAGAAAAAGAGCCGGTATTGGATCATTACTGATGAAACTTCATAATGATCAGAATAGTAGTATGAATATGCTTGGGAGCGGAGCTGCTAGTTTACAAACAACATTAAATAATGCAGCAGATTCATCCTTCTCTTCTATTAATGGTTATTCAAATTACAATACCTCTGATGATTATGATGATAGCAATGAAACTGATCTGGTTGATATGGCAACAGCTAACCTCAAGGATATTCTTTCAGTACACGATTTTGAATCACATACTGGCAAAAGTCAAAATGATTATTTGGAATTCGATAAAATCACAAATAATACTCGTAGTTTTGAATCCTCAATTGATGGCTTTGAATCTAAGACTCAATTATTATTAAACAAAACTAAGAATCCTGCTAATTCAATTAGAAATTTCATCATGAATGAAGGTGGTAAATCTAATATCAATAGAAGAAATCATAAGCGTAATAAATCAAATTTACCAGACTTCAATTTCAAAAAGGAAGAACAGCAAAAGCATAAAAAGAAGAAACTTTTCAAAAGAAAAAAGGAAAATGCAGCTAGAATTACGGTACACATTGCTGATTTACTAGCCAGGCAAAGGTTCATTTTGTTGTTGTGTAAGGCATTTATGCTTTATGGTGCTCCTACTCATAGATTGGAAGAATATATGGCCATGACAGCCAATGTTTTAGAAGTTGATGGGTCTTTTGTTTATTTTCCTGGTACTATGATTGTTTCATTTAGTGACGCCGCCATGAGAACAAGTGAAATGAGGTTAGTTAGATGTAGCCAAGGATTAGATTTGAGTAAACTAGATGAAGCTCATGATGTCTATAAAGGTGTTGTGCATGACAGATTGGGTGTTGAGGATGGTTGTAGAATTATTGATGAGCTAATCAAAAGGAAACCTAAGTATAACAAATGGATTTGTGTTTTCTATTATGCATTTTCCTCGGCATGCGTTTGTTCTTGGTCATTTGGTGGATCATGGATTGATATGCCAATCAGTTTTGGGGTTGGTGCAGTTATTGGATTTTTGCAGTTTGTGATTTGTCCTATGAACAATTTATACAGTTCAGTTTTTGAAGTTTGTTCTAGTATTGTTGCCAGTTTCCTGGCGCGAGCCATAGGATCAATCAATGGTGGTAATACATTTTGTTATGCATCAATTGTTCAAAGTTCTTTAGCATTGATTTTACCAGGTTACATTATTTTGTGTGGTTCGCTAGAATTACAAAGTAGAAATTTAGTTGCTGGTTCAGTTAGAATGTTTTATGCATTTATTTATTCATTGATGTTGTCATTTGGTATCACTTTAGGGGCAGCGTTGTATGGTTGGATTGATCATGATGCTACTTCCAATACGCAATGTACATCTGATGTTTCACCTTGGTTCAGATTTTTGTTCATTCCTCTATTCACTATTGGAATTGCACTTTGCAATCAAGCTAGTTGGAAACAACTGCCGATGATGGTTGTTGTGTCTAGTGCGGGTTATGTTGTCACATATTTTTCCTCATTGCACTTCAAAAATGTTACAGAGTTGAATGCCACATTAGGGTGTTTCATTCTTGGGTTAGTTGCAAACATCTATTCCAGAATGCACAAACAATTGTTGAAAAAGTTTAAGAATTTTGGGTTTGGTACTTCAATGACTGTCAGTTTGATGTTGCCTGGTATTTTTGTCCAAGTTCCTTCTGGTATTGCCTCACAAGGTTCTGTTTTTGTGGGTATCAATACAGCAAATAGCATTGTCAATAGTTCCAACACGAATAACGATCCAACGTCCAATTCCTCCTCCTTGGCATTCGGTATGACCATGATTCAAGTGGCCTTGGGGATTAGTATTGGGCTATACCTGAGTACTATCGTTGTTTACCCATTTGGGAAAAAGAAAACAGGTCTCTTCACATTGGGTTAAGTGGTTATTTCTACTGGCTGTTCATACAAGCATTTATGGATAGATTTTATAGTAAAGTTAAACTTCATCTTTTATACTACTGAGCTGGTTTGAGCTCTAATATTGTTGTTAATTTGGGTAAATGACCATAAGTTACTTATAGGAGTATATAGTTTCATTGTGCGTTATTTTTTGGTCTCTTACTGCAAAGTGTGGTCATTTCTAGTGTTGAAGGCTTACCTCCAAAATTTGGGATGAGATTTTGTAGTCACAAAACAACAGTAAATTAATTTTGAAAATGGGTAGATTCTTAATTTACCATTATAACAAAAACATTTTCGAGTCCATTTTGAATGCAAAGCATAAGAATTTTGCAATCGGTGTGCAAACAACTGCTGTAGACACAACGAATAGAAAGTTATATTTTTACCGCCATTATTCTCACTTTTAAATCGACGTTATCAGAAATACAACAGATTTCATGTCACTTTGCTCAGCCAGTAGGAGCTTTTATTTGGAAATCATTCAAAAACACTTATTAAACCCATTAATTCTGGAACTAGCGACAGTTCCAGCGATTGCAATCTTAAAAACACACTATAATATATTATACCTTATTTATATAAATTTACTTCATTTTTTGGCAAAAAGGCAAAATCAACGCTTTGTTACTCTATCAATCACCTGAAAAACCCTTTGAAGCTGTTCATCATACCGCACTCATTTAATTCGTAAATGCGCATTGCCTTTGGCATCCATTCGTTCAAATTTCTGAACCTTCTGTCACTACTTGGGTGAGTTGATAGCAACTCGGGAACGTTTTGACCTTGAGTTCTTTCGAACTTGATCATATTTTTCCATAACTGCGGAGCACCTGAAGGGTTTATACATGCCCTCGATTGCACCATGAGACCGATATAGTCGGCCTCAGTTTCCATTTCCCTCGAATAGGAATTGCTCAACAAAGTGGAGACGAAGTTACCTGGCGTGGTAGTACCGAAGGTCAGTAACATTAAGATATCCAGCGTAAAGAAGAAGGGAGATGTTGACAACTTCTCATTGATATGGGAGGCTAGAAGATGGCCTAGTTCGTGACTCAACACAGTGCCCAACCCGACGTCATCCTGGCAGATTTGTAGGATGGATCTGAAGAGAAAAACCTTCCCACCACCGATGACGAAGGCGTTGGGCGTTGGTTTGCCCATACTGACATCGTCGATGACGTAGATTTCCCATTGGTCGAGGGGGATATCCGGTTTGCCACTCAGCTTGAAGAGATCCTCATGAGCACCTGTGTCTGGATCTCTGTAGTCGTGGGCAGCTGTGATCAATCTCGTCATGATTGATCTGACCTGTCTCGTTAATGGATGCGACTGCGGCAATATGTAGCGACTGTATTCGCCCATGACACTCTGGAAACTCTGTTCTGTCACAATGGCCTCGACCCAATTCGGGGCCAGCATCAATCTGTGACGTTTGGTGACGGGAGCCTCCTCGATGTGCGTGAGGATGATGAGCGAGAGGACGCCGCCCGACACGTAGATGGTCTTTTTCTGAGCCGGCGATTTGGTTGACCAGTTTAGCCAAGACCAATAATTGCCACGATTTCCGTTGCTATAACCATAGCGGTTGTTGCGGCCGCTCTCAAAATACACACGATGGTGCGCATAGCGTTTAAAAGCGCTGTGAGCGCAAAACTGTCTGGCCGTCGGCCTCGTCAAGCGTGTTAGCATGCTTTTGTCCAGAAACAAGATAGCACAAATGTCAGATTCTCCTGTATGAGAGATTAAAAAGGAAAGGAACCTACCCCGGATTACGTCAGCAGCTGGCGAAAACGCTCATCAAACGGCCTGGCCGCAATTGGTATCATTTTGAAGAGGCACGTGTAGCGAGCACGTTGGTTTCAGCTCTCCAAATGCGCTGGCGGGCTCGCCAGCACCGGTTTTCCGTCTATTTCGGCTATTAATAATTGTTTCCCTCATTTTTGAAGGCTTGGAGCAATTTTTCAGACGGATTGTGTACGATATTCATCCTTTTCCGTATCGAATGGAGCAAATACGCCATATCTGGAACACGGCGCCGCTCTTGCGGTACGTCAACCGCGACTCGCAGTGGCACCAGGTGCAGCAGCAGCCCGAGGGCGCGTCGATCCACACGCAGGACGGCGTGTTCGCGAACTTGGCCGCGCTGCAGGACGCCAGTCGCAGTGCGTCTTCCGCCAATGCCGCCAGCCTACCCAGCTACCAGGACTCGCTGGAGGACCCGGTGCCGCCGTACTGGGAGACGCAGGCCGCGGACAGCTGGGACGGCGAGGTGTATGTGGACGGGCTGCCTGTGGGCTCCGTGCTGAGCGTGCTGTGGACCGCGCTGGTGTCCTCCATGTTCCAGTTTGTCGGGTTCGTGGTCACATACTTGCTCCACACGTCGCACGGGTCCAAGGCGGGCTCGCAGATCGGGCTCTGTGTCTCGTTGGTCAATCTCGGACTCGCCTCGCTTCCCGTGGACCCGCAGAAGGTGTCCAACGGCGACAAGTTGCAGATGTGGGTTCCCAAGGTTCCCTCGGCCATTGACTTCGACCCCGAGACGCTGCAGAACCATCTCAACGGGTTCCAGTCGGCTTTGCAGGGGGCCGATCCGGTCGCGCAGACCAGCACCAACCCGCACTCGAAGAAACTGCTGTCGTACGTGTTGATAGCCGCGGGCGGGCTGATTGCCGTGCGTGCGCTGTGGGACTTTTTCAGAGTGAAGAAGTTGGAATACAGGATGTTGCATCCTCCAGAGCCGCCTGCGGCCGCAGGCGCACCACCTTCGGCGGCCGCAGCAGACTCAGAGCCAAACGCACACAGCGACGACATCGTTTGAGCGTCCCGTCGCTGGCTGGCTGCTGTTATCAGCTACCCTTTTTGGTTGCCAAGAATTTTTATATTTTGTTGTTATGTATAAATACCCGTTAAGATGTCTCACTTGTGGAAAGTGAGTTATGAATCATTACTGTTACTATGTACCTATTTAAGAAGCTCCATGACCTTCTCGTAGACAGTGAAGACAATACCACCCGAAAGGATCAAACGGCCCAGACGAGGAGTAGCGCCTCTCCACAAGGTCAACACACCCTCCTCTCTCACAACCCTCACGAAACAGTCGATCGTGCCCTTGTATTCAGAGCCAATGCCCTGCATTCTCGTCTTGACGGTGTCAATAGGCATGGTGCTGTACACAGTGATGATACCGGCGAAAGCGCCCAACAGGAAAGTCATTTGGCCACTCAACGGCTGATCTCTTGGCGTGCTCGACCAGTCTTGCAGAAGACCCTTGATGTGGGAATACGAGCCGAGTCTGACGGCAGAATTGGCCCCCTGACGCATCGCAACCGGAATCAAACCCTTGTAGAGGCCCTTGAAACCCAGGTCCTTCACCAATCTGATCGTGCCCTTGGTACCGTCCTGGTACATCGGCTTAGGCGACTGCTTGTCGTCGATTTTGGCGGTCTTGATGGCCTCCGATGGGGTCACTGCAACTATCGACTCCAACAAACCGGCACCTAGCCCTGCAAGAACACCTCTTGGACCCGAAAGCTTGCCCTCCTTATCTGATAACATCCTCTTGATGGCGTCGAACCCGAGGAACCGCACACTGGCCTTGGCCGTGTTGCCCACTACAAACGCAGGCAATCCCACATAGAGCGACGAGACACCCTGTGTTCTCGCAACTGTGTAAATGAGAACCAGCGGGTTTCTGCTCGCTGGTTGTGCTGACTTGTTCACCAACTGCAAACGTGTTTTCGCAAATTCAAACGGATAAGTCACACATCCCTCAATGGCCCCGGCCAACCCACCGGCTATGAACGATTTCATTGGATCTGGCTTGGTAGTCATCTTTTTCTATACTCTCCAATTGGGATTTGCAAAGTGACTAATTGAAAACAAGGATGGCCTTCTACTGAAAAATTGAATAAAAAAATTCACAAGTCACCAAAAAATTATCGGACTTAGTTAATCAATCTATCTCGGAGTGCTCAGCACTGGCACTGCTCTTTGGACTTAATTTTTGTCCTTTTTCCCCAGCTTCGTGGTTATCTTCCTTGTCTTCAGTAAAATGCTTCATCAACTGAGCTTCCAATTGGCTTTCTGTATCACTTAAGTCGGTTGTTTCACTTTCCTCCTCTTCTTCCTCTTCCTCCATTTCAATCACATCTTCATCTAGTACTTCCCTGGTGGCAAAGCGCACCCACCTACGTCTTCTGATCTTGCATTGAGATTCTTCCTCGCCTAGATCATATATCCACTTCGTATCGTGATCAATGACACACACCGAGTCCATTAGCGATTCCTTGGCCCAAATATTCGGATCCATATCCAAATACCAACCGTCACGTATAATACCTCCCTCCAAATGATTTTCCTGCTGGTTTTTCTTCATCAACCAAACCTTCATCTTACTCTTGGAATCCAACCGTTGTCTGCTGGTGGCACTGCTTGATTTCCGACTAGAAGGACTCAGATCAGATTCAATAAAAAATGTAGAGGAGTCCGCTCCAACAACTTTATCATTGATCCATTGGTACCCCAAAGGCGGCTTGACCCCATTCAAACTTTCTGCTCCCTTGCTAGGAACGTTATTTTTTCTCATGTGGCTATTAATTGGAAATGCATCGTTACAAAATGAGACAAATTGCCAAGTTTCAGTTTGCGGATTATAGATATTAATTTCGAAAACTTGGTACTTACTCATCGTCATTGAATGTTGTTTGATTTGCTCTTTCTTCAAGTTGATATCGACGTCTTTGGAAATTTTGTCATCCAAGTTGTTCATCAGCGAAAGTGTTCTCAACCTTAACTCCTCATCATGTATCCTACTCAACAGTTTTAGTCTCAATTTAGGGTGTAATGAAATAAGTGTAATCCATAAGGAAATGACCAAACTCAGTTTCAAAAATGGCATAAAAATCCATATAATGATGGTCCCAAATGTCTCTAATAGAATTGCAGTGACCAGTAACACAACAAAAATCAACCAGGTTAGCTGTTCATCTTGGAAAACGACCGTCTTACTTAAACCTTTCACAATGGCATCCCACGTATCGACATACAAAAGCATATGATTCTGTAAGTCTGTTAAATTAAGTAGAAACTCCCTGCTGAATTCACTGATAGGCTTGATATCCTGAAATCTGCCCTCAACCTTCGCTAAATAGGCTGGAATGATCACCTTGAAACATATATACCCAATAGGCATTGTGATCAAGTTAATCGGTTTGAGAATGACCAATGTGATAATCATCCCCAGAGTCAAATTCCACAACGGATCAACCCAATTGATAACTCTGATTATATCGTCAATCGTTTCAAAAGGGTAACTTAGCCTTTGTAGAAGTAGAATGGCATTCCGTGACATTATGGGTATACTTAAAGCGGGACGTGTTTTTTGCATTTCAATCCTGTCTAACAAGATGGAATCCAATTGAGGATCACCGGTACCACCTTCCCCTGTACCACCAACTCCGCCCGTGTTAACCGGCAATGCCATCGAAATGATCTTCTCCATGAATTTGTCAACCATTTGGCCCTGTAAAGTTTGTTGCTCGGGGATATCTTGGCTATGCGACGTCGACGCGCGCATAAGAAGCGACTCAGGTACCTTTTCCATATTAGTAACTACCCTCTGGAAAATGGATCTACCTTACAGATAAATTCGGTCACACTAGTAGATAATATAGATTTTTGGCACATGCCTTAAGCCATCAGAATTTTGTTGAATGCTCAGCATTCACCAAATATACTTCTGTTGAAAGGAAAGATTTATATTCTATTATATACTTCGGGCTATATGTGTTAGGACTTGAAGAAGTTCCAAAGACTGCTTCTCTTCTTCTTCCCGCCGATAATAGGGGCAGAATTGACAACGGGTTGACTTAAACTAGCTGTTAGCGATGGTCGTTCGCCTCGGGAAGATTTCGGTGACAAAGAAGGTGATCTCTCAGCATTGCTAATCAGAATCTTAGGAGCATTCTTTCTTTGGGAGCCGGTACTTTGAGAAACATCAGTCCCGGCAGAGTTTTTGGCTTCCGCTTCCAATGCCTTCTTACGATTATAATCTGCAATCATCTTCTCTTGTAATTCAGCAGCACTCATACCACCAGCTTCGGAAACCATTGATTTCGTTCTTTGTAGCTCAGGAACTCCAATATAATCTCTGAAAAGCTTGGATTTTTTCTTATCGGCAGAATTGTTGGCTGCATCAGCTAATTCTCTACCATATTTACTAGCTGCATCCATCACAATACACAAACGGTCTTTAAAAGAATCTGGATTCAACGGTTCTTGTTCAAACGCTTCAAATTGCTTATAAACTTTCAACTGGTATTCTAATTCCATTCTTTTGAGTTCACCATTCACATCAGTGACCTTTGGCTGGAAAACTGGTGGGGCCGTCGAGTCAACAGATATGTCATCCTCACTAGCGTCATCCTCATCTTCATCATTATCTTGATCATCTTCACTATCACTGACATTGGTAGCTCCTCCAGATTCCCCCATTTGCTTCTTCTGATCTTGCTTTTCCAAAATGGCTTCTTTCAATTCGCCCTTAATGACATCATCTCTCGACCCACTTTCAATTATGGCTTCATGCTGATCTTTTAAGGAATATATTCCAACTTCATCCATACGTTTTAGAATTTCATCCCTTTGTAGAATGGTGTTTTTATTATTAGCATTGATAAATTCCATTCTATCATCTAGAGCTTTGAATAGTTTCTTCTCAAAATTGCCCATATTTTTGCTAGGAACAATAATCATTGGTACAGGCAATGATGAAACCAATCTATCAGTTAATCTCTTGGTTGCCCAAGGCCTTGTTGGTGTGTTTTTAGATGGTTTAGTACCAGTGACAACGATATTAGGTTGGTATAAGGCAAACATGTCGCTTAAAACTTCGTCCGTCGTACCTACACACAATTCAACCGAGATTTTGACAATTTTGGTGGGGTTTATCACGGCCAAACAATATTTCATTATGTTTTCAGCACAGGCTTGAGACCATTCCGGTGAATTTCTAATTTTATTCTCGGTTACACCGCCAACCAATGTGTCTATACCTCCATTGGCACCAGCCAAAGAATCGTCTGATTTATTGGTGGCAAACCTAGCCAATGACCTACCGTTTGATCGAATACTAGCAACAATCACTAAAGAATCACCATGTTCCAAAAGACGATTGCAACACCAATCAATAGCAGTCCAAGTGTGTTTTCTACCGCTTATGTAGCACATGACTTCTCTGTTAGGTAATTTAGCCACTTTCCCTCCCCCATCTTTGGATAATCTGTTAGCATACAAGTCGTCGTACAACTTATGTTTCTTGGTCAGCGAAACAGAATCATGTGTAACAATTGGTTTTGTAGGGTATTCGAGTGACTCTTCTGCTTTATTATCAACACCAGATATCTTGATGTAATTCCCCTGCTCCTGAGGGTCCTTATATACTAGTTTAATTGATGTATTGACAGTGTCGAAACTGACCGACTTGCCAAAACTGTTGCTACCACTTTCGTGCATGAAATCCACTGGAGTCTCGCTACCAGTAGCTGATGCTGCTCCACCCGATGGGCCAGCAGTGCCAGCTTTAGCACTGCTGCTAGACGCCAAAATGGATTTCGGAGTCACAATACGATCCGGAAGTGACACATGCTCACACCCAGAGTCGACTCTGCCAAGGTCCAGATTGTGCGCTCGGTCATTGGTACATTGCTGACAAGTGCCTGTGACGCCTTCGAACACCTCCTTGGGGGTCATTGGCAGAAATTGGGGCGGGCACTTGGCGTTGAGATGCACTGTGTGGTAGATATACTGGTCGTTGTCCTTGAAACGCGTTCCCGCGGTGGCGTTTGTGGCCTCGGAGGGCGTGTGGCGCGCGCGCTCGCGGAAAGACACCGCCGACGTGGCGCGGTACAGATGGTCCATCTCCGTCTGGAACGAGATACCGTTCAGCGGCGTGGCAGAAGTCGCCGACTGGTTGAAATAATCCTCCATGTTCGGGGTTCAAAAGAATGAAAGAGGCAAAGTGGTAAATTTATCTCTAATAGTAAGAGGACAAAAATGTTCTTCTATTGTCATTATGGCCCTGTGTGGTTTGAGATTTTTTTTTTGGAAAATCTGAAGATAAAAAATATTTCAGGCTTACAATGGGGTGCATCAAGAGGTGACTGGCAGAAAACGTTTAAAAGCTATTGAAGTAAATACAGGCTATCTACTGAGCTCTTTTTTAAACCAAAAGGACTTTTTAATGAGCCAGAATTTTCTATTTTTAACAACTTTTTTACTTTACAAAGAGACGGCTTTAGTGGGCCTCCGAGAAGTTATCACGTGTTGAAATTTGGAATATAGGAGCAAAACACCTGCACCTAACAGGTGTAGCTTTTGGAATTCTCCTATATATCTTATAGGCCATTTTTTCATCCACTTTAGCAAAACAGAACCAAAATCCAACCAATGATAAGGCCTATATTTCTCAGCTGGTGTTTAAAACATGCTCATGATATTCTTAAAAGATTTACACTAATGATATATATTATTTTTCTTAAAGCTCAATACACAATCGATATAACACCACCACAGATGCCTAGCCTTGAGAGTTGACAGCCAATTCCATAATCAACCTTGTGGACAAATGAAGGAACGGGTAGACAGAGTAGGCGGATTCCATTTCACCATTCATGGTCTTGTTATCCCAGCCGTCAAATTTGAAATCCACCAAATAGTTGTTAGGTTCCAACTGAAACAACTGGATGCCCATCTTCATCATCTCACCTTGACAGTTTTCGTTGGGCTTGTACATCCATCTGGCCTTGATGGTCCAGAGCTCTTCCTCTGTTGGCATTTGCCACTCCGCGCCTAAGTTCTTCAATGCACGGTAAATCTCGCCCATGACGTCCAATGGGTACGAACGCGATCTGATCCCAAAATGCCATCTGGTCTTGGATTTTTTAGTGGAAGCCGGAACAACATTGGCCAATTCTGGGAACATCTGAATCATGTACGCCTTATGGATTTGCGGTAACGATGACGGTAGAATGGCTATGGTAGACGACGGCGTGTTCATATTGTTGGACCCATTATCGACCATTGGCGTCCTCCATTGGTCATCGTTGGCATTGCCAGCTGTGGTCATGTTGTTTTGGTTCATTGAACTCCCACCAACACCCATGTTATTTGAGGAGGAGGAAGACCCATGAGAATCTTTCAATTCTTGAACTAACGAGGCATTATTCCTCATTAAGTCGTAGGCATCCAAAATTTCTTCCGTTTGTGGCTGTCTACCAATCTTGATGGCTTCGACAATCTCCTCCTTGGAATAGCCCATGGCATGTGAAAGAGCCATCACAACATCCTCGTCGATGTCATGTTCGGTGATTTCATTGGAGATAGCATTGTAGTAGCCAGGTCTCAAGTATTCCGGCAAACCCACCTTAAACCATTCATCCTCCATGATCTCATGTATGGTTATTCTATTCAATGGGTTGACAACCAACATTTTGGTTAGCAAGTTCTTGGCACCCTGCGACAAGTCATGTGGTAATGTATAGACCCCGTTGGAGATCTTCTTGAAAAGAGCAGGAATCAGCTCGTCATCAAAAGGTAATCTACCGCAGAGCATGACATAGAGAATGACACCACAAGACCAAACGTCGACCTCGGGACCTGCATACAATTTTCCTGAGATCACCTCCGGAGCGGCATAGTTAGGCGAACCACATGAAGTTTTCAAGAAATTCCCGTCCGTCATGATATTACTGAGCCCGAAATCCGCGATCTTGATATTGAGATTCTCATCTAGGAGCAAATTCTCCGGTTTCAAGTCTCTGTGAACGATTTTGTGGGAGTGACAGTATTCCACAGCGGCGATGATTTGCTGGAAGAATCTTCTGGCCTGGTCGTCGCCCATTTTCCCGTTCTGCACAATGTACTCGAACAATTCCTTACCGGCATACTCGATCACCATGATGATTTCTTCGCTGGTCTTGATGACATCAAACAACTTGATGATGTGAGGATGATTCAATAATCTCAAGTAGCTGATTTCTCTTTCGACTCTGCCCTGCATGTCCGACTTAGCCAACGTCTTCCTGTTGATGATCTTCAACGCGACTCTCTGACCCGTTGTTGTGTGGTAGGCTAGCTTTACTTTACCAAAGGACCCTTCACCAAGAGTCTTGACAATCTGGTACTGGCCGATCTTCCCTTGGGCATGCGGCTCCGCAGGCTGCTGTTGTTGCTGCTGCTGCTGCTGTTGTTGCTGCTGCTGGTGTTGCGGCTGCTGATGCTGCTGGCTTTCGTCCATCTCAATTACACAACGAATATCTAAAAATGAACCGGTCCAATTTACGTGTCTGCTAAATTTCCCCACTACAAGAGAGTCATAAATAAGGCGAAAATAAATCGAGAGTCAAAAAACCCCCATAGCGGGTCACGTGACTTTTCTTTCTCTCATATTAAATCGTTTGAAATTATATATACTTACACACACTAGGGACTTATCTGGTTCTGATGATGCCGGCGGCCATCAACACCTGGACCTTCTTGGCGACGCTTTCGTTCTTCATGTGTTCTTGCAAGGCAGCCGGGTTGTTTTGGGCTTGCTGTAGGATGGTGTTCATGATTGGGTCGTTGAGGATTTCCTGGACTTCAGGATCCTTTTGGATTCTGGCCATCTTTTCGTCGTAGGTCTCACCATCCAATGGGGCGAATCTTTGTTCCAAAGACTTGGCCAAAAGCTGGTCAATCTCGTTCAACACCTGAACGGAATTTCCTTGAGCAACCTCCACTGCACGGGCAGCATAAAGGGTATCGGTACAGGCTTTGAAGTCCTTCATTGCCAATTGACAGGTGGCCTTTCTGATGTAGGCTCTGATGAATTTAGGATCGATCTTGATAGCTTCATTACAGTCTCTGACAGCATCCGGGAAACTCATCAACTTGGCCAAGGCAGCAGCACGGTTGGAGTACCCTCTGGCGTCGGATGGGTTACGCTTGATCATTTCGGTGTATTCCTTGACAGCGCTTGGCCAGTCGCCGGCTTGGAAGAAGTCCTTACCCTTCAATCTGGCCTCTTCGGATTTGGCAGGGTCGATGTAGGACTCGGTCTCATGGTCCTTCAAGGCCTTTTCAGCTGCACGCAACTTGTTTAAAGTGTCTGCGGTTCTGTGCTCGGTCAAGGACTTTTGGTAGTACTCAATGGCGTCCTTCAACTCGTTCTTCTTGACCAAACAGGTACCGATACGGGCAAAGGACTTGGCAATCAGCTTGTAATCGGCACGGGACTCGCGACCCTTTTCGACAGCCAGTTGGCACGTGGCGATGGCGACGTCGTAGTCGCCCTTTTCAAACTCGGCTGCGGCTCTGTTGTTCAAATAGGTGATGTCTTCGTAGGTTTCGTATGCCTTGTTGTACAACTCAATGGCCTCATCGAACTTTCTGGACTTGTAGAGAGCATTGGCCTGGGTTTTGAAGGCGTCTGCGTCGAACTTGGCGGTGTCGACCGGCTCTGCTGGTGTGGATTCTTCCGCAACAGGTGCTTGCGGTTTCTTTGGCTCTTCCTGCTGCTGCTGGACATGCTCAGGAACATGCTCAGGCTCTTGGCCCATGTTTGGGTCTCTGTCCAAGTCGATGCCCAAGATGGTGGTGATGATTGTCATGAGTCTAGGATCGGTCATCATGTCCTGAGCAATGGATTGCGGGTTCGACTGCATGTTCTTCACCTTCTGCACCAAGCCAGGGTCCTGCATGAGGTCCCTGGTCTTAGGGTTGGCCGTGAGCTTCTGCACAAGCATTGGGTCTGTCAACTTCGAGAACATCTCCTCCATGCCGCCAGGCGCGCCGCTGGCGCCGCCTGCGGCCAATTCGCGCTGGTCGACGTCGTCCAACCCCTGCTTGGCCATAGCGTTGGCCGGGTCCAGCTCGAGGGCCTTCGCGTACGCCTTACGGGCCTCGGCATAGTCGCCGAGCCCGATGTGCGCAGCACCCACTCTGTTGAAGCCCTTGGCCCACGTTGGTGAGAGCTCCGTGCACTTGAGCGCGTCCTGGAGCCCGTTCAGAAAGTCGCCCTTCGACACGTACGCGGCCGATCTGTTCGAGTAGAGCACGTGGTTCTCCGGGGCCAGCGCCACCGCCTGCGTGAACGCCCCAATGGCCTCGTCGTACTTCTTCTGCTGGAAAAAGCTGTTCCCTTGCGCCTTGAATTCTTCCATCGCTTGGTCTTGTGATGAGGATAAAGCTCCAGTGGCGACCAAATTGGAAAAAGTCTTTGGTTTTATATAGTGCAGCTAAGATTCCAGAAAATTCTGCTTCTGATAAACTTTTTCTCTCTTCTCTATATAAAGTTCTATACAAAAGACAAAGATGGATCCACAGACGGAGCAATTTGTGGCGTGGGCCTACAAGAATTTTGGGCAGATCTCGCGTAGCTTTGCGATTTGCCAGCTGGACGGACAGGGAAGGGGCCTTGTTGCGGAAAAGGACATTGCAGAGGGCGAGACGCTTTTTTCGCTTCCTCGCACAGCGATTTTGAACGCCAAGACCGGGAGCTTGGCAGAGAAAAACCACGAGAAGCTGCTAGCGCTGAACCAGTGGCAGGCTCTTATTCTGGTGGTGGCCTACGAGTGGTTTTTGGGCTCCGGGTCGCAATGGAAGGCGTATTTTGACGTCCTGCCGCTGGAAGCTGAAAAGTTTTCGTCGCTGATGTTCTGGAGCGCGGACGAGCTCTCGCTGCTGGAACCGAGCACTGTGCTGGACAGAATTGGCAGAAAGGACAGCGATGAGCTATTCGACATGCTCGTGGTGCATCTAAACGACATGCAACTGGACAATGAGGAGTTCAGAACCTGGTTCGACAGATCGAGATTCCACGTGGTGGCCAGTCTGATCATGGCTTATTCGTTTGATGTCGACCATCCCGAAGAGGTCGAAAGAGTGGAGAATGAGCAGGGCGAGGAGCAAGCGGAAGAGGAGGACAAAGAGCAGGAGGAAGATACTCATGAGCATGCTGAGCACGAACATGCTCATGAAGGCGATGAGGAGGATGCAGGTGAAGACGCCGATGCTGATTCCGACCAAGACGAAGACGATGACTTTCCCCTTCTTGAGCCGATTAGCGAGGACACATACTTTAAGTCCATGGTCCCAATGGCCGACACGCTTAACGCAGACACCAATCTCCACAACGCCACGCTGACTTACGAAAAGGACAAGCTTGTTATGAAAGCAATCAAACCGATTGCTAAGGGCGAGCAAATTTACAATTTCTACGGCGAGTTGCCAAACTCTGAAATTTTACGTAAGTACGGTTACGTCGAAGTTCCGTCCTCCAAATTTGAGTTTGTTCAAATCACCATGAAGCAAGTCATGCAGTACTATATTGCGAAATACCAAGCTGCGCTCAACTTTCTCAAACCAGAAGCGAACGAGCATTTGGTTACCTCGATTTTTGAGCTGATTGAAAACTCCCAATATTTTGCTGAACAGCTAGAGGAAGGGGATGGCATCATCTTGCAAGTCTATGAAATTTACGCCCAAGGTGAAATTTTACCTGAATTTATCATCTTGAATTTAATTATGACGACCATCCTCAATGCGTTGACCTCGGATCTGAAATGGGCTAAGAGGTTGACCAGAGGCATTGAAAAGAGAATGAACTTTGATTTGGAATCACTTATCAATAGATCAATGCTCAAATGCCATCAGATGCTGGAATTACACTCCAGTCTCACTAAGTCGACTTTAAAATCTATCAAGGATATCGTTACTAAATCTATGAATCAATACCCTGAACATATCCAATTAATGACCGATTTACCAAGGGAAGCACCTAACAGTAAGAAATTGATGGCAGATGTTGTGTTGTTTAATGAGTACAAATGTTTACGTGAGGCCGTGACTAATTTCCCTAATGTCGACGAAGAAGGTTTACTCAAATTGCATGTCGCCGAAGATGATAAACTATTGAGAAACTTATTAAAGAGGAAACTAGAGCAAGAAGAACAAAAGGCCAGCAAGAGGCATAAAAAATAGATGAAACTAGCTTTTAATTTTTATAGAACTAAAATAAATAATAGACACACTACATCTCTAATTTATTATATAAACAATCTTCAAGCTCCTCTTTACTTAACATGTGCCATTAAGTATTCAAAACCTGAAAAGAACATCGTAGTAGAAAAAATTGCCTTCGTGATAGATGGTGATAAACCTCTATACATCTCCTTGCTGAACCAATTGATAGTAGTTCTCTTGATTGGGATTTCTTCCAATCCAGACTTGACTCTAATGATATTTCTTGCAACATCCCTTTGGTACCTTGATTTAGTGGTGTCAATTGGGAAAACTGTAACCCATGCTACAATACATGCAATTATACCTGATAATGGTACACTCACCCATTGAATATTTGAATATAAGTTGTCTTTTAAAACCACCTTCGATGCATCATATGTTGCATAAAAAATCCCACCACAAATCCCATCTCTCATTATATGATATCTCAATCCTGAGTATAATCCTGCTGGACCATTTCCATATTTGAAAAGATCAACTGCTGTTTGTGTGATGCTCCTTGGTAGAGATTTAGGATCAATCTTGGTATTTGAATCCTTAGTAATAACCATTATAATTTGTTGGAAAATCTTGATTAACTCAAATGGTGATGCAAATAATGAAACGCAGGTACCAGAAATTAACCCAGCTAAAACATTACTACTAAACCCAATAGCACTAACCGCATGCTTGGAACTATTCATATTTCCAAATGAAGGCTGGGTACCAACAGTATCTGCATCGAAGTTTCCTTCATTTGACAACCCTTTGCGTATCATTATCTCCATGGGTGTTTGGAAATACGAATAAACAGAGACCCCCAACGATCTTGATATACTAGATGTCACAAGTGGAACTGTGACACCACGGAAGAGACCCTTGAGCCCTTCGCTTCTTAATGTTACCCTAAGACAATGTAATGCAGAATTATATGGATGTGATTGCATACGAGTTTTCAGTGAATCTAATGGAAATGTAGTTGCTGTACTCACCAGAGATGTCACGTACGACAGAGTGGGTGTTCTATACGGCTGCAAAACTTCTGGTAGCCTTATTGTCCTATGATGGTCATCTGATGTTAGGCCCTGGGCCATTTTGTCGTCAATGTATCTGTGAGAATTAGTAAAAAATAGGTTGAATCTGGTTGGAGTAACCATTTCGGAGAAAAAAAATAACTCACTGGTGCTCATGGAAATTTGATTTTCAACAAAAAAATGAATCATCTTGGAGTCATCCTTAATTTTTTTTGCTTTGGTGCCAATTAGGACTGGTTGTTACCAAATGGCCAAAAGAGAATTCTTTGGTTGGAATAGTGATCCTTGACAAGCTTTTTCTGATTTTCGAATTCATCCTTATGATCAGTTATGGATTTCAAAATTTCATCGGAATGTTTATGTGACTCGTTAGAAAGCAAGCACTCCAGGAAGACAAGGTTCGAAAATAGGATGATTCCACTGTCTGAGTTTGCATCAGTTAAATAGTAACACATCTTGTCGATAAAATCATCTTGACTTTCATCAGCGATGGAGTCGGTGAAAACATCCCCAAAATCTTCTTTGCTGTTGGGACATTTTAAGTAATCAACCATATCTAATAAAATCTTCTCAATAGACACACCAAATGAGCATAACGATAAATCATTAGCAGAAATTTGAGTAGAATACTTAGCAAATAAGGCATTAAAAACTTTTTGAAACAGCTTCATAACGCATTGATGAATATCGCCATTGGTGTCAAGTTTCTCTAACTCTGTTGCCAGATTCAATTCCGACAATTTGTTCTGGAAATTCTCAATATTGAAATTGGATTCAAACTTCAGGACTTCTCTAATTAAGTATAACCATTGAGCGTTATCATATATTTTGTCTTTAGTATTTAATTTAAATTGGATCTTTGATATAAACAATTCAAAAGAGTTCTTCAACTTATCATTTGTGAATGAAACAGTACTAATAACAATATCATTTAATTGAGTGGATATTTTCTCCCAGAACTCATCGTCATCTTTATCATCGATGGAAATAACAGGTCTAGTAATGCTCTTTGCTAAACTTTTCACTTGATCCAGATGACTGATAATCCCTTCTTCAATGTTCACCTGATTTTCATTACGTTTTTCTTCGATTTGATTATCAAATGATTTAATTATTTCGTTGAGTGTAAATTCGTTGAACAAATTTATTCCCGACTGGGTTGTGATGTTGTCAATATACTCATTGTCGTCAAAATGTTCGATTATGATATTGCACGATTTATTCAGATGCCTAATGTTCAATTCGATGTATTCATTCAAGTGTTTTGTTAAACAATCAACAATATAACTCAAACAGTCATCTTCAGCAGTTTTATCTTTCTGCAGAGTAACCAAGGATGTGAATTGCCTCAAAGAAGTTAAATATTTAATACTACAGTTCACACCATCAACTGAAGTTGAATCAACAGTATCTCCACTTTGAAATTGCTGGTCATAATGTAACTTAATGTACATATTGATAGAATTGTCGAAATCGTCAATGTATGCTTGATCTAGCTTGAAATGGGAAGTCAAATTATCGTTGAAATGCAACTGGTAATCTTCTACGCTAAACCATTTCACCCATTTGGAAACACCACTTTGTGAAACCCATGAGGAAGACGCATTGATATGACGTGAAAGTGCCAATTGAAGCTTATTATTACCGATGCTACTCATTTGTAATGTGGAATAACAATAACCTAGTAATTTATTTAAAGACCAGTGATTCAATTGAGATTCTAAATGGTTCAAGCGAATATCCATAGACCAAATGATAGCATCATTTGGCGCACTTGATGTGGCTAAAATGTATCCAATAATCAAATTGGTATAAATATCGTGGTCGAAATCATTTTCAATGGAAATCAATTTATTTTCAATTAATTTAATAAAGTTCAATTTTAGGTCATAGAACCTCTTCACAGGTGACAAGGACTTATTCGTAAGTATATTGTCAATGATGAATATATGCTTACCTAGTTTGACAAAATCATGACTGTCATTTTGTATATTCAAGATCATATAGTTTAAATCATGAATAATGTTGTTCATCACTTTAGAAATGCTTTTTGATTTGATATCATCGATTTTCATTAGATGGGTATCATGAGTGAATTTGGCAAGATTGCGCGTATAATTGGACCCGTAGTTAGCCTTTGAAAATGCAAGTTGGCTCAATTTGGCATTGGATTGAGAAACAACTGAGTTCATCTCGATGATGTTGTCGGCAACATGCAACAAATCACGGTATTTGTCGGCTACCAACTTACGCAATTCAGTCTGGCTGGCCGAAATGGTTTCTCCATATGTCTTGCGCTGGGCTATAAGCTCCGAGACCGTGTGGGTCTCAAAAAGTTTATCGATTTCCATGAACTTTACGCGTGTCTATAAGAAGAAAAAGGATTGTTGATGTTCAAAGTTCTCTATTTGATTTATTTTATCAGAACACGCCCTAAAAATTACTTCGAGTACAAAAATTACTTCGGGATTCTTTTTGTGCCGGCCGTGGCACTCACTAGTATAACAATATGTACCATCTACTCAGACGTACAAGGCATCAAAAACCTTTTGGAGAGCTTCCTTGCTGGGCAGCCGTGTGTGCATAAAGTTGCACCCAGAACCTCTGGAACACTCACCACGATCCAGATATTCACCACAGATAGCATCTTCAATATTCTGGACCGGAGACAATTCGCTGTAGAGGGGTTTGTTATTGTACCAACGGTTATTGCATTGTTTGAAGCATGCATCGGCTGCTCCTGGAGAGTCGAATCGCACATAAACATTTCCTGTCAAGTGGGTGTTCCTATTGCAACAGATAGCCACCTCCATCACACGACCAAATTTCGACATTTCAGAAACAACATCCATAAACAGATCGTCTACAACTTGCTTCAATTCCTCTGGGGACACCACTTTGAACTCGTATTTAGAATCAGAGCTGGCATTTTCGTGGGCCAACCTTGGATTGTCAAACATTTTCCAGAACACCACTGTATTCGAGGTTTGCGGTTTCACGTGACGACGGGAGCAGAGCGCACCATGCCTACAGGCCCCGACTCTGTCGTAGAAGGAACACCTAGGTTGTTCGTTGGATGATCGTGACCGGCGATCATTATAGCCATTGTTTCCATAGTTTCCATAGCGATGACCGCCGTTATTGTTATCCCCGTAGCCTTGATCGCGTCGGCTGTAGCTTCGCCTGTCATGATAAGCCTGGCGGTTGCCTCCACGCTGCGGATATGGCTGTCTTTGATCCATCTTCGGTATTATGCAATAAGTAAAGCTCTCTTAACAAGAGGGTGAAAAAAAGTCCTTCTACCCAACCATGATTTCCTTTATGGCATACTTGACACCAAGAGATCGCCCTATCTCGCTCTAGATATTCCTTTTTTACTACTGCCCCGTCCACCCGCAATATCTCGCGTACCCACAGTGTCCTCTAAAAGCCGCAGTAATTGTATTTCCAAAAACTAGGATCGCAAACTGGCTGGAAAATAGCTCAGCGTGGTCACCACCTGAAGTAGGAGTGATTCGACAGGAAGATATCGAAACAGGTAACAATACTGCAGTGAACAGCTGTATCTTTTTTTTGCCTCGGATAGAGCAATAAAATGGGGAAAATACGGGTATATCTCGAACTCACAAACCTGTCACTTGACTTTCAGAGCTGTTGTTGGCCCCTTGAAAAAATCTTGCTAAGAGACACAGTAAAGCGATATATTATATCTAAAGTATTGAACTGTTGGACTATTGTAAGCAATTGCTAGCTGCCATCCATTCGGCTGCCTCCTTTGCGGATACCATTTTGCAGTACGCAAGAAAGGCTTAAGGGCCAGTTGCATCACATACTAGGAATGCTAAAGAACAAAGTAACCACCAAATTAACAAAGTACTTAACTAGACAGTAAAATCAAACTAGCCCCAACCTGATCGTATTGCTTGAAATAAATAAACTTATAGTGACACAGAAAATTCCTGCTGAGCAGATTCGGAAACAAACGGCAACTATCGGTAATGATTCAAAGCATCATAACTTCTTTTAGGAAGTATCTGTTCCAAGCGGACCAAGCCGAACACACTTATCAGCTGTCTAGCTACCTTCTGGTACTAATTTCTTGGCGAAATCACGCCCTCGCGCCTACCTCGCCATACAAAGCTGTCGGCAAATCGCGGCAAAGTACGGCAAGAACGGCTAGAGCGGATGCCCAACATGTCCAATTTGAATGGTACAGGACCCTACGAAATCCGGGCAGCCGCACTCTTTCTTCCTGAGGTCGTTTGATGTCTCACGCATAGCACCGCACACGCAGATCAACACACCCCACCGAATCCCACAAAACCCTTGGAACCCCGGGGAATAAACCCTGTAGAAAAAAAGCAATGACTCACCCCTAACACGGGGTTCGGCTATTTGGGTGCAAATTTGTGGGTTTTGCTTGGGCCCGTTGGCGCTGAATCCTGTTTTATGTTGTACGGGCGTGCGGGCGCTACATAATGGTCCAAGTTTGGTTTTCTCCACTGCTCATACAAGGGCCCTGGTAAAGGATTTTTGAAAATTAAACTCTGGTCACCGCTACATTCAATGCATTAATTGTTCAGCAAAAAATTTTATTGTATTTAAGTGATGCAAATTCTCATGGGATATAATAACATCATTTCACCCAGTAGAACTTTCTTTTCGTGTAATTAGCTAGTTATTTCGTCCTATGTGTGAAATAGAGAAATCGCAAACTGAGCAGATATCTAACACTGCTTCCTCCTTATCGGATTCAAAAGAGTTGCTTGCCGAGCAAGGCAGTGAGAAGTTGCAGGTGCAGACTCTTGCTCTGAGCACAGAGGAGAAGAAGGCTAAAGTGGCTGAATTAGCTGCTGAAATGGGTATTAACCATACCAAGTTAATGTGGAAGCTGGATATTGGGGTTGTTATCCCATTTATGATTTTCTACTTCCTTTGTTTCATTGACAGAGTCAACATCTCCAACGCGAAAGTTTACGGTATGACAACGGATTTGGGGTTGACCTCTAACCAGTTCTCTGCTGCTTTGACCGTCTTCTTTGTTCCTTACATCTTCTTTGAAGTCTTATCGAACTACATTTTGAAATTCGTCAAACCTCATTTATGGCTTTCCTCAATGATCTTCTTGTTTGGTATTGTCACTATTGCTATGGCCTTCTCCCGTAACTACGGTGGTTTGATCACTTGTAGATTGTTCTTAGGTATTTTCGAAGCTGGTTCCTTCCCATCTATCTTCTACATTATGTCAAACTTCTACTCCTCACATGAATCCCAGAAGAGATTTTCATTTTTCTTCGGTGCTACATGCTTGGCTGGTGGTTGTGCTGGTGCCTTAGCTTACAGAATTCACGATTTGGATGGTGTTCATGGTTTATCTTCCTGGCAATGGATTTTCGTCATTGAGGGTGCCTTCACTGCCGGTTTGGCTTTCATTCTTTACTTCTTGATTCCAGATTTCCCAGAAGAAGCTAGATTTTTGAATGCCAACGAGCGCGCTTTCTTGAAGAAGAAGTTAGCCATTTTCGCTGGTGAATCAGGTTTTGAAATCAAGCAAACTTGGTCTGATGTTTTACAGGTTTTTAAGGAGCCTGCTATTTACATTTGTGCCGTTTGCTACTTCTCATTTATCATTCCTGCCTACTCCTATGCATTCTTTGCTCCTACCATTATCAAGGATCTCGGCTATGTTTCTTGGGAAGCCCAAAGACACTCCATCTACCCATGGTTGGCCTCCATGGGGTTCTCCATTTTGGTTGCCTGTTTCTCTGATTATTTCGTTCACAGACTCGCTTTTGGTGTCTTTGCATGCTTGGTTGCTGCAGCTGGTTACATCATGGTCATCGTTGACAGTGCATCCACCCAGGTCAAGTACGGTGGTCTTTTCTTGATTGCCTGTGGTACTTATACCGCCATGCCTGTGTTGATTTGTTGGTTTGCCTTGAACTTCAACGGTCACATTAGAAAATCCGTCGGTACTGCCTTCATTATTGGGTTTGGTAACATCGGTGGTATTGTCTCGTCCTTCCTTTTCCCAACCAAGGACTCTCCTAAGTTCACTATGGGTTTGGGTGTTGGACTTGCCTTCTCCTTTTTTGGTATGATTTTGATGGTTGTTTACTTCTTCTACTTGCAATACATGAACAAGCAAAAGACCAAATTATCCTACGTCCAGAAGTGGGAAACACTAGACGACCGTGCCAAGCTTATGGCCGGTGATCTTAACCCTGATTTCAAGTACCTTTACTAATTTGCTTTTTGTGTAATACTACTAATGTTAATATAATTTATGCCCTTCAATTAATTCGGATCGCAATTTGGCTCATTGTGCTGAGCCTTTTTGTGAATTTTTTTTAGATCAGATTTTAGATTTTTTGTTTATGTTTCACCTAATTGGGAAAAAACACCTGCCACGCCAAGATCTGAACCTACGTAATTTGACCCAAAAAGGAAATAAAGTAAAACGTTCGCTACGTCAGGAGGACTTTTTTTTCTGATTATTAGCATATTAGAACAGAAAGGCTGTAGTGATACTCAGTAATGTTACCATTCAAAACCAAGGCCATATACAGTCATTCCGGTGACAAATCTTTAGGTTTCATTGGTTTCATGGAAGATGATGTTATCCAAGTAACACAAATTTACGATGAAAATACGTTCATTGGCATTTCATTACGAACAAGACTCCAAGGTAAGATATTGAAGGACCATTTGTTAATACCACCTCATGTTAACCTGAAACACCACCATTCCTCTTCAAGCACCTTAAATACAGACTTTACGCAGATGTCAAATTATGGTGGTAGCCACACCAATACTGACAGCACTCACACTACACCTCCCCCAACTCCAAAGCACGAGGAAAAATTCAAGTCTAGTTATGTTCAGCAGTTGTTGGCCTCGAGCATAACCGAAACGGAAAAATCCAATTCTCTATTCGGTCATTCCGATTTCAGTGCCACCTCTGCGGGGTCATTTATGAGACATAAAGAATTTAAGCAAAGTAATATTGATTTAATTGACTCCACTGGTAACCCACTAAGAGACCGGTTGAATTCGGCATTATTAGATGTTGAATTGAATAGAAATAAAAGATCGGGGTTCCTGCAAAGAATAATGGGTAAATCTTTGGATAGAGAATTAAGTTTTGACGAATCAATGATCATCTCTATGGAAAGACACACTCTAGATGATTCCACGGTTGGTGACGATTCTATGATGACGATGGGTAGTGGGACCATTGTTAATAGTGGGATGAACGGGCGTGAAGATGTAGAATTCAATTTAGTGAGATCTGCTAGCATCAATGGTAGAGAAAGATCAAAAAGATCAAAAAGGTTGTCCGAGTACCAGCCAGACATTGTTTTAAAACCGCATGAATTTATCACAGAGTTCAATAAAAATGAAACAATCCCTAATTATCCAAAAAGAAAACCAAACGAGATCGATGAAGAACAGGTCGATAAGATTATTAGATATTTCCTGAATAATAACATGACATTGGACGCTATCTGCTCAATATTACTGAAAAAACTCACGAATGAATTAGAAAGACACAAGGCGCTCTATACTTATTTAACACATTTCAAAATTCAAGAATCAATTCTGGAGAAGGTTAGTTTGAAAAGAATGCCGAATTTTGATAAATTATCGGAAATTTTAATAAATCGTCAATGTTCAAATCATCAACTAGTGTGGATCTACTACATCATTTCCAATAAATTAGGTTTTGATGTTGAATTGGTTTTAGGTTATTACAAACACCCATTTCAGTTTGATGAATCTTTAACAGATTCTAGGACTAAGCTCAGCATTAACCATTCTTGGATTTCTTTACAATTCAATGGTGCACTATATTTTACTGATCCGATTTTAGGTAATTCAAATCATGTGGATGATTACATTTTAATGAAACCATTTGAAGTTGTTTCTACTCATATACCTATGCATATCGATCAACAACATATAACACCACCAATTGATCCTATTGTTCAATTAAATATGCCTCCAAATTATCCAAAGTTTAATAACTTAGGTGTTAAATTCATTAATTTTAACACTAGTTTATTCCATTTGAGAGATTTTGAATTATTTGACTTCAAGATGAAAATACCTCAAGGTGTAGAAGTTAATGCATACTTTCAGGCTTTTGACAAAGATATGTATCCAACAACAATACCTTTAGTTCAAATGTTTTTTAATGAGAAAAATGAGAAAATTGCCAATATCAAAGGTATTTTACCACAATTTTGTCCTTCTGGTACTTTAAACATCGAAGGTAAATTACAAGATGATGATAAATTTGAAATACTGACAAGTATCCCGGTTTTTCATATTGGGAAATGGAAACAAATCAAGTGGGTTAAAGTTGATAATTCTAATGTTGATAGATTTGGTTCATGCTACATTAAAACACCAAAAATATATAAATTACCATTAGGTTATGAGCAAAGGTTCAGATTCAAACTAAGCAATTTCACACCAAACAAATTGGTAATGGTTAGCCCACGAAATAAAAAACATTCTTTCCAAATAGTCTCAGCCTCTGTTGATGAATCTTTAGATATGGATGAAGCTGGCATATGGAAACTGTGCATACCTGATCATGAAAGAAATGTGTTAAAGGTCATTGCACAATGGAAGGTCAAATAAATTAAAAGGCTGACAAACACTCACACTCACACTAAAGCATACGCATGTAAAAAACATTTAATTTATTATTTATAAAAGCATTCAAAAAATATTAATGATAAAAAAGTACTAATTACAACAGAAATTATAAATGCCAGCGCCCCGTCATCAAACCATTGATTCACCCATGGCATCTTTAATGTCTTCTTCGACTAAGTTTTCGTAATTTGGCAAACATAGTGTGTCTAATGTAATGCCGCTGTGGGAGCTGTTGGTTTCACTAACAGGATTGAGATGATTAATAGCATCACCTAAATTGATCTCTTCATTGGACATGTTAAAATCAAAATTAACAACGTCAACGTCGTTATTTGTTTCATGCTCCTCCGCTTGTTCTTCTTCTTGTTCTTCAATTTCATCCTGGTAAAATTGGGGTGGTCTTTCATTTTCGGTGGTATCCAACAAAACATCCTTGTTCCATCTTTCATATACAGGTGGCGGTGGCTGATTACCAATTAAATTACCCAATCCCCATTTCTTGACATTAGCTTCAATAAAAACATACCCAGCTTGACCGAAATTACAACTAACTCTGACTTGGCTGTCATCTGGTGATAAAACCTTCAAATATGAAACACCAATAGTTGGATAAATAATGGCATCTTCAGGGAAACAAATATGACCGCCAAGTCTCGATTCACTGATCTTTTTACCGTTTCTCGTGAAGAAGATTGACTTTGTTAAGATACGAACGCCTACACCGATAACATCACCTTGTTCCAGTTTGGGAAAGAGACAATTTGCTTTCTTGGTTTGGATCATTGGGTCGAATGACTGGATGTTGCTTTTGATCTTTTTCTGTTGCTGTTGCAGTTGATCTGCGTCCTGCTGTTGTTGCTGCAGTGGAGTTGGTGCTACTGGGGTATTGGAGTTTGCTTGTTCATCTGGAGGGTATAGGGTCGCAAATGGATTTGGGTTGGAATAAGGATTGGTGTAATCGTATTCCTCTTTTCCAAAAGGCTCATTGAATCTCCTGGAACCGTTGGAGTCGTAGCTGACGGAAAATGGCATTCTACCGGGAAGCACAAAATTCGGGTATGGACTAGTGGATAAGCCTAGAGACAAGACCAATTTTTCTTGGGAATCTGGAGGCATGTTGAATATTTTGTACTCGATGTAGTAAGTATCCTGCGATAGGGTTTTGGCGTGGTTTGGAACCGGGTTGTTGGATTTAATTGAAAATGTAGGCTTAACGTCATTAATTTCATCGACATTGTTCTTCAGTTTGAAGATGACGTCTGACTTGTTCAGAAACTGAACGGATATTGTATCGTCGTGGTCGTCGTTATCCTGGGACTCTTCATCGTTGACCCATTCCCATGCAGACACGCCCTTTTCCTCTATGGAGTTTACCATCCAGACCGGTAAGTCGCCCTTAGAGTACCCATTCAACTTGGAGTACTCCTTCGCCTGGAAATACACCTCCTGCTGGTTTGGTGTCAATGTTTTCAACGCCCTAGAGTCCATTCGCGCCTCGTAAAGCGGGTCTGAGAAATAGTGGCCACCTGCGGAATCCGCAGCCGATTCGTCCCCAAACACCCGCTCAAACAGCGAACCGACTAGGTTCACTATGATGAAGAGACCCAATATTAGCAAGATCAAGTCGAATATCATGCTTCACTCGCTTGCTGCTGCTGGTACACGGAAAAGAGAGATACACACACAATCAATCACACAGATAACTCGCAAGTTTCTCTGCTGCGGAAAAAGACTGCTTAGGTAATCAGGAAATGTGCTCAGCTCTGTGCTATATATAAGCAGTTTAAAAAAAGCACAGATATTGGAGGGTGCATATCTGTGATTAAGCGCCTGTTGGTGTTGACACAACTAGATTGAAATCTCGCTTTTTTTGCTGTATTGTTTAGCTAGTCTTGTTGCTGAGATTTTTTCTTGTCTGTTGGTAATAGAAGAATATAACATATGTGCATCGGGGCCTTTTTGGGCGCTTTAACGGCTAGGCCAATTTGGATGCCTGTTGGTGTATTTGGGAATAGCTTAAAATTATTGTGGGTGAGACATGGCCGGGGAATCAAATTCGCACCTGGTCAAAGCATCAATGGGGAACCCCATTGATTTTTTCACTGTTAGCGACTTTTCCTCTTACTTCTGCATTTCAGACAGTATTTGAGACAAGCACGCTCGAAACACTGGAAACATGGCCTCGCTGTACACCAAATCGAAGAAGCTTGGTGAGGGTACCTATGCTGTTGTTTACTTGGGCGAGACCGTGGCCACGTCTGCCGCCGTGGCCATCAAGGAGATCAAAACGGACCAGTTCAAGGACGGACTCGATATGTCAGCCGTGCGAGAAATCAAGTATCTCCAGGAGATCCAGCATCCCAACGTGATCCAGTTGGTGGACGTGTACTCGGAGCTGACGAGCTTGAATTTGGTTCTAGAGGTTCTTCCCACGGACTTGGAGCGCGTGTTGAAGGACAAGACCAGACCCATTTCGGCGCTGGACGTCAAAAGATGGATGCTACAGACCTTGAGAGGCACGCACCACTGTCACCGGCAGGGGATCATGCACCGCGATTTGAAGCCCAACAATTTGTTGATGGACCCCAACGGGGTGATCAAGCTCGCGGATTTTGGGTTGGCCAGATCCATCAACCATCCACTGGAGAAGTTGACCTCGAACGTGGTCACCAGATGGTACCGGGCCCCAGAGTTGTTGTTTGGCGCAAGACATTACACCTTTGCCATCGACAACTGGGCCATTGGCGCCATCTTTGCCGAGATGATGTTGAGGATACCGTATTTGCCAGGTAAAGACGATGCGGATCAGTTGACCGTCACCATCCAGGCATTGGGCACCCCCACCGAGGCCAATTGGCCCGGTGTCAGCTCTTTGCCGTTGTACAACTCTCTTACGGTCTACCCGCCTCCCGAAAGGGCCGAAATGAGACGCAGATTCCCTGCACTGACAGAAGAAGCTTTGGATCTACTTGAGGGTCTGCTGACGTTGGCTCCAATGCGCCGTTGGGATACTGTACGGGCTTTGCAAAGCGAGTATTTCAAGCAGAGCCCTCAGGTGCATGAGTAGGCTCTGCACCGTGCCAATGGACACCAAATGGATGAATTAGCACCAAATGATGAATGAAGAGATTCAGCCTTCTCTGTGCTGAGCCGTTTTTACTTGTCTTGCAGAAGCCAAGCAAAAAGGAAAAAATAAAATAAAGAATAAAAATTTTTTTTGCTAGTCTTCTTACTAAGTTCAAGTGTGTCAGGGACTATGGAATCGATCACGCCTACACAGCCTACACATTTTACATGTACATCATGTCATATCCAGTTTCCTTCTTCTAATGACCAACGTTCGCATATGAAGTCGGACTGGCACAGATATAACCTTAAGAGACGTGTGGCACAGCTTCCACCTATCTCAGAAACTATTTTCCTTTCCAAGGTGGACACATTAAGCACCGAAAAGCAGGAACAGGAAACTAGCCAGGAGGTTACCCCTAAGGAAGCCAGGAGGTTGCAAAAGGAAGCGCTGTTGGAAAAAAAGAGACAGCTTTTGCAGTTAGCCAAGAACAGAATCGGGTCTAACGCTGGTTTGGTGACGATGACAGAGGACGGGAAGCTCGTGATCGAACGTTCTAACGCCGAGGAGGAACAGGTCAGAGAAGAAGTTGCAGAAGCGGTCGCCAAGGAGGCCGAAGAGGAAGTCACAGAAGAAGATCTGATCAAGCAGAAGATGGATAATAAAATCGATGTTCCAAACGAGTGGTGTATCATCTGCATGCCATCTTCGACGATCAAGAAATTAAAGCTCGGAGAAAATGACCAAATCGAGAAAGATCCAAAATACCAGTTTGAATCACTGGACAAATGTTACGAGCATTTGTTCCAACATCACAATCTGTACATACCTGAGTCGAAATACTTAACTGACAAGTCAGGCTTGTTGAGTTACCTTTACGAGAAATTATCCTTTGGTAACGTCTGTCTCAGTTGTAACTACCAGGGTAAGAATTTAGAAGCTGTCAAACATCACATGGTCAGCAAGAGACACATCAGAATACCGTTTGAAAATGAAGACGAAAGATTAGAATACGGGTCATTTTATGATTTCTCCTCAACATGGGACCAGGCTGTCAGTGGTGATGAAGGTGAAGAGGGCGAATGGGAAGACGTTTCAAGTGATGACGATGAAAATGCCGAAAGCGATCTGGTTACACAGGACCAATTATTGGCCACCGACTCGGGTCTCTACTTACCAAACGGTAAGATGCTTGGTCATAGGTCGTTGATGCGTTATTACAAACAGAACCTGCCAGAGCCTAAGGAGGTCAGTGAAGGCCAAGGTACGGTTATGGCTGCTGAGACTCGTAGAGGCTTGAGTAACATGCTTGTGGACAAGGAGCAGCTGAAACAAGACAAGAGAACGTGGAAGAGAGAAAACAAATCTAGAGACAGAGACGATAGAAGGGCTGCCAAGTTTATCAACTGGCAAGAGCATTACAGAGATCAGCTTTTACAATAGTTGCTTTATAGAAGTAAGCTTTTAGAGGACGCGCATTTCATTTAAGAAGGAAAAAGAATAGTAAAAAAATATATAAATCGTCATCGCCGTTGTCGTTGTCGTAGCCATTGTCGTAATCATCGGTCTATCACTTTAGTACTCATCGTCCCTGTAGTCAGACTTTTGTCTGGAGTTATAATCGTCGTCTCTGAACCCCGACTTTTGTCTGGAGTTGGTGTTGTCGTTGTACTCATCGTCCAAGGAACCCTTCTGTCTGGAGTTGAAGGTGTCTTCCTGGTTGGACCATCTTTGACCTGAGTCTCTGCCGAATTGCCCGGCGCTGTCTCCGAAGTCTTCTTGCTGCTTGCCCAGTTCAGCAGATCTGCCAAAATTAGCCTCGTTTCTGGACTGCAATTCTGAAGCACGGTTCTGGGTCACATCTTCGAAATCATCGAGTCTGTCTTGTTGGCCTGCTGCTTGTGTTCCGGATCTAGTACCTCTTGCCATTGTTAGTTTCTTTTTTGGTAGAGCAGGTCCAGACCCGAGGCCACTGTGTTCCATCGCCTTCTTGGCCTCTCATATTTATACCCTTCTCTCGTATCATTGCTGTCACTTTACTTTTTAGTCCCTGGCCGTGTATTGCACCGTGGCTGATCTACATTATTGTGGAGTCTGCAACTTGCTGAGCCGCTGAGCACTGGGAGTGGAAGCTGAGGGATTAGATCATCGGTGTGGCTAGGGGGCTATGACAGGATTTATTCGAAACGGTGAGACGGTGAAACGGTAAACGGTAATCTACAAGGACAAAGAGTGTTCTAAAAGTACTACACAATTTGATGGAAGTCACAGTCCATATGCCACACCGTTCGTTGGCTGTTTCTGTTGCTTTTTCGCAGCGTCGTCTGGCCGCCGCGCAAGTTTAGATCTGACCGTCTGCACGGGCGTGTGAGAGATGACGCCACACACGTCCCAGAAATCACGTAGAATGAGATTGCCGCCTTGTGTTTACCCCCAGCAAAGGATGTGACCTCTCCACATGCTGCTGAGCAAGGTGAAAAACCGTGCTATACGCGTTCACAAAAACATCTAGAAAACAGACGCGTAAACAGCACAAAGGCTATCTTCAAACCGGTGTCGTCGTCGCAACTCGACCCCTGGGCTTGGTGAAATGGGTTATTTCGACGTTGAGGACATCTTGGCAGACGCCACGCCTATCTCCGTGACGTTTGCGCAGCCGCAGCCGCACGCAGGGTTCCTGGTGGGCCAGCCTGCAGAAACAGTCATCAAACCTACGGAGGCCGTCCAGCTGCCCTACTGGCTGGTGGAGCTTCTGGCCATGGAGTGCGTTCCAGGCAGCGAGGACGAGCCCCTGGTCAACATCCGCGTGCCCGAGTACATCTCGCAAGCGGCCATCAAGTTCTATGCGGCGTCGCCGACGTTCGCGTCGCTGCAGCAGACGACAGGGTTCTACGCCTGTGCTCTGCGGTGGTGCTCGGTGATGGACGATGCGCGTCTCGTTGACGTGGTGAGCCAAATGCTGGTTTTGCGATCCACCAAGATCTGGGACTTGGCCCAGGCCGGGGCCCAGGCCGCGCTCTCGGCAGAAAACGTCAACTTTGAGGCGGGCCTCGACATCTGGGAACGTCACCTGTGGAAACTGATTGCGCAATCCAAGCGAGAGTCCAAGAAATCAAAACTGAAAGACTGAAGATCCATTATGCTGAGCACATGAGAGGTTCAAGTCAAATTGATAAAAAAATCATAAATCACACCCTCTCTCACAATCCTTTTTAATACCTCTATATATATAGCTACAAGCGTTCAGTATGGCCAACGTTGTTGTTTTGATTTCAGGGTCAGGGTCGAATTTGCAAGCCTTGATTGATGCCGGGATACCGATCAAACACGTCATTTCTTCGTCTGCAGACGCCTATGGTTTGCAGCGCGCTGCCAAGGCTGACATCAAAACCAGCGTGCACGCCTTGAAACAGTACTACAAGGGTATTCCAAAGGAGGACAAAGAGGCCAGAACCACTGCCCGTAACAAATTTGACGATGACTTGGCTTTGAAAATTATCGATCTGAAGGCAGATTTGGTGGTTTGCGCTGGCTGGATGCTAATCTTGTCACCTCATTGTCTCAAGCCTTTGGCTAAGGCTGATGTCAAGATCATTAATTTGCATCCTGCCTTGCCTGGTATGTTTGCTGGTACGCATGCGATCGAAAGATCCTTTGAAGCAGGACAAAAGGGTGAAGTTGAAAGGGGCGGTTGTATGATCCACTACGTTATTGAAGAGGTAGATATGGGGAAGACCATCCTAGTCAGCGAAATTGACGTCATTAAGGGCGAAACAGTGGAGAAGTGGGAAGAAAGAATCCACGCGGCTGAACACAAGGCCATCGTCAAAGGTACCCAAATAGTGTTAGAAGAAATTAATAAAAATAAAGCTGAATCAGCTCCACAGGAATCTGAGAACGAAGTGGAGAAGGCCACCGAAGAGTTAAAGAAGCTCAGTGTGTAGTACATCCTGTTTATATCTCGGGAGTAAACATTTACTATCTATTTTTGAAATTTAAACGATTTTACATATAACTAATTCAAAGGTATAATCTCCTCTCTCAAAACCAACGTGGCCCCTCTTTCGAACTTGTAATTCTTTTGCTTTTGTTCTCTGACGTTAGGCTTGATGTAGTTCCTCAATAACTCGGAATCTTTACCGACTTCCATGACACACACATCGACGTTGGAACCAGACCCTAAATCGTTCCAGATACCGGCCTGAATAGCATCACTGGCCAACTTGATAGCACCTTCTCTGTCCAACGAGTCGTGCCATTCTGATTCTAGAACTGCCATGGCTGCCAAACTACCGGATCCCAACGACATATAATGACCGATATCTGTGGAACCGTGAGCGTGGATGGAAAACAAGCCCGGTCCGGTTGGATCAACACCAGCCACAATCAAATACGCACCAATGTGACCCTGATATTTGAACAAATGCTGTTTCAACATCTGCATCGCACTGACGACTCTTGGCTCCCTATCTGTGGCCATTGAATGTAGTTCTAGATTAGACGCGGTCATCAACGTCACCATTTCTGTATCAGCTGCGGTACCTGCACCCGCACACCAAATCTTTGGTGCTAGTCTATGTAGCTTGGCACAATTCTTGTCTGCGACAATTGGACCTGATGTAGCTCTGGTATCGGCTGCAATCACAACACCATTACCATACTTGACACCCACAATGGTGGTACCAGTGGACGTGGCTCTTGGAGCATGGTACCCGTTGGCTACTAATTGGTTGTTACGCTGGTGATTGTCGAATTTAAACCCCGCCATATTAAGCTCTGAAGACGAAATTGAGCAAGGGCACCAAAGTTGATTTTGCCACCCTTTCTAATTTTTCCTCAATGCTCATAGTAGGCAAAGTGGTTTTCAAAAATTGCCCTTTTACAAATGGTCACGTGACCAACTTTATCTCTTCCTCCCTCTTTCTTTTTATAGCTCTGATACGGTTCAAATGATCACTTGATTTCTTGAGTGTTAGTATTGTAGTTGCTAAGCTGACAGAGAAGACTGCAGATGCTGAAGTCAAAAGTCATGAGCGGTTTTTCAAAGTAACCTTCCTCTCAGCAATTATTTGCCTTTTAACAAGGCCCCAATTAAGGCTCCAATTAATTAATCCTGTCCCAACAAGACATCCCCTCTTTTCCCGGTTGTTTGTTGTAGACCCACGTCTCCTGCGCATTTTCCCTTGTCCTCAGATGTGCTGCAAATATACAACGAACTTGCGTCCAAGTTTGCTTTTTTACATAGATCTTGCATCGTATTATTTGCATGGTTTCATAACTTAAACGTTGCCTATTATGTCCAATCTAATAATAGCTTGCTTGATTGTTTTAGATCAGAATAACTTCAAAAAAAGGTGTCACGTGACCGGCTTTAACAGTATTTTTTTCCTATTTAGGCAAAAATATGTCGAAAAAAGGCTCAGGTTTTCTTAAATCCATATTCTGAGTGATTTTTGGGCCTAGCCTGAGGGCTGTCTCCCTTTTTGGCAAGGCCTGGCCAAACAACATAAAGGAAGGGCATATTTCCACTATTTGCAAAAGTTCTTTTGGCTACTCTCTCTTCCTTAGCTAGATACTAAACAGTAGAATTACTATGACTTCTCTAACCATTAACAACCCGAGAACGTTGGCAGGGGAAGCGCACGGCTCAGCGGTACTGGCCGATACCACTGACGACTTTGGAGATGACACCCTTTTTGAGTTTGTGGCCGAACCGTTCAGCGAGGAAGCGTTAGAAGCGTCCTTGGCCACAACAGAGATGGAATACGCGTCTTTGTTCTCCGAATTGAAGGCTATGGATCTGGACATCGGTTTCGACCTGGACTGGCATCAAAACCCTGTGTCTGGGGGGTTAGTGAACATCTCCAACGAAACTTCTAGTGCTGAACCGGCCACGGTTGATGTGAGTCTGGCTGCTGCCATCAACCCAAAGGAATTTTTGATCGCTCAAGCGGAGGATACTTACGATACTTTCGTTACCGTAGAAGATTTGAATGTCAACTATCAAGCAATTGAGGAGTTTGGCGTGGAGACTTCTTATTATCCCTTCAAAAATTGTTTTACTGATTTTGCCTACGAAAAGACACCAGATTCCGATAATGAGCCTAACGATCATGGCTGGGGCAATGGCCCTAATCTAAGATTTACTAAACCAGAAGATCGGTTGGCTACCCCAAAAAAAGAGAAATTCACTCGCCCTGAGCAAGCCTTGCTGGCCAGTGCTCTATCTTTGAAAAGGGCAAAATCACCGGTGTCAAAGAAACTGAATGCTCATAAAGTTTCCAAGGTTCCAAAGACTAACAAAAAGACAGTTGATATTCCTTCTTACTATCCAATTATGACTTCCATGGACGTTGAGAGAGCCTATTTATCTTTTGATTTCAGAAGTATCTCGCTAGTTTCTCCTCGTGGCTCTGTTAATTTGAAATGGCTATTAAATAGCACAACCTCTAAGGATCTACTTGAGGACAGGTTGTTCTACAGAGTTTGTCTTCTAGTCCTGAATGATTTAGCTGATGAGTCCAAATTTCCAATGAATATTAAACCAGTTGAGCTTCCAACTGTTGGAAGAAAGAAAAGAACCAAGGCAGAAACCCCATCAGCCAAAAGGATCCAATCAATATTGGCAAGACATAAGGAATGTACCCCAGCAGATTTAAGCTGGCTTGTCAGAGTTGATTTTAACAACCTGAACATTGATCATTTTGCCAATGACCCTCACTTTAATCCGGGTGATTGGGTTTACTGTCAAAGTTCAGACATCGAGTCAATTTTACATTTTAGATGCTACGATATCAAGCGTTCTTCTAACTGGAGCCATAACGCATACGATCCTAGAGTAAGAAGAATTCTCAAGGCAGATTTACAATTGTTATTCCATGCTCTGGTCACAAATAGAAGTGAATACTACTTAAGATTGTTAAGAAGCTTTGTTTTCAAGAGAACAGAGGCGTTGTGTCCTTACTGCGAATACCATGCAGACCACAATAACAACAACGACTTGGACTTCTACTTCCATAGACTGTCCGACTCGGACTACTTACACCATATGTTGAAGCATCATGGTGTTCACGCTTGTGGGCTTACGGTGCCCCAGCCAGATATTGTTTATCACGAAGACGATAATTGCTGGTATGCTGCTTGTAAGGAATGTCCAGAGCATTTGAAGCTGAAAGATTTCCTGGTCCGTGGCAAACAATGGGACCACCAGTACTTGAACTTCTTAAGACATGTCGATCAATGCCATAAGAAGACGAAGATTCTGAGAATTGAACCTACACCTCCTTCTTTTCAATAATCGCTTGTTTCTCCATACAGCTCAACTCCCGTGGCAATTTTAACTTACTAAACAAAATGTATCAATAGTGTATAATAAAGTGTATCAATTTGTAACAGTGTGTATCAATAATAAAACAAAAAAAAATTGTATCTTTTGTTGTAATCTTTGTACTTGCTGAGCGCTCTCAAGTACTCTTTGTCCCAAATAGGCAATTAGACTGTTTTCATATAAATTGAAGATTCATTATTCTTTCTCTGTTGAATAATCTCTGCGAATGGGACTCTGCCTGTCCTGTATAGTTGGCGACTCGTCGCAGGACGACGGTTCAAACGAGCGCATGGCGCTTTTACCAGACCAAAGTACGGCCGACGACGCCCATTCCCTCCAAGCGCAATTGCGTGATGCCAAATTGATGGCTGTATTGAATGCTACCAATGATCGACTGGTTGATCATGAGGAAATTCCTGACGTTAGGGTGGTACAACCGCAGGAGCAACCGCCAATCGATCCAGAGGTTTTAAAGGCAGTTTCACAGATAAAATTCTGAAAGTCTTAGCCTTAAAATTATACAATCTAGCATTACACTATAAACACAGTCTTTTATTCATATAGATATAGCTTTTTTCTTTTAATTTGTTACATTGATCCACAACTTCCCCTGTTCGGTAACATCATCACCGTAAGTCATCTCCCATTGGAGCAAATTCATTCCGTAGCCTATTCTCATAGGCATTGATTCTGCAAGAAAACTACCAGTAGCTTCAACTATCTTCTCACTAGGCGCTGTACCAACCAATTGTTCCTCATTTATAGAACATTTTACTTGGAATTTGCCTGTAGCTAAACTTTCATGTAATCTAAGCTCGACTAACAAGTCTTGGTTGATAATGGCTTCACTTGGAAATTGCACTGTATAGTCCTTACCGTTAGGGGCCAATATTATTGTGTCAATGTATGCACGATCATTTAGGTTGACCAATTCCAATTTGTTTAATTCGGATGACTTGATAGTGAGAGATGTTAAGGCATAAGTTGAAAGTGGCTCCTGGTGTTTACGAATGAATTGAGGTGGTGGCGGTGGTGGGGGAGTGTGTGCTATGGTGTGGGTCAACTCACTTTGGTTTTCCATCATGTCGACATCTCCATCATTATCAACCAGATATTTATCATCACCCGTTTCTTCGCCCATATCATCTAAGTTATGACTGTTGTCATTATAGTCTTGATACTCCTCATCATCTTCATTCTCTTGTCCTTCAACGTAATCCTCTTCTTGAGGAGCAACAATCTCAGGCTCATCTAACTCACCGTCAATGAATTGCTGCCATTTCTTTTCCCATGCCTGTTTTAATTCTGTGGCACATTTGTTGATAGTTGTGGTATTATCATCGTAGCATTTGAGAGCATTGTTCCAAACTAACTCCATGTCATGTTTAAACTTATCGGAACCGAATTGACCCTGCGAGTAGATTTTATGATTTAATCTACCTCTAATGATCCCGAAACACATTGGAGTTTCCACATTGGCCTTATAAATCTCTGGATCCATAAGTGCCAAATTAATTGGGGCATGAGCATCATAGCCTAATGTATTTGTTCTTGGTAACTCCATGAATGGTTTACTCAAAGGAAGCGAAGTTTTTTGCTGTGTTAACTTGAATCCGATGATATACTTAAATATTTTGCTAAAAGAGGTAGTGAAATCACCTTCTAATTGTTCCTCGGTGTAATCAGTCTCGCTGAAAGAGTAAACAGGTGTATCTATTGCTTCCTGAACAATATTAGCCGAGGATGCAGAAGCGGCCGCAGCAGACGAAGACGATTTTTTCCTTTGCTGAATATTGTTGTATCCACCGCCCCTCAATGGTGGCTCGGGTTCCGCAGCTTCGACAATCAAAATCTTTTTGTTTTTTTCAATGAAAGCAGCTAGCTCCTTCTGCACATATTCGTTGATATCTTCAGCGAATTTAACGATCAAGCTTTGCGGATCATTGTACACTTTAGAGTTTTCGACCATCAATTCCCACATTTCACCGAATCTCTCCACAGAACAATACTCTGTTCTTGGCTTCCTCTTTGTGTTGATAGACCGGGTCCTTATTTCGTTGATGGAGATTGGATCTTGGATGATATCGTAGTAATCAGCAAATAGCTTCCTTGGTGGTAACTTGGCAAACGGTCCCGAAAGTAACTCTCCAGTCGCAGGATCTTCCATCGCTAAGACGTGTTCTATGATGTGCTGGTAAAAGGCACACACCTTCTGCGACACCGGAGTCGCGTATTGTCTTTTTAAAGACATATTTTAATTATACACTTCTGAAAAAGACCTCTATGTTGATATAAACAAAAAACACTGTTGAAAAAATTCAAATACAGAAGATTTTCCTTACAATTATTGAAATGGATTAAAACCCATTAAATAAGTCTGTACAGGCACTTCGACTTGCCTTTTTGAAATCAATTGTAATCAGTCAATTTTTAGCTTACAAATGATACCAATATTGTGTAATATACTTCATCTGGTGCTGAGCTATTTAATCTACAATCTTTCTGTTTCAACTTAAAACCATCTTCTTAATACCAGTATGTACCTGCTTGTGTTATCTTTTAGATGGTACCAATATTAGCTACCTTTGAGGCGTTTGTTTTAGGGATTTATAGCTCCTTAGACATTTTGCTAAGACCCGTGCACCAGCAAATCATTTAGCCAGTGAGAGAAAAATATTATTGAATATGAAGAGAGTCTAACCAATTACGTTCCTTCTTTTACAAATGTCCACCACTAAATACGAGGTCATCGACCAGGATCCACTCTTCTCACGCGTGGTGTCCTACTTCCGTGCTAGTGATTATGGTGTTTGGGCTGCAGCCACCGTTGCCGCTCCTGCCGCACTCATTGCACTCGAGAAATACGAGCCTGTTCAAGGTAGAACCTTCAAGATGCCACCTCCAATGTTCCTCAGAGCCTCTGGTCTGATTGGTTTCACTGCTGGTTTCCTCTTGGCCTACAACCGTTCCACCAAGAGATTCTGGGGGGTTTCCGAAAACGCCAATGAAGTTTCAAAGGATAGGTTAGAGGTCAAGAAATTGTTATCTCAAGGTAAGAACCCATACGGTTGTGACGAATCCACAATGACACCATACTTGCAGGATGTCTCTGCCAGATACTCCAAGAATTCCCAGTTATTGTTGGGTATCATTCCTTGGTTCAACTTTGTCAACCACCCATACCACGGTGTTGATTTACAGAAATACTACGAAGTTAGAGAGGGCGAACAGGATATCAAGCTAGTTCCTTTAAGTGAAATTAAGGGCTTACCAAACTAGCTCATAAAACACATATACATATACATTATATTGAAAAACAAATATATTATTTATTAAAGAAATGAAAATAGCAAAACATCAAAACAGCATCTGTGGTTTGATACGTAATTGAAGATTACGGTACGGCTGATCGCACTAGTTGTGATTCTGTAATTTTTGCCTTCGTGTGTCTTTAGCAACTTATCTACTAAGTTACAAGTAATGTCTATAAGCATGCTCAGCAGGGTATTTTGTTTAGATCTGAATCGATAAGCTTGGCATCCAGAGATATTGTCTCTTTGGGTGGCAGCTTGGCATCAAAGTGGGTCTTTCTCCTTTTTTCGCTTTTGTCTAATCTCTTTTTCCACAAAATTAACGTTTTACGAATTAAAACAGAAGCATCATCGCTACCTCTTAGCGACTTGAAGCTTCGATTGATCTCTCGTTTGACGTTCATTGGGTGCAATGCAAAATACTCGCTAATGGCATAAGTTACCAACGAGTCCACATGGGCCTTATTGGTACGATGGACTTTCAATATTTTAGTAAGAGCTTGGAGTAAATCATGTGACAGAATTGAACCTTCAATCTGAAGCAATGTGTCTATTTTCCAGGACAACTTCTCGATAGGTAAAGTATTCAGTATTAAACCGCTCAAAAGCCTTAATGTTGCCTCATTTGTTTGTAACGTACTTTCTTGAGACCGCGACAATCGATCCTCCAACCATTTGAGATTGTCAAAGATATCCAACTTATAGGGGTTCATGCCGAACACAAGCGCCAGTATTAACGGAGTGTCTTCGTCCCATTCGAGGGTCTCCAAAAGATCCCTGGTCTGTTCCTTTTTATGCGTATTCAACAGCGAGTCCAGGATGTTACATTTTAAGGTATGCTGATTATAATCCACCTCGATCTCCTTCAATATGGTTGACCTTCGCGTTTGATCCCCCTCATCTAGCGCACATGGGTCCATTACGGCTAGCTGCGCAATAAATGTTTCCAGCTGGTTGCTGGCTGTGGGTATAGCGGGCATCGGCTGAAGCGTAAGTGGAACGAGGTTCAGCTTGGGGACCCCCATTCTGGCCTCCGAGATCCAGAGCTTGGCGTTTGCAGCCATCACCCGACCTATGCATGACGGCGGATCCTGTCTAGGGGGTGTCAGGGGCCGTATACGCGCGAGCAGCCGCGCTCTGAGCGAGTTCATCGCAAATAGTACAGAGAAAAGAGTGGTTGTTACACAGAATACACAGAAAGCCCAGAAGAATGCACGCGAACCCCATCAACGGGCCTCGAACTGGACCATACGCTTGGTACGGGCCTTGTAGAGCACACGGTGACCGCATTCCTTGCACCGCACAGGCTCCTTAGGAGAAAGAGAGAAGTTGACAGCACACTGCGCACACACGTACTTCACACCGGCCCCAAAACCAGACACCGCCTGCACACCTGCGGCAGCGGAACCAAGAGCAGCACCAGAAGGAGCAATGAAACCTTCTCTAGACATTAGACAGAGACTGATTAAAGATTAAAGATTAAGCAATGAAAGTTTTTCACTAGTGAGAAAAGTTTTGATCTGAAGACAGAGAGAAAGTGTCTATAAGTGCTGAGCACTGGATTTAGGGCTGTTTGAGGGAGATTTTGAGGCAAAATTTGAGATTTAGCATTCTGGCAGCCGAAGCTATGGCCTGATATTAGTTTTGAGCCAAATGGGGCCCCGGAGGACCCTTTATTGGATATTCCTCTATTTCGTCTCTCCATCTAAGATGAAATTTCAAATTTTTCGGCTCTAGTGTCTTGAATTTTTCATCTAGCTCTGAGAGACAATTGAAATTCCCTGATGGTGAGCCCGCGCCAGCTCATACTAGAGGCAGCAACGTCATGGCGATGTACAAGCCGACGTGTCGAGCGATCGTTGCTTTTTCCGAAACAGGAACTCAAACAACCGCTCTCCCAGGATCTCAAACAGATCCTGAGAGACTCAACGCTCAAGTCGAATTACAACAGCACTTGGTCGCGTCCGCTCATAGACCCTGCAAATGAGATTGTTGACGAACACACCTTGAGAAAGATAATACCCAAACTGACAAAACCCATTGTCATCGACAACTCAAACTCCATCACGAAATTCCTGCAATCAAGGATCTTGTTCACAACCGAGTCTACGTTCTCCAACAGAGTCAACTCTCCGCATTTGGGCAAAGACGCTATGCCAATAACCTCGCGCGCGATCTATCTGAGTCTTTTTGACTATTTCTCAAGGGCCACAAGCAAATCAACTCCGCTGGATCACAAAAATGTGTATCAGATCTTTCACAAAATGGAGGTCAACAACGTCAAGCCCGACATTCAGATGATCAACCAGCTCATCTCCAACCATATAGGCGCCTCCAACATCCTATCAAGATACAAATTAGAGGAAAATGACCAAAGTTACTACAATTCCCTGTATATATATTTTCAGCTGATTGACCACTATGGGCTGAAGCCAGACATGACAACATTTTACCTAACTTACTTAAGCTTCCCGATCAGGTCCTGGGAAAGAGAGACAATGCAAAAATACATCACCCAAAATGAACATATGGTTAGCAGTGACCAGTGGGTTGAGATTGCATTCATAGAGGCAATTCAGTGTTATTTGAACAATGCCCACGAATCATCCAAAAGGGTACTGAAAACAATAGTGGATGATATACCAGACAAATTAACACCCAAATTTTTCAGATCTTTCTATTTGAAGAATTACAAAACTAGTCGGATGCTGACATCATTGATCTCAATACAGACTAAGACTTCTCATAACGAATATCTCAGAGGGATTCGTATAGTAAATGGGATCATCCAATGTACCCATACCAATAAAGGAACTCCATTGAGACGTTATTCAAAGTACAAACGTTATCAAGTACACAAAAGGTTGAGGCCTTCATTGACTGGTTCAATAGGTACAATAATCATTCAGCATGCAAATAAAACAAACTCTTGGGAGACTTTAGTCAAATTGCTAAATTGGTCTTTAGATTTAGAAAAGAAAGTTAACTTCAGTTCAATCAAATCAGTCATTGAAAAAATAATCACGTTGAACAATTCGCAAATGGACCCGATAATGAAGCTAGTTCTTGTTAAATACATCTTGCATATAGCTATACCACACGATAACTCGATTACAGTTGTCAGAAGATTGGATCATTTATATTGGAAATTACAAAACTTCATTGACTACTCGTTCAATAAACACGTGGAATTGTGGGGTAATTCAAGGAACTTGAGAAATTTGAGAACTAAGCATGGATTCCAAAGATGGAAACAAAACGACTTGAGGTTTTGCAACCCTTCAACGTTAACGATGTTCAATTATAATACACCTTTGAGTTTCAATTCACAGATGTTGTTTTCGATTATACCAGAGAAAAACTCTTCACTGATACAGCAGCAGCAAAAGGAAGATGAGGAAAATGTAGAATCAGACTCTCTACTAGAAATTGTTAACTCTTTGGACTTGGAGGAAAACATGAGCCATTTCAACAAGTTAATGAATTTAGATATCTCGATACTGACCCCTTTTGAAACTTATTTGATTGACAACGTCCGTAAATTAGAGTTGTTCACCGGTGATGACAAAGACATTCTTACCGTTTCCACGGAGCCGTCTCCCCAAATCGATGAAGTTGGCAGCGAGGATACACTGCTCGCTCCTACCGATACGTCCGCCAGCGAAAAAGGTGTTAAGGATTACAATGAGGAATTCTATCAGTTGAAGTACAAATTAGAACATGAGATTGCGTCGTTTGAGAACAACTATTGGTTTCAGATGCTATTGAATGAAACATACTGTTCGTGGCTAAGCGACGAGTTGGCCAGAAAAAGATAAAACTGGCTCAGATACGAAAATAGAAAGATGATTAATGAATTATGCATACTTATTTATAAATATATAAAGCATACATGAGTTTACACAGTGACACTCTTTGTAAATATAATATTACTTGTGAAATATATATATGAGAAGAAAAAATGCGGGTTTCTGTTCGAAGTGCTCAGCAAAATAGTCCAGGTGTGTCTGGGGACTAGCTATGTATCTTCCTTCTGCTAAGATATGTAAAGCCCTACATAATTATCATACCATTGTTTACCAAATTGCTTGCCTTTCGCCGGCTGATAAATAACTTGAGGAGTCAGCATCACTGAACCCAAATGCAAAAGGTTTCTTACCTCACTTTGGCTTTAATAGTGCTAAATTCAAGCCACCCAAGGAAGCTTCCATTACTTTGAAACTAAAGTACCTCATCCATGTAATTTGAAACCTCAAGCCTTGTCCCCTTTAGATATATCTTACCTTTATTCAAAATATAATTCCCTATTTTACCAAACAATTTTTATTTTTGTTACTCCTTTTCTTCTTCATCCCTTGAAAAAGACTTACTGGACATCCTCTGCTCTCCTGTCTGTCAGACAGACAAAAAAAATTGTCAGAAACAGCACGAGTAGCTCAGTGGTAGAGCAGCAGATTGCAAATCTGTTGGTCACCGGTTCAAACCCGGTCTCGGGCTCTTTTTTTGATTATTTTTAGATGGAAGAATTTTTTTTCTTTGTTGTTTGTGTTTGACATACTTGTTACAATAGGGACATGCTCATGAAAATAGCAATCACGACTTACAGCCCAGATTTGACGTAAATAAAATTTTGTCATTCTTCCAAAATCCTTTTTTCTCTCCTAAAAGCTACGCATCAGAATGGCTAACGAAGGCTCCTCTACCTCTGCCTTCGTCTCGACGTTGGTTTTCAACTTGGTTATTTTTGCGATTTTTATCGGGGTGTTTATCTTGTTGAGAAACAAATGTCTTGGCGTTTACAGACCAAGGACAATCAATGCTACGATCCCAAATCATTTGGTGCCACAGCCTCCGCCTAAGGGTCCGTTCGGGTGGATCAAATATCTGGTGTTGCAGCCGGAGAAGTTTGCTATCCAGTATGCAGGTATCGACGGGTACTTCTTCTTGAGGTACTTGAAGACGTTTGCGATGATTGGGATTTTCGGCGGTCTTTTCCTCTGGCCAATCTTGTTCTCGGTCAACGCAACCGGCGGCGGCGGCAAAAGCGGGTTTGATATCATCTCTTACTCTAACAACACTCATAAATGGAGAACCTTTGCCCATTTGTTCTGCTCCTGGCTTTTCTTCGGCATTGTTATCTACACCATCTATACCGAGTTGGTCTTCTACACCAGTTTTAGGCACAACTTGCAATGCACCCCATTCTACAGGTCCTTGCCTAGTTCCAAGGTGTTGCTAATCGATAACGTTCCGGATGGGATTTTGTTTGAGGATTCCTTGAGACAGTTGTTCCCGAGCGCCAAAAGTATCAGAATCACCAGAGACACCAAAGAATTGCAGGACGTTTATGAAAAGAGGGAAAAATTGGTCAACAAGTTGGAAGGTGGGTTTGTCAAGGTTTTGAAAAAGTGTACCTCCATGAGAACCAAGGCTGAAAAGAAAGACAAGCCTTTGCCCCAGCCAAGCGAAAATGTCGGATCCTACATCAAGGAAAACAAATTACCTAAATACAAGTTGAAATCTATTCCGTTCATTGGTGAAAAGAAGAAGATGTTCAATGAAGGTTTTGATGAGCTGAACGAATTCAATGAGAAGATCGACAAAATGCAATCAGTTTACCCCGATGCTTTTGAAGATAAAGTGGGTTCTGTTTTCCTTGAATTTCCTTCTCATTTTGAAATGCAAAGAGCTTACCAGGCAATTCCATACTGTGAGCATTTTAAAAAATCAAGAAGATTCCAATCCTTCATGCCAAATGAAGTCATTTGGAAGAATGTCGGTATGGGCTACGTCGAAAGAAAAGGTAAGAGAACAGGCGCAAAGGCCTTTTTGATTTTGATGATTATCTACTGGGCTATTCCTGTTGCTGTTGTTGGTTGTATTTCTAACATTAACTATTTGACAGAAAAGGTCCATTTCTTGAGATTCATCAACAACATGCCAAGTGTCTTAATGGGTATTATTACTGGTATTTTGCCAACTGTCTTGTTGTCACTTTTGATGTCGTTGGTTCCACCAATTATTAGATGGTGGGGTAAGTTTGGTGGTTGCATGACGACTCAAGATTTGGATTACTGGACCCAACAATGGTTTTTCGCCTTTGAAGTTATTCAGGTGTTCTTGATTACTACCTGTACATCTGCTGCATCTTCTGTTGTCACGTCGATTATCGATGACCCAACCTCTGCCATGACAATGCTTTCTGAGCAGTTACCACCGGCTTCCAATTTCTACATTTGCTATATGCTTTTGCAAGGTTTGGCAATTAGTTCCGGTATGCTTGCACAGATAGTTGGGTTGGTGTTGTCATTTGTTTTGGGCAGAATTTTGGATAAAACCCCAAGACAAAAGTGGAAAAGAAAAGTTTCATTGTCAGCACCGAACTGGGGTACATCATATGCGTTGTATGGAATGTTCACAGTGATCATGTTATGTTATTCTATCATTGCGCCAATTATCATTGCGTTCACTGTGATTGCGTATTATTTGATCTACTGGGCCCAAATGTATTCTATGGTTTATGTCAGTGGACATGGTACTGATAACAGAGGTAGAAATTACCCATTGGCTTTGTTTGAAGTCTTTGTTGGATTGTACCTAGCCGAAATCTGTCTCATGGCCTTGTTTGTTATGCAAAAGAATTGGGCAGTTGTTGTTTTAGAAGCTGTCGCACTTGCTGTTACTGTTTTCTGCCACTTGTACTTCCGTTGGTTATTTGAACCTGTTTTGGACACCGTGCCGGTTGGTGCAGTCAAGGGTCAATACCCACAAGATCTAGGTTTGAAGGATATCAGAGCTGAGGGAGAATCATACTTCATCACTGATGAGAGTGCTGCTCAGAAAACCGGTGCTATCGATAACGCTGGTGAACACTCGTTGAACGACGAATCGAAATTCATGTATGCGTCGAAGGATGGGGACAGTTCCAACAACGAGAAGGACGACATGTACGCGCCTTCTCACTTGTCGAAGGTTGACGCGGACGCAGACATTTCGCCTTATACCTTTACCCAGGAGAACAACGAGACTGCGCAACATATGGGCTGGAAGGCCATGTTGGACCTGTACATTCATCCAAAGAAGTACATGTCTTACAAGTTCTACAGAAACTATATGCCTGACTTCTGGTTGGCTCCTATCGAGCCTACTTTGATCGAGGACTTGAAGTACCAAACACCCTATGTCACAGAAGAAACCCCATCCTTGTGGATTCCTAAGGACAAGATGGGTATTTCTGAGCAGATCAAGGGTCTCTGCACCGAGAGAGCCATTCCTATCAGCGACGAGAATGCCGTTGTGGAAGAAAAGGGCAAGGTTTCCATCTCCGAGGACGCTGCCCCTCCAAACTGGAAACCTGAGTTGGTTTACTAACTGATCTGTCATTTCGTTTTACTTTGTGAGCGTGCACGTGCGGTTTTGCTCCACACCTGGCGCTGTTTAATATCTATTGCTTTTTATTGTCTATTCCTTTTTTTACCGTATTAATCTGATATGCACCACTTCCGTTAAAGCGAAACGCCAGGGTCTGAAACAGTGACGGCTGAGCACAGCCTCGTTTGGGACGAAGAAAAAGGGAGCCAAGTCACGTGACTTGACGACTGATTTTTTTGGCATTTAACTTATAAAGGCTTCCAAAGTCGTTGATGGACGAGAGACGGCTTTCCTTTCTTCTTTTTTCTTTATCCGCAATTTGAGTAAGATGGCCTACACTACTAGACAAATCGGTGCTAAGAACACCTTGGACTACAGAGTTTTCATTGAGAAGGACGGCAAGCCGGTTTCCCCTTTCCACGACATTCCGCTTTACGCTGACGAGTCCAAGAAGATTCTCAACATGGTTGTTGAGGTTCCAAGATGGACCAACGCTAAGTTGGAAATCACCAAGGAAGAAACCTTGAACCCAATCATCCAGGACACCAAGAAAGGCAAGCTCAGATTTGTCAGAAACTGTTTCCCTCACAAGGGTTACATCCACAACTACGGTGCCTTCCCACAGACCTGGGAAGACCCTAACGAGGTCAACTCTGAGACCAACGCTGCTGGTGACAACGATCCTTTGGACGTTTGTGAGATCGGTGAGGCCGTCTCCTACCCAGGTGAGGTCAAGCAGGTCAAGGTTCTCGGTGTCATGGCCCTTTTGGACGAAGGCGAGACCGACTGGAAGATCATTGCCATTGACGTCAACGACCCATTGGCCTCCAAGCTCGAGGACATCGAGGACGTCGAAAAGCATCTTCCAGGTCTTTTGAGAGCCACCAACGAATGGTTCAGAATCTACAAGATTCCTGACGGTAAGCCTGAAAACGTCTTCGCCTTCAACGGTGAAGCCAAGGACAGAAAGTACGCCGAAGACGTCATTGCCGAATGTAACGACGCCTGGAAGTCCTTGATTGCTGGCAAGTCCTCCGACTCCAAGGGCATTGAATTGGTCAACACCACCTTGGATTCCACCCCAGGCTACAACCCTGAAGTCGCTGTTGCTGCTGCTTCTCCTAAGGAAGACGCTCCAATCGACAAGTCCATTGACAAGTGGTTCTACATCTCTGGTTCCGCTTAAATGTGTCCTTAAACGGATCGCCCTATTTTATTTAGCTAAATAGTTCTATCTAGTTACCTATACTTTTAATGCTTAGCATGGGCAACGAAATCTCGGATTTTGCTCAGGTCTTTTTGCTTATCGGTCTCAACTCCTCCACTCACGTCAACACCCACACAGCCGCTGTTACGCAGCGCGGTGGCCACGTTGTCGGGAGTGAGCCCACCAGCTAACAGATACCGGCCCTGACGCGTTTCTCCGAACTCGTTGGCGTCATCCCAGCTGATTAATTTGCCCTCGCCACCAGCCTCAGAGTCGAGCAACGGGACTAAATGCTTGTGCGTGGCCAGCGAATCGCCGATGTTGGGCTTCTCCAGCACATAACGCGGTATCACCGGCAAATCCATGTGCGAAATGTACTCGTCGAAGTCCTCGCTGCCGTGCAATTGCACAATGTCCAACTGAAGCTCTTCACTGATTCTCTGGACATCTTCCAAACTTTGGTTCCGGAAAACACCCACCAGAAAGGGCCCGTTGGCAACAATAAGCGCAGCAGCCTTCTCAAACCACGCTGGACCTTCTGTTGGGTCGCTTTGCAAGTGTTCGAACAGCTCTCTGGAGTCAGTGAATTCTCGTTTACGTTCTATTCTTATTTTATGACACATCTGTGAAATTTGCTTAGCCACCGCTGGATCAACCGTCCGTTCTCTCCCAGGGACCAAAATGGTACCCAGTAAATGTGCGCCGGCTTCTGCAGCCGTTTGCGCCGCCTCCAGCGTTCTCAACCCGCATATCTTCACAACTTTCTGATCCATAGTGGTATTCACAGAAGAGAAACAGTGAAAAAATAAATGAAATTTAATACCTAGAGATCTATTCTTTATCTATATCAGCAAATCTCGATTATGGGTCTATTTAGTCACTTGAAACACGAACACAAGCAGAGGGAGCAGCAGCCACCACCAGTACCGCAAAGAGATTACCAAGTCCAGCGAAATGCGCTTGCTATGCCCATTACCCAGGCCAAGTCCTTCCATACCTCCGATAACATCTTCAAGCCATGTTTGGACTCCAGTGGCCCTGTCTCTACCATCCAATCATCTAACTCTCATCCAGTGAAGTTACCCAAGTTTTATGACCAGCCTGGACCTATCCAGACAAACAATTTCTATGGTAATATGTTGGTGGAAGACCAAAACCTACCTGTATGGACGCATCCTTACAGTGTATGGAAATGTATGGACGATCAATTCAAAGGTTTAGGTATTTCACATACAGATGCAAAACAAAGAGTATACGGTACAGACCCCAATGCGAATCCAGTGGAGTTTTTTTTCAATCCCGTTGGTATCTGCTCTTTGATGTTATCAGCAGTCGAATTCCAGTCCTCAAATTATGAGTTCCTGGTCGGTGAATGTAGAAGGTTTTCAATTGGGTTGAAATTTCAATCTAATAGCAATGGAACCTTGAAAACTAAGTTAGTCCAAGGTATGGGGTTCATAACGGGGATTTACGAAAATTCAATTACTCCGAGAGTAGCATCTAAAGTTGGCATCCAATCTTGGCAATCATATGGTCAGTTAAATAATGGGTTAAACAAAAATATTTTGACATTGTTTGATCAGACTAAATGGGTTCTATACACCAATGCTGTATTTCAACAGGAGTCACCCCACTCATTTATTTCTAATCAGCACGCAGGTCGAAAGGTCATTGTTCAAATAGCCAAATTAAGTTCTGATGATACAACATCTTCTTATGATCAAGTTGCTGGCACTTATGTTGTCAATTGTAGCCTTTCAGGTCAACAATTGAATGAGGATCTCATTCAGTACGACTTTGAGTATCAAACCGAAGGGTCATCCGCTTTAAACAAATCCTTACAATGGGTTTTACCACACCATTACCAATCGGCAACGGACGAAACTTTGAGCTCCCAAACTAACCAACAGCTGGACTCTACGGCTAAAGGTATGATGCATTCCTTTATTTCCGAGAAGTTTTCTATGGTGGAAAAACTACCACCGAAGAATTTGACATTTGATCCTTGGTCTGAAACTAAAGGTTTAACAGAAATTCACCATGACAAAAGATGTTTCATCGAACAAGTGGCTAGCAAGGAAGTAAACGAATTTAATGTAATTGATGAATCAAATACTGATTCAATGTACACAGCTGGTAAAATTTTAGATAAGGGTGCGTTTATTCTTTACACCGTTGCATTTATTTTGAAAAATGAAACGTTAACTCAAATTATGTTGAATAAAATGAAAAGTGCATTTGATAGGTTCATCCAAAATAAACAACTGTTTCCCTTAGTTTATGACAATAATTGGAAAGGTATCGTTTCAACTAATGGTCTTAATGATGGTAATTTTTATTGCGATTTCGGTAATTGTTTTTATAATGATCACCATTTTCACTATGGATATCACATACATGCTGCAGCTATTGTGGCTATGACAGACAATTACTACGGTGACAAATCTTGGTTAAATATTGCCAAACATTGGGTTGAAACTTTGATTAAAGATGTTTTCAATACCAATGAGAGCGATCCTTACTACCCGATGTATAGATCGTTTGATTTTTTTGCTGGCCACAGTTTTGCCAATGGACTTTTTGCCCACGGTGATGGTAAAGATGAAGAATCATCTAGTGAAGATTATCATTGTTATTATGGGATAAAACTATGGTCACTGGTAACTAATAACCAACAGCTAAATACCATAGTATCACTAGTTTTATCAATTGAGAAAAGAGCTATGGGTATATATATGCTGTACACTAATGATAATACGGTAATGCCACCAAATTTTATTGGGAATAAGGTTTCTGGTATTCTTTTTGAAAATAAAATTCATCATGCAACTTACTTCGGTATGAATAAGGAGTATATCCATGGAATTCACATGATCCCCTTGACACCAATGTCTGGATATATCAGATCTGTAAAGTTCGCTCAGGAAGAATGGAACCAAATGGCTCTTGGTAATTTAGTGTCAAATATTCAAGGAGGTTGGAAAGGTCTATTGATTTTGAATTCTGCTATTTTTGATCCCACCGGAGCTTGGAATTTCTTTGCCTCACAACAGTTTGATCAGTCTTATTTGGATAATGGGATGTCACGCACTTGGTCTTTAGCCTATTCCGCTGGTATGGGTGCTTAAAATTAAAATTGATTTGAATAAGAGACAAAATTATTGGCTGAGCATTTACATGTGGCGCATGTGTTATTATTTTTTTAATGCGCCTCACTTGAGATTTGATTCTTTTTTTTTTCTTCAAAAATTTTTAAACTTTTGATAGTGTAAAAAGATAGTTGTTAAGCCATGGTTGAAGAGTTTGAGAGACCTAAGAGAGAGGTAAAGGTTTCTGCACTTTGTGAATTATGTCATAGCAGAAAAGCAGTTATGAAGCGTCCCAAGAACTTACAAAAATTATGTAAGGAATGCTTCTATCATATATTTGAAACTGAAATTCATTTAACTATTCAAAAGGAGAAATTATTTTATAAAGGTGAAACAATTGCCATTGGAGCGTCTGGGGGTAAAGATTCTACCGTTTTAGCTTCTATTTTAAAAACTTTGAATGAGAGATACAATTATGGATTGAATTTGGTTTTATTGTCGGTTGATGAGGGAATTGTTGGCTATAGAGATGATAGTTTAGCTACAGTCAAAAGAAATCAAGTTCAATATGATATGCCTCTAGAGATCGTGTCCTACAAAGATCTTTATGATTGGACCATGGATGAAATCGTTGCCTGTACAGGTGTTAAATCAAGTTGTACTTATTGTGGTGTTTTGAGAAGACAGGCTTTAGATAGAGGGGCAATTAAATTAGGTATAAATCATGTTGTGACGGGTCATAATGCTGATGATATGGCAGAAACTGTATTGATGAATTTATTAAGAGGTGATACAGCTAGAATTGAAAGTTCGGTTAATGTTACAACAAATTCGACAGGCTCACCTGTTAAACGGTCAAAACCTTTTAAATATACATACCAAAAGGAAATTGTCTTATATGCTCATTATAAAAAGTTGGATTATTTCTCAACAGAATGTACCTACTCTCCGGAAGCTTTCAGAGGTACGGCAAGAGTTTTAATGAAGAATTTAGAGCAAATAAGACCATCTTGTATCATTGATATTATTCACAGTGGAGAGAATCTAAAGTTAAAACCTAGAAAACAAAGAGTCCAAAAATCTAAACAGCAGTCTAAGAAAAAGGAAAATTATCATACCGAGGAGTATGAGATAAGAAATGATGGCTCTGTGTCTTTGCCATCTAAAAATGGTAGTAGATGCGAAAAATGTGGATACCTTTCAATGAACAAAATTTGTAAGGCATGCCTCTTGTTAGGCGAGTTGAACGCAACCAGGCCGAAACTAACCTTGGATAACGAAACATTAATTCAGGAAGGCCAAGCCAAAATTGTAAGAACTTTAGAAAGTCTAAGTTTTTAAATAAATGCATTGACCCTAGTTTTATAAATAAAATAATATATATACCGTAATAATGAACTAATATAAATAAAAGCTTGTACCATTAAATTCCATTGTAAACTTAATTGAAAAGAAACACAATAAAATATATCTAGGCGATATATGACTTGAATAAAACACCTTCTAAATCATCTAATTGATCTTCTGTAAAAAATTTGGAATCGATATGCCACGTATCTTGTCTCGTTTTTTTGAAATGTGATAGTGTGTCCTTTGCTGTTTTACCAACCAAACCATCAAATCTAGTACATTTAATTTCCAATAAAGTTAAAACCTTTGGTAGCCATTTAGGTGGAGGTGTAGTATATGGATAGGCTTCAACCAAAGCGCTTAGACCTAAAGTAGCACCATGAACTTCATTGACTTGCTCGGAAGTGAGTCTAACCCCTTTAATGGCCTTATTTTTCTTCAACACAGATTTGAATCTCTTATATGAAGAATTAATAATGGCATCCCGTTCAGATTGCATGAACATGTGAATCATCATCTTGAATAGCAACTTATCCTTCTCCCTAATTTCTATATGCTCAGAGAAAAGACCTTCTGTTGCCTTGTTAAACAGTTTGATCTTATCCGAATAAGGACGTTCCAACATTCTAACAGAATCATAAGTAAAATAGAAGCCACCTAGTAGTTTTGCTTGGGTTTTTGTAATTTTGGTCCAGTACATATCATTCTCCATTAAGTCAATCATTTCAACACTCTCAGATTCATCGAATCTAATATTTGCATAAAGGATGAACAATGTATCAATACGGATTTCAGCCAACTTGCATGCATCCTTCATCTCAACTAAGTCACGCGATAATGGTACAATATATGGTTTGAAGTACTTGGTAACTAAACCGTTTTGTGCTGTTTTCAAAATATTCAGTAATAATGTTTTGACACCTCTTACATGTAACATGAAATCAGATTTAGAAATTTCTTGGGCAGTTAATTCTTCGATACCTTTCTTTAATCTCAAAGTGCGCTCTAAAAAGGAAACTAATTCTTCTTCATATTCTTTCTCAACTTTGAATAAAACTGATGCTTCGTTTGATTGACTGGAATTGATGTAATTCATGAATGTTTTAAAGTTGTTATTAATATGCGTGCATTGATAGAATAAAATATCAAATAACGATGTTGCAACTTCATTTGAAATACTTTCATAAGGATGATCCAATATACTAAACAATTTTTTGGTAACTTCATCAAAATTATGGAATCTATTCATTGATGATTGCATGTAACTGTTCAAAAACACAATTCTACAACGCAAAACAAATGGCGATTCTTTAACATCTTTTGAAACATCAAAGTCACAGATAGTGTTCAAAATCTTAGGCACACGTCTCATATCGAAATGATCTGGTAGCCACCAAGAGAAAATGGACCACAATTTATAAGTTGATTGAGTAAGATCATTGGCAAACACTTTGGCAATACGGTCAGCAAATCTTTCGTCGGCAATCTTCATAAATTCTTTCTTTCTTTTACAGGCAAACAAGACACCGCACATAATTTCAGTACAAGCGACATGTGTCTGTCTTTCTTCTGGAATGTAAAGCTCATCAATAATTGTGAAGAAATCATCAAACTTCAAGTTTGGTGTCATTTCATAAAGTGTTAAAGTTGCCATTGATGAAAAGAAATAAACAATACCAGGCAAAAAAGATGTATTCACTTCCGAATCATCGATGTGATTGTTCATCAACTTCAAAATCCAGTCTTTATCGATTAGAGAGCCAAAAGCATGCAATGCGCTGTTTTCTGTTTCATTTAATTTCATATCTGTTGAATCTTTGTTTAAGAGGACTTTCAAGTTCTTGTTCCATGATAAAGTAGGGACCCAAACCTTATTATCAATAAAAAAATTTGGTTTATCCAAATTCTTCATTTCTTTAAAGAAATCTTCTGGCTGATCACCTACAACGTTTCCAACCTCATCACATGATGAATCCTTTGGATTTATGGCTAATATGTTATCCAAATCATAATCAAAATACGCCCTCGTTTCAATGGTATCTAAAACGCTGGCTAACCAGCACATACCCTTCTTACTTAATTCTGGGTGTGAACCATCAATAAAGTTGAACATAGCAATCAAACAGCGCGAATTCAAAGGAATTTCATAATGAGAGTAGATTGCATGGATTAATTCTAGGACAATTTGCAAAAATCTCCAGTTTAGTGATTTATCCAATCTCTGGATGACAACATTGACAATGTCATTGATCTTTTTTAATAATGATTCCTTTTTATGTTGTTTAGCTAATTTCAATGTATTAATTTTGAGATCAACATCATGGTCAGGAGGCCTGATACACTCAATCTCCTTTTCATTCAAAATACAGACCAATAATGGGATCTTAACATATTTTCTTATACCACGATACAATTTCATCGCCAAAGCAGTGACTTCAATTTGGTTGATTGATAGAGATTTGAACAACAGATTTTCATATTTCTCTAGATTGGCTGCATTTTTAACAGCTAAACCTCTCAAACGCCTCTTGTCAAAAACAATCATGATATTCAGTAATTTTTCCTTTTCCGCATTAGCAATTGCTACCTCCCATTCTTTAAAGATACTGAAAACAAGATGAGTACAGTTGATAATTCTATTCAAAACAGACGACAAGACAGAAGAAGCGTGGCTTGCAGTGCCAACATAACTTGAAGCAGACAAACTGACTAGATGTTTGATTAAAATTTTGTCCAATGGAGTTGATAATCTGGTACAACGTGAAATACTAATTCTACTACAATGGTAAAGAGACATTCTTGCGGCCATGATAGTTCTGGTATATGGAATATACAGAGCTGTCATATCCTGCAAATCGGCTAGATGAGCATTGTCAATAAACTGCGGATTGTTGGAACTATAATAGCCACAATCATTTAGCCACGTATTCATACAATTGATAACTCTTGTCAATAAATCAACGTAACCGTCATTTTTCACTAATATTTTAATCAGATCATCTAAACATTTCCCAATTTGATTTCTAGCTCTATGAAGCTTAGTATAGTTTGGATCTAGCATCTTGTTGAACTTATCGCCATGGAAATATGCACCAAATGAATATAAAATATCAGATCTTTCAGTTAAGGAACTATCAACAACCTCAAGATCACCAGAAAGTGCAGGAGTTCCAGCACCACTATCAGTTTCCGAGTCAACATCCATAAGATCAATGTCTTCTACATCTTCATCAGCCTTAAACTCATTCGTAACAGATGATCCAATAGCTACATCAGCTTCAGCACCTACTGGATCAACATCAACATCATTAGCTTCAGTATCATCATCTTCTCCATCTTTTGTGAGATCACTGCCTTTTGCAGTAGAAGGAGCAGAATAATTATGGTAACTATTCATTATAGCAGAAACACCAAGACTCTTAGATGACGATTGATCCTTTGGCTGAATTAGAGAGCTTGTTGAATCATTATTATTAACCAGATCAACTAGAGAGGTAACAGATCCAACAGGTGTTCCACCTTTAGCATTGACAAACTTTGAGTATAACCCACTATTAGGTTGTTGTGATTGATCTTCTTTATATGATGGATCAAATAATGAACAAACACCTCTTAGCAAACCGTCCATCATATCGAGATGGAATGAAACTTTATCAACATCGTTTAAAGTAATTTTATCCAAATTGGTGGATGAATTTATAATCTTGTTAATAGATTGAATCGAATTTGAAACCATTATATCAAAATTGTCCGTTGCTTCTGTGACTTCAACGTTTGTTGGGATATACCAATCAAAATCTAAATTTTCTTTAGAAAATCTGTATTCATCAAACTGGAAACCACCCCAGCAATCTGAGGAATATTTACCACCATGTTTATCAAGCCAATTCTTGGAAATCAATCTTCTTTCAGTAATTCTTAACATAGAAACTGCTTGAAGCATAGTATTTCCCATCATTGAAACAGAAAAAGCGCATTCACCTTTCAGCTTTGGAGCAGTGTTAATGATGAACTCGGTGATCTGTGACATGTAAGGCAAGATATATTTACCAGAGCCCAGTAAAACCCCTGAAATAATCTTCATATCCCAAACCAATTTCTTATCCTTGTCTAAAATTTCTTGTGATCGTGAAACACCTGCACCATCTTCAATTTCAACATTAATTGAGTTCATGAAGTATTTGAATAATTTATCAAACTGAGTCTCTGGTGATCTTCTAACGATAACTTCAGCAATATTAGAAAAGACTATTGCAACTTCATGGTAAACATTACCTGTAACATAATGATAATAATTATCAGCTAAAACTTCAAAGATTTCATCACTGGAGGACTCAACTAATGATTCAAAGCAACCTGTTAAAACCGCTGAAGCTTGTGACTCAATATTGTTATTGTCAACACTAATAGACGATTCCAAAAATTTGAAGCAACTAGTTGACAACTGTTTGACAAATTCCACAAATGACGAAGTGGCTGATTTTAACGCTTCCAATTCTAAAGCAGTATCGTATTCAAAGTGCTCAGTTAATGGTCCCTCATATAACAAATGTGACTTATTTGGTGCAGATTCGTAAAATTTAGCTTCTAAATAAGCTAAATGCTCAGAGGTGAACTGAACAGCTAAAATACCACCATCTCCGTTGCCTTCCGATAAGTCAGCAAAAGGGATTAAACATCCAATGGTTTTGATGAATTCTGTTGTCAAAATAGTTTTGTCTGGATCGTTTGCATCAACACCTGGTAATAGCATGGTTAAGAATCTGACCACATGTAAACGATAAATCGGCATTTCAACCATAAATCTCGACAAGCTTGTTAACTGTTTTATTACGATAGGAATTCTATGTGTGGAATTCAAAGACTCAAAAGAACTATACCATTCAGGTAATAAACTATCCAAAACCATACTTGGTTTAATAAAACATAAGAGTTCCAATGCGCTGATAAAGATATTTCTAATTGAAGAAGATTTGGATTGGGAACCTAATTTTAAAGATGGTAAAATTAATTCAACTAATTTTGTAATAATTTGATCATTCAACTTGTGCCCATCAGGCAAACCACTTAGATCAACATGGGTAAGAGGCCCTGTAAATTTTTTATCGTTAGACTCTGTTAAGATACGTGAATGCAAGTTGTGAACAATCTTATTGATTGAACTTGCTAACATATCTGACCACGGGCCTGAGTTTGATGGATGTAACATAGTGAATGTTATATCAAACACAGTAGCTAATCTATCCATAACACCCTCTTTTTCCAAAGAATGAGCGGACGTCAAGGAGTTAACAATCATGGACGTTAAATGTGCACAGTATTTCTTATTTTTGTCACTTTTAGTTCTTGATTGGGTATTCAAATATAATTGATTGACGATAAAGGAAAACTGCTCTTCAGTGAAGATACCAAATTTGGTGTCAGTTAAAATTGAATGATCTTTGGCACCATATTTCAGATAGGTGGATGAGATACGTACCAAGTAAATCATTAAACAATTTATTTCTGCATTTGATCTATTGGACTTCCAAAATGAGAAAAATAAAGAGATATAATGACGGATATCATGTTCATCATATGAATATGTTTCACCATCTGCATTTTTAATCGGTTTGCGAAACTCCAGCGGCAACATAGAAGACATGTAGACAAAAAAAGATGCTGCGCTTTGAGGAGAGTAGTTACCTACAAACTTCTCCATCATTTCTGGTACAGCATCGTGATCAAAAAATATTCTTAGAGCGACGGCTAATTCCACCAATCTCTTTGTTCTAGGATTAGTCAACTTGGCGCCAAAAGAAGTTGGATTATTGACAGTTGCCTCAAACTCCTCGTACAAAGGTTTCCAATCGATTCTAAATCCCGAAGCAAATAAATCATCTTTGGATCGTAATAACAAATTGATAGTCTGAACGTAATGCGCCATGTCAATATTTTGACCTCTTGAAAGACAAACTGCATAGAAAACACGAACTAGATCACCTGTTAGCTTCAATGGGATCAACAACCCCATTCTTATCAAATTTTTTAGTTCCTTAGTCCAATATTTAACGGAAATGATAGAGGCACTCTCTAGACCTACTTTCATAATTGGCGTGGCAATATCATTCTCATTATCTTCATCTTCTGAACTATAGTAATCTGATTCGTCATCTTCCTCCTCATCATCTTCGTTAGCTTCAAGTTCATTTTCGCCAATAATTTCGAAGGTGTGGCCATCGGTGACGTTGGTTGCTGACTGGACGTACTCATCGACATTTTTCTTTGTCAGGAGGAACTCGCGGGCGCTCTCTAATTCCTCTACACTGATGTTCAAGTTACCTTTCAAGTCCAAACTCTTGATGGAAATGTACAAATGAGCAACAACGTGACTGAGATATTTGTATTGATCCCTGATGGTTTCTGTCTTGTAAGGCAAACAGTCCTTGTATATTTGCGATTTCGCGTTCCTGGAAGCAAAGAATTTGCTTGTTGGATCATGTAGCATCTTTCTGGTCGCGCTATCATGTTCGGGCACATCCAAGTTGTAGTGGGCCAACCTGTCCTGCTCAACGGTCCTAGAGGGCGTAAAAGAGCGGAGAACCTCCCGCTCTGACGACGCCAGAGGAGAGGTGCCTAGCGGTCTGACAGGAACAGGTCTTTTGAGAAAAGACGCGTCTCTGGAAGGCGAGCTCATGGGACGTTTGCGCGCGTTTTCAGGCGGTGAAAAAGTTCCAGCTGGTATAACTGGGGATTAGAATTCAATTAAACAACAAATAACACTCAGAACGCGTCCAAGTAAGCCAATTGGTAGTTGCAGTCGGATCTCTAAAGAAAAAAGGATAGGCAACTATATAGGCATAAAGATTTTTTTGCCACCTTGATAGTGAGATTTTTTGGCCTTTCAACCGTTATAAGGAAATTTTATATTTAATTTTTTTTTTTCAGTATAAAGAATCCTTCTTTGTCTTGAAAGTCAATAGCTAGCACCCTATGGCGAAACCAAAGTCGGGAGCTCTCCAGCAGAATCTGGAGAACAAAATATACAACCTTATTTTGGATCTTCTCAATGACAAAACCGATACCATGAAGGCCGAAAATGCCGATCAAGACGCAGATGCCTTTGTGATGGCATTTGCACAGGACTTGTCGTTTGACGAGATCTACGGGTACGTGGTTTCCAAAGAAAGAGCCATGGGCCGCATGAAGAGGGAGCTGCTTTCCGCAGCTATCGACAAGGTGTGGAACGACGTCAAGCTGGAAGAACAGGAGGAAATAGCGGGTCTACCACAGGAAAAGCAAGATCTCATCAATAGCAGGAATGGAACAGCTGCTCCGGAAGAAGAGTCCACAGACACAGAACTAATGACAGTGAAGGATCTGAATTTGGCTAACAAGAGCATTGTTAGCTCTTGGCAGGCTGAAGAGGTGTCCTCTTCTGCTCCTCCTTCGGCTGCTTCTAACAAGAAAAGAAAGGCCTCAACAAAGGAAAGCAAAGGCTCAGGATCTAAGAAACCTAAAACCACAGTGGACAGATCGCCTCCAAAAGCCTCGTTGCGATCTTTAGGTGGTATGGACAGCATCATCGATGAATTGATGGAAGTTGTCGGTTTGCCTATTTTGCACCCTGAAATATACTCCTCAACAGGTATTCAGCCGCCAAGAGGTGTGTTGCTCCACGGTCCTCCAGGTTGTGGTAAGACATCGATTGCAAACGCCTTAGCTGGTGACTTGAAGGTGCCCTTTATAAATATATCTGCTCCGTCAGTTGTCAGCGGGATGTCCGGTGAAAGTGAGAAGAAGGTGAGAGAGTTATTCGAAGAAGCTAAATCTTTGGCACCTTGCTTAGTTTTTATTGACGAAATTGATGCTATCACTCCAAAGAGAGACGGCGGTGCACAGAGGGAAATGGAAAGACGTATAGTTGCTCAGCTTTTGACATGCATGGATGAGTTGGCATTTGACAAGACAGGAGGTAAACCGGTGATCATTATTGGTGCTACAAATAGACCTGACTCATTGGATGCAGCTTTGAGAAGGGCCGGTAGATTTGACAGAGAAATTTGCATCAATGTGCCCGGTGAAGATGCAAGACTGAGTATATTAGAGAATATGACCAAGAATTTGAAAATCCATGGTGATTTGGGTCTTTCGGAAATTGCTAAGATGACACCAGGGTTTGTCGGTGCAGACTTGAAAGCTTTAGTGACAGCTGCTGGTATTAGTGCCATCAAAAGAATGTTCGGTTCGTTAACTTCATTGCCACAGGATTTAATTGATGAAGTGGAAAATTCCGAAGTTCCCAAGGTGGAAGAAGTCAAAGAGGTGATAATTCAAAAGAATGAAGAAGATGAAGAAGCTCAGGAAGATAATGTGGATGAAGAGGCTGTTGAAGATGACCAGATGGACATCGATGAACAACCAGTTGAGCAAACTACCACCACCACCACCACAACAACAACTACCATAATCAAAACTGTCAATGAGCCACCAGCCAATATTGACTCACTGTCGTTTATTCAAAAGTTTCTGATTAAACACCCAAACCCGCTAACGGCTTCACAGTTAGCCCCACTGAGTATATCCAAAGAGGACTTCATTTCTGCATTACCAAACATCCAACCGACTGCTAAGAGAGAAGGTTTTGCCACTGTTCCTGATGTGACTTGGAATAACGTTGGTGCGCTCTCCAAAGTACGTGTGGAATTACACATGGCAATTGTTCAACCAATTAAAAGACCTGAAATCTACCTTAAGGTTGGTATTTCTGCTCCAGCAGGTGTGCTCATGTGGGGGCCACCCGGTTGTGGTAAAACCTTATTAGCCAAGGCTGTTGCAAATGAGTCCAAGGCTAATTTCATTTCGGTCAAAGGTCCAGAGTTATTGAACAAGTATGTTGGTGAATCTGAGAGAGCAGTGAGACAAATGTTTGCAAGGGCCAGGGCTAGTGTGCCATGTATTATTTTCTTTGATGAGTTAGATGCGTTAGTTCCAAGAAGAGACACCAGTTTGAGCGAAAGTTCTTCACGAGTGGTGAATACATTGTTGACAGAATTGGATGGTTTGAACAACAGACAGGGTATTTTTGTCATTGGTGCCACTAATAGACCTGATATGATTGATTCTGCAATGTTAAGACCTGGTAGATTGGACAAAACTCTCTACATTGAGTTGCCTAACTCTTTGGAAAGGTTGGAGATTCTCAAAACTGTCATCAGATCTAATGGTACGCCGGTTTCACCAGAGGTCAACTTAGATTCCATTGCCCACGATGAAAGATGCAGAAATTTCTCCGGTGCTGATTTGAGCTCGTTGGTGAGAGAGGCATCTGTTATTGCATTGAAAAGAAACTTCTTCAAGAGCATTGGCGACTTAGACGAGCATGTAGATGATATCGATGTCGATAACGTCTTGGTCACAGTCGACGATTTTGAGAAGGCTTTAGATGGGACCAAGCCATCTGTCAGCGATAGAGACAGATTGAGATACGAGAAACTGAACAAACGACTTGGATGGGATAAAACCTCCAACGAGCAACAAAAGGAGAGTGTGGAATGACTGTAATTTATAGAACCACTTTTAATAACAGAATTACTTTAGAGATACAACCTTTTAACCTCATGTCCCTTATCATGTCAGACATAGGATCAAAAGACCGCAAATTACAGATTGTTTTATCTTTCCGTTAGTTACAAAAAGCATAGTTTAGATGGTCCAAACTGCTCAGCAGTTGCCTATTTCGGACACAATGTCTAAATTGACAGTAAAAAGCTTATGAAAGGAGGAAACACTTTCAGTTCAAGCTAGTACAGTCCTTAAAGGGCAGAATGTATACCTACTGATAAAGATCTGCACTCGATATGGGGATCCGGAAGGATTTCGGGGCTGTTTTAAAATGCAGACGCGAAAGGGCACAGTAAAAAAAACTGACGCGTAACGGTAATCTTTCTCCTTAACAAAAACAAACGGCAAGGGAGTTTGACGATTAATATACCCACAGTCAGCAAACAGGCCACCGATTGACTTGACAATTCATCTTTTATAAATAAATTGTCTCTAACGCGTCCTATATAAGCTGGCGACCGCGTACTACCAAGCCAAAAACACGTCATAAGTCTATAAATCGCTGCTCACGTTATTATTATTACGCAGATGAATACATTACCGACGCCTACGCAGACAGATTTGTCTGGACGAGCCATCTTTCTAGGGGACGTCACACAGTCACCTACGTTGAATTTGAAACTGACTAAAATTCAGGAGAACATGTTACAGCAGCCACTGGAAACATCCAATGAGGAGGAAATGTTCACCACACCTGACGTCACAATGAAGTCTAGCCAATGCACATCCAGAGATGATGATGACACGCATCTGAGCTCTTCGGATGCAGAAGGGGTTCTGAATGTAAGTGGCCAAGAATTGGATCCCGAAGTCCTGATGATACAAAGAGAGCTGAACCAGATCGAATCGCAACTTGAAGAAGAAGATGTACTAAAATTAACTAAACTGAAGGCCAGTATGCTCAGAATGAACTTGAAGAATACTATATTGAAAAATGAGCTCAACAGAGAGAAGCTGGTATCCAGAAATGAAATTGAAATGTTAAACAACCAATTGAATCAGTGCAAAGAAATCATAATATCCAACGAGATTACTATCAATGCTATTTCCAACAGGAACATGCAGCTGACTAAATACATAAAACTCTTGAAGGATACTAAAATCAAAAAGTATGTTAACGAAAATAGGCAATTGAGAGCCAAATTGGATCATCTTGATCAGCAATACTATCAGCATCAACAACAACATCATTACAATGACAACACCAATACAGGGAGTATAATGGAAGATCTGTCTTCATCCCCTATGTCTCCACAACCCATTCCTGCAAGTAAGTTAAATACTCTAGGGAGAATTGCTAGTGTTTACCTTGGTGATGATAAAAAAGACTAATGAATGCACGATTTCGTAGAAATTTTATCATCCTTCATCATAGGTTTCCCATCAGTATATATATATATATATATATATATAATGTATATATAGGTAATGTATATTTTTCTTTAGCTTATAACAATTATCTGCAATCAATTAATTGAAATACTAAGTATCTGGATGGGATGGAAAGCGCTCAGCATTCCTACTATGTTTTTTTATTTTATATATCAATTTATTAATCTATACAACTGTACAAAAATTTATATTATGCCCAGCATAAGGTAAAATACGTACACTTAATGGTTTGTCTATTTTTTGAATGGTGGAGGAGGTAAAGGAGTGTAATTGTAATTGTACAAGTGGTCACTAGTGGAAATACCCTTATATTTCAAAGATTCAATATCAACATAAGATTCGTTCAATTCGCTAAGCTTGCTGACACCCAAAAACTTCATGTCTCTCAAGATTTCTGCTTTCAGAATGTCCATAGCCTTTTCGATACCTGGCTGGCCATACGAAGCCATGGCATAAAGGAAAGGTCTACCCAAACCAACGGCAGACGCACCTAGGCATACAGCCTTGACAATATCCGAGCCTCTGCGAATACCACCATCAATGAAGAGGTGGAAATCCTTTTTATCACCTAAACCATTCTCATTCAGTAGCTTTTTAGATTGAGCCAGTATTTCAATTGGTGGCATTGCAAAATCCATTTGTCTACCACCGTGGTTTGAAATTAATGCGCCACCCAACCCGAGTTGAGCTGCCTTTAGAACGTCATCTGAACTTAAGACACCCTTTAAGACGATTGGGAGCTTGGTAGACTTATTAATTCTGTCGATGTCATCCCAAGTGATGGTTTTGTATTCAACGGTGGAGGAGGCAAAAACATCCAATTCTTCAGTGACAGAAGGGTCCAAACTGGCTCTGATTTTGGCGTCCTTTTCTCTGTTACCTATGCATGGCAAATCAACGTTGATGAAAACGGCTTTGATGTTAGGGTGTTTCTCCTCCAGGCTTTTCATGAATTGCGGAGCATTTTCAACTTGCTCCTTAGTGTAGAAATGGATCTGGTGGAAGTTAGGTTGCTTAGGGTCTGCCTCTTTCATGAACTCATCGAATGGGAACGAGACCTGAATTGGAATGAGATAAGGAACCCCCTTGCTGGCACAAGCTCTCAAGACATTCTTTTCGGCGTCTTCATGAGCCATTGGAGACCCTGCAAAGGCAGTAGAGTAGAACGGAGCATCGAACTTGATACCGAAAATCTCCTCCGTTTTGGTGTCTGCGTTCTGCACATCGATCAAACATCTAGGTCTGAAGAAGATTCTGCCAAAGGCATAATGGTTTTCCCTTAACGAGAACTCATCACCAGACCCAGTGGAGTAGTACCCCCAAACACCGTAAGGCAAGACCTGCTTGGCGACATACTCGAAGTCCGATATGTTGAACATCTGCGACAAGTCTGGCTTATTTTTCACTCTCTCCAACCGTTCGTTTTCCAGACGTTCCTCGCGCTCCTCATCGCTTTCGTCGTCTTCGTCCTCGTCGTCGTCCTCATCTTCGATCACAATGATCTTTCTTTTGGACGCTCTTTTGGAATCGTTGTAAACGGTTGTGGAAAGCATACTGGTTGCCAACAGGGAAAAGGCCAAGACCGGTTTCCAAGAAACAGATCTGGTGCTTGCAGAAACGGCGGACCCCGCAACACGTCTTTTCACAGCCGCAGCAAGGGCAGATCTCACAAACATGCTTATATATTGCTGACTGAACTAGACAAAGACAATGCTTACCTCTAAAGACAAAACGAAGTCTATTTAAATGCTACTCACTATCAGAATTACCCGTTTGGGAAACCACAGATATAGGAAAGCTTAAGCGATACGGAAAATCACAAAAGTGCTCAGCGTCGGAACATAGTTCGGACGAAATGGCGTCTCAATAGGGCGAAGGCCCGCTCTTTGAACACAAAGTGGTCAACCCTGCTAGATGTTAGTGTCAGTTGAAATTTGGAGAAGAAAAAGTGCGCGGAACACGTACAGGACGCCAAAAACGATTAAACAGTTTACTAGAAAGGTTGCTGCGACGGCGATTTGGCCCCATATTGGGACCCAGACCCTCCAGTGCAGCTTTGCCAGCTGCCAGACTGCCATGGTGTCAGTTCCAAGAAGAGAAATGGCCATGGAGATGGCTGTGCTGATAAAGAGATGGTGTACAGTTTGTAGAGACGCGAAAAGCATAAAAAGAGGAACGAGCGATACCTAGGAAAATAAAGAGCATAGTTGGAGAATGACGGAGAGCTTTTCTTAGCAAAACGCACGATGGAACAGTCCTTAGACGCCATCATTAGCCAGAGAAAGGCTCAGGAGGGTCCTAGACCGCCAAGAGGCCCAAAGGCTAGAAGAAACGGCGGGCGTGGCGCCGCCAGAGGCGGCTCGGGCGCCGCAAACGTAGTCAAGGTGACCAATCTCCACAGGGACCTCACGCAGCAGGACATCGAGTCGCTCTTCAGCAAGGCGGGTGACATCGAGAGTGTTGATCTAAAGATCAACACTCAGGGTGTCTCCACGGGCGTGGCCACCGTGGAGTTCGTGACCAAACAGAGTGCGTCCAGAGCCATCGACATGTTCCACAGAAGACAGGCGGTTGGTAACATCATCAATGTGACGTCGAGCCAATCTCTGAGCGAGAGAATGAACCTCGGCGGGCAGCAGCAGCAGAAGAAGAAGAAGGACGGCAAGGTCGCGAAGACCAGAGAACCGCGTCCGAAAAAGGTCGTCAAGACTGCTGAGGATTTGGACAACGAGTTGGCCTTGTACATGCAGCAGCAGCAAGAACAACCTCAACAACAGGAGGAACCCAGCGAGGCCACTGGCGAGCCAAACGGTGTGACCGAAGCCCCAGCTGAAGCAGTTGAAACCGTTTCGGCTGCAGCTGCCGAAGCCGAGCCTGCAGCGCCAGCTGCCGAGGACGTTCCTATGATTGAGGAATAAAAACGTTTACATTCTAATCTTTTGTATAGCTACATGTGTACCAGTAAGTCAAAGAAAGAAGAAGGCTGCTATAGTTGCATGCTGCGGTAGTTGAATCTTTAAATATCGTTAAATTGGCATCTCAAAGAGATCCGACATACATAAATAAATAAAGGAAAAGAATAATATTAACATTAAACAGATTAATGAATCAAAACTCTAGCCTTCAGGTGTCTCGGTTTCCGCCAGATCGGTTAAGGATTTAGTGGGAAGAGGTACCAAGGGCAACGGCTGGAGGACAACCTAAGTAGCCCTTGATGGAGCCGTAAAGAGCGAATTGCAAGGAGGTCAAGGTACCGACCATGACAAATCTGGTTGGCAAACCGGCGAAGGAACCAACAACACCTAATTGCTTGGCCAATTGGAACAACAAACCGACGGTGGATTGACCTGGGGCCTTCTTGGTCTTGTTAACCTTGGACAACAAAGTATCAGCTGGCTGGGAAACGAAAGCGGCCATACAACCGGCAATGACACCGGACAATAAGTTGATACCAGTAACAGCGGAGGAGGACAATTGGTCCTTTGGAGTGGAAACTTGGGCGAAAATGGCTTCGGAGGCTCTTTCGAAAGTCAAGAACTTGGCGATGTTGTATGGAATTTGCTTGAACAAGATTGGGGTGAAACCGGCGTAGAATTGACCGATACCTTCTTCTCTCAAAATTCTGGAGAAACCGCCGATCAAACCGTTAGCGAAGGTTGGTTGGGAGACCAATCTGATTCTGGTGGCTTCCAATGGACAAAGGGCAATGTCGGCGAAGAATTCGGCGATGGCAGCGGAACCGATGTAGACAGCGTCCTTGTATTGGGAAGCGGTTTCGTAACCTAATTGATCGATGAAGATCTTCTTGAACAATTCGTAACCACCGAACTTGAAGGCACCTTGGATGGAGTAACCCAGAACGGTAGGACCCAAACCGGTCAAAAGAGCACCAGCACCTTCGGTGGAGATGATCTTTCTGAAGGAGCCAATCATACCGGTGTTGTAAACAGTAGGTTCTAATTGGATTCTGGTCTTGACGACATCGATAGGGGTCATGGAACCGTGGGTGACACCACAACCGATGGCACCGGCAAGAGCGAACTTGGCGTAATCAGTAACAGTAAAGTTTGGGACGGTTTGGGACATCTGCAGGCTTGCTTCAAGAAAAGAAAGGTTTCGTCCAACTCGAATCAAAATTTTCTATCTAGATGCGCGAGTAGATTTGCAAGATCGCGCATGCCCAAAAAGCCAAATGCGCATATCTGGCGCGAACCAGCCCTTGCAGCGCCAAACAGACTACATCAGCCTTTTGGGAACGTTTGCCGCTACTTGATGGTGTTTGCGGCGTCTTGAAAAGACCGCCGCAACATCCTTTTAATTGCGCTGTTGTGTATTTTGTCCTGCACGGAACGGCTTCTGATTGGCTGGACGATCCGCGGGGAAATAACGACATTTTCGATTCGGTCCAAAGTGGGCTTTGTGTGGGTTCGTTGGGACGCTGCTGCTGCATAGAAGACGATGCTTCTAGTCACACAAAGGCAGCAGCTTGTTTCGCGGCCGCGACACTTTTTAGCCCCCGCCATGGCTCGCGACCAACCATCGTCCTTTGCGATGAAAAAAAAACCAAAACTCACACAGCAATATCAATGGAAGACATCCAGTTCATAGATTGAATACAATATGTACGTAGCCGAACGAGCAATTGCGTGTCCGCAGAAGCACAATACTAACACAGCGCTTTGAACAGGTCTTCTGCTTCAATTGTCGACAAGAAATGGGATGTTGTCCTCACCAACGGTGTCGTGAAGACAGGCCTTGGGTTGGGCGCCGGTATCATCGCGTCCGTGGTGCTCTTCAAGAGAAGACAGTTCCCAGTCTGGTTGGGTTTGGGGTTTGGTCTTGGTAGATCCTACGCTGAAGGCGACTCTGTTTTCAGAGACGCCGGCGTCAGATCCGTCGAAGCATAATTTTTTATATAGAACTGTGTTACTGTTGTACTATCTCCCTCAATATTTATTATTCCTGCACGTGACGGGCGCGGTGAGGTCCAGGCTGCACGCTCGATGGGCGGAGTCTTTTTGCTGTTCTAATTTCAGTAAATTGGTCTTCGTAAGACACAAAGCCCTGTCACATTTAAAAAACCCTAGCATTCTGAATGATTTTGCTTCTCGGGATAACCGAATTCGGGCCTCTGTTTCTGACGCGTGTCTTTGATGCATTCTATAAGTATATATAAGTGTGTCGTAAAAAGCGCTATAGACATATAACAAAGGCCGTAACTGCCTTATGATCGTCCTTCAATCATTCATTCATTGCAAAGTCCAATTTGTCAATCGAAAACATCTATTGGTGGTTTAGTGCTGGACTGCTTAGTCTCTTCTCCTTGGTAGAGAAAAGCGACAATTTCCTTCCTGTGCTACCGCCGCCACTACTACCACCACTGCTACCGACATTCCCGGTATCCGACGTAGCTGCAGCATTATTATCATACTCATTGCCGGGCTGCTTCTTCATTTTGAAAAATCTAGATGACCCCCAAATACTGCTACTACCACTATTGTTGCTAATGTTACCACTGCCAACAATACTGCCACTCCCATTACTGCTCATAGATTTGCTGTGCTTATGCTCGGTGTAATCACCACTTTCGACAGCAATAGGATCGCTACTCAGATTCACACCATTGTTATTATTATTATGGCTGTTATTGTTATTATTCGCGTTACTTGATTTGTGTGGTGAAAAACTCTTCAATATGGTGTTCTTTAATGAAAAAGAACCTGTGGAATGGTGATCATTATGGACTTCAATAGGCTCTTGTTCATGGATACTTGGGGACCCATTATTATAATAAGGGGCATTTTCTGTCATATTCAATTGACTACTCAATTGGTTACTTAACAAATTGTGTAAACCTGACGGGTTTGTCGTTGAAGCATTTCCGTTAGACCAAATGGTACCCCTGGATCCACTACGTTGTCTTCCACTGCTATCTATGTACATTGGGTATCCACTTCCGGTCACACCAGCACCGCCTCCACCTACAGATGAAATCATTCCCGCCGAAGAGTTTGGCGCGGAGAGATTATTCAACCCATCCAAACGGATAGGTCCTAGACTTCCACTTGATCTTTGATGCATTAATTGCTGGGTATTCGATAATGCACTCAATGAAGTGGTAAGTTGAGGAATCTGTTGCTGTTGTTGCTGTTGTGGTGGTGACTGTGTCGAATAATCAAAGGTATTCAAACTTATATTAGGTGAAACATTGGAAGAAAACGTAGGTTCATTTGGAAATAAGTTGTAGATACCTGATTGATCATTGACTTGAACATTAGGAGCCGACCAAACGTCACTTTGACCCCACGAGTTAGTGGATGGGATTCTTCTATGCTGAGTATTATCCAGGCTACTCAAAGAAGTAAATTGATAATCAGGTGAGGCATTGTATCTAACTTTTTGCATTGGCAATTGAGAACTCGTACTATTAGAGGTACTCATTTGGTTTGGATTTGGATTCATAACATGACCCATTGAAGTCGTAGGAATGGATTGATTAATTGGGACTGAGAGAATATTTTGAGAGTGTATTTGAGCCTGAAGAGGTTGTTGCTGTTGCTGTTGTTGTTGTTGTAAAAGTTGCTGTTGAAGATGCTGTTGTTGAAGATGCTCCTGAAGTTGCTCCTGAAGTTGTCCTTGAAGCTTCTGTTGTTGCTGTCTTTTCAATTCTTGCTCTTTCTCCTTTTCTTTTTGTTGTATTTGAAACTTTTGATGCTGATTAGCATTCCTGATAAGTTCGTCCTCTTCCTTTTTCCAAGCATTGAAGATGTTTTGATCCTTAATAATCAACTCATCTCTTAACTGTTCACCCCAGGTGGGCATCAATTTTATAATAGATTCAATAGCTTCAATACCATCAGCATTGTACAACCCAGTGTTTGGATTGAAATAGTTCGGTAAATTATTTATCAATGTTTCCAATTGCTTTTTTACATTATCTAAATGTTTCCTATCATTAAGAGCAACTTTTAGTTCATTTTCCAGACTAGCAAACCTTTTATGATGCGACTCATTTACCATTTTTTGTTGATCAATTTCAGATTGTAGGTCAGATAGTTTTTTAGGCTTTTCAGTTTTGAAGGATTCAACCTTTTGGGCCATTGTTTCCATCTCATTTTTCCAAGTTTCAATTTGATCCTTTTGTTTTGCGATTTTGGCCTTTTTATCTTCCAATCTCTTTTCATCTTTATTGAATCGGATGTTAGTCTTTAGCTTTTGCTCCTCTAACAACTTAATCTCCTGCCTTAAACTAGCCTTACTGGCGTCCTCATACTTCTTTCTTTTTTTAGCACCATCTCTGTCAATGCAGAGAGTGGCTTCTTCTTCTTTAATTTCCGCTGCATAGTTTTGGTAGGACTTGATTATGGAATTGTATTCATCCAGCGCGGATTCCAACATCCATTTCAAATCATTAATATCTGTTGTGAGATGAGGCAAATGCGAATGCTTTTTGAACGGGACCAATTTATTAGAATTTTTGGATTTATTATCATCATCTTGCTTGTTGCTAACGCTATTCTGGGCGAGAGGTTTGCTTAGGTTTTTATTCTTAGTTACGTTTTCATTAACCGAGGCAGCCCTTGATCGCGCTCTGGTGGCAGTTTGCTCCACTTTGACCATAGCCTTTAGCTCATCGCCATTTAACAACGATCTAATAACGGATTCCGGATAAGCCAAACCCTCATCGGTAGTATCCAGCACGCTATTTGAACTGGTCTTCACATAAATGGGAGAGCTTCGCGACTTGTAGCCCAGAATGTTGTAGCACACCAAATCTATCTGGTAGTGACTCCCTGGCTTTAAATCCTGCAAGGTACAGCTATTCTGCTTGCCACTGATTGTCTGTGTTTCCAACCCATTGATGTAGAGAATGAAATGCGAAATGGTATTACCATACACCAGATCCTCCGTGTTGTCGTCCTGGTCCGCGTCTGCTTCCTCGTACGAGTCCCAGTGAATGAAAATGCTCGAATCAGTGATCTTGTTGACAGAGATCAGCGGCACAGTAGGCACCGGAATAGGCAACAGTCTCATCGCACTATCCACAGGTAGTCGCAAAAGCACGCGCACCCTGTTGGCTAGCCAGACCAGTCCGGCAACTGCCAAAATAAATATGACTACCATATATAATGAGTCTTTTTTAGATGATGAGATGGAAACGATTAATGTCAAAGGAAGGCAAAAAAATACATATAAATAAAATTATTAAAATCGAACACTAGAAGACAGCAAAAAATGCTCATGACTAAGAACCCAAATATGACTTTGGCCTTACTTGATTTAAAACTGCAAACTTTTATTGAAAGGGGTATATAATGTGTATTTAAGAGACAATAATGTACAGGGCAGAAAGTGGACAAGTCCAGACTCATTGCTTCACTTCGTGTTCGACCAAAGTGTCGTCAGAGTTGGATCTGTAGATTCTGACGGCACCCTTGGTGATGTAAGGGTGTTCGAGCGAGTATTCAAAAGCTTCAGCAAGAGCCAGTTTGAGATTTTCAATCGAATCCACGCTGTTCTGGTAGTGAAAGGCGATTCTGTTCCCCATAGTTCTGACGTTGTATTTCTTGGAAACCTGTGCGTAGAATGACGGATTGATGCGGACTGCCTTAGGGTCCAGGAAAACAAAATTGGTGTGAGCGGGACACTCCAACTTGATCCCCTTTTGTTCGCACCATTGAGCGAAGTCATGGGCGTATTGGTGGGAGATGGCGATCTTGGAGAAGTTCTCGTCAATGGCAATGGAGGCCATCTTGGCAAGCATACCTGCTTGTCTGATACCACCTCCGTTTTGCTTTTTGAAGTGGTTGGACTTCTCGATGAATTTCCTCTCACCAACTAACACTGACCCAAATGGAGCACCCAACGATTTCGAAAGACACAAGGAAACAGAGTCAAAGAGCTTGCAATAGTCCTCCATGGAAATTCCAGTGGCAACCGAGGCGTTCCACAATCTGGCACCGTCTAAATGCAGTCTGATGTCATTGAGCTTACACCAGCTGGAGATTCTGACAATTTCCTCGTATGGCATCACAATACCATGCAAGGTGTTTTCCAACGAAATCACCTTGGTAGGAGCCATATGAATATCTCCGTCGTCTTCGATGAAGTTGTCCAGAATATCATCCAGGGTCAAGTATAGGCCATTGGCTGGCTTGACAGGAGTCACCATGGCTTGCGACAAGGTGGCCAATCCACCGGCTTCATGAGCGTACACGTGACCTCTGTAATCGCAAAGAATCCTGTGAGGAGGTTGGAACAGATGGGCTCTGAGACCGATCTGGTTCGACATCGTCCCGGAACAGCAGAACAGGGCGGCCTCTTTTCCAGTGAGGGCGGCAACCTTAGCCTCGAGAGCCAACACATCATCGTCTTCCTTGTAGACGGAATCACCGAGAGAGGCAGATAAGGCAGACCTGAGCATTTGTTCCGTTGGAACAGTGAACGTGTCAGATCTGAATTCGTTGTGAGTTTGGTAGGTAGGGGCAGTGGCCATCGCAGTAGACTATAAATATAGAGAGAGAACGAGAGGAAAGGAGGGGAGATCGAATGGACATGGACGACATTCCATATTTATAGCCGTTGTGTCAGACGGTTGACTAATCAGTCTAGGAAAAAAAGCGCCGTGCAATAGTACGTTAAAGAGGGGATTTTAGGCGCCTTCCAGAGCTGCCAGCGGCGGCAATATGGGACTCATACGAACCCCGCGACCCGCAGCTACACAATAGTACCGTCGTTACCTGACCTACGCCGGCACGCCCGTTAGCAAACGTGCTTTTTCGCCCAAAATGCGTTAATTCCGGTCCCGCAAACTTTTCACCTCATTCCGTTCCTGCTGGGGCTGCTCCGGGGCCCGTGCACGATGTGGGGCTACGTGGTCATGGGCCTTGCCAGCGAAGTGCCCGACACTTGTATACCCTCGGAACGCTTTTCCCGGCTTCAAATATGCCAAAATAGACCCCTAACCGCTCAACGGTTGCCAAGAATGCCCAAGTCAGGTTTTTCGTGACCTCGAAGGTGACTTGGCTTCGGTTTTGGACTTGGCCGCGACTTGGCTATTGTTTGCGGCTGACTCCTTCGTTTAGGCCCCCGACTCCGCCCTTTGTTCAAGTGGCGGAGTTTGACCGGTTCCCTCTTGGGCAGATTAGCCGGCAGAGACATGGAGTGCTGAGCACACTGGGTCACGTGATCGTCATCGTGGAACTTGGTTGATGGAAGGTAATGGAGACTTTGGCGAGCGCTGTGGTTGTTCAGCGGCAGCTTGGCCATACCGGGAAGCGGGACCATCGAGCCTTTGGGATAGCTCATGATCGAGAGCGGTTCTGTGCTAGCCTTTTGAAGCGAACGCGGTTTAGACGGTGGTTTTGGGGGTGTTTTCGCAGGCCTTGGCCTAGACGGCTTTGACATAACATCTTCAAATTTGAACACCCTAGGCTCGTGGACGCTTCTTTTGGGTAGCGCAAACTGAGAGTTGATGTTGAGTTCGTTCATGAAGTCCGCGAGCGATTTAGGCTGGCTGCTGTTCGTAATTCTGGGGGCGTCCGAGTGAGGTTGTGTCGTTTGAGAGTCCTCGTCTCTGGCAATTAAATGGGGTAAAACGATGTTCTCCACTGGTTTTGGCGGAACCAGAGGCGCAGATTTGAGTTTAGAACTCTTTTTCGGCACCATAGGAGGCACCTTCTTACGGGACACAGTCATTTTAATAATGTGCCAAACTTGGTATCTTGGATAGTGAGATAGAATTCCAAAAAATTGCTTAATGAGGAGGATATCAAAAAATGGGACGCGGCGCTAAAATGACACCTTACGCCGTGTTTGGGTTCATTTTGATCGGCACAAGGAGGCGGATTAGGGTATTACTAGACAATTACTTAATTACACCAATACTGCCCTTTCCAACTTTTGTTGCCCAATGTCGTGTTATTGTCGAAAAAGAAAAAAAGGCGACCATCACTCAAAAACAATGTATACAGAAATTACGCGTTTGGCAGCATTTCTTCTTTATATTAACATTCCTGGTTCATGCTGGACATTGACAGGATCATAGAAGACGTGCAGAAATGCCGACTTTTACCTGAGGGAGATGTACAGGAGTTGTGCTTTTTGGCGCAGGAGCTCCTCATCCAGGAGGCTAACATTCAATTAATACACACACCCGTCACGATATGCGGTGATATCCACGGCCAGCTCCATGATTTGATAACGTTGTTCAAACACGGAGGACTACCACCAGACACGAAATACTTGTTCATGGGCGATTTTGTGGATCGAGGATTCTACTCGCTAGAGTCGTTGCTTTTGCTGATATGCTACAAGGTGCGATATCCTGATAGGGTGTATCTCATAAGAGGCAACCACGAGTCGCGACAGATCACGTCGGTGTATGGGTTTTACGAGGAGTGCACGCGCAAATACGGATCGGCCAACGTCTGGAGGTACTGCTGCGAGGTCTTTGATTATCTTTCGCTAGGCGCGTACATTGTTGGAATAGGCGGGGGCCAAGACGGAGTGTTTTGCGTGCACGGCGGTCTTTCTCCGGATATCAACAACATCGACGAGATAAGACTCATCGATAGGAAGCAGGAGGTGCCCCACGAGGGACCTATGTGCGACTTGCTCTGGTCGGATCCTGAGCGAGACGCGCAGTCCTGGATGGTGTCACCCCGAGGGGCCGGTTTTCTCTTTGGGCAGACACAGACAGAACAGTTTCTACACATAAACAGAATCTCGCTCATAGCGCGCGCACATCAGCTTGTCATGGAGGGGTACAAGGAGATGTTCGACGGCGGGTTGGTCACAGTTTGGTCCGCACCTAACTACTGCTATCGCTGCGGCAATGTGGCCGCGATTTTGGGGCTAGACGACGCGCTGAACCGCACATACACCGTGTTCGAGTCTTCGGTGGACGAGCGGGGCGAAATCCCCACCAAAAGACCCGTCCTGGACTACTTTTTGTAGCCGAGTTTAAAATAGCAACACGGATATTATGCTGAGCAATGGAACAATAGACGCACATAAAATTTTTTCCTTCTATTTGGAGTGGAAAACCGCGAACCGTTTGTTTATAAGAAAGAACAAACGGGTTCCAGCCACTTTTTTTCTTTATTTTTTACTTCTTCTTCAAGAAAAACAAAGGCGCATCCCGCAATGGCCAACGCAGCAGGTACCTCTACACAGGACGTGCTCACGGCGATTATCGTGAACGGTGTGATCTGCGCCGTTTTTGTAACGCTTTTCCTCTGTCTGAGACTGAGATTCAAACGTATTTATGAACCCAAATCATATTTTGACGTTGTGCCTGAAAACGAGAAGACACAACCCTTACCTCCTACTCCTTGGGGGTGGTTGCTGGCTCTGGTGTCAAAAGATCCGAAGTTCATCATCAACCAATCTGGCCTGGACGGCTACCTCTTCATCAGATACCTCTTCATCACCGCAATGATCTTCCTGGGCGGTATTCCGATCTGGACCATTCTCCTGCCTGTCAATGCTACCAACGGTAAGGGAGGCACTGGGCTCAATCAGTTGTCGATCTCCAACGTCGGTTCCGCCAAGAGATACTACGCTCATGCGTTCATGTCCTGGATCTACTACGGTGCTATTCTGTTCATCATCTACAGAGAAATTCACTTTTACTGTAAGTTGAAGTTTGCTTCCATGTCCACTCCAAAGTACGCCAGAAAATTGGCTAACAGAACCGTCATTTTCCAATGCGTGCCAAACGAGTATCTGGACGAAAGCGAATTCTTCAAGTTGTTTGACGGTGTCAAAAAGGTCTGGGTCGCCAGAGCTCAACCACAATTAGTCAAGAAGATTGCACAAAGAGAACAATTGTGTCTCAGCTTAGAAGGCTCCATGACGTCACTTTTAAAAAAGGCGTACAAGGCTCAGCTCAAGGCTGAAAAGAAAGGTGAACCTTTAGAGCAAACGGGTGAATTGGTTTGCTATGTTCCTCAAAAGAAATGGCCAACTGTCAGAAGAAACAAATGGAACCCATTTTCTAAAAAGACCGATTTGATGGAACACTGCTTAGAAGAGTTACCTAAATTGAACAAAGAAATCGAAACTCTGCAAGCTAATTATAAATCTTCCAAACCAATGAATTCTATTATTGTTGAATTTGAAAACCAATATTGTGCTCAGCTGGCTTACCAAAGTACTATCCATACCGCTCCTTTACATTTTAACTCAAAAGAAATCGGTGTTGAACCAGCCGATATTTTCTGGCCAAACATGAGATTGTTCTGGTGGGAAGCTTTAGGTAGAAAGTCTGCTGCTATGGCTGCAATTGTTTTCTTGATCATTATTTGGGCCATCCCAGTTGCCTTCGTGGGTATGGTTTCTAATTTAAACTATTTAACCAACAAGATTCATGGCTTAAGATTCATTTACAATTTACCAGAGGCATTACTTGGTTTAATCACCTCATTGCTACCAACTGTTTTGTTGTCCATTTTGATGATGTTATTGCCAATCTTCATTAGATCCATGGCTAAATTGAGCGGTTGTAAAACAACTCAGTCTATTGAATATTTTACACAACAATCCTATTTTGCATTCCAAGTTGTTCAAACATTCTTAGTTGTCACTATTGCATCCTCTGTTACCTCTGTTGTCACTCAGATCATTGAAGAACCTACCTCCGCTATGAGATTACTTTCTGAGAATTTACCAAAGGCTTCCAATTTCTTCATTTCTTATATTATTTTACAAGGTTTCACAATTAGTGGTGGTTCCTTATTCCAAATTGTTCCATTAATTATGTTCTATGTTTTGAGTTTTGCATTAGACGGTACCTTGAGAAAGAAATATACAAGATGGAGCGGTATTGGCTCATACGCCTGGGGTACCACTTTCCCTGTCTACAATACCTTAGCTGTCATTACCATTACATATTCCATTATCTCTCCAATGATTTTACTTTTTGGTTTTGTTGCCTTCCTCCTTACTTGGTTAACCTTCATGAACAACTCGAACTATATTGTTGGTAAAGGTACAGATTCTATGGGTTTGCATTATCCAAGAGCCGTTTTCCAAATGATGGTTGGTGTTTACTTGGGTGAAGTTTGTCTTTTAGGGTTGTTTGCCGTTTCCAAAGCCTGGGGTCCAATTGTTTTGCAAGCCATTGGTCTTGGTGGTACTGTCTTTTTCCACCTGCAATTAAACCACGCATTTGACAATTTAATCAAAATTGTTCCAAATAGTGTCATGAGACCATTAGATGGTGAATCTGAAACTTTATCTTGGAGACCAGAGAGATCTACTACCAAGGAATCTCCTTTCATGTCTACTGATGAGTTGGCCAAGGATATCTCAAGTGTTCCGTTATTGGCTGATGCTGATTCTCCGGAGATTACTAGTTTACCAAACCCAATTATCAGATTCTTCCAACCATGGCTTTATCTTTCATATGGTGAGGTTAAGAAATATTTACCAGATTCTTTTTATGAGATGCCACCTGAATCCAACGAGCATGAATACGATGTTCCTGCAGTGTCTGCTCAGTGTCCATTGATCTGGATTCCTAAGGATCCAATGGGATTATCTAAAACTTTTATTCAAAAGTTTGAAGGTATTGTTGAAATCAGTGACGCCAATTCCGAATTCAACAACAAGGGTGGTTTCACTTTCACTGGTCCAATTCCATCTGCTGCTGCAGAAAAATACGACGTTTTTTCTGTTGAAAGTGACAAATAGTTCAATAACTCTCTATCTTATTCAAGCATTTTTTCTATCTTATCTACATTTCAGTTTTTAATCAATTTAAGTCATAAATTATCCCACTGTAAACAATAAAGTTGCAATCTTTGCTAAGCAATGCTAAGCATTTAATAAAATAATGTGAAATGCTTTATTTAAGCGAAGTGAAAAAAAGAATGACTGTTACAAGTCAGCTCTAGGACGCGTCAGTTTTATAACCATATATTGTAAATATATGATAGATTCGTAGGCCTCCATGACCACAGCTTTGAATCTTCTTATTAAAGAGACCGAATTTAGCCCGGTGTCTACGGGTTTGCGCAAGTTAGACTACAAATTGAAGGGCCGCAAAGGAGTGTTACCTGGAAATTTATACGATGTCACGTCCGTTATGGGTATTCACGGTACTGGTTATTATGATATCGTGATGTCGATCATTAGTAACTATGTCAAGCAGAAATCTGGTGATGTTTTGTTTGTGAGCGGGATCAACAAAATTCCCTGGTTTAAAATTAAAGTTGCAGATCGATCAAGAGTCAAGATAGTGCAAGCTGAATCGCTAGTTGATATTATTGCTTTATTCCAGGAAGGAGAGTATCTCAAAAACTTTGGAATGGTTGTAATTGAGCCCTTTGGTTACTTTTATCAAGTGAAGATGAATGAACTCAATACCGGTAAAAAGGATACCCTTGTCAGGTACGAACAGGCTATTAACTCACTCTTTCACATGATGTTACATACATGTCATAACAATAATAGCATCGTCATAACTATGGGTCAGATGGAGATCTACAGCCAGAAGGTGCATACTTCAATGGAGGAGACCTTCTTCAAAGAAAACATTCTAGTCCCCATCATCTCATTGAAGTCTCCGCTGTCAAAATACTACACCAACAGGATATTACTATTCAGAGATTGGGTTATTGACAACGATGAGAAATTCTCAATGGAATCCATCAAACAGATCAAATATGGTAACATTGAGTGTTTGCCGAATTTCATCTGTATAGATCCTCGGAACCTCGACGAAAAGCCCACCGGTTGGTTTAGTGTCGACAATAAATTCCGATTATTGGATTTGGAACAGTTCAGCAAAGACCCTGGCGATGAGCTCGATGTTTCCTTTGATTTAGTGACTGAAATCCCAGAATCCCAACCCTAAACGGCGCTGAGCATCGCTGATAGGCGGATCTTTCCCAAGCAGGCCGTTACCAAGTGATCTCCAGCATTTTTTCGTCCCAAAAAGAGCAATTCCGCTGTTCAATAGGCCAATGCGCCACAGTTAGCCACTCTTAGCCGAATATGATGTAATTTTTCGGAATGACAATTGCTAGCGATAAAAGTAGGGTTTTTTACTTTTTTCCGATTGTGGAACTTTCCGGACTATTTAATCAGGATTGCCGACTGAGCCCCACTTTCTCTTTACCACTCACCAAAAAATGGCCTCCATCTGCACTAAGACTGTCAAGTTAAACACCGGCGCTGCAATCCCAAGCATTGGTCTTGGTACCTGGCTATCCTCAGCCGAAGAATGTTACAATGCTGTTTTAGCCGCATTGAAAGCTGGCTACAGACACATTGACACTGCTAGAGTGTACCAAAACGAAGAATCTGTTGGTAAGGCCATCAATGACTTCTTGAAGGAAACCGGTACTCCAAGATCTGAGCTGTTCGTCACTACCAAGCTCTGGTGTAACGATTTCCAAAACGCGGAACAAGCGTTGAAGGACTCTTTGGCTAGATTAGGTTTAGACTACGTTGATCTCTACTTGATCCACTGGCCTGTTGCTATGAAGCCAGGTAACGAGTTAATGCCAACCAACCCAGATGGTTCCAGAGCTACTATTCCTTTCTCTGAATGGAGCTACGTCGACACTTACAAGGCTTTACAGAAGGTCTTACCATTAGGTTTAACCAAGGCCATTGGTGTCTCTAACTTCAACATTCCTAAGCTTGAATACCTTTTGAACGATCCAGAAGTTACTGTTGTTCCAGCTTGTTTGCAAGTTGAACTTCACCCATACTTGCCACAGTTCGAATTAGTGGAATACGCTAAGTCTAAGGGTATTGTCATGGAAGCTTACTCTCCATTGGGTTCCACCGGTGCTCCAGTCTTGGAAAACAAGGTTTTGGTTGAATTGGCCGAAAAATATGACGTTTCTCCAGCCGCTATTGCCATTTCTTGGGGTGTTCAAAGAGAAATTTCCATCTTGCCAAAGTCTATTACCCCAGCCAGAGTTGAATCTAACTTGAAGACTGTTGTTTTGTCCGAAGAAGACTTCCAAAAGATTAACGACATCTCCAAAACTGAAACAAAGAGAATTGTTGTTCCAAACTGGGGTGTTGACATTTTCGGTTCGGATGCTACCTTCAGTTAAGTTATAGGCTGATTGACAATGTATTCCGAATTTATATAAACATGTGTAAATTTTGATTTATTCACATCTTACCTAATTACCGTGTTTTCTACTATTGAGTCACATATCCCTTATGTATAGACCAATTACATCAAATTTAGTTGATGGACTGGCAAATCTCAATATTGACAATTTTTTGACAGAAGCTTATAGTTTTTTGTGGCAATTAAGAAGGAAAGCTGCGGCAAGTTAGTTTAAACACTATAATAAGAGTAAAAGTATACCAAATAAAAAACTCACAATATGAAAGATGTCATCTTTATAACTCACGTAATCATTAGATATACACAAAAATATTAGACGGTAACTCTTTTAAAGGTCATCATAAATTCATGATGGATATAAATATTCTTTTAAAGTTAATGCATCTCGGTCAATCCTGGCTTGGAGATTAGTGTAAAATTCCAATCCTTGTGTTAAATTATTTAAAACTTCCAAATAACCATTGTAAGTTGAGTTCAAAACGTTTAAAGATTCTTGTCTGGCTGGAGATATTTTAACATTTGATTTCAAACTCAAAAATCTCTGGAACTGTGAGTTAAAGTCCAGTTTAATATTTGATTCAATAGATCTAATCTCATTTAGCGACTCTATTTCCAAATTGAATTTCTGGATACAACTGTCAAAATCGATGACTTCCTTGATATCATTTCCTTTTTTATACTCTTCAATGGTTTCATTTCTTAGATCATTTTCCAAATTTGAAAGTTTTGTTTCAGTCGAAAGCTTTAAATTATCGCATTTTTTTGAAAGTTCTTCAAATTCCTTCAAAAGCGTTTTCAGTTTACCAACATGCTGAATTAGATCTGGATTTAAATTTTCAATTTGGGCATTTGGTAGAAATTCATTTAGAGAATCAATTGATTTAAAAAGATCTAAGAATGGTTTCAACTCCTCAATTTGACGAGTGATAGTCAGATCACCTTCTTCGGCTTTAATAATGTATGCATTCAGAGTACTGAAATTTTTGATTAATTGAGATAAATCTGCATTATCAGTGTCTCCGATAGAATCAACACTATCCAATATAGTATCTAAACATGATTTACATTTGACTCTCAAACCATTCAATTTATTCATCTCGTTGATTATAGTGTCAGTAAATCCATTTTCTATAATGACGTCTCTAAACTGAATCACGCTTTCTGGGACATTTTGGGGAACAAGAGAATCTAACTGACCATGTATTTGTGACTCGTCTAAGAAACTGTTAATATCTTGTTTTATAAAAGTTAGTGGATCCACTATCTCTGATTCGAGATATTGTTCAATTCTTGGAATAATTTCGGTACATTTATCGAGAACTCCGATGGGCACTAATGAATCAAACATGTCTTTGTCATCCATAGTTTCATAGAATTCTAAAGCCAACTCCTTGGGAATTACTGGTTTAGATAATTCAGCTCCTTGAATAGCTTTAAAATCATCAAAAGGAGGAACTGTCTGTAGATGGACGGTACTATTATCTCTTTCAGCTACTATTAAACGCTTCTTCATTTCTGATTGTAATATTTTCGAATCTTCTAATACGTCCTTGAGCATACACGAGTCTGGTTGATTGCTTAGTATTGAGATACCCTGCTTTAAATATGAAATCTCATCACCGTAAAGTTCCTTCTTAGATATATATTGAGAGTATCTAAAAAGAGTTGCTGCTTCAAAATGATAAATTTTAGCTTGTAAATAGTTGTACCAATCAGGTTTGAACAAATCACTCATCTTAGCAAATTCATAAGACTTTTCGTACAATGTTGATATCTGTTGACTCAATTTTACCAACACTGTGTCTCTCACTGAATCTTGCTTGGCCTTTAGCCAAAATAGCTCCTGTGCTTGTGCAAGTGACAGGTAATATAATGATCTAATAGCACTTATATTAGCATCAGTCTTATCGTTATCTAATGGGCCGTTCTCCGATAGGTCGTCAATTATGACTTGCAAACATCCAGCGGAATATTGGTAATATATTCCCATAGATTTGTATTCCGACTCCAAAAATGATAACTGAGTGTACATGGCTGCCAGCTGATAGAGGACCATTATCTTTTCGTATCTGAATGATTTGATTGTGACTAGTTCCGAAGAGGCAAAACAGTTGAACCACCCAAAATCCAACCCAGACTGAAACTGTTTACCAAGGAGTAAAAGATAGTTGTAGTACTTTTTCATAACCACAACTGAATTGATATTGATGACATTGGTTTTCATTTTCGACCTAAGGGCATCAATTGATCTCAATTGAGACTGGTATTTTTTTGAAGATTGATGAAATTCCAGATCAATCAACTGGCATACACCTTCACTAACGCTCACATCCACAGTTTTGCGTAATGGAAAAGCTATTATCTTATTCTTCATGAATTTTTAATGTAATCTGCTAATAGTTTTAGCGTAAACAAAAGACATCATCTATATAAAATTTATGGACTGTTAGGTCACGTGACTACCTAGAGTTGAAACTGCGTAATGACTCAAATTTCAGGCATAGCGAGAATCAGTAGTTAACAAACAGCAGGCTTGCCAACATGGCGTAAGCTTGAACCATATCAAGACAAAGCTGCTTCTTATAGCAACACACTGCCTAATTGCATGATAACTGTTTCAGAAACGGTAAGTGAGCTGCCAGCATTTTACTATTAGGGGAACTCTCGGAAACATGAATCAGAGTTCAAACAGGGGAAATAGCCGTTCTTGAAACAATGAACTTGCTTTTTAAGGTCAGTTGCATTAGCTTAAAACTATAACTAAAAGTTATATTTTCTCCTTCACTTCAACTCAATTTTGATAGGCAGAGCCGAAAGGGCGGAGACAAAAGACGAAAATTCATATTATCATGTAACGGTATTTCGAGATTCTTAAGATAATTAACACATGGTTTTACAAAGACTGACACCCTATTGAGCTGAATTCAAACAAAAGAGCGATCTTTGCTCAAATGATCCAAGCCAGGTAAGTGTCTAACTTCTGGTTCCTGTAACTAGCAAAAGAAAGTTAATAGGCTATCAGGCCATCAGAGGCCATATTTGGTCTGATAATATCGATCCCGTGACTGGCATTGTAAGCTTTGTGGATCTCGTTAAAATTTTTTTTTGCCGTGCAAAACCGGAAGTTTAGTTCCTGAAAGGATTAGAAATTTTTTCCGTCCTTATGCAGACTGGAATATCATGCAGAATGTAAAATGTTACATTCTAGGACGGGTCTACAAAAAATAGAACTTAAAACTACTTGATAGAACAATTTAATGTTACTCCACAGTAGAGATGAGCAATTCAAACATTTCTTTGATGTCACCCATTGTCTGATTGTAATTGATTAGATCCAAGTCGTCGATCTGGAGTTTCAAGTCAGCTTCAACTTTTGAAACTGCCTTTTGAACCATCTGGTCCCCATCTTGGAATTTCATTATGGTTGATGAAGAAATACCATAGGTTTGGACCAAGTTAACCTTAAGTCTATGGAACATGATAAGACACTTGCACATTACCATATACTTGACCCATTCCTGCAAATCCGAGTCGTCGCTTTCATAAAAAACTAGTTGGTAGTGCTGGATGATATTAGGAGATTGAGATAGCAACAATTTCTCAACAAAGACTATAATGGCCAAGACTTCGTCTAGTTTGGAAATTTCTATTGATTCCAAATTAACAACCATAAATGCTGATAAATGAACCATTTTCAGAACTTCTTCTGTTTCTAATTTGGTAAATTCAATCATGCTTATATTTTGCTTGATGAATTTAAAAATCAGTTGGTAGAATTTCGATATCTTTGCGGGCGAATCAATCAATTTGATAAAGTATCTCAGATAGTTACTGCTCTTTATCACATTCATCCCCGGATATAGTTTGATAGAATAATCTATTGTCTTTCTGAAACCAGGGATATAACATGACTCAATTAAACTTGCAAATGAACCATATAACTTTTTATGCATCTCAACAGCCATTGATTTAATGTAATCACTTCTAGCAATCTCTAGTGCAGATATAGTAGAAAAACAAACCATTGGGATGGCAAATCCAAAGTTGACAGAAAACTGTAAGAATTTGGTAGAGTTAAATGACAACTCATAACTGTCATCCAGACAGTAGGTCAAGATGGTATCAAAATATTTGGAGACTAAATTTGAGCAGATTGAATTAATCTCATCATTCTTACTATTACCATGATAGACGTCAATTTCAAATTTAACCTCGTCACTTTTTTTCATTTCTATGAAATCAACATTTGAGATTTTTTCGATGTTTTCCATGAACGTTGTAATGTTGCTTATAAGAATTGCTTTAATTGTAATATCATCTCCTTTAAAACCATCATCTAGAATTTTCAAAATTTTTGGATGCTTGAAGGTTTTAGGGTGAGAAACACATATGTTAAGAATATTTTTGATGCAATCAACTTTGAGACCCTTGGAGGAGGTGTTCAATTGATAAAAATAAATCAACTGGTTCAATATATATAGCATAATAGATTCTTTCTTGAGACCAATCTGAGCGTCCAAAAACATTTTTCGGATTTTTTCAAAATTGCAGAATTTACCAATGGATCCCAATAAATATAAGATTCTTCTAAATTTCACATCTTTGCTCTTTGAAGCTTTATATTTGAGTAATAGTTGAATAATTTTAATGGTCAATGACCCAAGTATAACCAGATTTGTTTCGTTATGTTTAGACAATTTCCATATACATTGCACTGATTCACTCAATTCCAGAGGATAAAATCTTGTTAAATTCTTCACCAATAAGCACCTCAGACTTTCACTAAAATCACTTTCATAATCCACATTCTTGTTTAAGGAACAATTAAATATTTTCAAAGTGTAAAAACTTATTTTGTTCTCGTAATTGCTAATAATATATGGTTTTAAGCTAACTAGTTGATCTTGTTTAATTAACTTATTATCCATCGAGACGAAGGTACATAAAACACCCATCAAATTTTCCATTAGTTTGTCACTCAGTTGATTGATGTCAATAATTTTCTCAACAATCCTATTAATGTATAACATAGAGGTATACTTGATGTATTGGAAATACCCTTTAGGTAGCTTGTGGATCATCTTACCCGTCTTGATAATAAACTGCTCAAATTGATACCAGTTGGATCCATTTGATGTGTCGAATATGTATACCATATTTGAAATTACAACATCCAATTTAGAATTCAAGTCCAATTTTATCTTGACTATACTGGTAGTCTCATGATGAAACCTTCTGCCGATTGAAACAAATATTAGATTTAACAATTCTTCAGTTACAAATTCTACAATAAAATGATCTGGATCAGCCAACTTAAGAACTAATGTTTCAAATATTTTATCCATAATGGACGAATTGGATGAGCTTCGGTAAATATGCATTAACAACTTGATAGATTTCTTTTTTATTTGTAAACTTTGACCAAACGTTTTCGATATGACCATTGAATAATATTTCTCAATCTCTTTGGAATTATAATTATGATATTTGATTAATAAATTAAGGATCGAATCAGTGACATTTGAGTAATGTTCAGTTAACTTATTTTCAATTACATTTCTCAGTCTGACCAACAAATCAGGATCATTATCAATTAATATTGATAATGATTTTATGGCAGCTGCTCTAATTTTAACAGATGTGTTATTGAGCATATTTAACGTAAAATTCAATAGATATTGGTAATTATTAGCAATTGGTTGAGTTAACATTATTGTCTGATAAGCCACGGAAATATCTGTTTCCGATTGGTCACTGATTGTGGGCATTTTTTCAATTTGGAACTTATATTTATATAGTTTGATCAGGTTCATAGTAATTAAATCATTCAAAACATCCTCTTCATCTGATGGTTTTAAATCTTTCAGTAATTTGATATATTTGGTGATGAGTAAATTAAACGTTTTTGGTTTTGTGTTTGTTTGCAGGTAAGATAAGATATCGCAATATATTTTATCAATTTTTTCAAAGTTATTGGAAGAAATGTTGATTGGTATCATATCATTGAATTCATTAGCTCTGAATTGTAATAACTTTGAAATAATCTTACCAATTAATTCCAAAATGTAAGATTGAATATTAGAGTGAATAGTGTCTGCCATAACCAGATGTAGACCCATTTTCAAAATACTAGATAGTAAATTTTCACAACAGCTAAATTCCACATGAGAGAGAGTAGTTAAGAAATCATTAATTAGTAAATCTAATTGTCTTTTAACATTGGCAAAATCGTTTACTAATCGTTTAAAAATCAAATTGGTTATCAATAAACACAATTTATCTATTTTAACAAAATAATCATTAACGGACTTAGTCAAATCATTTTCGAAATTTTGAATGATAGATTTGTCAGATTTAGTTTTAGCTTTTTGGTCAATTAGATTGAAGTATTTTTCATTCACATCAAACTTGTGGTCCTCACATTGTATGAATTGAATTAACAGTATGGAAACTACCTGAACGGATTCATTCCCATTCTGGAACCTGTATTGTTTAGTTTTAGATTTTAAAATAGGCAGTTCTTCCAATCTGTCCATCAATTCAGAGATAATGACATCTTGTTGTGATTCATAATGTTCAAAAATAGTCAAAAGGATTGAAGATGATTTCAACCTCAGTATTTCTAAGGAATTGGATAACTCTAAATTAGTTTGAATAGCTGAACAAACTATATTGGAAAAGTTAAACTCTAATTCGCCAATAATATTTTCAGATATTCGATGTTTTATCAACACTGGTAAAGAGTAATCGATTAAGGAACAGAAATATGCAATAATAGAATGAAAATTGATTTTTTCCTTAGGGTATTTATTACTGAATAGCTGGTGTAAAAACCGGCCCAGTGTAATGATAGACTTGAAAATGGTATATAATTGATTTTCAATAAACTCTGCAGAGTATTCCAACAAATCAACTGAAATAAAAGTAGAATTAATTAAGATTTCTAATACTTCTATCAATTGCTCCCATTCTAAGGGGTTATTTGATTTGATGAATAGATCCCATTCTAATGCTAAAATTTCTTCAATCTGATCCCCAATAATATCTTTCAATTGATCAGTAATAATTGTGTCATTGATGGTATTGATTGATTTCAAATAATGCCTAATTTGGCTCATTTGTGATGCTGGTATAAATTTAGGGGAATTTGTATGATCAAAGAGTAATGAGAATTCAGTATCAATCAAATTTTTTAGGATGTTAATTAAACCCTTCAGATTGATATCCGAAAAGTCAGTATTTTGGGGTTGATAATTGAAAGTTGCCTTTGATTTTTTCAAAGATGTCCCAACATCAACAAGCTCCGGAGTACTAGATAGGATAAATTCCCGTTTTTTATTTACAAACTCCGATTTATAATCACCACTCGTGACTGGTTTGACGTTCTCCATTATGAACAATTCTAAGTCGCTAAATGTACCATGCATAGCAGAATCCTTAGATAAATTCAAAGAGGGTATAATGTCTTTTATTGACTGTTTATTGAATTTGATATAATTGGATATATGCTCATCATTGGCACTCTTGTCGTCATTTGCGTTATCACCTGTTTGGGTTAATTTTTGTTTCATATCATTGAGTATATCCTGGTCCATTGTATTCATACCTGATTCTGACTTCAAAACTAGGCCAGATTGGTGTACTTGGATCTGATGAAGGTTTAATCCTAGACCGACGTTCATGGGGAGCAACAAGGGGTTTGATTGACAGTAGGTCATCAATGCATAATCATCCAGGCTTTCTGTGTCAATAGAACCCGGGTCAGGTGTCTCCTGCATTTCACTTAGATGTTACCACGCGTTTGATTTAAAAGAAAGAGACGCGTGTGGAATTTTTTTATTAGAATTTATTAGAAAAATCATGAATTCTAAATCGCTACATTGATAGTTCCATAGATTGTTATCTACAGCGTCATATGAGTATTGAAATATACCCAAAGGATGTTGAAAAAGATGTGAGTGATGAGTTGAGTCTTGAGAGACATCTTTGTTGGGTGATTGAGGCGACTATACTGCCCCAGTTACCGTCTATGCAATCCACTTTGGAGTCATTGATGGATCAATTGGGATCACCAGATGGGTACAAATTACCCATTTCATCGTACAATTCAGAGCAAGTGAAGGGTATCATTACCAGAACGGGGTTCAATGTCACTGAGTTGAACTTGAACGTCAAGATTAATAAAGTACATCAGCGGTTCAATTTGAAGAAGGATGTCATGATAAGGCAGTTATTGGACTGCTATGACTGTATTGACAATTGCATATCAGGTGTCAAGAAGTTGCTATACACCCAGCGGGAGGATTTAGATCACAACATGTTTATCAAGATATTAAAAACGGTTATAATGGGTATAAAGATGACGATTAAGAACTTGAACGAGCCCAACATTGCGTACTCGTTTCCGCTCATGAGGATCCCCAATAGATACATGGACCCGAAACTACCCAACGAACTGGCTATTGATGTCAATATGGCCAACAATGAGCTATGTGTGGATGTGTACAGTTTGAAGGTAGTGACCCAATTCCCCTGGAACGTGATACTAGACAAACAACGGGGCGTAAGTTTCATAGACCGCATCAGATCACGGATCTCGAAGGAACGAAGCAAGAGCATCCAAGACATCATAAAGGATGAGCACGATAAACTTGGAACTGCGGCCAGCACCAATATATTCAACAACTTCTTCCGCACCAACATCCAGCACATATTGTCCAACTTCAATCAATACATTGACAAATGCATCACTGTCGAGGACAGCGACCATCCAGGGGAGTACATTGTGGCCCAGATCGAAGGCAAACAGTCTGTGGTGACGAACGACCCCATGATCTTGTCCATCAGCATCAAGTTGAACAGTCTGGAGAAGGCGTTCAGCAACATGCTGAGTAACTTGGACGTGCAGTAGCGGTCTACGTGTATTTGTGTATCATATTTTCCAATCGAGCTATATCGGAATCTAGTAAAGTGCTTATTGCGGATTTGAGTTTCGCCGTCCTCGCCACCACACTCGTCTCGGGCAGCGTGTCGAAAACCTGTGTGGGCGAAACGCCGCAGACGTCCGCAGATCTAGTCGCGCCGGCTAGCCGGAGTCTAGCCACAGTCTCGCGTAACAATTCGTTTTGCATCCGGCTTTTGAGAAGGAATCTAAAATCCGCCTCAACAAAAACAACATTGCTGCGAAACAAAAAGCGGAACCCCAGCGAGCAGTGCCCGCCGCTCTTACGTAATACCGAGTTCATCTTGGGCTTACACGGCGTTCTATTGTTTGCGGGGTTTTTTTTCGCCAAAAACAATGGACGAACATTGTGGAATGGGTCGGACCTGCAGGATGACTAAAACACTCTCCGAGATAGGTCCGTTATTGTATAAATAGACTGGCATATGTAACATCGGCTAAAGGCTGGCGTGAGAATCTTTGTTCTGACGCATTCTCGGGCAAGTCCGATAGTGCAAGGCGTTGCAGCGAACTTTTGATGTCATTTGGAGAGAGCTCTCCTGCAGGTACAGAACAAACCGGCTGCAGCCTTTCGAGTATGTATAAAAGCAAGCGTATCCGCCCTTGTTGCTCGCGTCCCTCAAACAGCACGCCACTTCTTCGATCCGAGGGCTGCGATGGAAGAGGGCCAGCGAGCGCAGATTCAGAGCGGCGACGCGACTGCGGCCGCGGCCGCGGCCGCGGACGACGCCGCAAACGCCAACACCAACTACTGCCCGCTGTACTACCACTACAGCAGCAAGACGTACATACCGCTTCGCGCAGACCAGGCCGCGCGGCTCATAGCTCAGCAGCAGGTCGCTGTGCCGACGCACACCGCGGACACGCTGTCGGACGACATGGCCAAGCTGGCGAACCCCAAGCGACGCTCGCGCGGCGGCTGTCTGACGTGTCGCAAGCGCAAGAAGCGCTGTTCCGAACACAAGCCCAGCTGCTACGAGTGCACGCGGCTCGAGATGCCGTGCCAGTGGCCTGAGCCAGGCAGCGAGCGTAAGAATCGCCGACGTAACATCGATCTCCAGCCCGACGAGATTTTCCACGAGACCTACGGCGTCATCAAGGTGCTCAGGGGCATAGTGCAGTACCGAATAAACGAAACCCCCTGATCATGAGCACCGCACTCAACACTCTCTCCCGCACTCACACACTTGCTTCGGTCCCTGGGCATTTTTTTTCGCTGCCTACGTCTCTTTTGTTCTCCTTCTGCCCACAATGCAGCTGCGCTGCTGCGGACAGCTGCAAGGAGCAGCATTGGGGCGTGCGGATCTATGGCTGGAGAGGCCAAACACATTCCGACATGACTTTTTGCTGAGCATCTGCTCGGCGGCACCTGCCGTTTTGGGACAGATCCGACACTCGATAGCGACTTCCCTTTTTTGCCTATAGGCTAGGTATAAAAAGGTTAACTCCCGAAGTCATCTTGTCTCCGCATCACGTGCATCTACTTCTTATATACACTTCAACCTTCTCGCAATGACAGCTAAGGTTCTTCTCGTCGGCATGGGCGGTGTCGGGTCCATCGCGTCCTACACCTTGCAGCGCAATGGTCTGGCAGAGGTCACCGCTGTGGCCAGATCCAGCTACGATATCCTCACCAGCACCGGTTTCAGGATCGAATCCTGCGACTACGGCACCGTGGAGGGCTTCAAGCCCGACCATGTGGTCAAATCCGTGGATGAGGCCGCACAGTTGGGCCCCTTCGACTTCATCGTCGTCACCACCAAGAACATCCCCGATATCCAGCCTGTGGAAAATATCATCAAGGGCGTCGTCACTCCAGAGTCCGCAATCGTGCTTCTGGAGAACGGTGTGGGCATCGAGAGAGACTTCTTCAAGGCCTACCCTGAAAACCACATCATTTCCGGTGTCACCATCATTGGCTCCACCCTCTACACCGACACCGTCAAGCAGGTGGGCCCTGACAAGATCTCCTTCGGTGCTTTCATCAACCCTGCTTTGCCAAAAGACCCCCAATGCGAGTCCGCCAAAAAGTTCCAGACCATTTATAGAAACGATATCAACGACGCCAAGTACGACGAAAACGTCAAATTCATCAGATGGAGAAAGCTAGTCTACAACGCAGCCATCAACTCCGCCTGCGCCATCACCAACGTTGACTCCGGTAGATTACAATGTTTCGGTGGCTACGACTCCCTCGTCTTGCCTGCCATGGAAGAAGTCAGAGCCATTGCCAAATCTGATGGTGTGGATTTGCCAAAGGACGTCATTGACTTCATGGCAAACTCTGACGACGACTACTACCCTCCATCTATGTTGATTGACGTCAGAAAGGGTAACTACACCGAATACAAAATCATCATGGGCAACGCCTTGACCATTGCCAAGGAAAATAACGTCAGTGCTCCAATCTTGCAAGTTTTGCACGATTTGTTACATGTTATCCAAATGAGAACCATGGAAGAAAAGGGCAGATTTGAATTGCCTGCCAAGAGACCAATGCTAGATGATGATTTCAAGATTGAGTATAAGTATTAGTTCTGTAGAGGTTTGTTTCATTCGATTTTGTCCTTTTTTATAGCAATATTTGTAGCTTAAATCTCCATTTATTGACTTCGTATGTGTGCTGAGCAAATGAGCTGCCCGTATTTATTGTTTTATTTGTTTTATTTTGGAACTTTCGTGGCCTTTATTTTCGCTCGTTTTTTACAAACTCCCATTTGAAAATCCACTCAGCTGGGTACCAACCTCCACTGGGTGATGAAATTCAGCAAGTTCAACGTTGCTGCCGCATTGCATGCGCGAATGCCGTCTTCTGAAACAAATGATTCAAATAAGCAAGATGATCAGAAAAATGATGACATTCAATCAATCCATTCGAGATTGCTAGATAAATTGCAGCTGGGCGACGATGAGTGGGATTACGAAGTCAATACCTCGCTGGATTCGAATAAGACTTTCCAAACGGTCAAGTCGCAAAAAAAATCTAGTAGTCAAGTGGACAACTCAATGCCTGCTAATCAATTTAGGTCATTGAGAACAAAATCGCCACCTTTCAAGGACCATCATAGACAAAGTAGTGAGAAGATTATAATTTCACGAGCCTTGGAAGATGAAGATGTTACCATCAATTCTGTGAATCAAAATAAGTCCATATTGGTTACAAATAGAGACCAAGTAAGGTCAATACATTTAGATGATTTGTTACGATCCGCGGAGAGTGAATCTATAGTGTCACTTTCAGCCTCATCAGATCACGATAGCGACGAATATGATAGTTATAATGATAACATCCTTGATAATAATGAAGACAATATGACAGAGAAGAACTTCCAAGATGAAGCATCTGTGCCAGATGATATACTACAAACTCCAACGAGAGACAGATTTGAATCAACCCCAATAGTTGGATCTCCGAACTCAGTGCAATTAACCCCAAATCCTATGAGAATAGAATCTATGCAATACTCCCCTTTACCGCCAAAAAGGTTTAATGATAATGAAAATTCCAATCATTTACATTCAAGTTCAGTCAATTCTAATGTTTCAGTTTCAACAGCTCCTGTTATCAATCACCAGATGCATCAAAGAAATTATTCCAACGATCCTGCAGATCTGATAAGATCAACTTCTTTACCATCTAACCAAGTTAATCACTCAAATAGGTTACCGCATCAGAAACAGCAACAACAACCCCAACCTCAAGCGCCTCCGAAACATTCACTTCTCCATCAACAAGCCAATGGTAATTATAATCAACCTTCGCCTAGGTTGCAGCAACGAGCTTTCGATAGGCACTCTCCTAATCTACAGCCACAACATCAACAACAGCCACAACATCAACAACAGCCACAACAACCGCAACAGTTTTATCCTCATTTTTACTCTTCACATTATCATCAACATCAACATCAATATCAACAATATCCAAATCAATATCCTCCGCAAAACTATCAATATCCGCCAAAAGGCCAACAATATCACCAGTTTTCTAAATCTAACAATAATCCTCCTAATAATATGAATGGTCCATACAATGGCCATATTAATTACCAAAATCAATACTACCAACAGCAACCCCCACCACATCCCCCTATTTTGCATAATGCGGCCCCACAACAGCAGCATAGGTATCCTCCAAACTATGCTTCTCATCCTCAACAACCCCAGCAACAACAACAGCAATATCAGCAAAAGCATTCGTATTCTGGGCCATACCCAAATCAGTCACATGGCCAATACACAGGCCAACAAAATTACTCCAATAATGGCAGCCGAAGATACGATGTAAATTGAAGGAACGGGTTTGATAGGAGCTTTTTTACTAATATATAAAATAGATAATTTCTAATACCGTGTACAACTAACTAGTTTTGTTAATGACGAGGTTACAAGTTATAATCTAGCCTTCAGCACTGAATCGCTCATTTGGATATGTACTGAACGCTTCTTTGCATTTAAACGAGTTTATCTTCCGATCACAAAATTTATTTGTAATTTTACCAGTTATCGGCGAATCAAAACAAAAACATAAAAAGCAACTTAAATAAATGTAACAATAAAGCCAGTATGTGTCTATCTACACATCTTATACCTTCTGAGGAATCTAAACTTCAGATATATTGCTGTTATGGAAGGATCTCTCCCATATAACTCTTCTTTCGCTTTGTAGTTCAAAACTAAATTGGATACTATCGTAAAAAGTTTCCTTGTTCAAAACCTCTTCAACTTCTTCTAATGACAATCCTCCCAATTCAGGATATGTTAATCCAATAAATACCCAACTAATAAGGGTGATCATACCAAAAATCAAAAAGGTACCAGACGGGCTAAACACATCCATCATGGTGAGAAAACTTAATGAAATAGTCATGGAGCCAGACCAGTTGCACAAAGTCGATATTGATGACCCTAAACCTCTTACCGATTGGCTGAAAAGTTCAGACTGTTGCCAAGGGACGTTACCGATCCCAATGGCGTAACACCCAACAAATCCAATCATTGCATAAACTAATAACCAATTCCAATAGCCAATTGCATCACTGGTGGTGTCGATGTGACTAAAGGCCAAAGCGCAGATTAACTGGCTGCCCAGCATACATGGTAATGACCAGAGAAGGATTTTCCTTCTGCCAATTTTGTCAATAACAACTAAGCTGAAACAAGTTGTAATAAAATTGGTACCGGCAATGAAGCAGCTGATCAAGGTGGAATTCTGGTATCCAACCATTTTGAAGATGACGGAAGAAAAGTACATTAATGCATTGAACCCACTAAACTGTTGAATCAACTGTAAACTACAGGCAATAATTAATGCTCGTACATTAGCCTTCGAGGCTAGTATCTGACTAAGCGTGTTTCTATAGCGATCAATAACACCATCCTCGTTAGACCAGTCTTGATTATCCAGACTCAGTTCTTCAATGTACATGTTTATCATTTCATCATTTGCCTCAGGGAAGATTTCCCTCAATACATACCTGCTTTCATTTAACTTTCCTGTCATGATCAAATACCTTGGGGTATCGGGTAGCTTAAAGATAATCAACAATTGTACCAAAGACGGAAGAATAGAAAGCCCAACGATGTACCTCCACCCATTATTTACACCTGTGAAGGAATATCCAATACCGTAGGCTAGCAGCTGGCCACCGGTTATAGCTAAACAATTGATAACAATCAAGCTTCCTCTAAATTTCCCAGGAGAAAGTTCGGAAATGTACAATGGGGAACATAAACTACCAATACCAACTCCTGACCCCATGATAAGTCTCCCTAAGACCATTGATCCAACCCGATGAGCAAACGATTGGAAAAGGGCGCCGAAAATAAACATCATCGCACACACGATAACTGTAACCTTTCTTCCTACCTTATCAACTAAGACACCGGCAAATAAGCACGAAAGAAGCGCTCCTATAGACGTGGCTCCCGAAATCAGTTCCATTTGCCAATTGCTGAGCACATGGCCCAAATCGGTCCCAATATTCACCAAAACCGACCCTATGTAGCCGGTGTCATACCCAAAAAGAAGACCCGAAAGGGAAGCCGTACAGGTCACTTGCCAGACTAATTTTGACGGTTTCAAGGCACTGGCCTCTAAGATTTTGGATGCATTTGTTGTGCTGCTCTCATTCTGCGACAAGATTTCATGTTGCGTTCGTGACATCATTTTTGGATTAATCAACAAACAAAAAAATGGAATCACATGCGGCTAAAGAGAAAGTGGGGGGTCGACGACCAAAAAAAAAAAACACGACGCGTCTCTGTATACGTTTCTTTCTCTGCTCAATACACAAGATGGACTTTTCTTTCCCGGTTCCTACGCCAGAGCGTCCATTTGGTGTTTACCTTTTTCCTTATGTTGAGAAGCTTTTTGCTACCCTTTCCGGCGGCAGATTTGTGATGTCCGAGTTCAAATTCAAGGCCGGAGAAACTTTCATGTCTACTTTGCAGGAAGTTATCCCAGCCATCGCGATCTACTACATCGTCATTTTCGGTGGTAGAGCTCTTTTGAGAAAGCTTGGCGCTAGGGCTTTGGTCTTGAACGGTCTTTTCCAACTCCACAACCTGCTCTTAACCACCCTTTCGTTGATTTTGTTTGTTTCCATCATCGAACAGTTGATTCCACAGCTGTGGCACCACGGTTTGTTCTACGCTATTTGTGACGAACAAGCGTGGACCCAACCAATGGTTGTTCTTTACTATATGAATTACTTGACTAAGTTCTTAGAATTTGTTGATACCGTGTTCTTAGTCGTTAAGCAAAAAAAGCTGACCTTTTTACACACTTACCACCATGGTGCCACTGCTTTACTCTGTTACACTCAATTGGTCGGTACTACTCCAATTTCCTGGGTCCCAATTTCTCTCAACTTGTTTGTCCATGTTGTCATGTATTGGTACTATTTCTTGGCTGCTAGAGGTATCAGAGTTTGGTGGAAGGAATGGGTCACCAGATTTCAAATCATCCAATTTATCATTGATTTGTCATTCATCTATTTTGCTGTCTACATCAAGATGATGTCCAACATCAAACCAGAATGGGCCGGTTGTTTGACTTGTTCCGGTACTGTCACTGCCACTATTTCTGGTTGTGCCATTATTTCTTCCTACTTGGTTTTATTCATTGCCTTCTACATTGAAGTCTACAGAAAGAAGTCCAAGAAGTCGGTTGTTGTGAAGAGAGTTAGAGGTGGTGTTGCCGCTAAGGTTAATGAATATGTTTACTTGGATAAGACTTCTTTACAAGAAAACTACGACTCAAACACTGGTTCCCCACTCCCAGTTCCAAGAAAGAGACAATCAAAAAGAACTTAAGTGTATCTTATAAGCGTTTGGTGTTAGGGAAAAATAGCATATCATCAAAAATTTTACTTTATAAACTCTCTGGTTCTTTGTTGTTTTTCTGTATTAATAGTAAAAAAAAAGTATACCATAAAAATGCTGAGCATGCTCGTCTGAGCTTTATTTTCAATCCTATAGTATCATTAAATTAGAAAAGTGTACACATAAGTGTCATTTATTTAGATTTATCAGAGTATCCCAACTCCATCAATTTCTTGAGCATCAATCTACCCTTTAACTTACCTCCACCGTTGATGTAATCCAACCTTTGTAAATTGAATCTCAAGGTTTCCGCCAAGATCTCATCCTTAATACCGTCAAGTTGGTTCCAAACCCAACTTTGTTCCATCTTTTTCCCGCGTTTCATGATAAGCTCCATGTTCCTTTTACTCACCTCGGGGGTATTCCCACTTTCCATAATGAGGCTTTTGTACCGAAATGGAATTTCTAATAAGATGACTGTAACAGGTGAGTAAATTTCAAGTGGTCTTTCCTTCTCTAGGATTTCATCCTCTGCATGATAATCTTCTTCAAGATCTCTTTCAGCTTCATATGCCTTAGCTTGTCTATGCTGACGCGTCACACGTTTGGTGACAGTCCAAGTAGAGTGTTGTCTCTTACGCTTTTTCTTCTTCTCTTCCTCTGTTGCCTCAGCAGCTAAGCGCTTTTCATTCATACGACGCTCATAACCATCAATTTCAGATTGGTTATGAATCATCAAAAATGATGCTTTAATTGTGATATATGGTGATTTAGGCTTCCCGTTGTTGCTATCCTCTTGCTTGACTTCTCCTTTATCACTCTCATTATCAATCAACTCGTAAATGCAATCTTTGGGCCAGAAAAATCTAGCCCCCGTGTTCTCATTGAATTCCAAAATAAATTGCGAACCAGTTGCATATCTTTCTTGGAAAATAGTCAATTTATCATTCCAAATATCTTCATCTTCATCCTCGCCAGCACCGTTTGAGGAAACAAGGCTGGCTTTGGAGCTCCCTGTCGACAAAGAAGCGGATCCTACTGCATTTGCGGCAGCAGCATTAAGCTTATTTTTCAGTTTCTGTTCTTTATATTGCTGTTTAGCTAACAACTTTGCTTGACGATTTTTTTCCCGTTGCAACATTTTCTCTTGTTTAATCCTAAGCTTTTCTTCTTCCCTGGCTATCTTCAACTGCTGTCTGGCTTTACGAGCTTCTTCTTGTTGGATACGCATTTGTTCTGTTTTAGTCATCCCCTTTGGCTGTTCCTTTTTGATGCTGATAGCTTTCTGACTTGATTTACGTGCCATTTGTTTGGCTTTCTGAATGTATGTCTGGAATTTGTTGATTTCCTCGGAGCTGGCGCCACCAGCGGCAACCTTTTTCATCAACGCACTCAAATCACTATCTGATTTAGCCATAGAGTTCAAATTTGTGATCATTGCTACCTGCTCAGGATCAGACATGATGGTTGCTGCAGTTAACGGCTGTGATGAAGCAGCTGGGGTAGGTGCTTTTTTAGCTTTAGCTGTTGCTGTTGCTGTGGACTTTTTTGTGGCGGATTTTTGAGGAGTGGACTGATCTTTTGATTTATCAATAGGTTCTTTCTCTTTGGTATTGACGGGCTGTCCGTTAACTGATTCTGTAGAGGCTGCTAAACCATTTGCCTCATCCAGCTTATTGACATTGTTAGCTGCTGATTGTTCTTCTTTTTCTTCTTCAGCTTCACCTTGCTGTTGAACTTTAGCTTTTTGTTTTTCATCACTTTTAGTCTTTTCGGCCTTTTTATCTTGCTGCTTGGTGTCTTTCGGAGGCTGTTTGACTTCTATAATAATTGGAGGTTTTATTTTCTCAATAGGCTCGGATGGCGTGGAAGTAGCATTGGTATTTAATGTGTCCAGAATGGATGTTATTGTTTCGGATTTTTTGTTGTCAGTGTTACCAGCAGTATCGGATTTTGTAGTGTTATCTGCTGATATATCGATCGCAGCGGCCTGTTTTTCCGCAGCTGCTTTATTCTCCATTTTCAGCTTCATCTCTTCAATCTTTTTCAATTGAGCTGCCTCTCTCTCTAACTTCCTCTTTTGCCTTTCTTCTCTCTTTTTCTCTTGATCTTCCAGCCAACGCTTCTCGATCTCTTCATCTTTCAAGATGTAAAACTTTGTATCAAAGAAATGAGGTCCGCATTTCATTACGAATTGACAAAGTTTGGCTGTACGCTCCTTTTTTTTCGTATCATTCAACGGAATATACTGGTCTTTCCTGGTCCAATAAGCTCGAAATAGATAATGACACCAGTTATACCTTGACACCATCAATGCGTTATGAATCACACCAGAGTCCTTGATGCTTAATGGATGGTTCAATAACCCAACATCTGGCTTACTTGATCCAATTGGTAGATGTTGTATCACTTTAAATGGCCTATTCAATCTCTGTTTGTACGTCGACTCGGTATCTATGTGCTCAAGCGGCTGGATTGGTGCCGATAGTGTCGACCTATTGGTTGTCCCAGTGTCTGCAGGAGCGACAACTGCTTTTGGGGGCATTTTAATTAAATTGTTTCAATATACAAATGTTTGATACACTATAAGAAAACCAAATTGAACTTTTACACATCTCAAACATTTTCTGAGTCACGTGACACCCTTTTAGAAATCTTTACAATTTCGCGATTTTTTATTTTGCCTTTGTGACGCGTTTGTGTTTGAGAATTGGCAGATGTTTAAGCGTCACAAGGCCTCCAGCAAGCCAGACTATACTCAGTTTAAGTCTGGGAGCATTTTGCGATGCAAGCTGTATAATTTCATGTCTTGCTCCCTGTCAGAGTTCCATTTTGGACCCTACATGAATCTCATCATAGGTCCAAACGGTTCGGGTAAATCGACGTTTGTTTGCGCGGTCTGCATTGGGCTCGGGGGTAAACTGGCGTATCTAGGTAAAGAGACGATGAAGGAAGACTTGTTCATCAAAATGGGCGAACAAACAGGCTATGTTGAGTTAGAACTCAAGGCTTTGGAATCAAGCACGAATGAAACCATTGTTATCAAAAGAGTTCTGAATAGGGGAGCTTCATCAAGTTGGAATATTGACGGCGAGCCAATGAGTGAAAGAGAAGTGAAAATTGTTCTGAAGAAGTATAATATCCATCTAGACAACTTGTGTCAGTTCTTGCCTCAAGATCGGGTCTCAAAATTTGCTCATCTTAAAGGTGAAGATTTATTACGAGAAATCGAGCGATGTTATAGCGACGGTGAGATTTTGAGATTGCATGAGGAAATTTCTAAAGCTTATGCAGAAGTGACAGCTAAAACGGCCGATTTAGAGCTCAAGGAGAAATCGTTGAATGAGCTGCAGGAACAATCGCAAAGGTTTAAAGCAGCAGCAGAAAAAGAGAGGCAATATCTGGATCTACAGAGGAAGATTGAACAATGTAATTCTGTCAAACCATATTTTGAACTACAAGCATTGATGGAAAAAAAAAGGGAAACTAAAGCAGTTGTTGAGTCTCTAGAGAAAGAAGTTGAGAATTTTGTTCAAGACTTCAGACCGTTTTATGATGAGTTAAACAAGGTATCAAATGAATCGAATACTAATGTAGCGGAGAAAAATCGAATAAAGAAAGAAAGTGAGCAGTTGAAAGAGTTTGAATCTAAGCTCAATACCGAAATCAAAACAATCACTGAAAATGTTTCTAACAACATTGATAAAATTGAGAGTTTTAGCCATGAGCATCTTAAACTTTCAGACAAAATCCGTTCATACAAACAAGAGATAAACGCCAAAGAAAAATCGTACAATAGCATACAGTCTTTACCCAATGATGAGTTTGAAAGGATTGAATCAGAAATGGCTACTCTGACAGAATCAAAAAGTTCGTTATCATCCACCAAACTTGAAAAAAGTGATGAAACCGCTGAGCTCAAAAGAAATATCCAGAAATATAAAGATGAACTTGCAAGAGTTCAAAAGAAGGCACAGTCAACTGATAGGTTAGATATATTGGAAAATTTACGTTTGAAAAAATATGACAGTGTTATCAAAGCTGCCAAAGTCCTTAGAAGTTCAGCTGAAAAGTTGCAATACTTCGAACCACCTATTTTAACCATTAAAGTAGAACAAAACGCTTCATATGCATTTGACAATATTGTTTCACAGAATATTCAAACAGCTATGATTGCAATTAACAATGAGGCTTATTCACAATTGGCAAATGTATTGTTCAATGTTAATAAAATTCGTATTCCAATTCGTACATTGAGCAGTAACGTCGGCATTGGCATACCTAACCCCAAGGTACCAAGAGAAACTATCAAATCACTTGGCTTTGATGGTTATTTGGTGGATTATATCCAAGGCCCCAAAGAAGTCATTCAAATGTTATGTGAAAATGCCAATGTTCACCAAATCCCGATATCGTTCAAAGACTTTTCACCTTCAGAGGTTGATAGATTTCAAAACTGGAATGCTAAAAACGGTAACGTAATTGTAAAATTCATCACTGGTGATTCTGCATTTACTTCGAATAAGTCAAGATTTGGTTCTAAGCAAACTTCCATTACTGGTTCTGCAATTGCAAGAAAACCGAATAGCTATTCAGGTGGTATGTCTGAGGAGCAAAAAAGACAAATTGATTCTAGCATTAAACAACTTCAAACTAAAGGAGAGTCGTATACTAAAAGATTGGAAATTATAACTGGTGATTTATTTTCTATCAATGTAGAAATTAAAAAGATTGATACCCAAATTGAATCCTTGAGAAAACTGGTGTACACCGAGAGGGATAAGAGGAAACATAAGGATAAAATAAAACTCTTTATTGACGATTTAAACCTGAAAGTTGATCGATCTCAAGAAGAGTTAGACAAACTAAGTGACCCCGAAATGAAACGCCGCAGAGAAACTGAAGTTTTGAGCGCCATTGATAGGTTAGAAAAGTCTAAACTTGATAAAATAAAGCAACTGGCCGAATGTCATATGAATACTATTCGTTTAAAAATACAGAAGGATGAATGGGAAATGAAAAATAAAAAGCAGATATTAAAGAGTGAACTAATGAATAATATAAGCATTTATTTACAAGAAACCAAAAAATCCATTAAAGATAAATTGGATCAAATGCGATTGATTGCAAGTCAAGCAGACGAAAAGCATGCTAAATTCAAGGAAGAATATAGAAAGAGTATTGAGGTCTACAGTGCAGAGGAGAAACAGTCCATGAAACAGTATATTACAGAGTTGAGAGAAAAATTCAGTAATTTAGATACCGATGATGCGAGAGGTCAGTCAGCTCGAATTGAGCAAGCTGTGAATAATGAGATTCAAAAAATGGAGTCTGAAGTTTCGCTTCTGTCAAATAACGCTAGTTCCAATGCTTCGGAGAGGCTTTTACGGATCAGATCTGACATTAATGTGTTGGATATTGAAATCCCTAACATCAAGGAAGAAATTGATAAAACTAGCGAGGAACTAACATCTCTTGTACGTCAATGGAAGCCTCAATTGGAAAGCATTATTGACATTGTCAATAAAGACTTTTCTAAAAACATGGCTACTGTTGCCTCTGGTGGAAGTGTGACGCTAGATCAGTCTAATCCAGATTATTCTAAATGGAAATTGGTTATCAAGGTTTCGTTCAGAGATGCAGAAGAATTAGCAGAACTAAGTGGTTCTAGACATTCTGGTGGGGAAAAGTCCACCACTACCGCCGTTTTCCTTAACTCTTTACAAGGGTTGACTAACACAGCCTTCAGGATTGTTGATGAAATCAACCAGGGTATGGATGCCAAAAATGAAAGAAACGCCCATAGGCTTATCGTTGAAAAGGCTTCCGACCCTACGATTAACGCTTCACAATATTTTCTTATCACGCCCAAGTTGTTAACGGATTTTTACTACTCTCCTAGAATGACGGTCCACTGTATTTTCGCTGGTAAATGGACGCCTGAGTTCAAAGATAACGATGACTTCTTGAAAATGGGTGTCTCTCAGAATTATGTGTGCTGAGCATTTTCCATACCCACCCTCACACCGCACCATAATAGCATATGAGCTTTTTTATTTACCCGATATTTAATTGGCAGTGACGCACAAAAAAATTATTTTTCACTTGTAGAAATTTTTCAAAAATTTTAGAGAGCACTTGAGATGTTCCTTCTTTGTCAAATCAAACAGAAACAATGGCTTTCGACAAGATCTTAAAGAACGGTGCTTACCACTCCAGATACCAAACTCCTTTCAGAAGAAGAGCTGAAGGTAAGACTGATTACTACGCTAGAAAGAGATTAGTTACCCAAGCTAAGAACAAGTACTCTACTCCAAAGTACAGATTAGTTGTCAGATTCACCAACAAGGATATTATCTGCCAAATTGTTTCTTCCACCATCACTGGTGATATCGTTTTAACTGCTGCTTACTCTCACGAATTACCAGCTTACGGTATCAAGCACGGTTTGACCAACTGGTCCGCCGCTTACGCCACCGGTTTGTTGGTTGCCAGAAGAGCTTTGCAAAAGCTTAACTTGGACGAAACTTACCAAGGTGTTGAAGAAGTTGAAGGTGAATTCGAATTAACCGAAGCTGTCGAAGACGGTCCAAGACCATTCAAGGTTTACCTTGATGTTGGTTTGCAAAGAACCACCACTGGTGCCAAGGTCTTCGGTGCCTTAAAGGGTGCTTCCGACGGTGGTTTGTACGTTCCACACTCCCCATCCAGATTCCCAGGTTGGGATATTGAAGGCGAAGAATTGGACGCTGAAATGTTGAGAAAGTACATCTTCGGTGGTCACGTCGCTGAATACATGGAAGAATTGATGGATGATGATGAAGAAAGATACTCCTTATTGTTCAAGTCTTACATTGAAGATGACATTGACGCTGATGCTGTCGAAGACATCTACGCTGAAGCTCACGAACAAATCAGAGCTGACCCAGCTCCAAAGAAGGCTGCTGACAAGAAGGCTGAATACGCTGCTGAATCTAAGAAGTACAGAACCCTCAAGCTCACCAGAGAAGAAAGACAAGCCAGAGTTGCTGCCAAGATTGCTGCTTACAAGAACTAAGTATCATTCAAGGTCTCACTCACTTGTTTGTAAAACTTTTTTTGTTTTCTTTAGTTGATTTATAAAACTTAAATGATCTAGATGTTTTCAAATTCTGACTGTTTAATGCATCGTGCTGTTTATTTCGTAATCATACCTCAAACCTCTTTTCTTTGTATAAGACTATAGAGAATATAAAATTTGTAATATTTATGTAATGCTGTGCGTGATAATACTTTCTGGATCACTTATGATATTGCAGCTCTTAATGACGCGTTAGATTAAAAGATCTAAGTCCAATGTTGATGTTGGCGTCATTTTGAGTGTTTTTCACTAAATTCTGTAAGGAATCTAGCGACAGTCTGTTGGTATCTCTGTGTACGACGCTAGCGACTCCTTTATTTCTAACAAGGATGTCCTCGTTATAAGTGGAATTCAGAGTTGAATTTTCTTCGCTGTTATCTGTCATAATGTTGTCATTGTCGTCGCTAGATTCGTCATGCTCGGAACTTTGGTTCAATGCTACTACCTCATTGTGCTCGGGTTCAGGCTCATTTTCCAGCTCTGTAGGGTCGGGATTCATTTGAAAGTCCATGTCAATCAGACCTGTGAGCTGAATCTCCGTTGGTGGGCCATCACTGAGACTGATCATACTTGCACGTCGCTTAGTAAGCTGAGGGCCGAATCGAGGCTCCACAACCTCTGGAGTGTGCAGAAGCACGTTTGTAAACACTGGGGTAGATGCAGCCGACGGAGAACAGTATTGAGAGCTTGGCCGCGTGCTAGAATTGGAGGCGTTCGTCTCTGCTATAAGCGAATGTCTCTGTCTTGACCTTCTCGAATTTCTGTAAGACGACTCGTTGTGGATGCGAGACATGTCAATCGTGGTCTCCGGCTCCGTAATTTTAATCAACGGTTTGGGTATCACCTGTTTGGCCTGTTTCACAGGCTCGGAAGTATGTTGTCGGCTGCTATTTATTGTAAAATAGTACACGGATGAAGCAATCAACGCAAGTAACAGCACGGCTGAGCTAGAAGAGCGCATATACAGTATTGCAATGACTATCCCAGGCCAAAATGCCATTCCAAACGACATTCCGATGCCTTCTTTCATGACTCAAGAGCTTCTTTAAAGGGTTTAGCTTGCTAAAATGTTGCCAGCTTAGTATTTTTTTCGCTAGAGCCTTCGTTAATTGTAAACAAAAACAAATAATGCAAGCTGTGTTAAAAATGTTATAAAAGTGCTCATGAATAAACCTCATAAAACATAATAATAAATAATGAAGAATAGATAGTTTAAGGCGCTACTTATTTGACCGCACGCGCACAACATGGTCAAGAATCCGGTCGTACATCTCATCCGCGGCCTGTGGGTCGTTGTAATGCTCTGCGGAGTTGATGCTGGCCAAGTCGTCGCTCTCCACTGCAGTATCTGGGAAGGCCGAGGCCGAGCCAGAGGCAGCTATGGAAACACCGTTCTCAGCAGACCCGCTGCCATGTTGCTTGGAAATAGACCCGCGCTTGGCGTTGGCACCCACGTGCTTGTAGATGTTCTCCACGGTGGAGAAGTCCTTGTTCACTTTGTTGATCAAGTCGTTGATACTCTCGATACCCTTGGCCTTCATGATAGTCTCTCTCAACTCAGGACCACTAGGGATGGTGCTGACAGCAAGTCTCCGTTGCTCCTCTTCCTTACGTTTGGTTTCCTCCTGCTCCTTCTGTATTCTGATTCGCTCTTTCTCCTTGGCCTCTTTGGCTTTGATGTGCTCTTGCTGTTCGTCAGGCATAATGTCATTCTGCTGTTGGACGAAGAAACCCCATCTGTGTAACTCACCTTCTTCCTCTTCCAACTTCTTGGAGTTGGAGTATGTTTGAGAAATGTTCCTCATTAAGACAGGCTTACCCGTTGTGTCATCCACAAATCTGTCAGCCTCGGCCACAACTTGATGAGGGTCTTCAGAGCCAGTCATTTCAGGTATGGTATCATTGATGTTCATGTGGTATCCGCCACCCACAATTGGGCCAGATTCAATGACATCCCCTGAATTCAGATGTTTGGTCAACTGCGCAGATAATTGCCTCATCATGGCCGGTCTCATACTACTTTCAGCAGATGATTTACCTTCAATCTTCTCAATAGACTCATTGAAAATTTTCAAAATGTTTTCAAAAGAATCATCCAACAAACAGAACCGCAACAAATTCTCCTTACCTTCAGTAGACAATTTACCCATTTCTCTTCTTGCAAACAATTTATTCATAACTCCATGAATTTCGGAACGTAATTTGACAGTTTTGTCAACAATCGATTTGTAGATCATCTTACGTTCTTCGTCCTTCATCGGCAAATCAACAGATTCTATCAAGTCACCGGCAGCCTTAGTCAATAACGCCCCATCGAAAATTAAGTCTTCCAATTTAGAGCTCTTACCAGGTTTGGTGCCAGATTCACTAGTTTTAACTGAAACGGCACATGACGCATTATCACCGTTGTTTTTGATTGATGATTCTTGACTGGTATTGGCAGACAAACATTTCTCCATGTTCCTCATTAAGTAATAGGCAATTCTAGAGGCAATTTCTTCATCAATTTTATCATAGTCTAAATCCAAATTGTAAATCTTAGAGTTCTTCACCGCACCATAGATAGATGCAGAAGATTTAGATGAAATTTCTTGGTTGCCCAATAAAGAAACATGCACCAAATTAGGACATTTTTGGAAAATAAAACACAATTGAACAATGGCAACTTCGGTCAATTCATCAAATTCGAAATGTAATCTTCTTAAATCAGGATACTTAGGTAAAACTTCCAATAATACAGGAATTATATCAGGGAACAAATGCGGATTATTACCTAAGTCCAAAAATCTCAAATTTGGTAACTTGATTAACTCTTTTAAAATTTGAATACATTCATCGGCCTTTATTTTTGTTGAATTCAGAGAGAAGAACTGTAAGTTGATATTGGTGTGGTTGTTTTTGAGAACATCGATAAGAGGTTGTATTTCTCCATTACTTAAATCATTGAACCCAAAATCAATACCAATGCAGGTATTACCTTTGTGTGAAATCCAATTGGCCAAAGTTTTCATTTTGTGCTTATCAAGTTGTGATGACGCTAAACCTAGTCTCTTGGTTTGTAAGGACAGTGCCTTGGAAATCAACTTGTCGAATTGATTACAATTTAAAGTACAGCCATGTATAACCAATTCTTCGATGCCACCTCTGACGCATAAGGCATCAATGAACAGGTCCCAGTCTAACTCTGATCTTAATACACTCATAGAATCACCCACCTTTTTAACCTTTTGTTGGGACAAATCCAATCTTTGGATACTCTTGTTCATAATTAAGAATTTGGAAAGTGATCTCCACCCTTCCTGGTCAATTGGTACGTTTCTCAATGATAACTTGTTTAGAACTTTAGATGTCTTCAAGCTTACCAATATTATGTTGATCATTTCTGTGTCTATGGTGACATTATCAAAGATGACAGTGATCACCGGTGCAATTGCTAAGAAATCTGTAAATGATAATATGTCGATGTATGTTGGCCTTGGGTTGAGCATTTTCAAAACATGCAATGGTTTATGTTTATTTTTTAGTTGTTTCAAAGTGGCAGGAATAGGTAAGATCTCTCTCAAATGGCAGCACCTAGTGTAAAGGGTTTCAAGTGTAATATCATCAACTGATTTTATTTTTTCTTGTTCGCTAGTTTCAGAACTCTCTGTGTCAAAATAGTTAACATGGTTGTGAATAGGAGTGTCAATATCAGCAAGATCTTCATGTGTAACATTTTTCGCATCTTCCTCTTCTTCATCTTCAGATGAGAATATTAAAGATTTTCTGCCCTTTTGAGAGAATCCTGCAACTTCCTTAGCCATTCTCATAGCAGCCAGATGAGCCTCTTCCAAATGTCTTTTTGATTCTTGAGAGAAAAAATTCTGTCTTGCAATAGCTGCCTCCAGAATCTGAGGATCAACTTGAGGCTTTTCATCCTTAGTCTGCTCATTGAAACTATTTGTGATACCAATAGACAATTTTGGTGGTGGAGCAGTCAAATCATCTGGAATCAGCACGTTCCCTCTTTTAGGTCTTCTGGAGGGAATTTGTTGTTGAGGGTCCTCTATCAAATCGTTTAAGGCAAAATTAACTCTTTTGAAAGGAACACTTTCCAACTTCTTAAGATTGGATGCCAGCTGATTGGACTCTAAGGGAGCAACAGGAGTTGGAGCCTTTTTTGGAATATCTGTTGGGACCATAGTTGGTGGTGATGCTTTTACAGACACTGGACTGCTTCTGACTTTAGAAGACGGTGATTCGTGAGTAGCTACTGGTGACGCGCCTTTCAACTTGGCAGACAACGATGAAAATATGGATTTCTTGGCAGGTTTATTCTTGGCGAAGGGATTTGGCAAAACGTTAGACGATGATCTCGATCTAGTTTTGGTTTCAGATGTTGTTGAGCTGCCTCCATTAGAGCCAACACTGCTAGATAAATTGGATGTGGTAGCTGCACCTGTAGCTGCACCTGCGCTCGTCTTAGGTTTCAAGCTACTTTCCAAGGTCTTTCCAGACTTATCAGAGCCTGCAGACAGTGCAGACCATGCGGATTGCGCAGATTCGTGTGAAGAAGGACTAAAAGCAGTGTTGATCTTGGACAGACTGGATTTCATCGACGATTTCAGAGGTGTGTCCGAGGGCTGCACCAGACTGGTTGGAACAGGAATAGGCTGAGGAACCGCCAGCTCCTCACTCTTGGTGTCTAATTCAGCCTGCTGCGCCATCATCATCTGCTGTGCATGCAGAAGCTGAGATTGCACCTCATTGTTGATGGTATTCGAGCGTTTGTTTAACTTCTTGACCTCTCTCCCGCGAAAAAGCCAGTCAACATCACCATTGGACACTCCTGGATCAATAAAGTTAGCGTCGGCGCCGGGAAAAGCCTCCGGTGGGGTGGACATGGGGTAAAACACAATCAATGGCAATTTGGTAACGGGATTTTTTTTCTTCTACTGATTACTTTCGTCTACGATTTTATTGCCTCAACGGTATTATTCGGAGATATTATTTTCCGTTAGGCCATCATGGTCAGCAATGCCTGAAAGTGCCCGGACTTATTGCGGTGAAGAGATAGGGTTCTGATGGTCTTTGAACCAATCCCATATCCTTCATGGGGATTTGTTCCGGGGTGGCTTTATGCTCATGACGTATTTTGTTCGTTGAGAAAGCTGTATAATATAATATAAATCATAAAAACATGAATACAAATGAATAAAACTAAGAATCAAAAGTAGAAAACCTGTATGAGCCTCTATGGTGTCAGAGCCTTGGCCTGGTCAAAAATGTCGATCGCACGGGTTTTCAAGGCCTCCGCAAAAACGAGTGCAAATGGCCAAACCGGGGCATCAGCCAAGATACGAACACCTAAACTCAAACAACGGCTGCTCAATCTACCATCTCTAATAATGGTAGCAATAGGAGTCAAATTTCCAGGTTCTAGGGCCAATCTGGCAATAGAGTCGTCGAGAATGTCCACGTCTAATGCACCGTTGGCACTGGCACGGAGATATTCAGCGTACGACTGGTTGTTTGACCCCTTAGGCAAAAGGTTCTGCTCGATCTTTTTGAAAATTGTCTCAGCTCTCAACCACAAAACTCTGTCGCTTGTGGTCAAGTTGGTATATTTGTCAGGTGTTTGGAGGAATTTGTGAGCCCACACTTCCGTTATGAACAAATATTCAGAAACTAACAAAGTCGCGGTGAACAAACAAGTCAAGAAGAATATTGGTGTTCTGACGCTTGTCTTCTCTGCATCGTTCGTAATAGAGATGATTTCAATCCAAAGGTTAAGAATGTCCAAGGAATAATTGACGGCGTCCCTTAACGCTTCAACATCACGTGCCAAGGTCATTATTTCTGCATTCATAGCATTCCAATCCCGTGACCAGATTTTGGCTAAGATAGGGGAAACATTGATACACTTGTTGATTTTAACAAACGATAGTAATGGCAATGATAGTTTCAAGATACAGTCTCTGTTGATTGTATGGATATTTTGACCTCTTGGAACTAAGATACCACCGTTCTTGATAAAGGAAGATTCCCAAGCTTTGATTAACGACTCGATATACGGTCTTTGATCAAATCTCCATTCGGCAATCTTCATGCCCTCTGTCATAGTCTCGTTAGAAATTAGATTTTCCTGTTCTTGACGAACATAGTTAAGCATAGAGAATAACAAAGTTAACATTGTGCTTTTTCCGACACTCTCATCTAAAGTTAAATTTTTCAGTTCTCTCCAGGAATCAGCATAGTTTGGTCCGTTTGACAATCTAATCAATGAGAATTTGGAATCAATAACAACTTTATTATTATGTAATTCATTCAACCAATCTGATGCTGATTTACAAGTCCATAACTTTTCGTTTGGACATGGGGACCCACATCTGATATCATTCATGGTAAATTCCACTGGGTGGTCTGTCAATGTACCATACAATGTACATAAGAAATGTAGAATATGACATGTTCTAATTCTAGATTGAGCCTTGATGAAATATTTATAAGCCTTTTTGATCATAAATTCATCGCCACATACATTCAAATCCACAGGAATCGACTCAGGGAATTCGATCATTTCCAAAGGAATGTCCAATTTCGTATTCTTAACTAATGAAACAAGAGATTTCAATTGTCTTGAGATCAGATTAGTGATGTTTGGATCATTATGGAACATCCCTAGGAACATGTGTAAAACTAAAGATTGACTGATGTACAGTGGGATATCATTTAGTTTGGAATCTGACATTTGCCTTTCCATAAAGTTGTGAATTAAAAATCTGGAAAAGTTAAATAATGTAGAGGAGTTTTTGGCATGAAATGAATAAAGGGCACCAACTGCTGCCATGGATAACATCAATGGGATTTCATCTAGGTTGTCATCAATTTTCATCGAAGGTATATGAACAAAGGCAAAATATTTGCTAAATTCCAACTCATACAAATTCAAATAATGATTCAAATCATCCAATTGAGGAAACTGCTGTTGCGTTAATTTATAAGTATCAATGATGTAACTTCTAACTTCTTCTGAACAACGACCTGGTATTTTAGCACTTTGCTCAATGTGAGGAACGTGTTTTGACAAATCGATTTGTCTAATCCTAAACAATTGGTTCAAATCGTGGTTAGGTGAAATGACATTACCATTCTTAATGCCAGAATGATCTGAATCGGTTGGTGTATCTGTGAAACCAATATGATCAGTCATCACTGGGAACGAAGTGTCAACAGGCAAATCAAGAATTGAATCAAACCAGTCAGAATTTGAAGGATGTGATAGCACCTTTTGTAATGCGAGCTCAGGTTGTGGGTGGGATAGCACCTTATGTAGAGCAGCTTCTGATTGTGGGTGGGATAAAACCTTTTGTAATGCAACACCATTGCTTGGGTTGGATAAAACCTTTTGTAGAGCATAACCTGCATTTGGGTGTGATAGGACTCTTTGTAAAGGAGAGTCGCCACCTTCTTGATCATGAGGGGAGATGGCTGTGTTTGTGTGGTTATTTCTTTTGAGGAATGGCTCAGCAGTAGTAGTTGTCCTTATAGTTTCATTGAATGAATTGGTATTGGGGTTATAATGGGACAAGTGATTGAGGTCAAAACCTACTTCGTTGAAATCGATGTTGTCGAGAAGATCCAAATCGACGTAGCCAAATTCTCCTGTGCCAGTGGAGTGTTTGAGTTGCGGTGAAGAGAACCTGACTTGTTGTGGTGCATCCAATTCCAAATCGGCCAGGTTGACATTACTGACGATTTTGGGGAAGCCCGTGTAATTGTTAGAAGCGGCTGCACTGAACGAGTTGTGTCTCTTGTCTCTGTAGCCGTGTTCTTCAAGGTCGTTACTATGCGGTGGTTGGCTATTCTGAGCCTGCTGCTGCTGTTGCTGCTGCTGTTGCTGCTGTTGCTGCTTCTGCTGCTGCTGATAATCGGATTTGTACAGGGCATGTGGTCCATCGAAAGGATGCGTGTCGAAGTCTACGTCTGAGTCCAGTTCGTCGGACAGATTGTCCATGTTGAACTCCATTTTCGTTGAGGCCGATTGTCGCTGGTGCTGCGAGTGCTGGTGCAGTTTGTGACTGTGTAGTTGCTGCTGCTGCTGCTCGTGTTGTTGCTGCTTGGTATTTGGGGTCAGCGTTGTGCTGGTCAGCGAGCTGTCAACGGGTATGCTGGCCGTCGCCTGCAGGGAGTCGCTGTGTCTGTGGTGGAGGAACAAGGAGTTTGTGACTGTTTGTGGAGGAGAATTGAAATTGGTATTGAAATCGAAAGTGGAAGAAGCGTCGTATCTGTCAGAATTGGTTCTGGACGCATGGTGGCTCTTGGTGGCCAGGTCCGAGAGCGGCGATATTGACGACACGGTGTTGGACGTGTTGCTGGCACTGGTGGAGGACTCTGAAAATATTTTCGAGCTTGGCACGGCTTTAGCACCAACACTACCATTATTATTATTCATCCCACTGCTGCTGACGCTGGAATGAACGGCGGGAGCGTCATTGTGGGACCTTTCGGGGATCGGAAGCTTGGCAGAGGTGTTGTTCTTGACGATATTGATGTTATCGTTGAGGTAGTCGGGCACGATGTCCTCGCTGGCGTCGGACAGCCGCTGGGTCTTGCCCTTGCGCTGGATGTTGGACCTGTTGTTGGTGGGCAACGATGCGTGGAGCTTCTGCTGGTGCCGGAGCACCAAGTCTCTGCGCGCAAAGCACCGGCCGCAGGCAGCGCACTGGAACGGCTTCTCGTTGGTGTGCGAGCGCTGGTGGCGCTTCAAGTGCTCCAAACGCGCGAACGCCCTGGTGCACACTGAGCACACGTGTGGCCGCGGTTTGGACGGCGCGGACTTCTTCGACGAGCCTGCGTGAGCGGGCTCGTCGTCGGAATGGTAGTCAAGCGCTGTGATGGGCGAGATCTCGTCGCTAGCGTCGGTGTAGTCGGGCATAGCGCGTTTGTTGTTGGCTGCTGTTCGCTTTGTCATGGTGGGAGGTATTTCGGCTCGGGGAAGGCTCTCGGAAAGCACACGGACGGGGACGTGTGAGCGCGGTGGGGCGTGCAGATGAGTTTCGGAGCGGGGTGCTGGCCGTGGAAGGGCTGAACTGGCGTGGAGAAGAGCGTGAGAGGGCCACCGGAATGCGTATCACACAAGAGAAACTCTTCTTCACCAGAAAAAATACCCAAAAAGCAATTCTTGCCAGCTGCCAACTGTACAATCGCCAACAACACTCACTAGAATATGCTCAGCACTCGAAAATTTTATTTTTCACTCGGATTCCGAACCGGAGAAAAAAATAAAAAATAAAAATAAATAAAAAAATATAAAATATTGGGTCACGTGACAACAGTCACGTGATGTGTTTACGTAATTTGATTACGTGACGCGTTTTTGGTCACGTGACCTTCGGGTGCTCGAAATGGCCGCGGGAACCTGGATTTCTATATATCCTTCTTGGCTTTTACCCTGGGTTTATATCCGGGGTCGACTTTTTTGGCTGATTCTGCACACTCATGTTGAGGGCATTGGGACTTAGATCGGGGCCGACGTTGTCGCAGGACGAGATCAACAGAAGGATAGTTGACCAGGCGTTGCAGCTGGAAACGGCCTTGAAGGCCATGGACTATGTGTTGGATGATAGGGCCGACGAGGCGTTCAAGCTGCTCCAGGGCCACGAGTCCGTGGCCATTTCGCAGTTGGCGTACGGCGTGGTGCAGTTCTTGGAGGCCACGCTCGGGTTCGAGCAGGACACCATGAAAAAGGCCTCCGAGTCCTTATCGTTGGCCGAGAGTCTATCGTGGAAGGAGAAGACTTTCAACGAGAAGAACAACATCAAGGTCTCCAGCATCTATCCGCCGGGCACGGAGTTCGCGGTCGCGTATGCCGAGGCCAATCTCCTAAACGCGCTCTTGATGCTCTTGAGCGAGAACTTCATGGAGGGCGCCAGGGCCTTGCTCAAGTTGAGAAGGGCTTATCACACCTTGGACGCCATCTCCAAAAACTGCAAAGTGCCCCTGCACTCCAGCTCCGCCAGTTTGGCCAGTCTCAGTCTGTCCGACAACAACTCAGACAAGAGCTCCCGCTCCTCCTTCATCGACATCCCCCGCTCGCTGTCGGAACAGGAGCTCAAGGACAGAGACATCGTCGCCAGCTTGGATCGCGTCTATCACATGCGAACCTCCAGATTGGGCGGTTCGCATATCGGCAATCCTCCCGTGGAGGAATCCTTGAGAAGTGACTTGGGCTTCCAGTCTCCAAAGTCCTCCTCGTCGGCCGCGGCCTCTGTGTCCAAATTGTCAATGGGCAACCCTGATGTTTCTTCTGTTGATGAGTATATCCATTCAGGCGTCAATCTATGTTTTGGGATTTTGCAGGTTGTCTTATCGTTGATTCCTCAGGGTATTGGTAAGGTGTTATCTGTAGTTGGGTTCAAAGGTTCAAGAGAAGCAGGTTTGCAGATGGTCTGGAATGCTGCTATGGAACGTAACATCCACGGTGGTATTGGTCTTTTGGCATTGCTAGTCTTTTATGATGGGCCTTTCCAATTCACCGATGTAGACTTTGATATCCCGTCCGTTGACGAGATGAACAAGTCTGCTGCTGCTGCCGCTGCTGCCACTATTTCATCTTCAGCTTCGCTATCAAGTAAAGGAGACACAACCAAAACCAATTTGGATCTAGCTAAAAAGAGAACAAATCTTGAAAGAACAGCCACAATGGACGATCATATCACAACGTTGTTACACCCAGGTGATAAATTAGTCCAAGTGTTATTGCATGCAAGGGCACTTTTCCCACACTCTAATCTATGGCTTTTGCAAGAATCCAGAATGCTAGCATCGAGGGGTAGATTGAGGGAGGCTGTGGACATGATGGATTCTGCGAATAAATCTCAAATGAAACAAGTCGATGCTTTGTTGGGATTTGACAGATCCATGATTTTGGTTTTTTTACATGATTTTGACAGAGCAGGGAAAGATTTTGTTGATCTAGTTAAGATTAACTCATATTCACATGCATTGTACATTTGGTTCGCAGGTGCTTGTTATCTAGAAGCCTACAGAATGTGCTTGACCAATTGTATACCACCTGGTTGTGATGTTAAAATGGAGAAAATGGACCAATATGCCCAATTAGCAGAAAAATATCTACTGGAGGCACCAAAGTTGATTGGCCGTAAAAAGTTCCTTTCTAAGGTTCCGCCATTTGAAAAATTAATTGATAGAAAATTCAAAGAAATCATGAGCATTAAATCATCACACCCAAATTTGAAATTGATCGATTGTGTGGGCACTTCATTAGTTCATGAATTGGCATATTTTTGGAATGGTTATAATAGAATGTCCAAGGAACATTTAGAATTGACAATTAAATTATTAGGTTATTCCTCTACTACTTCCGCTGAATCATCAAATGGCAAAGATAAAGATTTATCCACTGTTGATGCCTCTGGTAAATCTTTTGCCAAAATTAAAGAATCAGGGCCTCAAAAGCTAATTAGATTATCGTTACAATCCCTATCTTTGCGCAGATTGGGCCAAATTGAAAGAGGTATGAAGATTTTGGATGATCAGGTCATACCTAAATTTATCAATGATAAATTAACAAATGACCCATGGCTTTATCCAACTGTTTTATACGAAAGGGCTCTTTTTTGCTGGAAGTTGAATGGCGTTAATGGTCTTAATGAATGCATGTCCTGGCTAAAAAAATCGCAAGTTTATGGCGGTGATGATTATGAGTTAAGTACAAGAGTCACTATGAAGACCAAAGCAGCTGTTGATAGATTAGAAGATTTGAATGTTTGAGAATTAAAGATTTTCTATCTATTTTATATAATACTTTTCATTTTGTATATACGTACGCTTTTCATGGTTTAAAATTCAGGAACATTTCATTCTCCCTTTTATAAAAGTGAGAAGGCCAATTGGGTCATAACACTTGTTATCAATAACATTGAAGAAAACGCGGATAACGGGTTGGCACCATTGGTATAGTAGTTATCGTCCGGGCTGAGGAAAATGTTTCCATTTTCATATTCAATCTTATCCATCTTGATTTTTGCATCGATATCTTTTCCTTGTAATAAATCTTGAATGATCTCGGTTCTTCTGATGGCATTGTTTTCAAGCCATTGGCGCTGCGTGGAGTCTAAATTATTGAAGTTGATGGTTTTCAATGGGCTTACGATAGGAATATCAAATTTCGAGATATTGGAGGGAACAAGGAAAGCAGCAAAGTCATCAGATAAATGACTGTTAGATTCTTTTTCTTCTCCGTCTTTGCTTTCTGGGAGTTCGTTGTAGCTGTTCACAGTAGCCTTTGTAAAATCCTGCAACTGGTCTTGTTCTTCCCAATCGCTACCGATTAAATTTGGGACTTTTTCAAATTTGGCAGTACCGTAGGCCAACGATGAGAAAAGTGGTACATACCTGAAACGGTAACTGTTTTTGCCAACTTCGTCTGGGCCATTGTTTTCTTTTTCTTTTCCTTCTTCTTCTTCGACAGACATCTGTTCAATTTTCTCTGTTAATCTTTCAAACTGGACGTTATCAATAACGGCCAAATAACGAACCCAATCCTCCCTATCATGAGACAGATCTTTGACGGTGCCTTGATCATATTGCCCATATCTCTTCTGTAAATAATTCAACTTTTTGGTTTCCTTGCTTCTAGGGTTAATGGCTAGTTCTCCAGACGGCGAATCTTTTATGTATGAAACCACATTCTGGGTTTCAGACGGGTTTCTCTGAGCTGCGATAACGACAGCCTGCGTCGTCATGCTGAGAATGGCAACTTGGCAAATAGCGCTAGGACGGACCATGGTCAAATAGTGGTAGCAAAGCAGAGTTATAACCAGAAACGTAGAGATGCAGGGAGCAAGGGACGGATGAGGGCAATAATCGTCTTTTGGGTATAACCACATGAGCAAATTTCCCAAATAGGCCATGTTTCCCGATTTGGTGTTGAGTTCACTTTTTCGGTCCTGGTTATCAGTAGACACACCCGTCTTTATCGTTGTCACTGCACGGCTGACACCATGAACAGCGACGCGAGACGACAGATCCAGGTGGGCTGGGAGTGTTTGCGCGGCGTGCTAGAGGCGGACATGAAGAGCGAGGTGGCCAGTTTGAACTCCATGGAGGCTGTCAACAACGACGCCATCATCAAATTCAGAGACTTGGACGTGTATTGCCACGACTTGTTGAAGAACACCGAGGGCATGAAGGAGATGGACGACAAATTGCACGGCGATGGCGCGAAGGAGCTGCAGGACTTGGAGAATCAACTAGATAAGCTGCTGGTCATCGCCACGCAGCTGGACCACTGGTCTGAAAAGCTGCAACTGGGCCAAACTGGCGACAAGAGAGATGCCCAATAGCTTCAACCACTCAACTACGCGGCCCTTTTGGCTCCTCGGTTCACCGCAATTTCCCTATACGTACATGGATTCCCCTCTTGGCGGGTTTGGTTACCGCAGTAGGTGATGTGCTCATGTGCTCATGTGCTCATGAGTGTGGGAGACGGTGTTCGTGTCATTGCTGAATAATGGGTGCGGCTGCGGTTGCGTTTGGAAAGGGGTCTTTGTTTGAGAACGGTTTGTATTGGCTGTGCAATGGTGTCCTGCTCCATGTGCATAGCGGGTGTGTGTGAATAAGTGAGTGAGGGTCACGGTCTTGTTTCTGTTGGGTTCACATTCTATGGAGAGAAAAATTTTGTCATGAAGATGGAACTTTCACATGGCTTTCATGTGATTGATAAAGGTTATATAAAAAAGATAACAGAGGGCTGGTACTAATTTTGGAGTAGACTCATTCCCAGCAGTTCAGACAAGAGTACATAGTTCCATGAGTGTGATTGCCCGGGCCAGCGCCAATACCAGCGCGGCAGCCACGACAACGACAACAACAAGTGCAGCGAGTGCCAAGACCAAAGAAATAAGTGTGAGTATGGCGAGCACGAGAGCAAGTGATAAGCATAGCGATAAGAAACAGGACGCTGAGGACGACGACGAGGACGTGATTGCCGCAGCTAGCGTGCTAGGACATATCAAGCAGAACGTTACCGCTGCTCCGGTGTCTGCGAAGGAGAAACAGCAGAAGAAGCTGGTCGGCAGTCACCCTAGCATCCCCAGCATGGACCTCCGACACCAGGCTACGATCCAGTCAGCGCAACAGAAGTTGATGAACATGAAGGACATCTCGAAGTTGAACATCAGCATCGAGTCGCGCAAGAAGTTGACGATGTTGATCAAGTTCTTGAAGTTGGGTAACGACCAGTTGAGCGAACGGATCGACAAGCTCATTGACAGCATTGACGAGCATGTGCAGAAGCACCAGAACAGGCAGGCCAGCGACAGCAGCAGCAGCCACAGTCACAACAACCTGGAAATCACGTCTTTGACAAACGACATTGTCACCACAGTTAAAAAGATCGTCAACGTTGTGTCGAAGCTTCCTGCGCAGAGCTTCAGTGAGCCTGCGCGGGACAAGATCCGAGAGGCCTTGCTGCGGCTCCCGGCCAATTGGTCGAACAACGAATTGCACTTCATAACGGGGAACGACGACACGGACGACGCAGACGCAGACGCAGACGCAGACGACGCCGATAGCATAAGCAGCAGCAGCAGTAGCGACGACGCGGAGTACGAGGACTCGCGCGAGTCGTTTGAGCCCAACGAGAACAGCAGCATTCCTGTGATCAGGGTGACCAATAAGCAGCTTTTCCAAAAGGTGCGGCGGCCCTCGATCACACGGCGGTTGATGAACTCCTTGATGGAGTACCGCAAGGGCAAGAGCCGGAAGTTGAGCAAGTCGCATCACAAAATGAAGAAGTGGTTCAAGCGCAAGATCAAGGGCCAGTTGCTGAACGAGAGCAACGGCAGGGTGCTCATCTTGGCGCAGGAGTCGCTCGACATGGTCAGCAATATCATCCGCACGTGCAGCGAGAGTCTCGACAAGGCCGAGGAGTGGAACGTAGGCAAGCAGCTGATCCAGCAACGAGCGCTCAACCAGTTGACTGCAGTTACGGAGGAGGCCGAGGTCGACGGCGACGGCGACGAGCCCGCGGCCGACGGCCGCCGATTACGAGACGCGACGCCTGAGATAGTCATCAGAGACCGTTGACGCATGTATAAACGGTTCGTGTAATGAATAAATAGTTAGTGAAACCCCCTAGTGAAACCCCATAGAGGACTACACAGTAAACCACACAGTTAAACCACAGTTACAACTTCGCAGAGCCAGTGAGAAACTCGACAACGGCGTCGAACCCGCTCTCCGCGACCGCACCCCTCTGCGTGTCCTTGCCAATGTACTTGGCGTCTCCGTCAGGCCCGAACACTAGCGCGGATCTGATGGCCCGGATCCCGCCCCGGGTGTAAGCGTCGTTCGAGTGGTTGTCGAGACCAAAGGTGCTGAGCCATTTTGCCTCGGGGTCGCTGGCGAAGGTTACGAAGTCGTCGTTGGCGCCCAGCGCGTCCTGCCAGGCGCGCATGATAAACGGAGAGTCCACAGACACGACGATGAGCCTCTGGGTGTGTTTCTTGAGCTCGGAAAGACCCGCGACGAACGCTGGAATGTGGCGCTCGGAGCAGGTGGGCGTGAACGCGCCCGGCACGGCAACCACGACACTGTTGGCCACGGACGTAATCGTCGAAGGTGCATTGATGCACACGCCGTCAGTTGCAGGCGGAAGGAAAAACAGAGGCGACGAAGAGGACATGTTATTAAAGAGGAAGAAGAAGAGAAGAGAAGAGAAGAGAGAACAGAAGAGAGAAGATAAAGAATTCCAGATTTAAGATGTGGCTCCTTGACGGATAGAGATTAATTAAATCTAGTGACGCGTTTCTTTATCTGCTCGTCAGAACGAATGCAACCGTCGCCGCCAGTGTTTGAGCAACTTGCGCCGGCCCCGCCGCCGGCTACCAACGCATGGGACGCCAACACGCTACGTGCGGCCGATTCGCCGGGCGACGCGCCCGGCGCGGCCGAAAACGCGGCCTCGACAGCCCCACCAGAGCCCGAAAACTCCAACAGGCACCATCGCCAGCAGCAGCAGCAATATAACGGCCACCATCAGCAGAACCAGCACCACAACCATCACCACCGCAAGAACAGCACCAGCAATGGCACGTACAGCAACAACAGCAAGGGCCGGCGCTACTCCAACAGCTCCAATGGCAGCAACAGACGCAACTGGAACAGGAACAGCTACTACTCCGACTACCAGTACTACGCCCAGCCTATGTATCAGCCTGTGTACTACCAGGGCCCCAATGGCCCAGTGCTCTACGGAGGCCCTCCTCCTGCTCCCGGTGCGGCTGCACCGGCCTACGGAGTTCCCATCGTCATGGCCTCTCCGCCTGCTCAGCACCAGCAAATGGTGGGCTACGGCGGCGCGCCTCCTCCAGGCGCCATGGTTGCGCATCCCATGATGATGGCCGCTCCACATCCAATGGCCATGCAGATGGCCCCGCAGCTTGTCCAGCCCCAACAGCAACAGCATGCTCAACCCGCTGATCCCTCTGAGCCGCCTATCGTCAGACAGTTGAAATACTACTTTTCTATTGACAATCTGATCAAGGATTTTTACTTGAGATCCCAGATGTCCTCTGAGGGGTGGGTCAGAATTGATTTGTTCATGAGCTTTCCCAAAGTGAAAAGTCTCATTGGCTCTAATGCAGAGCAGTTGGTTCAGTCATTCGAACAAATCGATAACGTGGAATTGGACGAGGCCAAAGAACATGTCAGACCTGTCCAATGGCAAAAATGGGTTAAAAAGTAGGTTTGGGTTACAGGTTCGGGCCCCATGGCCCTTGCTTAGGAGGCAAAATGTGAAAAGGTAAAGAAAACAAAAAATGGAACTAAAACAAAAACAAAAGACTAAAAATGGCATTTGTGGTGTGTTGTGATGTGGTTCGGTGTGGTGCAGTGAGGTGCGATGTTGAGTTATATTCTATACGTGCATATTGTAATCAGATTCATTGGTAAGAATGTTTATTATAGTATATTTATACCTTCTCTTAATGTATAGAGTGACTTAAAATCTGTTTTTGTTTCTTACTACAGCGCGTTTTACTGAGAACGCTTACTATTTTATACACACACATAACCTAGATTTCACCTAAGAAAATACCATTATAAATATCCAGTGAATCCTTTTCATTGAGAACGATTTCACCAAGAGTGTCACCTAACTTTAACTTCAGCTTATCTTTCATCTCATCGGTGAATTCCTCTTCAGTCTTCCTTTCTTCGGTCTCGTCATCTCTGAGTCTTTTACCGTTTGATTTAACCAACTTAGCTTCGTTTGCTAGCGACCTCAACAAATTTAGTACTTCCTTGATCATCTTGTCTTTGTGTTTCAAATCCTGGTCACTCAACTGGTTGACCACATCATCAAACCAAACTTTAACGTTACCTAGGAAGATCACCCTGATAACTTCATTACCCATTTCGTTCAATGTCAACAAAACCCCAAACTGCGTTCCTAAAGATTTCTTGGTACTTGGAGAAAGCATGGCCCTAAGGATGGTTCTAGTCAACCTTGGCTTCAACGATTGGTATGAGTTCGTGTACTTTTTCAAAATTGATTGCAATAAATTGAGCGAGATTTTTCTAATTATGAAAGACTCTTCTTCCTCCTGTTCGTTGGCCTTTGATTCTTCATTTCCAATGGTTTTAGCCAAGAGTAGGGTCAAAATACATGGCATTAGAGCATGGATGTATGGATCCAAAAATAGTGTTGAGTTTCTCAATAACGAGTCGATCAATTTTGTTATGATTTTCAGTAGATTCAAGTTTTTCAAATTGTGGGTGATTGTCTCGGCAATGAACTGGATGAAATAGGGAACTAACTGATGTAAGCCTGGGTCTATTTGAATACTTGTTAATACGGCCAATTTCGTTGGGTCGTCTGGATCATCGGAATCCTTGGTTAAAATTTCAATACACTTGTTAAAATACAATTGCAATTCCTTTGAGAGAACGTGTTTAACCAAGGGCTTGACGTCCAGGTCCTTCTTGGTCAAAGACGGCTTTTCGACCGTTGTCAGTCCTGTTTTGGACGTTGTCAACTGGATGTCGTCGTTGTTCAAACTGAGATAGTTATCCATCGTTCCCCTGATGTTGTAAGGGATGGATTTGATGTCATTCAAGTTAGGATTCTGCGGTATGGTGGGCTGGATACCCTCCACTGCTAGCCAATGGCACGTGCAGTTAGTATACCTTGGAACAGGCGGCAAAGGCTGGTTGATGAACGTCTCGAAGTCCAGCTCTTCGTCCTCGATGTAGTACAAGGTCTGGTTTGGCCCGATCAGGGCCTCCTTGAAAACCGCGGGCTTGGAGTTGTCGTAGCCGTACAAGGGCTCCAAGTTCAACACCTTCATGGCCTTGTCGATATCCTGGGTGGTGAGGATCTTGCGCTTGGCATGGCGCATGAATTTCGTGGCCTGTTCGATGATCTCGTGGATGCGGTACTCGACGTCCATGGCCAAGCTCTTGGCCACCTCCTCGTTCCAGTGGTTGGACGTCAACCCTAGTGAGTCCGCGACGTCCTTGATCGTGTCGTGCGGGGACCACAGCGTGTAGGACGAGGGCACGCCGTTACCCGCACTGACAGAGCCGCTGTTCGCACCACTGCCAGCCTGCGCAACTACAGAAGTGTTACTACCAATAGCAGTCATCGCGGACGCGCCTCCAGCCGCGCTCTTGCCCTGTTTGGCCTTCGACATGCTACAACCTGCTAACAAAGGTCAACTGTTTAGCCAGTGCTGTGTTGGAAAATCTTCATATTACGTAACAACACCAACACCAACACCATCTTACGTAAGCACCACCACAGCAAAACAGACGCCAAGAAAAATACCCAGAAACAGTCACGTGACCCTCCCTATCGGTGTTTCCATAATACATGTATATGAGTAAACACACAATGCAATAGGATGGAGGGGCATGTGCGGCCGGCAGCCCTGAGCCAGACAGGTGCTAGCACTTGTCTGAGTCAGAGAAGAGCGAAATAAGACGCGCGACTCGCACCACACACAGGGTGTGCGGCCTGTGCGTCCGCGCCACATGCTAGCACTCGGCGCAGTGCGGCTGCAACACACCCACCCGGCGACATGCCACGACCATGTGCTCCGAAAGTGTCATGAGCAGGTGGATAATAAATAGGCACGTCACTTACTTGTTTGGGTAAGTATGTAAGGCTTATCGGCACGTGGCAATAATGCTCAGCCCTTGCCACGTGTATGGAAGCGTGCGTGGGCCCCTGGTATAAATACCCGCCAGATAGCCTGCGGCGGGAGACCAGTGGCAAATGGGCAGCATGTCAAACGTGATCCCCTCGCCACCCGTGTTCAGAGCCAGCGTGGTCCAGATGCAGAGACCGCAGCAGCAGCCGCAGCAGCCGCAGGAGCAAGCTGAGCAGGAAAACAGCTATCTCACGTCGAGCTTGCTGCCGAGCGCGGCGTCGCGGGCGCGGCTGGTGCGCCAGTCGCCGTCCATCTCGCCCATGACGCACTGCATCAGCCCGGTGCTGGAGCCCGTGGCGCAGTCGCCGCTGCCGTCGCGCAAAAGACGCCACAGGGACTCCAAAACGCACAAGAGCAACAAGGCTCAGCAGCATTCGGTGATCGAAAAGAAGCGGCGCATCAAGATGAACCGCGAGTTCGAGGCGTTGAAGTTCATCGTGCCAGCCTGTCGCACGTCAATCATTGGCGGCTTGAGTGAGTCCAACTCGTTTGAGAACTCGCATCTCATGCACAAGTTGACCATCCTGCAGTCCACGGTCGAGTACATCAAGTATCTCCACTTGATCATCCGGCTGATGAAGCTGCAGATGCTTGCGCCGAAGGAAACGCGGCCTGCCTACAAGTCGTGGTTTAAGAAGAACTCCAACTTGGACTTCGCCAACTTCGACCTCAGTCTCGACAAGTACCGAGACATCGACAAGGACTTCGACTTCGAAGACATGTTCCTGCAGGTGTGGAAAAACGACGCGGTGATGCCCGAGAAGTGGCTCGACCCCATCACCATCCAGATCACCAGGTTTCTGAACTCCGACGACAGCGATCCAAAGGCCCCAGAGGACGCAGAAAAGCCTCCCTCGTCGTCTCCGCCTCCCAGCTCCAAACTCTGCAGAAGCAGCTCAGTCCAGGAAAGGCTGCCCATGACCCCTATGAGTTTGTTGTCTAACGAGTTGCCCTCGCGCAGACCGTCCTTCACATCCCAGCAAAATTCAAACAGTAGTGTCAATGCTGGCGAGTTCAGGCTACCGCTACCAGCGATCAACGAGTCCAGACGATACTCTCCGCCCAACAGAGAACTCCCAATACCTATCAAATCGGTCAACGTCCAGTCCTCAGACTACCAGGGACATCAGCAGGCCAGTGCAAACATGAGTCCCTACGCACAAAACCACTTAATTGCCATGAAACCAGTGTCTTTCAACTCCTTCAGTTTCAGTTCAATAAGCAGAACTCCCTCTACTGGAGTCAGCGACTCAGCGGCCCCAATGTCCAACACTGGCTCAGGTATCATGCACAACTATTCCATTGTAAACCAAACCCCAAATCATCAACATATTCCGCCTTTGAGTGGCCCCGGATTAGTCACCAAAGCTAGTAAAAGTCTACCGAATGAAATACTCAACGAAGAACACGAGGCGAGCCAGGTGTTAATTAGCTTGCGAAGCAATTCGGCCTGAGAAGGTTTATTTATAGTTCAAGTTCACTCTTTATCCGTTGATCGGAGGAATGGAGTGAGTTGTGGTTTAGTTTTTGCTTTAAGTATTATGGGTATTTTTTTTTGTAGTTTTGAGGATAATTATTGCTGAGCATCTTTTGTTGTGCTTTTTCGATTTTATTTTTCTGAGGCCCTTTTTCACTTTCTCTATCTTCATTTTCCATATGGAAGTTGAAGATTTCAAGTCTAAGTTAACAGAAGAAGATTTGAACTATGAAGTGAAATTGATTAAAACTCCAGATGTTTCTTTGTGGCTTGAATATATAGAAAATATGAAATCTTCAGCATCTACAAGTAATAAGTCTAAACAAGACTTGATTTTCATACATTTGAGATCATTAAGGGCTTTCCCTACAGAAATAAAATTGTGGACATCATATATCCAGACAAGGCTGGAACTGATAAAGGAGGCTGGAAATTATGATAATATTGCTGAAATTGGCTCGATTCTGAATATCTATTCCAAGGCTACTTTATCAACGAGTTTAGATTTGGATTTTTTAAAACAATACTCTTTTTTCATATTCCAAAACGTTGAGAACATACCAATCGACCAGATAGATAGGCATTATAGTAAAATGCTAACCTTATTGCCCAATATAAATCACTGGATCGTTTGGTCCAATTATCTCAAGTGTTTATCAAATATAAAATATAAGGAGCAAGATGCTGAAGACAAGACTGCAATTACCATTTTGGAAAGATATTGGCAATGGATATGTAAAATAGTTGCCTTTGATGTTCAACTAGATTACCCCATCTGGGATTTGGAATTCACATTTGAAAGAATATCAAAATTAATCAAAAATAAATCACAGCTGGATAAATTAGAAGACAAATTCAACCACATAATATCACAAACGACCAGTGCTAATCTTTACAATCTTTACATGCTAAGATGGAGAGCATATATCAGAATCTATTCAAACCCAAGTTCCAAACAATTAGACAAAATCTCATCACAATTTGATCAGATGATGACCCAATTCAATGATCAAAAAGTACAATTATGCAAAATATACGCTTTGGATGTTCTCTCGAAAATAAATTTTGATCAAATGGTTAAATTTTATTACCTACAATTGAGTGAAGTGTCAAATATGAAGGATTTTGGAGGAATTTTCCAAAATTTTACCTCCATAGTAGAAGCACACGTTGGTGAATTGATCGAAAGTAGAGATCCAAAAGCATTATACTGGTTAGAGGAATTGGAGAAATTATTGAAGTCTAGAGATACCCTAGCTAACGATCTTAAATTGAGAATAAATAAAAACAAAATTAAATTTTGGTTTGAAAGGATATCAATCGCGCCCGATCAGGAGGCAAAATTAGAGGTTTATTCACAGGCAATTATAACTATTGATATCAATTCCGTAAGCTCAAATGAAACCATGAGTTTTGCTAAATTATGGGCTAACTATGCCATGGAGTATTTTAATTTAAAGGATTGGGAAACTTGTTCGAACTTATTCGAAATTGCAAGCAATATGTCTTGGAAAGATACTCATTCAAAAGAATTCATTTTGATAAAGTATACCAACGCTATAATTGATTTCAATAAGAGTATTTTGAAAGGCGTTGAATTTTTGAAGGGAGTGTTAGAACCGACTCAGTTAAATAGTGACGACGACTCTATACATAAAAGTATTAAGCTATGGTCATATTATATTGATTTGGTTGAGTCACTGGAGGGTAGTGTGAATGAATGTGTTCGTCTCTATGAGAAATGTATCCAATTGAAAATCATTTCGGGTGTTATGATTTTAAATTATTGTCAATTCCTTATTTCCAAAAATATGCTACGGAAATCCTTTTCAGTGTATGAGCGGGGAATAGAACTTTTTTCAGGTGACACTAAATGGATTATCATGGGTGTATATCTGAATGAAGTTCTTTTGCATGCTAAACCTTTGGGTAAATTCAGTGATCAAGAATGCAGGTCAATTTTTGAAAATTGTATTGAGGATGAATTTGACGATCAGAGGCGATTCGATTTATCAATGATATACATCAAATGGGAATTGAAGTATGGCTCTAAAGCTAAAGTCATAAGTATTTTACAAAAGATTATTCAAAATACCGATTCTCAATTAATGAAAATCGATTGCTTCAAAATGATTGTTGGCCTAAATAATGAAAAAGGACTGAAATCCGTTGAAACCACACTGGTGCAAGCTATAAATTCTCTATCATGTAATACCCCTGGATTTATTGCTGAAATTGCCGCCACCTTGGTCAAAGTCGAAGTCTCTCTCAAGGATATTGCCAAAGCAAGACAAGTCCTGAAATACACCTGTGAATCCGTCATGAAATTTGGCAAAACTGTGAACCTAAGACTCCAAGCTTGGAATCTATGGAAGCAGTTTGAGTTGGAAAACGGTAATGAGCAAACTTACAAGGTAATGCTCCAAACTAAGAGGATTTTGGAGTCCCAAAACAAGGCGGAAAATCAACTCCAAAATGAAAACAACGCCACAACTAGCCAGGACCAGGACAGCGGGTCGGGAGTGGGATTTGTCATTTCTTCCAAGGGTCCTAGGATTGACACTCAAGATTTAGATGTGGTTAACGACGATGCCATCGATCTAGAAATGGACGATTTTGAATAAAGTGCAAATAATCTCCGGGAACTGCTGAGCACATTTAACGGTTTTTCTCTAGCCTCATAAAAAAATAAAAGCAAATTGTTCCGGTTTCGGAGTGCGATAATTTTTTCTTCTCCGCTTTGTATACACACACCCCTTCTTATAATAGAATTAGAAATGATAATATCAATGCATAGAACGCGGTTTTTGGCTAGACGGGCCCATTGTGTGCGCTTTAATTCTACAATGAAATCTCCGTTGAAACTCTATGACGAAAGGGTTGCCCAGGACAAACTAAGAAATGACGAGTATCAGAGGGGTATCTTGACTTCAATGGAACATTTGCACAGCAAGTTGCAAACCTATCAGCCTCCTAACGTGCCAGAGCCTGATATCACTGCTCCTCGATCTATATTTGAGAACAAAACAGGAGGCTTCTTCAGTTCGTGGTTCAAATCAAAATCAAACGAATCTCAGTCAGACTCCGCCGATATTCCCAAAGGTATTTATCTTTACGGGGACGTTGGTTGTGGTAAGACTATGTTAATGGATCTGTTCTATGAGACCATCCCTCCACATTTGACTAAGAGAAGATTGCATTTCCATCAGTTCATGCAGTCTTTACACAAAAGACAGCATCAACTAAAGGCCAAACATGGTCACAGGGAAGATCTGGATGTGATGCCGTACCTTGCATGGGAATTGTCAAAGGAAGCTACTGTATTGTGTTTTGATGAGTTCCAAGTTACTGACGTTGCAGATGCTATGCTTTTGAGAAGATTGATTGATATGGCGCTGAGTCCTGATCACGGGTTGGTTTTGTTTGCAACTTCAAATAGAGCACCAGATGACTTGTACATCAATGGTATCCAAAGAGAAAGTTTTGTTCCATGTATCGAATTGATCAAGAAAAACACACACGTTATCTACCTTAAGTCTCCAACTGATTACAGAAAAATCCCAAGACCTGTTTCAAGCGTCTACTATTCCCCTAAACCAGGTATCAGTTACACATCCAAGGCATGTGAGTTAGAAAGGGAGAAGCATATCAACAACTGGTATGATTTCTTTGCCCAAGGACATGAAACTGAACATAACATCCCATTGAAGATCTGGGGTAGAAACTTGGTTGTGCCAAAATGTTCTCCCCCATATGTGGCTCAATTTACTTTTAAACAACTCTGTGGGGAATTGTTAGCTGCTGGGGATTACCTTACTTTGGCCACAACATTTGAATCCATCATAGTGACAGACATCCCGTATTTGAGTGTCAACCAAAGAGATGAAGTGAGAAGATTCATCACCTTCTTGGATGCTGTTTATGACAACCATTCACGTATAGCCGTCACGGCTGCGGCACCATTTCAAGATATCTTTGTTGAACCTGAGGACATTGGTAAGGGTGCTTTTATTTTGGCCAATAAGACTGCGAAGGAAATCGATGACAAGCTTGAAGATGATGCTTTAGTTTCTAAACATGGGTTTGACAAGAACATAGCACGTAAGGCCATGATGTTTGCCCATTTGGACGAGGAAAGATTTGCCTTTGCCCGTGCACTTTCTCGTTTGACGCAAATGGCCACTCAGAACTGGGTTGATGATTACCACAGAAAGGAAGCAGACAAATGATATAATATATATGACATAATTTATCTATACAGATAGTAATGAGCAAATGAGCACCTTTTAAGTCTTGGAAAATATTTAATTTTTTTTTTTGCATCTAAAAATTTTTTCATTCTCTTAAAAAGGTTTAAAGATCTTACACAATTACCAATGGATATCCATCGTTGTAACTTTGTGGATTTTACTCCGGCATCGATAGCATGTACGGCCTTTTCTCATCATTCCAGTGAAAATTTGACTCATAAAGCTCTCAGGTTGGCCATTGGTAGATCAGATGGTAGTATCGAGATTTGGAATCCTCATCCTATACTAAAAAGATCCTCCCTCAATAGTCAGCACGAACTGTCCAGAAGTCAATGGTATTTGGAAACATTTATTGCTGGTTCAGAAGGAACCTCTATTGAGGCTTTAGTTTGGGCTTCAAGTGAAAATGAAAACGAACAACCAAGATTATTTTCTATCGGCGGTTCTACATACTTAACTGAATGGGATCTGTCCACTGGTATGCCATTGATTAACCATGATTGTAATGCTGGTGTTATTTGGTCAATGGATATCGATCTAAAAATGGAAAGAATTGCATTGGGTTGTGAAGATGGTTCAGTTGTTGTCGTGAATATCAGTGGTGGTAGAGGTGTGATTGAGCACGAAACTATTCTGCAAAGACAACCAAATAGAGTTTTGAGTTTGTGTTGGACTGATGACGAAGTTATTGGTGGCTGTTCTGATGGTAGAATTAGAATTTGGTCCTACAAAACTAACAAAAATGTAGAAGGCGATGATTTTAGGGGTAGATTATTACAGCAATTGAGAGTTGATAGGGCTAAAGGTGAACCTACCTTGATTTGGAGTCTGATCTACTCACCGCACACAAAACAGTTTATTTCTGGTGATTCAACTGGTTCCATTAAGTTTTGGAATTTAAAGCATATGGTGTTACAACAATCCTTCCAGGTACATGACGCAGATGTATTGTGTTTAGAGCTAAACTTCAAAGGTAATAAGTTGTTTTCAGCAGGTGTGGATAGAAAGATCTTTGAATTCAACTTCACTAAAATGGGTAAAGAAAACTATAAATGGGTCAACGTGGCCAACAGATTATTGCATGGTAATGATATTAGGACTCTTAACTCTTACCAATCAAAAGATTTAGATTTATTTATCAGTGGTGGTGTTGAAAGAATTTTACATGTCAATGGTGTTGAAAATTTCCAAACTTCGGAAACCTTAACCCTTCCAATCAATAGATCAAAAACCAATATTAAGATAAACGCTGCAAACAAATGGGTTTACATGTGGCAAAAGAATTACGTTAAAATTTGGAAATTATCAGAAGAAGAGAAATCAAAGAAACTAATTTGTAAAATCATTTTACAAGATCCTGAGCATATTAATGATGTTTCCATTTCCAAAAATGGGAAGTACATTCTGATTGGTAGGACATCTTCTACCAAAATCTTTGAATTGACACCAGCTGAAACTAGCTTACAAGTTAGAAGACTTAACAGTGAATTACTAGAGGTAATTGGCTCAAAAATTGTCAACTTCAGTGACGAAACAAATTCGTTAATAATCTACACAAGTGAAAACGAATTGTTCAAATTCTCCTTTAATACTAGCAATGAAACAGAGGACTTTGATGATACGCAAAATCCATTTGAATATGATTTACCAGAAGATGAAGAAGACGTAGACTATAGCTACATGACCACATACACTGATTCAGCAATCAATGAAGATGGTTCATCCATTGTATTGAGTAAACCAAATGGTGTCATTGATGTGTTTTTTGTGGATTCAATAAATTCATCTAAGAGATTAATCAAATTTTCTGCTATTACACCACCAACTGCATTGGCATTTTCATCTATAGACAAATTGATAGTTACCACGTTAGACCATACAGTCCATGAATTTAATCTAAATACCAAGGGTAAGAGCTTAGAGCTATACACTGAGTGGTCTAAGATCAATTCAACGAGAATGCCTCAAGCTTTTACTTCATTAAAGGGCAATGCAAAGGGTATGTTTGAAAACTTAGGTAGATTTTGGATTTGGGGCGAAAATTGGTTATCATTTTTTGATTCACAAGAAACATTAACGGGACATGACACATCAAGGGGTGAAAAACGTAATAGAAATGGCACTGCTTCTGTGGCTACTGCTTCCTCATCTCAAGACTCTAGCTCAGGGTTTTGGGTTACCAAAAACTACAGTGATTTGTTATTTGTTGATAAATTGAGTGAGACTGAATTCATTGTCGTTGAAAGGCATTTACAAGATTTACCAATTCCTCCAGCATTCAAGTTAAATAGATACTCACTTTAAAAAATAAAAAGTTTATGTAAATTTAATAGATCTAATCATATATAGCAATTCACAACAAGGAAAAAATACGAAAGCAGTCTCAACATGGAGATGGATCCATCTTTGGCCAAATTCTTGCACCTTGGAAAAAAGCGTGACTGGCCGCTGCTTGGCAAATCAAACTTTTAGCAATTGGTCTTCTTTCAACAGGAACATCGTCCATTCTGCCTCGTCTCTCTCTCGGATCTGGTTTGAAAGGTTTGTGACCACCAAATTCAGATCTGTATCTTTTGTAAACATCTTCTGACAGGGTGTAGATATCAAAAGATCCAAAATATAATCCATCAGCTGGATCATAAACATACTTTCTGAGATATGATAAATGTCTCCTAATTTCTTCCTTGCAGCAGTTCACAGATCCTTCTGGACCGACATCACCGCAACAAATAATATACTCTGCCAGGCCTTCAATCAATAATTGACCAAAGTATACACTACCATGCCAATATCTTTTATTCCAGTCATCATAATCCCTATCAAAGATGGTTTTACCTCTATCGGTAGCGGCTTCTGCCAATAATTTGGCATTGTCAGCCCATTGAGGGTTCTTATCATATTTGTATAATAAAGAAAACCCCATGAGTGTCATACCTTGGTTGTAGGTGTACTTAGTTTTGTCCAGGTTCACTGTGTTCTTATTGACACCATCCATGATAACGTTATCAGTGTCACGCATTTTAGTCCAAATGAAGTTCAAACAAAGTTTTGCAAATTCATACAGTTTTCTTTCTTCTTCTTTTGATCTTGCATGCTTAATCATCTTTAATGCACCAACAGCTGCAACTGAATTGGAAATTGTAGCCATGTAAGGTCTGGTCATGTGCCATAATAAACCTTTTGTTCCCCATATTTCATGTGAAATAACACCTGTATACATGAATTCCATCACTTCGCGTGCCATGTTAATGTAATTTTCGTTATTTGTAGCCTCATAAGCATCAATGAAAGCTCTAAGTAAATGAGCATTGTCATCGTAACAGATATCATCGTCTCCAGAATTTATCCCTCCGTGAAATTCAACCGAATAAGCCTTTTTGTTAGGGTTGCGGTACTTGAGACAGGACTTCATTGCCTTGTCAACGATTGGCAACGTTAGATCTTTATACACTGTGACGGAGTCTGCGATTGCGTGCATAGCCACGCCCTGTGCGTAACATGAGAAATTACATCCTCTTGCCTCGTGACAAAGAACCTCTGTAGTGAAATTTTCTACATGGGGGTTCCAGAAACGGTACCACATAGCTTGACATGCGTTGAATCCTTCTAAGTTGTTATCGAATGACATTTAGAAAGCTATCGATGAAGAGAAAGAAGTAACTAATGGGTGGTTGTCACGTGACATTCAGATGAAAAACTAAGCCTTTCCTTATCGAGATCTAAAATCAGAGTAACGATGAGCTCAGCATCCTTTGTGTTATGTATTAAATGTATATCAAGGATATATAAAAATATGTATAAATTTTGTGTGTGTATTCTAAAGAATTGTCTTTGGCTTATTACCAGCAGGATAGAGCTTCAAGCTCAGAGCCAAAACAATAGTAATAGCAGTAATGACAAAAAGTAAAATGAAAGAATCTGTCATAGCAGCTTTATAAATTTTCAAAGTCTTTTTGACATACTCCATAGGTAACCCGTTTCTAATGTAAAAAGTGGATTCAGTTAGTTTTTTCAAGACTTCAGGACCATCTGGTCTTTTTTTGTTGAGGAAATAATGTTCCAATTCAGAAGTCAAAATATGTTGGTAGAAACTTAGAGAGATACCGACACCTGAGGATTGGCCCATTGATCTAAACATGTAGTTCATACCGGTGACAGAGGCTTGATGTTTGATACCAACTTTGCCCACAACCAAAATCAGCAAAATGACTAAAAATGCACCATATGACAACCCAGTGATAATATTACCGGACAATATAAGCACAAGTGGTAAAATTCTGATCTCGTCTCTAGTAAAAGCAGGTTTATTTTGAGAGATTGTGACTAAGCAAATTGCAGTGCCAATGAAGAAACCAATACAGCAATATAATGTAAGTTTGATGGCCTTTTTAACGACAACGTCGGGGCCAACACTCTCCTTATGATTTAACAACCATCCGGCTAATAAAGAACCACCACCAGATGTAAAAACAACAAATGTGTTGAAGATCCCTAAATCTACCTGAGTGAAACCTAAAACAATCTGGAAATAAAGCGGTAGTAAATAACTCAATGAGTAGATTGCACTCGCCCCACAAAAAACAATGAATGCGGTAATTTTCAAAACACCCTTAAATGCATCAGGGGGTATAACATGCACTGTCATGATGTACTTTTCCACAATGTAAAAACAAATTGATGAAAGTATCAACAAAGCTGACCATACATAACCTTGGAAGGATGTCTCTGAATTGAAGAACATCAACAGAGACACAATAGCACCTGATAGGAAAAAGGAACCTGGTAGATCAATCTTTTGGAAATTGGCTAGCGTCAACCTATCTTTCAATTTAATGTAAGTTTGATCGGTTCTGTAATCATGCACATTTTTGTTTACCAAGTAAGCTGCTACGATGACAAAGGGGACTTGAAGAATAAACATCCATCTCCAACCAAGATCAGGATCCATAGTCAAGAAAAATGATGCAATTATTGGACCACTGAATTGACCAACTGAATACATCATATTTGAGTAGCCTTGATAAACACCTCTCATTCTTAAGGGTATGACATCAGTGGTAATGATGGAACTCAAGGCAGACATACCACCGCCGCCAATACCTGCTATGGCTCGCGCGATAGCAAATTCGGTCACAGACCTGGCCAAGGCACAATAAAGACAACCGACGGCAAACCAAAACTGAGCAACTATTAAAACCGTTTTACGGCCAAAGACATCACTGAACTTACCCACTAGGGGCTGGAAAATCGTGTTGGTAACTAGATAAGACGTCGCTATCCAAGTCAAGCCTTCTGAATTGTTCATAGAAGATGCGATTGTATTAGCTGCAGTGGCAACAATAGTGGAATCTGCTGATGCCAAGAAAGTACCAACCCAGAGCGATCCGATGATACTCCATAAATTTTCTGGAATGGCAACTTCGTGCAAGAGGTCCTGATCTGTGGCACCTTCTGAATTCACAGAGCCATAATTTTGCTGCGTTGACATTCTCATCTCTCTTTCCGCCTCCAAATTTTACAAATGTTATCAGGATGAATCACCGTTTTTATACGTCAAATTATAAAATCTGAAAAGAAAGAGAGTATCGTAAATTTCCGTCCTTGGCGGGACTCAGTGCTCATTCGCTCAGAACGCTCAGCCATACTTTTTTTTCATTCTCAGCACTCTGTTGTACTCATGTTTTGTCATACGGCGCAAGGGTTTGCCCCAGAAAATCAAAGCCAAAGCAAAGTACATTATTCCTAGAGTTATGACAGAAAGCGAAATGTATGTACGCTGTGTGCCAATGGATTCGAGCCATGGTGAACATGCAAAAGTGAAGATGCAACCTATGATATTGTTGATTACAGCTACCCCAATTAAAGTTTCAATAACAAGGTCTTGGTATGTATCCAGTACATACAACATAGCCAAATTCATTGCGGAGGAGAACAGATAAGCGATGAACCCAAGTCCAACGTAAAATACCCTCCAATTCAAGTTTTTGGTAACTCCGATACCAAACATTAGGAGCCCAATACCACCAATTGTACCTGATAAGAAGGCAAACCATAGCCTATATTCGCTTTCAATGACACCTCGGTGTTTTCTTGCCATCCATAGAACAAAATAGTCAGTAATTGACCCAGCGTATAAGGACCCAATGATTGAACCTATTATACAAGGGATATTCATCAAGGCAACCCTAGTACTATCGTACAGAAATGGCTCATCATAAAGGTAGGTATCCTCGGTGGTCAAATAGAACGTTAGAAGAGCATTTTGCAATCCGCAAATTAATCCCGCATACAGAATAGGCGGGAACCAAATGCATTTTACAGGCAATAACAACAATTTGTAGTAATGATAAAAGAATTGCTTAATGGACATTTCACGATTCAATCTGAAAGGTAGATTTCTTTCAATGTAAGACAAGGGTTTATCGTTATAGCCTAATGTTATTGATTCCTTATTTTCACTTTCTGATATGATCCCATATTGGAATAAGCTCAAATTCATGGTGACATCGTCAAACCGTGAGTCAAACCTAGTGTAGTCAAATTGTGTTTCTTCCAAACAAAATACCACCATTATTAACAGCGCACCAACAGCAATGGCACTCGACCATCCAATCCATCTGAAATTGCTGCTTGACTCAATTTCCAATTTGGCACACAAGGGCCCAAGGAATGTACCTAAAGCATATGACAAGTTATAGATGGTTATGACCGCACCTAACTGATGTCTGAAAAAGATGCTTGATAAGCACAACTGGACATGAGCTTGCGAACCACCAGAACCTAGACCGATCAACAGTTGGGAGCCATAGATATCGCCTTCTTTTTGCAGTTCTGCATACCAGATTGAACCGAATAATAGAAAAATCAATGAAATTATTACCACCGACTTGCGACCTAGCAAGGAAGCCAAAGGACCAAGAAGAAAGGTGGACAAGGCGATACCGACAAACAATACCCCCGCCGAGTCGTTCAATGCATCGTACGATATTCCTGTTCGCAAATTGATGTCATCGCTGGGTGCAGATGCAAGATTTGACAAAGCACCTGATAACCCCGTAAATAATAACAATAAAATAAATAATAATGCTTTTCTTGTGACTGACCAATTTAGCGGATCGTTTGGAGAGTTTGTTGGCTGTGGCCATAGAACAACACCAAGCCGAGATTTTAATGTGGGTATCTCGTCCAGCGGCCTCTCTGGATCATAGGAATATCTATATTTAGGGTCGTATTCCAAATGGGCAACTTCTTTCGTTGAGGAGCCCATCAAAATGGACCGTTCGATTTCCAGTCTTCTCATATGCTGCAGCATCGCAGACGAATAAATGGAAAAGGTCCCCGGGATGAATTCCGGATGGCCATTATCCGTATATTTGTCCATTAATTAGTTAACAAATTAGCAATTATTATTTACAAAGTTTGACTTCACCAAAAAAAACCGTTTTCGGAGTTACTATTGTCTTTAATGCATCTCTGCTAACGCGAAATGAGCCACCTATAGCTTCTTTATCGCTGGCGCTCTCATTTGTAGTCGCCGTATTCGAGCAAGTCAAAAAGCTTTTCTAGCACCTCGCCGCTGGAAGCGCGCAAGCCGTTGTGGAAAAGCCCGTTGGTAATATACTTCTCGTAGTGGAAAAGCTCGGAGTTAGCCTTCGAAAGCTCGTAGTCGACGTACTGGTCGTCTAGGTAGATGGCTGCAGCCACAGGCACCTGGGAGTTCTTGAGCTTCTCCTTGTCGTACAAAACAGACCAGTTCTCGTTAGCATGCACTAGTTCAGCGAGCGGTTGCAGCTTCTTCAATTCCACGTAATCCTCGGTCATGTCAGGGAAGACCATTTCTCCTGTGAACATGAACAAACTGTCCTCAGATTGCGCCTGTGTTGTCTGGAATTCTGCAGGCGATTCTCTATGAGCAGCCCAGCGGCTGCTCATTCCTGGACCATTGCAGTAGATGGCCTCCTGAAACAAGAAGTAGAAGACGTTGGTTTCGAACCCGAGATAGTTCTGCAAATCCATTTTGGTTCTGTAGCTGATTTCCTTTCTCTGGCTGATCTCGGCGTTCATCAACACCACCAGCTTGTGCAGCTCCAACGTGGCCCCGGATCCGCCAAAGGTCAACCCCAAGTGTCTGAATCTGTTGACGGTCAGCCTGCCTCCATTGGGTAAGAAGACATCTTTGCGGTTGAGATGGTTGACGATGTTCCAGACCAAAGCCCTGTCGGCGGGGAAAGCCTTGTAGTAGGCCAGATTTCTTTCTGTGGTTCTCTGATATGTTTTGCAGTAAACTTCATCCACGGACTTGATCCCGATGGGTGGCAACCCGCCGGTGAGCATGACTTGCTTGAGCGAGTCGGGGAACATCGACATGTAGCTGACGGAGGTGAATCCACCGAAACTCTGGCCGAGTAGGGTCCACTTGTTTTCGGGGATCAAACTCATCCTGATGGCCTCGGAGTCGAACACGATGGAGTCGGCTCTGAAATGCTTGACATACTCCAGCTGCTCCTCAGGACTGCCTCGTCTGAGGATCGCGTCTGCGTCCAGATAGCTCGACAGCCCTGTACCTCTCTGGTCAAGAAACACGACCGTGTAGCCCTTCTGGAGCAAGGGCGCCAAGAACCCGGGGTCGGCGTCGCTGGACGACGTGGGCGTCTGGAACCCAGGCCCGCCCTGCAAAAACAACAGCATCTTCTCCCTGTTGGCCCTGACGTCCTTGTCCACGTCGAAGTGCTTGGGGTTGCCGGGTGTGAACTTGTTCACCACCTTGGCAACCACAGGCAGGTACTCGAGCGAGGGAAAACGGTGGTCCAAGGGCACATTGAAGCTCAACGTGGCCACCTTGACGCTCTTTGCGACGTAGCAGTCGAGCAGCGTGAACGGAGCGGCCTTGACAGACTTCATGAGCGGTTTCAGCGCCAAACAAAAAGCTCCAACAGAGGAAGAGCCGTCTCTCGTGCCGTGCATCTAAGATAAAAAAGTAGTCCTCTACTGTGATAGCTCCTCTCTTTATCAGTCAATTAGCCCGAATCCGCAGCCAGCACGCTCATTTCTTGCGATGGCGGCCCACGAACTAGACAACCAGGCGGCGCTCGCGCTGCTGATTCGCATGGTGCTAAAAACGGCGCAGAACGGGTTCGTCTACGGATACCGCATCCGCTTTCTCCACGCCTTGACGTTCCAGCTAGTTACTTTGAAGCTCACAGACCCGCAATCGGCGCGCTTCCGACGCCTCGTCGACATCCTCGCCGACATCGGCCACAAGCTCTACCGGTCCTTCAAGATGGGGCTCCAGCACGGCAAGACGTTGGCGGGCTTTGCCATTGTGTTCAGAGGCTCATTGGGGGTATTGAACGGCTTACGTAAGCCGAGCCTGGAAAACCACTACTGGGCAGGTGCTTTAGGTGGAGCAGTGATATACTCGGGGTTGATCAACAGGCTGACGAACTGGACGGGCAGGTCGCAGAACAGGGTGGTGAGGTCGGTGTCGTCGTTGGCGAACTACCAGGAGTCGATCATCACGCAGATCACGCTCTACACGTTGAGCAGGCTTCTGCTTGCGGTGGGCAGAGACTGCTCCTACACTGTGGCAGAGACGATCAACAGACGAAAGTCGAAAAGCCGGCAGCGCATCCTCGCGCCCGACGAGATGGTGCATCCCGAGCACGTGCGCGAGGTGTCGTGGGTGGTGGTGTGCTCGGTGATCTGGGGTGGTATCATGTACTACTACCGCAAGGACGGCGACAGAAAGGACACCGGCAAGGACTATCTTTTGAGAGCGTTGCGCGTGTCGATGGACTTCATCTACGGGGCCACGCCGCACGCGCTCAAGGAGATGTTTGACTACGGGAGCAGGTGAGGGTGCGCAGAGGGGGGTGCAACCCGATGTATCATGTGTAATGACAAGTAAAGCAAACTAAAGAGCTCTCAGGCCGCAGCTGAGCGGATGAGCGAATGAGCATTTTGCACACTGCTGAGCAGATGCTCAGCAGGGTTTCTGTAGCCGCCAAGACCTCGGTTTAGCCGCTAAGAGGTGTCAAACCTCAAAATTTTTCTCCACTGGCCAACGTCGGAGCTGGTGTCTTCTCTCACGCTTCTAGCAATATGTCTTCATACACATTAAAGGTCGCAGGTAAGGCTCCGTTCGTGGACTACGCCCTCTTGACCGCTGCTGCTTTTGTCAACAAGTCCGACGTCGCTACCGTCAAGGTCGACTTTGTCGATGGCAAGAACATCTCCAAGGATTCCACCGCCGAGTTCGCCAAGGACGACAAGGTTTTGGCTACCAAGAGCGTCGAAATCTTGGAAGCTCTTGCCGCTGAATTCCCTTCTGTCTTGTTGGCCAAGGACGAGTCCAAGGAATGGATCCAATTCTCCTACGAAAAGCTATTGAACAAGAACTTCGGCCAATTGTCCGGCGATTTGGAAAAGCTCGACCAGCATTTGAACTTGAGAACCTTCTTCGTCGGCTACAAGATCACCTTGGCCGACATTGCTCTCTGGGGTGCCTTGAGATCTAACCCTGTCATGGGTTCTGTCATCAAGAACTCAGTCTACATCAACGTCACCAGATGGTACCAGTTCTTGGAATCTGATAAGAGATTCGGCGAAATGGCCACCCTTTTGACTACCTCCTTGGCTGCTTTGAAGAAGGCGGCTGCTGGTGGTAAGAAGGAAACCCACAAGGCTAACTTCGAAATCGATTTGAAGGACGCCAAAGACGGTGAGGTCGTCACCAGATTCCCACCTGAGCCATCTGGATACTTGCACATTGGACATGCCAAGGCTGCCATTTTGAACAAGTACTTTGCTGATGCCTACCACGGTAAGTTGATCATCAGATTCGATGACACCAACCCATCCAAGGAAAAGCAAGAGTTTGAAGATTCCATTGTTGAGGATTTGAGATTGCTTGGCATCAAGGGTGACAGAATCACTTACTCCTCCGACTACTTCGATGAAATGTACGATTTAGCCGTCAAAATGATCAAGGAAGGTAAGGCCTACTGTGACGACACTCCATTAGAACAAATGAGAGCCGAAAGAATGGATGGTATCAAGTCTGCTAGAAGAGACAGAACCGTTGAAGAAAACTTGAAGATCTTCACCGAAGACATGAAGAACGGTACCGAAGAAGGTCTGAAGAACTGTGTCAGAGCTAAGATCGATTACACTGCTCTCAATAAGACTTTAAGAGATCCTGTTATCTACAGATGTAACTTAACCCCTCACCACAGAACTGGCGACAAGTGGAAGATCTACCCAACTTACGATTTCTGTGTCCCAATTGTTGATGCCTTGGAAGGTGTCACACACGCTTTGAGAACCATTGAATACAGAGACAGAAACGCTCAATACGAATGGATGTTGAACGCCCTCAACTTAAGAAAGGTCCACATTTGGGATTTCGCAAGAGTTAACTTTGTCAGAACTTTGCTTTCTAAGAGAAAGTTACAATGGTTCGTTGACAAGGGTTACGTTGGTAACTGGGATGATCCAAGATTCCCTACTGTTAGAGGTGTTAGAAGAAGAGGTATGACCGTTGAAGGTTTGAAGAATTTCATCATCTCTCAAGGTCCTTCTAAGAACATCATTAACTTGGACTGGAACATCATTTGGTCTGCTAATAAGAAAATCATTGACCCAATTGCTCCAAGGCATACTGCTTTGGAATCCAAGAACTTGGTTGAAGTTAACATTGTCGATGGCCCAGAATTACACGCTGAAAAGAAGCCAAAGCACAAGAAGAACCCTGCTGTTGGTGAGAAGGATGTTTACTACTCTTCTAAGCTTCTTTTGGAACAATCTGATGCTGCTAACATCAAGGATGGTGAAGAAGTTACCTTCATGGATTGGGGTAACATCATTGTCACTAAGGTTCACAAGAACGCGGATGGTGTTGTCACTTCCTTGGATGCTAAGCTTCACTTAGAAGGTGACTTCAAGAAGACTGAAAAGAAGGTCACTTGGTTAGCCGCTGAAAAGAAGGTTGATGTTGAATTGGTTGATTTCGATCACTTAATCACCAAGGATAAGTTGGACGAAGGTGACAACTTTGAAGACTTCATTACTCCAGAAACCAGATTTGTTACCGAAGCTATCGCTGATTACAACGTCAAGGATATGAAGAAGGGTGACATTATCCAATTTGAAAGAAAGGGTTACTATATCTTGGATGAAATCAAGGATGGTAAGTACATCTTTTTCACTGTCCCAGATGGTAAGACTGTTTCTAAGTACGGTCAAAAGAATTAAGAAGTTTAAATTCTTCAACTTTTTTATTATAGTGGTTTATAGTTTAACTATTTATGAACTTTTAAAAGTTAAAGGTCAAAATGAAGAGTATGTTGTCTATCCTAAACTTTCTAACTAATAGCGTAATGCAATATCAAAAAACTCATGGTAGACCAATATACCAAAATGACCTTTGAAACTACTTTATAACAAGATAGACAGTTTCTGTACCCTAACTAAGCCTAGTCTTCTACAGTAGTTCTATGACTCATCATTGAGCTATCAATTCCTGTTCTAAGGGACGAAGTACATGTTTAATTTTCAGGTAAAAATGCATGGCAAATTTTTAAGACATTATCATTCAATTACATTCAAAAAAATAATTTCAGAACTTTCAAATGATGCAAAAGTTTATGATTACTGAAAAATCTATGAATTACTATACGATCCAATTCTATCCAAACTTGTAAAGCTTTTGAAAGAGGTTTGAGTTTAATTGAGGGCTTTTAGAGGAACTTATCAAACAAAAGTAATAACCACAACTAGTATGTTGTCGTGTTATCCTGAGCAATTTTCAGAATGCTCAGCATGTTGAATAAGTAAGTGTAGATTAATAATAAGAATTGAAAATTAAATCAGTTATATATGCTAAGTGCTTTAAATTATCTTTGTATGTATATGATTGCTACCAATAATGATAAGATGATAAACTTATCAACAATAAAAATTATGGATGAAAAAAGTTTCATCAAAATCACTTGAGACCTTTAATGATCAGGTATCTGACGAAAATTTCCAATAACGAGACTATAACACTCAACCCAATGGCAAAAATTAACACTTTAGTAATTTTTGTCATCTTCTTCTCTGCTAAACTATCGCTAATGATGTCGAAAAAGTCTAAGAACACTTTACATCTATCATTGATAACTTCAACACGCTGTTCGATTTCCAAATACTCTCTAATAGCGTTGTACAATGGATGTAGACCAGGCTCAATACTCCAAAAATATTCAGGAGTATCCAAAACATTTGACGATAGATTAACTTCTGAACGCAATTGGAAAAGTCTACCAGTCTTAGTTAATAATCTTTTGGTTGTATAATTTTGTAATTCACCTGTTAATGCTAAAACTTTTGGTAATCGGGAAATGGAATTAAGAATATTAGACATTTTAGATTCAAATAATGATAACTTCGTACTTTGCGCAATGGCATGAGATATCGTCAGCTTAATGGAATGATCACCAGATTTCAATGTAATCATATCATTGTAAATACGGGGGGTCAAAACTTCTTTGTTATATTCAAAATGGAATTCTTCAGTTTCAATTTCATGCTCAGGTACCGGCTTTATAGCAAGTGTTAATACCTTTGGTGAATCCACATCTGTATCATTTCCTGAACTTAAAGGACCTAAAAGTGGGGTATTTTCAGTTGATTTTTGGAATAGAGAGTTATTATCATCATCCTCAGTTTCCGTTTCTTCCTCCTCGTCATCATCATCATCGTCGTCGTCTTCTTCAAACTCACCTGGTTCAATATTGGCAAAAACTAAATCTGCTAGAATGTTTTTTTCATGAGTCTCTGGGAAATTCCAAAATACCACAACACCGTAATCCAAAATGAACATTTCAGCTAGCTTTTTTAAGTCAGGTAACAATGATTTCCTTCTCTTAGGTTTGACTTCTTTATGAGCTTGTGAAGTGCCATCCTCATCATCTTGGATGGCAGAAGATTGGGAGTCAGATCTACCGTCATATTCATCGTTAGTAACAAAGAATTGAGGTTCACCAGGATTAAAGTCACCATTACTACTTGAATTGTTGTTATTGTTTGAATCATCATTCTGATTAATATTGTCATTATTATTTGACACATTTTCGTTATCCTGACCAGAATAGAATTCATAATTGTGATCTCTTTCCTCGGACGCATCAATGAAACTTTCCATTATCTGAATACCCTTTTGCATTTTGCTACTTGTATTACTGTGAATTCTGTAGCCATTTTCACCAGGCAATAACGGTAAACTGTAAGGGATGTACAACACCTCATCATACAGTCTTGGGAAAACACCGTGGTACTTAGCCAAGAATTTGGAGGTTAGATTCAAATTGAAACCTTCCGATATCAGATAAGCAGTAACCCTTGGGTATTCCAGTTGACGTTGATCTTTTGTCATTTGTTCGGCACGCGTTCTAGAATAGATTTCTTGGAAAATGTTGTCAGTTGTAGAAGTAGAACCAGAATCGGTTTCATCAATACCCAATTCCTTCTTCGTCTCATCTGGAATCAAAACGAGTCTTTGCGTCGATTTAGACGTACGCGTTGGCAAATTACGCGTATATTGTGGGACACGCTGCTGTAGATGATGGCCAGCCGGCTGACGCTGACGCGACGATGGAATCTCACTGATATTCGACGTCAAACTGGAAACTGAGATTGATGAGTATTTTGAGTTTGGGTTTGGCATATGTTGTTGGGACCGCTGCGTGTTCTGTTTGTGCCCGGCAAAGGGCGCACGCGTTTGATTTTTTCGGATATCCGTCACTAAAATAGACGGAGACCGCTTAGCAGTCGGTTTTGCCGGCGAGGGCTTCTCCATGATGTGTTTTGATTGTATGATGTAAGAAGAAAAGTGTGGATCCGAGATAATTAATTTTTCTTGCGCACATGCACATTGTCTATCGTTCAAAATCGTATTCAACCCAAATAAATCTACTATACTGTAGCTTCACACAAATATAAACGCTTACATAATGTTTAGGGCAATTGTTGGAACAGGATACTGTTTTCAGATCCGGCAAATTCCCACTTTTTGTAAAATCACTTCGTAACTTTTTGTTCGGCCGTGGAATTTACTTTGTATTTTTTTGTGAGCGAAGTAATTTCTGGCAAACGAAAACACGGTGAAGTTTAATTTTTCATACATTGAAATTTCATCACATAGAAAGCTACTTCTTCATAAGCAAAATGGACTCCGACGACGATCTTCTTGAGTTGGCCGGTGTTTCTTCTGGAGAAGAAGATTACGTGCCAACCAGTGCTGCAGGTACAAAGAGAAAGCTGGAAGATTCGGATGAGGAGGACGCCGCTGGTGAAGACGACGACGACGATGATAATGACCCATATCCGTTGGAAAGTAAGTACAAAGACGAAGCAGACAAGGCTGCCCTTATGAAGATGGACGAAATTGCTCGTGAAGAAATCCTCTATGATAGAATGCAAGAAAGACAGAAGTACCGTGAAAGGAAATTCTTAGCCTTACGTGCCAAACAATCCCAGGTGGAAAAGAGAACGTCTGCTAAGTCCGTGCGTGCCAACAAGCTTTCTGAGTTGAAGAGACAGAGACAGAAGAAGTCCAAGAAGTCTGCGGGCGAGTACTACTCAGATCAGGAAGAAGACGATATCGAAGAGGAGGAAGCGTATTCTGACGATGATGCGGACTTGGAGGAATTAGCCGGGTATGGCTCCTCTTCAAGATACGAAGACAGATACGACGAATCCAGTTACAAGATTGCGTCGTATGAGGAGTTGCTAAAGATCAGGTCTTCTAGAGATAACTTGAACAAGTTCCTCTACAGAGACGAGTTCGATGAGATCATGCCAGGTACTTTGGTCAGACTTTCCGTTGGTAAGAAAACATACAGAATAGCAAGAATCGAAAGCGTCAAACGTGGCGGCAAGATTTACCAGTTTTTCGGCAAGCCGTGCAACACCTATTTGGAATTATCACAGGCTCAGTCCACCCATGTTGTCGAGATGTCTTTCATTTCCGATTCGCCGTTCACCAAGGAGGAGTTCTCGATATACGAGTCCAAATTGGCCGAGTACCAAATGAAGTTGCCTACCGTGAGAGAAGTCAAGGACAAGCTTGAGGAGTTGAAGAATATGGCCCAAAGAAAGCTCACCGACGAAGACATCAACAAGATCGTTGAGAAGAAGAGATCCCTAGCTGTGACCATCGAGGACTCTGCTCACAGAGTGCGTCTTGTGACAAAATACAGAGAAGAGCTCCAAGTTGCGCTCGAGCAGGGTAACGCCGAGGAGGTTGCCAGATTGAGAGCCGAGTTGGACAAATTGACCGAGATTTCGCAGAAGAACAGTCAGATTTCTGCCTCCAAGCTAGCAGAGATCAACCTCAGAAACCAGAAATCCAACCAGGAATACATCCGTAAGGCAGAGCAAAAGAACGCTGAGCTGAGACGTAAGCAGATCATGAACAACGATTTCTCGGACCCTTTCTCCAGATTGAGAACCAACCCGAAACTGTTCTACTCCTCGCAGGTGAAGCAGGATGCTGACCAGGCCGAGGAGGACGACAAGAAGGACGAGGAGAACAAGAAGGAGCTGTTCCAGAAGTCGCTTTTCAGAAACGAGGGTGTCAACGCTGTCATCAAGGGTCTCCAGATGGATTTGGGGATTGAACTGTAGGCTAGACCGTGATGTAGATCGATAAATGTAATTGTATTTGAGTAGTATCGTAAAGTGAAAATCACCAGTTTGGTGCTGAGCACACCGTTTCAAAAATTTTTCTTCTCCCTCTATGAATTTTTCAACATCTGTGTTGGATTCTGTTTGATCGATTTAAGAAGCAGAGCCAAAATGCCATATCAGAAGATCCCGGCCGGGTTACGCCCTATGTACCTCAAAACAACCGTGAGAAACACCATGAAGAGACACGAGCTACATTTGAACACCATCAGAGCATACCCTAACTCCCACTATCTTCTCAAAAACGTCGAGTCGCTGCAATTGACGTTCAAGGCGCACAACGCATACGGTCACCAGGGTGCGAAGCTTTTCTGGAGGAACAACTTGAGAACCTTGCAGTTCCACAACCCAACTCTGCCAATCTCCGTCCAACGGATCGAGTGCGAGACCAAGGAGGAACAGCAGAAATGCCCTTCTGTGCTCACTGTCAAGCTCACAGACGGCCAAGTGAAGAAGATCGACTGCAAGAACGAACAGCATGAAACCATCATGGAGAAGCTGTTGGCCGAGGTAGATGCTGAACTGGTTGAGGTCTGATTTTGTATTAATTGCTTCGTAGGAAAAGCTGTATATAGTAATGATAGTATTAGTCGTATCTAACACTCCGGGTGAGTGGCTTCCTTTACTCACCGGACGATTGCTCTTCAGCACCGCGTGGGCCTAAGGAATTGGTGTTTGTACACTATCTAAGTATGAGCTTTCCTGTATGGAAAAAAAATTCTTCATATTTGCCTTAGTCTTTTAGCTCCATATAGAATAGGTTTTCAATGGTGTCTATAGATCCAACTTTATCCAATCCGAACAGAGACCATCTGCTCAAACTTCTAACAAAACTACGTCTACGTCCGAGTTTGAGGGAATTCTCGCAGCCGCGTGATCTCAAAATTGAAATATCCCCTAAAACGTATGGATCGTGTACTGTGTCGCTGGGAAAAACACGTATATCATGTAAAATAACGGCTGAAATCGTCCAGCCGTACGAGGAGAGGCCGTTTGAGGGGCTGTTCAATATCAACACCGAAATTTCGCCAATGTGCTCACCAATCTTTGCCAATCTCGATGACCAGAACGGCTCTCCTATCGGCATGGATGAGTTGACGATCAGCAGAATCATCGAAAAAGCTATACGTAGAGCTAACGCGTTGGACTTAGAATCCTTGTGTATCCATGCAGGCTCTAAATGTTGGTCCATCAGAGCAGACGTTCACTTTATCAATTACGACGGAAATTTGATCGATACTGCCTGCATTGCGGTCTTGACTTCCTTGATGCATTTCAAAAAGCAAGATTTGGAAGTCGTCAACGGAAAGGTCATCTTGTACGATGAAATGCAGAGAGAGTTAGTTGGCTTGAGTATTTTACATATGCCTCTATGTGTGACATTTTCGTTTTATTCATGCATGGACAACGAATGGAGGGTCAAGCGTGGTGACCCCACAATAAAAACATACATCGAAACCAAGGACGAACCAGATGAAGACGAAGATATGGACGATGATAACGAAAACTCAGCCGAAAGTAAAGAGAAAAAGGTTAAGGCTAGAACAGAGGTAATCAAGGATGCCATCATTGTCGATGCTGATTCAGAGGAGGAACCTCTAGCTGTTGGTACTATGACCATAACCTTGAATTCTAACAGAGAGTTGTGTCAAATTTCCAAATCTGGTGGGTTAACTATTGACACATTGGGTGTTTTGCAATGTACAGAAGTTGCCAGCGAAATTGTCAATAACTGGACTAAGGTCATTAAAGATGTTTTGAATAAGGATAAATTAGCCAGGAGGGATATCAGAGCAGAACGTGTTTTGAGGGTTGTCAATGATAGAGAAACTTCCTAAATTTAAGGGCGCAGGTAATTGAACTTATTTTTCTAGTTAATAATAATAACTTGTTATATGATCGGAAAAACTTACGACTGTTTTGAATTTGTCCGGTGATCAATTTGTACGCAATTTCAGGAAAGCACTGACATAATCAATTGAGCAACACTCTGTACTGTTTACCTTTTTATTTGCTTACGATAGGCTTAAATTTTTTATAAACTACATATAACTATAAATCTAACAACATTGAAATTTACCACACCCTTAGTTTCTCTTCTTCCAGTGAATGGTAGCAGGTTGAACAGGTAAAACAACCATGGAGGTATAATCATTTTCAGGAGTTATACATTCCCACTGGTATTCTCTGATATAATTGACCAAAAGAGTTCCTAATTGAGTGTAAGCGAATTGTTCACCAATACATCTGTGTCTACCACCACCGAAAGGTAAGTATGGAGAGGAGACACCCTTAGAAACTTTACCAAACCCGTAATCAACTTCACCCTGGGTACCTTCAGGAGTGACGGAAAATCCACCACCGGCACCTGAGATCTTATCCCAACGGTGAGGTTGGAACTTGGTTGGTTCTGGGAAATACTGTTCACTAGTCATAGTGAAACCTGGAGACATTAAAACGTGGTGACCCTTTGGAACAATGTAGTTGGTACCTGGAACAGGTAAATCCTTCATGACCTTTCTGAAAATGGAGTGCAATGGCATGTGCATTCTCAAAGTTTCTCTGATGGTGTTATTGACCAAATGTAAATTGTCCAAATCTTCGTAGGTCAATTCTCTGTCGCCCAAAACGGACTTGATTTCATCGTACAATTGTTGTTGCAAATCAGGTCTTTGACCCAATTCCAAAAGGAACCAAGAGGAAGTAGCTGAGGAGGTGTGTTGACCACCCATCAAGACACCGATCATCAAGTTGGCGATTTGTCTGTCGGTCATCTTGGAACCGTCCTTGTAGACGGAATTGTTCAACAATGCGTCGATCAAATCGTTGCTGGAGACGGTGCCCTTGGCCTCTCTTTCTCTTCTCAAGTTCAAAACCTTGAGGTAGGTTTGAGCAATGGTGTTGTGAGCGTTGTCACGCTTGAAGTAGTTTGGCAATGGCAACCAGGTGAAGACAAAGTTCAATGGGGTGAAACCCTTATCCAAATCAGCGAAGAGGGCAGCATATGACTTGTCCAAATGGGAACGCAACTCGTCGCCGAAGAGGGAACGAGAGGCAGTGAAGAGGGTCATTTCCGATTGGGCGGTCAAGACATCACAGTCGCCCTCGGTGCCCTTGAAGTTAGCCGAGAAGTAGTTTCTGATTTCCTCGGTGATCATAGGCACGTACTTGATGAAGGACTCCTTGGTCAACGCGACCTTGGCGAACTTCTTCTGCTCCATCAACTTCCAGTTAGGACAGTCGTAGATGACACCCTTGCCGAAGACCGGGGTGGTCAAGTGGGTGTAGGCCTCCTCTGCGGAGACGTCCGAGCCCTTTGCGTTCAAGACGAACTCGTGACCCTTAGGCCCCAAGTAGACTGTCATGACCTTACCCAAGAGCAGGAACGAGAACACATCGCCGTGCTTCTTCTGGGCCTGCGCAAAGAACTCGTACGGCTGCATGCCGTACTGCACTGCAGAGCCCACCCAGGGGATGTAGTACGTGACCATAGGCACTCTGTCCTTTCTGAGCGAGTAGACAAATTGCCAGAGGAGAGAATAAACAAAAGGCGCGAGCAGCAGCAGCGAGGCCTGCTGGGCCAGCGAGAGCTGCATGAATCCCTGCGACAGAGCAGCGAGCTCCTCAACGAGCGATTTGATGATCGACATACGCGTTAATACAGGAACAGGACGAGGAGAAAGAAAAGCGCAACGCGTAACTCTCCTCTCTCCTTTTTTCCTTCTCTCTTTTGCCCTATGGTGAGAGCTTTATATATAAACGACCAGCAAAAAATATTATATTGTATACGAGGGGAACGACTAGTGGGTTCACTTCTTTTTGGCAAAGAAACGGTCCAAGGCGCCCACTTTGACCTTCTTGGCGGCGGCAGGCTTGGCGGCGGGCTTCTGTTTCTTGGTGGCCAAGCCTGCGCCCGACCCGTCCTCCGCGGACGCTCTTTTGGCCTGCTCCAAAAGCTCCATCTGGGCCTGCGCAGCTAGAGCGGCACGCAGTGGCGCGAGATCGACCGACGAAAAGGCACGAGCCACCAAAGCCTCGCTGGCGTACTGCTGCAGCACCACGCGCGCCTGTTCCATGCGCGCCGCGGCCATCACCGTCTCGTCGGGGTTGTCCAGCTCTCTGCTGAGCACGGCAACCAAGCTGGCAGGCAGATGCTCAGCAACGTTTTGGAGTCTGCGGGTGATGAAGGCGGTGATTTTGGCCGCCGACGGCCTCAGAAAGGTCTCGTCGCCCTCCTCGAAGCTCTCACAGCACTCCTGCAGCAGCGGGCCGAGCTCCACGCCCATTTCGGCCAGTTTGGCCAGACTCTCGTTCGCATCTGTGAGCGTGTCTACAAGATCCTCCATCGAAAGCATGCGTTTGGAGTCCAGCGCGGGTTCCAGCTGCGCTATGAGGAACCAGACCGCGCTGAACGGCGCCGCCACGTGGATAGTGTTGCTCTGGCCCAGGGCCAGAGCGTCGGACGCGTCCTGCTCCTGCACCAGCAGCGTGCTGTAAGTTTCGTCCTTGAGCTCCTCGGCAACAAACAGCTCGTGGCGGGCGCTAAGCAGGAAAGAGCGCGTTTTTTTGGTCACAGGGTGGTCCAGCTGCACGGCAGCGTAGCTGGTGCTGGTCTCGCCCCCCGGAAACGCCCACACTTGCGGGTTGTCGGCCGCGTTCAGTTTCATCATAACAAACTGAAGAGTTTTTAGTAGTTATTGTAGCTAATCCCATTTGTTTCTTTAAATAGACACAGGTGTCCATGACAACGTCCACGCCCAAGTATACGCTTCCAGGTGTGATGCAGTACTTGCAGGCACAGTTCACGCTGGCCGAGCGCAACCGCATGCAGGCAGACTTGGAGCGCGCCTCGCTCAAGCTTCGCATCATTGAGCTCGAGCACGAAAGAAACGCGCTTTTGCGGCGCAACGCCGACTTGGAGGCGCAGCTGGGGGCCACAGCCGACAGCAGCAAGCAAGATGTGAAGCCTCAGGACTTGGACGACGTGCAGGCCGTCGACGTTCAGAACTTAATAAGGGCCAAACAATTCCTCAAATCCGCCACAAATGAGATCATATATCTACTCAACTCCCCGCTCATCGATATCAGCGACGATGCAAGCACGTTCAGTGCTACCAGCTTACCAGACTTGTTACCAAACGACAACACAGAGAAGGCCAACGCCAAAGGAGCGGCGGTCGGTCCGTTGGGCGGCTCTTCTTCCCCCTTCCATGAATTGGATTCTCAGGACCTGGGCGAGCCTTTCAAGTCGCAGCCTAGCAACGATGTCCAATCAGATCAAGAAACTATTACTGACAGCTTGGACGAGGAGGATGGGCACGATCAGGACAGCCCAGTTAAAAACACCAAGCTAGAACAAAAGAAACCCGTCCAGATATTGAAGAAGTCCCTTAAATTAGAGTCATTGTCAGACATCAAGTTGGCAGAATTCAACCCTTATGTTCAACTCAAGTCGAACAAATTGTTTGTACAGTACACCAACAAGATGAATGTTTACTCAACCACAGACAATTCCCTCATCTGCTCCATTGATTTACCTACCCCAAAGCCAGACTTCCTAACCTACAACGGGGATTTGCTTACATATGTGTATGAAAACACCTTGTTTTGCTCAACCTTAACCGCACAGCCTTCTTCTTTTGAGTTGGATATCGGAGAGTCCCAACAAATTACTCACTTGGATCTCAATGAGGACAATATTCTTTTCATGACCAAAGATTCCATCCTCTTTTACGAAATTGACGAAAATGAAATTAAATTGTTATCTAAACACCCCTTTGACCCCACAGATGAACCCATCAATGACATCAAGTTGATAAACCATCATCCAAAGTATGACATGGTAATTTTGACCCCAAACACATTATCTTTTTTCAAAATAGAAAACGCACCTACTTCAAAACCATTGACACCTTTGAATGATATCCAGTTGGCCAATTATCATAAATGGCACCTCAACTCAATGAACTTGGTTTTGCAATTCGATCACGGTCTCTATTTGATGGATTTAGAAGACTCTTCGGAATTCAAAAATATCCCAGCAGCAACAGCCGAGCAATTTTCTCTCGGGTCCTCCTTTGATGATGAATCACTCTTTTATATCTGGCAAAAAAACACCTCCGGTGTCGAAGGCGGTCAATTGAAAGTCTTCCAGTCTACCTCGATTGGTACTATTGTCCAAGTGAAGACTCTTGATCAAATACCAGAAAGTTTTGCTATCGGGCTGGTTGATAGAAAACGTGTTTTAGTTGAATCCAAGGTCAAAAAGTTGATTGTTCAAAACTTCTAGCTCCACAACTCTCTTTCATTAAATAATTCTACTTAAATTAGTATAATTTTAACTTTTATGTTTTGCTCATCTTTTGTGTCATTTTCTTTTTAATAAGTAACGCGCCACAATGATCATTTCGCATCGTATCTTCAAACAATTAGTTTTTTCTTTGCTTAGTTTGTACGCTGGGCTACTACTTTATACCAATTACCTTCAAGAGGTGGACTTCTACAAAAACAAGCTCCAATTGAATGATTTTAAGGTCTCCGTAGCCCTTTATGAGTTTCTACAGCATAATTCTTTTACGAACCACAAAGATGTAGGTCCAGGGCTTTCCAATGACCAACAAAATGCAGAAAGGCAGCAAACTCAACCTGGGCCTAATTTGATAGTCAATAATAGTGAAGCAAATCAAAAAACGGGTCAAATACCCAAGAAACTACAGATCCGCCACCACCGCACCAAAAAAGAGACGAACAAGAGGAAATCTTTTTAGACCTTTTCCATCTTAACCAACCCTTTCCTACTATGGACTTGACTAGCCTAGAACCAGTGTTTGTAGAAAATGGGTGTGCTCATCTTTATTGTGAGTACAATTTTAAGTCTATTAAATGCACGGTCAGCGGGTTCATTTTGGGTCAAAAATCGTATTTGGCTACAGCTGAATTTAGTAATGAATTCTTTGAACGCATCGGTGTGTTTCTTGTTCTCAGTACTACCAAATCTTTTTCCGAGTTTGATAAAGTTCCATTAAAAACCCATCCAACCTGTAACGTAAAGGAGTCCGCCACTAAAATTGAAAACAAGACTTTCTATTCCCACAGTATGATAGATCCGATTATTGCTAGAAATATGGACAGCATTAATTTGTTTACTAATTATATGATGTTGTTTGGAGCAAATGGAACCAACATTGACATATTCATAAATAACCCAAATGAAAGAAACAGCAGGTTTGAGGAGAAATGTAAGTTTTACAAGTTGATTCAGTCCAAAACAATGTTTTTGTTTTTATTATTTCATATCAGACTAGTTAATTACCTTTAATTAATGGTCAATTTTGTTTTTACCTACACTTTACACTCCCCGGTATACCTTTTTGGAAATCTGAGAGATAAAAAGTTGAAAAAAAAAGAAAATGACATAGAAGAAAGTACAAAAAGTAGCTATGTTCATTCAAACTGGTTTGTAAGTCAATTTGATTTTCTCTTAGAAATTAATGAGCTTTCAGTTGTTACTCCTAAATCAGTAGCTCCGAACTACCAAATGCGCGCAACATCACTGAGCGCAACAGAAGAACAAGCAAATAATTAATGTTTATACTCTGCTATACCAAGCACCACTTCGAACTCAACAATTAATACAGGTATGAAGGGTTTAAAAAGCAAAAGCTCAACTCAACTGCCAGCTCTGCAGAAGGTACCCTACCATCAGCGGTTTTGGACGTTTTACTGACCCCTAAGAATGAATTGAACTCAATCAAAGAAAAATACCAGTTGCTTTACTTGTTGATACTCACTCACTTTTTCTTTCATATCATCATTTATCACTCAATCAATATGTTTTTACATAATGCCATTAATGAAGTATTTCTTTGGTTTCATTCAAATTCAAGTGACAATTACTCCAATACAAACCCCTTTAATTTAGCTTCTAGCATGTTCAGTGAAGTGGGGCCGAACATATTTTCAATGACTCAAGGTAATTCCGTATTTTCTCATGCGATGAATTTGATCAAATGCTTGACAAATATCTTAACTAGTGTGTTTTTCCATGGGCTTTACTGTGCCGTTTTGTATTCTCTACAGCATAATAAGGATTGGTATTGGGAGCCCTGTTCAGGTGGTTTGACATAGATAAGAAAATAAAATCTTTCAATAACTTGAGAAAACAGATGAGCATTATTTGAAAATCACACGTCTAAAATTCCTCCTATACAATTGACAAAATTTTTTAATATTTTTTTCATTTTTCAAACGTTGGACTTTTTCAAGTTGAACTGATTTTGACCTACTACTAAAATGGCCAGTATCTTTAACAAGGTCCCGACACTTGTTGCGGCTTCCAAGGCCAGTGGTCGTTTTGCCGCTGCCAAGGGGTTATTTTTTTCCACCTCTCGTAAAATGCAGACCTACGAAGAAGAAAAGGTTATCATCGACGAATTATCAGCTACTTTAAATGATACCGATACCCACAGATTGGCCAATATGAGAAACATTGGTATTTCTGCTCATATTGACTCGGGTAAGACTACTTTCACCGAAAGAGTTTTGTTCTACACTGGTAGAATTAAGGCCATTCATGATGTCAGAGGTAGAGATGGTGTTGGTGCAAAGATGGATCATATGGATTTGGAAAGAGAAAAGGGTATCACTATCCAGTCTGCTGCTACTTACTGTTCTTGGGATAGAACCAAGGATCAGTCCTTGCATTTCAATTTGATTGATACCCCTGGTCACATTGATTTCACCATTGAAGTTGAAAGAGCCTTGAGAGTTTTAGATGGTGCAGTTTTGGTCGTCTGTGCAGTTGCTGGTGTCCAATCCCAAACAGTCACTGTTGACAGACAAATGAAGAGATATAACGTTCCTAGAATCACTTTTATTAACAAGATGGACAGAATGGGTGCTAACCCATGGAAGGCCATTGAACAAATCAACTCCAAGTTGAAGATGGCTGCTGCCGCCGTTCAAGTTCCTATTGGTTCCGAAAAGGATTTAGAAGGTACTGTTGATATCATTAACAGAAGATGTGTTTACTACGAAGGTCCACAAGGTGAAAAGTTGAGATTAACTGATGAAATTCCAAGCGACTTGAAAGATTTAGTTGAAGAAAAGAGAGCTCTTTTAATCGAAACTTTAGCTGATGTTGACGATGAAATTGCTGAATGTTTCATTGAAGAAACTGAACCAACTGTTGAGCAAATCAATGGTGCTATTAGAAGAGCAACTATCGCCAGAAAATTCACTCCTGTTTTCATGGGTTCTGCTTTGGCTAACAGAGGTATCCAACCAGTTTTAGATGGTGTTTGTGATTACTTACCTGATCCTTCCGAAATTTTGAACAATGCTCTTGATTTATCCAACAATGAAACTTCCGTTAACTTAACTCCTGCCTCCTCTGCTCCTGCTGTTGCCTTAGCGTTCAAGTTAGAAGAAGGTAAGTACGGTCAATTAACCTACTTGAGAGTTTACCAAGGTAAGTTAAGAAAGGGTGCCATGATTACTCACGTCAAGACCGGTAAGAAGGTCAAGTTAGCTAGATTAGTGAGAATGCACTCTGAAGAAATGGAAGATGTTGATGAAATTCATGCTGGTGAAATTTGTGCTACATTCGGTATTGATTGTGCCTCTGGTGATACTTTCACTGATGGTTCCGTTAACTACTCTATGTCTTCAATGTTTGTTCCTGATGCCGTTGTTTCCTTAGCCATTACCCCAAAGACTAAGGATGCCGCCAATTTCTCGAAGGCTGTCAACAGATTCCAAAAAGAAGATCCAACTTTCAGAGTTCATTTTGATAAAGATTCTAAGGAGACTATCATTTCTGGTATGGGTGAATTACATTTGGAAATCTACGTTGAAAGAATGAAGAGAGAATATAACGTTGAATGTACCGTTGGTAGACCAAGAGTTGCTTACAGAGAATCTATTCTTGGGGCTGCACCATTTGAATACACTCACAAGAAGCAATCCGGTGGTGCTGGTCAGTTTGCCAAGGTCATGGGTAACATGGAAGCCACTATTAACGCTGACCCAGCTGACATTGGGGCTACCGCTGGTGATGATCTCAAATTCAGAAACCACTTCCAAACTAAGATTGTTGGTGGTAAGATTTCTGAAAAGTTCTTATTTGCTTGTCACAAGGGTTTCGAAGACTGTTGTGAAAAGGGTCCATTGACTGGTTCTAGAGTTTTAGGTGTCCATATGGTTATTAACGATGGTGCTACTCACGTGGTTGATTCTTCTGAAATGGCTTTCAGAACTGCTACTCAATTTGCCTTCAAGCAAGCATTCATGGCTTCTCAACCAGTTGTTTTAGAACCAATTATGAATGTTGTTATCACTGCTCCAAATGAGTTCCAGGGTGCTGTTATTGGTTTAGTTAACAAGTTAGGTGGTATCATCAACGATACTGAAAATCAAGCTGATGATTTCACCTTGATTTCAGATTGCTCATTAAACTCTTTATTTGGTGTTGCCTCTAAGTTAAGAGCTGTCACTCAAGGTAAGGGTGAGTTCACGATGGAATTCAAGGAATACCAACCAGCTCCTCCTCAATTGCAAAGACAATTGGTTGAGGACTACCAAAAGAAGAACAAGGGTGCTGCTGAGTAAGTTCGTTAATAATGATAACGATAACGATGATGATAATGTTGATGGGGGTAATGTGAATGAATATATACTTGTCCATAGTTTTAGCTTGTATTCAATAAAGTAAAATCAATTTATACATAAGACTGCAGCAATGCTGTAAATTAATTATTAATTTTCATTATAAATCTGTACTACTACCTCTTTGGAAGTAAGAGCAAAAATGTATATAAAAGAAAAACAGCAAAAAGCACGATAACCTTCCAAATTGAAGTGGTGCTCATAAAGACTCTTCGTCCTTTATAAGCGGGTTTCATTTCAAATCTTAGTACTAGTCTTCAGGCTGGTTTCAGTATTTTGATGGACAATAGAAGATTGGGTCCAATACCACGATTTGGACTGGAATAGAGTGAAAAAAGTAAATTAGTTAGTGACTGAATGAGAAAGAGAGGAAGTGAAAAGAAAAAAAATCAGAAAGAATCAAAATAATAAGCGGCCAAAGAAAGTTTGCTGAAAGTGCAGCAAATCTAACTTAGCTCAAACTTGAAGTGCTTCAAGCGAGACTTTACCACTATCAACCCACGATTGTTCAACCAACTTTTCAGTTGATCCGATCATAATTCTGAAAGAAGATTTGATTGTACCTTCAGAAACACCCGTACTTTCACTGATCTTGGATAAAGATAACGGCTTTTTGAAGATGATCACAGAAAAATAAATGACTGTAGCTGCGATGGTCGTTGGAGAACGACCTTCTAAAACACCCACTTCTCTTAATTTCCTAGCAATTAATTGAGAGGAAGAAGAGAAACTGTTATCTAAGCCCAAATGAGAACAAAATCTACCCACCAAATCCTCTGGATTAGTTTGAGTAGTTGCAATAGCATTATTTTGTCTAGTAATAGCCCCACCTAATTCAGCATCCTTTTGTTGGATGATTAAATTCATTAATTTGAAGACTTTGCCAATTTCCTTTCTAGGAACATTAGTTAAAGCCCAGATTTCTTTGAAAGAACGAGGGACGGAAGCCTTTCTACACCCCAAAAAGATGGCAGCGGCCATGATACTTTCCTGAGACTTACCCCTTAATACTTTTTCTTCGTAGACTAATTTGTAAACCTCTTTAGCACCATCCTGCACCACCTTAGGTAGTTGGTAACCGTCGCACATTTGCGAGATTTTAGAGAACGCAGACGAAAGAACATGGTCCTTTTTGTCTGCAAATGATTTGCCCTGAGTTCTGTGCAAATCTCTAGCAACACGGCCCGAGTCTGGCCCAGCAGCAATGACAGTTGTCAACTGATCGGAGTCTGCTGAGTTGCTCAAGGCCTCACCCACACGAGATGGGTCGTCACCGTTTTGGTCGTCGTTGGAAAACGTTCTCCACTCAGACCGGGTGTCGATGATCCTGTCACAAAGCACAAGGCCGCAGAGCGCGCACACAATGTCGCCCTCGGCATGTCTTTCGACCAACTCCGGCGGGAAAACACGGCAGTCTGGACAGGAGATGGTCACGTTCAAGTTCACCCCCCTTGGCTTGATGGCCTGAGGCACATTCTGCACCGGAGCAGGGACCTGAGCTTGAGCTTGAGCCGTCGTCATCTTAAATGATCAAACACACAAAGAAGAGAAACACCTAGAAGTTAATTACAAATGCCAGTGGCAAAAAAAATTATTAAATCCCTTACGTAACCGTGTCACGTGACATATTTTGTTCTTTCTTATTAAATATTATAAATGTGCTCAGCACACGCTCAGCATGCGCATGAACTATAGTTATCGCCATCGATGTGGATGTTGACGGCGTCAGCATACTCGTCGGCCAAGTCAAGGCTCTCCTCCTGCAGAAGCGCACAGCGCGCCACGGCGTCGAAGGCCTGTGCCACGTTGACGGCCTCCTTGGCGGATGTTTCAAAGTAGGGCACTGGCACGGGGCCTAGAGAGGCGCAGAACGCCTGGGCACGCTTGGCCGAAACAGCGCGGCGGCGCTCGTCAACGTCGATCTTATTACCAAGAACCACAAACGGAAACGAGTCCGGGTCGCGGACGTTGGCCTGGACAAGGAACTCGTCACGCCAGTGGCGCAAGTTCTCAAACGACTGGGCCGAGGTGACGTCGTAGACGAGCACACAGCAGTCGGCCCCACGATAGAACGCCACACCCAAACTCTGGAAACGCTCCTGGCCCGCGGTGTCCCAAACCTGGAGTGTCACGGGCTTGTCGTCGACAACCATGTCCTTGGGATGGAAGTCGGCACCAATGGTGGCCTTGTACTGTTGCGAGAACTTGCCGCTAATAAACTGCTGCATGAGCGAGGTCTTCCCGACGCCTGTGTCGCCCAACACGATGACCTTTAAGAGTGTTTTGCGGTTAGACATTGCAGATAAAGAAGTATGAGTTTCCAATTACAAAATTCAATAATAATAATAATCAACTCTAATTAAAAAGTCTCGGCGCTGAATGCTCAGCATTCTAAGGTAAAATAAACATATATTAGATACTTTCTAAAAACAACAATAAAATAAGGCCAAAAGGGCCGAATGACCGCTTTTACAAACAGACATCACTGATGTGATTGTAGTAGAAAGCGACGATTTCCAAGTGGGAGTCAATGCTCATCCACTCATCATGGTCATGAGCGGTCTGGTCAGCCATAGAAATGGACCCAGGTTGCGATCTGAACAAGTTAGGAGACAACTTCAAATAGTGTCTCATATCAGTGTTACCAGGGAACATAGAAGGAGTAAGAATCATGCTCTTACCGTCTTCGAACTTCTCAGGGAAAACCTCTTGTTCATAGAAGGACTTAATTGAACCAGCAAATAAGTCCCATGCTTCACCAACGGTAGGGGAAGCTCTCACAGGCTCAGTTTCAAAGTTGGCCTGACTGGTGACATTTAGTAACCCGTTTTCGTTTTCTGGAATGATATCGACACCGAATGCGCTGAACCCAATGCCGTATTCTTCAGCAGTTTGTTTCCCGATGGAAATGACCTTGTGCTTAACAGAAGCAAGTGAGTTACCATAGGCGACTCTGTGGTTGATAACTGCAGACACTTCTCTTGGCAAGGAGTTGGCCTTATCCCCGCCGAAAATGATATCAATAGCTTGCGATGTTCTGATGGAGTATTTCCATTCAGGCAAATCAGTTAAATAGTCTAGCAATTCAGCTTGGATCTTGACATCATCCTTAGATTTCAAAATCAGTTCCTTAAGCTCGTCATTAAGACCTTGGCCATGTGCAGCCATACAGTTAAGACAGCCCTTCCATGGGGTGTCTTCAACAAAGGATGGCTCATACAAATATTTCTCGTATCTGTGTAGGAAGGTGGAAATCATACCAATAGAAGTGTGATCTCTTGGATTGGAAGAGTGCCCACCTGGTGCATTAAGATTAACAAAGACATCTAAGTAACCCTTTTCACCAGTCATAACGTACCCATAGTAATCACCATCAACATCGTTGAACATATATGGACCTTCATCGGTGATGTACTCAACAGAGTTTTCACCTAGATAGTCGACTAAGTAGTTGGACAAGAAAACAGCTCCATGATGACCACTGATTTCCTCATCAAACCCAAAGGACAAGAAGAAAGTTCTCTTAAAGTCAGTCTTGCCATCTTGTAATAGCAACTCAACAGATTCCATTAACCCAGTTAACAAATTCTTACAATCACTTGCACCTCTACCATAGACCTTTTCACCGTCATAGTCACCACCAAAAGGGTCTCTGAGCCAGGTCTTAGGGTCACCAATTGGGACGGTATCTTGGTGGGCCATAAAAACCACTGGTTTCAAATCTTCGTCAGAACCTTCAAACTCAAACAATAAGTTGTAAGTGTTGACCTTGTGAATTTTGGCATATTTATGCACCAATGGAAATTTTTCCTTCAAGAACTCATGGAATTTTAACCATTTGGTAAAATCAGAGGTATCGTCAAAGATTGTGGTGTCAACTTGAATGGCACCGGATAGAAAGCCAGCAGAGGTTTCTCTGTAAGTTTCGTCTTTTAAAATCCATTGGACTTTGTCATGTTCTACAATGTCAACACCAGTAGGTTGTGGACACAGAGACTGGGCCATATCGGCGGTCAGGGTGATGCCCGTTTGCTGTTGCTGCTGAGCGAACTGATTCCATCCAAAAAATCCGAGCATCCCAACGAAAACCAAGGCCTGCAAAGGGCCTCTCCAGGAATAGGAGCGCCATTGACTGCCAAATGCTGCTGATGCCTTTTCGCTCATTTGGCTCTTAGAGAGAAAGAAGAAGAGCGAGGTGGAAATTTAAAAAAGAACTCCACCGCTTCTTTTTATCTTATCGTCGGAATTCCCCTTTAGGTTAATCCGGATGCATGTCGTAAATTTCCGCTGGCTTGGCCGATAGCCGCATCACTTACCGGAATGGTTTAGATAACTCACTAGCTTCCGGCTAGCTAAGTTCTCTCTCTCTTCTTCTCTCAGACCAGCATGATTAGAATGAACTCCGACTATGAACCGTTGGACAAGTCTTCCAAGGTGATGAAATCCAAAGCTACATGGGGTATCGCTGCCGTTGCACTTTTGGGGGTTTTCACCTTCTTTAACCCCCTCAATCTCAACCAACCTGCACCAGGAACACCATCCGGCTCAGAGGATCTATGCCCACAGGCCCCTAAATATGACGTTGTTGAGGTCGAAAAGGTCAACATGATCTTAAACGATCCGATCTTCAGAAACTCATCTGCTCATAAACTTTCCGGTGCTTTACAAGTTGACACTGTAGTTTATGATGTTATGGAAATGAAGGATTATGCTAAATTTGCCAAATTCCACGATTACCTTTCCAAGGAGTTCCCCTTGGCTCACAAACATGCCAATTTACATAAGGTTAACACCTACGGGTTGGTCTTTGAATTTAAGGGTTCTAACGAAGAATTGAAACCTATTATGTTATGTGCTCATCAGGATACCGTTCCTATTGGTGATCCAAGTGACTGGGTGAGAGATCCTTGGAGTGGGGAAATTGACGATGAGAAAATTTACGGTAGAGGTGCAGGTGATGTTAAGAACTTGTTGGTTGGTTTACTAGAATCTGTGGAATTACTGCTTGAAGATGGTAAGGGTGATTTCGAAAGAAGTGTTATTCTGGCCTTCGGATTCGATGAAGAGAAATCAGGTTGGGATGGTGCTCAAGAAATCGGCAAGTTTTTAGAAGAGTATCTTGGCTACGATTCGATTGAATTTTTAATCGATGAAGGTCCTTCTATGTTCACACCACAGAATGGTGATTATTACGGTATGATCATGAACGGTGAAAAAGGTTACATGGACTTACAGGTTGAGGTTTACACTCCTGGTGGCCACTCCTCCGTTCCTAGAGATCACACTTCAATTGGTATGATGTCCCATTTCATCGTGGGTTACGAAGGTGAAATGTATTCACCAATCTTAGAAAACCAAAGTCCAGTATTGAAAAACTACCAATGTATTGCTGAGCACGGCCATTTACCAGAAGATGTTTCAATGGCTGTCAAGAAGGCAACTAGCGATCCTAAGGCTAAGCAACAATTGATTGACTATATCACAGGCCAAGGCAATGTTGGTTACACTTACCTTGTTAAAACATCCCAAGCTATTGATATTGTTGATGGTGGTGACAAAATTAATGCTCTACCAAGATTAGTTAAGGCTATGATCAATCATAGAATTGCCTACGGTAATGATGATACAACAATCAAGGCTAAGGTTACTAAATATGCTACTAAAACTGCTGAAAAGTTTAACATTGGGTTAGAATTGTTTGGTGAAGTTGTTTATCCTGAAAGTGACAATGGTAACATGAAAGTCTCCATCTTCGGTAAGTACTTACAGCCTGCTCCCATTTCTCCCGTGGGTGATTCTTCCTGGAACGTCATTGCTGGCTCAATGAGGTCGTTTTATGAAGATAATGTTTACCCAGAAATGTTCAAGTCAGGTGAAAGTAAGTATATCGTCTCACCTGCCTTCATGACTGCCAATACTGATACAAGACATTATTGGAATTTGACTAGAAATATTTACAAGGTGCAACCTGGTGTTACCGATTTAATGGAGGCCGGTGCTCATACCCACGATGAATGGGTGCACATTGATACCCATTTACAAGTCGTTGCCTTTTATTATGATTTTATTTCTAAGTTCTGTGGTTCCAAAAAGCAATAGTCGCTTAGAAAACAATTTTAAACACCTTTCATTTACGATATATTTATTGTCTACTTTTCTTTTAACATAAAATCTACTATTATTAATATTAGATAAGATCACCTATGATCAGTATAAAATACACACTTAGATTACATACAAATGTTTCTAATGTAATTGTAATAGAATCCAATCACTTGCAAATGTGATTCAATATGAACCCATTCGTTATTACCATGCATGTTCGCTTTGAATAGATTGGTAATACCTGGTTGAACACGGTAAATGTGGTCTGTAACTTGCCAATAATGCCTGGTGTCGGTATTCCCTTGCATAGAAGATGGTGCAATGATGTAAACCTCTTCAGCATCTGGACCACTCAACCTCTCAGGATAAACTTCTTGTTCATAAAATGTTTTCATATTGCTTGTTAAAATATCCCATGTTTCATCAAACAGTGGTGTAGGAGGGGAAGTAGGAGTAATTTTACCAAATGGTTTAACCATAATGTTACCATTTTTAGTCTTTGGTAAGATGACTTCACCATTAACCACCAAACCCAAATCTTCATTCTTAGCAACTCTCAACGCATGCTTTTTAGCCTTATTAAAAACAGTTTCTGGGGTATCACCCAGTGTTAAACGATGATTAATATAAGCACTAGCAGTTCTAGGCAAGGCATTGATCTTGTCACCCCCTCTAATCACATCTACAGCCTGTGCAGTTTGGATGATATATTTGAGTAAGGGTTTGGTGATAATGAATTTACTAACGAGGTAATTAACCACAGGGTTCTTTCTCACAATTCTGGTAAACATCTTGAGCCAGTATGGGATTTTATTAGATTGCTCACCAACACATTCCAATGTAGATAAAAATGGATTCGCATCGATTAGCAATGGTTTGAATTCTTCATGCTCATAGTTTTCAACAATTTCACTGAGAATACCAATTGAAGTTCTCTTTCTTGGGTTAGATGAGTGTCCACCTGGAGTATCGACTTCAATTTCAATATCCATATAGCCCTTTTCAGCTGTAATGACTAACCCAACATTCATTCCACCCAAACCTAAAAACATCGGAGCACCCTCATCCATAATATGATCAATTGATTTAGGCCCATATTTTCCCAAAATGTACTGACCGACATGGTAAGCACCATAATTACCACTAATTTCCTCATCATGACCGAAAGCTAGGATTAAACCTCTCTTCAAATTCAACTCACCATTGTTTTGATCTAATAGCTCTTCAAGGGCACCCAGTAACCCCATCAGTAAATTCTTGATATCATTGGCACCTCTACCATAAACGACACCTTCTTCATAATCGATTAAGCCACCTAGCGGGTCTTTAGTCCAAGTAGATAAATCACCAAATGGAACTGTATCTTGATGTGCCATAAACAAAACTGGCTTTAAACCAGGATCTGACCCTGGAATCTCATAAACTAAACTCCATTCATTGACCAACGTTACACCAGCATGCTTATGAACAAGTGGATATTGTTCAGCCAGGTAATCGTGGAAAACTTGAAACTTTTGGAAATCTTCATCGGTTGCCTCGTCATCAACAGTGGTATCGATTCTCAAACCACCTGCAAATCGTTCAATGGCCTTATGCTTGAAACCTTCATCGTATAAAATGTGTTGAGTGTGGTCATGGTCCATTTGTGCCTTAATCGACGGAACAGGACATACACGTTCATCGGAGAACAAAGGTGCCACATAGAAAACATTTGGCCACATGGCGACCAACGCAACTACAATTGCAGTCAAGAAGGTTATAGCTTTAAACATCACCTCACCAAACGGTCTCTGAAGCAAAGAAAGTGAGAAAAAAAGTTAGGAGTGGTATACCGGGAGCACTAATGTCCTACATTGAACAAGGTCTCGGCCGATAAAAACAAAACCCTTTGCTCAGCACTACTTTCCTGCATGAATGTCTTTATATAACCGTTTATACATATTTACCAAGAACGCATGTCCATTAGAGTGTTCCAAAAATCCCCTCTCGCCTACACCAGCAGTCGTCCACCTCATTCTCTAGTTGGAGATAGGCCTTATGGATTACAGGTGAAGCTTCAAACAATTTCTCCAAGTTGGCTCTGATACCAGTAGAAGTTTCAGATTTGAAGAACTGAACATGCAGATAACCCACTAGCTTGGTGGAGGACCCCTCCTGAGGCCAAAACCTTGGGGTGGTGTATGACTTGACACCCTTCACCTTCAAGACTTCACTTAGCGTTTCTTGCAACTGTCTTTCCAGTTTATCGGGAACTGACAATAATAGGTTAGAGCTGGATGACTTCAACAATGGGATTGCAGATACTAAAATCAAAGTGGCAATAAAAACTGATGTTAGAGGATCAATAAATTGCCATCCTGTCAGTTTGACAATGATTGTCGATATTATGACACCAACAGATCCTAGTGTATCAGCCATGATGTGAAGGAAAATACCGTGCATATTATCATTTATTTCGTCCTCGTCCTCGTCCTCGTCTCCATGTCCAGTGTGTGCACTATCATGTGAATGACTATGATCATGTTGGTGTTCGTGGTCGTGTTGGTGTTCATGTTCGTGTTCGTGTTTGTGTTGGTCACAATGACCCTTGTTGTGGCTATGTTCATGTTTATGATCATCATGGCTGTGGTTATGACCTGCATCATTACAACCTGATGACTTCTTCTTACCAGTAATCATTTCCCAACTGAAACTATGCGAGTGACTGTGACCGTTGTGACCGTTGTGACCATCGTGTGTATCATCACCATGGTTAAAAGCAAAGATACCAACTAAGTTAACTAATAATCCCAAAACACTAACAATCAACAATTCTGTTGTATTTTCCAATTCAACTGGTGAAAACATGCGTTGGACAGATTCATTAAAAATTCCAAATACAATGCCTAATAATAAAGAACCATTTGTAAATCCCGCTAAAGTTTCAATTCTGGATAGGCCAAAGGGGAAATTGGCAGAGGGAAATTCTTTATTTTTTTTAGCAATAACAGAAGCCATCAAACCAAAAAACAATGAAAGACAATCTAATAACATGTGTAAGGAGTCACTTAACAAACTTAATGATTTAGATCTGAATGAATAGAGTAATTGAATAAACATGAATGCTAAATTCAATAGAAGGAAATTAAAAATAGATTTGGACTCCTCTGCAAAAAACAAATGCACCACTAAATTAGTGAATGACATAGATGAGTCTTCGGCCTTTTCAATAACATTATTTTGTTTTTCATCGGTATCTTTTTGCTGGAAAATAATCATTGAGTACAAGAAATTAGAAACAATAATAATCCAATGTGATTTAAATAGATGACAGAACAAATCGCTAGCCGAATCAATTTCGCTGAGTAAACCAACGTTCAAAAAGTAAACAAAAATTGAAATGAAACAAAACAAACAGTATTTGAATTTATAATTATTTGTCAACTTTAAATCTATGAATGAAGTCAAAACTGCATCTTTGGCATTATGAAGTTTATGAATATCCACTGAGCTAAATAGCCCAACTATAAGTGACAGAACGTTGAGGAGTAGCATCTTCAAGTTATAGACAGGAACACAAATGAATGCAAACGGAATAACAGATGCTAAGGTTAGTCCCACCAAAACCTTCAAATCAGGTAAAGTTCCACTTGATTGTTGAATCGCTTCAACTTGCAAAGGATTAAATAAGGTAGCGTACCCGATTGTTAAAAATGTATACCCTATTATGACATCACTACTTTGATGGGATTCAATGAAAAGCAAATCTAACAAAGCACTGATTAGTATAACAACGAACCCCTGGTATCGTATATATCCTGATAAGTCGGAGGCTTTGTTATTTCTCGTAATCAAAAAGCACGTTAACAATGCTGTTGTCCTCAAAGGCCCGACGAATGAGTTTGCCAAAAACACTGATGTCAAAGGCAAAAATAGTCCTAAAACAGTTGAAACAGCATTTTCTATCCTAAAAGGTTCTTGAAGATCGTCACCACCACTGATGACAGTTGACTTATCATATTTCATGAAAAACTTAAGACACGAATAGGCTACCACCAGGGTGAGACATGAAAACAGAATAGACTGAAATATCCTGAATGGAATGGCGTTCTGCAAAGCATTGTCCGAAATGGCAAATGCTAATGATCCAAAAAAAACAGGTAGTGCCAGATACAACGGAGTTGGTGACGCCATGACTGGTTTTTTGTGTTTTGTCAAAACCGTATAGAATGAACACAAATTGTATTCTTAGAAACAGAGTGTCAAAATTTTTGGCCTCAGTAATCTTGATGCTCATGATTTATGCTCATGATAAAACTATTAAGTTAAAGATACAAACGCTGTCTATTTGTCTTTTAAATGTAGGGTTATGCAAATTGCTTACAGATTTGCCCCCAGATCTTAATACCTTCTTCAATTTTTTCCTTTTCCAAATGGGATACAGATAATCTTACACCGTGTTTACCCCATCCTTTCTCATCGCCAAAAACTTCGAACTTGTCACCTGGAGCTAAGAAAACACCTTGCTTCTTACATTCTTCAATGATTTTGGCATTGTCGTATTGATCAGGCAGGTTGACCCAAGAAAAATAGCCACCTTTCAAACCAGTGTATGTAGTGCCATCAGGTAAGTATTTATCAATGGAAGTTTTTAAGATCTGTGCCCTTTCACCATACACATGACAGAGGTTATTCACAATTCTGTCAACAAACCCATTTCTAAGCATTTCAGAAACAATAACTGTATTCAAGTGCGCAGGCGTACCCCCGGACATATTAGCACCTCCTAAAGAAAGCAAATCAGAGAGCTTATCAGTGGCTGATTCTTGCCATCCAACTCTCAAACCAGGTCCAATCAATTTGGAAAAGGTAGCATTAGAAATGGTATTACCATATTCTTCCCCTTGAGGTAAAGTTTCCCTGTCAATTGTGACAACTCTTTTCAAATAGTGGTGATCTGGCTGGTTGTAAGAAGAATAATCTAGTAAATCATAAACGTCATCACAGATAATTAACATATTGTATTTTCTTGCGAGTTCAACCAACCTCAATCTGGACTCTTCTGGAACTGAGCCACCTTTTGGATTCGAGAAAGTTGGAACCAAATAAATAACATAATTGTAGATTTTTCTCATTGGCCTGTTAGGATCGAACGTATACGGGATATCTTCAGAAGTAATATCTTTTTTGGAAGGCGACTGGGCTTCCAATTCTTGTAATCTGGTTTCTAAATGGTTCAAATCAATATCACCATTTTCGAATTCTTGAATACCTTCCAATTTGCCACCAAATCCAGCATCAATAAGTGCATTGTTGATCAAAAAGTAGGTTGGTGTAACCAAAAAACATTTCTTGGTTAGTCCGTTGTATGGAGAGGTCAACTGTAGCAAGATATTCATCAAACCAAAAGATGCACCATTAGTCAAATTAATGTTATTAGGATCAGTTTTAGTCTTGGGTTTGAATTTGCAATCGTTCCATTCCGCAATGTCCCTTCTCACTTCTAAGTTCCCTAAATCAGGACCGTAGTTAAGTGGATGGGTATCATCCAGACCATTGTAATCATCCAGGGTATTGTCGAATCTATTTAAAATGACCCGTGTGGCATCAATGATTTCCCTATTAGGCAACAAGGAAGTTGATGGATGGCCCTTCCAGAAGTTGAACTTGGCAACGGTGTGATGAGCCATGGTTTGTTAATAAAGTAGATAGGTTCGGCTAAGTTGGATATTAATCAACGGTTGACAAAAAAACCAAGTCAAATCTGGGAGCCACAGTAAAAAAGATAAGCTCAGTATATACTTGGTAAACAGATGACTGTGATTGGCTTACAAAATCAACCAAAATAAGAACTTGACTTAGCGTTCATTATAATATCTCATTATATACATTAAAGTTCAATATAAAGACTAAGTTTTGTGTAAATATATTTTTGTTTTTTACTGATCTACAGTTTGAAACATCTGCTAAGAAATACAAATGAAAAACTAGAGAAGAGAGTCGGTGCTCAATGTTTAAGTAGCTCACTGAATAGTGCAACAGCCACCACCATTATCATCATTGTTAGTGTTATTATTATTGTTGTCATGATGGTTGCTTAAATCTTGCCTGACCTCTCCGATTACAGCACGGGTGGCTTCATTGACTAAAGTGAAAACAGCGCCCTGCACAGCAGATTGGACTAAAGGCTTAACGAATGAGTTCCCAATACCAGAATGACTACTCTGCTGTTGTTGCTGCTGCTGCTGCTGTAGCTGCTGTGGAGGCGGCTGTTGATACTGCTGTTGTTGATACTGCTGGGGAGGCTGCTGCTGGTAGTAGTTTTGTTGACTACCTTCTTGCTGTTGGTAATAGCTCGCATTGCCTGTTTGTGCGGTCTGAGCGTACGAATGTTGCTGGCTTTCGTAGGAAGCAGGCGCTTGCTGCACATAATGGTCTGTCTTCTCGTCTAATTTTTCATAAGAGGGTGGTGCTGATGGTGAAGCAGCCGCAGGACGGTCGTAACCCATTATTGAGGTGAGTACATAAACGGAAGCCAAGAGATCTCAAAACGGTTGGCGGACTTTTTTCCCAACAGGGCATTTGCCGCTGCAAGCCGGATATGTCTCTGCTCAGCTGGCTGTACCTTGCATGCATAAATTATATTAGTAACTAAAAAAACGTTAAATATTAAAAAAAAGAATACACTTGAGAAGAAGAAGCAGCAAGGGGGAATTAAAAATCGTCTATAGTAATACCGGATTGATCACACATTTGTCTGAAGATACCGTCAGTGCGTTCGAACAATGCTTTTGGGTTGTCATATTGAACAACTTCACCTTTGTCCATGACAACAATTCTATCATAATTCAAGATGGTGTTCAATCTATGTGCAATGGATAAAATAGTACAGTCCTTGAATTCGGTAGAAATGGTCTTTTGAATCATGGAATCAGTTTCGTAATCAACACTGGAAGTGGCTTCATCCAAAATCAAAATCTTAGTCTTTCTGACCAAAGCTCTAGCCAATGCAATCAATTGACGTTCACCAACCGAGAAGTTGGCACCATCGTCATCGACAATTCTTAGTAGATGGAACTTGTGCAGCTCTTCTTCATCATCAACCTTCTGGTTTTTGACATTTTCTAACTCCTCTGGCTTGATTAAATCGGCGGTAACGAGAGCTTCCCACAATTGCTGATCAGTATGCTCATCAAATGGATCTAGATTGCTTCTAATGTTACCGACAAACAAAACCGGATCTTGTGGAATGATCGTTAACTTGGATCTTAAAGCGTGAAGACCTAACTTGGAAATATCATGACCATCGATGACAACTTCGCCTTCAAACTCTGTGAGTCTGTATAAGCATGTCATAAAAGTAGATTTACCAGCACCTGTTCTACCACAGAATCCAATTTTCTCATGTTCCTTAATGTCCAAATTGAGGTTTCTCAAAACGTATGGTAACTCAGGTCTATACTTCATATTGACGTTTTTGAACGAAATAGCACCATTCTGAGGCCATTCTTTTGGTGGGTCAGCTTCTGGGATTTCATGTGGGGCTTCCTGGGCTAAATCATAGGCATAATGGTTCATTCTTTCAACAGAATTAAATTCATTCTCAATTTGAGTAATGGCTCTCAATGACAATGATAACAAGTTTGGAATGTTCATAGAATAAGTCAAAATTAAACCTGTGGCACCTGCACTGATGTTAAAAACTCTGAAGACACACAACATTGAAATGCAAAAGACAAATGCAACGGTAATGAGTGACAAATTAGAACCCAACCATCTTTGAGCAGCTAATGTGAGGAAGAATGCCTCATTTTGGTTATCCATTAATGTATCAATCTTCTTCAAAAATGAACCATCTCTATTGTAGGCCTTAATGGTATCCAGACCACCCAATGTTTCATTGAAATGTGAATAAACAAATGAACGTTTGACTGCATCTATTCTCTTGATTTCTCTACTGGTAGCTTGATAAAATGCAGTGATAGAAACATAGACAAATAAAACAATTGGAATAGCAATGGCAAACCATGGTAAATAGATGATACACAAAATGAAGGTACCAACAATTGTAGCCATAGGATTGGTAGCCATTCTAAATTGTTCTACAATTTCGTTATCCAAGACATCGGTATCCTTGGTAAATCTATTCAAAACTCTACCCATAGGTGAAACATCCATAAATGCCATTGGAACTTTCAGGATATTTCTAGTAGCAGCGATGTTCATCTTTTTAGATGCTATGGAAGTAAAATAACCCAGCAATGTCATATAGGAACAAATGAAAAAAACATAAAGGAAAGAAAACATAATGTACAAACCTTGATAGAAACTGAGAGGTCTGTCAAATTTTTGTTCAATCCAATAAGTCAACCAATTATTTGAAAAGAAGTTCAAGAATGTACCTAAAGTCAAAGCAGTAAGAAGAAGTGGAATAAATGCAATACCAAAAATACCAAAACCTGATACCAGGTAATGCTTGTAAACATCCCAGCCAAACGCATTGACAGCCTTTTCTTCATCGGCAATAATACGTACCATTTGGTTATTATTAGTACCGTCGTCATTTGGATCATCTTTAGTGGTATCCATCTTGGCAATGGTTACCTCAACTTGTTGTTCGTGTCTGGCTTGAGCATTCAACAATTCAACTTCTTCCTCTTCTTCTTCTTCATGATTCTTTTGGTGTTTGAATAATTCAACAAATGCATCATTCCTTAGTTTCAATTCCTCAACAGTACCAACATCAATGGTGCCGTCACCATTCATAAAAATCATTCTATCAGCAGCACCAATTAGACTCAATTGATGTGTTGCTAAAACTCTAGTTTTATCACTCAACATCCCAAGAAGACATTTTTCGACAATATGTTTGCCAACTTTGGCATCAACAGCACTTAAGACATCGTCTAATAGAATGATATCAGAATTGGCATATACAGCTCTGGCAAGGTTGATTCTGGCCTTTTGACCACCTGAAAGTGTGATCCCACGTTCACCAACTTCAGTCATATCACCACCAGGAAACTGTTTGAAATCATTTAATAAGGAACAACATTCAATAATGTCGTCATATTTCTTTCTATCAAAAGGTAAACCAAAAGTAATGTTGTCCCTGATAGTTGCATTTTGGACCCAAGGGAAACCACATAACAATGGCTTAGAAGCGGCGTAAACTTCACCGTGGAGACGCTTCATTAAACCAGACAGAGCAGCAAGTAAGGATGATTTACCGGTACCAATGGCCCCAGTGACAACAACAAATTCACCATTTTTTATTTCAAAATTGATATTGTCTAAACCAGAAAATGGCTTTGCAGTTTGTGACTTCTCATTATCTGATGAAGATGAGGTGGAAGTTAACTCTATTTTTTCAGTTGACTTTTTGGAGGTAATGTTTGATTGTTTACCCTTGTCGTTTTCTTCTGGTTCATCATTACCTTTCCCTTCTTCGTCATCAAACTGATCCCATTGGAAACAACCATTGACAACCTTGATGGCATTCTTACCATCATCCAAAGGTAAGATTTTGAATTGATCTTCATCAATATCATTTGTAGATAATAATTTAGAAATTCTCTCGAAACCCACTTTAGTATCAGCACCAGCAGCTAAGGCCATTGGTAACAACATAAATTGGAGAGCAAGAACTTGAAATAATGAAAGAGAAGAAAACACATTGGCTGCGCTCTTACCATCGGTGATTTTGTACATGACAAGGAAGGCAGCCATTGAAGATAGGTTTGGCAATGAAACGGATATACCGATCAAGATGTTTCTCATTGATTGTAGTTTAAGGATGTATTTCATTTCGGAATTTCTTGCGCCTTCAATTCTTTCTTGGTAAGAGGACTCCCAAGAATAGAATTTGATCATTTTAAAGTTTTTCAACAATTCTTTGATCAAACGAACTCTTATATCGGTGAATTTGGTGGCCGATTTTCTCAAATTGACTAATCTCGAGAACGAAAATCCTAAAAACACAAAAAGGACGATGAATAAAGCGATACCTACCAAAGCCGAAACACCAATGTTGATGATCAAAAAGACAATACAGATGGTGACAGGAACAGGGAAAGAAATAATCAAGGAGGAAACACCAATACCAAAATCGATTCTGTTCAAATCGGTTGTCATCATTGTGTTAACAGAAGAAGCAGGGAACTTGTGTTTACCATTAGCATCGATAGTCATCGACTTTTCAAGCAATAGACGGGTCAAAACGTTTCTGACTTTACCACCTGTCATTTGCAGCTTATAGAAGGCAAAGTTGACAGTGACTGCCGAGAAAAAGATCATTGCGCAACATCCGATGGCGTAACCGACACCATCGCCAATGGGATCTCCACCTGGGAAATGTCTGCTGGAGACGAAGTTGGTCAATTTCTTTTGTAGCAATGGGGCCAAGGCACTGGCCGCGTCGGATAGCACTTTCATGACGGCTCCGACGGTGTAGTCGAACCAGAACACTTTCCAGAGGGCTTTGAACAATGTACGTTTTGGCAACTTGAAGTCCTCCAAGTCGTCCTCTCTAGGCACGGATGACGACTCTGCAGTCTCCCCACGTTCTTTGCATTTCTGCGCGACATGCGAATCTCTATCTTTTTCTAGCCCCGTATCGAGGTCTGCTTTAAACTGGTCATACATCACGTCCAGGCTCTGCGCTTCGTCTATCTTCCATAGGTCGTTCGGCTGGATGGTTCTCTTGTATCCGACTAGAAAGATCGGCGTCAGCCAGAAGAACATCATCTGCGAGACCCAGTTTGTCCTTTTCTCAGGGAAAAACGTTCTCTCCTCGTCTGTGGGAACAGGTGGCACTTTTTTCGACATCAAAGGCGTGAACCATCGTTTCTGAAGCTGCAGCTCCGGCTTGGGCTGGTCTTCTAAGTCGCTCATCTAGCAGCGAGACTCTAATGCGTATATTAAAACAGTCACTGACACGCGTAACTGAAATAAGTCAGGAAAAATGCTTACATTTATACTAAGTGCCTTTATTTTTTTTCTACAGCCTAAAGAGAAAAAATACGCCTGGAGTTAGTGCGGTGATAGGTGATAAATTTGGCCTCTGCTTATCTCCGAAGTCCAAGAACCGTTGGCAAACAGCCGCATGCTGCCAAGAGGCAACGGCCACTAAGCGAGCACCACGGGGCGGCGGCGCTGCCGCGGCCCCATCGCATCGCATCGTGACACTCGCCGGTGCACGTCATCTGCGGCCAAAATTGGGCATCGGTCTGCAGATGGGGATCGTCTTGGCGTCTTGGCGCCGGGGCCCAGCAGGGGCTTGCGATGCGCTAACTTACGTTATTCCCGAGACCCGTGTTCTGGCCACAGTTTCGGCCGCAAGAGCAGCTGCTCCACGCCACAGAGCAGCATAACTCGACCCCCAGAGCGCGCGCTGCACACGGAGACACGGGCCCACGCGGACATGGACAGGCCCGGTCTGCGGAATGCCTTATACAATTTGGTGACTCATGAGCCTTTTGAGTCCGTGCGATAACAGGGATACAATATGACAGGTCTTGGCGAAATCAAATTTCAGACAATCCGGGAACCCCCACCACGGTTTGGGGGAGCGCGATGTGGTGGGGTTAGAGGTACTGTTTGGGTAATGGCCATAGGTCCTTGGTGGAATTTACAAAACGGCCGCCACGTCAAGAAGAACGACTATAGGCCTGCAAGAGTGGGGGTGGAAGCGCAGAGAAGCTTCATAGCAAAGTTTGATACACATTCAAGCCTACAACACACAATGCACTTAGACGTGCTCTTTCTGCTGGGGAACAAGCGGAGTTTACTGTACAAATACCAAACCACGCCCGAACAACTCGGCTGTTTAGCACGTGTAACATAAACGAGCCCTTTTATTACGTAGGATCTCTGTCAGACAATCAGATAAAAATAAATATTATTATTCCCTGCCCGAAACTGCTCAGCTGAAAGAGCACCGGTGGCAAATTGCAACTCCCATCGGGCCATGTCAAAAGACCACTCAAAAATTTCAATTTCAGAAATCGCCTGTTTAGCTTAGTGGTAGAGCGTCGCACTTGTAATGCGGAGGTCGCTAGTTCAATCCTGGCAAGAGGCAATTCTTTTTTTGGCCATACTATCTGTCACTTTTTTTTATATGTTTCTTCGGCTATCTTAAAAATTTTCCTGTGCCTCTCTTTTGGTGCTTACGCATTCATTTAACACCGATGGAAAACGTCAAAGCTGTTAAGGATACGCAGGAGGTGTACCAATCCACAATAGAGTCGTTGGACACTATCTTGTCCGAGAAGCTCTTGAGCGAACCGTTGTCTGATATGCTTGCAAATGACAAATTGACCAACATTCAGCGCTCTCAGATGCTGAACTCCTACGCATACACACTCTCAACGCTGTATTTCATCTTGTTGAAGGCCACTGGTGAGATCAAAAAGGGAAACAACCAGGAGCTGATCATGACTGAGTTGAACAGGGTCAAAAGTTACATAACAAGAGTCAAAACTGCGATGGAAACGAAGCAGGAAAAGGCTCTGCGCGAATCCAAAGCGGCCGAGGAATCCAAGCGGTTTATCCAGGCACAATTGAATGGTGCTAAGTACGAACCAAGTGTGAGTAAATCCCATTTCCAAAAATCAGAGTCCCCTGCTAAGCATATCAGATTCACTGATGAAGACAAAAGCAAGGTCACCAAGCCTTCTACCAAAAAGAGCAAATCAAAGAGCAAGTCGAAGAAAGCGAACTAGCTAGCGCATATGCCGCGTCTCTTTAAGCCTCTCCTTTTCTAAACAGATAAATACACCATTTATATAGTAATATACATTTTCGGATCGAACTGCTCTAAAAGGGCTGTTAGACTGCCTTACGTAATATCTATCGTTTTTTTAATGTAGTCATTCGTCTCATATCTTTCTCGCCTTTCTCATTTCCTTTCCCAAACTTCGCATGTCGCTGTACACGTACGTGAGGGACATCTACAAGAGGAACCGCCAGAAGTTTTTCTGGGGAGTGACTTTGGCGCTCGGGTCCTATGTTTTGACGTATTTTCTTAAGAAAAAGATAACAGAATTCCAAAACAGATTGAGAGAAGAAAATCAGACTAGGGAGCTAGTCAAGAAGAGGTTCAACCAGACTCAGAAGGACTGTCTTGTCACGTTCCAGTCCTTTCTACCGATTTTGCTAGACCCCATCAACAAAAACATCAACGTCGAAGAGATCTTGATTGAACTACAGAAGTCCAGATCGATCAAGTCGTCGTCGTCGATTTCGAGCGATAACGCTGAAAAGACCAGATCCAAGAAGGAACTGTGGGAAGACTTGAAGTTGGAGTCCATCACCAAGTTGTTCACGGTCATCTACAGCGAAACGCTCCTCATTCTACTTATACATTTACAGTTGAACATCATTTCGCGCAAATCCTACATGAGATCGGCGCTGAAGGTTGCCAGCAAGTCCCAGGGCATCCAATTGGTGGACGCGGAGGGTTCCCAGGACGACGAGCAGGGCGACATCGCAGAACAAGCCTTTCTCTCGTTGACATGGTGGATCTTGAACAAAGGCTGGCCTGTCATCCACCATATCGTTGCGCAAAACGTTAAGGATACGTTCACAGACGTCAATCTACGCGAGGAGTTGACCATGGACCAGTTTGCCGAGTTGCTAAGCACCGTTCAAAACGGTACGAACGCTCAGCTGTTCCAGGACGGCACGCTGGCCTCGATCTTGCTGCCTGAAACGTCGACGCAGTTGGAGCAGGTTCTAATTGCCAGCAACTCCGTCGACTTTCTGCAGGGCTTCCAGTCGCAGGCTGTCAACTTGGAGAGCTTTGAGAAGCTGCAGTCCGAGTTACGCGGCTACATCGCGCAGAGCAGCTCTCTCGTGGACACGATCTCCTCCGTGGGCGTCTCCAGCATGCTTTACAAGATCCACACCGCCATCGAAGCCAAGCTCGCCTCCACAGAGGCCCCTGCCAAGGTGGCATTGCTCATCACCACGCTGGCCTCGCAAATGGCCGCCTTCGAGTCCGACAAGGGCCTGCACATGGAGCTCAACAGCATCGACGAGCTCGATCATCTGTGTGCGGCCGTGTACTCGAACTTTGCGTACTAGACTCTGCGTCCCTGTTTGTGTCCTGCGATGCTTATGTAATAATTCTCTTCCAGCAATGAGCCGATTTTGTCACCAGATCTGCTGTACACGTCGTATATCGGAGATTTTTTATAAGGTTTATACACACGCGTTTCCTTTTTTCTTCTGTATCGGAAAAGACCAGAACTTGCGATGGATCCCTTAGACGCGTCTGTGTTGGCCGCGGTGGTTCTAGCTTTGGTGCTTTATTTTACAAAGGGCTCTTTGTGGGGTGTTGAGGCGGATTACGTGGAAGAAACTCCGGTTAGTGCATCGAATGATTTGGTTCAGACGTTGAAAAATGGGAACAAAAAGGCCGTTGTGTTTTTCGGTTCGCAGACAGGTACCGCTGAAGATTACGCACACAAGTTTGCGAAGGAGTTCCAGTCGAAATTCGGCGTCCCAACTATGGTGTGCGATTTTGCGGATTACACGTACGAGAACTTCGAAAAGGTCCACGAGGAAATCGAAGATTTCAAGTTGGCCATCTTCTTCATGGCCACGTACGGCGAGGGTGAGCCAACAGACAATGCTGTCGACTTCTTGCACTATTTGGACAACGAGTGCGAAGACTTATCGTTTTTGAAGTACGGTTTGTTTGCCCTAGGTAATTCCACCTATGAGTTCTATAACGCCACAGGTAAAAATTTAGATGAGCAGTTGAGATCCAAAAATGCTGCCCTTATCGGCGAAGTCGGGCTCGGGGATGACGGTACCGGCTCCATGGACGAGGACTTCTTGGCCTGGAAGGACCAGTTCATGGACGAGATCAAGAGCGATCTGAAGTTGGATGAGCACGAGGTGAAATATCAGCCTGGCTTCGACCTGAACGAATTGGACATCGAACTAAACGATTCCGTCTCCTTGGGCGAGCCTAATTCCAAATACATCAATGTCAAGACGGACGAGCAAAAGGCGGTCTTGAGACTCGGCCCATTTGACCACACACATCCATATCTCGCACCGGTCACAAAATCCAAGGAGTTGTTCAACTCTAAAGACAGACATTGCATCCATTTGGAGTTCGATCTGTCTGATTCTAATTTAAAGTATTCCACTGGTGATCACATTGCTGTCTGGCCATCAAACTCGAACGAGAAGGTTGACCAGTTAATTCAGATATTAGGTTTGAAGTCTAAAAGAGACCAAATTTTCCAATTGAAGCCTTTAGATCAAACAATCCATTTGCCTTTCCCTTCGCCTACTACTTACGATTCTGTTTTGAGACACTATCTAGAAATTTCGGGTCCTGTTTCCAGACAATTCCTGAAGTCAATTGTTCAATTCGCACCTAATGAAAAGACTAAACAAGAAACAATCAAGATTTCTGACGATAAACTTAAGTTCCACCAAGAAGTCACCGAAAGAGGGTTGAATATTGGTGATGTTTTATCCAATTTAAGTTCTGGCGTCGAATGGAATACCGTTCCATTTAATTTCATCATCGAGTCTATTGGTAAATTACAGCCACGTTATTATTCTATTTCTTCATCATCATCAGCCGAAAAGCAAACAGTTCACGTCACCGCCATTGTTGACTCTTCCGAACTAGGTGGCAAGTTAGTTACCGGTGTCACCACCAACTTATTTTTGAATATTCAGAAGGATCAGAATAAAAGAAACGATCTATCATTGAACCAAACTTATGACTTAGAAGGTCCAAGAGGTAAATTTGGTCACTACAAATTGCCTGTTCATATTAGAAGATCCACTTTTAAGTTGCCTTCAAACCCAAATACCCCAATTGTATTGATTGGTCCGGGCACTGGTGTTGCCCCATTTAGAGGTTTTATCAGAGAAAAAATCAAGCAGGTTGAAAACGGTATGAAAATTGGTGAGATCGTTTTATTCTTTGGCTGTAGATCCAAGGATGAAGACTTTATTTACCAGGATGAGTGGGTGGAATACGCCAAAAAGCTAGGTGATAAATTTACAATGATTACTGCATTTTCCAGAGAAACTGAAAAGAAGATCTATGTTCAACATAAAATGGCTGAAAATAAGTCTAAAATTGCCACTTTGTTTGATCAAGGCGCTTCTATCTACGTTTGTGGTGACGCTTCAAACATGGCTAGAGATGTCCAGTCTGAGTTGATTAACATTTTAGCTGATCATAAGAAGCTGGAAGAGCCAGTGGCTGCGGAACTGGTCAAATCTTTGAAGGTGAACAACAGATACCAAGAAGATGTTTGGTAAAGGGTTCTTCTGAAGTGCGTAGCTTGTGGTATTTTAATAGGTAATTATAATAGTATTAGATATGTGAATCATGAGCTGATGAGCATAATATTTTGAAAAATAACAATTGGGATCCTTCTTTTTTTTTTAAAAAAAAATTTTTTTTGTAGACTAGGATCTTTATAGATTTCTTAATTATTCAATCATGCCACCAATTGATCATGAGACATTGAAGTCAATCAAAAACAAACACAAAAGACAAGAATTATTTGCAAAGTTAAAAGATGCTGAAAACAAATCTAAACACAAGGAGAGAGCCGCCAGAGCCAAAGAAGAACAACTTAATCCTGAACTCAAAGAGAAGAGATTAGCGGAAAATGTACCAGATACTCTTGAAACTAAGAGAGTTTTTGACGAAACCGTTAATGTTGAAGTTGAAGGTGAAGACAACTTTGATGCGTACTTCAAAGAAGGTCTCGAACCAAAGGTTTTAATCACAACGAGTCCAGCGGCTCATAAAGAAGCATACCAGTTTGCTGCCATGTTGGTTGAAATTTTCCCTAATTCTCAATTTGTTAAAAGGCAAAAGAAATATACAATGAATGACATGGCTGAATACTGCTCCAACAGAGATTTCACTGATCTTATTGTTATCAATGAAGATAAAAAAGTTGTTAACGGGATAACATTCATGCATTTGCCAGAGGGTCCAACCTTCCATTTCTCTGTCACTTCTTTAGTAGAAAGAAAGAGGATAACAGGTCATGGTCAACCAACTGATCACATTCCAGAATTGATCCTAAATAATTTCACAACAAGATTAGGTCATTCTGTCGGTAGATTATTCCAATCATTGTTCCCAACAAAACCAGAATTCCAAGGTAGACAAGTGATAACTTTACACAATCAAAGAGACTATATTTTCTTCAGAATGCATCGTTACATCTTCAAAAACGAAGAAAGAGTTGGTTTACAGGAGCTAGGTCCCCAATTCACATTAAAGTTAAGAAGAATACAGAAGGGTATCAGAAAGGAAGTGGATTGGCAGTACAAACCAGAAATGGAGAAGGACAAGAGGAAGTTCTATTTATAAATATAAGTGTATGGTTATAATACAAATAATAAAGACTAAAATAAGAATAAAAAACCACTTGCTACTACTTTTTGGTATTTTCAATCTTCTCAAATAAATCTCTGGCTAATTTAATATCTTCGAGAATCAAGTTTTCATTATTAATTGTGTATGGCTTATTGGCGTCCTGTGTCTCATCCATAATAATCATGATGTAAATGTTGGAAGTTAAAACATCTAAGTATATGGAAGATTCGTTGCCATGTAGAATTAAATTCTGGAAGTTTGATCTTATTTTATTAACACTTTGTTTGTATGTTTTTATGATATTTGAGATTTTTTCGAATCTTTTGGGATCTAGGTTGGGATCTGTCAGATTGGTATGCTTGAATTTATTCATTGATGATATGACTAAAAATGTCGTCTTCTCAAATAAAATGATTTCTTTGGCATTTAAGACTTCGTTTAACTTGATTAAATGCTGTTCATAAATACCAACATTAGGAATTAAGGAGCAGACAATCGAGGACCAAGCCTTGTATAAACTTTCGTCCCAAATAGACGTACCGAAACCTGTTATATTGAACCCATAATCATTCAAGGCTATTGTCTTTAATTTGTCAAACATTATGTCGAATAGTTCCTGTCTCTTATTTATTTGAACCAAGTCCATCTTGTGAATCAAGATGAAAACCTTACAGTCGCTGGAATATTTCTTCAAGTTGGCTAGCACTCTTTTGAACGTGTCAATATCTTTGGAGACTTGCTTCGACTCAACATCAAAAACATGAATTAGCACTTCTGCCTTTTTGAAGATGTTATTCGAGCCATTGTCGTCTTCGATATTATTCAGGAAGTTCTCCATAAATGCATCTTGACCACCACAATCCCATAAATTCAAGGTCATATTATTCAAAAACCTCAAATTGGAGTGTTCCACGTCGATTGTGGCCCCCAATCTTCTGGTATCGAATGCAGAGTAGTTGGAAAAAATAATGGATCTCATGGAAGATTTCCCCGACCCCGACCGGCCCATCAAAAGAAGCTTTTTCCCACTCGACATGTGATAGTCAAGCCAATTGCTAGGATAAGATAATGGAAAACAAATTTAACCAATTCCAATTTTCAATTTTCAATTTTTTCAACTGAGAGCTTAATCATATTTAGCCAGAGAATAGTGAAACCAATGCTACATCTCTTTCCCACTACTTACCTTCTGATTTGCTTTCTATGTGTGTAATTTTGTGCAATGTATTAGCCTTTGGATTCTCGGAATTATCCGCCTATAAATAGATTTGTAGCCAAGCATTTGCTGTATCCAGACTGCTTATATTGCTCAGGGTTGGTTGGATCTACATGATAGCGCAAATGATCACATAACGGAAAGCTATAGCCCACATTAAATTATAACGAGTTAAGTTAGATGGTGATGGGCATCACTTGTTATTATGGTCCTAGTCATGCAGGAGCTTCAGGTGCTCGGATATTTCTTGAATCTAAAGTTCCAAGTTTGCAAGGAATTTATTAGTAGTGTCTGCGGCTATGAGCCCATACATGCAAACCACAGATTACAAGTTAAGAAGTGTAGCATTGCAAACCCGTCCAATGGATGGCCATTCCAACAGACATAAGTAGTAAAGCGTGGTAATGGGTCGAGAAAATGGAGTGGACAACTCAGTTATTCCTGCCTTTTCCTCTGACATCTACACATGCCAAGCAACTGTCGCAGTTTAGTTTGGCATGAATTTTGAAGGTGTTTTGGCTGAATATTTTCAGTACAGAAAAAACGGATTTGAACTTTCCCAACGGGTTATATGTAATATTCGCTTAGACCAACTTCGCTGAGCAGATTATTATACCGCTTCACAGCTAGACCACGCCATGACTTGGATAGCGGGTTTATGTTCCCACTAAGAATCTGCTCTGATGCACGGGAGAGCCGCCAGAGTGTGCTCTAGAATCCTTGAATGGTAGCTTGCGTGATCGCACTTACCCGTTTGGGAAATTGCAACCGTTGTACTGCAGCCGAGAAAAAGAACACTAGCTTGTTCTCTTATCTTGAAACTATGTTCTTCTTAATAAATTGCAATAATGGTGGGTTTAGGAAGAACTAACAGACCACTGGCTCCTTTTGAGGAATTCTTCAGATTAAGAAACCTAAGCAAGTCTTTCACCAATTTTCGTGTGGCTGCAAGATATGATTTTGAATTAGATCTGGAGTTATTGTTTAATGCGTTAGCTTTGATGGTTTATCAGCATTCTGCTTTTGCATGTAATGTTTTCGTCAATGCACAAGGAGAACAGCAATTGGCTCTTCTTGATTCATTCACTCTGGATGATGTGCTTGAAGTGGTCGAAGATAAATCGGTGGAAGAGGTCATTGAGAAACACAGACACGACACTTTACCAATGGAAATTAGCAAGCCACTTTGGAGACTTTATTTGGTTAATGGTAACTCGCTGGTCTTTTTAGCGGATCATGTACCATTTGATGGTAATTCTGGGTTTAATTTTCACAAGGTTTTTGTTGAATGTGTCAGATCAATCAAAGCAAAGCAAACCAAGCCTCCAGTCCAGTTTGAGTCGATTTCTAGTGTTTTGTTTGATATCAATCTGACCGATGATGCGTATTGCATTTTTCCTAGTTTTACGGAAGTTTTGGGTGATCAGGTACCGCTCTCGATGAGGCTATTTGAAATAGCCAGAAGAGTTCTGCCAACTTTCATGTTCAATTGGGTTAAGAGATATTTCAATAAAACGCCGTATGCGAATTCATTAGACTTTAAGAAAAGAGGCTTGGCATTGCAAGGCATAGATGTTACAGAATGGATTGATATATCAACAGATAAAGTTTCCAAAATTTCTCAAATGTGTAAAGAACACGATGTTAAATTCACAGCTCTTCTTGAAACTTTCTGTTTACTTGCAGGGAAAGAATTTCTTGACCCCTATGACACCGAATTATACTTTCCTTATAATGTAAGAGCTTTGATGGATAAGGAACAGACTAAGAAACGGTATCCTATGTTTACTGGCGAATTTGGCTGTTATATAGGAGCCTCTGGTTTTGAGTATCCATCTGTAAGCAAATTAATGCCCGATGGTAAAATCAATTGGCAATTTGTCAAAGTACTGAATGATCAAATCCAATCATCTAGGCAACTGGCACTAGATTCCCTCAAGATGTTTAAATATATTTCAGTGCAAGCTCTGGTAGATCAGACGATAAAAAACAAGTATAGTGGGAATTCCTATTTGACTTCAATTTTCATCTCTAACCTTGGGAAATACTCATATGATGAAATTGTCGAAACTTGGTTTGATCAAAATTCCCAAAATGCAGTCTTTTTGTTAAGTGTAATTAGCGCCAAACAAGGCATCAAGATCTCCTTAACTAGCCATGTTCAGGACTGGTTACCTATTTTCAAGGAAAGATTTGAGAGCATCATTGGTGATTTGTAAGTGATGAATTAATTCAGTTTTATATTTTTTAAAAAACAGTTCTTTTAAAAATGCTGAGCCTTTTTTTATTGAACAAATAGTCATTGCAAGTCATCTCTTTGCATTTGTATTCTTAGCCGTGCGACTCCTTTTCTATTTAAAAATATTACTACTAGTGTCTTAAATTATATATCTTTTGAGTGTTGTAATGGTAGGATTAACAAGAAGCCGAAGATCGTTGGCTCCTTTTGAGGAATTGTTCAGATTAAGAAATCTAAGCAAATCATTTACCAATTTTCGTGTGGCTGCCAGATATGATTTTGAATTAGATCTGGAGTTATTGTTCAAAGCTTTGAGTTTGATGGTTGATGAACATTCTGCTTTAGCATGTAACTCATTTGTTAATGAACAAGGAGAACATCAATTGGTTATTGTTGACTCATTTACTCTGGATGATGTGCTTGAAGTGGTCAAAGATAAATCGGTGGAAGAGGTCATTGAGGAGCACAGACACGATACTTTACCGATGGAAATCAGCAAGCCACTTTGGAGACTGTTCTTGGTTAATAATGATTCATTGGTATTTTTAGGTGATCATTTACCATTTGATGGTAATTCTGGTTTCAATTTCCATAAGTTATTTCTCAACTATGTTAGGACAATCAAAGAAAATGCGATTAAAACTCCGGTTGAATTCAAATCATCAAGTAGTATCTTGTTTGATGTCAACTTGACCGACGAAACCTACAGTATTTATCCTAGTTTCACTGAGATTTTGGGTGATAAGGTACCACTCTCAATGAGGCTATTTGAATTAGCCAAAAGAGTTCTACCAACTTTTATGTTTAATTGGGTCAGGCGATATCTCAATAAAACTCCATATTCCAAGTCATTGGACTATAAACCAAGAAGTGTTGCATTACAAGGTACAGATGTTACAGAATGGATTGATATTCCAACAAATAAAGTGGCCAAGATAACTCAAATGTGTAGAAAACACGATGTTAAATTCACAGCACTTATTCAAACTTTCTGTTTACTAGCTGGTAAAGAAATGCTAGATCCATATGATAACGTATTATCGTATCCTTACAACCTTAGAGGTTTGGTGGATAATGATGAGGCTAAGAAACGGTATCCTATGTTTACCGGCGAGTTTGGATGTTACGTTGGATTCATTAGTTTTGAATATCCATCTGTAGACCAATTGATGCCTGATGGTAAAATCAATTGGCACTTTGTTAAAGTTTTAAATCACCAAATTCATTCATCTAGACAACTATCATTAGATGCGGTAAACTTATTTAAATATGTCTCGCCAAAACATCATCTGGATAAAATGTTAAAGAATAAGTTCAGTGGAAAATCGCATTTGGCGTCGTATTTAATCTCCAATCTCGGAAAATTCTCAGATGATGCAATTGTTGAAGCCTGGTTTGATAGGAATTCTGATAATGCCGTGTTTCTTTTGAGTATAATCAGTACTCAACAAGGAATCAAAATTTCAGTAACCGGTCATGTTCAAGACTGGTTACCTCTTTTCAAAGAGAATTTTGAGGCAATCATTAGGAATTTGTAAGGAAACTATGCAAATACTAAAATTGAAATTATGTGCTGAGCACCTCTAAGTGGTAGCATGACAAGCTACAAACCACCAGTTTGGTTGAAGCTGAATTATTATTATGGCTCGTTTGTGTCATCGGATTTTATAAGTGTGTGTCTACCAGTAGGAATATACGAATTTTTGATTATTATCATACCACAGTAATTTGATAAGCCTTTTTTTTCCAATTGACTGGAAATTCTTATTCCTTTTACGAACAATGAAGTGCCGCCAATTGAGTGCTATTGAGCAGTACTTTTACTGGAGAACCCAGCTGGGGATGTACACCAACTTTTGTATTGCTGCTGATTACGGTAAGCCATTGGAAGAGGGCCGGATCAGACAAACTTTGGGGTTGATCTGTGATGAATATCCGAATTTGAGATCTAATGTCAGATCATCAGATTCCGAAGGGTCCAACCCAGAGTTGTATTACATTGAACAGGTGGACTACAGTTCTATCTTGCGTATCGTTGACGACGAATCATTGTCAATGGAGGAGGTCTTCAGAGAAATTCAAGATGTGTCGTTTAAATACGGAGATAACAAGCCTTTATGGAAATTGATACTTTTGAACAAGACCAGGCTATTTTTCTATTCAGATCATTTATTGAGTGATGGTATGTCTGGTTCCAATTTCCATGAAGTTTTCAAGGAGAAATATCAAACTTTGACGAGCACCAAGCACGATCAAGTAATGCCAGCTCCAGATGACATTATTGGAGGATATGACGCTCCATTGTTGAGTAAACTTTACATACTTGGGGAATCGCTCTTGCCGGATTATTGTAAACAGTGGTTGCATTATTTACTGGACCCATACAAGGATTTGAGCTACAAAACTATGCCCAAAGCGGAACGTGATTCCAAATCGGATTTAAAGATTTTGACTTATGGTAATTATAAGGAGATTATTGCCATGTGTAGGGCTCATGACGTGAAGTTGACCTCGTTGTTGGCTCATTTAGGGTTGCTAGCAGCTGGAGACGTCACCAGGAAGCACGACACGTTTACAATTATTCCAACGAATGCTCGTCCTCTGATGAAACCGACTGATGTGGACACCAAGTTCGGATTGTTCATGGGTCACATAGATTTCAAGTTACCAGCAATGGACCAATTCGACTGGGAAACCACCAAGCGGATCCACCGGACCATCCATGAAGATTACCAACGATGCTGTTATGATCTGGGTATGATGCGTTTCGTGGATCCTAAAGAGCTTCTCTTCAAGAACAACAAATCTGTCAATGGACCTACATTGGAGGTGTCCAATATTGGCAAATCCTCCTTGGATGAGATGTGGTTCGACCAGCTAACTCATTCTACGTTGTTTGTTATGAGCGCAGCCTGCGGGGCTGAAAACCTGCACATTTCTGTCAGATCGCTACAGAACAAGTTGCTAGAGCCGTTCTGTGAGAAGGTCCAGGGCCAGCTGAGCAAGCTGCTTCAAGATTTCAATAAAAGTTAGATTTATAGATCTATAGAAACTGATAATAACACAAAAAAGAGGAGGGAAGAAGTAAAAAGCGTGAAAAGGGGGTATACAAAAGAACGGTGGGCTCAGTTCAACAAAGACTTGATTGAAATGACGTTTGTAGAGCCGCTGGCGATTCTCTTGGCACTGGTCTTTTTGCTGGTATCGATTGAAAGCGGCAAGATGAACTTGATCGGCTCCTGCGCAGCCAACTTAGGCGAGGTGATAGGCGACTCCATGTCGGAGTGGTGAGGAGACGAAGGAGAGCACATGGCTGGGACCTCCGCATGGGCCATCTCGCTTAGAATGTAGGCAGCCATCTTGTCGTCCGTGTGCGGGTAAACACACTGGAGGTTGTTGCGGAGACAGCCGGAACAGCCTGGCTTGAGCTCATCGCACTTCTTCTTGCGCCTGCGGCAGCAGAGACACCCGGTCTTGGTTCTGGTGATCTTCTTGCGCTGTTGCTGCTGTTGGGCGGGCTGTGAAGCGCGCTTCACAGCCGGCTTTTTGACTATCTTATCGCATCTGGCGGCCGGTTTGCTGGCGGCGCTCTGAGGCAGCCTCATAACGTGCTGGTATGCTCTGTAGGTCTGCATTTTGGTTGCTCTGTAAGAAGAGAGTAGAGAAGGAGAGGAATCATCGTTGATGACTCAAAGCCAGCTCTAGCTGGCGGCAACAGCCCAAAGAGGGCCAAAGCGCTATCGAATCGCGATAAGTTTCCCGGACGGGGCAGTTTTTGGTGATTCATCGCCCGTTGCGGAAACCCACAGCGGCAGCTCTTGCCAAAAATGGACACCCATCCCAAAACGGCAGCTCTGAAAATTTTGTAAAAACTTTTAAAGTCCCAAAATGGACAGATGAAAAAAAGGAAGTCTCCAGTTTTGGGAAATGGAAAAAGAACAGACGAATGAGACTGCTCAGCGCCGCCTGTTCTATAATACTTAATAACTCTTTGAAATACAAATGTGTATATAACTAAAACTCAAATTTATAATCTATAATGTTTTCTTTTTGTTTGTTGGCTGCGCTATGCTGTTGGGTGGCTTTTGCCTAGCTGTTGGCCAGCTCGGTGAAGTATTGTCTCAAAATCAACGATAACATCTCTGGTAACTCGTTGACATCGTGAACAACAACATAGAACTCGAATGGGAAACTGTCTAGGTATTTGTTGACCTGTAATTTCATAGTGCCGTTGGCATCGGTGACATAATTGACTTGGTTCATATCCATGATGGACTCCTGGTTATTCAACCCGTCGATGACAACAAACACAATCATGACCTTTTCTTCGCGCGCTCTTCTCACTAGTCTCTCAACCTTCTGGTGATCCTCGCAGACACCGTCAGAAAGGACTATCTGCAATTGCCAGAGATCGGAATCGCCCATGGATCTGGCGTCGTTGAAAACGCTTAGCGACTTGTCGACCAACTTCTTAACATCGGTCTTGGTGTCTTGGAAATCAAAGTTTCGGAAAACGTTGATACCTGCATCACCGCTGAACTGCTTTTCAAACGGATGCACAACCTCTGAGTCCTCGCCGAACTTCATGATACACAGCTGACCACTTTCCAACTGGGTCAAGGCCTTGGACACTAGAGCAATACTTTGGAATGCAATGTCAACAGCCTTGGACTCCGACATGGATTTCGAATCGTCAACGGAAATCATAATTTGATATTGTCTCTTGCTTGGTTTTGTTCTTCTCATCCAGATCTTATCTTTTCTGAACTGGGACGCAATATATGGAATGATACGTTTCATATTCAACCTCTTACCAGTTTTATAATCACCTCTCAATTTAGTAGACAAGGTAGGTTCTAAAATCAATCTCAATTGTTCACATAAGGACGATGTCAACTCTCTAGTATCATCATCCGCGTGCTTCCATAATTCTTCAGCTTCTTCGTAGTCTCTCAATTGGTGTTCGGATTTAACACCTAAACCAAATTCCATATCAACATTTTCTTGGTCTTCCTCCTCTGACTCATCATCTCCAGATTCATCAACTTCCATCTTCATTAACTCATCTCCTTGTTCATTGTTAACATCTTGCTCAGCAGCACCTCCAGCTTGCTTTTCGCCTCCAAAATCTTCTTGTGCATCGTCACCCATTTCAACATCAGAGTCCGCATCTTCTTTTTCCTCTTCCTTAATCTCCTTTTTAACTGTTTGATCTTGTAGCTCTTCTTCATCATCATCAATAGCCATATCATCATCAATAGATTGAATTTGATCTTTATTAGCTGCACCTAGAGCTTGCGTTTCATTTTCAGCACTGTCACCTTCAAGGTGTTGGAATTCGTCAGGTCTTTCACCAGATTGTTGATCAACTAAATCATCGTCGGTGGATTCCTTGATTTCTTGTCTTCTTCTATGGAATTCTTTCAAGGAGTCACCAAGTTGTTTCATAGCCTCAGATGCCTTTTCTCTAGTACTTTCGTTTTGCTCTTCAGTCTCCTCATTATTTTGATCTTCATTTTGATCTTCATTCTGCTGGAAGTCTGCACCGCCTCCAGTACCACCGATGTTTTCATCTTCTTCTTTTGCATCAGCCTCAGCGCCTTCAGATTTAACACCAGATTGCTGTTGAACAGCAGTATCTTCATTAATGTCATCGTTGTTATTACCACTTTCTAAACCATCTAAGCCTTCGATCTCATTTTCTTCTTGAGCTTGTTCCTCCTTAGATTCATCATCATGTGACTTTTCAGCTTCATCAACATCCATCAACTCTTCATCACTTGCTTCACCTGCTTCTTCATTGATATCATTACCGTTATCAAACATATCTTCATCTTGTTCACCTTCTTCTTCTGCATCGTGATCTTCTTCGCCTTCTTCTTCCTCAGCTGGAGCACCCTCCATTTCTTCTTCAGCTTCTTCCATTCCTTCTTCTTCTTCTTTATCCATTTCGACATCCTTGTTTTCTGTATTGAGAGGGTCTTCGTCTTCCATTTCATCAAAACCTTCATCATCCTCACCTTCGGCTTCATTCTCTTCCTTTTCTTCGTCTTCATCATCACCATCAAGGTTAAGATCATCAGGCAACTCCAATGCATCACCTTGTTCGGCTTGATCATCAAATTTTTCATCCTCTTGTTCATCATTCTTAACGTCATCTTCCTGCTCGCCAACATTTTCCTCCTCTTCAGCATCTTCATCATTTTCAACTTCTTCATTCTTTGGATCAGATTCACCATTGTTCTCTTGATTCTCATTCTTTTCATCGGACTTTTTATCATCTTCATCTTCCTTAGCTTGCATATCGTCATTATCTTTGGAGTCTTCTGGCATTTGATCGGATTCCTTTTCTTTAGAGTTCGATTCAGCCTCTTCATCCCACATCTTTTCGTCAACGGCATTAGGATCGGAGTCATCCAAATCATCAATTTCTTCATCAAGATCCTGTTCATCTTCATCTTCGCCTTCATCATCATTCTCATCTTCGTCAGGTGCATTTTCTAATTCACCAGCCATATCACCTTCAATATCAACGGCATCGTCATTTTCTTCTTCACCATCATCTTTATTCTTTTCTTCATCATTAGGTTGTTGGGCATGTTCGGCTAAATCTTCATCATCTTCGACATCCTTTGAGTTATCAGTGGCACCTTCACCATCACCCAAACCAGTGCCTTCTTGCATTTGGTCTGATTGTTTTTCATCAGGTGGTAATTCTGGTTGACAGAAACCCTTAGTCGCCAAATTGTACAAAATATTTGACAATTCAAATGAACCCCTTGAAACATCAATGTAATTCTCTCTTAACTTATTTTGAACAACAGAAACAAGATTAAAATAATTCCCAATAATCGGTAGCATGTGAGAAATCAAGGCAGAAACTTGATGATTACCTTCCTCATTAAGCTGAAGCTTTTTCATTGTATCAATACAAGTATTGAATTTCTTGGAAACTGATGCTGGATATAACAATTCAAAATACTTGACAACTCTTTTTTGTTTGGAAACCAACCATTTGAGATCCTCATCCTCCGCTTCTAGTTGCTGAGCTTCGGTTTGGAACTTATGCAACTTTTGAATAACAAGTAAAATAGTATTGAACAAACTTCTAAAATCAGCTTCTAAGTCACTGACAGTTTTCAAATCATCTTTAATGTTTGGCAAAGATTTTTTGAGGGTGAAATTCTGTAATTGACACCACTCTAGGATAGAATCAGCAATAAATGCCACACTGGAATTTTGGTGTTTCCAGACATTCAAATCTTCAATCATACTATAGTAAAGTTGTTCAACCTTTTCAATTGTCTCAATATCATCAGAACCAACGATTTCTCTACCTGACAAAATTAATCTATCAAATTCATTCTTGTACTTGACCAAAATACTTTCTTCTGTTTTCACTGAATAAAATTCTTTAGTTGCAACCAACGTATTGATACAATAATCCAAAAGCCTTGGTAACCACTTTAAGATAAGCTGTGTATTTTTTAATGAGCTGCCAATGTCGACATTCACAATTGAATTCCCAGTACCTAAAGTGAAGGATGTTAATTCTTCAATAGTTTGTCGTAAATTCTTGGAATATTGATCACTTCTAACCAAAACGTGCCTATTAGCAATCAGACTGAATAATAAATGTTCAGAGGCAACCAAACATTTTTGAGCTTCAGATGGAGGGATATCATCATGAATTTCAGAGACAGAACGCCTTAGCCTTGGTAATAAATCTAATAACCTGAAGAAAAAGGCATCAGAAGTTTCAAAACTGGAATCAACCAATGATTTGGATGAAGCTAAGATGGAAGTTACAGAGGTCAAAACTTTGCTAACATCTGTAGTCATTCTTAATTTTAGACCCATCTCTTTTAACTCTTTGATGACATTGCTGAACAATTTATGTTTTTCATTCTTTAATCCATTAATTAACTTCTTATCCTCCTTTTTGTATTCCTTGGGTGTTTCTTTTCTCAATCTTTCAGCCTCAGAAATAATATCTTTAGCATACTGGTGCAAAGTTGGCAAAGACTCCGTTTCAATATCTTTGATATATATTTTCATATTAGAATCAATACGTGAGTATTTCACCAATCTTTGTGGTCTTTCCTTCCATGACGAAATTTGAGAACAAATGTGAATTAAATCATCAATGTTATCGCAAGTGGTATCTAAGAAAGACATGTTGTATTCCGTTATAGTGGTTTTAATACTAGCTGCAATACCATTCTCAATAAATTCTTTGACCGGTTTAGTCAAAATATCACGGTATTTACGAATAACCTTGTAAAGGGCCAAATGAGATTTTTTGGAACTTAACTTTAGCGCATCAATGTTAATATCCTTCCAACTTGCCAATAAGATGACTTCATTGACCTTCTTTTCTAAATCTACCTTAGTAGCGGCAATAGACTCCAAAATTTGGGGTTGGAACATCTTATAGAATTCAATGATGTTATTCAAGGTATCCTTGACAGAACTGTGTTTATTTAAACCTTCAATATGACACACAAATGATTTCAATAAATTCAATCTATGAGAAAACTCACCATATGTGGTCTGAGACATGAAAATATTGATTGCAGATACAACTTTAATTTCAAAATCGTCATCTAACTCTTCACCATTAACAGTAGGCAATATTAAAGTTTCAAATAAATGGAACCACCATTTACCAATGTTTCTCTCGATCTTCTTTTCTTCATTGATAAAAACTTGCTTCCACGAGGCTAATTCCAATTTTCTCCATGAAACAATCAATGAAGTAATTGGGTTGTAATGAGCATTCAAGGAAACTCCTTTATGAGCATATTTTTCCCACTCAACAATAATACCAAATATAGTTTCAACTTTGCTTAGCATTCTAAAAATTGGTGTAGTCGCAGGTAAATCTAGAAATTCTTGGCAAATACGGAACAAATCAGATAATGTGGCATGCTCTGGCCAGTCCTTTAGCAATTCATGAACAGAAATTTGAATCTTCTTAATGACACTACATGCCTTTTTAGTCTCATAATTACTGGACCCATTATAGAAATCAATATCCGATGACATAACTGGGTGAGTGAAATCATTAAAAGTTTCGGCCAATGTGTTAAAAACAGAAACAAATGAAGCTCCATTCATAGATTTAGATGAGGAATTAGACGAAATAGTTTCAATAGATTTGAAGGCCTCAACTGATAGCTGAACCATCTTTGAAACCTCTAATGCTTTATATTCACCTGCTTTTTGGAAGTTCATCATGTACGACTTAGCAATGGAAAAATAAATCTCATTCATATCAATTTCTTTCGAATCAGTGCTGATAGATTCGACATCTAATAAATTGTCAGCATCTGGGAATAGCCTTTGAAAATCAGCTTCGGCATCCATAGTTGGGTCATCAAACTTGAAAACACCAGAATCTAAGGATTCCTTCTCCTGTTCCTTGAGCTTGCGGTAAGTCCATCTGTAGTATAAAGCTAAGAGTGCTTCATTCAAATAATCATTTGGCATGAACTTTTCATCGGAAGCACCACGGAAAGCAGAAACTTGGATGAGGAAGTTGTAAATGGATTCGACATCGGTATCACTGACATCTCTGTTCTTACACAAAGTTCTAATATTTTCAAATAATGAATTCACTTCAGAGGTGGTTGATAAAGTTGATAAATTGGTTGTCCATAATGAAGATGGGATTTTTGCTTTGAATTCCAGAGTTTCCTCATGAATTAAAATCAAGCCTAATCTCAATGAGTTAATGAAACCGGATAGAATGTCGTTCAAGTCGGAATATCTATGGTATCCGTCCTTTAATCTAAAAACAAATTGAGATGCACTTCTGTTAAAATTTTCAATTTGAAGAGTAGATTTTTCTGAGAGGGTAGACGCTGTTTCTAATAGCATGTTGACATGTTCTGAATCAATGTAAGAAGTGTAGAATGCATACCATTCATCAAACAAATTATCTAGGGGCTGTTTGTCACGATAGACACGAGGAGCGTCTGGAACTAGGGAGTCATCAAAAGATGGCAGGTTAGTTTCCGTGGAAAGCTCTTTGTCACCGAAGTAAACATTTCTTGCACAGAAAAATGATTCTCTAATACCATTTATAGTGGTTTGTAACTTCAAGAAATCGTCATAAAGAATATGGTCAACAGCAGCGGGATCGTAAGTAGAATTTGGCATGTATAACATAATCATACCGGATGCAACCAAAACAAAAGCTTTACCAACGGTCCGTCTAGATTTTGGTTTATTTAACAGAACCATTGATGGCATGAAATAGGTTTCAAAAATGTCCGCATATGAGGAGTGACCATTTTCCCTGTGAATCTCAGCATGGTTTTTTAATTCTTGGTGATTTTTAGATTTTAATGACTCTTGTGACAAAAGCACATGATCGTCTTGTAACATTTCAATGTGTAAATTTGAAACAAACAAAATCCATTCATAAAGCATTTCGGAGAAGTAGTTCAAATGATCGGCTAAAACTTCTGGAGAGTTCTTCAACAATTGAGCAATGAAAAATTTAATGTCAAATAAAGTTTCGTCAATCTTACCACCTTCAGTTGAGCCAATTTTATTCTTAGAACGTAAAACATCCTTCAAGAATGAATCATCAAATAAGGGAACCTTTAATTCACCCGCGTTATTCCAAATAGTACTCAAGATCTTGGGATATGGCTTGAATAATTCAGTTTTCTTCCAGTCAGTCAGAGACTGGGTAGACCTATTAGCAAGTGACGCTAAGGTCAAATTATCATCATCAAATTTAACGAGCGACTGCTTGGCTGTCGAATCGGATTCGATGAAGCCTAACAAAGAATCAAATAGATGCACGAATGGGTGCGATCTTTGATTTAAAAAGTCATCAGACATAGTAGATAAGTCCTCAATCTTGATTTTAAGCTCATCTAACATAGAAAGGAAATCTGATCTTTGATTCTTTTCAAGACATTCATCAAATAATGACAAGAACAACTTTCTGAACTCATTAACATTTCGAGTATTTTCAGAAAATTGCCTGGAGGCAACTTGATCAAATCTATTGGCCAAATCTATCAAAGCTTCAAAATTGAACCACCCTTCCTCTGTTTGAGGATATTTAGATCTGCAAGCGTTCCAAATAATAGTCATAGCGGAACCAGATGATAATTGAAGTTGTCTGGAAAAGACTTCAACCTCAGAGATCAACTTTTTCAACAGAACATGAGAGTAAATATCATGTTTGTCAATCCATTCAAGAATTTGATCATGATAAACCCGGATAGCCGTTTCATTGTACTTTTCGGAAGATGCAGTGATGTTTTGCCAAATAACCAACAAGTCAAACAAACCCTCATAATATCTTGGAGTAACCAAAAATGAGTCAGATAAAGATTCAACTACTGCTGATTTAATAAAAAGGAATAAGTCCAAGACAAGCTTGTAAAGATCTAACTTTGGTTGTTTTTTAATATCACGGCCAACATGGACAGCAGCAGACTGTTCAAGCATGGACATTGACGTGACCTTTAGCGTCTTTGCTCTGGTAACCAGATTCTCTAAGAAAGAGGATAACTCGGCAATCATAGAAGCCACATAAATCATAAAATTAGTTTCTGGTGAATCAACAACATTTGATATTTCCTCCTTGATCAATGGGAGTAAAGGTGAGTTCGTTAATGGCGAAACAAATTGATTTTCAACATTCACAATGCTTAACGATGAGAGTAATGGAGAATTGTGTGTAACATTACTATAAACTTCAATAAGCTTATCCATAATGCCAATATTTTTGAAAAATTGGAAGTTCTTGTCCATTTCAGATAACAATGACGTTTCAGTTATCTCAGAAATATTTGTTGAGTATGAAGACAAATCGTTAAGAATTGAGAAAAAGTTCAAAGATGAAAAACCAACAACGTTGTATGAAGCAAAAGGGATTTTTGAATTTTTAGCCTCGTTGTAAAAATCCATAAACAGTGCCAGTTCACGGCATGAACTGTCATTCGAAAACACAAAAGAAGAAACTGGCTTAAAAGCAGGGTTAAAAGACAACTGTTGAATTTGATTCTCAACATCTTCAGAAGCTGCAGGCAAGCCCAAAATGGCTCTATCAGATAGAGTTGCTCTTTGTTCAAGATCACTAACATAAACTTCGACGGCTCTGTTTCGCATAGCTCTTGAAAGCTCACCATACTTAGGATCAGACGTTATAAACAATCTGAAATCTTTATGAGGTTTGATAACTCTAGGAGAACCGTCAGCATTAGTACATTCGTTGATAATTAAAACACCATCACGTTCCAACAAGGAATTCAATCTATCCAAAACAGAAGGAGAACAAAGGTTAGCGTTGTCTAAAATTAACCAATGACCCTTTTCAACTGCCTGGACTAATAAACCATCGAACCACTGGAAGCTAACATCAGTAACACCTTTATCAGTAACCGATTTCAAATAGTGTAATTTTTCAATAAAAACATCGAGGGTGGAGTTTTTTATTGTTTCATTTAGAATTTCAATCTCATTCACAATATGAGCCACATTGTGCGCACCCAAATTGCTATCCGTCAACGTCTTGATTAGCTTCAAAGTAAACGCAATGATTTCAGAACCCTTACTACTAACCTTCAGATTAGCTGAGACAAACTGCAACAAAAATTCACGAATACTGGTGGAAATTTCAGATAGAGCCCTGGTAATATCAGCCTGTTCATAACCACCAAGAATATCCATACTATCAATATCACTATTCATAGAGAATTCATAAACCTTGGAACCAACAATATCAGCAGCAAACTTAATTAATTCACTTTTCCCTGAGCCAGAAGGACCGACCAAAATCATTGGATAGGCCTTGTTGATACATCTGAAAATGGTTTCCAAAATAGGAACATTACATTGAAGCTGAGCAATATGATGATTCGACTTGTATTGAACTAAATCATTTCTGACAATAATTTCATTCTGACATTGAACATATTCTGGAGCCATTAGGAATACAGGGTCCTTGAGATTAACTTTATCAAAAATTGATTCGAATAACTCAACTGCTTTGGCGGTGTCTTTTTCAGTTCTAAATCTTTGCTTCACAACAAGATCAAAAAAGTCATCAGCCAATTTTTCATTTGTAATAGATGGGGAATCGATAAGAGACAACCAACGAAGAGTATCTCTCAAATTAAATTCCCATGGATCACCAATATTACCCCATATTTTCTTAATTACAACCTCCTCTTCAAGACGGGACATAAATTTAATCAATTTTTCAGATAAATGATGGTCCACATTTGGATAGAGTTGCTTGACAATGAGATTCAAATCAACTTCAGTCAACATATCAACATAAACAACACTGAATCTATTGACAAAAGATTTTGGTAAACCCTTTCTGCCACCACCTTGGTATTGGGGATTTTGCGCTGCAAATACTTTGAAGTTTGGATGGCTGATAAAAGATTTATCCAATTCAGGGATATAAGCTTCACCTCTGTGATCTAAACAAGCATTCAAACCTTCTAAAACAGATTGGGAAGCAAGATTCATTTCATCCAGCAAGACCCATTCACCTGTTTGCATAGCTCTTAAAAATGGAGCATCCTTCCAGACAAATTCACCGGCCTTTCCACCTTCGACAGGAGTGTCAGAACCAAATAAATCAATAAGATCAGTTTGTTCAGACAAATTGATACGAGTCAATGGGTTACCAGTTGCCTGTGCCAATGCTGAAATTAATGAGGTTTTACCAACCCCCGGGCTACCTTCAAGCAAGACTGGTTTGTGAACTTGCATGGCACGAATTACTCTCATAGTATTTGCTGCAGTAGTTGGAGCTTGTAAGTTAAAGGATTTAACAGCTGGTGTGTTGGGATCTCTGTTTAACTTAAATGGGCCACAGCAAACAAATTTAGAATCAACAGAAACGCCATATCTCTCCTTGTAAATTGACAAAAGATCAAATTCGGCAAACTCAGAAAGTTGATTGACAAAAGAAAGTTTCATGTCATTTAACTTTGCTTCATTTTCAGCCAAGTGGGCTGTTGTATGGGTACCTAATGCATCAATAAAAACCATACAAGCACCGTGCAACAAACAACTGTTTGGTTCAACATTGTTGGCAAATGCAGAGTTAATGAAGATAACCCATGCAAGAATATCTCTCAAAGAAATAACACCAGATGTGGCATCACCAGCACCCATAAACTTACCATACCATTCTGAAAATTTAACTATTGGCTCAGTAAGTTGCTTTACCCCTTCATTTAACTTAGAGTTAACGATCTGCTTGACATCTTCAAAGTCTTCCATAGATGGGACCCAAATTTCAGTGAAACGATTTCTTAATGCAGGAGACAACTCCTTCTTACCGTAATCACCACCTGGATTCATAGTAGCTAAAAATTGAAAACCCTCAGAAGCAGTAACTAAAGCATCATCGGCTCCCTTTTCGGCCAAAAATAATGTTCTCTCTGGTTCTAGTACAGAATTCAATCTTTCCAATACAGAATCATCAGCTAATGAAATTTCATCAAGTAAGAAATAAGAGCCAGTCTTCAATGCATTAACCAAGGGGCCATCATTCCATTCAAAAAGGGCGTTACACTCTTTTTGTAATGAATCAATTAGTCTAACATCTTTTTCCGTAACATTTTCAGATTTTTTGTTTGATTTCCACAAATCTAACAAATCACTGTTAGACATAGATTCGTTCAGTTCTACATTCAATTTGCCCAAAACAGTTAATAGGCCATTATGAAGATTTTGTTGCAATTCTGATCTATTACGAACAGGCCTTTGAGCACCTAACAAATCACCAGTTTCGGTATTTTGATGAGCATTCACAATGATCAATTCTTTTTTGAAAAATTGCGCGATCATTTGGCAAACAGTGGTTTTACCGCACCCTGTCTCACCTACTAAAAGTAATGGTTCGTTGTTCTTCATAGAAGTCATCACCAAAACAGCCAATCTTCTCATAGCCTTTGTCCAAACAACAGGGCCTTTCATGTTGAGCAACTCCGGGATTTCTAAGTGATTGTAATATGCATCAACATCAAGTTTAACTTTCATGACTTTCTCTAATGCTTCCTTAACAACAATTTTTTCTTCGGGCCTTCTTACTCTTTCAGCTAACAACATGTAACCATTTGCCGCTAGTTGTTCGTAGCCAACAGCTTCACGCATTGCCCATCTGAATAAATCTCTTAGGGTGGCAAATGAATTTTTTTGTTCGAAAACTCTGGTAGACTGACGTTGAACAGAAAGTTCCTTATAAACCTCAACAATTTTCTTAGCGTAAGATGGGGCGATTTGACATCTTTCCCGCAAAATAACTTCTAATTCATCTTGTGGAATATCATCAAAATGCAATTCTAAAAATCTGTTTCTAAAAGCCTTGGATAAGACCTTTCTACCACCGTAAAGGCCGGGAGGATTTTGTGTTGCAAAAAGCATGAAATCAGGATGTGGAGTGACAACTTCTTGGGTTTCTGGAATGAATAGCTCTCTGTTGTCATCTAGTAATCTATTCAAGGCTTCTAAAACATCAGTCGGAGCCAAATTCAATTCATCCAAAACAATCCAATGACCCTTTCTCAAAGCTTCAACCAAAATACCTTCCTTAAAGACAAGTTTACCTTCGTCATCTGAAACATAGGTACCTAAATACTCCTGCAAGTCGGTGTGCTCATGGTTATTAATACGGACAAATTCGTGGCCAGTAATCTTAGCCAAATGGTTGATCATAGAAGTCTTACCAGCCGATGTTGGACCCTGAATTAAAACAGGAAATCTACCTCCACTTGAAGCTCTTACTAAGTTTAGCATGTTCTTTTCAACAAATGGAGTGATAATATAATGGGTTTGTGGTTGAGGCTCCTTTGGGCCTCTTTCAATCCAATAATGTTTAAATTGAACATATTGTTTGGATTGATCTGAAGGATCGCGGGGAATTTGATTCATGACAGATTTAGCATTTTTCAATTTGTTAACAGTGTATTCTTCGATTAAAGGTTTCAATAATTCTTCTGATTTAGCGTCCAATAACGTTAAGAAAGACATGCAGAATCCTTCATAAAGTGATCTTCTTAAACCATATATCTTGATGATTTCCTTTACATATAACAAAGTTCTTGTTAATGTACGAATACTGAAATGGGGCTTTTGGTTGGCACCGTCAACAATTTTGTTTTCATCCGATAACTTTTTAGCAGCAAGATATAATTCAGCAATGTCGTTACCAACCCATTCGTCACTTAATGAATACTTCCCGATATACTTATCAATAATCATTAATAAATCCGAAATATCTTCATCGGGTGAATGCACATAAATTTCACTAAACCTTGAGCGGATACTTTGTGGCAAGTCCTTCTTACCAACATCTGTTGCAGGATTCATACAGCCAAAAATTCTGAAATCATTGTTAGCCTTAATACTTTCGACATCACCCTTTTCAGACAACAAAATACTTCTTTGAGTCCAGTCTTCTGCTAATAAATCGGAAATAGCGTCAAGAGTTTCAGGAGATGCTAAATTCATCTCATCTAATAACAACCAGTCACCATTCTTGACTGCCTTAACTAATGAACCTTCTACGAATTTGAAAACAAAAGAATTTTCCAAATCAACTGATTGCTTTTCAAAGTTGTTAATTCTGATTAACATGTCTTCCCATTCGTTCATCAATTGAGATTTTTCTGAGAAATTGAGCCTACGCTTCTTTCTTTCGCCTTCTTTTTGCTCTTCAGGCTCAGGGGTATCTTCTTTTCTGAAAGTCTTATCTGCCATCTTGTAAGCTTCCTTCCATAATTTGCTGACATTCTTCCATTGCGATTTATTGAAACATTTGGCTAATAATTTCACAAACTTAGCATTGTTCTTGGTAGAAAAAGATCTTGAAAATAACTCTTCAAAATCCTGTTGTAATGGTAATGCTAAAGTTTTAGCGTTAATTGGTTTGAAACCACCTAGCAAATCACCAACTTCAGTTTGCTGAGAGACGTTAATGACAGTTAGTTTCTTGTTTAATAACTTCGCCATTTCCTGAACCACGGTGGTCTTACCAGTACCAGTTTCACCGACTAATAATAATGGTTCACACATTGATATAGCCACACCAACTTTTTCCATTAATCTAGCAGAATGGTTAGTTCTAGCAAATGAGGTGATATTTTGTGAAGCAATAGCTCTATTACTTTTATTCATGCCTATAATCTTCTGCTTATCAACATATGCACGACCAACCTTTATAGAATCTTCTAAATCTTGGAATACTGGAACACTTTTGTTCAATTGTAAATTTATTCTTGATGTTGGAATATTTAGTTTTTCACCAATTTCTCTGATCAAAACTTCAATTGGTTCCTTTTCAGCTACCGCACTGGTGAAACAATCAATAGCTTCACTGAAAATAGAATCGAAAGTATCGTCTTGAATTAAATCTTCAGTTGAGGTGATTCCTGCGTTTGAAATAATACGATCGCATCTGGTACAAAATTTCATTAAATCTCTGATAGAAATTTGCCTTGGCTGAGCACCCTTGTTCATAGAAACAAACTTTCTTGAATCGTAAATAGATTTAACAGCAAAATAACATTTGATAAATAAATCATTGAAGTTCTTCAATAATGGGAACTTCTTATTCAAAATTGTAGTTAAATCAGTTTCATCCAAATCAACTAAGTGCAATGTTTTCCATAATCTCATACCAATAAGTTCAGGTAATGTATCCTTTGAAGATTGAGTTCTAACAGTTGAAATTAATTGAAAACCATTAGCGGCATAAATTACTTCACCTCTTGAAGGAATGGTAAGTTGTCTATTTTCCAAGAGACCCATCAGAATTGACAAAACTTCATTTGGAGCTTTATCGATGTCTTCAACTAAAACCCATTTACCTTCTTTAACAGCAGTAGTTAAAACACCATTTTTCCATTCAAAAGTACCTGGTTTAGTTCCTGATGTGTATGTACCTAACAAACTCTTTGAATCAGTTTGCTGATTAAGATGAATTCTAATTAGACTGTTAGAATCTTCAATGTGAAGGGCCTTGGCAATTTCATTGACCAAAAATGTTTTACCAGAACCAGCAGTACCAACTAACATTACAGGATCGGATTTGGTAATATGCTGAGCAAATCGTTTCATTGAATCAAATGACTTTTTAATTGGAACAAAAGATGACTTGTTGATAGCAGTGGAAGAAGACATCTGGTTAGACAATGCAATTAAGTTAGGAACTAAAACACCAGCAATTATGGAAACACCTGGTGATAAATCAGATTGCTTAAAAGAATAAACGGTATTTGAATGAATAGATTTAGGTTCACCGGTTGTATTGAATTTAGATAAGTTAGAAAGTCTTTGGGCTTCTATTAAGGGTAAAAATTCATAATTGACGTTAGGTTCACCATCAAACTCACCAGATAACTGTGATTTATCCTTGATATTGTCTTCTATCAGTTGATTTCTGACTGTTTCAGACAGAAAAAGATACTGTGAGGAGATTAAGATGGACAAAAATTTATTGATTGAAGTGGTTGAAGAGGATTCGATAATTTGATTAAGAACAACAGGGTCAATGAATTTTTGGAATTTTTGTCTATCAGTGGATATTAATCTGTAGAATGCTAATAAAATAAGTTGAAGTTCAGATTGTGAAATAGACTGTGAGCAATTTGACAATGAAGCAAAAAATGATTTTCTTTCTAAGTAAAGTTCAACCAGTGACTTGATTTCACTGGTGAAAGTCAAAGAAGCTGCAAGGGTTGATAAAACCTTAGAGCCTTCAATTGTTAAATTATCATGATGTGCTTTAGACAAATAATGTCTTTCAATAGAGGGATCATTGATTAATCTAGCAGCTAATTCAATAAGAATTGGGTTGAATGCAAGTAAATCGGCACTTAGAGCGCGGTCAGAGAGCATGTGGATTGCAACACTAGTTAAATTTTCAGATCCAGAAAGCTTCTTGCTGAACGACGGACCATCTGGAGTACTTCTTTTGGAATAAAAGTTAGAAATACTCAGATAAACCTCTTTAGCTTCTTTTAAATCAAAAGAGACTTGAAGTTCGTTCATTTTGGGGTCCAAAATAACAAGCTTAAATAAGTTTAAACAAGAAGGGATCTTATGCAAAAATTTCAATTTTTTTTTTTTTTTTTTTTGAGTTTGACTAGCCAAAAAAAGCTCATGAACCTCACGACTCCAGCCTTGTTGTTTAGCATTGAAAACCTTTTCAAATTATTTAGTTTGGAAGGTCTAGTTCACAAATTCTAATTTGTGGTTGTTCGAGTGCTGCTCTTTGGTGGGGTTATAGTTAGAGGGGAAAATCCTGCTAAGCGTCAAATTATCAACCTTTCAAGAACAAAGAACATATAACTATTTGAATGCTTTTAAATTTCAACAACAGAATCTAAATCTAAGCTTGGAAACTTACGCAGGAACAACTAGCGAATTTACAGGGTTTAAACTAAGCTAGTACCGATTAAAACACTACTTGATTAGTATAATAGTACAGGAGTAGGCTTTCGTTGGCTAAAAAAAAGGTCAAACACCAATACATATCACTTGACATTACTGAAAATATAAATGCGTTATACAAAAGCATTAGCCGCTCTCCCCTCTTATTTTGGTCCAAGTAGGCGATCCTGATGTTCTAGGTATGTATGTTTGGCTAGCTGCATTTTGAGTATCATTTTTGTGATCACATAACAGCCTCGATGTACTTGAGAGGAATAAGAAATCATCCTTAATGGATCCCAATTTAGAGCAATTCAAATAAGCCAACAAAGTTTTTAAATCTATTGATGACATTTTGTTACGTTTAATGTGACAATCTAGTTTTTGAGGATCCAAATACTTTTCCGAAACGTCGAGTATGTAATACTTATGGATAGCAAAACTGTACGACATTTTTTTCCCCCAGCCGTTATTGTACAAGAACGGATTATCAAATGAATTTTCACAAGCATCTAAATGGATCCATCTTTTCAAATGAGAGCTGAAATACTCACACCATACATGATCCTCAGCATTCCAAACATACCTAACATCTAGTCCTAAAGATACCAGCAACAGTATAAAGCAATTATTCCATTCGCCACATCTACCTTTTCTAGTTGTTAAAAGAGTAGCTGGATTATTATACCTTGGGAAATGATATTGCAGGTTACATTTTAAACATTGGTATTTCTCAATGACATTGGCTTGTCCGTCAAAATGTTCCTTCAAAGCAGGTCTAGTGGCTCCTAAACCACGTATTTTATCTTGATCCTCATTGTCACATTGAGGACATGGCAGTTTATTAACCCACTTAAAAAAGTCATCTTTAAACCATTTAAGCAATTGTCTCACTAATTCATCAGTGTAATCAAATTCCAACCCTGCATTTTCTCTTTCGTCCATTCTTGAGTAAACAGGCGATGATGTGATAACATCTAGAGCCTGCGATTGCCAGTCTGGGTTATCGTACTTGTCCATCATATGAGATAGATTGATGATTTGGCTTCCAAAAGGGGTTCGGCACAACTCCTGGCCCTTCTGGGCATACAATTGACTGGTTTTGGCACAAAAGTCTCTTCTTTGATCACACAAGGCCTTTTTGGCCTTTGTTATAATATCATTATTATTCATATTAAGAAAAGAGTGTAGATTGAGTTTTTTCTAAGGTAAGCTATAGTCTTCTACTTCGTTTTGGTTAATGTCGCATCCCGTGTTCGATGATTTTGACATTTCGGACTCAGAGATGGTGGACAATGCCACTGATACCTCTTTTAAAAATACGCCGCTCTCAGCAATGGTTTTGGTGGAGGAGGAACATGATAGGAAGGAGTTACGCCTTTACGGTTATCTGTTACTGATCAGTGCCTGGGGTATATTTGTGGCCGTCACAGGGTCTATATTCAACGTATGGCAATGGATATTCCAAGGTTTTGATATAGCCAATTGGATTCGATCGCACAGCAATAACGTTTTGATGGATTTTATCATCGATTCTGTATTGGAACAGGAATATGTCATGGATAATTATTATGTGTGTTTCTTTTTCTTGAATTTTGTCATATTGTGGATTTGGGCCGTTGGTTCATGGATAAGTATGAAGTTGTTCAGGCATAGTAAGGGTGGAGGTAGCTGAGACATCAACTAAAAATAATAAATAAATAAATAGATCCACCATAGAAGGTGTTGTATAAAACTAGGTAAATGGGTAATATATACAAGATAATAACAAGAACACAATATCTATTGATCTGTTGAGATAACATGGAAGTTTTTACCTATTCTTAGTAACAAAACTTTATCATCAATCAAATGCTGATCTAAATCAACTTTAGCATCTGCATTGTCAACTTTGAACTCTTTAGTGTTACCTAAATAAACAGCACCTTGCGAAACCATTCTTTTCAAGGAGCTTTTAGATTTACTCAAATCACTACATTTAGTCATGATATTGATGATTGACTCAGATTCGAGATCTTTTCTAGATATATGAATTAACATATTTTGAGATTTGAAGGCGGAAATGATATCCTCCGCTGAAAATCTTCCTTTAATGTTTTCTTTATTAAATAAAACATCACTGATGATGAAATTTCTGTAACCTTCACCGTCACCATGAATTAAATCACACATTTCAAATGCCAGTAATTTTTGACCTAACCTTAATTTTTTATCTTGGTTATGAGCTTCAACAACTTTGTCAATGATTGATGTTGGTAGCAAAGAAAATTTATAAAGGAATTTTTGAATATCTTCATCAGTCGTATTGTACATGAATTGATAAATTTTGAAACTAGGAGTCATTTCTTTATCGATGAAAATGGCATTACCTGCCGATTTACCAAATTTTACACCATTTGACGTTGTCAATAATGGAACGGTTATACCAAAAACAGGCTTGAGCTCTTTATCTTCCTTGTTTGCTGATTCTTCCTTTCTTAAACGAGAAATCAAGTCGATACCAGCAACAATGTTACCGTATTGGTCGTTACCACCAACCTGAATGTCAACCTTCATATTTTTATTCAAGTAATAGAAGTCATAGGCTTGTAAAATTTGGTAGGTGAACTCATTAAATCCGATACCTTGATCTGATTGTAATCTATTTTTGATGGAATCTCTTGATAGCATTTGATTAACTCTGATATGTTTACCATAATTAGCCAAAAAGTTCAACATACCCATATCTTTCCACCAGTGATAATTGTTTTGCAATTTTTGATTCCCAATTGACAATTGTTTGATGTAATCATTTCTCGTTTGACCATATTTAATTGCCATTTGGAAGAAATTAATAAATTGAGATGAGATTCTCTCGATATTAGTTTGTCTGATATTTTCTTCCATGTAGTTCCTCTCAGTTGATCGTCCGGAGGGATCACCAACAGTACCAGTCGCACCACCAATCAAAGGGTTAATATTATGACCTCTAAGATTAAAATGTAGGAGGATCATTAATGGTAAAAGATTACCTAAATGCAAAGATTTTGCTGACGGATCAGCACCACAGTATAAACCAAATTTCGTGTTTTCTGCCATATCAGCTAACAATTCCTCATTAACACATGTTTCAATTAAACCTCTTTTTTTTAAATGGTTGATCAAAGGTTCCTTGAAATCTGCTTGGAAATCCACTTCTTCAACCGCAATGTTATGCTGGGATAGTAAAGAAGCCACAGAGGAAGACCCTACAGAATAGGATCTATTAAAAACAAGCTTCAAAAGTCGGTTCTGTAACATTTAAAGTTGACAATATGAATAAGAACGGAAGGCCGAGTTTTTCGCTGGTAAATCTGCAAAAAATGCTCATGATTAGTAGGTTCTATAGAAAAGTTATGAATAAGATATAATACGTTGAGACACACCAAGAGCTCAGTTAGTTTTGATTGATTTAGGAACAGATTCCTCAGAATTTTCTTCTAAAGGCCTTTTTTTCTCCGTCACCACACCAGTGATAATATCCATCTGTTCTGAATTTTTCACCTTCATTTCTTCAAGAGCAGACTTGATAACTTCTTTGCCAATAACTCCATCGACTTTACGGAAAGTAGGCTGCAATCTCCAATAAGGCACCTCTCTGTATTTTCCACCCCATTCTTCCATATTACCTACAGTTATAACATCCAATTCATCGATGTTGTCCTGTTTGTAAATGTTTTGAACTATGTCTTCAATCATTACGATTACCTTTTCTATATCGTCAAAGGTGCTCTTTCTAGTGATTTGACCGATAGCCGTGCGGACTTCAACATGCTTAGGCAAAAACTCCTTCATGGCTTTGAACATGTGGGTTTTCATACACCTTTTGGACTCATCGCCCTTGACCATTTTAACAACTTCAAAGTATTCCCTCATGAAATGGTCGACTCTTGGGAAAAGTTTGTCCTTGTTGTTATCAGTTGTCCAAAAGACGCCAGGGTTACTCAAATTGCCCTCGGCACTCATCACAGCATCGCATCCGATTTCATTGATACATCTGTTGATATCGTCAGGATATAGAATGTTACCATTTGAAATGAATACAGTTTCCTTAGGTAAGTTTTCCCTGAGATATTTGATCAACCCCCAGTTGGCCAGACCTGTTTTTTGGCCCTTCATATCTCTTGTTCTACCATGCACTGTCAGGAATTTAGCACCTGCTCTTAGGCACATCTGCGCATACTGCAAAGATTTAGACCAGTCGTCGAAAACCCTGATCTTGGCGGTAACCGGTAATTCAGGTAATTCGGTAGCTAATTTGTTGATCAACCTGTAAACCAAGTCCCATTCTTCCATGAGAAAGGAACCATAATGCCCTTTCTTCGCAATACCCTGTGGACAGCCGAAATTGATATCCACAGCATCGCATTTACCAACAACATGCTGAGCAGCCTGCAATAAAATATCTGGATCGTTAGCACAGAACTGGATGATTAAAGGTCTGTCTAACGTCTCATCGCCATCCATAGGCCCAATGAACTGCGATCTGAATTTCTTGTCGGTCGCAAACAATCTTGAGTGGATCATAGGAGAATAACAAAGTTCCGCGCCGTACTTCCTGGACATGATTCTCCATGCCAATTCCGATCCATCTACCATTGGGGCGACAATTTTCGTTGGTTTGCCAAGCTTCTCAAAAAGCTCTCTTCCCTGTTTGACACTTTCTTGCAGCTTTACTGGATTGCCAGCCTCAAACTCAAAAACACTGGCGGCGAGACTCATTTTCGTCACAAAAAGCCGTTTCACCAGTTCTAAAAGTTTCATCAAAAGAAAAGAAGAGAGATCTTGAAAAAAAAAATCCTAAAAAAAATTTAGCACAGCCTTATCGAATCTCGTATATAATTTTTCACCTGGCCCGTAAACGACAGCCTCTTCTTTAAGACTCAATTTGCTATGTTGAATCCGCTGACAACAAAGTGCGAGTTTGGTGGACCTGTCGGCGCTGCAGTATTGACTGTTTTTTTGCCAATTGTGACCGTCGGACTTTTCCTGTGCTGTAACGACATGTATGTCCAATCTGGCCTCGAATTGGACTTCGCAGCTATCCAAGACGTTTTCAGATCAAAGCTGTTGAGTCAGAACTTGTTCTTAGATAAGTCATGCTGGCAATTCTACCTCATGTGGTTTTTTGGTTTGACCTTTTTGGATCTGATTATTCCTGGCTATACCAAAAATGGGATTGAGTTAAGAGACGGTACCAGACTCAGTTACCTCATCAACGGTATTGAGTTAACAGCTTTCTTGCTATCCATTTTAGGTACCAGAGTTTACCTCTACGGGTTCAATTTACCCGAATTGAACTTTCTCTATGACAACTTCCTGGGTATGATGGTCACTTCTTGGGAATTCTCACTCATTTTGGCAACTTTGTGTTACATCTTTTCGTTCAAGCCTTTGACTGGGGTTAACGGTAAAGGTACCAAGGAAAGAATCTTGAGCGTGAATGGTAATTCACAAAATGTGCTATTTGACTGGTTCATTGGCAGAGAGTTGAATCCTAGAATCGGGTCCTGGGATATCAAGCTGTTTTGCGAATTGAGACCTGGATTGTTATTGTGGTCCTTGCTGAATTTAGCAAGTGCTCAGCACCAATACCAAACATTAGGCTATTTGACCAACTCGATGATTCTGGTCAACCTGCTCCAATTTATCTATGTCATTGACGGTGTTCTCAATGAAGACGGCTGCTTGACAATGATTGACATCACCACCGACGGGTTTGGGTTTATGCTATCGTTTGGTGACTTATGTTGGGTCCCATTTTGTTACTGTTTGCAGTCAAGATACTTGTCATTAGTTGAAGTCAATCTATCTACAGCTGAATGTTTGATCATTTTGTTGATCATGTCGATTGGGTTTTACATTTTCAAGGCTTCGAATAACCAAAAATCAAATTTCAGACAGGGCAAATTACCACACTTGAAGTCAATTCAAACAGAGAGAGGCACCAAGTTATTGATTGAAGGCTGGTGGGGCAAGTCTCAACATATCAATTATTTTGGTGATATTTTGATTGCATTGAGTTGGTGTTTACCAACTAGATTTAATACCCCATTAACATACTTTTATGTCATTTATTTCACATCGTTGTTATTGCATAGACAAGTGAGAGATGAGGAGAAATGCAGGGAAAAGTACGGTAAATCATGGGAAGAATATGAAAAAATTGTTAAATATAAAATTATTCCTTACGTTTATTAAATAGTGTTAATTAATCTTCTTTTGGAAATCAACCGGCTTTTCGAAAGCTCTGTAACTGATTTGCATACTGGATAACCAACTTAATGCTTGTGCAACTAAGAAGAACAAAAACAAGGAAATCAAGGTACCCATCCAAATACCCGGTGTGAAAAATGAGTAGTTGTCAAATAAACTGTTGCCTGCGGCTACTGTGGCCTTGGAAGAGCTGTTTTCATCGATCAGCTCTTCGATGTCTTGAAAGGCGTCTCTGATACCGTTTTCAATAGATTCGACATCGATTTGGCCTTCTGCTAATCTCTTTTGGTTAACACCCGGTAAACCTTGAATGATGATGTTCTTATCAGCATGTAAGATCGACAACTTCTCCAATCTATCTAACAATTGATCGTCGTTTTGCAATTTGAAAACTTGCGAAACATTGTCGCTGTATTTCGTAATGACTTCAAGCCATTTTTCTTCATTCTGCACCATCCCAATGTCCACCATGCCTTCGCACTTGAGGTTATTTATCTCGGTCTCCTGAACAGGATAGACGACGTTATTGGAGAAAACATGCATATTGTTGGAACCAAATTTATTAATCAATTCCTCGTCCAAGTCATCGTTGTGCAAACCTTCAACCTTCACCAGTAACATTGGACACATGTCGATTGAGCTGAATTGTTCGTTAACAGAATGAAGTGAAAGCATGTATTGGGGCTGGAGCTGATCCACAAGTGAGCTTGAGACAAGCATTGGCGCAGTGTTAGTGTAAGAGGCTAAAGCTGTGGAAGCCAAGAAAGGCACCAAAGAGGCCCAAAACGAAACTGCTTGCATTCTATTTTAAATAAGATAGAGTGTTATAATTAAAGTTGACCAAAAATCCGTGAATTTCCTCACTAATATTTTGGCCTAGGCAAAAAATGCTCATGACGGCAAGTATCGACAAAACCTGAAGAGACGTTCTTGAGGTTCTCTCTTTCAACATGTTAGCCTTCGCCCAAAAGATCTGATAGTCTATTACTGTTATTTATTTTAAAACTGGCTACGCCATTTACTGAAATGTACACAAAAAACAATTATGCGAAAGAAACGCTCTTCTTCTTGGATTTGACCTCCTTCAAGGCATCCTTCTCGATTTCACGCTTGGCCTCTCTGGCAGATTTCCTTCTGGTGGCTCTGGCCAGGTTGGCCTTCTGTTTGATGCCAAGCTTGGCGCTTTCGAGTTTTTCTTTCTTTTCATCTTCCTTCCTCTCCATTTCCTGTCTGCGCAAGTCTCTGATTTCCTCCAATCTTCTGGACTTTTCCAATTTACTTTCATTGACTAAATCTCTGTCATCGTTGATCGTTTTAATTAGTCTATTGAGCAGCACAGAGTCGTTATCTTCCACAAACTTCTTACCCTTTTTACCCTTCTTGTTGATAACACCCGGAACGATGGCCTTGTTCAGAGTAGGAATGCCTAATTCCTTTTCGGTGTACACTCTTGGCTTCTTCTTGGCACCGTACAACTCTGTTGAACGTAGATGCTTCTTCAATTGTGAACCCCTTAAAACTTTTTTATTCGATTTTGGGGTCAATTTTGGCTGGTTGGCCATCACATTGCGCGCCTGTGAATCAGACTTCATCTCGGCCGTCACCTCACGCTTACCGTTCATTGTAGACTTCCTCTTGGCTGCTTTTGTCTGTTTATTTATACCCATATTTGTCTGGAAAGAGATCTTAAAGATTTAACAGAGAGTGATAAAATTTTTTTTTCTTTATGAGAAGAACTAATGAAATGTGCTCAGCAGTGGTTGTTCACATTATTAAATCATCATCATCTTCTATGTAATCCTCATCATCCTCATTGTCCTCACCAACATCCTCTTCAATCACATCATCATCCAAATCGTTGTCGTCGTCATCGTCCTGGTCATCCTCAGATGTTTGGGAAGACACCTCTGATGGCTGCAAAGAACGCATTCTGTCAAGTAGCGGACTCTTTACATTGATGACATCTGATAAAAGCGGCTGATGCATTGTAGTTTTGCCTAAAGTTAGTTTGTTGCCATTGAAAGTAGCACCGTGGTTTTTCAATTTAGTGATGAACTGATACTGGTCAATTAGTGAGCTCAGATGATCTAGTTTAGTTAGTTTGGTACTGATCTGCTCTTCATATGTCATTGGCTTGGGTATTGGATTGTTTGGCGGCTCAATACTGTTCATCTCGCTAAATTGGACAATCTGTGGTAGTAGCGTATCCAAATCGAAAAATCTTTCTTTGATGCTGGTATTGGTGAATATCTTTTTGTTATCTTGGTTGATTCTTTCGATATTAGACTTTTCAATTCTATTCTTTTCAATTTCCTTGAACTCGGGCAGCGACTCAACTAATGTCTTCAAATAAAAGTCTATCAACTCCCGCGGAGATGTGATGTACCATTTAGCAGGCGGCAGGTAGCCAAATGAATCGATGCACTCCAACAAAGCCTTCTTATCAATGAAAAATGATAAGAATGTTTCATTGATAGCTTCTTCCAGTATCACTTTCACTTGCGGGGTATCTAATGGAATGTCTTCTTTGGAGTCTGGCTGCTGGCCATTAGATTTGGCAGCAAGCAATTTCTTCACTAGTATGGTTAGTTTATTTTTCTCATCCAAACTGATAGACTTGAGTAGTGTAATGTTTGCAATGAACTTATAAGGTGAAATATCTTTGATAATCGGGCCAACATCATTCTCAATATATCTTTGGGTAAAGTCTATTTTGAAATCTTTCAAATGACCTCTATTATAGAGTTTGAAGATTATTTTCATAATGTCCTCGTCATCAGTGTTCAGCTTCTTAGCGAGAAAGCTAAAACTAATTTTGGACATTAGCGGCAAAATATCCAAGATGTAGTTAAATTTGATTAGTTCTAATAATAGTGGAATGAAATCTCTCAAAAACTGATCTTTAACTAATCTTTCACATTCTAGTTGGAATTCGACAATGCTTTTATTCTGCACAGCATAATAGAGTTTGGTTAGTCGTTTAGTTATATCCAAGTTTAATAAACCATGAAAGTCATTTGATTCAAACGGGTTAATATGGGATCTGCTCAATAAGGAACTAATGACATATTTAGGCATAACATCGAACTTTCTATCGTCGCCTATGTCATTGAAACCTTTAAAAGATATCCTGAAATGGTCGTCTGCTTGTGGGAAATCTCTTTTGTACATCGATATTATGCCCATGCATTCATTTATAATACCAATCACCTTGGCGTGAGGTATACCGGTCATATATTTTTTTGACATATCGATCAACCGTTCAATTTCTTTCAAGTCTAGGGTTTCGAATTTCATCAGAATGAGCAATTCATTGACGATGATATCCAACATGTGCGTAGGGCCCTGCAAGGAATCTTGCTCCAACGAGCGAAGAATGGCCAACGCTTTAGACAACTGATTCTCATTGATCAAAATATTAACATAGGATAAGTCGATTTTTATCTTGATACGCTTTATATCATTGGTTACAGGTTGTGACTGTACCCAAGACGTTAATTTGCTGTAAATTTCACGCTGGTACTGCAACGGAAACCTCTCGACTTTCAGGATCAATTTATAGATGCCGGAATAAGCGTACGACCTATCGTCAATGAACCTGAAATGATCAAGCAGCGTGTCAAACAGAGGGCTTACTGAACCAAATTGGCCCGATTTGATGCATATTTTAATACTTTGCTTGATAGATTTCCACACAAAATTGTCGGGATCTTCCTGCTGACACGAGACGATGTTGGCAAATGCGGCAAGCGCATCCTGGTGATTCCCATCATCTTTCAGCGATTTGGCGTAGTAATATCGCGTTTCTAACGATTCTGCGCCGCTTTCTTCTCCCATTTGATCATCTTCGTCGTCGTCTTCAAAGGAGAGAGCCTCCTCGGACTCGTCATCGTACATTTCGTCTTCCCAATCGCTCATTCTCAAATCTAATCAACAGAAAGCTCTCTTACATGCAAAAAATTAAAGGGTATATAAACGTGTATGTAAATCTATTAGGAAATGTCCATATTGGCCAGCAAGGCCTCCAGTTCTCTCTGCTCCTGCTCCATAAAGTCCTCCACCATGTGCGCATCTTGCTGGTCCTTTTTTTCCTGCTCCAGGAGCTCCTGTTCTTCGTCTAGCGCCAATTCGAGGTTTCGTTTCGCGATTTCTTCCGATTGCGACGCGATGTAACGCTGTTCTCTTTCCAGCTCCTTGTCGAACACAAAGCCCATCATGTCGCCCCGTTTGGACTCCAGCTTGTCGTTCCTGCGCTCCTGGCGGTCGGAAACAGCGCGAAACTGGCGATTGCGTCGCAGAGACCGCACGCACGAGCAGTTTTCGTCTGCATTGTGCGTGCACACGCCCTTGCGCTGCAGCTGGCTGGCCTCGGAGAGCGTCAGGGGCTCCTGTTCCATTGGCCTGAACATTTTGTGGATTCTTTTGGCCGTCTGTGACGCGATTTGGCTCGTTGAAAAGCCGTCAGGCGGCGTTTCCAACGTCTCTGGCACGGTGCAATTGTCTAAAGACGTCTGCGGCGACATTCAGCCGGTATATGGATTTAACTGGCAGTTTCTGCTTGATCTTAAGTTAGCGATAGTGTAAATTTTTTTTGACTTGGAATTTTTCACTCAGATGACTGAATCTCCTCTTCTTTCTTCCTAACGAACCATGTTGAGCCAATTCAGAGTGTCTGCCAGACAAGTCGCTTCTGCTAAGCGTTTCTACGCCTTGCAACCTAAGGCACAGGCCTTGATTTCCAAGTCTGTGGCCGACGTCGACCCAGAGATGTTCGACATCTTGCAGAAGGAAAAGGACAGACAAAGAAACTCCATCACGTTGATCCCTTCTGAGAATTTCACCTCCAAGGCAGTGATGGACTTGCTAGGCTCGGAAATGCAAAACAAGTATTCCGAAGGGTACCCAGGCGAAAGATACTACGGTGGTAACGAGTTCATCGACATGGCCGAATCTCTCTGCCAAAAGAGAGCCTTGGAGACTTTCGGCTTGGACGCTTCCCAATGGGGGGTCAATGTGCAGTCCTTGTCTGGTGCTCCAGCCAACTTGTACACATACTCTGCTATCTTGGAAGTTGGCGACAGAATCATGGGTTTGGACTTGCCTCACGGTGGCCACTTGTCCCACGGTTACCAAACCCCAACCACCAAGATCTCCTACGTCTCTAAGTACTTCCAAACCATGCCTTACAGATTGGACGAATCTACCGGTTTGATCGACTACGACACCTTGGAAAAGAACGCCCTGCTCTTCAGACCTAAGGTCATCGTTGCCGGTGCCTCTGCCTACTCCAGAGTTATCGACTACAAGAGAATGAGACAAATCGCCGATAAGGTTGGCGCCTACTTGATGTCCGATATGGCCCACATCTCCGGTCTGGTTGCCGCCGGTGTCACCGAGTCCCCATTCCCATACTCCGACATCGTCACCACCACCACCCACAAGTCCTTGAGAGGTCCAAGAGGTGCCATGATCTTCTTCAGAAAGGGTATCAGAAAGGTCACCAAGAAGGGTAAGGAAATCCCATACGACTTGGAAAAGAAGATCAACTTCTCTGTTTTCCCAGCTCACCAAGGTGGTCCACACAACCACACCATCTCTGCTCTCTCTGTCGCCTTGAAGCAAGCCCAGTCTCCAGAATACAAGCAATACCAATCCGACATTGTTTCCAACGCCGCTTCCTTTGCTGACGCCTTGAACGAAAGAGGTTTCGACTTGGTCTCGGGTGGTACCGACACTCACTTGATCTTGATCGATTTGAGATCCAAGAACATCGACGGTGCCAGAGTGGAAGCTGTTTTGGAAAGAGCCGCCATTGCCGCCAACAAGAACACCGTCCCAGGTGACAAGTCTGCTCTCTTCCCATCTGGTTTGAGAGTCGGTACTCCTGCTATGACCACCAGAGGTTTCCTCAAGGAAGAATTTGACCAAGTCGCTAAGTTCATGGACGATGCCGTGGATTTAGCTCTGAAGTTGAAGCTCCAAGAACAAGGTGAAACTCCTAAGGAAAAGTTGCAATCCTTCAAGCAGTTGGCCAGCGAATCTGCTGAGGTTGCTGAATTGAACAAGCAAGTTGTTGACTTCGTTTCTCAGTACCCAGTTCCAGGTGATTTGTAATCATCCCGCAATTAATTAAATGCTATTCTGTATAGATATAAAGAATTCTCTATAAAAACACAGTATGCCTAACAGGTACAACTTAAGTCTAACAAACGCTTACTCTCAAGTTGGAAGTTGCCAGTTATAAAATACACAGGAAGGATAAGTAAAATACCAGCTTTTGCTGGTTACCCTTCAGCTAATAATAACAAACAACCTTAGAGGCTTTCTGTCCTTGGTGGGCATTAGTAACCCTTAAATAAGCTGCCCTTGCTTTGTTTGCTTTGCTTTGATTTGGTTAGCTTTCTTGCTGAGCAAAAATTTAACACATCACGTGACCTGAAATGTAAACAAACAAGGAAAAAAATCCTAAGTAAGAAGGTTGCAACCCTGATCCTTTTTATTTACGCGTTAAATCCCCTTTGCTACTCTTGAATCGCTTTCCTGAGCAGGCATCATGACGCATGTTAGGCATTGGGATACACTGGCCTTGATAGCTAACTCAACTCAAGGTGATATTTCTGAAAATGAGACACAAATGGCAATTGATGGAATTAATATCGTTTTAGATGATCCAAGTAGCATGGATATAGATAGATACAACACTTGCCAAATAATACTTGATAGGTCATTGGTGATAGATAGGTCTATTCAGATAGGGTATCAACTAAGATTGGTTCAAAATATGCTAAATACACCTACTGATTCAGATTCTATAATGGATCAACTAAAAACGGCTTACTTAATGATTCGCTTGTATCTTTTCAAATCTAAGATGGTACGAGATATCCAAGTTAGGGATATTTTAGATTTCGAAAAGTGTGACAGTCATCATGAAATTGTGTGTCAGTTACAGATACTTACATTAAAAACAGCCGTTGAATGCCTTAAATATCAAAAAGATTTTGGCTTAAGTCAAAAAGATTTTTGTTCTTTATTTCAGAGCGGTGGCAACTTTGATTATAACATTCTACAAACAAATAGATCCCTTTTAACAGAGGTTGTCAAATGTTTTATCCAATTGTCCCCACTAACAAAAACAGGGCATAAATTGACATACTTAATCTTGGCCTTGAAATATTCTATTCATGCGTGTGGTGAAGATATTGATCACAGGTTAGAAGATAAAATCATTGCGGATTGTACCAAGATGCTACAAAAGAGTCAAACCGTCGTTTATAAATTAACTTCTTCTCCCTTATATGAAGTTTTGCAATTGTTAAAAAGTCGAAATTTCAACCTGGGGAAATATTATTCAATTGTGAACATTTTTGAAAATATATCAACATCTCTGAATGACTCAATAGATTGGTCACTATTTCAATCAAAAGTCCCTATCGACTTCCATGACCAAAAGGAATTATCAACAACATTTAATAAGTTGAAAAAATGCGATTTTACTTCCTCGAATGATCGTATATTCATAAATGACTTAATCGAGTCCATACAATCTTTTGCCTTGTATAACGATGATTGCACTAAGGTTTTTGGATTTTTGGATTTTATCATGATAAATTTGAAAAAAACCGAAACCATCCATTTTGATTTTACTTTCCGGGCTTGCTCATTACTAACCTCTATCTTTACAGCAAAATTAGATTTGAAACGTCTGAATAATGTAAGCACACTCAGTTTTTTTCTTGGAAATAAATCAGCAGAACAGAATGATCCAAGCCTGAAGTTTTTTAAATTAACGGCCAATATTGAAATTACAATTTTAAGAGAATTGAGTTCCCCAGAACAAAAAAACAAATTGATTAATAAGATGAATCAAATTGGGTATATCTTAATAAACTCTAAATTATTTGATTCTGCTCTGCCATTTCTCATGAAGTCATTGGAAGTTTGGTATGAGTATTTAGAAGAAAGAATGAATCTCATTCAATTAGACATTCTAATGAAAAATCAAATGGTTAACACTTTAAAATTGATAATTAAATGTCTAACACCTGATGCACAGTTTCAATTAATGATTGAAAATTTTAAATACCCAGATTTGTGTGTTAGCACTTTAATTAGCATTATTGATATAGTCACCTCAAGTTCAATAAACTCAAAACAAACTTTGATATCAAAATGTATCATCACCATGAAAAATTGCTTCAGTGATAATGGCTTGTTTCTGTTTTTCCTCTCCAAGATTTTTCTTGTCATTGAATTTAATGTCAATTTCAAGTCTGAGGAAGAGTTCGAATTTGAGTCAAATAGTGTAGCTTACCCTATGAGACATCTTATTATGTGTCACCTAAATTCTTTGAATATCTCACTGAACCCAACATCAGATCAGGACTTAATAATCTCATTGAAAAAAATTAAAAATCATATGTTTGAATGGTTTAAATTGAAGCCAGAAAATAATCCTGTGACTGAATACGAATTTTCTGTTTTAGAAACTGTTTGCGAAACTTTTACATACCATGATTTACATTTATGGTCCATTGAAATACTAGAAATTTATTTAAAGAATTTCAAACTAAATGATATTCAACTAAGTACTAAACTGAGATTAATGTTAGGTAATTTGTACTTAAATTCACATCAATTAGAGAAATTTGAGTCTTTATCCATTGAAACGGATGTGCTAACTGCAAGCCCACATATCAAAATGAAACATATGATATTATCATTAGAATATAACATTTCAGCAAATACCCCCAACATAGTAAATGATTTGAATGAAATTTATAAAGTATTATCAAAGGATGAGAACTTTCAAGTGTCAATACAAAGGGATAAGTATTTGGTTATTGAACTATTATTCATTTTGGCGAAATTTTCTCAAATTGTTGCTAAATACCATAGATTCGTTACAAATAATATTGTTGAATGTGTTATGAATTTGAAAAAGGAAATCAAAATTTTGCAATCAATTATGAAAAATTTCATTCTATCTGATATTGGTCTCTCAATGAATTTTAAAAATTCGATCAAGTTGAAGTTTTCTCAGAATATTATCAATTCATTTTCTTTCATTTCTGATACTTTTTTCAGTATGGGTTCTTGCAAAGAATTCGAATATTATGCCAAAGAATTAGAAACTTTTATTAGTAACCAACCTTCGACTATTTTAAAGTTTAAATACAATTTGGAGTTCACAAAACATCAACTGATTTCAGGTAAAGATGACAAAAAGATTGACAAACTTTTTACAAATATTATTGAATATCCTCATGATTTGGAAGATTTGATTGATGACTATTTCAAACTTTCTATTTTATCAACGTTAGAGCAATATTATTCTTACAAAGAGCAATTCAAACGAGCAAGTCAATCAGCATTGAAATTTGATAATTTAATCTCCAAAATCCTCAAATCTAAAAAGAGTAATCAATCTAAGTATTTGATTGATTTATGGGCTCAGCATATTGGTCGAAGAGGTGATAATAAATATTATGACTCAACTATCTGGCAGTCCTGTTTATTCAATTCTGGTAATGAATATTCTGTAACATTATCGTTATATGATCAATGCACCAGGATGATGGAAGCAGGGCCTGTAGATAACGATGTTTGTCAAGTTTTGATTGAATGTGCTGAAAAATATTCCAATTGTATCCAAAAAAATCTAAACAAATTACCTGTTGATCTATTGAAAAGTGATTTGAATAAGTTAATTAATTGCTACACCAGATTGATTAGTTTTAAAAATGCCAATGACTTATTAATAATTAATGACAATTTCAAATATTTGCCATTTCTATATGAAAAGCAATTAGCCACCTACAAACTATCCAACAACGAAGTGCTGCCTCCAAAGGAGTCAATACAGAGTAACAGTATTGCTTTAGATACCCCAGATGTTATGGCAGTTCTATCCGGGGTTTTACCTAAAAATTGGTCATTTATTACAATGGATTACAATTCTGTGTCAAATTCATTATTTTTTGCCAAATACCAACACGGCTTTAAGGACCCCTTATTTGTTGAGGTTTCGTTAAATGGTAAACCAGAATTCAACTCAACACTGAAAAAACTAAAAGAGATCATTCAGCAAAGTGATTATACCACAAGCATCGAGGTAACTTCGAAAGTTGCTACTAAAAGTGAGAAAATCGAATGGTGGGATAAGAGGAAGTCATTAGACCTTGACTTAAAAAAGTTGTTGAGTGATATTGAGGATAGTTGGTTGGGTGGCTACAGTTCTTTATTTAATAATGAGGACACTAACCAAGAAGATCTAAACCATTTAAAACTCTTCATTAGAAGATGTCTCACTGGCAGAATTGAGAAACAAGTTTTGAATAACATCAACGGCTATTATTACGAATTGTTACTAAAAATAACCAATGTAACCTCTCAAAAAGTAAAAGATATATTAGAAATGATGTTTCCAGGCGTTGATGTAGAACAATTGAGCAAGGATTTAGTCCCTCTACTAAAGAGATCCACTCTCTCGAATACTAGAGATACTCACATGTTTATCATTCCTGGTCCTGAGAGTGTTTTAATTCCATGGGAATCTTTACCATCATTAAGGGGACAATCAGTTTCTAGATTTCCGACAATAAGACATTTATGTGATAGACTGAGCAATGAATCTTTAATCCAGAAAGGAATTTCAAGTGAAAATGGATATTATATAATCAATCCTGGCGGTGATTTGAAAAGGACTGAAAGGCAGTTAGGAACAAAATTCAAAGAATTAACAACATGGGAAGGGTCAATAGGCGCACGGCCATTAGACGAAAACGAGATAGTTTCAAAATTAAATAAATCCAATATGTACATATACGCAGGTCATGGAGGCGGTGAACAGTATATCAAATCTAGCACTATAAGAAAACAAGATAAGTTGCCTCCTACTTTACTATTTGGTTGCTCATCGGGAAAACTGAAAAATGAACTATTTCCTCATGGAACACCTTACAACTATTTAATGGGTGGATGTCCAAGTTTATTAGTCAATTTATGGGATGTGACTGACAAAGATACTGATTTGTTTACAATGAAAGTTTTACAGCTGTGGGGGCTATTGGAAGAGGAGGAAGAAATTAAAGAATCAGGGTTCAATATGGAAGAATTTATGATGACTTTTGCCAGTGATAAACCCAATACGGAAACTTTATCTAGTTGCATAGCCAAGGGCAGAGACGTTTGTAAATTGAAGTATTTGAACGGTGCTTCTCCGGTATTATATGGCTTACCATTGAAGTTGTGTTAGCTATTTGTGCCAGTACTTAGTGATAATATATACACGCTTTAAATAGGTTTATTAGAAAAGATTTGGTTTGATCATTGAAAGGGATTTCCAACGGGGTCTGCAGCGGCAAAGGTAATTTTGCAACATTTAAGCATAAATCACCAGAACTGCTTACCTCAAAGGGATTGGCCTTATCTATGTTGATGACTTTGATAACCCTTGAATTTTCTGGCTCAGCACTGTGTTTGAGGTTTAAATTCTCTAAACCTCGAGCTAATTCTTTTAGCAGGGCGGTTTCAAAAACATGTTTGTTTTTATTTGGCCATCCAATCTTAGTGGGATGAGGAATATCTTTAAACTGCGGGGCAATGAACAACTGGGAGACAGGTTCTATGGAGTTTTCGACTGCCGGTTTATTCTTTTTGGCTTCCAGTTTGAGAACACGTTTATTCAACGGGTAGTAGGCAACTGCATTCATACCGTCGTTAACAAAATGATCTCCAATGGGTATAGGGACCAGAAGATAATTGAATTTATCATCTACACCGTCCTCTAAGAGACTTTCAGACTTGAATAATTTAATCTTTATGAGCATATCACGAGGAACGACGGTTCTTGTCTGTTTCACCATTCTCGGGGGAGATGCCAAGACATTAGCAAGCAGACTGTGCTTCAAGTCGGGGTAACTTTGGACCCTCTCGGTAGCTTTATTCAACGGAACCATTGTATACCGTTCGGGTGCGGTAAAAGCAGGGGATTTTAATACCAATCTCTTCCAATCAGGTCGCTGCGGATGATGCTGTCGTTTACCGGCCATTTCCACCAATCTATTGGTTGTTCTATTCAATTTTGGCATTTCCAACCTATGTAAAAACAGAAAAGATTTGGAGAAGAGAAGAGTGAAAAATATCCTATAATCCTGTTTCAAGTGGATGAATCGCATCAAGGTATTCAAGGATGCCATGTCGCGTGTGGCGTCGCAGGCGATGGTTCTTACTGCGGGTAGCAAGGGCTACACAGAAAGCCAGCTTTTGCACGGTATGACGCTTTCGTCGGTGAGCTCGCTCACGGTTAACCCAGAGCCAATCATTCAGTTCAACCTGCAGGTGCCGTCTGCTACGGCCACCGCACTACACGAGAGCAAACACCTGGCCTTAAACATACTTAGGCCCTGTGCGCAAAGTGTGGACATTGCGCACAAGTTCAGCCAGGGGATTAAATTCATTAATGCTGGAATCGAGGGCAAAGAGCATGCTACGACGCCGTTTTGCCATTTATCCAAGGACCAGTGGGAAATGTACACTGGAATTGAAGGGCTGCAGATACCCATCCTGACCCAGCAATCCGAGAGGGTGCTGATTTGCCAAAAATTAAAGGTTTTCAAAGTGTACAATCACGAAATATGGACCTGTACTGTTGAAGATATCATCAATACAGGATCAGTAAACGATCCGGAAGATCCTAAAAGTGGTGGTTTGGTATACTTTGATAGGAATTTCCATAAAATTGGTGACACTATAGACTAAAATAGTCACCACGTAATGAGCTTCATGTGTGTGTATCTGTATATACAAATTATAAAATATTAGAGGAAAGAAATCTGTTTGCATGACAAAGCTTATGAGGACAGCTCCAGTTTCAGCTTTTTCACAGACTCTAGGTGCTGAACGTTCAGTTGTTCTCGCTTTTTACGTTGTTCATTTATTAACTTATTCTTAGTGGCAGAAATCCATTCTTCAATTACCTGAACATCAGATTGGAATTTCAGTTTCTTGTTGATAAGCTTCTCAATTTTGGTATCAATTTGGGAGTTTTCACTCATTAAGTTATTGATTTGGTCTTGCATTAACTCAATCTCTTGATTAAATTCATTTTCGGAAACTTGGAAGAATCTCATTTTATTATCAAATTGCTTTTTAACTTCATGATGGATATCATCAATCTCGATCTCTTCCAACGTTATTTCATCTAGCTTTTGACTTACAGAGTTAAGACGTTTCTCTATTTGGCTAATGGATCCTCTCAAGTTGTCTAACCTTTTATAGTTTCTGGATTCATCTGTTTGTGTAGATCTCGAATTCAGACTCTCGATCTCAGATTTCAATTGCGTGCACCTTTTTCTCCAGTCAGTTTTCAGCTTTTTCAATTTGATTTTTTCTCTTGAAATTGCTTCTTGAGTGGTCGTGATTGAATTTTGCATAGTGGTAATTGGACTTTGGATAACACCGTCAGTAACCAACCTATTTTCGAAAACTGTAGATATGGTGTTGGTACTTAGATGAATCAATTCTCCATTTATAGTAATTTTAATCAGTTCAATATCGTACTGATATAACGGACTTAAACCATTGATTAAGACTAATTCTTTATTGCCAATTCTGCAATTTGAAACATGCGACCATATGATACCATTAACTTTAATTAACAATTGCTCTAAACTTATTGAATTCAATTCAAAACCAATACTTGTCTCACCCACGTACCAAATGAAACACTGAGGTGAAGCAATCAATGTCCTTCTATCATTATTTGAATAGTATCCAGGTATCGTTAATGAATTGTGAGAAAAATAATCTCCAGAATAATAATCAACTTCCTTAAGCATTGTTCTTAACCCAATGAAAAACGACCAGATGGATTGCATCATCGATGAATTTTGAACAACAAATGTATGCCTTCTCAGTCCATTTGGTGACCTTGATCTTGATCTGGAGGGCGAAACTCTGATTTTATTACTACCCAAGTTTCTATTAGTGGTGTCGGATTGATAATCACCTCCTCTGGACAGGATGCTGAAATTTTTGAAATTTTCTCTTACAATGATTTGAGGATCTGTCAAATAGGATATCAATCTACTTTGTTGAGAATCAAGAGTAGGTTTAGGGATGGATGACTCACTAATATTATCAGGAACGTTAATAACCAAATTCTGAGCAATTTCTCTAGACTGCTGTTGTTGCTGTTGGTTGTTAATTCTATTTCTTCTTGTATTGGCAGTACTGCTAACTTTTGGTACCTCCTCGAACACCACATCGACTCCTAGTAATTTATCAAATAATACATACAACTTATTGATAACAGGTGTTTTCCTTAATATAGGGTTAATATTATGCATTATAATATATAATGACAATGTTGCATTGAGGAACTGAATGATAAAATCAAAATTCAAAATCAACAAATCAGTTGATTTCGTGAAAATGGAGGAGCCATTGGTATAATAATACATCAACCTTTTGGAAATACTTGAAGAGTTTTTAAAATTCAATATCGGGTCATAATCGATATCGAATTCTCCATCATTCGGAACTAAGTTTGACATGAAATACTTAACAAAATATTCCACCAAAACCAACGCCGAACAAGAAGACATGGAATCTAATAAAAACCTTTGTCTTGAAGATAACAATTTACTAACAACCAAAGATTTAGCAAACATCATCATGTATGGTAAAACCCTTGGCAGTAAAATCATCAAACCTGTCATACCTAACGAATCGATCACAATGAAAGTTATTAGACTGGTCAAGGAAATATACCACCTATTCTTGACTCTACTATCCTTTCCATAGCTTGGTATATCCAAATATGTCTCTAAAAGATGATTGAATATATCATTGTTTATTAGTATGATATACATTAACAGTGTACAAGTTGCGAGCCAGTTAGGCAATGCCATCAATATAGCGAGTCCAAAAAATGAATCCACCCAAGGATACTCTGGCAACGCCACTAAAGAAGCAGAAGAAGCAGAAGCAGCAGCAGAAGAAGAGCCCCCCGCTGGCATCGTTTTGTCGACTATTCAGAAAGGTATTTTTGTATACACAGAGTTTTGAATTTTTCATTTTACCAGGCCTTTTCTGTCAAAAGGCTCATCTGCTCATGTGCAATTTGATTAGTTTAAATTCACTTTCTAACTTGATTTCTAAGATATACACAAATATACAAAGTACACACAAAGACTCACTTCATTAACTGGGAAAGCAACTCTTGCGTGTTGTGCTTGGCGACTTCGCTAGTTTGTTGCTGTTTCATTTGCTGTTGTTGAAGTCTTTGTTGTAAAAAGGCAGCAGTGTTCAATCTATTAGGAGCCTGTTGCACCTGTGGTTGCTGAACCTGTTGCTGTTGGTGCTGAACTTGCTGCTGAACTTGCTGCTGTTGCTGTTGCTGGATTTGTTGAGCTTGCTGGGCTTGTTGCCTAGCCTCCAAGCAAGCTCTATAATTGTAGTTTTTAGCAGATGGGGTAAACAAAAGTGTATCCACTAATTTGTACAAATGCAGTTTAGAATCATCATGAGTCATAAAACCTATAGTCTTATCCTCGAATGAATCCAATTTCAATGGATGGAAAAGGTTGAACTGTGGGGTGATATCAAATCTTGGATTGATTTTATAGTTTGGTCTTTCATTTGGAGTATTTAATTCCTGTAACGTTTCGCTTAAACTCTTGAAAGCAGCCATTGTCTCATCCAAAATTTGCTTTTTATCGGAATCTTTTTTCCTCTTTTGTGATAATGATGAAGCAGCTGTGGTTGAAAGGTTACTGTTGCTCATATTAGAGTTCATAGCAAGAGAGACAGGGTTTTGCTGTTGCTGTTGCTGCAAAAATGCACTGAGGGTTGGGAAGGAAGACTCTGCATTTGCAGAAACCAAATTAGAAGACGAGTTGTTGTTGCCAACATTGTTCGCCCATGAAACTGTAGATGGTAACGCAGGGGCGCTGGTGATATCGATCGACTCTAGGCCAGGGGAGGCTGCAGAAACAGCAGAGCCAGGAGCCACAGATGCAGTATGTGGCACTGCGCCAATAGATGCACTTGTGACTGCACTGTTTAATGCGCTGTGTTGAACAATTGGGGATTGCGATTCTTCCAGGTTGTAATGCTTTCTATTATGATCTCTATTGTAACTTTCAGCTTCTTCACCAGGTTCATGCAAGAACATACAGTTTGGATTTTGACATTGCTGGCCCCTCAAGTAAGAAGAGCAGTATTTGGTTGTACCATGGGCAGCCTTCAAAATCCTATCGTCCAAGATAGCACCATCCAATTGGTCGATACACCTGGACGCGTCTTCCTTTTTGGCAAATGTGACGTAAACACTATACCCGGTATTTGAGGGAGCTGCACTAGCTCCTGGAGTCTGTGCCCTTCTATTGATGACAACTTTATTAATCTTCCCGAATTTCCCGAAATATTTGTCAGATCTTAGAACCTGGGGCAATTCGTCGTATGGTACATTAGGATTCAAGCCAAGCACGTAGACTAGGTTCTTCTGGATAACACGCATGTTGGCCAGATGGTGTCTCTTGGCGATCTCCTGCTCGCGTTTCTGCTTCTCCAGTTCCTTCTTTTCACGTTTTTTCTTCTCCTGGCGCTGCTGGTACTGCTTGATTTCCTCGGTGGACATCTTGATATACACCACGCTCTCGTCGTCGTAGAGACGACGACACGCAGGACATTTGCCATTGAGTTCCGGGTTCGTACGAATGTTGTTGTAGCAGAATTGGCAGATCTGGTAGCCGCAGGGGCACGGCTTGAAGTTTCTGTCTGTGATGTCCAGCTCCTCACAGCAGAGCGGACAAAAGTCCTCCTCGTTCTCGTAGAGTGATTCGTCGTAGTCCATGAGAAAAGTTCAAAAAATTGTTCAAGAGAGAGAAAAGGGACAATAATATTCACTTTCTCTCACTTAAAAGTTGATGTTGGAGAAAAACCAGCAAAAATAAGTTTTTGCCCGCTTACGTAAGAGGTGCTCAGCACCAGTTTTTATCTTTCAAACCAATTATTTATAATAATTGCCGTTATAAGAACTATATATAACTTTGAGAGTAACTTCTAGCAAAATTATAATTAATTTTAGAAATTTACAGGTATTTTTTGGGCTAATTTGAGCACATTTTGGACTTCAGACTCATGAGCACAATACTTGTTTTGCCTCCAAAACACTCAGGTGAAGGCCAAATTAAGTTTCAAATTAAGTTACTCATAGCTTGCCAAAAGCTCTCTCTGTTGAGTAATTAAATAAAAAATTAATAGTTGTTAAGGTGTGTTTATTAATTTATTTTAGTATAGACCTCCACGGCCCCCCCCACGGATAAAGTTAGCACTAAGGAAAAAATTTAACACTACTGTGTTACGCGTAAGTCTTTTGAGCTTTCTTTTCAGAAGGGAGGATGTCGGCTGCTGAGATGGACGGATTGGCGTCACAACAGCTAATGCAGCATACGCAGCATGTTTTGTACCAGCTTCCGCAGCTAACTGCGGCTGACAACATAGCCAGAAAGGACGCAGAGGACGCGTTGAGCAAATCGCTAGAAGGAAACCCTGATCACTTCCTCATCTCACTAGTTCAGATTGGGCTGGACTCGTCAGTGGAGGTGCCTGTTAGACAATCGGCGTTGTTGTTTGCCAAAAGGACCATACCCATGTACTGGTCTCCGGCATTTGACTCATTTAAGGGGCCCTCATGTTACCACGAAGAAACCAAGAAGATCATAAGAAGCTCATTGCTGGAATTGATCGGTGACCCGATCTCCAAAATTAGGTCGGCCGCCAATTACACCATTGTGCAAATTTCTGCAGTCGATCTCCCGGACCAATGGCCTGAGCTCTTGCCAACTTTGAGCTCCAATATCACAGCCATGGACAACAAGTTCAAGATAATAGGCTCTTTAGCGGTCATGCATGAGATTTTTGACGATGTTATTGGTGTCGAACAGTTGTTCAATGAAGGAGTGGCCGAAAACGTTTTGAAAATCTGTAACAACATATTTGGTCAAGATGGATTAACAAATGACATTAAGATTGAATCACTGAAATTATTAAAGTCCGTGATAACCATTGCAACATCCTTGAATGTCGATAATAATATATCTGCTAAGAAGTTTATCAAAAGTACCATCGATTTGCTATTTGCTGAGTTAAATAAAACTTCGCAATTTTTAGAAAGTCAGTTGTCATCGTGGGAAATAATCAATCTAATGTGTGACATTCTCGACCTTTTATCCAATGCATTTTTTGACTTTTTTGCCAATGAGAACCAGGTAGTTGAGTTGGTTATCGAAGTATTATCTAAACAAGAACCAATCTATAATAAACATTTATTGGAAGAAGTTCCACTACAAGAGCTTTTCAATGATTTCGAACAAGTTACTCAGCTAACCCCAGAACCTAAACATTTTTTAACTAATTCCATCTCTAAAGAACTTGAATTCTTACAAACATTAGTTGAGATTAATCATACCCAAATGGTTAATTTGGTGCCACAAACTTGTGAATTACTAATTAAATTAAATTACTTACCAAATGAAAGGCATACTGCATATGTTGAAGATTTCAATGAGTTTGTCACAGACGAAACCGATTTGAGTATCGATAATAACGTGAGAATGACATTCATGGATTTCTTCAGGCAGTTGAACATTGAAGATTCCACAAAGTTGGCCAATATATTAGTCTCTAAATTGTTTATTGCCCATAATGATTTCCATCCATATGTGGAATCTATGCTTTTCATCCTCCAAACTTTATTAGATAGTGATGATGGATTATTAGACGAATTAGGATTTAGTCCCTTGGAATTACTCAAATTGTTCATCACTTGTATCAATGATAGAGTTGGTAATTTGAATCACGAATCACAAATACTAATTAGCAGGTTAATTATAATATGTCCTAAATTGATATACACCTACAAAGACCAGCTGGAAGGGTATGGGTTAGAATGTTTGAGTACTATTGTTCGGTCAATTGAGAAATTTCCATCTGATGATGATTTTAATGTTATCCGGGCATCGATCCTCATATCGTTCCAATATTTCAATCATTTCATCAGAGCCAAGAACTTTGGGTTTGAGATTCAACAAAAGATGATCCAACTGTTTAACCTGTTGTTGAACTCGTCAAATGAAGATACGCTAATCATGCTATTAGAATCGATGTCAATCATAATTTCAATCGATAATAAGGTTATGAGCGCAGGCGATTTTGCAGGAATTTTCACTAACATCATTTCTATTGGTATGGAGAATAGTTCCAATTTCACCATTGTATCATCAGTATTAGAATGTATCCAGGATTACATTGAGGGTATACCAATGGAACAGTTCATCAATCTAATATCCAAGAATTTTGATGTGATTTTCAGTCCATTAAATGATCAATCAAATGATTTCAAACCTGAGATTGACTTCAGTTTGCAATTACTCGAAGTGGTCGTGACAAATCACGAAATTCCCCAAGAATTGTTCAACCTAGTTTTCAAATACAGCACCGATTTGATTCTGAGATGGGACGATGACCAAATTATCCAATCGAGTACTCAGCTGTTGATTAAACTTTGCGATGGATCGATTGGCCAGGTTAGCGAATACCAGTCTGATGCTGGGGTCGGTGGCCCTGAAAGATTATTGGAAATCGTGTCTAAGTTACTCGACCCGCAGATGTCTGATAGAGCTATTTTCAAGCTAGGTGATTTGATTAGTCTAATATTGGAGAATTTCAGCCAGAAGTTCCACCAATATCTTGAGGACATCATGCGTGGGTTGACGGTCAGATTGAGCAAGGCTAAGGAAATTCCTACGATCGAGAATCTCATTTTGATTTTCAACAAGCTGACCATTGAGCAGCCCGGCAACGTGCTCGACTTCTTGTCCAATTTCCAGCTGGAGGAGGGCCTGGCGTTGAACGTCATTTTCCCGATTTGGTTCAACGCCTTTGAGGTGATGAGGGGCTACGAGAGCATTTACTCCAATGTGTGTGCATTCATCAAGATATTCCAATTGCACGACCCGCGACTGGAATGTGCGGTCAACGGCGACGAGATGCCCATGGACAGTCCCGAAGGCGTCATCATCACCCGGTCCATGGCCAAAAGATACGCCATCAAGTACTACCAGATTCCTGCCAATGCCAAGATTATCAAGCTGTTGTTGAGGGAGATGAAGAACGAGGCCGGCGCGTCGGGCCCTGCAGGCACTGCAGGCACTGCAGGCTCCGGCGCCGCTGTGCGAGGCGATTCCGACAGCGACGAAGACGGCTGGGAGGACTTCGACGACGCGGACATCGATTTCGCCGACCTCAAGCACTATGTCGACCCGCGCACGGGCGACGAGCGCCGCGGCACCCACAGCGACATCCTCCACGTGCTCCGCGCCTTCTTCGCGCACGAGACCGCCACCCAGGACCCGCGCTTCGCCCAGATCTACGCCGACGTGCTGAGCGATGCTGAGCGCAAGCTCTTGGCGGAACACATGGCTTTCGGCTGAGCATCTCAGATAAGATGACTGTTCCGCACCTGTTATCTAGGAGCCGCACCTGAGCACTTTTGTAGGATGTATATAAGCGCGGAAAGATCCGCAGATGGCGCTAGCGAAATTTCAGTTGCCTCAGATGCAAAGGATGGAGTTTGAGCAGGCTGAGACGGAGCAGCCGCAGCCTAAACGCCGGCGGCGGTCGACAAAACATCTGACGGCCGCGTGCTGTTCGTGTCAGAAGCGGCGGAAGAAGTGTGACGGGGCGTATCCGCGGTGCCAGAGCTGCGTGAAGCTGGGCATCGAGTGCACGGTGATCTTTCACGCCATGGGGCGCGAAATCCGACGGAACTACATCGAGAGCTTGGAGGATGAGGTGGCGACTCTGCGCGCGAAGCTGGCCGCAGGCGCCTCAGGACGGCTGCTGCCCATGCCGCTAGGGCTCTCGCTAGGCGCCTCGGGGTCGGCCGGCGGCCCGCCGGCCACCACTGCCACCGGTGTGCTGCACAGGCTGCCCAGCTCGAAGGCGGAGCCCGCTGGCTCAGACACCCAATTGTACCAGCAACAGCCACAGTCTTCGCCCCACACAAACTCGGATAAACCCACCAGCGAGAAAATCCAGAACCTTATCAACACCTCGCTAAACATCTTCACCAAGGAGAAGGACCAGGTGGGGTTCTACCATGGCACACCGAGTCCGAAGCCGCGAAACAGCTTCAGAACACCTTCGCGGCTGACGGCGAAGAACTTGATGCAGGTATACAAAAGGGCCGTCCAGTCGCAGTACCCGTTCTTGGACTGGGCCTACATCGAACAGTGCTACGAAGACGTCATTGTACAAAAATCACAGCAGGACAAAACTGCCTCCTTTTTCATATTTATGGTCCTCGCAATCGGGTCTCAGCTCTCCCACGTCCCAAACTCTAGCGACAACTACACTAAGGAGTACTACGACGTGGCGTTTGAAAGTGCTCAGCTCGTAGTCACCACCGTTGATTTGAAATGTGTCCAGGCTTATTTGCTCATGGCCATCTTCTCTCAAAAAGTCAGCGACGGTGACGCGGTCTGGATGACCACAGGCATGGCTCTCAGAGCTTGTTCCATCTTAGGACTGCACCAGGCCCCTCCAGCTACAGATGCGGCCGGTGCAGAGCTCCAAAACCTGAAATCACGGATTTTCTGGTCCGCCTACGGCATTGAACGGCTGAACGGTCTCGTGTTGGGTCGACCTTTTGCCATCTCAGACCCGGACATCACAACACCCTACCCCTTGGAAAACGAAGATAGCAAAGTGTCCAACTCGGTCTTGAAATTACGAGTGATTCAGTCAAATATATCCTCTTTCATTTATAACAACGCCAGAAATGAGAAAATCAATGATGATTCAACGAAAATAGGAATCTTGATTGAACTAAATGAGTGGATGTCTGCATTCCCAAATAAGGAAGGCGATGAGCCTTACTTCGAGTCCCACGATTGGTGTACTGTTTCTTATCACAATTCCATCTTGTACTTGTTGAAGCCGACTATAAACTCAATTGCCAAAAACAAGTTGAATTCATCCAAGAGGGATTTCGAGTGGTTCAAAATTTTTACCGAAAGTGCATCCATTTGTTGCATTATCCACACAAAGTTAATGCGCAGTGTCGAATTGAACTATTCATGGTTAACAATGCATTGTTGTTTCATGGCAGGAATGTCCTTCTTATACTGTATCTGGATAGACATGACCATTAATGTCTTGCAATGGAAACGTGATAGTATTATATACGAAACAATCAATGCCTGCTCAAGTCTCCTCTCTAAATTTGCACAAAAATGGGAAAGGTGTACCATCTTCAAAGATTCTTTTGAACGGTTGAGTAAAAATGTGCTGAATCAACTAGAAAGAAACTCTTCTGCCACTCTGATTCAAACAACAAATGAAAACCAAAACCAGAACCCTATCCTATTGACTGCCCCGGCGTCTTCAATTTCCAATAACACAACAGGTCCAAATAATACCCCTATTTTAAGCTCTTCTTCAAGTGCACCTGTAATTAGTCAAATATCTCCAAGAGTCATTCATCAGGTTATCAATGATGCCGAAAATGGACTACTATTAAATGATATCGATATAGACTCATATGTCAGGACGCCCAATGATATATTCAGCTTTGATGACATAGAACCTTTGAATAAACACTCGTTAGATAAACCAGAGGATATAGGCACAACAGGTAGTACAGGTGCTAATGTTGATATCAATGATCATGCTGGTATTTGGGATTTCTTGGATACAACTGGTGATATCTACTTGAAAAATTTGTATAATGACATGGAAGGGATATTATAGGTATGCAAGAAAGCTGAACTGTTTAACGGAGAATGTGTTTAAACTTAAAGTATTTACTTCTGTAACATGAACGCGCTCAGTCGTGTTTTTCAAATTTAATTTAAAATACAAAGTAGAAAACGATAAAAAGCTATTTAAAAAATACAAACATAAAACTCTCACTCTCTTAATCTCAACATAAAACGTCTTCGTTAATCAAAATTCTTCTAGTGGCCTTGATAATTTCATCAAAACTCTTAGAAGAACCCTTAGTATGACGATAAACTAACCTACTCATACCTTTACCAGATGGAACAACACTACAAGAAAACTTAATTGGTTTCAAATTTAGAGAATTAGCCTTCAATAAGCTTGCCTCAATCTTATTGTGAGACTTGTCAATATTCAAATTCCCAATACCGTAAGTTTTCCAACCTTGTAACAAAGACTTGACAGCTTCAAAGCCATCATCAGTTGTTAAAATAGTTTCAAATGTCACTGGCTTTGACAAAGATTGAGAGGTAAATAACGATTTTAGTGTGTCACCAAAGGAAGACTTTCTTCTGTGTTGCTTGGCGGTTGGGGCAGCACTTGTTTCTGGTAATGGTTGACCGGATGATAAGTTCCTGAAGAACAAACTCTTTCTCTTATTACTACCAGCAATGTATTTATCTTCGTCATTGGAATCTTTTAAAGGTTTTCTTTGCTTTTCAACCTCAAGTTTTTGCTTTTCAGGAGATTCAAATTCTTGCTTGGATTTCCTTACAGCATCTTCAAAAATTTCAAATGTTCCATTGGTATTGCTACGGTTTCTATTAGCATCAGCCTCTGGAGAACCTGGAATTTCGGGCAATTTATTGATAACTTGATTCTTAGTCAAATCTTCCGAATAATTAGTAACAAATGAATCCTTGACAGGATCGTCACCTTGGTTTTCACTATTATTTGGATAAAAGGAAGATGTGTTCAAATCAGCATTACTCTTATCAACAAAGAATAGCTCATCCTCATCGTTATCACCATGTGTTGTGGCAGAGTTTGGCATAACATTTGATGAATTATCTAACAACTGAGATTTAGTCTTATTATCTAATGAAGTTAATTCAGTATCATCTTCACGGTCGTCATTCTCATCCAATGTACCCCAGCTATTGCCATTTAATGGTTCATCATCTGGGTCTTCCTCCTCGTGCTCATCTTGCTCATCCATTACAATCATACTCATTCTTGATAATCTATCATTCTTTCTAGTATTGTTTCTAGCAATTTCATCATCCAACTCTCTAAGATAGAAACTCAACCTGTTAGAAGATTCCTTTGTGGAATACAGCGACAAAACACTGTACCTGTTCTTATTATTCTTGGACAATCTTGCAACATTAGGAACTTGAACATCACTCAGTTTAGTTGGAATTTGCCTATTAGTTCTCAAAACTGTATTAGAGGAATGTAATTGGGCCTTGGCTAGCTCCTCCTGCTCTCTCTGCTCAGCCAATTTAGCTTCTTCAGCAGCCTTAGCCTCGAGAGCTTCCAATTCTATTTTTTCTCTTTCTAAACGTTCACGCTGCTCCTGAATAGCCCTAGCCTCGGCCTCAGCTAGCAACCTAGCAGCATCCTGTGAAACTCTTTTTTCATAAGCAGAGTATGCCTTAAATCTAGGATCAAGCTTAGAAACTGGCTTTGGAGGAGCATTAGCTTCGGAAACAATCCTACGCTTGTCACTGTCGATGCCATTGTCATTTAGAATCTTAGAGATTTTACTGATTGGATCACTGGAATTTCTAAAATTGGCATTAACAGGGCTGCTAGAAGAACTGTGATGTTCTTCAATTGGTGGAATCAATGTTTGAGCAGTAATGGTACGTTGCTTGACCATAGAAAGTCTCTTTGATTGACGCTTATTATTACCACCAAAAACAATTGCATTTATTGTAGCCATGGATTCGGAATTTGGGATATTTAAATTTTGTTTAGAACCGTCGGTAAATAATGCATCACATAATTGAGCAAAATCTGCAGATTTACGCTTAATAACATCTTCGGTATTGTCATTTTTATGAGAATCATCATATTGGGCCATTTTGGCGTATTGTGATAAAACCTTGGAGGTGATAGAATTTCTCTTTAGTTTAGTGACCTTTGGTGCTGGTGGTGGCGAACGAAGATCTTGAAGATTGGAAATGATTGAGGCTCTTTTGTTTGGTGAACCATTTGAAGAAAAGATCATTGAATTCCTTTGAGATTTTGAGTTGCTATTTGAGTGCGGTAAGATGTTTTTACCTGGTGAACTATTCTGAGAGTTATTAGCAGTTGAGGTCTTCAAGAGGTAGTCTTGGTAAGCAGGGCCAGAGATTGGTGGAATATTACTAAATGAATTGATTGATTTGGAATTTCTGGAACTCTGGAATGATGATGGTCTCCCCTTAGCTGAAGATGAAGCAGCAAATGAAAATCTCTTTTTGGAGGAAGAATTTGATAAGTTGGAATTTGAGGTGGTCACTTTAGAAATAATCGAGGAAGATCTAACTAACCCGTCACCTGATTTGGAAACTTCATCATTTGAATGTTCATGTCTATATTGTAAAAGCAAAGAATAGAAAGTTTTTTCTGGGTTGGATTCTTCGCTGCTTAATAATGATTTAACAATAGAATCCTTGGAACGACCATGCCATAAAATCACCAAATTTTCTAAAATCTTTTCATCAATGTTTGACTTGGTTAAAGTTCTAGTTGTTTTTGTGATTGGTAATTGTTGATTACTGGAATCTTCTTCAAAATTGTAATACTTAGTAATTAAAGGATGTTTGAGAATTTCATCAGTTCTTATTCTTTCTTTTGGATCAACAGTTAACATTTTGGAGATCAAATCAATCGCCTCCTTTGACAAATCCTCAACAATTTCATACTTACCAACTTGGACTTTCAGCAGCAAGTCTCTGATATTATCATCATCAAAAGGTAATCTTCCGGTGAGAATGGCAAATAAGATGACACCACAGGACCAAACGTCCGATTCTGCACCATGATATTGTAACCCTGAAACAATTTCTGGTGCTGCATAATGAGGTGAACCACATGAGGTTTCGAGTAGTCTACCGCTTTCCAAGGCGGCCATACCAAAGTCAGCAATTTTGATATTCAAATCTTTATCTAACAAGATATTTTCCGGCTTCAGATCTCTATGGCAGATACCCAGGTTATGACAATATGACGCACCCAAGATGATTTGTTTGAAGAAGTTAACAGCGGTTGCTTCGGGCAACGGACCGGATTCGACTAGCAGATCGAATAATTCGCCACCTTCCACATACTCTAGGATCAAGTAAAGCTGTTTGTCGGTTTCCCAGACATCGTAAAGCCTGAGAACATTAGGATGGTTCAGGAGTTTCATGATGATGATTTCTCTTTCAATGCCGTACGATAGCCCGTCCGGGTTTTCGTTTGAAGCGTTAGCGTCGTTCAACAACGCGTCCTTGTTGATGATCTTGACTGCGGCCTTCTGCATCGTGTGGATATTTGTTGCCAAGAAAACTCGGCCGGTAGATCCATTGCCTAGCGGTTTGCCGATCTTCCAAGGGCCGATCTTGGCCATGCTCTGAGATTTGCGCTTGATCCCAAGAGCCGAGGACGAGTACGCAGAGGTGGAAACGAACGAAGAGGCGCGCGAGGCCTGTTTATAGTGAGAGGTCATATCTGTGTGTTAAATGAATGTGTGAAAATATGAGCAGTGGGTAAACGAGCGTGTGTGGCAGGATTTCAAAAACAACAATGACTATAAGAGATAAGTGCCGTTCAGAGTGTTCAAAAGTGGAGAGTAGGCTCTGAAAGTCGCAAGCGCCGTTTTCCCAGTTAGCGTGTTACCAGAAAGAACAACACCCAGATTGAAAGAAATTTATTTTTCAGGGGTTACAGAAACGCGAAAGTGCGCAAAACGCGAAAAGCGCGTTTTGCTGCACAGCCTGAAAGTTGGCCAAATTTGCACAGCCTGAAAACGGGCCCAAAATCTCACAATTCTGCACAGCCTGGAAAATTGGCCCTAACGTCCTAAAACCTGCACAGCCTGAAAAGTTTGGCCCAAATGCGACGCGTCCTGTTTCGGGATTGGGAAAGCGCTCAGCAGACGTGGCAAGCGGTGGCAGAGAGCACACAGAGAGGACAATAAAAGACACCGGTAAGGTGTCGGGATTTGAAATACACATAACTATTTAACAACCGCCCAACTGTTCCATGTGGGCCTCGATGACGTCGTTGTCCTCCATGTCCAAGCTTTCTGGGGTGTCGCTGGGCTTGACGGCGACACCGTCGAAGAGGAATCTGACGTTGTCAGTGCTGTGGCCCTGTCTCTTACAGAAGGCGTCCATGAGTCTGCTCAAGGAGGCGTGCTTCTTGATCTTGAAGAACACCTCGGCCTTGCCGTCGGTGACCTTTATGCTGACTTGGTTCTCGCTAGGTTCTTGCTTTGGTGCGTCGGACATCTGGTGGAGAGCGGTGTTAGTACTGTTCTGGGTTGGCGAGGGTGGTCGGGGATGTGCTTGAGAGGTAAGCGAAAGAGATGTGGCAGTGACACAAAGAGAATGCGTGTGTTCTCAGCAGAGGCTGAAATGAGACCACAACAGATCAAATATTATCACTGACATTCAAAATACCGCAGACGCGCCTCGCGAGGCTTGTCTTCGCTGGCTCGTGACATACTTTTTTGCTGTTTACTAAAGCTAATTAAAGTAGAATGAAAAATAACATCAAGCTTGATGGTCAAAAAGAGTGTGTTCCAAAAACGGCTCAGCATGCCAAGTCCTAGACTGGCAAGATGACTTCGTTTTTGTCGTCGGTTTCCTCATGGGCAAAGGCCGCTACTGCCAGCCCGACAATTCCAACAACACACCCAGACATCACGTCCACGTACGAATGGCGGAAATCGCTGATCCTGCTGGTGGCCACATCCAGGGCCAGCAAAGTCGGTAGCAGGCCGACAAACACCACCAGCGACTTGACCTGGCTCTTGGAGTAGTATCTTCTTATCAACCAGAGGGAAACAAAACCCAGTCCAACCACCGACATCGATGAATGGCCCGACGGACATGATTTGTAGCCGTCGGCGAGAATTCGGGTACCCATAGGAGCAGTGCACACGCTCTCGTCGTACAAAGTTGCGTTGGCGTTCTTGAGCAGCTTCAAGGCAGGACCACATCTTTCGAGAAAATCGGGTCTCAGTTTGGCCAGTCGGATCTTCAGAAATGTGGTCAGAAACATAGTGGTGCTCACTCCTAGACAGAACTCCACTAAGGTATTGTAAAATGTGTGGAACTTATCACTGATCTTGAAGTCAGCAAATATCACGCCGGTGAAAAGCACAATAGGCACAAACACACTCATGATCATAAGCCACGCGTCATTGTACTTCTCATGCAGCTCGAAGGGGTTGCTGATAGCCGGATCAACAAGCGAGAACATTCTCTTGGCAGGCGTGGCCATCAATTCCATATATCCCGAAGAGACAACTAAGGTGGAAATCACCACCCACACAGCCAAGTTGGATCTCACCTTGACTCCAAGTCTGTCCACAAAATGTCCGACATCCATTTTGGTCCCACAAACGCGATAGCTGGTTTGAAGATGGGTGAAAAATTATGTAAACAGGCATAGGCTCAGGTGTGTCAAATTTCCTATTTTTATACTCTCTTATATTAACAGCTAGCTATACATTTCTCTACACTCTATAAAAGGAAGTCCCAAACTTTCTCCATACCCTTGAGCTCGACTTCCTCCCAGACCTCATCGTCGATTTGTCTAGCGTCAGTATCGATATCAACTTCGTCCAGAGGAATCAAAAATGGTTCGTTCCTGTAGATGGTAAATTGTGGAATTACCCACAAGAACACAAACAAAATAAGTGAAATGTATGCAGTGAAAAACTTACTTGGGGTGCAGTCAAAAAATGCCGAGTAACCTTGAATGAAGGTGATCAAGACTAAGAAGAACAATGTGACCCAGGCGCATTTTGGACCAAAGTTGGCTCTAAATGGTAAACTGTCTCTGGAAATGTGTCTTGATTTCAAGATCTCCATGAATCTGATATGAGCAGCCGAGATGAAACACCAGCAGATCAAACCTGCGAGTGTGACAATATTCATTAACCACGTGAAAACAGTAGTACCATCATTGGAGACATTCAAAAAGGCCAATGCGCCGAAGGCAGCGGTAACTAAAACACCGTAAATTGGAACGCCTAGTTTGTTGGTTCTCGAGAAGAATCTTGGTGCAGTTGTACCTGCCATGGAATACAAGACTCTGGAACCCACGTACACAGTGGAGTTACCTGCTGATAATAATGTCATCAAAATAACAGCATTAAAAATATGAGGTAAAACCTTGGTACCGGAGTTTTGAATGGCAATCAAAAATGGTGATGAGGAGATAAAGTTGTCAGATGATGACAAGGCAGGATCGTTGTATGGAACAAGCATACCAATGAAAAACAAGTTCCCGATGTAGAACAAACAGATTCTGAATATGACCTTGTTGATAGCCTTTGGAACATTCTTTCTTGGATTGGACGATTCACCTGCTGTGATACCTGAGACTTCCACACCTTGGTAAGTAAAAGCAGCATTGATCAAAGAAGAAACCCAACCTAAAAATCTATCAGTGTTGGTGTTAGCCACTAATCCGGCACCTGCCCCCCAAGGACCTGGATTTCTCCAGTAACGGAACCCAACAGGACCTGTTTTACCAGCACCACACACCATACATAAAGCATAGATGATGAATCCTAAACATGCAACGACTTTAACAAAAGAGATCCAGAATTCAACTTCCCCGTAGTATTCAACAGGCACAAAGTTCAACAAAGTGATTAGAACAAAGAAGATCAAAATCCATGCCCAAACAGGGACCACATCAGTCCAAAAGAGGATACACTGCGCAGCGGAAAAAATTTCAATGGCAAAAGTGATAGCCCATTGAAACCAGTAAAGCCAGTTTGACGCGAAACCAATAGATCTTGACAAATATCTTGTATTGAACATGCAGAAACTACCTGCAATAGGGGTATGAGTGGCAACTTCACCTAATGATTGTGTCACAGAGTATGCAAGTAAACCGAAAAAGATATAAGAGATTAATGTGTTAACTGGACCTGCTTCCATTAACGGCTGAGAAGTACCGATGAAAAGACCGGTACCAATAGTACCACCTAGGGCAATCATGGAAACATGTCTGGCCTTTAACCCTCTCTTCACTTTAGTCTCGTGCACGTAACCTTCGTAGTCATCGGAATCGTGTGGATCTAACGGGGATTTTTTGTCAGACACATACGAACTGGTGGAATAGCCTCTGTCACTAGAGGGATCCGAGGATGAGCTACCCTTTCCGGATCTAGTTTTGATCAAACTCATTTAGCCTTCTGTACTTAAGGATTTGAGGAGAAAAAAACTAAAATGTGTGTGATGTAAGGGTATAACTTGAGAGACTCATTCTGATGCCATTTGCATTTCCAACGGCATTGCATACAATAAAGTGTCACATATAAATTTTTTCTTTTAAAAACCGTTAAGTGTCAAAAAGGCTCAGCATTTTCTTTTACATGTGTGTATTGAAATCTATAAAAATGAGTCATGTTAAGGACACAACAAGGTACACACCATCAAATGACAGTTACAAATAAAAATAAAAATGCCGGTTGTTCTAGAGGACTATATCCCAAACCTTCTCCAAACCCTTCAGTTCTGGTTGTTCCCAGACTTCATCATCAATCTGTCTCGCATCACTATCTATGTCAACTTCATCCAATGGGATTAACCATGGCTCGTTTCTGTAGATGGTAAATTGAGCAAAGATCCATAGGACGGCAAATAGCATCAGGGAAACGTAGTCAGTAAAGAACTCAGAAACGTCAAAGTGGAAAAATGATGAATAGCCTTGAATGAAGGTAATCAAAACCAAGAAGAATAATGTGAACCAGGCAAAAATTGGACCAAAGTTAGCCTTGAATGGTAAACTTGTTCTTGGGATGTGTCTTGATTTCAAAATCTCCATGAATCTGATATGTGCTGCGGTAATGAAACACCAGCAGATCAAACCGGCCAAAGCAGAAATATTCATTAACCAAGTAAAGACGGTAGTACCATCATTGGAAACGTTTAAAAATGCCAAGGCACCAAAAACGGCGGTACCTAAAACACCATAGACTGGAACACCGAGTTTGTTGGTTCTGGCAAAAAATCTTGGTGCAGTTGTGCCTGCCATCGAATATAAAACTCTAGAACCAACATAAACGTTAGAGTTAGCGGCAGAAAGTAAGGTCATCAGGATAATGGCATTGAAGATGTGTGGCAAAACTTTAGTACCAGAGTTCTCAATGGCAATTAAGAATGGAGAAGAGGAAATGAAACTCTCTGAAGAATTTAAGGCAGGATCGTTGTATGGAACAAGCATACCAATGAAAAACAAGTTCCCGATGTAGAACAAACAGATTCTGAAGATGACCTTGTTGATAGCCTTTGGCACGTTTCTTCTTGGATTAGCTGATTCACCTGCTGTGATACCGGTCATTTCAATACCTTGATAAGTGAAGGCAGCATTGATTAATGAGGAAACCCAACCCAAGAATCTATCAGTGTTAGTGTTTGAAACCAACCCTGCACCTGCCCCCCAAGGACCTGGGTTTCTCCAATAACGGAACCCAACAGGGCCGGTTTTACCAGCACCACAGACCATGCAAAGAGCGTAAATAATAAACCCCAGACAAGCAGTAACCTTTGTAAATGAGACCCAGAATTCAACCTCACCGTAGTACTCCACCGGAACGAAATTCAAAACTGTTATAAGCACAAAAAAGATCAGGATCCAGGCCCAGACTGGCACTCTTTCGGTCCAGAAAAGGATACATTGGGAAGCTGAGAAAATTTCAATAGCAAAGGTGATAGCCCATTGGAACCAATACAGCCAGTTTGACGCGAAACCAATAGATCTAGATAAGTATCTTGTATTGAACATGCAGAAACTGCCTGCAATTGGAGTGTGGGTAGCCATCTCACCCAAAGACTGGGTAACCGAGTAGGCCAAAACACCAAAGAAAATGTACGAAACCAAAGTATTCACTGGCCCGGCTTCCATCAATGGCGCCGACGTACCAATGAAAAGACCAGTACCGATGGTACCACCTAGCGCAATCATTGAAATGTGTCTTGCTTTCAAACCTCTCCTCACTTCGGTCTCATGAACATAACCCTCGTAATCCCCGGAGTCTCTGTGCTGCGTAACGTTCAGTGGCGATTTCTTCTCGGACAGTGTAGGATCTGTGCTGAGCGTGTACCCCGATGAGGTTGAAGCACCGATTTCCGCATCGTTGCTGCTGCTACCCATGGGGAATTTTGGCATACTGCGTTTCATTAAAGAAGAGTCATGTAGCTCCTTAGCCGGACAGAAAAATTCAATGCAGAGTTACCCGTCTGCTGATGCCCGATGGCCATAACGGCATTAACGCTGCAAAAGGCAAAATGCTGAGCGTCCGGCTGAAAAACTTATTTTTCTGACCAAAAACAGCAGGTGACACCGAGATGAAGAAGCAGAAAGTTAAAATTAGTGCAAAATGGCCAAAACACATGTTCGGGCTCATTTTGTGCGTCCTAATTCCGTGAAGCCAATGCTACTGGTGCTTTAAAGGGGCTAATTTATTGAATTGTACAAACCACATTTGTTTGATTTTTTGGTGGTAGATGTTTACGTAATGCATTCTAAGTAATCTAGTGGCCAATTTTAAAGGCTTTCTGGCCTTAGAGAAAAAACCAACACAAGTTCACTAGACTTATATCTTACAATAAATAAAAGTCGTTAAGAAATATGCCGCGCTTAGAGCAGTGGGAGATCAAGAAGTACTGGGAGATATTCCGTGGGCTAAAGCCAGTGGAGAACAAGCTCGATGGCGAGAAATTGGGACCTATTTTCAAGAATTCACAATTATCGCAAGATAAGTTGACATCCATTTGGGATTTGGCGGATATTGATAACGATGGCAGTTTGGACTTCGAGGAATTCTGCATTGCCATGCGGTTGATCTTTGATCTTGTCAACGGTAATATCAATGAGGTTCCAGCGCGTTTGCCTTCGTGGCTTATTCCTGGATCGAAGAGACATCTGGTTCAGGCGGACGACGATGTCCAAACCGGCACGATTAGTATGAACGGCAATGGCGCAGGAGGAGAGTCTGATACCGACGACGAATATACTCTGAGCAGTGATTTCGACTGGTACATATCGCCTAAGGATAAATCCAATTACGAATCGATTTACAACTCCAGCTGCGACAAATATGGACGCATATCATTTGACTCGTTGGATATGCTCTACAAAAAGCTGGATAACGTCCCGCAGACGGATGTCTCGTCTGCATGGAACATTGTCAACCCTAAGCAAAGCGAAACAATCGACAAGGACCAATGTATGGTTTATTTACACATCCTCAATCAGAGATCCAACGGCAAGAGAATTCCAAGATCCATTCCTCCAAGTTTGAGGGCCACTTTCAACAAAGAAACACCGGAATACGACGTGGACTCACACCAAACACACCTCAACAGCAAACAAGACAGACCGGACGCTTTTGCGCAGCCAAAACCAGCGCAGTCCATTGACTACACGGAATCCAAGGGCGAAGACTGGCAGGAGGTTGAACTGAGACGTGAACTGACGGAGCTGGAAGACCTGATCAGGAGAGCCGAGGAAGCCAAACAAAACAAGGGCAAGGATTCTCGCTTGGACGTGGTCAAATACGAATTTGAGCAGTTGCTGAAATACAAAGAGGAGCAGCAACGACAACTGGCGTATAATCCTGGCAATAGCGGGTCGAACCTGAGCGACATCTTGCGTAACATTGAGACGATCGACGTGCAAGTTTCGCAGCTGGAGGACTTCTTGCACAGCAAACAGAGCGAGTTGAGTCGGTTGAACCAGCAGATCGAGGCGCTCAAGTAGCGCAGCCTGTGTATGGACTGTTTAGTTAATTATCAATTAACGTACTATTAAAGTGTATCTATGTATAAGAGGGGAGAAGGAATAAAAATGATGTACGGGGTGCGCCGCGAGCCTAGTTCAAGTCCTTGTTCATGAGGTTTCTGGTGAGCGCAGGCAAGGCGACTCTCAGACCGTCTAGCTCCTTGGTCATTTTGACCTGGCAGCCCAAACGCGAGCTTTCGGTGAGCCCGAACGCCAAGTCAAGCATATCGTTTTCGTCATCGTCAGGCTCTGGGATTCTGTCGTAGAACTCGGGATCGATGATCACGTGGCACGTGGAACAAGCACAGGACCCGCCGCACGCGCCCTCCATGTCGAGATTGTGCGCCTGCGCGATGTCGAGCAAGTTGTCGCCCTCTGCAACCTCGAAGGTGCTCTGGGTTCCGTCCTTCGTGATGAACGTCACGTGCAACTCCTGGCCTGGTTTTGGAGGCGTCAAATGCCCATGGAAACGTGTCTGCAGCCTAACAGGCCTCTGCAGAGCCGCAGGGCGAGCTGCGCGAGCCGTGCGCGCCAGTTGTCTCAACATCTTAACTGCAAAGAGGAGAGACTTGGCTAATGAAAAATTCTTTAAGTAATAGATCTCCGATTTTATGTAATATTCGGAGATCAAACAGTGGCAAAACTTTTTGGCAGCATTTGAGCGCACAAGTGTCGGGTTTGGGATTAGTCCATTTTTGCAGCAGTTTGGTAAAGTTTGGGCGTTTCGGAGCCACTTTTGATCGAGATACAGTCAAATTTCGACATTGGATAATTCTTTTTGATAGCTGTAGCTCTCTGTGGGAACTTTACAGTTCTGAAAAAACCACTGAGCACGGAAACTCCCGCTCTAAAATGCTGCAGTATTAACTGGGTCGTGTGGGTGCTTTCGCCGTTTTTATTTGGTAACTGCGAGATGATTCACATGATTCCATCTTTTGGCCTCTCTCTTTATCGTATTAGTAAATAAAAAACTTAATTTAGCTAACAGGTAAGCCTTCTCTTTCTGTATATCGGGAAACAGATGACGTCGCGGTTCAACTCGTACGCGCAGGACGTCGAACTGCTCACGTCGGAAATCGAGGGCAAGTTGCAGACGGCCAGAGACTCGCTGCAAGCGCCAGACGCCAGCGCGTTGGACCCCATCGCGTCTCTTATCGACGAAACAAACGACATCTTGGACTCGATGGAGTTGGAAGTCCAGTCAATGCCAACGTCGGAGCGCACTCCCTACAACACGCAGATGCGTGCGCTCAAATCGTCGCTGGCCAACTACAAGTCGCAGTTGGACGACATCAAATACAACAGAGGACGTAACAATTTGTTCGGCAACGACGAGTACGACGGCGACGAGGACGCGTTCAACAAGAGACAGGCCCTTCTATCGACCAACGCGTCCATTGAGAGATCGACGCAGCGGCTCAACGACGCCACGCGGACTGCGCTGGAATCGGAAACCGTCGGGTCGTCCATCTTGAATAACTTGAGAACCCAGCGCGATCAGATCATCAGCGCTAGAGACACATTAACGGACGCAGACGACTACGTCGACAGGTCCTTAAGAACGCTAACTTCAATGTCCAGAAGAATGGTCCAAAACAAATATCTCACTTACGGGATCATCGTTCTGTTAGTGTTGCTCATTCTTTTAACGCTCTACTCCAAAATTACCTAAACGACGCTAAATAACAGCTTATTGCGAATAAAATAATAATAGTATGTTTATATGTGTTTTATGTATGTCTAATGAGTTGTTTCAAACTCTTCGTTGTTGATGTTAACGTCTTCTTCGTTGACACTGTATCTGGCCATGGCACTTCTGACATTCGATAGGAAATCTTCGTCATTTTGCGAATTGCCGGATTCTAACGTTTTAATACTGGATTTTCTAGTCAAAACAATCCCAGGAACATTGTGTTCGTTCAGGTCATCGTCATCAGTGTCAAGCTCTAATTTATGAGCTGCCAAGTTTAGTAGAGATTTACCACTCTTTCTCCTACCCAATAATGGATACACACTCATTCTTGGCTCATATTTAGTGATCTCATCTAAATCATAATACGACTTTCTCCTGACCGGTGTAGAAGGTGATCTGCAGATAACACCAACATCTTGAATCATTCTAGCAACCAACGCAGTCCAACCACATTGCCATTTAGCCCCATAACCCTTACCGGTATCACCATCGAAATACTCGTAAAAGTTCATCAAATCCCTGAAATGGTCATCATTGTTAATCATACCCAAAGTCTCATTGAACTTCAGTTGTTCTTCAGTTAGTTCAGCATCATCTTCTTGAGGAATTTCTAGAGCCCCGTTGAATGCCTTGTAGCCACCCTCGTCTGGCATAAAGATATGAATTAATCTTTGTTGAATCTCTTCAGCAGCTTGACCTAAATTCAAATATTCCCCAGATCCCTTAGGGCATTCAATTTTCAACGATGAGCCATAATAAAGGTAGAATCTCAATAACGATTCAATAAGTAGGAAATTAGTTGGGAACCAAATTGGCCCTCTCCAATTCGAATTACCGCCGAACATCCCGGAATCAGATTCTCCAGGTAAGTATTTGACAGAAAAATCTTCCCCATTGATGTTAATATGAGCAGGGTTTTCTTCGTGAAACTTGGATAATGATCTAATACCATAATCAGATAAGAACTCATTTTCATCAAATAGTTTTTGCAAAATGGATTGTAATCTGTCCTTGTTGACCAAGGATAGTAACAATCTGTTGCCTTCACCCTTGGCATCCATAGAGGCAATGTGCCTTTTCACTAAATACCCTTTATTTTTAACTAACCAAAGTAATCTCTTTTTGAAAGATGGGAAACGATTCAAAACTTCAGGTTCAATAGTTGCGGTAGCAAATAATGGGATTAAACCAACCAAGGATCTAACTTTCAATGTGGACATGTGATTATTACCCCAGTGAATCTTGTCATAGAAAAATTTATCTTCATCATCCCAGAGAGATTCTTCCGTTGGTTTACCATCCTTTTCATTCTTATTCAAAAAGGTCATAGCATCGGCAATCAAAAGATAGTGCTCAAAAAATTTACTTGCAATATCTTCATAGACCGGGTTTTCCTTGGCTAGTTCCAAAGCAATGTTCATCATAGTTAATGCATACCAAGCGATCCAACCGGAAGCATCCGATTGTAATAATTGGACACCTTGAGGAGGTTCAGATCTATTAAATAAACTGATATTATCCAACCCCAAGAACCCACCTTCAAAAATCCCATTACCATCAACATCCTTCCTGTTAACCCACCAAGTAAAATTAATCATCAATTTTTGGAAAACACTTTCCAAGAATGGTCTATCAGCTTTACCCCACATCTTCTTCTCAATCTTATAAGTTCTATAAGCAGCCCAAGCTTGAACTGGTGGATTGGTATCACTAAAATTCCACTCGTATGCAGGAATTTGACCCTGAGGTGACATGTACCATTCTCTGGTTAACAAAGTCAATTGGTGTTTAGCAAAAGCAGGGTCGATCATAGCTAATGGGATTGTATGGAATGCAGTATCCCATGAGCAGTAAAATGGATATTCGAAATTATCCGGCATTGAAAGAATATCCTCATTGTAAAGATTTTTCCATTGCTCGTTTCTACCATTGGCTCTTCCGACAACAGGTGGTAAATCAGAGTCTGGGTCACCCCTGTACCAATAATCATGAATGAAATGGTAAAATTGTTTCGACCACAGCAACCCAGAAAATGCTTGCCTTTGAACATTTCTCAAGTGTTGAGGAATTGGTAAAGGAGTAACAGACCAGTAGAATTCATCCGCTTCTTGGATTCTGTTCTCAATGATTTGATCGTGCAAATCTTCGTCCAAAACTGGTTCACCTTCGACGACATTTGTCAATTTATATCTAATGGTAACGTAATCACCTGGAGGCACACCGCCATTATCATCAAAGCAAAACCATGCACAGGCTTTGGTACCTTCCTGTGCTGGGTTACAAGCTTCCTCTTTCTCATCGATAATGTAATCATGGAATCCATCCTTACAATATTCAGTCTTGTTCTCAACTTGATAAAGTCTTTGAAAATTAGTATCATTATCGCAGAACAAAAACTTAGGTTCAACATCAACATTGGAACCTTCATACCCAGGAGCAGGTGCAAAAATCAATCTTCTATCGCCAAGCTTTGGATGCTTGATGTGAATACAATGATCATTCTCCATGGTCATTTGAGGCTTGAAATCGCCTGCTTCTTCGTTATCTAACCCCCAAGCCCAAATGTTTCTAAAAAAGAACTGAGGAATGATATGCAAAGGAGCTGGAGCATTAGACCTGTTATAAGCAGTGATTCTAAAGCACATCTCATCTGGGTTGTCGTCATCTTTAGCCATTTCAAAGAAGACATCGAAATAATTGTTATCTTTGAAAGCATCGGTGTCGGTGATTTCAAATTCAGGGTCTAATTTGCCCCTTTGGGAGTTCTTCTCGTAGAGCTCCTCGTAGGGGAAGCGGCCAATTGGGTACTTGTAAAGGTACTTGGCGTAAGAGTGGGTAGGAGTGTTGTCTAAGTAGTAGTACAACTCCTTGACATCTTCACCATGGTTACCAGACTTCTGCCCGGCCCCACCGGGCAAACCAAAGAGAGATTCCTTCAAAATAGGGTCGTTTTCGTTCCACAAAGCCATAGTAAGGTTCAAGTGCTGGTGAGTATCACTCACACCGGCCATACCTTGTTCAGACCACCGGAACACACGGGAACGGGACGTTTCAAAATCGAACTGCCACGCGTCACCCTCGGACGTGTAATCCTCGCGCGGCACACCCCAACAACGCTCAGAAACGTATGTCCCCCACTTCTTCCAATACTTGGTACGCTCACCGTCCTCGCGCAAACGGCGGCCCTCTGCAGTGTTATTTTCTGTTGGAGCCATTCGTTAGTTGCAGAATGAAGGAGTGGGAGCTATATAATAGATAAGGGGGGACGGAAAAATGTTCCCCAGAATTTTTAAATAGACGTGCTCAGCAGATCTAGATTCAGCACAAAATGATTTTCACTTTTAAAATCACCAGAAAATCGAGGTATTCTCGACTGAATGGACACTACTCACTCAGAAAAAAGGTAGCTAATCAATGGTATCACTTTTACTACGTTTCTAAAATGATATTTACCTAAGCTCAGCACAGCATGCTACTAGTATATACTAAGTATAAAACTGGGCCATATCTTCTTCGTGACCCACCAATGCACGACAATTTTCATGAATGGCCATAAGCAATTGTGGAAAGCGTGACTGGAAATAGCGGTAAAAGCCGCCATCCACGATGGATCCCATTTCTTTGGCCAATTCTTCTGGCATATCTTGGTAATGGTGATGCTTGTTCCTGATCGCACGTAACAAATCCATTAATCTGTGAGTATTGTATTTTCTGTATTTTCCTAGATTGTCTAAAAATAAGGGGCCAAATTTAGCAAACCATCCCTCTTTGCCTAACACCTGCACTGAAACTGACTCAAATTTAATCAATAAATCTGAAGGCGGGTCTCTTCTTTCAATTTCAAACCTGTCCGAAATTTTCAAAAGGAACTCCATCTTTCTCTGTACAGACCAGAAGTAAGGATGTCTCATCACCGAAATGATATCAGGTCTTTTAATCGGGTCATAATCAATCATTGATCTAATCAGGTCGCTTATTTCAACTTGATCCTGCAATTTATCCAACCCTTTCAGGTCATAATTACCTTTGATGATTTCACCCTCACGACTAAATCTATCACCAAATGGGTGTTTACCATTAGTGAGAACATAATAAAACACACAACCAGCGGAAAAAATATCCAGTGCACGTGTCAATCTCACCACGGTAGCTATGGAGGAATTGGCTAGTGAATCTTCTTCCTTATCGGAATCCTCCTGAAGTTCATGTAGATGTTTATTAGCGTCAATCAAGAGCTCTGGAGCTCGCCACCCACTAGTACCAGCAGCATTGGCTGTGGTACCCCTGAAAGATGATTGATCAGCTTCTAGCCTTTTGCAAAGCCCGAAGTCTGATATTAAAAATCTAACATAATCATTTTTGGAGTCCTTAGTATTTTTAACAACTGCTAAAATATTTTGAGGCTTAATATCCCGATGAACAATTTTCAGTGAGTGTAGATGGAACACACCATTCGCAATTTGATACAAGATATCCTTATGTTCCAATTCAATGGATCCTAAATCAATTTTTTTCTCGATGACGTCTTCTAATGAAGCATTACACAACTCTAATGCAATGTAGAGGAATTTGTTATATTCTTGAGAGCAAAAATAACGAATGACATTTGAATGATCATCACTTTCCTGTAATAAGGATATCTCATGTGATGCAACATCGTAGAAATCAATTAGCATACGTTTAACGGCTACTGGTCTATTTTCAAAATATCCCTTGAAGACAATGGTACCATGAGAGCCAAAGCCTAAAATCTCATCAGTAATTGAAAGTGAATTACTGATTATTGTTAATTCTTCACTATCATTCCCATCTATACTAGATGTGGATACATCCAAATCTGTGGGTGTGATTGAGTCATCTGTAGGGTTAAGCTTTTTATTCCTTTTACCAGCTCTAGAACCTCTCTTACGCTTCTTCTTGATGACATCAGTTTCAATCTGATCATCGCTTTTCAAAATTTCAACCTCTTCATTTATTTTAACGGTTTTATTCTGTTCAGATGATTTTGGATTTGAAGTATTGAAATCACCGTCTTCAATTTCATCAATTTCATCTTCATCTTGGGATTTAGCAATTTGCCTTTTGGGTGTGATACCATTGAGATCTATTATGCCAAACTTGTTTAGCAAGTAAACAATAATAACACAAAACACAGCGACAATAACATTCTCCAAAATTCTTATTAAGAAATCTTTCAGGAAGCTCGAATTATAAGTGCTAGTTGGTACTCTGGCATCCGAGTTGAATCCTTCGTTATGCATATCATAAGGGAAATTTTCGTAATATTTCGCTGAATCTGGTATAACAGCATTGTGACCATTTCTGCCATGTATTGGATATCGCCTCGACAAAGGAACAGGTCCTGGCAGGGCCGTAGCTGGTAATTGGATAGGGTTATAAATTGCCAAATCTCTGCTACCGCCGTAACCAAATTGGTCATCACTCTTGTCTATTTTATCTTTGATTGAATTATCATGAACCCCTTTAATGGCAATGGAGAAAAGATCCTCATTATAAAGAACGGAATCATCTCGCCATTTTTTATTTGTGATATATTTGGCAATAGGAGCGGATCTAACTAATGATGGATAATGAGATTCACTCAGTGCAAACCATGATCCGTGTTTAGTTTTATCAATAAAAGTTGAATCAAATGGGCCAGCCGACTTAGATGATGATTGATCAATCGGGTGAGGAACGACAATGAAATTTTCTTCAGAACCAATACCTTTGTTGCTAATTTCATTTGATTTAAATACATCAAACACATTAACTGTAGTAAAGGGTAAATTGGCAACCCATTTGACCATCTTGGCATCGGAATCCATTGCCAGAATGGAATTATCATGAAACGGCTGAATATACAAGTTATCTCTTGAAGCGTCATTTTCCCAAACCAGCCCACTATGGAGGTTGTTTGGACCCCATTGAACATATGTTATATTCCAACTTGTATCATTTCTAGCATGGATTGTCAAATCGTAAACAGTTTTTCCAAGGGTAAGCATCGGCCCATCATCGTCAAAAGAATGGTAATAGTCGTCATATTCGTCATCGTGAGCGACATCGCCGTAACTTTCAACAATCATCCCAGTCATAGCATTAATTTTGACTATACTTGAATGTCTGGAACCTGTATAGACGAACTCATCGTTGATGGAAAACGGTGAGTTCATGATGAATTCTTTGATGGAAACAGGTAGTTTCTGTAGGCCACGTTCCTTGGTGAATTGATAGAGAACACCATCACCATACGGCTCGACAATCCAAATAACTGCGTCTTCGTGTTTCTTGCTTTGCGGCTGAGTTTTATTTGAGTCTGTGTTTCCCAACAAGGTCGAAGTTAGCATGAACGGGTCCTTTTCGGACTCTAGCTGGGTATTTAAAATGCTAGATCCTTTTGCAGGAGTTGTTAGATGTTTGTTTCGTATGCGGTGTGCTGACTCTCCATGAGACTGGATTTCAATTGCAGACTGGTCCTCGTTGACTATAGTCGTCCAGATGACTTCCCCTGTCTTTCTGTTCAAAGCATGCAGTTGACCCTCTATGTCGGTAGTCAGGATCAAGTCCGTCAAGTCAAAGCTCGTGAGCGACTTCTGGTACAACTGCGAGGTCAAGCTGTGGCCCTCGACTAAATCGTCACGTGTGGCATCATTGTACAGGCTGTTGCTGTGCAGTTCGATCACCTCCTGGTGTAGTTGGGGTTGCGGCTGCGACTGTGCATGCTGCGGATGTCTATCGCGATTTGGCGGTCTCCTTCGATCGTCGTTACCAGACACCAGGCCTATCATTGCTATTAGCAGAACGAGGTATCGGTGAATAATATTCATTTTAACCGGGGGTAAGACTGTGGCCTGCGGAGCAATGCGATCTTCTTGGAGACTATGCACGTATGCTGTCTTTCAAAATAGTCCTTGTCTTGCAGAGGTGCGCGAAAGTGCCTCTCTGTCGCGCGTAAGAAGGCTACGGTCAGACCAGTTAAGGTAAGAGATTGTCAGACAATAAGAACACACATGAAAAAAAAATTGCCAAATTTGTCATTTTAGGAGGGAGTGTGTGAGTTTCCATTCAAGGGAGTGCACGGTAGTCACGAAACAACAGGCTGATTTCAGCATCATTCAGCAACATTCGGTGTTAAGGGAGTTCCATTGGGGAGGGAAGAAAAGACCATTCTGTCTATACAACTTTGTTAAGAAAAAGTGCGTTCACCACTGCTGGAAAGACCTCAGCAGTTTGCTGCTCTCGGTATAATACTAATGAAAGAGAAAATACCATGTAAATAAGGCAGAAGTGTATAGTAGCCGTTTTGATAAGGGAGTTGTGTGCTTAAGAGAACCCCGCCATCTAAGTGCATTGAAAAAGCATAAGATGTGGGAGGCTAAAAGGCTGAGCATAAATATGCTCAGCTGCAAAAAGTTTGTCAACGTGCGTGCTGAAAGATATAACAGCGCAAAGACAAATGGTGCTAATCCTGCTGTGGCAGATTCAGTCCTGTAACATGGAAAGCTGGACAATATCAATATTGTTAAATGCGGTCCCAACACTATATAAAGGGCCCTATAGAAAAAATATTTTGGTCTACTATTTCCCCACAAGAGAACACGCATAGCAATAGCAATGGCGGACTGGAAAGCGACAGCGTCGCTCGAGTTCTTTGATTGGTTTCTCCAGCTTGTGCTTGAGGTCTTCTTCCGCGAGGTCTCGTTCCGCGGCTCGTTCCATCTCCCTACCGCCGGGCCTACAATTCTTGTGGTGGCACCACACAACAACCAGTATCTTGACGCAGCAATCGCCACGCACGTGACGCACCAGGTGAGCGGTAGACAGGTGCGCATGATTGAGGCTGCTGCGTCCTACAGGTCCAAGTGGATGGGCATCTGGTCCCGCTGGTCTGGTGCCATTCCAGTGGAAAGACCGCAGGACTTGCTCAAGCCACAGACAGGCCAAATCAGGTACAAGAACTATCTAGACGACGAGCTAACCATCGTCGGTACCCACACCCATTTCACCCGCGATGCCCAGGCCAAGGGTTTATTGGGTTTGCCTCAATCAGGTGGTCAGATCAAAATTGCTCAGGTGGTCAGTGACACCGAATTGGTTTTGGCCTCGCCTGTCAAATCTTCGGAGGGGGTTAAGATGTTGCAAGCAGGGTGCGAGTACAAATTGGCACCTAGAGTTGACAATCATCAATTGTTCGACAACGTTTTCAATGAGTTGCACGATGGCGCCATCATCGGTATTGCCCCAGAAGGTGGCTCTCATGATAGGACCAATTTGTTGGAATTGAAGCCAGGGGTTGCAATCATGGCCTTAGGTACCGTCGCTAAGTATTTGGATGAAGGCATTGAGGTCTCCATCGTGCCTTGTGGTCTCAACTATTTCCATCCCCACAAGTTCAGATCAAGAGCGGTTGCTGAGTATGGCCATCCTATTGTTGTCACCAAGGAAATGGGTCAAGCTTATAAAAAGGACGCCAGGTCTGCTGTTAACAAGCTCATGACCGAAATTGAAACTTCTCTGAAGAGTGTCACCACTCAAGCCCCTGACTATCAAACTTTACAGGTTATCCAAGCTGCCAGAAGGTTGTATTCTTATGGTAGATTTGCAAACCCACCGCTACCTGTGGTTGTGGAAATGAACAGAAACTTGCTTATTGGCTATTCTAAATTCCAGGATGATCCTAGAATTCAACATTTGAAGAAATCAGTCTTGGAATACAACAAGAAGTTGAAATACCTTGGTCTACGTGATCATCAAGTTAATGATTACCATCACGGCGCTAACAATGTATTGGAGTCTTGCGTTCTGCTCGTTCACAGAGTTGCCATGTTGCTTATTTGCTCTATTTTGAGTTTGCCTGGTACAATTCTTTTCTCCCCAATCTTCATTGCATGTCATAAAATATCCAAAAAGGAGCAAAAGAAGGCATTGAAAAAGTCAATTGTTAAAATCAAAGCTACTGATGTTTTGGCCTCTTGGAAAGTCTTGGTGGCTTTATTTTTTGCTCCATTGTGTTACTTCATTTACTCTGTTATTGGTACCTGGTTAGTTTTCAAGTATGACTATGCTTCCTTTTTGCCATCATTCCTTTCTGTTTTTAGATTGCCTATTGTGTTTGGCTTTATTTGGGCTGTTTTGGTAGGTGCTTCATTCTCTGCCTTGAGAATGGGTGAAATTGGTATGGACGTTTTCAAATCCATCAGGCCTTTGTACCTGTCCATTGTTTTCAACAAAAAGGAGCTGAAAGAGTTGAGATCTGAAAGGGAAACTCTATCGATGGAAGTCACCGAAATCGTTAACGAGTTGGGTCCAAAGGTTTTTGAGAAATTCAACAATGAAAGACATCTAAGAAAGATAAAGGATGAAATTGAGGATGAATATGAAGTTGTCAAAACAAGATCAAGGTCCAGATCAAGATCTGGCTCCAGGGGACCTTCGTTATCAAGAACAAACTCGCAAATGTCAGGCTTCTCCGAGTTTGGTACTGACGATGAAGGTAAAGTTCCAAATTTGGCCTATGTGTCGCTTTTCCCTGATACTTACTCGAGCGCAACCACTACTTCTTCATCTCTGGAAGACATCCCAATAACTCCTGTTAAGGCTGATCAAAAGCTTAGCGATATAGTTCGCGAAAGAGTCTTACAGAGAAACAGAGAAAATGGCGATCAGTAAACCCACCATTCGATTTCAAGTTTTTTATTTCTTAGTATAGTCCTCTTTCTTGTAATTAACCTATATGATTTATGACAGGAAAACTAGTTTGTAATGAGCATATTTAATGTCTCTTTTGATTCTTTTTATTCACTGAAGATTTGTCCTTATGAAGTAACAATTTTAGTCGTACACTTCGTAAATAGACTATATTGCTATCGCTTATAGAAAAGGTTTGAAACTGTTGCTTCCACCTCGTATTTGCGATGAAACAAGTAAATAGCCTGATCATTTTTATTTTTAATTTTTTAGCTAAGAGACGAAAGACCCTATTTACAATATTATATAAGCCAAATCAGAGGGCAGTTCTCTAGAAATTAAGATGGCCCTCACGCAGCCTATACTGCTTGCCTTTAGCTTTGGCCTGGCACTCTTTTTACTACCCATAATATTTCGATTGATTCATCTCTTGCCCTTATTAGTACTTGGTTGTTTAATACCTGTGATATCAACAATATACGTTGCATTCCATTATCAATACCCCAATATATATGACAAGAGTCTAGATTTCAACAATAAATCTTTTGATTGCTTTGGTATAACGCAAGATTATGTATGGCAAAATGAATGTCAAAAACTAATTGATAAACTGGACGCGTCCTTCTCAAATGATATATACCCACAAAATGAGAATATAAACCAAGTTTTGAATACCATAGTAGCCTACATACTGAGAGACTTTGTTCAAAGATGGTACAGTAGGATAACCATTGATCAAACCTTCATTGTTGGTTTGAAAACCGAATTTAAGTTCATACTTAATCAATTAGAAAGTAAACTAAAAACCGTCGATTTGAGTCAATTGATTGTTCAAAAGCTTGTGCCTATTTTAGATCAGCATGTAACTCAATATAACAAAGCGCTGGAAAAGTCTAGGGCCAAAGTTATTAAATCAAAAGATTTTGAAGATTCCAATTTGATTGTATCCAACTTCCAAAACTTACATAAGGCCATCAATTTAAACTCAGATGATCCATCTAAAGACTTGAAATTATATTATGCTGATTTGATTGACAAAAAGGTTATACCCCAATTACTTAGTAAATCAGAACAAGAATCCAAAATTATCAGAATTATCGTTAAGGAAATTTTAGGTTCATTGATTATTGGTTCGTTGGTCGTTAGCTTTACTGATCCTGATTTTTTCAATAAATTGATTGAAACACAAATTGCTGAACAAATGAAGGATAGAGGTGATGTTAAAAAATTGAGAGAGTTAATTAAGGCATCTGTTAATAAAAGCAAATCACAACAATCTGGTAACGATAGGGGAACAGAAGATGAACTTTTGATTTTAAACATTGATCTAAATTTTTCTAGTAAGCAATTGGACAAATTGAGTAAATCATTAATTAATTCTAATGATGAAAGCTATTTATCCAAAAGTTTGCTATTCATCAATTGGAAGGCATTGAGAATAGTTCAATTTAGTTCTAATGCTGACCCAAAACGAGTCATTAAATTTCAAAAAAGGACTTCTCAACTTATGAAACTTATCCGAGATAAAATTTGCCAATTACAAGATGGTAATGTGAGTACTGCCGTTAATGCTTCAAAATCACTTTACAGTAGCATAGTCTCTACAGCATCGAGTAGTTCATTACAAACACAACAACAGTCAACGCTTAAAACCAATAACGATGAACCATTGCCAAAGTTGCCTGAATATACGTTGCAGGAAGTAATTCACAATCCCAAAATGTTCACTCACTTTGCAAAATGGATGGAGCACAGACAAGATAGAATAATCTTACTGAAATATTATATGGATTCTTACTCTTTAAGAAATCCTTTGGAATATGTTGATATGGAATTGGCGTGTAGTAATAAACCTCAAAGATTGCTATCAGATTCACCCAACTTAACTTTAGGTAATGGTCATATGAGAATTATCAATCAAGCCAGCGGTGTTTCAAACGATAAGACCATTGATGAAGATTCCCTAATGAATAAAAAATCTTTACTTGGTATGAGCTCTTCTATTAGTGCTGGTGAAACCCTTTTGAGTCGATCATCACCCGATGTGGGCAGTGAATTGGTTTTATTAAATGATGATTTATCCCAAGTTGATGACATTCTGAAATTGTATGACGATTATTTCAATTCAAACGTTTTACATATTACACCAAAAATCAAAAAGTCGTTAGAGGACTTCAAAACGATTTATCAATCCAATTTAAGTAGGGAAAAAATTTACCACTCGTATCTGGATGCACGAACATCTATTTTGAAGTTACAAGTTTTAACTTATAGTAGAATGAAACAGACTGATTTCAAATTGTTTGTAGAAAGTGATGATTACATACGTATGTGCGTTGATTTTACAATTGCAGGTGATAATAAGGAGTCGAATGATTTAGAGTCGAATTTCTCTGTTTGTTCTGATGCACCTGATCTTAATACTAATCACTCAAACGCACAAATTGATAAGATATCTACCGTTCATGATGGTGCTGATCCTTTGTCAATGTATGGAAATAATGATAATGATCATTACATTGATGTGAATACCACAGGTAAAGTTAGTGACAAAGTTATTCAAGCTGTTGAATCAGCTCTCACGCAGATGATGATGAAAAAAGATTCCGAGGTTAAAGACTTATTTGATCCTGATGTAACCGTCACAAACGTTGAACGTGATGTATTATTTGGCAAGCGGACTTCAAGGTTGGTAAGTGACGACGTCGCTAATGATTTATTCGGTGATAACAATGATGAAAGTATTTTTGGTAATGCCAATGATGCTGATTCGTTATTTAATGATTCTTTTGAACATGATCAAGTTAGTGGAGATGATGAGATCAACAATTCTATGAGTAACTCTATGAGCAGCTCTATGATGGCAGAATCAGCTCTTAGTATTAACAGTTCCAATCAAAAGCACAGTAAGACTAGTAACCATTTCGTCAGTATTATTGAGCAAATTGATCAACTAAATGACGAAATAATCAAACTAAATAAACAAAAGGATGTTATCATTGCTTTATTGAAGAAAGCTGAGATTTTAAATAATGTGCCTGAAACTAAATTGTTAACTAGGTCCAAAATGAGTTTGGAAAGGGAAATAACCTTGAAAGAATTGAAACGGGAACAATTATTACTACAAGATTTGGAAAGCTCTTTATATGGTAAAAGCACCATTTCTATCGATACCTTCATAAGTGAGAGGGATATATATGGGAATGAATTCACGTCTTACATTATAAAAATTATCAAATATGGCAATGCCGGTCATGCCAATGAAACAGATGAATGGATTGTCAAACGGAGATTCAGTGAATTTTATGAACTACATTCATATTTAAAATCAAAATATGAATTTGTCGAGAAATTGGATTTTCCTAAAAGAAAGATGGTTATGACATTCCGGTCAGAAGGAGTCAGTGAAAGAAGATCAGTCAGCTTGAATACCTATTTACAAGAATTAATTAAAAGCGAAGATGTGTGTAAAGATGGAGTTTTCAAAACATTCCTTTCCAACAATGACACGTTTGACATTGAAAACATAAAGAAGCATATAAAGCAACTGAAAAGTGATGAATCCAAATCTAGATTTTCACTCTTGAATGATTATGATGAAAATGGTAGTGTGTTGTTTATCCAGCCTATCACTGATTTGATACTAAACCTCTTTCAGTTGAATGCCAACTCAAATAAGTGGATTAAAGGTAAAACCATTATTATGATGTTTCAACAAATATTTGGTTCAGCTATTGAAAAATTCATCAAAGGTATAATTGATTCCAGAGTTACGAATGAGCAATCCATATTGATCATGTTGAATAAACTCAAAAATACTTTATGGCCTAATGGTCAGTGGAGGGAACGCAGTGTCCCTAGAACTCCTACCGAAAAACTACGCAGTAAAGATCACAGTCGTCTTTTACTTCAAACGTTTATGAAGGATACATGCTCCAAAGTAATTGGTAATGAGTCGTCTGTTCTGGCTAGCGAGACTATTTGGGGTGTTTTACAAATAGAACCGTTGAATCGACATTTGATAATGAGTTTATTAGATGAGATATTGAATGAGATTTTCTAGAAGAAAAGACTCAGTAGGGTATTATTTGTCTATATAAAGTGAGGATGCTATTTTACGTTTCTTCTTCTGAATTCTCACAGCAAGTTTGTATTGTTTTCTATTTAATGCTTCAATTCTTTGTTTAAGTTTTTTCAAAACTTTGGGATCTATCTCTTTGAAATAGTTGTTGTTATCATATGCACTGGCATTTTCAAGATTGGCTAATTGAAACTTCAAAAAGGTTTCATGTGCATATTCATTGGGCAAATTTGGTTGGTATTTTACAGACTCGTGATCTGAGCAGTTTAATGCATATAACTTGAGGTCTGAGTTTAATTGCATGATCAATTTCTGGAACCTCTTTTTGAGCTGGATTAATTTATGTTTATTTAATTCCCAATGGAAAATCTCGGTATCAATTCGATGTTTTTGATCATCGACTTTGAAATATGGATCAGGTTTTGGTCTTGGCGGTGGTGATAATTCCAATTGAAACAATTTCAGAATGTCCCATTTAATGAATGCATGTTTACCTTGGTTATAAACTTTGAACAAGGATTCTAAAACATCCATCCAATCTAGGGAATCTTGATGAACGATTATATCAGGCTTTTGTTGAATCTTTTGCTCAATTTTTTTTTCGATTAAGTTGTCAATTACCTTGTCTAGCTCTTTTAAAATCTGATTTTTGGATGTAGAATCCAATTTGAGATCCTTCAATGATCTCCTTTGATATTTTGGTTTTACAGATTTCACCTGAGCGTAAAAATCATCCGGGTGAACCATTCTTTCAGTCAAAAGATTTGTGGAATCGGAGTTGGAGTCGGAATCTGAATTGGAATCTGAATCTGAAGCTTCGTTGGGAGTAAAACCGACTTTGCTTTTATCGTCGTGCTTTTTAACCATTTGATTGAATCTCTTATAAACATCAACATCTAGTTCTTCGTTATTTAACTTATTGATGAACTTATTGATAAACTTTTCAAAAGTTACGTCCATGACACCACTTAAATCACCTAAGTCGTCTTGAACATGTGCATACTGATAGTCCTTATGATCGTAGTTAGAAATCGTTTTTTCCTTGCTGGAGGCCACTGGAGTGAATGGTAACTTGGCATTCGATATAAAATCAAACGCATAGGAAAAGCGCTCGCCATTGTCGGGTATTTCCAGGCGTCTGGACTGTGTATCGGGTATAGCAGACCAGTTTCTAGGCGGCCAGTCACGCCAACGTTTATGTAAAAGGGCTAAATTCCACGCATGGAGGGCCAAATCGCGCGTCCGCTGCTCATCAATACGGTTTAAAAGCTCCCAGTAATGGTTTGTCTCTACCGTGTTTGGTAGGGGCAGGTCTAGCTCCCAGGACATTCTTAAGTGATTCTCTTATTTGTATGTAAAAAGAGCTTGAATTTTTTTCAGATCTGTACTAACTAGAGGTTTAAAATGAGAAATAGCAAGGTTTCCCATAACGGTACTGCCGCTGCGTAAAATAGTTTTAGAGACACATAGTCAGTTTGACACCTGGTTGGAGCTAATCCATGCTTTTCCAGCGGTTCAAAAAGTGTTATTTAACAGTGTTTTACTGAAACGGAATTTAAATATCGTTTTTGAGTCAACAAAACGTTTGTGCTTATCTCATTTTTGAAGGTATCAACAAAAAACTGATTGTAGCTAATCTTCATTATTTCTTTGTAAATCCTCTAAAGTTTAGTGCTCATGTAGATGATAAATTTGCCTTTCAATGCTGAGCACAGCATTAAAGCTGAACGATTTTGTCAATCGAAGGTCTATTTCTTTGCGAATTTTGTTCTGGAAAAGCCTGGTATTACACAGAAGGTTAGTTAGCTGTCAATGTATTATTTTTTGTTTGGAAACGCCCCTCATCTCGCAGTGCAATACATATTAAGTCAAAACCAGTCTTCCTGGTGCTCCTATTTTTCATTTTGGTCTTGTTGGAAATTTTCCAACATTGGATGCTATTTGTCTTTAACTCGAACTGACAATGGCTATTATCGAGGAGGTTGAGGACACAGAGCACTCGCAGTACGCCAACCAGGATGCTAGCATGGTGAATGTTGTTTCTGTGCCGGACGCAGCGGCTTATGAGGACCCGAGCGACGACGACATCGACGATCTCGATCTTCCACAACAGCCCCAGACACAGCAGCAGCAGCCGCAGGAGGCTGCGAAATCTAACTCGAAGCTGGAGGACGGGCTGACGGCCGAGCAGCGTCGCGAGTTGCGCAAGATGCAGATGATCTACCCTTGTTACTTCGACAAGAACAGAACCACCCAGCAGGGCAGAAGACTGCCTCTGTCGGCGTGTGTGGAGAACCCGCTGGCCTACACGATCTTCCAGGCCTGCAGAGACCTACGCATTGTTGCTGTGTTTGACGGTGACAAGAGTCATCCGCAGGATTGGGGTAATCCCGGCCGAGTGCGCATTGGATGCAAATGGGACGGAACGCCGACACACGACCAGTACAAGTCGAAGAAACAGATGATGCACGCGATCGCAGACTACCTACAGAAGCACCCAACCACCTTGGCCAACGTGAAGGACTTACCGGGTGCGCCAGAATACATGGAGGGCGAATACAAGCCGCAACAGGTGCCGAAGGTTCTGGGGTTCCACATGAACACCATTGTTCCGCTCCATTCCAAGCTGACGATGAAGAACCCGAACACCGCCGGTGTCTACATCAAGCCTAAAAACCAGGAGGCCGCGGGCGAAAAGGTGGCCAAGCAGAAGAAAATGAAGATGAAGGTCAAGAGAATCAGAGGATAGATAGATAGATAGATAGATAGACAAGCAAACGCAAACAAACGCAAACAAACGCACACTAAACGCAAACACACACAGCGAGCCAGCGCTGCGCCCTTTATAACATATATACACCACGTAGGCAAAAGTAAAAACGGTTCTATGTAACTAACATACAAATTACTGCTTAGGCACATATTGATCTCTGTATTGCAGGATGGAGTCGAGCTGCTCAGCACTGATCTTGTCCTTCATGAGCTGGACGATGTCGTCGAAGTTGACGATGTTCAGGACGGGAACACCGTATTTCTCGCTGACGGCCTGGGTGGCGCACTTGCCGCTGGTGTCGCTGGTGGTCTCCATTCTGTCCAAGGCGATGATGACGCCGGAAACGACACCCTGCTCGGCCTTGATGATGTCGAAGGCCTCGTTGATCGCGGTACCTGCGGTCATGACGTCGTCAATAATGAGCACGCGCTTATCCTTGAGCTCGGTCCCCACAATGGACCCGCCCTCGCCGTGATCCTTCTTCTCCTTTCTGTTGAACGAGTAACCGACGTTGGCGTACTTTTCGCCGCCCAGTTCCCAGAGCTTAACGACGGTGATGGCCGCTAGCGGGATCCCCTTGTATGCAGGACCAAACAGGACGTCGAACTCGAGCCCGGACGCAATGATAGCAGACGCATACGCCTCCGCCAAGGCCGCTAAGGCTCTGGACGTGCTGAAAAGACCCATGTTGAAGAAGTATGGTGACACTCTGCCCGACTTGAGAGTGAACGAGCCAAAACGGAGCGCGGACACGTCTAGCGCCGCTTGGAGAAAGTTCTGTTTGTGTTCAGACATCGGTTAACTGGAAAGTTTAACTAAGAAAGAAGTCCAGATTAGTGCAAAATCCTCTATAAAATAAAAAATTTCACTGAAAAGTCAAAAAATTAATAAAAAATCAGAAAAATGCTCAGAACGGCGTGCTGAGCATTTATGTTGCACCGCCATAAAAAAAGATCCTACTCTCTAAACAAATTTCAGTGTTCTTCTTGGTATCAGTATGAGCACGATGACAGGCCCGCTGACGCCCGTGCCGGCAACGAAACGAGCGCGCAGCGGCGAGGACGTGGCGACGGCGACGCCGCATGTGACGAAAAAAGCAGGAAATGCTAGGGCCCAGCGACGCAGACAAGTGACATCATCAACGTCAGTTGTGCCGTTGTCACGTGACTCGTTATTGAGTCGGTTGAGCACGTTCTCTCCTTTGACGTGGACCGCCAACGATGTGCTCTCGCCGCTAGTGTGTGCGGTTCAGGGATGGATCTCGCACGACAACCACCAGAGGAAAAACGAGCTATATTGTTCAAGTTGTCAGGCTATCCTGATGGTTAAGCTACCGCAGGACGATCAGCATCTCTTGGACCTCTCCGAGGACGAGGAGCTCGGGGTTTCGATCGGGTACGGTTCCATTCTCAACGAGCATCCTAAGCTGGGCCTCGATGACGAAGAATATGACGACGACGATGATTTGGCCTCTTTGACTAATACCCATAATAATACCAATGACGATGACGAGGCCAACTCAACGTTCTACCAGTCTCTCGTGAACTCCTACACTAAACGATTAATGCTGGAACATCACCCCAAATGTGCATTTCTACCTCTTATACCATTGAAGCCAGAAGATCAGGACTATTACATAACCCCCAAAGATTTACCACGAGAACTGCACGCATTCAACTCACGGTTCAAGGTGATACAAAAATACCAGTCATTGCTAAATGATACCAAATTCAAACAGTTCCCCAAGCCCTTGGAAAATTCAAAACTAGCTTACTGTATCGCCATTCTTGGATGGTCGATCAAAGTCCAGTTTTTTGCCAAGGATTGTATATGCTTGTTGAAATGTGACTATTGCTGCAAAAGGATCTTGTTGTCTCCTCAAGTCAAGTTGGACACCTTCGATATAGATGGCTTGGAAAAACTCCCAGACTGTCCTTACCCAATCTCGATCACCAATGTGGATGATGGAATCAATGTCGATGAGTTCGGCATTGGTGGTAACATTATTTATGATGAACCTTCTATCACTGAGATCGATCTGTACGAAGAACATGCTAATTGGTGCTGCATTAGAAAAGACTGGGAATTGGTTCATAATAATATTCATTAAAGGCGCAGCTTTTATAGTTTGTACATCTACCACCTTCATTTTAAATATCGAAAGTTATTAATATTCAGTCTGAAACGATCAAAGTCCGGTGGTTAAACTGTGTTTGTGTGTAATCATGTCGTAAAGGCATTTTGTGTGCGTGATCCCTTTGAACTTCACCTTTTCATAATGTCGGAATTATGACTCCTAACATAGACTTCTTTACAAATGAACTTCATGAGAATTGTCTCTTTGATGTCTTTTGGAAAGTATCGACGGTATTACTAGAGATTTTTCTTTAGCAAGCCAAAAGAGGCTTTAATTGTGACCCCATTTTCCTAGACGGCCCCTTTCAACAATATACAATTTGAGGGTTCTACACATTGTTAATCCATATTGAATACCTCGCGACATTATTATTGTTGCAAAAGGGAGTGATTTTGGTCAAAAACTTTATAATAACAAATCATTTTTTACATTTAGTTACCACAACAGGAAACATTAAAGAGCTCTTGAGCATTTTAAATTGCCAGGGGTGTAGAACATGCAATTATTTCTGACAGAAATTAGTCGTTTGGTCTAGTGGTTACGATGTCTGCTTCACACGCAGAAGGTCCCGAGTTCGACCCTCGGATCGACTAATAGCTTTAATTTTTTTGTGCGGAACAATAATCATTTCTTCTTTTTATCCATTTATTGGGAGTTTGGTAGTCTAGCTAATGTTACTATTATCGTTACTATCTATTACTGTTACTATTATACAATTGACTTTCTATTTTCAAAAATCATGTTTATATTTATCATCTTTCCACCAAGCATCTTCATCATCAGTTTCATCATTATTATCCTCACGATTTTCATCAAAGATAGACTTCAATCTTTTAAGTGAGTTTATTTTATTGCCGTCAATAAAATTGGTTAACTTTAGTTTCTTTTTACTTGGTGAAACTGGATAATTAGCAAAAGAGATGATTTTAGTTGGTGAGTTATGTTGCGAGATATCATTTTCGTGCACTTTCTCTGGCTCGGGATCTTGTTCTTCTTCATGACTTCTTTTGCTTGGTTGAGTTTGAAATGTGCCATTAGTTACATTTCTGGTATACTGTAAAAAATCATCATCTGGTTTCAGATTTGGAGGCCCAAAGATTAGCCATCGAGGATCTAAAATCTCGGGTAAAACACCAGTTTCGGACATTTCCCACAAGAACGCCAAGGAAACAATCGGAATGGACCAAGATTTTGCCGAATTGATTTTCTTTTTAATCAATTCAACGTTGACAGTCTTATCATTTACCTGAGTTCTTTGTCTCAACATGTCACTTGGTTTGTATTTGAATAATGCAGGGGTATTTTCTGGCGTTAAACCTAGCTGGTTTAGCTCACAAATTAGGAAGCTACAATCTGAAGTTAATTCATCTTGGAAGGTGAGGCCCAAATTTTTAACCAATAATTTTATATGGTGATGCTCTAAAGGCCCAAAGCCTGTTATATGAATTTTGAAATGATAGGTTAGATCCAAATAGGGCCGTGGTAAAGACCAAGAATCTTTCAAAATAGTCTGGTAATTGACACATCGTTGAATGAACCATTCGGTGACAACAAAAACATGACTGCTACCGATCGTTTTAGAATCAAATGGTTTATTGCTGGGTACAACCAAAAAGGAAACATTTTCGTCAATTCTGTCAGTAATCTCGCCACCATGGTTTTTGATTACTTCGATCACTTTTTTGGCCTGGGGCTCATCAAAGTCAGAGTACGCAAACAAGATACCTTTGAATATATCCTTAGTTTTCTTGTCATGATATCTGTTCTTGTTATTGTCCTTAGAGAAGACTTCCCTAAAAAGCTCATTGTCCGGTTCAGAGTAGTTGATACCCGCTCTTTTCCTTTTCAACTTCACTATTCTGGGTATATCTTGCGGCGAGTCGTACTTAGTTATATCGTACAAATCCTTTGGTAGCAAAGACAAACAAGTGCACGAGTCTAAAACCCATTGTGGATGAACGACCGTCAATCCCATTTCAACAGCAGCTTTGTAACGTGCACCTTCCTTCACAGCAGACACAACCACCGTGGTTTTATCTTTCCTGAAGGAGCTTTTGACCTCACTACCAAAATGTGTGACCAGCTTCATAATGTAATCTTTACTGTAGAAACCCTTTTCGTGATACAACCTTGAAAGACACATCAATTCATGTTTGAAGATTAGCCAGGGACAATATTTATCTAAGGATTCAACCGATATGAGAGACGTTAAATCACATTTCATGAGCTTGTGAAACCTCACTAGTGTGACGTCTTTTCTTCTAGAAATACAGAAATCAAGCTTGGGATCCTCGTCATCATTTCCAACAACCATTATAGTGGTTTTAGAGCTGAGTTTCGGGGTATATTTTGCCCCCAAATGGGCCATTTTGGATATGCATTGGGTCCTAGAATCCTCAATAAGAGCCGCCGTGGTAAACAAAACACCCTCCAACGCCATTGGAAGTCCAATCAGCCTCTGAAGTTATATACAAATCAGAGATCAAGTGTATAGGTGCTAAAGAAGAAGAAGACTATGTGTATTAATTTTTCATCTCTGTCTTGGACATCTTTAACATTCAACACAAATGTCTAAACCGGCCAATACGAAGCCGTCGACACAGTACTTGGCCAAGGTGCGCTACTCCAACACGTTGCCACCGCCAAGTTGCGCGGCCAAGCTGTTGGACGACGAAAAGATGGTTCGCGAGGGCGAATTTGACTCCCTTCTACCATCGTACTTCCAGTCGAACAGCTTTGGGAACATCGTGCGTCTGGACGACAACATGGGCATGCGCATGAACCTGCTGGACTTGCCAGACCAGCAGACCGTCTACGGATTGACAGCAGAGGGCGGTCTTTCGCTCGCTTTGCACCCTCAGGACCAGATGTTGATGACAGACCCAAGCAAGAAGATCGCTACCAAGTCCGAGAACGTCGGGTTCTTGCGTAGAACACAGTACATTTCCTCAGACCAGTCCTCTGTGCCACAGCAGCCTATTGGACAAGTCAAGATGAGAAAAGAGGAAGAAATCAATGCCAAGAACATCGTCAAATCCGTCGAGGGTACGTTCGAGACCATCTCCGACCTGGGCCAGTTGAAGCATCCAAGCAGGACCAAGCTCAAGGCCAAGCGTGTGTGGAATCTGTTGCCGGACTCCTCTATGTTTGACACCAAGTTCATCGATGTCAAGTTTTTGTCGTCGGCCAGTATTGTAAAGAACGCGCTCAAGGACGACATCAAGTCGATCCAGGACCCTAAGCTTCTCACGGCCATCTTGAGACAGGTGGAGTTGAACGCCAACACGAAGATCGTGTCGCTTTACACCACGAAGGATTCCGCTGCTGCTGAGGAATTGCACAAGGTTATTCAAGATACCACAGGGAACGCGCCTATCAACGAGCAGGACGTGGAAACCGGCGGCAAGACATACACCTTCGCGAAGAAGAGAGACTATGCCGGAGTGGTGGAGCCTGTGGAGGACCAGAGACATTTGGCCATGACGTTCAGTCAGGACGACAACGTGGCATATTACGTTCCGATCAGCGGCAAGATCGAGTTGAAGAAAACAAGAGTGGACCCAGACCTGGTTCCTGTGCTGAAGAAGACTGCGCATGGCCAGATCGACCTGATGGTCAGAGAACCTACCTACAAAGAGTTGTCTGCTAGAGATCAGGCCAGAGCCGAGTTTGATCCTATGGAGTTTTCAGAAGAATGAGGATGAGGACGAAGAGTCTATGATGTTTGAGACATTTTGTATGTACTATATAATTGAAAAGAACTAACGCTAACAGCTGGTAGATGGTCTGTGGATGGCCAGAAATGAGGCACTAGCTTTAATATGACTACATGCCCATACAGGAATTTGTTGATTGCTTTCAACTACTGCAGGACCAAATTCTTTCCAATGGCGGCTAATGTGAGGGGACCAACATAGTACGTGCTAGATATAGCATAATAAAAGCACATGGTTGGTTATACTCCACGTCCAAAGTCATATTTACTTTAACTTGATCAATGAGCATAGGATTAATTGGGCAAACAGAGCACGATAAGTTATTCTCATTCTGCAAAAATAGCCTATTAGGAGCGAAAGATTAGCCATATCCTATCATAAGAGCCCATATACTAGAAAAACGTTGATCTTGAGTGTATAGCAAAACATAGTCGTCTTTACACATCTCTCTCATTGACTATGTTACATTCTAGTCTCAAGACTATTGTTATGATTAGTGAGCCTTTGACTCACACGTAAGGACTATGTTGACTACATAGTCATTCACCCAGTATTTTTGTCAACAGCAGAGGATATTTTGAGCGAAACAAAACTCTACTCCCTATATGGCCCATTATATGACAATCCTGGTAGATCCCTGTTGTGGTGCTGAGCACATTTTCTTTATAGCCAGCTGGGTGAAAAAAAATCCGGATCATTGAATTTTCTTCTGATCTGCAGTAGAAGTTGTAGCTGGCTTCGTAGACTGCAGAGAGGATTGGTATATGCAAAAGCTGAGCGAGGTGTCGAAGAACCTGGTATTTGTATGCAATTCGATTCTTGCGGAGCACCAGCAGGGTGCGGGCGAGATGGACTACAGCTCTAACGGAAAACGGTACAGACTAACACCGTCTGGAAAATTCATTCGTGTAAGGAGAGAGCAGAACCACTTGATTGTGGCCAGCAGCTACGAAGAGTACCAACAAAACATCTCGATCGTCAGTGCGTACTCGATTCTGAAGAACCAGGGGGACGTGCTTACGAAATACAAAGACCTGTGTCTGGCTATCATTTTCTGTGCTAGGGAAATCGAGTTGAACAAATGGTATGACGAATCCAGCTCGATGGTGTGCACTCTGCAGACGTCGAAATACAATCCGATGGATTTGGAATCCGAGGCCCTGGACTATATCAAGGGCGTCAGTCCGCAGCTACGTCAGCAGTACATCAATATAGCCGCAATGATGATCACAGGAACCAAGATAAACTTCTTCCAGACGGACCACAACGTTCTGTCGCCAGAACTTGACGGATACGTTTTGCGCAGGATGGTCAGCGAAACTTGTGGCGGAGCAGCGTTGACGGACGTGGATGTGTACAATTCCTTACGTGCCTTCTCGTATTGGATTTCCATCAAGGGTGTTTTTCACTGTTTGAACATCCCAGGTTTATCTGTTGACGATCAGACTATCCACAATTTCAAATGCTTTCCTAAAATTCCTACGTGGGTTGGCGAAACTATCAGGAATAGATACCCTGCCGGCTGCTCGACTTTTGCCATCATCAAGAAGTGCCTCATAATGCTATCGCAGTCCATCTATGGTGAGTATATCCCCATGCCAGTTGAGTTGGATTTGGGGAAATTCATGGCCATCTGCAAAGACATTGAAAACGATCCTTTGAGATACCATGTCAGAGCCGTCAACATGGAACTGTCTGTGTCGGTTCCCGTGGCCGTGAACCAGACACACCCTACAAAAAAATGGCTAGAGTGTATCTCGTGCTGGGTTCATGCCATAGGCGGTGTCAATTTCGACCAGCAGCTGAGCCAATCGTCGAAACTGGCTCCTGTCGGTAAAGTGAAGGGTTTGCCTCTTTTCAAGTCCACCAAACGCATCGTCACCAATGTGAACAAAGGCGACAAGAACAGAATAAAGCCAGCGGAGAACTCGATCAGAAAGGCTTTAGATGGTTTGGATATTGAACTCTAGGATAACAGAAACAATTTATAGATTCTTTTGTAACTTTACTATTTGCATTGAAAAATATATATACGCTGAGCATATAAGGAGAAGCTCAGCGGTTGCCACTATTTACTATCTGTTCTTCTCTTGTTTTAAAGTTGAAGCTGTTTAAATGGTATGGTTTAACACCTGGCAATTTAATCAGTTAGTCTAAGTATCCACCAACATTTTGCATTTAGACCCCGCGAAAAGGTTTGTCTTTGGGGGAAAAAACGACGCATCTTTTGGATTGGTTCCGAGCAACTCACACAGTTTACAACATAAAGGAGATCGAATGACAGGCCAGCAAAAGCACTGAAATTTCATCAATGCAAATTAAAGACTCTTGAAAATTCTCGCCAACGAGAACCTTGTCAAATGTGAAAAGTGCGGCATTGCCAACTTGTACTGGTCGTTTGAATTTGCCGTGCATGTGTAGCTGCTGCTTCAATTCGATAAATTGAAGTTAGAAGAAAAAAAAATAGTCTTGCAGGGTAAGGGGATTAATAAGCAAATCGAAGGTTTAGCTAGGGAGAGAGATGGGCCTATATGGAACGAATTGAATAATAAACATTTGGAACTTAAACATACCCTTGCCGAGCTATATAATCAATTGGCATAGTTGAATGAAAACTCACCTGAAAAGCTTGCTTTTTAGAAGGGAAAAATGTCTGAAATTGAATGAGATACTAATTGATAATATCATTTCTGTAGTTAATTATATCCATAAGCAAAATGCAGGGTTCAAGACTGAATTGTACGAAATATTCAATATTCCTGAAGATCTTTATACATTATAATACACATTCATATCTATGCGCTTTGCTATGTATATCCTATCTACACAATAACAGTAAACCAAGAAAACAGGGAGAAAACTAAAAAGACAGGGAAAATCATCAAGAAAATCCTATTGTCGCCATGTTCACCGGAGTTAGAGTTATCACTGGTAGTGACAGTGGCGACATCGTCGTCAACATTGGCCGTGGTGAAATTCGTAGGGAAACTGAACGGTAAAGAAGCCGTGCCCTTTTGCTTACAGTTGGTGACGATGCCTAAAATCAAACTAATGCAAAGCATTGACCAGCAGAGGAAGATCAAGTTGACAAACATTCTGATGAGCTTGAACTTGATGAATATGCTAACGATACCGCCTAAGGTGATTGGGAACATCGAATAACTTAGCAAACTCACGCACTGGAAAAAACTCAACCCTATTATACCGTTAGACACCTGGTTGTTGTCCAACTTCTGTTTGACGGGAGATAGCAACTGGATGTTGACGCTCAAAATCGAGAGAGAAAGCCAAATCAAGGTGAACGCGGCGGAGAAGGTTTCACTGGAGCTTCCTGAGTCTATTGATCTGTTCTGTAGATAGGTGATAATGACACTGAACCCTAAATTGATCACCAAGGGCCCCCAGAGGTCCCAATCTCTGATCTTTTTCATCGTCTCAGAGGAATAATCGACGCTGTCGTCACCATCAACCCCAATTGAATCCTCCACATCTCTATTTGACAGGAATTGGACCTGAGAAAGCGCCTTTTTCAATCTCAAAGGCCATAAGATCGACAGTAGTTTGTCGCCAATTGTGGCCAAATCACGTTTCAAAGTCACTGCTACCGATTCGTCTAGCGTGGTACCACCGGAAAAGGGTCTTTCTCTTGACTGGCCGATCACGTCGGGCGTGATGAAGTTAGACATGTTGAACATCATTGGAGTGGCATCTGTAGGAGCTGGCGGCACGTTTTTGAGCTGCGGTTTTGACTGACTGCTGGACCCGCCTGCAGCAGCAGACCGTGTGTCTGGTTCAATGATGAAGTCGTCGTCGTACTCGTTGTCGTCGATATTCAGCATATTGGACATATGGATCAAGAATAAATTAACACCTAAACAGGGAAATTGTTCTGATTCTCTCTCTTATTCATTAATCAATGTCTGAATCTGAATTCACCAACGTCCGCACTGCTCTTGTGACCGGCTGCTCCTCTGGGATTGGGTTCCATGTTGCTTTAGAACTAGCCCAGAGAGGCTACACGGTTTTTGCCTGCGCTCGTAAGGCCGAATCGATGGCTTCTCTCAAGGAACGTTTCCCTCAGTTGATCATCACGTTCTCCATGGACGTCTCAGACTTGGAGTCTGTGAAACGAGGCTACCAGTTTGTCAAGGGTGAATTGGACCGTTTCGGGTCTCCAGGGCTTGACATCTTGTACAACAACGCCGGAAGCTCGTGCACGTTCCCGGGTGTTGATGTGCCTGATAACGCGCTTGTGCAATGTATGGCGACCAACTTCGAAGGCCCGGTGAGAGTGACACACGAGTTCAGCAGAATGGTCATCAAGAAAAAGGGTACTTTTGCCTACACAGGGTCTGCTGCGGGCTACTGTCCATTTCCGTGGGGGTCTGTGTATGGCGCCAGTAAGGCTGCTATCGGACAATATTGTAACATCTTGGCCTTTGAGCTAGAGCCTTTTGGGTGCAAGGTGAAGAACTTCATCACCGGCGGTGTCAAAACCAACATCGCCGACAAGAGACCTTTACCAGAGGACTCGATCTACAATATCGAACCAATGAGAAGGGCTTTTGAAGAGAGACAGAAGTTTGCCGAGAGAAACAACCCGATGTTGCCTGAGGTTTACGCCAAGAGGGCCATCGATGAGATTGAAGCTAACAATAACACCGTCGATGTTTACCTTGGAACCTGGTCTATTTTGCCTTACTTGTGCAGATACATCGTTCCTAGGTTCATTATTCTAATGATTTTCAGAGTCAAGTTCCACTTGGTAGACGTGTTCAGGGCTTTGAGTCAAAGTTCAGTAAAGGATAAATCAGACTGAAGTTGCGTTGTCTAGTTGCAATCTTCAGCCCAGCTATTTAGAGCCTTTATTACATTTTGAATCGAATTTGAGTTTTCAGCTACTTTTTATCCTTTAAGTCATTGATATATCTTTTTGAGCATTTATTCCCTTTCATCAGGCGTAGCTGTGGGCCGAAACTACTGACCAAACTTCTTCTTTAACCGTAAACTCTATCTATTTACTTACCTATGCTCAGCAACCATGAAAGTTCAAAATTAGATAAATTTAAACAGTTTGTAAAAAAATACACACACATACCGAAACAAGACAAAAAGAACTAATAGGGTGTGTGAAGACGAAGAACTTTCTTTTTGTTTTCTCTCATATAATAGATCATTTTCTACCAAACCACATTTCATCATCGTCACTATCATCTTCGCTATCTTCGTCACCAAGGCTAAAACCGCTGATTATCGACAATTCCTTGCCATTTTTAGCAGCGGAGCCAATGAATCTAGCATTAACATCGGCTAATGAGCTACCATTTTTGCATGAATTGGTAGCTTGAGTCAAATCAAACCCACTTTTGTTCACGTTAACGTCAGGCATATCCGTATCGGAGTCAGTTTCAGAATCGGAATTAGAATCAGAGTTGAGCAAAAACCCAGAAGAAGATGGTCTTTTCAACGGTTGTCCAAACCCAATAACGGAAGATCCTGGCGAACCCTTTTGATCAACATGGCTCATCATTTGTGTTTGACTTAAGCTTTTTTGCTTTTCATTGATGAGCTGGGCTGAAACTGCTTGGCCTAAATCAAATAGTCCCTTACCCTTGGACCCATTTCTTGAATTTGATCTTGAGATACCCGCCAATGTAGATGACATTTGAGTCGATGAATTTCTGTTGAGCGTAGTGATACTACCACCTGGCGAACCTGCCTTTGAAATTCCCACTAAATGACTTTGTGAATGATACGGTGAATCAGAAGAAGATCTACGTTGATTACCTGGAACAAATTGGTTCAGATTTTTGTTATGCGTAATATCCAATGAAGAGATACCCATAGATAACGAAGGAGTACGCGAACCAAATGAGAACCCACCGTCGTCACCTGATGAAGCGTCATCATCGTCGCCACTTTCCGATGATACAGAGTGCTGAGAATATTCCAAATGGCTACTTGGTGAAATAACAAATTGTGAATCTTCAATATGATGAACAGAAGCAAAGGACCCACCTGAAACTTGCGATGAAGTAAAAAATGGTTGTTGCTGTTGTTGATGAAAACTATTTGCCCTTGATAAATTGTTCAAACTAGCTAACGAATTAATTCCTGCTAATGAAGACGAAGACAAATTGTTATTAGGAATTGGTGTAACTGTAGCTGGTACCTTCAAATCAACAAATGAATCCACATCCATTTGAATATTTTCAGGAACATCATACATTTGAATATCTGCATTTTTATAAACAGAATTGTAGTCATAATGGTTTAAACCTTTGTTTGTTTTCAATTCACCTCTTGTATTGTTACCACCGTTAGCACCATGCAAATCATCTAATTGTTCATCATCAAGACCCAAGTTGAGTGTGGTAGCAGGTAACGAGACAATAGTATGAATTGAACTGAATTCTGCCTTTTTGTTGACTTGGGTTGGTGCATGTGAAATATTGATTGGGTTATTCATAATCATAAAATCATCATCGTCTTCGGAAGAAAGCATTGAGTCATCGCCATCATCCTCATCGTCATTAGAGTCGACATCCATATCATCAGGATTAATCTTGGGGTATGAAGTATTTGGCTGAATCTTGACACAATGGCGTCCACCGTGGATGTGGTTTTCATCCTGGTCATCCTTCATTGCATCCTCATCATCACTTGGATCAATAGCCATACATTGAGTGACTCTGGGGTTGAAATGGATTTTTTTGGTATGGGTGACCAAATTACCAGCAGTGAAAGGGGCAGTCAAGGATGAAGTTTTCAGACTTGATTTGATTGGATGGAGAGCGCCCGAGGTGGTATTTACGTTATTTTCACTTGAATTTGTTGGGGAGTTTTGGGGTTCTAAAATGGGGGAAATGGATTTCATTCTGGACTCACGCTGGTTTAATAGATTGTGTAGCCTCGAATACGAAGCATCGCTAATAACGTGCTCAAATGCAGTTTTCTTCTTCAAAATTGACTTTAGATTGTCGTCATCGTTACTATTGGTATTGTTGTTGTTGTTATTATTGGTATTATTGTTGGAGGTATTATTAGAGGTATTAGTTGCGCTGTTGGTCAAGTTCAATTTTTCCATCGATGAGTTGTTGTTATTAGAGGTATTATTATGGTTTAACATCGGTGAATTGAAGCTGGAAATGGAGTCGTGTTGCCGTAAGACCGGGCCATAAAGCCATGTGATTTCGTTGTCTCTGTTGTCCCAGTTGAGCAGACTAGCCGGCAAGGTCTTCAAGTTGTTTTTTGTTTGGGCCCAGGTTCTCCAACTGGCGTTTTCCAAACGGACGGAATCAGCGAACCCCGTTCGCCTCAACACGACGTACTTCCAAGACTTGGAAATCTCGTCCTCGTCCCACTTATGGGTCAAGTAGTCGACGTGCTCCTTTGGCGCGTTTTTGACCTCGTTTAGCTCGATGTCGTCGTGGAGGCCGCCTGAGTTCATTCGGGACGCAGACTGCATGCGTGCGTTAGCGAGCCTCTTCTGCTTCTGCTGCTGCCGCTGCTGCATCTTCTTGAGTTGGTGCTTGGGTATTAAGGAGACTTTATTGGCTGCGGTGGCGGAGGATTCGACGCTCGACATGGAGTCGTCGCTCTGGTGGTCGAAAAAGACGTCGCCGGTAGCGAGTTTCGGGTCCTTGTGCGGCAAGTTGAGCTTTTCTCTTGTGTCATCCGTGACGAACTTCTCGTTAGCCGTGGGTTTGACCAGAAAGTCGTCAAACAGGCCCATGGAACGCGTTCTTTTGAGCTGGAAAGAGCTCTTAGCAAAAGTTTGTTCGTCATCGGCCTGCACGTGCTGCGAGACCGTAGGCCCCTCGTTGAAAACTTCCTCCATGGCTCCTAGATGAGGAATTGCGATGAGGATTATAATCAATATACTTTTTTTTCCGAACTCACTAAGAGCCATGATGTTTTTGGGGTTTTTTTTCCGGTTTTTGACTTGGGACGCTCAGCAAGGGCCTGCTAGACCTGGAGAAAATGTTTAAACGGCGGTGGAAGACAGGATGGGAGCACAAAAAAGCCCAGAACCATACCAGTACAACCGCAAAAATCGCCGCTACACAAAGGTGTTATTAAAATCTGAATATCGCGCATCTCCAAAACGCTAGGGCCATTTTCTTGGCGTTAGAGAATGGAACTCCGGGGTAGCCACACACAAGATAGCTATAAACCAGGCGGAAAAAGGCGAATATTTGCACGCAAGCAGCCCAGAGCTGCTAGCCGCAATTACAGTCAGCCCCAAGTGTTTGTTTCGCTTGCCCCCCCCCCCGCTTGTGCGACGGTGCTTTTACATTAAAAGAAGACTGCCACCTGGCAATAACTGTGTGAAAAACAAGAGCAGGTAGAGGAAAAACCAGCAGGCAAGAAGACGTAGCAGACAAGAAGGGGTTTACAGTACTAGTGTGTGATCTGAAAGTAGACAGGCCTGGGTCGTGTACTGGGTCGTGTACTGGGTCTTGGACTGAGTCTTGGACTGAGGTTCAACTAAATAACTGCTCGCTCAGTCTTGATCGCAGACACTTTTTGTGGTGCAAGAAGAGAACCAGGAGAAGAGGTTTACAATATTAATGAGCGGTCTGCGAAAAGATGCCCGCTCCTCGCCGCGGACGTCCACACAGCTGCTCGGTCGGTCTTACTTGTAGACCCTTTTTGTGACCTGTCAAAAGGCGACAAGGGCCCCGTCGGCTGCGGCGCTGCGCGACGCAGCCCGCCCGCGTCTGGGTTCGCCTCTGCACTATCAGCTTATCTTGGCTCCCACGTTCCGCGCCCCGTGTCCAGACGCCAGCCCCGACGGTGCTGCACTCATTCTGCAATGGCTGGCTGTGCCTGAGCAGAAGCCTTTTTGCTGGTTTTGAATTGTGTCCCCTATGAAACAGCTCTGGAACAGACGGGCGGCGGTCAGATCGAGGGCCTTGGCGGCCGATTCCAAGCACGTTCGGCACACCACCGTGGTGCTGCAATTTTGCTGGTCACGACCGGCTTATCGCGCAGCTTTCAGCTGCGCGCTATGCCGATGCGGCCTGCCAAATTGGCCCGTTTTGACGCTGCTGAGCAGCGTCTAGATCTCGACACTTTTCCACCTCTAGCCTTCTATAAAAAACTTTCGCCCTCGCACTCTCTTCTTCTTCATCAAAACATCGTTTTATCACCTCACCCCAGTCGCTCCTTTACAGTATGTACGCGCGCGACGCACAGCAAGTCGCTGGAGACAGAGAGCATTGACAGCGCACCAGAACGACGCTCGGACGCGCTCCGCGGGCCGTCTGCGGGTCCGCAGCGGCCTTAAATGACGTTTCTCGGGCGCGGAAAAGAACACAGACGTTATTGACAGTGGTGCACGACGCTGGCGCGCACGCAGTACGCGCTTTGCGCGTCGTCGGCCCCGTGAACACGGTCCGCGTTTGTTTGTTTACCTTTGCCGCGCCAAGTGTTTTGCTCTTTCCCTCTCCTTCTTTCTTTTTTTTTCCCTTTTGGCCGTGTTGTGGTCCAGGAAAAGAAAAGCTCCTTCCCAATTAGGAAATGTACTAACACGCCTGCTCAGCAAGTTTCACCTATCAACCCCCACGCTCATTATGAAGTTCAGTTCCGCCATCATGTTCACCCTGGCCTCTGCGCTGGCCGTGGTCTCCGCCGACGAAGACTGCGCCACCACGCAACACATCCACCACCAGCACAAGAGAGCCGTTGCGTACGACTACGTCTACGTGACCGTCACCGTTGACGGTGAAGGGTCCACGTACGCCGTGCCTACTCCAGAGCCTACCTCTTCCACCCAGGAAGAGCAGGCCACCTCATCGGTGGCAGCCGAGGCAACCACCAGCGAGGCTGCCCAAACCCTGTCCATTCAGCAGTCCAACAAGAACGCCGACTCCGGCTCGTCCAACTCCAGCTCGGGCGCCGGTCTTGGGTCCGACTTCCCTGACGGAGAGGTCGCCTGTTCCGACTTCCCATCCTCCTACGGTGCTGTCTCCCTTGACTACCTGGGTTTCGGCGGCTACTCCGGCTTGTACCATCCTGGCGACACCTCTACCGGTGGCTCCTGCGAGGACGGCACCTACTGCTCCTACGCCTGTCCGCCAGGCTACTCCAAGACCCAGTGGCCTTCCGAACAGCCTGCTAACGGTGTCTCCGTCGGTGGTCTCTACTGTAAGGGTGGCTACCTCTACAAGTCAAACTCCGCCTTCAACTCCTTGTGTGTTGCCGGTGTGGATATGGCCAGAGTCGAAAACACCCTCGGCCAGTCCGTCGCCATCTGCAGAACCGACTACCCTGGTACCGAGAACATGGTCATCCCAACCATTGTTGGTGCTGGCTCCGAAAACATCTTGACCGTTGTCGACCAAGGTAACTACTACAACTGGCAAGGTATGAAGACCTCCGCCCAGTACTACGTCAACAACGCCGGTGTTTCCCAGCAAGACGGTTGTATCTGGGGTACCCCAGGCTCCGGTATCGGTAACTGGGCCCCATTGAACTTTGGTGCCGGTTACACCGACGGTATTGCTTACCTGTCGTTGATTCCAAACCCAAACAACAGAAGCGCTGCCAACTTCAACGTCAAGATCGAGGCCTACGACAGCAACTCCCAGGTCGACGGTAACTGTGTCTACGAAAACGGCTCCTACAACGGTTCTGGTTCCGACGGTTGTACCGTTGCTGTCAGATCCGGTAAGGCCAAGTTTGTCTTCTACTAAGCGATTACTCAACCGCAAACCCAGCCGTCATCCTTCGAGTTCGCTTCTCGGATTTCGCCTCTCTTGTTTTTAAACATATCGACACGTTAACTTATAGACAGCAGCTAGATCATAGGTGGAGTTTAACCTTTCTTTTTCCTTTTATTGTGTTATATGTATTGTATTAAAATCTCTGTTCTTTTTTATATATGCTCATGTGGCCAGTTTCTTTCTCTCTTTGGTGCTCATCTTTCTTTTGAGTTTTGAGGTCCAATGCGTTCCACACCGCCACAGGACCGTCGTCTTGTTTTCCAGTCCATGGATATCATCTCCATCAGCTCGCTTCCGATCTCATCGCCCACGCGGGCCAAACCGCCGGCTAAGAGGAGGGCCGAAGTACGCGGCTCTATGTTGCTCAAGAAGCAACCAAAAGCGATAAATCATAAAGGTGAAGAAGGTGCACGCAATAAAGTCGCCCGCGAGTCGGCTCCCAAGTCCAGGGCCTGGAAACAGCAGCTGTTAACCTTTGTCAAAGACACATCGTCGCGTCCGCAACAACAACAGCGACAACAAAAACAAAACAAAAGACAGCCTCCACAAAGCGTAAATAAGGGAACCGCATCCAAACACGTCGCTCCAACAACGTTTAAATACAGCAATAAACGACTTACCTCGTCTGCAAAAGGAAGTAGCACCTTGTTTGAGCTCGACTCGGCAGCTCATCATGATGAGCATTCCTTATGGTTGGAACAACAAGTCCAGCAGAAACAAAATATGGCAGCTAGTATGGCCTCATCACCTTGGAACAAGCCCTCTAAAACTCTCAGATCCAAAAGGAACGACAACCAGGTGCAAATAGCTGTCCAAAATTGCGCGTTACCTGAGAATTCACCAATCGACAATAACAATATTCCTAGTAACGACATTTCCACGACGAACATCCATGGATACAACTTCCCATTCCCTTTTTCCACACCGGATAACCAACAGCAGCCGCAACTGCACCCATCATCTAGTGTTGACACACCGTTTGGTCTGCGATTACCATCGTTCGAATCGCATATCAACAATTTCAAAGCTGAAATGTCCTCCATTGACGCCCAAGTGGACCAGGAGCACCAGAAGGCCATTGAGCGTGTCAACGCCTATTTTGGAGCCCTCAGGGCGTCCCACAAACAGCATCTAAAATCGCTAGTCAACCAATTGCAACAACAAATCAACCTGTCGTGACCGTCCCCCAACTGGTGTACAGATGATTTGCCAATTCCAGGCTGGCCAATGAAAATTCAAGTCTTACAAATAAGACAGTTGAGATTTTTTTTCTTCCCACAAAAATCATCAAGTTAGTAAACTAACTCTTTACATTCACAAGAACAAATGCTTGCCAAGTTTGCCGTCAGAAGAAGCGCCTTGGGCATGAGAGCCCTCTCCCAGACCTCTGCTGTTGCCAAGTCCACCTACGACTCCCCAGACTTCACCCACTACCTCAACAACGCTGGTAAGAGCGGCGACTCTGGCAAGTCCAGAGACTTCACCTACTTCATGGTTGGTTCCTACGGTTTGCTTGGTGCCGCTGCTGCCAAGTCAACCGTCGAAGGTTTCTTGACCACCATGTCCGCCTCCGCCGATGTCTTGGCCATGGCCAAGGCCGAGGTCAAGTTGGGCGCCATTCCTTTAGGTAAGAACGTTGTTGTCAAGTGGCAAGGTAAGCCAGTTTTCATCAGACACAGAACCCAGCACGAGATTGACGAGGCCAACAAGGTCGACGTCAAGTCCTTGAGAGACCCACAAACCGACTCCGAGAGAGTCAAGGACCCTCAATGGTTGATCATGCTTGGTATCTGCACCCACTTGGGTTGTGTGCCAATTGGTGAAGCTGGTGATTTCGGCGGTTGGTTCTGCCCATGTCACGGTTCCCACTACGACATTTCCGGTAGAATCAGAAAGGGTCCAGCTCCATTGAACTTGGAAATCCCAGAATACGAATTTGCTGATCCAGAAACCTTAATCGTTGGTTAAATCAAATGGAATTGAAATGAAACATACACAAACAAAAAACCAATATAACCACGCCCCTCCCCCTACAAATATAACATATATATATAACGTCACCCCCCTTACATAACTATTTATTCTCCCTTTATAGTAATATTATTAAAGATCTGAAAGCCATGGATGTCCTGGAATTTTTTGCGTGCTCTTCATTTATGTGTGTTCTTAGATAATAGCGCATTGCCATTAAATACCAGTTGAATGAGTCGAACGGCGCAATTCGACAACTTCTCCACGATAGATTGGCTCCATGAGTATCTTTTGGAAAATCGACGCTTTTACAATGCGTCCAAGGATACCACAGTGCCGCCCTCTTCATCGAATTCAGCACTGCAATTTATCTCGCATCTCACCAGAGGCCAGTTGATCAAGTCAAGAATATGGTCCAGTGCTCAGAGTTGGCTTGTGTTGACTATCATTGGCGTCAGTGTGGGTACCATTGCGGCCTTTTTGAATGTGATGACCGAGTTTTTGAATGACTTCAAATACGGCTATTGTACCAACGGGGTCTGGCTCAACAAGAGCTTTTGCTGTGCAAAGGGTGTTGAATCGTGTGATGCGTTTGTGCCATGGTCCAATCACATCCTGGTCAATTTTCTCATCCATTTGGTCCTTTGTCTAGCATTTGGGTTTTTGGCTTCTTGGGTCTGTGTCACTTTCGCTCCTTTTGCCGCTGGCTCGGGTATCAGTGAAGTTAAATGTATAGTATCAGGATTTAAAATGAAAAGCGACTTCCTTTCGCCGTTGGTGTTGATTGTCAAAAGTTTGATGCTACCTTTCGGCATTGCAAGCGGTGTCCAAGTTGGTAAAGAGGGTCCCAGTGTTCATTATGCCTCCTGTGTTGGTAACGTGATTCCACCTTTGATAGTCAAATGGTTTGCGGAATGTCCAACCAAAATGTCAGATTTCATCACTGCTGGTGCCTCCACCGGTGTGGCGGTGGCCTTCGGATCCCCCATTTCAGGTGTTCTATTCGGTTTAGAAGAGATCTGTAATAAGGTTTCAATTGGACTACTATGGAAATGCTTTTATGCAAGTTTCATTGGTACTTCTGTGTTACAGGCTTGGGATCCCTTTGGAACAGGCCAAATTGTGATGTTTTCTGTCAAGTTCGAGAATAGTTGGAAATTCTCAGAGTTACCGATTTTCATAATCATTGGGGTATTTGGTGGACTCTATGGTGGATTTGTCTGCAAATGGAACATCAAATATGTCACCTTCAGAAGAAAGTATTTTGCCCAATCAGGGGTTCTGGAAGTTGTTATTTTATGCTTTTTAACTGCAATTATTGGGTATCCGAATATATTCATTAGATATGACATGACAAGAGTTATGGAAATCCTATTCACAAATGAAGATTCTGGTAAGACGTCTGAAATTTTTGAACTGATCATCGCAACTATAATACGTACTATATTCATCGTTGTTTCATATGGTTGTAAAATCCCATGTGGGATTTTTGTTCCTTCTATGGCTGTGGGGGCAACCTTTGGTAAACTGCTTGGGTTATCAATTAAAGCAATTTCACCTAGTTCAGACATTGATCCCGCAATCTATTCATTTTTAGGGGCAGGTGCTGCCTTAAGTGGGATCACTGGGCTGAGTGTCACTGTTGTTATCATCATGTTTGAATTGACAGGTGCTGTCAAATATATCGTACCAATGATGATCATCGTATTGGTGGTTAAAGTAACTTATGAAAGCACAGGAAATGGTCAAGGTGGTATTGCCGATAAAATGATTGAGGTCAATGGTATGCCATACCTCGATCCTAAAGAGGAGTATCACTTTGATGAAGATTTTACGGCCCAGCTGATGATAAAGCATGATCAAGAGTTGATTACCTTAGAAACGACCATGTCTTTGAAGGATATTAGAACCACTTTAGCATCATGCCAAGTTAAAGATTTGCCAATTGTTCAGAACGGAAATTTATTAGCGACTATCAGTAGACTAAGGTTAGAAACATTAATACAAAAGGATGATCTTGATGATACAATCGATGACGCCGAATCGACATTATTTTCCTTTATTGGCGATGATATGATTTTGAAGATGACAAACTCTGTTCCAATGACACATGGAGGTCTGTTAGTGAATCAAGAATGGGTCAATTACGATTTTGTCACGATCAATAAAGATTCGAGCATGAATAAAATGACTCAGATGTTTGTTGACCTAGGCTGCAAAACAATTTATATCATTGATGAACATTTCCAACTGGTTGGTGTTTGCAACAAAAAGGACATCATCAAGTACAACATTCAGCATGCGGCAGGACATGAGTTTGTTACCGAAAAAGACTATTTGATGATGGAGAAAATCTGGTTCTACTATCAGTCAATTGGACAATATGTAATAAATGTACCATCGATGTTCAGATCGAGATATAGCGAGCTGTAGAACGTTAATGGCTAGGGGGAATGTAAATAATAGTAATAGATAAATGATGATAATATATATATAAATACACCAGCGCGTAGGCAAAAATATGTATCGCTATCATCAACAAGCGGGAAACACACGCACATATATATACAATATACACATTTGTAGGGTTTTATTTTTTTGAGAGATTTTGGAAATGATTAGGTGGAATGATGAGGATATAAGTATACGTTGAAATGGGATTTTGTGAATAATAATAAAAATTAACATCTCCACCATGGTATAGAATTCACACTCAATGCAGGGATTTAACAGATGACATCTTGAGTGGCTCTGGAGTTCATCAACAAGGCAACAATCAAACCATAAAGACCTAAGACTTCAGCGAAAATAAGAATCAAAATCATACCGACGAACAATCTTGGTTGTTGGGCAGAACCTCTGACACCGGCGTCACCGACAATACCAATGGCAAACCCAGCAGCCAAACCGGCCAAACCAACGGACAACCCAGCACCCAATTGGATGAAACCAGTGTACAAGGCTTGCTTCTGCTTCAAGGAGGACGAGATCAAGACGGAGACGACCAAACCGTAAATGGCGATAATACCGGCCATAATGACAGGGACGGTGTTCTTGATCAACAAGTCAGGTCTCAAGACACAGGTGGCGCAGATACCGACACCAGACTTGGCGGTACCATAGGAGGCGCCGAAACAGGTGAAGATAATGGCAGCGGCACAGCCGATGGAGCCAAAGAAAGGAGCATAGACAGGACTGTAGAAGAGTGGGGTGTTAGTAGCGGTTCAATTGTGGCCAGCGCGCTTGCAGTGCAGGCACATACCAAAGGTCGGACATGTTTGGTGATTTGTAGCTAATTAAATTAGATTATCTAGTAAGGCTAATTTTCATGGACACGAAGTTTGGAGGGAATTTCCGCGCCCGGGCGCAAAAATGGCAGAAATGCTCAGCAGCGCGTGCTTGCGACAAAAACTCATGTTGTATGTGCGACACGCGTTTTGTGGTATGCGACAGTTGGGAGTGTTGTAGTGGGCTCTCTTGGCAGAGATGATAAAAAAAAAATTTTCTTTTCTCTCCCTCTGTAAAGACTTTTCACTTCTTTCTCTAAAGGAAGAGCTTATCTTTTTGCAAGGAACCTTTAACCCGTAACATGTCTGCCACCAACCCAAAAGCCTTCCCATTAGCCGACTCTGCTTTGTCCCAACAGATTCTTGACTTGGTCCAGCAAGCCCAGGGTTTGAGACAATTGAAGAAGGGTGCCAACGAAACCACCAAGACCTTGAACAGAGGTATCTCTGAATTCATCATCATGGCCGCCGACACCGAGCCTATTGAGATCTTGTTGCACTTGCCTTTGTTGTGCGAAGACAAGAACGTCCCATACGTTTTTGTTCCTTCCAAGACCGCTCTTGGCAGAGCCTGTGGTGTTTCCAGACCAGTCATCGCTGCTTCCATCACCACTAACGACGCCTCCGCCATCAAGAACCAAATCTACGGTGTCAAGGACAAGATTGAAACTTTACTTATTTAGATAAATCTTTTATAGACCATTTAAGCCAAAACTGGTAATCATAGATTGCTCTCCAAGATCCTGACGATTTCGTCGAGGTCCGTGGACGACTCGATGTTCGACATGTAGATCCCGTTGAGGAACACGCTCGGGGTCACGTGGACCCCGAGCGTGCGGCCGTATCTGGTGAGATACTTCAAGTCCTTGGCGACGGCGCTGCCCGCGTTGCCAGGGCCCGGGGTCTGCACGAGCTCAACAATTGCACTGGACGACACCCCGGCCTCGGACTCTAAGAGCGCAGACACCTTCTCCACGAGCTGTCGCTTCGACAGGTCGTACACCTCGCCGTCGTAGAAGTCTTCGATGTGGTCGTACAACACGCGTGACGCCTTCCAGAACGCGTCCGGCTGGATCCGCGCCACCGCAAGCGAGCACTCGTGCAACACGCTCGACTGGAACCCGTGCCACGGTTGCACCACGTTCACGAACACCACCTGAAACTTGTCCGAGGCCCAGCCGTCCTGGAACTTCTTGAAAAGCTTGCACGCAAACGGACAGTTGTAGTCGCCAAAGAGCTCAATGGTCTGCGCCTTGTTCGCAGTGCCAGGCATGACGTGCGAGGCCAGATATTTCGCGTTCAACGGCATCCTGATTACTAAAGTAGAGAAAGAAGTGTGGTGTCACTGCTTTTTCTCTCTTATCTATAGTAAAGCTTAGGGGGAGCCAATTTCAAAGCCCGCAAAAACGGCCTTTGGCGGCCCGTTCTGTGTGGTTTGGCCATCCAGCTATTTGCAGGGCCACGGGCCAAATGTGGTGCGGCCTTTGGGGCCGCACCCCATGCTGAGCACATGCGCCACATTAATTACCCTTTTGGGACGAAGTCACATTCTGAGCCCCACTGACCCTTACAGTGTTCTTCATGAGTTTAATCTTTAAGAGACTTCTTAGCAGCACGTCCAGAATGGCAGAAGGTCTCCTTGTCGAAACGCTTGCTCCAGGTGACAGCGCCACGTTCCCTAAGACGGGCGACTTGCTCACTGTGCACTACACCGGGACGCTCACGAACGGAAAGAAGTTCGACTCGTCCTTGGACAGAGGCAAGCCGTTCCAGTTCACGATCGGCCACGGCCAGGTGATCCAGGGCTGGGACCAGGGCTTCGCCAAGCTGTCCTTGGGCGAGAAGGCAAGATTGACGGTGCCTCCAATGATGGCTTACGGCAACAGAGGCTTCCCGGGCTTGATCCCGCCTATGAGTACCTTAGTCTTCGACGTCGAGTTGTTGAAGATCAATTGAGCTCGCTACATAGCACTACGTAACTATCTATCTAGGTGTATAGAACAACTGGTTGGAGTTCCACTCGAGATTGTCGCTCACAGTGAGAACCTTCTTGAACTTGCCGTGGATCTTGTCGAAGACCGTAAATTCCGGCAGCATCTTGACACCCTCGTCCACCCGGTACTCGAACTGCAGCTGCCGGCTGCTGTACGGCTCGACGGCGATGTTGCTGGATTTCGCGTATTCGTTCAAAATCGCAACACCCCCGTTCTCGTTCGACATGTTCGTCTGGAACAGGGTCCGTTTGGGCGTCGGGTTCTCTAGCGTGTATTCGATCCTGGGCGGTTTAAAAGCAACTAGCACTCGCGACTCGTTGTGCGGCAAAATCCCGTTGAAAATGCTGCTGACGACGAACTTGTTCTCCTCTCCACCCTTGCTGTATGTCATCTCACCCGCGATCTCAATCGGAACGCTCTTCACTAGCACCTTAGATGATATGTTCAGCGTTATTTCAACCTGTCCAGTCGATTTGTATCCTAATACTTGACCAAACATTTTATTGTTAATACTCTCACTGAGGTCGAACCCTGCTATCGACTTAACTTTTACTTTGAAATCGCCCACAGTCAATGAATCATATGACAAATTGATGCAGTCCAACTTGAATTTCCATCTTTTGACGTCTTCCTCCTTCAATTGGATATTTTCACTAATCACAGGATGCACTCTGGAGCTAAACTTAAACAACTCCAGCACTGAAACATGGCAGATTCTCTCTACCTGTGTGACGCTGCCTCCATCTAAATACTTCACGTTGAACTTAACGACTAAATTTTGTGTTTTCTTATCGTAAGGTAATTTGAAGAGTTGTGGTAATGTCAAGTGGCAACCAATTGACATTTTAGATGATGGTGATAACATTGGACTTCTATACTCGTCTTTATGTCCCTTGCTATTATCATTGTCATCTTCGTTGTCATCGTCGTCGAAATCAACTAGAACACTTTGGACTAATTTGACATTAGTCAATTCACCCCTGCCATTAATATGAACTTTAATATCCATAGTATCCTCATTTGTTAAATTGATTATTACTGGAAATTTTTGGCCATTGTATGCTACTTCTGAGTATTCCAGTTGCAAGTTAACCTTAGGTTCTCTAGGTATCACTTTCACAGAATTTTCAGAAGATGCCACTGTCTTTTGCAAAGGGTAAATTATCTCATTATTATCGTCAGTATCTATCCAATAACCAATAGTCGGATATTTGACATCGACTTTGCCTGTTAATTTCATTTGATTCAGTTCACCAATAACTACTATATCTTGAATAGCAATGTCTCCTGGTTTGTGAGTTTGCAATTGGAATTGCAATTTCAACTTTTTGGAAGTAATTTTCAATGGACATGACAATGATGATGAGTTTAAGTTATAGAATTCCAATTGTTCATCAGCACTTTCATTAGTGATGACCACCTTCTCACCATTAGTCATTAGTATTTCAATTGAACTTAACTCAAGGTCTTTCACCAATGGTAATTTGCTGCTAGCCTGAGAAATTTCTAATTGATAGTCTATTGATTGAGAACATGTTACTTGCCTACTTTTTATCACGCATTCTATACTCAATAATTTATTTCCTTGTTCTAATTTAGCCAAACTCGAACTCTTCTTGATAGATGCAATAGAATCCTTCAGCTTGTTTTCCCATTCTTCAACACCACCCAATTTTGTAACTACTTTACTGTCAAAACATGTAAGTTCAACAATTACTTTCCAAGAATCTTCAACGTTGCCCATTTTGGTAAAACAATTGACCATTTTCCATAAAACACTAGCCCTAATTAGGTCCCAATTGGTATAATTACTTAACCCAGCCTTGAAATTATTCAATGCCATACTTAGATTGCCATCTTGGTAATAAATTTCTCCAATCTTAATAAAAATCATGGATTCGATTCTCAAGAACTTGGCATTTCTGGCAGATGAAAACATGTCCAATGCACCATTTAATAATAATAATCGATTATCTCCATCTGATGATGGGGTTTGGGTGCCTTTATTTATTGACATCTCCTTGTACCTCAACGCTTCCAAATATAAAAATCCGACATGGGGGGTTTTATTAGCAGGAGTAGGTGTTGTAGAGGTATCGAGAGGCAATATAGAATAATCCAATGGAACAGAATCGGGGCCTATTTCTTCTAATAACTGAGCGAACCAAGTTAACTGGTTGGAAATCCAATTGAGATCAAACCCCTTGGCTTTACAAATGGTATTTATATGCGTTTTCAATTTAATATATGGTTTATTAAATGATCCCATGATAATCATTGATCTTACAATATGTATTGTGAAAATGTCTAACCATGAGCTAATTTGAAAGTTTGTCTGTGGTGTTAAGTTCTTATGCTCAATAAGCAATTTCATCAATTTACTATGTGTTTTAACAATCAAGTTGGTGGAATATTCTGAAACTCCCTTGATAAGTTCAAATATACTGAATTTTATCAAAAACCTGGTAGTGAATAGTAACTCCGGGGTTTGGGGCTCCTTGGCCTCCCTCACTTTCAATTTCTTGATCTGGTTATTGAAAAAATCAGCAGCATGACGTTTCAGTATTTGTAACAACTTATTAACAAACACGTGACGATCATTAATAGTGGACTCGTTTGAGGCATTTGTAACGAAGAACAACGAATTCAATTCTTGCATCTCGGATTTTTGTCTAATTTTCAACGATCTCTCTTCTCCAATAGGGCCATTAGTGTAAATTAAACAGTAAAATCGCGTCAATGTGCCGTCGAATTGGTGTTTCATTCTCAAAATCTCGTTGATTAGAATAACATCGTATTCATCGTCATCACCTAACTCGTAGACGGAAATGAACCCGACGGGTATCTTATTGTAGTACTTGACCATCCATTCCAACGGCACTAAACTGTTTGTGAACTTGGAATTTTTCCTGTAGGGTGATAACACGGATTGTGAACCGTTAACTAGTAAATCATAGTGAGAATCTGTGTACATAATATTGAACCATAAGCTCTGGTTGTTGGTATTAGGCCACCACTTCCTGTTCCTCACATTACTAGCTTGTAACTGATCGACCAATTCACCAACAACCGGACTAGAAACATCGTCTAGTTCTCTGTGGATATCTAGCTGAACGCCATAATCTACCTCTGGCGCATCGACAGACGCGTTTTCGTTGGTTCTTTTTTTACCAGTATACGACTTGGGCCTGTAGCTATCACCCACGCCCTGGATGACCAGCAATGGAGCACAGACAGCCGTCAGGCTATTTGGGTACGTTTCCATATTGGGAAGAGATCCACCCAAAATCGGAAATTTCATTACATTCTACTCTTCTCCACAATTGTTATAAACTAATTAACATGGGTATCAGCGTTGGCGAGCCATTGTACCACGACAAGGGCATTTTACTCGAAGGTATCACCTACGATCACCGTAATGGCAATTTGTACTACATTGACATCCAAAAGGGCCTTCTGGTGATCATCAGCGGTGGTGACTCCTCCAGAAGAGAGATAAAGATCGACACTTTCATCGGTGTGGTTGGTTTGACCACGGATGAGAACGTTTTGGTCGTTGGTGCTCACAGAGACATCAGATTGTTCAACATCCAGACTGGGGCTACCAAGGTGTTGAACAAGTACCCAGATAACAACCATTTCGAGGGAAACGAATTGAGATCTAACGAGGGTGCAGTCACCCCAGACGGGAAGTTTTGGGTCGGGACCATGACTGTTGTGGAACCAGGTGGATACTGGGGGTCTATGTGGAATTTGGACCCAGACGCCAGCCTGAGCAAAGTCTGGCCAGAAATGACATGCATCCCCAACGGTTTGAACTGGGATCTGAAGTTGGGTAGAATCTACTGGACCGAGTCCGACGAAAGCTCTATCTATTCTTTTGACTATGATGCACAAACCGGTCAATTCGATCCTAGATCAAAGAAACTTTTCTATAAAGGTCCAGAGGGGTGCGATCCAGATGGCTCGTGTTTGGACGCCGAGGGTAACTTGTACGTTTGCTTGTGGGGTGGCTCGAAGGTCGCTAGAGTTAACCCACATGGCCAAGTTGACTTGGAATTCGATGTTCCTGCCGCCAACGTCACCTGTTGCACCTTTGGTGGTCCTGAGTTCGACCAATTGTTCATTACCACCGCAGCAAACGACAACGATACTACAGGCAGAGATCTTGGTGGTGAAGTTTTCAAGATCGACGTGTCGAAGTACGGTATCAAAGGCTTACCAAAGTTCCAGTTCAAGCTAATCTAATTCTGGACTTCTTCCGCCTTTTGTGTAGAGACATTCTGTTTGTACTTCGCAATCCATTCCTCTAGCCATTCAAAGAACTCGTTCATCCATTCATTTGGCTCCGCTCCTCCCAACCGGAGATTGTTTATCTTCTTGCTGGCGATTTCTCGCCTCCCGTCGGCAGAGTACTCGTTTGTAAGACTGACGTTGTTCAAAATCTCCACTATGGTCAGCAAATGGAGCTGTAATTGAGGTGATTTCATGTAATATTGAAATCTATCATCCTTTATCAACGCATTGATCATTGGGTCTTCTGTTGGGCCCTGGTCACCGCTGTCCTGTTCCACTTTTGGTTCTTCAGTTGGGGATTCTGGTTTTGGTTCTTCCTGGGCTGGCTTTATGTCCATTTCAATATGTTTTTCGGATTTAAAACATTTGAGCGAGCAGTATTTGGCCTTGCACTTCGGACATGTATACTTCATATCATTCTCAGAGCATATATCGCATTTGGACATTTTTCAGATACAAAGTAAGAGACCTACAGATGAAAAAAATTCAAAAGACTCTCTATACAGATAGATAATAGACATTTGTCATAATACATTTCTCATAGCTACATTATTAGTATGAACCTGGGTTATTCTTCAGACTCCGAAGACGATGATTATGTTCCAATAATAAATAAACCTCTTGTGAAACCCAAGCTCGAGCAGTTGCGAGCTAAGTTCTTATCTGAAAAACCGAATACTGTCTCTGATAACAAGGAAATGGGCGATATCTTCCAGTTGAAAGCAGCAGCGAGAGAAGTTTCTAGTTCAGTCGATAAAGAAGGTAGTTTGTCGCTGGTGGAAACCTTCAAAGAGGTGGCGCAGCGACAGTCACAGTTACAATCACCGCTGTCCGAAGATCAGAACGAAAGTGACGAAATTGAAGGTGACACCAATAGGGGACGAGAGAAGGACATGGACAAGCAGGAGAATGAGAAAACTCACGTGTTTGATATGCAGACCTTCTACACGCAGAACTCTGAGGCGATCTCTTCGGGAGAGCTGGACGCTAAAGAGATCATGAACTCGAACAAGAAGATAGCGTTCCACGGTGGGTCCCGAGGAACTACAGGCTTGACGGACGTTATCAACTGGAACATGACGCACCCGGGTAAAGTGCGCAAGCCGTGACTAGCAGCGACAGAGGGTAATGATTATTAAGTATGTACAATGTAAATATTCTATATCTAGTTTTTCTTTGAGTGGGCGTACTCCTCTTGCAACTGCTTCACGGTAGCGTCGTCAAGAGGTGGAATAGGAATGTCGTCAAAGTCGTCCTGCGAAAGGAAACGGTAGGTGTACAGGTAAATCGAGATAGGCACAGCAGAAAGCGCAATAAGAGCAATAAAGTTCTTCACTGCGTATGGTGCTCTGGCCCTGCGCATAGCAGGCGACATCCGGTACGTCTGCTTGTCGTAGTAGCCGTTGTTGTCAAAAAGCTGTCTTGTGTAGGCACTGAATCTCATTTTGCAATGATCTCGATGATAATCAAATCACGTAACTCACTTTTATAATGTACAAATTTTTTAATGGCACATAAGGACTTTGGTCCTTTCCTGCTCAGCACTCCTATACAAGATCCGAAAAGCCACCAGCAATGAATCTGATCATATACTCGTCGATGTGGCCCACGTCGTCATCGTCGCTGTAATCCTCTTCCTCTGCTTCGTCTCTCTGGGCCACCTTGGCGGCCATCATCTCGCCCTCGTCTCCTGCAGCAGCAGGAGTGGCGCTGGCGCTAGCACCGGCATTTGCGTCTTCTGTGAAGTCTTCTGTGTCGACATTCACTTCTGTCATGGCCATCTTGGCCGCAGCGGAGTCCTCGGCATCTTCGGCCTGTTCTAGAGCCTTGGTGAAATCAGAAGATCCTATCTGGGTATTCTCAACATCGTCTATTTGATCAGACACTTCCTCTCCTAGCATTTCATGCACCGATAGTCTGCTGAAGTAATCAGTAGTAAACCCACCCTCTTGGATGACAACATTGTCCAACTGTCTCTTCTGTTCAGCCTTCTTCAAGATGTTGGATTCAATCGTGTATTCCGAAACGAATCTGTAAATGTGAACATCTCTTGTTTGACCAATTCTGTGACATCTGTCTTGGCATTGCTTGTCCATTGCAGGATTCCAATCGGAGTCGTAGAAAACAACTGTGTCGGCACCGGTCAAGTTGATACCAATACCACCAGCTCTGGACGACAAAATAAAACACTTGACCCTAGTGTCGGTGTTGAATCTTTCGGTCAGTAGTTGTCTATCTTCGATTTTGGTGGACCCGTCCAATCTCATATAGGTATAACCATTGTAGTTCAAGAATTGCTCTAAAATGTCTAAAACCTTACTCATCTGCGTGAAAATCAAAACTCTATGACCCTGTGGGATGATTTCGTGCAATAACTCGGACAGCTTTTGTAATTTACCACAATCGTACTGCAACAAAGATTTGTCCGGGAAAGCAATGGATGTCTTCACTTGTGACTGATGAAATGGATTTTCCAACTGGTTTGTTTGGGACTCATAAATAAGCTCGTTCTGGAGATGCTCATCAGGCAAAGTTAACTCAGGCATGTCCTTACAGACAACATTAGGGGTGACAAACGAATACTTCTCAATTGTTGGAGACATCAAACTAGCTCGAGTTTTCAATGGCTTAATCAAGGACATCTCTTCCAATTGTTCAATTTTTGCTTTCTCGGGCTTTATGATCGTAAAAGCCCTAATTGTATCAGAAGGAATCAATGGTCTTTTATTTATGTTTAAATCATTGTAATATCTCAAATGCTGGATTTCATCTAATAAATCCTTTTTCTCCTTATTCAAAATGAATTCATAGTATTTCTCTAAATTGTTAAAATTCGGTTCAATAGATTTGCCCTTCAATTCAGCCTTTAACTGTTCTTCTTGATTTTCAAAAAAGGACGACATAGACTTCTCTTTCATTGTTTCCATATGGTAGCTATTCAAATGATTGTTCTGACTTGGCAATAAATTGACAAAGTTGAGATCAACACTTGATTGCCATGTTTGATTTTCTGTCAATCTTTTCCTTGTAACAATTTCCTTAATTTGGAAATCACTAGTGACTGAATGTTGTTGAGAAAATGAGGTCAAAATTGGTCTTACCTCAAAAAGATCTGGGTGATTACAAACCTTTCTTAATTGCATTAAACAATTAATAATGCTGAGGAAGTTCCCACTAGCTAAAGTTTCCCTGGTTTGAGCCCTTGACATGAAATCGTCATACAATAATCTTTGTCTCTTGGATAATCTACAAAAAACAATGTGCTCGTATTTCCCAGGCATCTCCTTTTCGACATCTTGCTTCAATCTACGTAACAAATAAGGTCTCAAAACTTGGTGCAATTTATTGACTGTTTCTTGGGTTTCCTTATCTTGGCCTCTAGCTTCACCACCAGCTTGAATAATTTTATCTACTGGTCTACCAAACCATTGTTGAAAGTCCATCAAATCTGCAAATCCCTCAGGCATGGCACTTGTACCATTGGCAGAGGATGGCATTAGGAAATATAGTAAAGACCATAATTCAATAATATTGTTCTGCAATGGAGTACCTGTCAACAACAATCTATGTTCAGTGTTAAAATTCAAAAGAGACTTCCAACGTTGAGATCTAAAGTTTTTGATATTATGAGCTTCATCTAAGATCATATATTTCCATTTTTTCCTACGGAAAATTGGTTGATCATGAACTACCAATTGATAAGATGTGATACAAACATGGAAAGAATCAGGAGTATTCCAACCTTTCCTCTTTTCCTTACGCTGTTGTGGTGAACCGTAATATGTCAGAACTTTAAACCCAGGGGCAAATCTCTTAAATTCCATTTCCCAGTTAAGCATAACAGAAGTTGGGACCACAATCAAATGTGGACCCCAATCATTATGTTCACATGCCAAATATGAAAGCAAAGAAATAGTTTGAATAGTTTTACCCAACCCCATTTCGTCCGCCAAAATACCATTAGTACCACTATTGTACAACGATGCAAGCCAATTGAGACCTTGCTTCTGATATGGTCTCAAAGTACCTCTCAATAAGCTTGGAACTGGCACATCTGGAATACCATCTTCTTCTTCTTCACCTCCATTGTCAGCAGCCATTTGGTGATCTGGAGATGAGGAAGGTGTCTGCTCTTCCTCCACCTTTTCTGAATACACTGAATCATTGTCTTCTTCTTCCGATTCTATCTTTTTAGGATTCCCAAAAAGTGAATGTAAATGAGATGGGCCGGCTTCGTCACCTGAAGATGAGGACGTACCTTCATCGGACATGGAGTCATCTGAATCAGAACCTGAAAAAGAACTATCGGTTAAAAGTGGGTCATTGTTATTCTCTTGGAGTCTTAAGCGTTCTTCTTCTGTTAATTGATCAACAATACTAACAGGTTTAAGCTTGACTTCTTTCAAATTTTCATACTTGGCCTTCAACTGCTCAACAGTTAACTTACTGTCATCTTCTCCGTGGTGGTCTTCTTTGTCGTGTTCTTCTTCATCCGAGCTTGAGCTCATATTGACATCACTATCTTCTTCTTGGGATGAATCACCAGAATGAACTTCATCCTCATCTTCCTCAGAATCAGGTTCCAAACTAGATGTTTTAGCCTTGATTTGGTTACCCAAAACCTTAGAAGAATGGTCTAAGATTTTCGATAGCTGTTCCTTGGACTTGACGGCTCTTTCACTTTCTCTCTCCCTTTCTTCTAAAATTTTGTATGCTTTCATTGCAACCAACCATTTCTTTCTAACTTCCTTCGCTGTATCCCTTGCTAATCTCAAACGACGCTTATTAAACTCCCTTTCGTTCCTTTCAGCTTCCATAGAAATTCTCTTAAAGTGGACTTCAATCATTTGAGCAATCTTTCTACATCTTTGAATTCTTTGGGACCTCATATCTTTAATCAATTTGGCAGATTTGACACCTTGGGCTATTAAATGGTCATTATGGGTAAAATTATTATGTATCCTGAAAGGTTCTATCGGCTGTTTGAATTTCGAAATGTTATAATTAGGGTTACGTTTGATCATGGTGGGTTCCTTCATGTTAGGCTGAACGTTCTTGAAGATATTTTCCTTTGTATCCAAAATAAGCAATTCATCATCTAGTCCCTGTTTGATCTTTTTAACCAATTCGTGCTGTGAGTCTATGTAAGCAGGGAACTGATCAGCCGGTATTTCAGGTGCTGGATCTTCTAGGATGTTATTGTATGAATTGAAGAGCTCTTGCATGTTACTGAACTCTGATTTAGAGATGTGAGACGGATGTGTAATCACCGGAGGGGCAACTGTTGGAATTAAGGTGAGTTTTTTGACTTTGGTGTAGTCAAAATTAGGGTCATTCTGAATGATGTTGTCTGATTTCTCATCCTTGACTTCCACTGCGTCGTCCTCAGATTCATCGTTCTCTTCGTTTGATTCCTGTTCTGAAACTTCGGTAAGTTCAGCTTTTGGCTTTCTTCCACGCTTATTTTGTGTTTTCCCTCGCTTGATTGGTTGTTTAGGTTCTTGTTTAGCTGCCCTCTTGGTCCCTCTTGTTTGTTTTGTAGGTTTAGCCACTGGTTTCGAATGCCTCTTTTTCAATATCAATTCTATTTGGGCTTCTATCTGGGCGTCAGATGCGCCTTCTGGGCCCAAATTTGGCTCAGACGTAGCTACACGTCGACTCTGCCGACGCCCTGCCGGAACAGCCGCTTGCTGGTCCATTGTAGACGTTAGAAGCAAATCATGGTCGCGTCGAAACTTGATCAGTTTGGGGTCGTGGCGACGCGCAATGGCACCGCTAGGGTCGTATGTGGCCAAGCTAACATAATTCTCCAAGTGGAATAGCTCGTCGGCCAGCAGATCCGTCTCTGCAGCCAATTTGTCCATTTGCCCTTGAAAAGACTCGAACTGGTGTAAAGATTTTTCTGGAGGCAATGGGTCCCCTTAGAAAAGCAAATGAAATTTAAAAACTCTCTCACCAATGGTTATACTTAACACACCCTTCTTTTCTTTAACTAAAGATGCTCGCTAGAGGACTCAAGCAGGCCGTCAGAGCCAACTCCACGTCGGCCAAGTACCAGATTCCTAAGTTCCTCCCTGACTGCGAGCAGCAGTTCGGCATCAAGGCGCCAGAAAACTACGTGCCTCCACAATACAGAGACCCATACCTCAAGTACGACGATCAGCAAAACAGAGTCAACTTCGGTGAGGAAATCCACCCATACCACGATTACATGGACATGTGGTCCCCAGACCACATCCAGCCGGTCTCAGACAAGACCGCTGTCAAATCCCTTTTGACCTTCTTCTCACTGCTTGGTCTCTTCGGATACTCCATCTACGCCCTTGACGTTTGGCCAGACAAGCCGGCCATGCCAAGAAGCTTCCCAGAGGGGCTTTACAAGGACCTCGGTGGTAGAGAGGGCGAACAGGAACTTTTCCAAGCCAGAGTCGACAAGTCCGCCTAATTAAACGTTTATACATTATTTATTACCATAAGAACCCCTAAATTACCATTCTGAAAGTTATAGGGTGTTTATCCCTCAAATTGAGTGAAACTGTCGCGGTTTTACAAAAGATTACCCTTTATAGGTTTGTGATTGGATACTGTCAATCCATCACATTTTTTTACAAATACGCTCAGCAGTAGTGAGGTTTAGAATTCTATGTGTTAAATCTAGAAAGACAACAAGCATGATTGGCAAATGCATTAAGACTAACTTCATGTAACCAGTAAAGTGTATTACTTTTCTTGGTTACTAGAGCAACAATGGTTCTATATGTGTGTAAAATGACCAATACTCTGGTATTTTTCCTCTTATGAGGCTTGTTTTCAGAAATAATGGCAACTTTCGCCGAGTTGATAGATGCTTAATATATGTGAAACAAGCATTGTTTTTTTCTTAAAGCTTTTGTGTCAATTAATGTTCTTGATTTATTAGAGCGGTGATTTGATCAATAAAACATAATTATGGATGCTTAGAGGTTCGAACGTGACCCCTAATTTTTTTAGCCAAAGGTTTTGACCACTAGGTTAATCAACTAAAATTTTTGCCAAAAAATTTAGAGGTCTTCAGATTTAAAATGATAGCATGAAAAATGCTAAAAATTTACATTTTATCTTAAATGAAATTTATATTCTGACGAAATTAATGTGGTTTTAGTCTCTAAATCTCCTATTAATAGTTACCTCAAAGGGAATAACTCTACCAGCGACAGCTTCTGATACCTTGTTTACCATATATAATATTCTGATTCCAACTAAAGTCGTGTTGACATACTAATTACTTAATTACCTATGGATAAGCAAAATAAATAGGGGGTATTTGGTATTAGCATAAACCGATGCAAACATAAAACTAAATAAAATCTCACTTTCTCATTTGAGAACCTTGAACGGCTAGTCTGTCTGCCTTTTCGTTACCGTCGATACCAGAATGGCCCTTGACATGTTCGAATTCAAACTTACCTAAGCCCTTGGAAGCGTATTCCTTATTGATGTTATCAATTGAGTCTAAACACTTCTCGATGACATCTCTGTTGGCGACATTGCCACCATTGCTAGTTTTCCAACCGTTCGACCTCCAATTCTGCCCCCATTTGGTCAGCGAATCTATGGAGTATTTGGAATCGGTGGCAATGGAGTAAGGTTTGACGTCTTTGCCGGATTTCAGCTCATCTTGCACAACATCCAAAGCAGCCTCAATGGCCTGCAGTTCAGCACGCTGGTTTGTCTGCTCACCATACACCGGCTTAGAAATGTTTCTTGAGTCGTTGTCGCCAAAGTAAACACCCACACCAGCAGAAGCCCTGCTGCGCACCTGGTTGTTACTCGAGGCACCGTCTGTGTATATCTTATGAGTTCTAGGCTTGGAGACACCTACAGTCTTGGCAGAAGGTTTCATCGAGGCGACCTGAGGGCTGTAGAGATAGGAAGTGTGAACTTCGCTCTGATCAGAGCGTCTTTCATAGGACGCGCGAGGTCCAGAAGAACAGCTAGCCTGCGAGGGTCTCGAATACCCGCGGCTCGAGCTGAACTGATTGTTTCTCGAGGACCCGCGGCCCGATCCAGGATATGAGCCGGACGACCCATAATCGGAGCTGGGACCGTAGCCTGGGCCTGACGGACGGGACTGTTGACTGGCCATCCAGCTGGATGCCTCTTGTGGGCTGTTGAAGCTCTTGAAGACGGAGCCCGGCACACCGTGCGTGTTGGACTTGCAGTCGTTCCAAGACGTGTAGATGCCGGTAGACTTGCCGCTGGCTACGGCGTAGTACTTCTTGGCCATCTGGCGAATCACCTTGTATGAAGAAGAGAAAGAGAAGATCTTGTCTTGGATCATCATTGACCGTTTCCAGCCGTTTTCAAGGCTGTTCCACAAAATGGGCGCTGAAGGACCCAAATTAGGCTAGGGGAAAGCTGTCAATTGCAGCAACAAGGTACTGCTGTTTGTTTGCCTGAATCTTGGCTTTGAGCCACCGGGACGTGCTGAGCATATCCATCCTCGGTGTTCGAACAATAGCCTTGATTTAGAAAGTTAGAGAGCTTTACGCCTCGCACACGTTTAGTAATCTCCAACCAGAACGGGTCGACATGCCGCTTGTCAGCGACTTTCTCACGCAGCAGGGTCTTTTACCGTATCCGACCGAGTTGCGGCCCTGTCAGCCGTTTCCGGCGGCTCCTAACGTGCACATAGCACTTTCAGCCACCGGCCCGATGCTATACTTGCCCTTCAATCCCACGAAAAAGACGTCAAGTCGCCACTCGGCGCAGCAGGAAGAGGAGGAAGAGGAGGAGGAGGAAGACCAGGAGGGCGACCAAGAACAGAGTGACGAGGAGGAGCGCGCCCGGAACGAGGACCGGCATCACAACGTCACCTCGCACACGTTTGCGATAGTGGTGCAGATTGATAGACCTACGTCATTGATTCCAGTTGTCAAGGTGAACTACCACACGGACGCGGGCGTTTGCTGGGCAGGCAATGAGAGGTCCAGGAAGCTGCCATTCAACGACAGATTCCGCGTTTCCAATAACCTAGACTGGGACTTGGATTTACGAGCACCGAACGCGTTCGTTCCTTCAAGTCATGCTAAGAAAAAGAAGAAGGATCAGAGTTTACATCCGCCTACCATCGATGATCAGTTGCTTGGACTGGACAACCTCTCTGATGATGACGAGGAGGAAGAGGATGATGGGTACGACGAAGAGGATGATGACGAAGAAGATGAGCATGATGAAAATGAGGAGGACTACCAATACAACTTCGGAGATTACAACATTAACAACGACAAAAATGATCCGAAGCCTCTCAGAAAGATCAAAATCGGACCCGAGTCTACTAAATACCCAATCAAATCTTATGTGCCATTACAACCCAAAAATTATGTACTCGAGCAAGGTGACTTTCTATCGGTCGGTGAGCCGACATACGTCGAAAACAACCTCTTTGCTAAATGCTCCCCTATTGAACCCACCAAAGTTAAAGCTGGTACCTACATATTCATCTTGCCAGTGGTGTTCCCTTTGCAGACCCCAGAATCCATCAGTATTCCCAATGGGTCCATATCCCATAAAATCGATATCCAGGTGCAACTGCCCCCTAAGAGAGATCTGAAAGCTCCACAATCTGCTGTGTTCTCAACATTCCCAGGCCATCATTATAATAGCAACTGGAATAATTCAAATACGGTATTTGAAGAAGAGACTTCGTCAAATAATGGTAAAGGTTCGTCTATCTTAAAAAAAATCGGGCTAAGAAGAAACTCCAATGCCTCAAACTCATCTTCCAAACTGGCAGTTTCACCTCCAATGATGATGTCCAAAATGAATAATACCAGCACTAATAATACCATCATGTCAACCATCGACAATCATTCATCAAGAAGATCATCTGTTACTAAACAAGCGTATACTGATGATCGTGTTGTCAATTTCAAATATTTCTTGCCAGTAATTAGATTGCCACCATCTGATGCAACTAGTACTTTGAATAAGTCGATATATGTTAATAAAGTCTGGAATAAATCTTTAGGTTATGAAATTGTCTTACCTAAAAAGTACACAATGTTATCTTCACCTGAAAGGCTATTGAAAAAGCAGCATCAACATGAATTGGAAAAGGGCTCTAATATGCGCAATGGAAATCATATGCAAAAACACACAGTTAAATTACAGCTTAAATTGGTTCCTCTAGTTAAAGGATTACAGTTAAAAAGGGTTAAGGTGAATATTGTTGAAAAGGTTACATATACATCTCTGTCAGATCCCACAACCGCTAAAATGAATTTTGATTCTAACGGTAAATCCTCAGTTACGGGTAATGGCAACAATCATTCAGGTTCTTCATACCCTGTTGATAATTTATTATCATCACCATCAAAAAAAAAGAAAAATAGTAACACAAACTCAAGATTGAAAGAAAGAGTTGTGCCACTGTATGAAATTCATACAAAGCCAAGCACTAAAAAGAGTTCGATGAAACCATTGTTTGCTCAAACGATTAAGAATTGTAAAAATGACAATTTGTTATCATTTTGTTATAATGGTGAGAATAATCCAGTTCACGTTACTCATCAACAAACACAACACGCAACAAGAAGTCGTGCATCATCCAACGGTATTTTTGGATCTAAAATTCCAAAATTTTTAGAACAGACCAAAGAACTTATAAATGAATCTCCAGAAGATGTGGTTATAACCAATCCTATAAAATTGGATGTACCTATTACCTTTACTGCGAATGACGACAATAAGTCTATTGAAAAGATTTGGGATTGGCTTAACAAATCGGAAAGTTTCAACCACCAAGATGAAATTCAATTTGGGATGGCAGTTATTGACGATTTAAGTAGAAGAAATAGTATTACCACAATGAGAAGTAGAGTTGGATCAATCACATCATTAACTTCAGATGGTCCCGTTTTACCCGTTAACATTAATGAAATGAGTAACCCTGCTTTACCTGTTCTTGGTACACCTAATGCTATAATACCCTCAATTATTACTACTAATGACCAAGGATCAATCTCTTCAACTAACTTTTCACCCAATAGCCACCATACGACTGAAGGTGCATCATTTTTAGGTGGTATGTTTGGACACCATCATCATGGTAACCATCATGGGACGAATTTTCCAAACCAGCAACACCACAACCAACAGCAGCAAAAATCAGAAGAAGAAAAAGACGCATATTCATTTTTCCCTGACTTATCATTCAGTAATTTGAAAGTTAGGCATAGACTTCAATTATCATTTAGAGTTTCGAAACCTGATGAAACTTTAAAAAATGCAGATGGTGGACCAAAAATGCATCATTATGAAGTTATTGTTGATACACCTATTGCATTCATATCGCCTTTAGTTGACGGCGAGGGGGATTTACCTTCATATGAAACGGCTGTTGGTGGTACTAAAGTTGACTTTAACATAACCAATGTTTCATCACCGGGAGCAGAAGAAGATTTAATGTTCAATGTATCATCTAATGGAACCTCTAATAGCGGAGGTAATCATTCTGGTAATGGCAGCGAAGAAGTTGTTTTATTACCAAGTTCACCAATGATGTCCAATGGATTTGTTGGGTATACACCTAGGAGTCTGAAGGATCCTCCTAGATACTCACCTCAAAGTGTTAGCTCTAGTTCGATTGATAGGACTAGTAGTATGAATAGGAGATTGATGGTACCTAACTCAGGTAGTGGTTCCAGTGGTGGTTCTAATTCTATGTTTAAACGGGGCAAGCATCATCATGAGCGTCAAATAAGTTTAAATTCCATATTGAACGCCAACAGCAATACATCGAGCGAGGCTAATCTGGATAGTATCATTTATGGTGCTGATAGTAATTACCATAGGAATATCAGTAAATCATCATTAGAGATTGAACGCAATATGAATGTTAGTAACCAACCGCCTGAGTATGATGATGTTGTCTTGAGTGAGGGCATTCAAAAGGTTGGACTATTAAGTGACGAAAGTGAAAGTGAAGGCGACAATGATAATGAAACAGATGACGATTTTGATGACGACAATATGAGTTTATGTACAAAATAGGGGGATTCTAAATAGTTATAAAGTATAGATTATTTTTCTAAGAGCTTTTCTTCATCAGAAGGTTCTGATCTAAAAATGTCCGAGTTCTTTTTCATATAAAGAATTGTTTCACTTTGAGAAGAAATGACCTTTGATTCTAGCACACGCTTAGGAGAAGACTCGAAGACACTGCCTGCTAAGCAAACCGAGTTATCATATGGGTTAACGTTGAAGGCTAAGTATTCAACAACATCACGTTCCTTTGGGACAAATTCATTCTTTTGCTTAACGAGCCATTTTTGTCTAGTATCGAATTTGTAAATGATCTGACACATTAACACAGAACCATCATGATTAGGGAAGGAGTTGAAACTGATTAACTTTGGTTTCGAATTGAATTTGACTAATTGCCAGACTAGTGTATTTTTAGGTAGGCTAGCCTGTCTTTTGAGCAAGGATTCGTAAACAAAATTGCACACTTTGTCATGCACAGATGAGACTTTCTTGTTGGCAAATGCTGTGTTGACATCGACGAAGGTTTCGATGGCGTTATTTTTCCAAAGTAGAAAGTTTGGCTTATAGCCCTTCCAACCGGATCTCATGTCGGATCTGAAGTTGTATACCTGGGCCCAGTTCATAGCCCAGAGTTTCAGCTTGGCCCATAGAGCGTAGGTGAACTGTTTTGGGGAGGAAAGCATGATAGGACTCAAACGAGACCATCTTGGAGGCACATAAGGAGCATGCGGCACACCAACTTGGAAAATCGAAAGCCTCTGAGAGTTGCTGTTGGAACTTCCGCCCTGCTCGGAACCGATCTGGGCTAGTCTTCTGAGAGATTGCTTGAACATAGCTGCCAAAAGCGAGGATGTTCGATGTTGTTGTTGGAAAAAAATTTATTCACTCTCTAACGTTTTGGAGAGGGAAGCCAAAAGGCTCATCGTTGGACTCAATAAGCTCTTCAACTCTGCTATTTCCATCAAGGCCAACCCAGTGAGATCCAAGTACACACCATCCATATCTCGCAGCCCACCGCGCACCTTGGACGCGCGGATGTCGCGCAGCTCGTCCACCAGCACGCGCAACGCGTGCGGAGACTCTGCGAAATCAGCGTCTGCGATTTGCAACAACATGCCGGCCACAGCCTCCCAGTGCCAGCTCATGGCGCCCACACCGGCACGATCAGCCGACTCGCGACGCGACGCGGCTCGCAGCCACTCCAGACAGAGCCAATCTGGCACCACAACGGTGCATTTGTGTTGCTGTCTCAAGAGCAGAGCTAGCCACAGTGGGAGAGAAACGCGTTCGTTGGCTCGCAACGGGCCCACCGAGCCACCAATAAGCTGGAAACGCGGCAGCGGCTGACGCATAACAACGTCAATGGAAGACAGATCAGCACGTAACAGCGCGTCTTCGATGTGGCTCATAGATGATAAGAAGAGGATGGGAGTTATAATAATAAAGACGCGTCTCGTTTTTTTCTCAAGCAGCAACTACTTTCTCTTTATCAAGACCAGCACTTTCACATCATTGTGCCTGAAGTCCAACGATCGTGCTTGATTAGGGTGGAAGAGATTAATTGGTAGGCTGTGATGCAGAATGGTAGTGTTGAGTGGCTTTTGAACGGCTAAAAACGGCCATTTTGAAACTTCCAAATCTTGATTGTCAGCTTTTCAACACTGACCCGGTCCTAAAAAACCAAACCAGTCTCAAAAGAGTCAGCAGAACACCAGCAGATAGATAAGAGTTTTATTGCAGTACAAAAAACAATAGCTGATTGGCCTCTTTGGTCAGCTGACTGCATTTTTTGTTGATGGATGAGCAAGTGTTAACTTTTCGCTGAGCATTTTGCTTTTATTATCAGTACTCTCCATACGGAGATCTTGAAATTTTAACATGGGTTCTCTGTTTCAGTCTCTCTCTTTTTTGTTGCTGCTTGAACATGAGACCCTCTCTTTGGAGACTATCGCACAGTCTCAAAGCTGCGTTTGACAGTGGGGTGCGTTCGAATACCACCGCGGCAACAGGTCCGCTTTTTGGCAATCCGTACCTCTCCTCTCCCAAGGGACTACAAAATTTCTCAAATGAAACTCTCACATTGGCTAAATCATTGACAAATCACTTATTGACCCAATCCAAGCCAGAAGAGTACATTAGAGATTTGGACAGATTGAGCGACATGCTCTGTCGTGTGATTGATTTGTGCGAGTTCATCAGAGTCACCCATCCAAACTCCAAATTCGTGCAAGTGGCCGAAGCTTCACACAATCAGATGTTCGAATACATGAATGTTTTGAATACCTCCAAGGAGCTGTACACTAAGTTGGAAAACGTGAAGAATGATCCGAAAGTATGGAAGTCCTTATCAAAGGAAGAGCAGTCCGTGGGTAAATTGCTCTATGATGATTTCAAAAAGTCAGGTATCGATATGAATGACGAAGCCAAAGATCAGTTTGTTCAGTTAAGCTCATATATTGCTATGGTAGGTCAAGAATTCAACAATGGAGTAATGGAACCAAGAGATACCAAAGTCGTGATCCCTAAAGATCAGTTCAAGGATGAAGATATAAATCCTAACTTCCAATCAGGTGTCTCTAAAGCCTTCAACGGTTCTTTGAAAATACCCATCTATGGTCATGCCCCGTACGGAATTTTGAACTCTACCCCAAATCAGGTCATAAGAAAAAATATTTGGAATGTACTACATTCTGTTCCGGATAATCAAATCAATTTATTAATGGGCATGCTTAAGGGTAGAGCAGCATTGGCTAGATTGATGGGGTTCAACGATTATGCAGAATATTCTTTAGATGACAAAATGGTTCATTCATCTAAAAACGTTAATACTCTATTAAACGGTCTTTTGAAGAATTTAGAGCCTTTAGTGGCACAGGAGTTGAAAAAATTAGATCCTAATATAAAAGACGCAAAATCTGTGAAGCCTTGGGATAGAGACTACATGCTATCACGATTTATGTCTAAACAGAGGTCCACAGAATCAATTGACATTTCACAATATTTTTCATTAGGCACCGTCATTCAAGGATTATCAGATCTGTTCCAAAATATTTACGGTATAAAATTCATTCCAAGCCAAAACGGTCAAGTGTGGCATGAAAATGTTCATAAATTGGATGCAATCGATTCTAATGGTGATAAGATCGGTAATTTGTACTTAGACCTCTTTGAAAGGTCGAATAAAACACCACACCCTGCTCATTTTACTGTCGTTTGCTCTAGACAGATAGCTGAAAATGAACTAAATGATCCATTTGCTTGGAAAAAGAAATCTGTTGAAACAGTTACCAATTCCAGGGGTGAAATTTTTCAGTTGCCATCAGTTTGTCTCGTCTGCAATTATCATTCAGACTCTATTTCAGGTAAAACATTTCTCACCTTGAATCAAATATCAACATTATTTCATGAAATGGGTCATGCTATGCATTCGTTATTAGGTAGAACCAAATTGCACAATGTCTCAGGTACCAGATGTGTTACTGATTTTGTGGAGTTGCCATCCATATTGAACGAAACTTTTGCTCAGGATGAAAGAGTTCTATGTAAGATTGGTAAACATTGGGAAACAGGCGAATCAATTGAGAAACATCTACCAATTTTGAAAAGACATTTACAAAATGAAAAAATCCTAAAACACACTGAAACTTATTCACAAGTTAAAATGGCCAAATTGGATCAACTGTTACATTCTGATTTGATTTTTGAAAATAATAATCAAAAATTCGACATTGTGGAAATCTATCATAAATTAGAATCAGAAGGTTATTTGGCAGATGATATTTCTAATTGGCCAGGCAAATTTGGTCACCTTTTCACCTACGGGGCCCTTTATTATTCGTATCTGTTAGATCGAGCTTTAGCTGCTAAAGTCTGGGATGAATTATTTGAAAAGGACCCATTTTCAAGAGAGGCAGGCGATGCTTTCAGGAAAGAAGTTTTAGAATGGGGTGGTAGTAGAGATCCTTGGGAATGTATTAGAGGTGTTTTGAAAAATCCAAAATTGAGTATAAAGGATTTTGTGAAGGTTTAACCCCCTTGAAGAGCTGTACATAAGACGAAACTTTTATTTCGTAAAAGTAATGCATCATGACCCTAATAGAGCACTGAATGGTTGAGTCTTAACTAAAGATGTTATTTAGCTGCATTTATTTGTAAAGATTATAGATTTTTGATTGTTTAACGATTGCAACGGATTTTTTTCACCAGATCTGACCCTTACAGTTAACCTGCAATTATAACTCTCTCACTGTTACCTCGTTTGTGCTTGCTAGCAAGTTGATGGAAGGAATAGTAAACAAATGGGGGTACATAAAACGTGGTAAGGGTCAACTGGCCTCTTATCTGCCCATGGACACATACGGTTTTGAACTTTTTGACTGGTCTCACTGCGAAGATAAAAGTATCAAAAATCAGGTTTGTCAATTTAAGATACTCATGGTTGAGAATGAGATGAGTGTAGATACATGCATGTGGGATGTAGGCAAGCCTAGCAAGAAGGAGAAGAGGAAACAGAAAAAGAGTGAAAGGAAACAAGAACGGAAACAAAAGCAAGAAATTCAGAAATCCTCGAATTCAGGCAAAGATCAAATTGCTAAGATAAAACGAATATGCGATGATTTGCTAAGAGGTAAGGACGGAAAAGTTTACCAGTATGATGACTACTCTCTTTTTGTGGAGGATATCAATAACATCCAGTACGACGAATGGTTATCGGACTCAAATATTTCTATATTTTACTCGATGATAACTAATGGGTTTTTGAAAGATCACAGGCAGGTGATTCTTTTGGCACCAACATTTTCATTTCTGTTAGCAAACTGCTGCCCGGTTTCGGATGTTAAGGATGTTATGCCTAAGGAACTGTTCAATTCACAAGTGATTTTTTGTCCTGTGAACGATAATCTAGATTTTGGAGATGTCCAAGGTGGCTCGCACTGGTCAATGGTTGTTTGCCTTAAGGATTTAGGTATCTGCATAGGAGTGGACTCTATGAAAGGGGCAAATGATACCGAAATGAAAAGACTTACCAAACAATTAAGTGAGCTATTTGGTGAAGAGTTTAAATATATGGAATGCAAAGATTGTCCACAGCAAATCAACGGATCGGATTGTGGAGTTATAGTCCTGATTGTGACGTTAATCTACGTTGATAGATTGTTACAATTGGGCGAAGATGAGGTCATGAATTGGGATTTAACTAATGTTAGAGTCAATCCATTAGCATGTAGATTGTGGATGATTGAAACACTTAAATTACTTACAAAGGTTTAACATTAGGTAAAAGTAGAGAAAATACACACATTGCACCTTTCTAATTAAACGTTCCCGTTGAGGAGCATTTCCAATGCGCCATCAACTCTACCCCCGGCTCTTCTTAAAGCCCTGACATTTTGTTCGAAATCGTAAAAACCCATGTCGTTCAATTGGCCCAATTGGGTTGCGTAGACTTCCTCAGGTGGACGAGTATCCACAGGAGCAGGAGTGCTGACTGGAGGCATACCAAATGCAGCAAAAGGATTAGCTCCAAAGCCACCAGGGGCGCCTGCACCAGCGCCAAACATTGAAGCAAATGGGTTCACAGGAGGTGTTGAAGTGTTTGCTGAAGGGCTTGTGGTACCAGTGGCACCTGAATCTGCACCAGCAGGATTACCTGGAGCAGGGAAACTGCTTTCACCCATACCAGCGCCACCAAGGCCGCCTCCACCCATAGCTCTTTGGAATTCCATCATTGATCTCATAGCCTGAGGATTGGTTAACATGTTTCTCATATAGTCACTTTGAAGCATCTCTCTTGCGGCAGGACCCATCGCTCTCAACTGTGGCGACTGTTCAATAAGGTAGTCTAACATTTGGGGATTGGAAAGCATTGATCTCATGCTTTCCTGGAACATAGGGGAGTCCATCATGGAGGACATCTGTTCTTCGCTTGGCATGGCCATACCGTCTGCATTCATCCCCAGCTGGTCCAAGGAGGGCATCGGGATGTTGTAGCCGGCGTAACGAGCATCTGTGAGACCAGCCAAAGGGTTGAATGTTGGTTGCCCGGCGTTAATGCTGGAAGCAGCGGGTGCGCTGGCAGGTTCTGACGAGCCTGAGGCGGCAGAGGCCGCTGGTGCGGCCGCGCTGCCAGCATCCGACTTCTTTGCAGGACCCTTGACCATGTGCACGGCACAGCCGTCCTTGATGGAGTAGAAAGAGAGGGTCTCTTGGTCCTTGAGGACCTTACCGGAGAAGATCAAGCGCTGACGCGAGGCTTCGCAGCCCGTGGCCTGCGCAACCGCCTCCTTAAGCTCGGCAACCGTAGCGTCGGCTGCAATCGACACGGTGTGCTTTTCCTCGCCTGAGGCCTTAATGACGACCGAAATCTGTGACATTTACTATAGAGAAGAGGAAGAAGCGTAGAGAAGCCTTGAGAATCGATATAGAAAAAAGTGATAGCGATAAGTAAAATAGCGATATATATTGTTCTGGGTATTAAAGTGGGGCTTAGGGCTGCATAATGTGTTCAGGAGTTTAACTGTGCTCTTAATAACTTTCACAGCTTTGCAGCGGTATTTCTACCGCCAGCCACAAGAAAAATAGATTAGGAATTAAAAATGGAAAATGATGCCAAGCTAGATTTACTGAATTGGCATTCAGAGACGGATTTCATAGTCGCAACTCGAGAAACCGGCAAAGAGCAATTTTATCCATAAAGCCTAAGTGTAGTTGGCCTTCCAGCTGTATTTTCAGCCTAAATAACAAAGGAAATAGGCCATAAATTGAAAATAGAAAATATTGTCAGGTTAGACTTACTGGATAGGCATTAAAAAATGGTTCCCAGAGCCACAACAAAAGAAACACACAAAGAATACATATAATCACAAAGTAATCACAAAGTGTGAGTAAAACTGGGCCGCAATGACTACTTGCAAGCACAGCACAGCTCAGCAGCAGTTTGTAGATTTATCGTCTTTAAAAAATCGGAAACTGAAAATAGCACAGTTTTCGTCTAGCAAAGCGCCCGGAAAACGGCAGAGATATTTTAGAGAGTCATTAGTAGACTGTTTGCAGCAAAACATGTTTGCAGAACCTCAAGCGGTAAAGAGCCATTATCAATGGCCAAAAGCAACCAATAACACTAAGAGAGATTTTTTAATCAGGAACAGAGGCTTGTTAGACATATACATAACCCTTCTCTAATGGTACATGCTCCGGTGGGCTATGTGACTCCGCCGTTTCCGAGCATATACTGGCCCTTTGGAACGTATAGGGATGAGTTCAAACACGCGTACCTTTACTATACGTCGGACGTATGGAAGTTCACTACGATATGGGCGATAATATTGTGTGCCGGGTTGCACACCGTAGCTGCGGCATGCATAGCGTTCACGCGATGGAGGAAGCGACGGGCCCGCACAACGCTCTGGATATGTCTTGCTTACATCATATGGGGCGCGTTCAATGGCTTCGTTGCCGGATCTGTCATCGGGGTGATCATTGCAGCGTTATACAATTCCACGCAGTTCAGAGTTACCACGTGGATCCCGTTCGTTTGGGGGGTCATCATTCTGATCTATGCGATTGTTTCTAGCTATAAATTCTATATCAAAATCATTTGATAACCTGTGTATACATTATTACTATTATTACCACTATTAACATTTCTAACTCAAGCCTTTGGCATACCAGTAGTCAAATCAATCAAAACTTCAGAGGAGTCTAACGGACCCTCACCAACTTCGGTAAGAATCACCCTAGTGACACCCTGAGAGTAAATCGAATGATCCAAGGTCTTGAAAATTGGGGCCAAAGCAGCATCGGTGGAGCCTTCAAATTTACCGTTCCAACCATCCAAATGGTTGAAAAAATGGTGGATCATGCCTAAGACCTTGTCTTCATTTTGACTTTCGTAATAAATGACAGCATTTGGACCAGCATCAAAAGTGTAGGCTGCAATGGTTTCACCGGCAGATTCGTTCAACAAGTTGACCAATTTGATGATGTTCTTGGAAGTATCATTTAAGTAGAAGATTGGAGGATATGAGTCTAAACACACAGCGTGGAATGCATTAGAGTCTTTCATTGTCAATTCGGCAAATGTAGGGAAATCCTTTTCAACAATGGACTTTTTCATTTGTTCGAACCTCTTTGGCACAACTTCCTTGATTCTCCACTGGAACATATCACTTGTTGCCACAGTTGATTGCATACCAGATGTTGAAGGAACATCCTTCTTCATATCACTAACAACTAAAATTGCGGCCTTCATGTTTGGCCAATGTGACAATGGGGCCACTTCGACCGCCTTGGAATCTTCACCGTCAGCCCTTTCACCCATCTCCCATGCAACGTAACCGCCGAAGAGAGATCTACAAGCAGAACCCGAGCCTTTACGGGCAATTTTACTCAATTCACTTGCGTCTTGCGGTAATTGGTAAAGCTTAGCAATCGCAGAGATCAATGCAGCAAACCCTGCAGCAGAAGAAGCCAACCCTGCCGCCGTTGGGAAGTTGTTTTCTGAAACAATGTGCAATTTCATCTCGGACAGCTTTGGTAAAGAAGCGTCAGAGCTTTCAACTTCGGATCTCAGGGCTCTCAAATCAGCCAAAACCTGCAGAGAACGTGGTGTTTCCAAGGATTGAGTGTTACCATTGATCCAGAGTGTATCAGATTCAAATTGGGGTGAACAAGCAGCTGTTGTGAGAGTACGCAAGTCGTTCTGTGAAAGCGTCACCGAAATGGACGAGTTTGTAGGAAGATTGAGGTCTTTGTCACGCTTCCCCCAGTATTTGAGGGTCGCAATGTTCACTGGAGCGGTCATAGTGGCATGGTAAGTCTCAGAAGCCATCCTCTCTTATGGTATAACCGTGTGAATCCAAGTTGAGCAAAAGAGAAGCGAGCGAGAAAGGTTTTCTTTCCTCTATACGACCATTATTTTCTTAATATGGAGAGTTTCGCGTTTGGCTCAGCACTTCGTATACTAAAAAGACAGACTATTCTCAAGATTGGAACAAAGGGTACATTTACATGTTTGGCACACGCCAGCTTCAGTATAGTAACAAGTTGTACAGTTATAATATAATTTACGTAATTTTCTAAGACATTATCTCTCTCATACACACACTCTCCCCCTTTAACCAGCTAACTAGGCAGTTTTAGTTTGTGGGGCCGCCACCTCCTGTATTTGTTTTGCCTGGGAAGGCGAGTTTTCCCATTTCCAGATTCTAGCCTTACAATCACCACTACCTGTGGCAAAATAACCAGTATTGCCAATCAGAACAGGAGAAACAGCCACCGAAATAACAGAATTACGATGTCCCTGTAACATGACATACGGTTCGCCACTGACTTTGTCCCAAATGATAACACCTCTGTCCTTGGAACCAGATAAAATGTACTCATCATTTGGTGTGCAGCAAACACTCAACACAAAGTCTTTATGACCAACATAGGCAACTTCGCAGTTGGATTGCGAGGTGTTGGACTGCTTTGGATCTTTCAAAGACCACAGTTTCACAGTACGATCTAAGGAGCCGGAAACAATTTCATTACCCTTGTTGGTGAATGTGACAGAATAAACCGAGTCCATGTGTCCGTTACCTGATTCATTAGAAGAGTCCAATCTCTCGACCAAAAACCCGTTGTTAGCATCCCAGACTCTAACTGTGCGGTCTAAAGACCCTGCAGCAATCAAATTGCCATCTGGGGAAACAGCAACTGTGGTCACGCCATCTTCTATACTCAAAGTCAACGAGCATTGGCCGGTGAAGATATCCCAAATTCTAACAGTTCTGTCACCAGAACCAGAAACTAACTTGGTACCATTAGGGAAGAAATCCAAGGAGTAGATGTCTTGCTCATGACCTTTCAAGTATTTGACAATAGTTCTAGTGGATAAATCCCAAATTCTAATGATCTTATCTTCGGCACCGGTTGCTAGGAATTTCCCATCTGGAGAAAAGCAGACCGAACGAATGTATAAATCCCCAGTATCTGTATCATAGGATCCTGCAACAGATTCATCATTCAATCTTGCAACCAAGTCTCCTGTTTCAACAGAGAAAACCTGGGTCAGTTTATTGCAACCAGTTGCGAGGAATTTTCCGTCCTTAGAGAATCTCACACAACAAACAACAGACGAGTGGTCAAAGGAATGAGCCAAGGAAATGTCAATGCTTTGAGGTAACTTTGGATTGTAGACCAAATAGTAATCATTGTGTTGTTTCTTGTATGGTAGGTTCGAGTAGGAGTCAAAATCCTTGAGGAACGCAGGAATTGGCTTGTTGTGTTCGGCACGCTTAGCTGGGGTGACAGCGGCTTCTGCAGCAGCAGCGGAGGCTGCAGCCTGGACCAAAGCGTTGGAAGAGGCAGTGGCCGGAGACGACTCATCTTGCTGTTGTTGCTGCGGTTGAGCTGCAGTTTGCGGCTTCTGTTGTTGCAATGGCAACACGTAGGTGCCGTTACCATTACCGGCAGCCTTCTCGTCCTGTTTGACCTTGATTTGCTGTTGCTGCTGCTGTTGTTGTTGCTGCTGCTGTTGTTGTTGCAGTTGCTGATGTTGCAATTGTTGGTGCTGCTGCTGCTGCTGTTGTTGCTGTTGTTGCAGATGGAGATGTTGTTGCTGGTCTAAGAACCTGTCTCTGGCTTCAAGCTCCTGTTGGAGCTTCTTGATCTCCTTCTCGTACTCCTCCTTCATGGCCAAATGTGCCTGCTCCAACTCGAACACGGTTTTCGAGATGTTGGCCAACTCCTGGTGCTGCTGCTGCAACTTCAGCTCATAGTCGTGGTGGTCGTCCTGGTACCTGCTGGTTTCGCGGGAGATTGTGTCGAACTCCGCACGCACTGCATCCAGCAAGTCCTCGAGACGGGCGCGCGATTGGGCCTGGGCCTGTGTCTGAGCCTGCGCCTGCGCTTGAGCCTGGCCCGCGGCTGCAGCGGCAGCTGCTGCGGAGCCGGGCGCTCCGCCTGCCCCTGGTGCACTCTGCTGTCCTCTTTGGTACGACATATTTAAACAAAGAGAAGGAAAAGGCGCTTGTGTTCTTAAACCGTGTGTTGTGTTTATGTTTAAAGAGCCAGGCCATCTTATTTTTTTTCGTCAATTTCGAAAATCTCGGTTCGGCTCAGCACGCGGGCTCGTAACCATATTGCAGATAACGGTTTAGGGGGTCTCTAGAGGGTATGAAAACCAGTGGGCTAAAGTTCGGTAGTGCAGAATATCCTAGAGACGGCTTTTAAATTTTAGAAAATGGTTGTAGGCGGATGTTGATAGATCTGGTTTCGGAATGAGATGGGGGAAAGCGGTAAAAGTTACATGGCGCTAAAGCGCCATGCCAACAGATTGTGAATATGTGTTTGGTGGGTCTTTTAGAGCTGTTTGTGAAGACATGAGAGCAGTTTGAATATGGGGGTCTGTTTGTGCTCATGAGAACATCTGCTAATTGGCCCTTTGAGTGCAAAACAGCAGTAGAAAACGGGGAAATTGAAAATGCGCTGGATTTTTTCTCTTATTCCCATTAAAGGCCTTTATTAAGAAATGGAAATTTTGAAGATTGTGGAAATAAGAATTGCCATTGATTATCAGCTCTCTCTTGGAAGGTTAATAGCATTCGTTTTTCCAGGCATGACGTCGACTTCGGATTTTCTAGACAAGGGTGTCGATCTTGTGAAGCGCGCAATTGAAGCAGACGGGGCTTCCAAATATGACGAAGCGTATAAGCTCTACTACAACGGTCTTGATTATCTCATGCTAGCACTCAAATATGAAAAGAATCCGCATGCGAAGGAGACGATCCGTGCGAAGTTCACCGAGTATCTCCAGCGGGCGGAGCAGTTGAAGGACTACTTGGACACGCGTTCGCAGAGCTCGCAGACGGGCGAGTCGAACGCCTCGGGCGGCAACACGCAAAGCAAAAAGGCGGATCCCAACAACCCCAAGGACGAGAAGGACGAGGAGAACAGCAAGCTCAGAGGCCAGTTGGCGCAGAGCATCCTCAGCGAGAAGCCCAACGTGGCATGGGACGACATTGCAGGGCTAGAGGCGGCCAAGGACGCGTTGAAGGAGGCGGTCATTTTGCCGGTGAAGTTTCCGCAATTGTTCCAGGGTAAACGTAAGCCGGTGAGCGGGATCCTCTTGTACGGTCCTCCAGGTACAGGTAAGTCGTATCTGGCGAAGGCCGTGGCCACAGAGGCCAACTCGACTTTCTTCTCGATTTCCTCGAGTGATTTGGTGTCGAAATGGATGGGTGAAAGTGAAAGATTGGTGAAGCAGTTGTTCTCCATGGCGAGAGAACAGAAGCCTAGTATTATTTTCATCGATGAGGTGGATGCGCTCTGTGGACCTAGAGGCGAAGGCGAAAGTGAGGCCAGCAGAAGAATCAAGACCGAGTTGTTGGTCCAGATGAACGGTGTTGGTAACGACGCAGACGGTGTTTTGGTGCTCGGTGCCACCAACATTCCCTGGCAATTGGACTCTGCCATCAGGAGAAGATTCGAACGGAGAATATACATTGCGCTACCGGACTTAGAGGCCAGATTGGAGATGTTCAAGTTGAACATCGGCGACACACCATGCAGCTTGACGTCAGAGGATTATCAGACCTTGGCCAACATCACTGAGGGGTACTCCGGTCATGATGTGAGCGTTGTGGTCAAGGATGCCTTGATGCAGCCGATCAGAAAGATCCAATCCGCGACCCATTTCAAACGTGTGGTCAATGAGGACGGGCTGGAACAATTCCAGCCTTGTTCGCCAGGGGAGGCTGGCGCAGTGGAAAAGAATTGGATGGAATTGGAAGGCGATGAGCTGTTGGAGCCTGCATTGGAATTGAAGGACTTTCTCAAGGCCGTCAAAACGAACAAGCCTACTGTTAACCAGAAGGACTTGGATAAATTTGTTGAGTTTACTAATGATTTTGGGTCTGAGGGTAACTAGCCGCAGATTTGTATACCTACTGTATAGAGCAGCGAGATTGTATTATTTATCAGTACTTAGCCTACGGCGATTGACTGATTTGCGCGTAACTCACAGGTCCTACTCCCTCTTTTTATATACATATATTTCAAAGACAACTAATACATAGACACACGTCTCGCCGCCGTTATTTGTAACTGTTGATGTTATTGTTTGAGTCGGACACCTTGGACTCAACGACCTTCAACAAGATGAGGGCCACGTCGTCGGCGTTGACGAACGCCTCGGAGTTCGGCGTGTCCTTCAAAAGCACGTTCTTGAAGAACTGGTACTTGTCAGAACCCGCGTCGCGCATCACTTCGACCACCTCCGCGTCGAGAGTGGCCGAGAGCTCCCCAATGGCGCTCTGGTTGAAACTCTGGAGCAACTTCAAGACCGAGGACCCTGACTCGGACTCGGTGGCGCCCGCCTGGACCCAGTCGTGCACAAGGAGCGCGCAGCGTGGGTTCGCAGCCAAGTTCGCATACTTTCTCGTCGCGACAGGCGTCGAGACAAGCACCAAGTTGTGGTACTGCTTCTGGTCCTCTGCGGGACAGTTGCCTGGCCCAAGAAGCACGTAGTTCATGAGCGACACGTGCGGAACGTTGTCTGCGCAGGTGGCTAAGTGGAGGAACTGTGAGCGTTCCAGAAGTGTGTGGACAGACGAAGGCAAAGGGCCAGACATGGTGGTTGTTAAGAAGAAAGTAGTATAGATTAGTAAGAATAGTAAGAATAGTATAAGCTAAGTAATCATTTGATATTTTTGTATACTGGCTGTGTTTACGCGTCAGTGGCTTCCTTCACAATGGATTTGACAAGCTCCTGGCTCCCCTGGAAGAGCTTCAGACAGGGATCTGCGCAGAACGAGCGGCCTGAACAGCAGCGTGCGGTCGACAGCGAATTTGGGCCCCAGCGCGAACTCCATTTGGCCGCTAAGGACCTTTCCAGTGCAGAGCGCGCGATCCATGCAGGCCTGAGGGCCAAGCAGCAGCAGCAGGAGAGGGGGGAGAAGGAACAGGAGCAGGAACAGGAACAGGAGAAGAACGAGAAGAGTGGCGAAGAGGAACAGAACGAGGAGGTCGAGATGTCACAGAGCGTGTCGTTGCTGTTCACACAATCGCAGCCACGCGACGAACGACGTCAGGAGGAAATCGACCAGGAGGCAGCCAGAGCGACTGCAGGGTTTACCCAGGCCAAGCTGGTACAGGCGCCTGCTAGAGTGGTTCGTATCCGCAAGCAAAGAGTGCGAGTACTAGCCAGTGAAGACGAGGCGGATACGCAGCAACCACAGGAAGAAGACAGTGGTGGACGCGATAGCGAGGAGGATACAATTTCCGTCTTGTTCAATAGTCGCAGACACAAACGTCAGGCTGCATCCTCCAAGGTCAAGAAGAAAGCCGATAAGCCAATTGACACCGATTCCTTCCCCATCGATAACTCGGGTTTGGAAGATCTCGTGGGAAAACGTGGTAATATATTAGACGAACCCACTACCAAACCGGTTGTCACAATAAGGAGACTCAGAATGCCCCGTTTCACTCCTACCAATGGTCCCAAACCAGCTGACAATAGCGCCGCCAAAAGAGCAGAGAACCTACCGTCCAAACCAAACCAGAGCTCCAGGGTGCTCACAAGATCACAATCAAAAGCAGATGTGGCCAAAACCAGTCCTAAAAGGTTAAGGGAAGAACAGGAAGATCTAGATGCTAGATTGGTTAAGAGAGTGCAGGTTCCTATGACCAAAGATGATCTGTACTTTAAAAAGGGGGCCTCAGCAACCCCTGCAGAAGTGTCAGTGGTACAAGAGCCAGAACAAGAAAAAGAAACCGAGGCTGAGTCAGAAACCGATGTTGAACACGAGGAATCTGAAGCGCCAACTAGCGTATTAGATATCATCAAAATGAAGTACCATGAGATCCAATCACGTAAATTAGTGTTACAAAGCGAGTTAAAACAGTTAGAACAAGAAGAATTTCTGTTATTCTCGCACCTAATTGAACAAATATCAAGCACTAATGAAAATGATGCGCCAAAGGCAACCCCAGAACAAGAATTGGGCAATGCGGTAGTAGAGTCATCTTCTCAGGAGATCGATGATGAGGAAGGGGAAGCTCAAGAAAAGGAAAGTCAAGGAGTTGCAGAGCAGCAGCCAGAGCACGAGCCAAAGCCAGAGCTAGGAACCGAGTCAGAACTGGAATCCGAATCCGAGTCCGAAGAAGAACTGCTGAAACCAAAAATCGAAGATCATCATTCGATGGAATCACAGGCGGCTGAACAGTACCGAGATGCCTTGACATACTTCATTTCAAATTCGCTTTCGAGTCCGGAACCACCGTCACCTCTATCAGAGCCAGCGTCTCCTCCGTTGCCTAAACCTCATAGAACAAGCAAAAAAATCGTTCTTTCCAAAAAACCCGAAACCTTTGATGCCACGCCCAGGAAGCACGAAAGATTCCGTTTTAAAAAGGGAACCACCTCCACAGACCCAATTGAGATCTAAATTGATTGAAGACATGAGCAAGTGCTGAGCATATGCTGAGCCATTTTGAGATTTTTCACTAGCTCTTTGATCTTCTCTTTTGTACTTTTAGAGAATTGTCACCTTATTGTATTCTATTATAGTTTATTTTACTTTTCAGTTTCGATTATACGCTGTGCCACAGACATATGCTGGACACAAAGATACGACAACGCCTTTTGAAAAGAATAGCCCGTGCAAATGAACAGGGCCATGGTCCAGATTTTGACATGCATGGTTTGGAGGAGGAATATTCACAGTTGTCTACCCTGTTGGAGAATACGTTTAAATTGCGTGAGGGGAAATCCTGCATGGTTATTGGACCCAGCGGGAGTGGTAAGTCTATGCTGGTTAATAGGATCCTGCACGAACAGAGTAGTAAATACGAGTTTTTCACTATAAAGATCAACGGTCTTCTGCAAATAGACGACACGGCAGCTATCAAAGAAATAGCCAGGCAGCTGGATCAATATTTGGTCAATTACAACCAATTGGGCAAGAGAGCTAAATTGAATAACGCGCTGATGTTCAACCAGGGATCTATCAACGCCACGATGGCCATGATTGTGAACATCTTAGATAAGACGCGGCTGGATGAAACCGAAACCACGGTTGATGAAAGGGGGTTTATGGTGGAACGGAAGAAAATGCTGATGCCCATTGTGTTTGTCATCGAGAACATCGACGTGTACACCAGAAACTCCAAACAGACGCTACTGTACAATCTGTTTGACATAGCGCAGTCCAATTCCAGCAAGACCAATTTTGACTTGGGTAACAGCAAAGGCACCACTGTGACTGTCATTGGTCTTACCACCAAAGTGACCATCAGAGACTCGCTGGAGAAACGTGTCAAGTCTAGATTCAGTCAGCGAATTATCCAGCTGAACAAGCCAAAAACCCTAGACGAGTTTGCGCAGTGCGTGTACTCGATGCTGTGCTTGAGGGCGGACGGAGCTGAGAAACACGACAACCAACTTGCAGAAACATACAACTGGATGTTGCGCACCTCCATCCACTCAAAAGGTTCGGCTGTCAGAAAGGCCATCATAAGGAACTACCAAACCACCAAATACCTACCGTCGCTGCAGAACGACCTTCTGCCTCTTTTGATAGAGCTGGACTGCCAGTACGACTCCGTCTCGGACACCAAGTCCAAAAACCTATACCGACTGAAAGATCTGTCGCAGATCGAGCTGAAGATGTTCATCTGCTGCTGTCGCGTGAAGATCAAGTCCAGCGTGCCCTGCGTCAATTTCGACATGGTCTCCGACGAGTATAGGCTGCAGGTGGACACGGAGCGGTCTGAGATCCAGCACAAGTTGGCCACCGTTGGCCGTTCGCTGAAATCCAACCAATACGACACTTCGGCCTCGGCGCTCCGGACGGCCTGGGAGCGGCTGCAACTTCTGGAGCTGATTACCCCCGTGGCCAACAAGTCCCAGCTGACCAAACTGGTGGAAACCTCGCTGGAGATGGACGAAATCGCCGCTTTCATCTCTGTCCAAGGTCTGGTGCTGAGCACGCTGAGCATAGATCACTGGATAAAACTGTAATTAATATTGTATAAGTATGATGAAAGATTTGAAGGCATTTTTTTGCTCCGTTCACTTGAACTATAATTATTCCGGTAGAGGGCACAGAGCGTAATAGCCATGGATCCTACACAAGACCCAAACTTCCAGCCGCCAAGCACAAACCCGAATTTTGAGCCAGTTGCCCCAAGCAAGCTCATTCCAAACAGACAGCCGATCCAGCCGCACGTCCTGGCCGACTACCAGCACCCCTTGGATATGCCGTTAAACCCAGAGGAGGGGGTGGTGAAGGGCCAGAGCAAGACCAAGTCGAAGATCAAGAAGATGCACACGGAGCTCGACCCGTTCAGTTCGAGCGAGGAGGACGAGATGACGCCGGTGACGGCTACGGGCCCGAACTCTCCAGCCGCCCCATCTGCTGGGGGTGCAGAGCCGGTGCCTATTTACGGGCGAAACGAGTCGTTTCTAAGCGACAAGGGTCCCAAAGTGCACTCGTACCAAATTGCAGATTTGGAGGAGGTGCCGCATGGTATCCAGAGACAGGCCAAGACGCTGGAGGGGTACGGCTTCCCTACCCATCGCCTGAAACACAAAATGACTACGGAGAACAAATTCCCGTTAGTCATTGTGGCCTGTGGGTCCTTTTCGCCAATCACCTACTTGCATTTACGAATGTTCGAAATGGCCTTGGACGCAGTGAGAGAACACACTAGATTCGAGGTTGTTGGTGGGTATTTTTCGCCTGTTAGTGACAATTACAGAAAACCAGGTTTGGCTGATTCTCAGCACAGAGTGAGGATGTGCGAGCTAGCCTGCGAGAGGACGTCCAGTTGGTTAATGGTGGATGCTTGGGAGTCCCTACAGGTCAAATACCAGAGAACCGCTCTAGTACTGGATCATTTTAACGATGAGTTAAATATTAAAAGAGGCGGTATTTGGAATAAGGAGGGTACAGAAAAGGTGGGCATTAAAATCATGCTTCTCGCCGGTGGAGATCTAATTGAATCCATGGGCGAACCAAATGTGTGGGCCGAACAGGATCTGCATCACATTTTGGGCAACTATGGTTGTCTGATCGTGGAACGTACAGGTTCCGATGTTAGATCATTCTTACTCTCGCATGACATCATGTATGAGCATAGGAAAAATATTCTAGTAATTAAGCAATTGATTTACAACGATATCTCCTCAACAAAGGTAAGGTTGTTTATCAGGAGGAATATGTCTGTACAATATTTGTTACCAAACAGTGTCATCAGGTATATCCAAGAACATGGATTATACCTGCATGAAACCGAACCAGTCAAAATGGTTCTCAATAAATGATCCCCCAAGTAGTTATACCATATTAAAGTTTGGGTTTTCACCATTTGAGTTTGTGTATGTATGTGTTTCTTTAATTAGTGTGATTATATACATCTATATCATTGGTCTCAAGTCATGGTAACTAGCTCTTCGGCAGAAGTTGGATGGATAGCAACACAGTTATCAAAATCTTCCTTCGTGGCACCCATCTTGACAGCAACACCGAAACCTTGCAAAATTTCAGAAGAAGAGTCACCAACCAAATGTAAACCAATTATACGCTCATTTTCAGGCTTCAAACAAACCAACTTGTAAGCAGTTGGAACCTTATGTTCAGACATGGCATAGTACATTGGGTTGAACTTAGACTTGTAAACCTTGATGCTATCTTCACCATACTTGGCAATGGCTTCTTCTTCCGTCAAACCAATGGTACCAGCTTCTGGGTGAGAGAAAATGGCAGTTGGGACATTGGAGAAATCTTGCTTTTGGTTCTTGTAAATTTCTGGACCAAACAATCTGTTGGAAAGCTTACGACCGGTGGCAATGGCAACTGGAGTCAATTCAACGTTACCAACAACATCACCCAGGGAGTATACGTTTGGAACATTAGTTCTTTGGTATTCGTCAACAATGACTTGCTCTTTCTTGTTTAATTCTAAACCAATCTTATCAGTGCCAAGGCCTAACAGAGATTTTCTACCCATGGTCCAGATTAACTCATCCACGACTAATTCTTCACCGTTGTCTAAAGTGACCTTCTTTTCACCGGATTCCAACTTTTCCAACTTCTTGACGTGACAGTTCTTGTGGATGGTGATACCTTCGTTTTCGTAATGCTCCGTGACAATGTCCTTGATCATAGAATCGAATTTGGTCAAAAGCTTATCCTTTCTGATGATAATATGGGTTTCAGTGCCCAATCCATGGAAAACACCAGCTAACTCAACACCAATGTACCCGGCACCAACAACGGCAACCTTTTTTGGCTGATGTTCCAAGGCGAAAAACTTATCGGAGTCAATGCCCAATTCATACCCTTCGATGTCTGAAGGATACACAGGAGTGCCACCAGTGGCGATGAGAACATTGTCGTAGGTGAAGGTTTTCACGCCGTCATCCTTGGTGACGACTTCGACTTCGCCCTTGTCGTTGAAACGGGCAAACCCATACAGGTAATCAACACCCTCCTTTGTCATATTTCTTTCGTAGATACCGTTCAATCTCTCGATGTACGCATCTCTCTTGGTCTTGAAGCCTTCCCAATCGAAATCCAGATCAATGTCCTTGGCAGCCTTGAAGCCATAGTCGTGGGCCAACTTGAGCTTCGAGGCCATGTCGCTGGCGTACCAGAAGACCTTCTTAGGAACACAGCCAACGTTAACACAGGTACCACCCATGGCCTTCGCTTCGACGACAAGCGCGGAAGCGCCGTATTTGGCAGCTCTACGGGCCGAGGCAACACCACCGGACCCACCACCGATGACTAAGTACTGATAATGCGATTTCATATTGCGTAACATTCGTTTCAATGGAAAACCGCTATTGTGGCTCCATTGGATTTTTCAGTGCTTATATATCCAATCTTTAGTTATTTGTCAGCCACAGGCTTCTAGCCTGTTTTAATAATCAGTTCAGTTTGGCCTAAATTTTTGCTTGTTGTTAACAGAAACACTGCATAGTTACCCCAACGCTGCGATATGCGCCACAGCGTCTGAGTGAGCGGTGCAAGCTCAACAAATCACGTATAAGTTTTTCATGAGCAAAAAATCATGAATTACCAAAGAGTAAAACCATAAAACAGCATGTGAAAAAGACACGATTACTCACTGAATTAACACACAGTCCATAGAGCTCACTAAAGTGAAGCTTCACACAAAATCTCTTTTGGCTGGCGTGTAAATGAAAAATGGCCTTTCTGGGTCTGTTTAAATGTAATCTTCTAAATATTACTGTTGGTTCAATCTTTAGTGATAAAAATCACACCAGCCAAAAAAGCCTGCAAAAGTGGTTCTAAATATACAGTGCTAGTCGAAATTCGAGTAATTGTGTAACACATCGTTTAAGGAAATAGCCGACAGTACTAGCGGTCACGTGATCCAGATTTTAAATGATGCAAAAAAATTCCTGAATACAAATCCAAAACACTGTTACGTTGACTTCATCGTTAGGTATCCTTTTTCTTTGGTATACGCTGCACAAAATGTCAACGATTTTTGATCCAAACGACATTGAGAACCTTGAGGAAGGTATTGATGAAGAAATTGTGCATAATACCGACGGTCAGACAGGGCAAAACGCCCCCTCCGCTAACAATGACGATTCAGAAGAGGACGACGACGAAGATATGGATTTGCTGAACCAACCACCACAGTTAACTCGTGCAGATAAAACTATGGATGAAATATTGGGCCTTCTAGATGACCCTTATTTCACGCCCATCATCCCTGATGCTGTGACAGATTATTACTTGGCTAGAAATGGGTTGGAGACCTCAAACGTCCAAATCAAAAGACTGTTGGCGTTGGCAACCCAAAAATTTATCAGTGATATCGCCACAGATGCCTACGAGTACTCCAGAATGAGATCTAATACTGCAGTTTACACTGCGAACAACCCACAAACTAAATCAAGGCAGCTTCTAATGGCTACGGTTGCGAATGCCAAGGGAGACTCAAGTATGGGTGATGATGAAGAAATGGGTGCTAACAATAACGCAGGTTTGAACGCTCAAAATAAAGAAAAGGTGTGTTTGAAAATGGAAGATCTATCATCTGCTTTGGATGAATACGGATTGAATGTCAACAGACCTCAATTCTATAGGTGATAAAAGATATAAAAAATAACGCAAACAGACAATAAAAGAAACTAATTTTTGTACAAAATCTTATCTTATCCCCTTGTATACTGGTATAATAGGCTAATGCTTTTTTCTCGTTAACATAACTCATAAACTGGATAACATTGGCGTTTCCATTGGTTGATAGACCATAAATTAATTCCTTGATACGTAGCAAAAGATAAAGTCTTATCACCTTTATAATCTAAAATTTCCATACCTAAAATGTCTAAAGTGGAATCAACAAAGTTGAATGGATCATTCATAGGATTAACCTTCTCCCACCCGCTATGGAAGTCGTACACTCGCTTTTTCAAATCTAAAACGTATTTGATTTCACCACGTTGATCATAGAGTACAGGACAGTCATCCTTCTTGTATTGGAATAGTTTGGACGATTTAATTTCTGTTTTGCTGTATGTATTGCCAGTTTCTCTTCTAGTCCAACTAAAGTCTTCATCCAAATCACTTGTGTCTTCGCCATCATTGTCACAGGTAGTACCAGAAAGAATTATGCCATCCATGCCATCATTATCATCGCTGATAGTAGCACGCCTATTTCTATTATACTGTGGATTGACAACTATCCCAGGCGGATGAAGCTCAGGGATAACTATTTCAGTTGAACCACCTTCTCCACTGGTGCTGCTACTGGTACTACTACTAGTCATATCGTCAGCTTCACCATCGTCATCAAACCCAAATCGGCTATATCTCATTCTATCTCCGCCAGTAAGTCGATTAGTAGGATCACCAAGCATGGCAGTTATGGAGTTTCTATTAATATTCATATTTAATCTAAAACCTAACGGGTACTGTGAGCTCCTATATGCATGAATGGACTTTTCGATTTCTCCACCAAATTTGGGAATTTCATCCTTGATAACGGAGTAAGGTTTGATAATTGGCTGAGAATAAATATCATCTTCTAACATTGTCGTTGGTAACATCATCACAAAATGCTTTTCAAAATCTCTGGTATCAACAATGTGAATTCTCCCTTCATGTTCGGTAATAAATAACAAATCTTCCAGAGGTTCTGCAACACGCACATTTCTGAATGAGCCTTGGGTAATATTTCTTGTAGAGTGTATAGTATGCATTGGTAGTGTCGTGTTTCTTAAATCATAAATGTATGTTTCACCACTCTGGAAACAAGTTGCAAATTGGACTCCGCATTTCATAAATGCTGTTGAAAACCCTGAATCGGAATTAGTCATTATCTTCTCTGCAGATTTGAATGGCTGATCTGGATGCACCATATAAATGTCAGAACAGTCACCCACAGCAATGACTGTTTTACCATCAGGTGACGGCTTGCAATGATTTAGTGAAGATTGGAAACTGTATGGCTGATTCAGGACAATTTGGGAATTACGCACATCGGCCGAATACATTTTTCTATCATTATTGCAAATGTAACTTCTATACTGACTAGATGTACCTTCCATTTTGTCGCAGGTGACGGAGTTGTTGATCATCTGCCCCACGTCATTTCTTTCTAAAATCCCTGTTTCCTCAAAATGCATAGCAAAATATCCCATGGATCTGCCTCCTGGCCTCATAGGCGAGGATAAACAATGTCCACCAACTGCAACCACACCGTCGCATTCATCGATCGTAGCCGGTGTGATATCTGCTTTGAATGCAGTCGTGGCAAACTCCATTTGGTCCTCATAGACATGCCTGCCGGGATCTAATGTGTCCAAGTCGATGCGCTGCACACAGTTCTTCTGTGTGTAGTATAAGTGCTGACTATCGGAAAGCATTTGTGACTGTGATGACCGCACCAGCATATTCTTCAATTGCCAGTGGGAGCTTGTGACGTCGGAGCGGAGAAATTTGGAGTGCGGCGCCATGTAAGAACCACTGCTGAACGCGGCTGATTCTGTTGTGTCAATAGTCATAGCAAGGGGCTAAAGTGTGTATCTGTGTATCTGAGTGTAACAAAAAGGACTGTAGTGTTCTTCGAAAAGAAGAGTGGCTGTGTAGATAAGAAATCGCTTAGCCGTTAATTTTTATTGCTGTCCCTCTTTGCTTATCTTGAAAACTAATGCTCATGACTACTAATATACAATTCTTTTAGCTTATTTAGACATTATTGGTGAATACGTTTAGATTCACGCGGGAAGCATCACCGGATGCTGGTTTCAATCCGCGGCGGCGCATGACGGTAAAATTCTCCTCCGAAATCTCTGCTACTACCTCTGTGATATAGTAGTAACCACCGTTGAAGGTCCAGGAAACACTGTTCTCGCTGTACACATGTTTGGTGGTCTTCATGCGATCCAAGATAGAGACGCTACCTGGAACTGGGAGGTATCCAACTGGTACAATCGGCTTCAAGCTGATGATTTTGGTACCCACTTTGATATCTTTCAGTAATTCAATCACACTGTTGTTAAGTTTGTGATCGAACAGGTAGTTGTTGATTAACATGACATTACATTGATCAACAACAAGTTTCACCTCTGAATTATTAATGAAAGATTGATTTCCAAAAAGCTTCACTTGGCCTGATTTAGTGCCAAAAATTTGACATCTTTTGGTAAATTCTATCAATTGCTTTTCGGCCAAATTACTTGCATTCTCCATGATTTCAACACCATACGCATCAGCCTGGAATTCCAATGCTGCTTGAATCGCACAATTACCCACACCGGATCCTAAATCAATGAATTTCATACCCGGTTGTAATCCAACCTGTACATAAACCTTCGATAAGAAAGAGGGCATTAGTTCCCCATATGTTGTGTTGGAGAAAGCCTTGTACCCTTTCAATTTACGACATTCGGGTAAAACAGTCCTCGAATAACACGTATTCAGCAGTTCATGAACCAAAGTTCGAGGGATAGTTAAACGTGATCTGATAACGTTGAAAGTGGAGCCTTCCTCTCTTAATTGATCTACTAACATATTAAATTCATCAAAACATTTTTTCATACCTGCTATCAGTTCCATATCTGTTTTGACTCTGGGTGATAATCCATCTTCTGAAATCAAATCTTCCTCTGTAGGAATTGGATCATTCCAAACACCAAATGTCGAGGTAACTTCAAATTCCATTGAGTCAGGAGTACCATCTGGAAACTCAAGTTCCATAGGCGAGTCACTCGGGGTTAAAGTAAATGGCTTGTAAACCTTGGTTTTCATAGGTGAGGGTAAAATAATCAAATCTGGTATTTCTTTACTATGTTGATATTTCTTCTCTCTCTTAATTCTATTAACTATTTTACCAGCCTTTGTTTTAACATTGTAATCAATTATCGCATGTGCATTTTCATATAATTCAAACATTCTGATATATCTGCCTACAATACAATAATCTGGAGATTCGGTATTCACAACCATTTGAGCTTCCCTTTCAGGGAAAAATGTCAAAGCTGTCAGTTCCATCATTTTACCTAATTCGTCAAACGGGTTAAAATATACTTCACTCTTTGGTAATAATAGAGAGTATTCTTCGATATATTCACTTAATGGAAAATGTAGCTCAACCTTTTGGCCTTTGAAAAAGTTATGCTCAGTGGTGAAATCAGACTTGAACATGCTTTTTGCTTGAATCGGGGGTGTATTGATTTTGGATGGAATATCATCCTCATAAACCCAATCTGCCATAAATGTTTTCTCAGGAGTGACATCAATGTTACCATCCTTGGAAATATTTGTAAACCAACGGAATGGAATTGAAATGTCTATCTTACCATCTAATTCAACTACATCGTCATCATCGGTATACTCATCATCACTGCTCATGTCACTTATATTGATTGGCTGAACAATGGAACGACCTGAATGCTTCTTGGATTTTCTGGCATTCTTGCCATTAGGTTTAGTAGGCGATTTTGTGGAACGTTTGGAAGAAAAAGAAGTAGAAGAAGACGAAGACCCAGAAGCCGGTGGCGAGGAAGAGGAATGAGTGGAAGATGAGTCTTTTATTCTTGGTTTTTTTCTTGCAATTCTAACTTGTGCACCGCTTCTAGTATCCATGTCTAGGCTGTCAACGGAATTGTACTTATCATCAACATCCATTTTTTCTATTTTGACTTTATTGAGAAATTCGTCATTGCTTCTTTTCCGTCTCTGTGTTGGGGTATGAACTGGTGGAATGTATCTTTCAACAGGCTTTACTTGTCTTTTGGTGGTCATTTTACCGCCTTGGTTAGCGAAAAATTCGGCAGCCTTTTGTAACATCTCGACTTCGTTACCTGTTTTGTAATAATCCTCCTCACCTGTTGGTTCCTTTTTAACTTTAACACGCTTTATATGTTGAACCTGTGTCTCTCTCTTTTTGCGCTTTTCTTCTTTCTCGGCCTTCATTTTGGCATTCAGTTGCTTCTGCAATTCCGCTCTGGCTCTTTTAGCTTCTAAGTCGCGTTTCCGTTTTTCCAAAATATTCTGTCGCTCTTCTTCATCCAAAGCATCCCACTCCCGTTGTCGCCTTTCTTTCTCATCTTCAATTTCTTTCTGACGCTTGTGTCTACGTTCTTGCAAAGAGAGACGTCGTTTATGGGTTTGTTGTCGTTTCTCTGCTTCCTTCTGCTCTTGCTCATTTTTCTGGTGATGTGTCCCGTAGTCGCCCATGTACCACGAAGCATCGTCCAGCAGTTGGCGCAGGCCGTTTGGAGGACGCGTGCGCTGACCTCGTAATTCAGTGTACGACTTCTTAGCGATTGTGTCGCCGTTGGCGCTGCTCGTGTTAGAGTTTGCGGCCGAGCGCGTGCTCGTGGGCCCAACCGAAAGCTCAATGGGCGTTTCTGCCGACAAGCCTAATGCGGAAGACATAGAAATGATCGAATAAAAGAGATCCAGGCCAAAGGAGCTAGTGCAAACCCGTCACGTGAAGGGAGCCGTATATCTCAAACACACAAAGAACAGAAGTTTCAAATTTACGCGCAGGTCGCGTTTTGTTTGTACCTGGCTGGAAAACCCAGATCAAAGACAAAAAACGGCTCAGCAAGTATAATTACAATAATCTATTAAGCCTATTCTATATAGCATTCTTTTGGAGAAACTCAATTTCGCTTAGGGATAGCAACGATCCTGCACGGCCCGTTTGGTAGAAGTGGGTAATCTGCGTCACTTTACCGTAGGACAATTTCTCACCAGTAAGATTGAGTTGTTGGAGAAGATGATCCAAATCCATCTGTAACCGGTGCGCACCCTGTTTAGAGAACCTGAAGGACATCAGCAAGTTGTTTTCAAAGTACTGACAGATGTTTCTGGCTAGAAGCGATTTCCAGCGTATCAACGCCTCGGTGGATATGGTGTATTTGAGATAATCCAAATCAGCCTGTAGTTTACTGATGACCTGGACCAATTCCTGCGACGGAGACTCACAATCTTCCAAGGAAGACCAGTTAGTTTTGAAGTAGTTTGAAGCATTCATGCATTTGTTCAATTGCATGTCAAAATATTTGATGAGAATTTTAGGTAGTTTGTTTAGAATGTCAACTTGGTAGCCTTTGATGACAGAGCTGAAAAAAGTAGATTTGAATTGACCATCGGGGTTCAAGGACTGCCACAACTGAATGAAAACTAGAGACAGGTCCCATTTGGTCATCATTTCTACAATGAACTCACTTGCACAGAAAATACGACAGATACGCTCCAACGTGGAAACACCCTCTAGAGATGTGGATCTAATGTGTGACAATGCCGAGAGGCCGTTTTTCAATGTATTGAAGTAGAAATTCAACAATTTGAGTTGCACCTCGGAAAGGAACTTCATCTGAAAAGCCAAGGGTAAGTTTGAGTAGTTTTCGGTGATACCTTCCAACAAGTTCTTCAAATTGATCGCCGAAGTGGTTGGCTTGGTTTTGCCATCCTGAACAACCTCATGTTCGATGGTGAATGCATTGGGAGATTCGATGATTTCTTCAAAACGGGCATTGACGAACTCCTTCTCATTAGAGAGCCACAACGACCAAACAGAGGAGTCCTGTAGAATGAGATCGTATGTTAACCCATTCCACTCTTTGTCAGCAGAGGGGACAAAGTTGAACTCCGAAACCAAGTCGATGTCGAAGTTTTTTAATTGTGATACCAAATGACTGAGCAACCGACCATTCGACTTATATTGAGGCATTTGGGCTTGGAATTTACTTCTCAGAACAACCAAGATGGAAGCAATGAACCACGAAGAGAAACTAGGAACAACTTCCGACGAGCAATCTTTGGTGGCCTCCACAAACTGGTCCAGGAGGATGTTTTTCGCAAGCGACATATGTTGTCGGATGTAGGTCTGTGTGTATGTCAAGGCAAACTCTGGCTTGTCTATCCTATTGGTTTCACCTTGACCTTCGAAATGGTAGATGAACTTAGTTTTGAACGAATCCACCAGACAGTCCATGGCCCACAAATGAGCAGTGCCCGGTTCCAGATACTCAAAAGACGACATAAGCTGAAGCTCTATCAAATCGGCAAAGTGGACGGATTTCGAGCTCAGCGCTGCTGCTGTGTCCCAACCCTCTAATTCTTGTATGAGAGAAGACACCAAAGATGATTTTACCTTAGATTCGATAACGGACTGGAAATGACGGATGAGTGTCTCATTGTGCTCTAGAGACGTTATTTGCCTTTTGAGCTCCCGCAAACGACCTAGCGTCAGACCAAAACTGTCATCCGAGTCGGTTTCGAAATTCTGTATTTTATTGAAAAGTTCAGTGAATGTGTGGACCTTCTGTCTCTCAGCATCTAATTGGGTCCGCTGGACTACGATCTCGCGCGTGAAGGTTAACAGCGGAGTATTACCATACTCAGTAATAAGATCGTCCATCTCTCTCAACGCCTCAGACCCACATCCATGAGCCAAATTGTGAACTCTATCATAAAGGACATCATTCTCACTATCTACGGTCTCACCCATGCTAGCCAAACGCTGCGTCTCCAACTCCTTGACCACAGTGTCCACAGATACCAGATCTTCCAACAACGTAAACTTCGCGTTCAAAAAGGAACCCAATGACATCCCAAACTGAAATTTGTTCTCAAAAAGAATAGAGACAGCTGGATCATTACATACAGTAGTTGAACTTTTCCTTACTTACAAATAAACTAGGAAGTCACGTGACCTCAAGAACTTGGCTTACGTAAGACACAGCACGTGACCGTTTGTCACGTGACAATTTTCGAATTTTTCTGCCAATTACGTAATCACGGTTTAATTACGTAATATTTGAGATTTTTTTTCCCTTTTAGGCGAAAAAGGCATGACCGGGTGCGTGTTTTTGGGGGTGCCGTGGCAGCAAGACCCGCAAGCAGGATATCAAAATGGACCGTCGGTTCCGATGATAAAGATGCGCAGTATCCGAAAGCCACTGTAGTTTTTTGCTGGCGCATTAATGAGCCGTGCAACTTTTTTTCACGCCCAGCTACGGCCGCGTTCTTTTTTCGTCTCCGATCCGGAGTGACTACTGTATAAATAAGAAGGAAATTTCATCATTGGACTATATGCAGCTCTGTGTGGGTGTTTCTTCCTTAGTCAAAAATGTTTTCCGCTTCTAAGAGACACTTCTCCTCCTCCGCTGCCGCTGCCTACAAGGTCACCGTTCTTGGTGCCGCTGGTGGTATTGGTCAACCTCTTTCCTTGCTCATGAAGCTCAACCACAAGGTCACCAACTTGGCCCTTTACGATTTGAGATTGGGTAAGGGTGTTGCCGCTGATTTGTCCCACATCCCAACCAACTCCACCGTCGAAGGTTACGGCCCAGAAAACAACGGTCTGGCCCAGGCCTTGTCTGGTGCTGACGTTGTTTTGATCCCAGCCGGTGTCCCAAGAAAGCCAGGTATGACCAGAGACGATCTTTTCAACACCAACGCCTCCATTGTCAGAGACTTGGCCAAGGCTGCTGCTGAAAACGCCCCAAACGCCGCCCTCTTGATCATCTCCAACCCAGTCAACTCCACCGTTCCTATTGTCGCTGAGGTCTTGAAGTCCAAGGGCGTCTACAACCCAAAGAAGCTTTTCGGTGTCACCACCTTGGACGTCTTGAGAGCCTCCAGATTCGTCTCTGAAGTCGCCAAGACTAACCCAGTTAACGAAACCGTCACTGTTGTCGGTGGTCACTCCGGTGTCACCATCGTTCCTTTGATCTCCCAAACTAGCCACAAGGACTTGCCAAAGGAAACCTACGACGCTTTGGTCCACAGAATCCAATTCGGTGGTGACGAAGTCGTCCAAGCCAAGGAAGGTGCCGGTTCCGCTACCTTGTCCATGGCCCAAGCTGGTGCCAGAATGGCTGGTTCCGTTTTGAACGGTTTGGCCGGTGAAACCGACGTTGTTGAACCAACCTTCGTCGACTCCCCATTGTTCAAGTCCGAAGGTGTTGACTTCTTCTCCTCCAAGGTCACCTTGGGTCCAGAAGGTGTCAAGGAAATCCACCCATTAGGTACCCTTTCCGCTGTCGAAGACGAAATGATCTCCGTTGCCAAGGAAACCTTGATCAAGAACATCGCTAAGGGTGTTGAATTCGTCAAGGCTAACCCATGAGTTTAATGAAGAGAATACTTGTTATTTATCTATTTATTTATTTATAATCTATTCATTATAATATTATTATGACTTATTACTACTACACAAGCTAAACTACACGATGGTCCTCAATTTATCCTTGGCCTTCTTGTAACCTTTCGAGGCACTCCTTTCATAATAATTGATGGCCATGGTTTTATTCTTTTGTGTTCCAAACCCTGTTTCAAAACACATACCAATCATAAACTCAGCTTCTGGTAACCCTCCAACATCTGCTGCTTTCCTACCCCATAAAAATGCCTGCTGCTCATCTTTTGGCAAGATACCATCTGCACCAGATCCATACCACCTAGCTAGCCCCAAGCTGGCATAAACGTGTCCGTCTGCTGCTGCCTTAGAAAACCAGTAAATGGATTTTTTAGCATCTAATTGATCGGGTTGACCATTATGAGCTTCTTTATCAGATTTAAAATTCATCGTCGGGAAAAACCCCTGGGTGTAATAATACCCTAAACAGGCTTGGGCTTCAGAGTGACCCAATTTGGCTGCTTCAAGATAGTATTTCAATGCCCGTGATGTATGACACCATATACGTCCACGTTTCATTTGTTCAATCATTCTCATACTTTTACTTGATCCATCATTAAGGAAAAGGATATTTCTATCAGTTTGATAAATTTTCGCTAATGTATAGAATGCACCGCGTGCATCTTGGTAAGATCTCATACTGATTAGTGGATCAAATGACATGATAGTTTTAGAACGTAAAGTCTCGTATGCATCTTTATGGTATTGGATAGATTTGTCAATATTCTGCTCACACCCATTGACGCCGGCAAAATGCATCATACCTAATTGACACATGCTACTTGGATCACCAAGCTGGGCACCCCTTTTAAAGAATTCAGTTGATTGAATAACATCTTGTGAGCAACCAACACCAGATTCCAAACAACAAGCAACACGATAACAGCCAACAGGATCATCTTGTTTGATTGCCGCGTCCATGAAATATTGGAACCCACGCTTTTCATCTCGTGGCAAAATCCCAGGATGGATACCACCTGAATATATGTCACCAAGATAAAGTTTAGCTCGGGTATCATCAGGAGCAATTTGAATCAATTTCTCCAGAACCTTGATGGCAGTAGTCAAAAACATAGAACGTTGCTTTTCTAATTTTTTGAAACTTAGGGGAATCTTCCTGATTTTACCATCAATGGCCATCATGGAAAGAACCTTTTGATTACTCATGGTTTCTAACAATAGTATAGCCCAATAGAACTGAATCTTAGGTGTGAATTGGTTGTAGTCCTTCAGTGCCTGATCTCTAGTGCTCCTGAACCTTTGAATAATAATATCATCAGATTCCAGTGATTTAGATGGTAATATTGGCTCAATTATTCCGTGATCAAGTGATTTAAAAGATCCAACGGTTTGATACTTAATAAAGTTACCTTTGCTAGATGGGGGTAATTTTTGCTCTTCCTTTGCACGTTCCTGTTCTTGTCGAGGTATCTGCGATGACGTGTATAGTGAATCATTGGTAAACCTATTCTCTAGCGGTAGCCTTTGACTTTGGCTTGGTGGGTTATTGAGGGTAGTAGACGCAGGAACAGAATTTTTCTTCAGTTCAGGTTCAGGTTCTTGCTGCATAACGGGTTCAGAATCCTTAATTTGTGGTGGCACTCTCCTTTTAGACATCAACCGTTCATTCATAGGGTTTTCAACTGTTGTGGTAGGAGAAGGGGCAACATGATCCAATTGGTAACCAGCCTTCTCAAACCCGGTTCGATAGATGGATTTGGAATAAGTTAATGACCCTGATTTCTCTAACTCATCGTACGATGGGGGAGGTAATTCATCTAAAACATCGTCTTCCTGTTCCAAAGAATGCTCAGATTTATCTGTAGGGATCAAAGAAGAAGTACTTAATCTCATTGGATCGTCATCTTTCAGAGTTTGTAGCTGACTGTTGGTGGCCTTATTTGTGGCAGACGAGTTGACAGATTCAAAACCAGCAGAAAACAAAGCAGCCTTGGGGCTACTGGAGAGAGACCTTTGCTTTGAAGGAGGAGGTGGTGGTAAAGCAGGCGCACCTTCGGAGCTGGATGTATGATGAATTGGAGGCTGTTGTTGTGACTGTGGCTGCTGTTGCTGCTGTTGTGATTGTTGCGCTTGCTGCAGTCGCTGTGGTACAGAATTTGGAGCCCCATTGCCAATATTAAGATGTGCTGTTTGTTCCAGCAGACTAGTTTGAGACGTGGAAGCTGAAATGTCATTCTTCAGAGCCATCATCTTCTCCAATTGTTGGATCTTCTCCTCTAACTCCTTAATCTTCGACTGGTCTTCCTTAGCAACGGCCGCTGGTGGTGCAACTGAACCGAGAGGCTCTTCATAATAAGTACTAGGTTGCTGATATGATACTGAGCGCTGCTGAGCAGCTGGATGTCCTTGTTGCTGTTGCTGCTGATACTGACGTGGCGGTTGCTGTGCATGCTGCTGCTGTGGTTGCTGTTGATAGTATCCATCGTCGTAATACTGATCTCTTTGTCCGTACCCGTCATGCGAGACGTGCCTATACTGCTCTCTAGGCGGCTGTTGAGGCCTTTGAGAAGGCCTCTGGGACGGAACCTGAGGGGGTATCTGCTGCTGCTGTGATGGATGCGGCTGCTGTTGCGACTTAGAGTACTGATCATAGTAACCCCTGCCATTGTATTGCTGCTGAGGAGGATAATGATTATCATATTCCGCATATTCCGCACCATAAGGTTGGTGCTGAGGAGGGCCAGATCTCTGTTGGTACCCATGTGGAGGGCCTTGTTGGTGATAGCGCTGCGGAGACTGTCTCTGTCTTCCGCCCGGGCGTGGATAAGCCCCTGCTTGGTCGTTGTAGCCATTTGGCGGCATTTCTGGGCCGTTTCTTCCCGAATTCAATGATGTCTGTTGATTCTGTGGCGCCATTGGATCCTGCGCCAGGATATTGGCTCTAGCCTGGCTCTTTTTCATGAGGGGATCGACGTAAAGAGCTTTGGAAACCAATGAACAAATCACCGAAACGCGTAAAGTTAAAAATATTTTTCTTCCTTTTCGGATCCATAGCTGTTTCACCTTTCTTATCCAAAGAGATTAAAAAGGCCTCTAATAGATAAGGTATCGATTCTGGTTGTGTTTTGGCTAGAAAGCACGTGATATAGTTATACAGTACTCTAATCTCATAAATAGCGCGTTATATAGTTATTTTTTGTCTAGCTAAAGCTAACAAAATGAGCAACCAACTGATGATGCCCATAACTCACGAAGCAACCACTATATTGTTGCACAAATACGCATGCCAGGGCCCAGACAAGAAATGGCAGACAATGAGCCAGGACCATTCCGGCAGTTTGATAGTTAGGATATCCAAATCGGAGGGCCAAACACAGAGCTTGAAGCACCTGCTCATCCGGTATTTATGGAAAAACTCAACTATAGACACATTGTCGTTTGAATCGAGCGAAAAGATCAAACTATACAAGAAGTATCCCAATGTCGCCCTCAAATACCAGTTTGCTAATGGCAGTACGAAAAAGGTGCATATGACTTTCGTATCCGTAGATGATTTTGTCAATTGTGTCACTTCCCTTGCCAGCTGGGGCGTCACGGCGATGGAAATCGATGGCAGGATGCAGGCGCCGGACTCACAAAAATGTAGCGCGTTGCAAAACCCTAAGCCTTTGGTCCCACCTACTCTCATGTCTAAACCCGTCGGTACAAGTGACATGACAAACATGGCAATCTCAAGTAATTTGCCTTTTATGAGTGAATATTCGTCATCACAGAATACTTGTTCCAACTTGTTTGACAATTTTACCGTACCAAACTTTTCAAAATTGCAGAGCTTGGCTATCCAGCCACAAAGTCTGGCTTCCCCTTATGTCGAGTCTAGCTTCAATATGTTAAATAGCTACTTATCTCAGATGGAAACAACTCAAATATCTGATTTTACAGGAAGTACCAGTGGGATAGAGTTTTCTCAAAGATATGAAAGCCAAAGCCAAAGCCAGTATCAACAAATAGAACCCCTCAGAGACTCATCAAAAACTTTTCAAAATAAAGACACCCGTAAAAGAGGTTCACATTCAGCCTCGCCAGTTTTTTCCGGCGAGCCATGTTCAAAGAAAGCAAAGCTTACAGATAAATCTTTTAACGTCGATATGACCAAAGAGGACCCGCCTAATGATATCTTCAAAGATTTGAGGTCTTACATCATTACCAGATTGAAAGACAAAGAATTTCTCGACTTAGTAGGTACTAAAAGATAAGATATTGAGATTTGCGGACAATGATACTAACATATTATACAGCTATCAAGAGTTGACAAATCATTTACCGACATCAAGTAATCAAAAAATAAATTAAATGTGGAGACGGGAGAAATATCTTATCTCACAGTCTGCTTATAAGAAAGCTAAGGCCAATAAAGCCAAAGTACCTGGAACAGCTAAACCGTTGGCAACATCAGAGTATTCAGAAGTGACCGGAGTTTGCATAGCAGAAGAAGTGGACTCTGGAATGGTACTTGGGGCTGCAGTGGTTTCTTCTTCAGAAGATTCAGCGGAAGTAGTAGAAGTAGTTGGCTCAGCAGAAGTGGTAGAAGAAGTAGCTGGCTCAGCAGATGTGGTGGGGGTTGTGGTGGTTGGTGCTTCGGTAGTAGAGAAAACGGTGGTTTGAGTTTGAGTTGGAGCTGGTTTTTCAGAAGTGGCAGTGGTGGATTCTGGCTCATCGTTAGTGATAGTCATAACAGCATAGTGCGATGGTGGGTAAATATCTTCAACTCCTGCCTGAGAAAGGTAGTCCTCCTTCCAAGGGGCGTTACTAAGAAGAGTTTCAAATTCACCCCATGGGAAGTTGTTGGCAAAAAGAGAAGTTGGGAAGTCGTCACCATCATAGTTGAAAACGTCACCCATAAAGCTCATCAGACCAGGTGGGTAGTTTCCATTCAGAAAGTTCAACATGGTGGTGGATTGAAATATTTCAAGGATGAGACCACCAAGAGGATCTTGTTGTTCAACAGCTGCAACTGAAGATTGTGCGCCAGGTGATAGAGTGGTTGTAATAATTGCAGCTTGAGATAAACCAGCTAATAATACCAATGCAGCGGACTCTTGAGTGAACTTCATTTTTGTTGCTTAGGGTGCAAAGAGATGGAGAAAAACTTTGACAACTTTAAAACAATACACCTATGGGATGTCACTCTTTATATACCCTTAAAGGCGAACGTGGGCTTACGAAAGTTATTAACCATAAGCGCCTTCCTATTTTGGTATACAAAGGGTATTGCCGAAACGAGACTTACTTTTTTTCTCCGCAGTTGACTAAGCACACAGAAAAAGGAACCGACACGGAGCTATTCCAACGGCCTGCACCATGTCCTAATTCTCTAGGTCGCTCAATATGCTTCTCTCATTAAGCGAGCATAAATACCAACAAATAGTAGCATGGATACCTTATTGGTTACAAAAAAATATGTTGCGGTTCTTTGATAAATCCGTAGACAAAACTCTGAAACATCAGTACATTTCTATTCTGCTCCAGATGTCATGAAATTACAAATTGTATTCACCGCAGTTTTTACATCTTCAAAAAGTGCTCATGGTTAATGCTAGTGAATATTGGATATCCAAAAAAAATAATTACGTAAGCACTATATGTTTTTTTGTTTACTTATTTCCTAAAGAGGAAATTAATTTGACCAAAACATTAAGAAACAAAGTTGAATTTTTAAAAGATTAGAGACAGACACCTCACTTTTCTTTAAGTATCATGGCCGGCCACCACAACGGAAACCCGTTTGATGTATTTGCATCACCGGTAAAGGGAGATATCACACCTCCGAACTCCCCACAAAGGAAGCCGCCATCCAAGGCAGCAATGAGATACTCACCAGAAAAATCAATGAACGCTAGTACTGCAACAAACATGAACTTCCTTTCCAGCTCCATCGGTAGAAATTTTGTTCAGAGAGCCGATCAGTCGCCATTAAGAGATGCAACGGCTAGAAAGCTTTTCTCTGAAAGAGAATCTCCAATTAAAGCAGCTCCTGTTTTATTGAATCCATTCAATGATGTCGATTCGGATTCGGATAATGAAAGCGTTGATTTTCAACATTTTTCTGTTCACAACAGCCCTAGAAGAGGCAACGACTTTTCCAGATCGGTGAACTCTAATAGAACTGAGCTTGAAACTCCGAAACCAGTATTCTCAGCATCAACTTTCGCAATTGCTAACGATCAGGTTAGCCAATTGGATAGCCAAAATCAAACTTTAGGTGATATCCCAATGTTGACCCCAGGTAACTCTATGAGAGTCCCGGTAGCTCCTCTTCAACAGCCACATCAGCATCAGCAACCAACTTATCATATGAGAAGTCATTCTATTGAAACTAATTCAACCGCTGCTGTTACCATCCATACTACAGCAAATAGTAAGAAATCAAGTAGATTATCTTCTGGTTTTTCCACTGACATTGCGTCCATGCATGATGCCGATTCTGGGTTTGACTACGATTTCAAAAATTCTGCATTTGATAAACAAGTTCTGAATCAGGTTCCAAGAAGAAACAATTTCATCAAGCAAACTGTTTTCAAGTCTCAAACAGGTCATTTAGTTTTAGATACCCCAATTTCTCAAGTTTTGAGACAACAATTACCCGAAGAAAACCAAAGTGAAGAATTTAATTACGTTAAATATTCTGCCGTCACAGCAGATCCTGATGATTTCCTAACTGATGGTTACACTTTAAGACCAAATGAATTACAAAGGGAAACTGAGTTAGTTGTTTGTGTTACTATGTATAATGAAGACGAAGTTGCATTGACTAGAACATTACATGCCATTTTTAAAAACATCAAGTACTTGGCTAAAAGAGAAAGAAGTGCCACCTGGGGTAAAGAATCCTGGAAAAAAATCGTTGTTTGTATCATCTCTGATGGTAGAAACAAGGTTAGTCCTGGTGTGTTAGAAGTTTTGACCGCTATGGGCGTGTACCAAGAAGGGATTGCGAAATCTTACGTTAATAAGAAAGAAGTCCAAGCTCATATGTTCGAATACACTGCACAAGTTACTGTTGATGAAGATTTAAAATTAGAAGGCTCCACTCCAGTCCAAATTATCTTCTGTTTGAAAGAGAAAAATCAAAAGAAGATTAATTCTCATAGATGGTTGTTCAATGCTATTTGTCCAATTTTAAATCCTAATGTCTGCGTTCTGTTAGATGTTGGTACCAGACCAAATGAAAGTGCTATTTATAATTTGTGGAAAGCATTTGATTTGGATTCTAATGTCGCAGGTGCGGCAGGTGAAATTGTTACCATGAAGGGTAAGTACTGGAAGAAATTATTAAATCCATTGGTTGCTACACAAAACTTTGAATACAAAATGTCAAATATTTTAGATAAACCATGTGAATCCGTCTTTGGATACATTAGTGTTTTGCCAGGTGCTTTATCTGCTTATAGATATTCTGCACTTAAAAACCACCCAGATGGTACAGGTCCACTAAAAGCTTATTTCCAAGGTGAAAAGCAAGATGAGGCAACTAATGCTAACATTTTCTCCGCTAATATGTACTTAGCAGAAGATAGAATTTTGGCATGGGAATTATGTGCTAAGAGAGATGCATCATGGGTTCTGAAATATTGTAAAGATGCTAAAGGTGAAACAGATGTTCCTGAAACCATGTCGGAATTTGTTTTGCAAAGAAGAAGATGGCTTAACGGTGCATTTTTTGCCGCTCTTTATTCATTAAAGCAATTCTATCAAATCTGGGGTACCAGCCATAGTTTTGTTAGAAAGCTGTTCTTCCATTTGGAATTCTTCTACCAAGCTATGACTTTGGTCTTCAGTTTCTTTTCCATTGCTAACTTTTACATTACATTTTACTATTTGGCTGGCTCATTAATTACCATTGCTGGTGATGGTGGCAAAGTATTCTTTGAGATTATGAATTATATCTGTATCTGTACCTTACTATCAATGTTAGTTATTTCCATGGGTAACAAACCAACGGGTGCACCAGTTTTATTCTACATTTGCATCTTGTTATTAACGATCTGTGGGTTATATTCTATTATTTCAGGGTTCTATTTCTTAAGCCTAATGATCAAATCTCATGATTTAGGATATGTTGGTGGATTGAATTTTGCATCAATCTGTATTTCATTGGCTTCAACATATGGTCTGTATGCTATCATGTCTGTCTTATATTTGGATCCATGGCATATTATTACTTCGTCAATACAATATTTCTTATTTTTACCATCATTGACTTGCTTATTACAAATTTACGCATTTTGTAATACACATGATGTTTCTTGGGGTACCAAAGGTGACACTGAAATGGTGCAGTCATTAGGTACTGCTACTGTGGAAACTGATGATAAGGGTGTTCAATATATTAGAACTGGTGTTTTGGAACAACAAGACATTGACTCAATGTATTGTGAAAACGTCTTGAAGTTGAAAGAAAGAAGAAAGACACCGGAGCATATGAGAGATGAAGAAAAGTCTGGTATGACCAAAAAGGCACAAATTAGTCAAGAAGACTATTATAGAGATGTTAGATCCAGGGTTGTGCTTTTTTGGGTTATTGCTAACGTTGTTTTAGTAATGACTATCACACAAATCTGGGAAGTGACATCCATTAATACAAATAAATATTTGGCATTCATTCTATGGTCAGTTTTTGGTTTTAGTGTCTTCAGATTCTGTGGCTCTTTTAGTTTCTTGCTACACTTGATATTAAGAAGATCGATTGTTTGGTTTCATAAGTGGCAATTGAGAAATACTGAAGAAGATATCCCACATATGAGTCAAGCACCGAAGTATTAGTTAATTTATGGTTTTTATAGGAATTAGAGAGTATTTATATATAAAATTTAAAAAGAAATAAAAGAAAGAGAAGCATAAGGAATGTTTTAGTTTGTTGTTGTCTTTAAGTTGTTCACATGCTCCCTCAACCTGGATAGATCACCATCATCAATCAATTGACCCATTGAGTTTTGCTTGTTCTCAGCGGTTGTATCTATACTAGCAGGGTTAAAACTAGTAGAAGGGGACGGTGTATATACATTAGCACCCGTCACATCCATGGGTGATTTTTTCAATAAATTTAGGTCGACATTATCCAAATCAACCAGATCCGTCAAATTCAATTTACTTGTGCTACCCAAATCCAGTAAATTCAATTTACTGTCAGTTAAGTTAGTCAAATCAAGTTTAGAAATACTGTGAGACATGCCATTGGATAACGAATTTTGAAATAAGTCATCTGCATCAAACTGAGCTTTATTAATTGTATCACCGTGATCTAATTCATCTTCTTCCTTAATGTCAATGTCCATCGGCTCCACAGCCGTCATGGAATTTAAAGCATTCATTGACTTGGTTAAATTACCTTCAGATAAGATTGTTGGTAGCGTTGAGGTATCTTTGGAAAATGAATTGTTAGTTGTAGAATTGCTTGAATTTCTAACTCTACCAGCTGCAGGTATACAAACAGATGACCGATTAGAATCGGATTCATCTGTTGTTGGTGGTATATCATCAGTATGGGAGTTGGTAACACTCTCACGTCTACCCTTGACACTATTTTGCCTGGAGACATCCCTTATTCTAGAATCGTTAGACATTGATCTCATTCTGGATGACCTTGGGTAAGGCGAAGCAGCCGAGGCAAATAACGATGGCACACCATTACCATTACCATTCCCACCATCGCTTGAAGTGACACTTAATCTTCTTGAAGGAGAACAAGTTGACGATTCTCTAGACATAGTAGAAGACATCGTGGAAGAATTTGATTTTCTCCTCTTCCTGTCACCGTCTTGTGAATAGCAATTGTCGCCAGGCAAACTAAAAGCGTTAAGATCAAACGAGATACTATTACGTGATTGATCTCTCTTCTTGAAAATTTGAGGATCTTGGTGCCCAGTGCTTAACTTGTCACCTTTAGTGCTGCCACTAGTGGTTGAAATTTCAGAAAACAATTGTAAAGCTTCGTCGTTTATTATATCCAGATCTGGGTGTGGGACGCCAAAAGGTGTTGACTCAACAATATAATTGATCATCTTTTGGAAAACTGGATCCATATCTTTCATTTTGATTATGATCTGGTAAAGCTGGACTAAATTAGTAATTTTAGATTTCAAGTCTAAGTTTTTGATGTTTTTCAATTTGATAATAGAAATGAGTGACACTAAGTGAAAATTGAAACTGTGAAGACATAAACTTTCAGCAGTTTCCAAAGAAACGGCGTTGACTTTGTTTGGATTCTTGGAATTATTGAAAGTTAAATCATAAACCAAAGTGACATATTCAGCGTAGAAGGATCCTTCAATCGATTTACATAGATTGATCAAGACCTTAAAATAGGCATAATAAGAGTACAATTTTTTGAAGACACCATTGTTATCATCATTTGTTTGAATATTGGAAATCTCATCCTTCCATTGTTGTAGTTGAGCATCGATAACATCCAACGTAGACTGATCATTTTCCATAACTAATGACATGATATTAGTTGGAATGAGTTTTAATAAATTGATTAGAGCTAAAGTAATTTGAATGTCACTATTGATTAACTTGATAGTTTCAATACTTTGTGGTTCATCTACATTTTCTCTAACTTCCAAGGAGATATTGAAATAAATTTGGGCCAATTTTATTAAAATTTTGTAGTCCCAATAAAGTTTTAACCTTTGGATTTTAATTAATTGTTCTTGCGATTGTTTCTTCAACATAACAACTTTATCAGATTTATCAATATTTAAATTAAGAACCAATTGAGTACTCAAGTTGATGATGTCTCTAAGGAATGGAACATTGGTATGGTTATTATCAGTAAAATGATGTAGATTGTAATTTTCGAATTTTACTAAATAGTAAAACGTCAGCAAAGATATTTCGAGCTTATCCAAGTTTGGGTCAATAGTAAAATTACAATTTTTGAACATACATATCAGATGTTTTGTATTGATTAGTTTGAAGGACTCGTTCAATTGGTTTGGTGATAGCTTATTAGGGAACAACAACGAGTCTAATTGACCTGTTGTTTTGGGTTGACCTATGGTGAATTTCAAGATCAAAATCAATTTCATCATTAAGTCTTGTTCCTTTAGGTTGAATTCAAAATATTTTCTTTTGGTTTCACCGTTTTCTTGATACGTTGAATTCTGTGCGGTGTAAGTTGTGACAAAATTGAGGTAATCATTGTAGAACAGCTCAAAGTCTAGAATGGGGATCAATTTGTTGTAGTCATTGAAGAAAATCCAGATGAGATGGTCCAAATTCTTGTTGGATCCTTGTGCGTTGCTGGTGGCACTGAAATTGAAAAGCGGGAGAATCAACTTGTAAAGAATGAGGTTGAGATATCGGTTGAGATTCATGTGGTACTTGAACAGATGAGTTTTGATGTCTTCCGGCAAATCGTACGCAGTACCTGATTTTGGCCGCGAGGACGCGGCGTCTGTTGCCTCATAACCGTTGAAAGTAGTTGACTTGTTCAAGAGCTTCATGAAGGTGTCAAACGGAGACAATATGTTCTGGTCAAGTAGTACCAACCCCTGCGAGTCTGTGTGTATTGTTCTAGTCACATTTTTGCCTTGATTGTTACATTCTGCAGTATGACTACTAGACGACTGATTTATAGTCGTCGCCATCGTTGCCGAAGTAGTCGGCGTAGTCGGTGTGGCTGCAGACGACTTTTGGAGTTTCTGTCCAGCCAGTCCTGCTGAGCTTGACGTGGTTGTCACAGTCAGATCCACCGGCCCAGACTCAAACTGCTGTTGGATTGCTGAGAGGACATCCGCGCTTCCTGAGCTGGCCAATGCCTTCTTCAACTCGGCGATCTCGAGCACTAGCCGATTCCGCTGCAGCTCGACATCGAGAAGACGCAGCTCCAATCCCTTGGTGTAGCCCTTGGGGAACGAGTTTCTCGTGAGCTTGTCGCTCACCACACACTGGAAGCCGTCCTTCTCGCAGTTGGTGCACCGGGGGCTCGTGTCGCTCTTGCCAGAGCACTTGATTTTACGGGCGCGACAGCGGTCGCAGGCTTGCGAAATCCGCGCGCGGCCGCTGACCGGGTTCTTGATGATGTTCCAGGGTGAACTTTCGCCTGTCTCCGACATTTGGTTAAAGAAAGAAGTAAGGTGAGTAAAACAGCAAGTCATGTTTTATCTTCTATTGTGCTTGTTCTATTTTTTTGACATGCGCGCCGGTTGCGCCACGCGGCCATCGGACCGACTCGGCCGTGGCGCCTGTCGACGCGCACCGGCTTTCGGTTCACCATCTGCTTTTTTCTACGCTCTCTTTCTTACATAAACACTATATACAGCAAATGGCTTCAGGAACCAATCATCGCCAATGTGTTCAGCAACCTCCCAGTCCCTTTTTTCTGAAAGGTCAGCCCCTACTAAATTTTTGTAGCCATCTCCGAGAAAATCAGACGTGAATTATAAAATCCGGGGAATGCTCAGCGCGCTCAGGAGAGCAATTTCGGCATGCAGGAGAGATCCGATCACCAATCCAGCCAGGTGATGTGGTTTTTCATCTTGGTCTGGCAGAACTGTTTTCGCTCGGCGGCAGAGACAAAATGGCGCTCTAGATAGGCGCAGCGCATCTCGTAGTTGCAGATGTAGTCGTTCATCACCTTCCAGATCTCAACCTCGAACTTTGGCTTGAGGAACTTGGAATTGAAAACTCGGACTCGGTCGCCGTTATTCTTGAACATCAGATTGTTTTTGAACATTTCCATGGGTTTCAGCTCGAACTTTGTCAACTCGAGAAACTGCGCGTTCTTGCCCAGTTTCAGCTCCTCAACAAACGCTTGGTAACTGTCCCATGACAACTTTTCGGGATCCGTGGTGACCTGAAGATATCTGTCCATAGACGTCTGGTCGGCTAAAGGATCGAAATGGATGTTGCCGATGGTCTGGAACTGATCGATGTACTGAAACCCAATTTCCTCCGGATCAATGTTGATTTGGTAGTATGGCAACGACAGCACATGTGCCGAGGCAATTAATGCTGAATTCAGCGGATCGTCTAACTTGGAGTTGACCGATAATAGATCATGGTACATGCCTTCCCCGTACAAATTATAGAACAACGAAAGTATCACCGCGTTGAAGTGTGTACATTTGTTTACTAGGACCATAGAATCAGAGGTTTGTCTATACGGTAGTGTGTTTTTTAAGTCATGAAATTCATCCTCTAATGTAGCCGGTCTGGTGTGTGGTAACTCTAAACCTTTACAACTAGATACTGTATTTTGATCGACTTGAATGTGGTTCATCTCATAGAATTGAGGAGACGTTAATCTTCTACCCTGATCATCCCAGAATACCAGTCCATATTGCTGGAAAAGCTTGGAATTAAATAAAGACTCTTTGATTGTCTTCAAGATCAAAACATTAGGCTTTAAGTAAAGCACATTTTGGAATTTTGAAGTCAAAATTGATAATTCCAATTTAATCTTTTCAAATTGGTGCATGTAATGGGCGCCTTGTAGAGTATTTCTTTTCAAACTGATTCTTTCCTCCAAGATGTAACATTGCGCGTTCAAATCTTTCAAAAACTTCTCACAAATGTCTTGATCACGATAGTAGTCATCCCAGGTTGGGATCATAACTTCCACCGGTAAAGTGCCTCCCATTTTTCGGAACATTCGGATAGTCAACAATGCGGACCATGTTGCATCATTGGCAACCCCACCGGCAATGACAGCCCCTGCCTGGGATTCAAATTCTGGAACTTTGAAAGTTTTATCGTTCAAATAGTCCAACATTAGTGAATTGGATTTAGTCAATTCATCCAGTAGCTTGGTCGGCATTTCCAGCTCTTCCTGCAATGTCTCAAACGATAAATGGGTTTTGGCATTGACTTTGTTGCCAAAACCAATTTTCGTAGGTGACACCTCTTTATTGGGGTGGAAGCGCAGTAGGTCGGTGAGGATGGTGTTCAGCTCTTCTAAACGGAACCCGTCGTCCCCTTGTACCTTATGCTGGTCCTTAATCACGTGTCCGAAGTTACCCAATTGTCTGTTGCTGGGTTTACTTTGGGTTTTGCTAGTAATTTGACTGAATGTCACGGAATCTATGTGTTTGTTTATCCCTATCAGCGACAAAACAACTAGAAACAGTCCGGCCAAGAGCAAAGACACCCGGCCGTATTTCTGGCGGTATTGCATGAATCGGAGCCTCACCAGTGGGTATATGGACATTTCGCTGGTCAAATTGAGTCCCTAAAGAAAGGGTTTTTTGTTCTTTGCAAGAATAAAAAATTGTCTAGAACGCCCTCCCGAACGTCTACTTTTTATTGTTAAATCCGCTTTTTCGATATTTGGAATTTTACGAGAACAAAGAGATGAGATGCTCATGAGTGAATAGATAATTTAAAGAAGCTATAATTGACTAGAAAGGTATAATGAGTAATCATCAGAGAAAGACAGAGCACAATTAGACCAAGACTGGCTTGTTGACCTTGGCTCTGACAAGCTTGGTTTGGGTGAAGTTGGCGAAGGCCTCAATACCCATTTCTCTACCAATACCAGATTGCTTGTAACCACCGAAAGGAGCAGCTTGGTGGAAGTCGTTGTAAGTGTTGATCCAGACAGAACCAGCGTCCAATCTTTCGGAGACGTAGATGGCCTTGTTGAAGTCTTCGGTGTGGACACCAGAACCCAAACCGTAGTCGGAGTCGTTGGCCTTTTCAATCAATTCGTCAACAGACTTGAATGGCAAGATGACACCAACTGGACCGAAGATTTCTTCCTGGGTCAACTTGTTGTCTTGTGGGACATCAACGAACAAGGTTGGTTGGACAAAGTAACCCTTGTCACCAATTCTCTCACCACCGGTTAACAACTTCAAGTTGGAGTCCTTGGCAATCTTGAGGTAGTCCAAAACGGTTTGGAATTGGTCTGGGGTAGTTTGAGCACCTTGGTAAACACCTTCTTGGAATGGGTTACCGACCTTCAAGTCTTCAACAGCAGCCTTGAACTTGCCTAAGAATTCGTCGTACCATTGAGCATCAGTAGCTTCAATGTAAATTCTGGAACCAGCACAACAGACTTCACCACCGTTGAAGAAGATACCAGTGATCAGGTTTTGGATGGTTTGTTCGACGTTACAGTCCTTGAAGACAATGTTTGGAGACTTACCACCTAATTCCAAGGTGACCTTCTTGATGGTACCGGCACATTCCTTCATAACGGTCTTACCAACTTCGGTGGAACCAGTGAAAGAGATCTTCTTGATCTTTGGATGTTGGATGATGGAGTTACCGCAACCTCTACCGGAACCTGGGATGATGTTGACAACACCCGCTGGGATACCAGCTTGCTTGACGTAGTTACAGACAAACAAGTTGGATAATGGGGTAGCAGAAGCTGGCTTCAAGATAACAGTGTTACCAGTAGCCAAAGCTGGACCAACCTTCCAAGCCCACATCAATAATGGGAAGTTCCATGGAGTAATAGCACCACAAACACCCAATGGTTCGGTTCTGGTCCAAGTTTGGTGTAATTCATCAGTGGTGATAGTTCTACCATCCAAAGTTTGACAGTAACCAGCACAGAATCTCAAGTAGTCAACAACTAAGTTAACATCGTACTTAGCACAGTGCAAAGCCTTACCGTTATCATTGGATTCAACCTTGGCAACTAAGTCCTTGTTTTCTTCAATTAACCCGGCCAATTTATTAAGCAAAACGGCCTTTTCGGATGGTGGAACAAATCTCCAGGTTTTGTAAGCGGCAGAGGCAGCTTGAACAGCAGCTTCAACATCTTCTTCACCGGCCATTTGTAAGTCAGCAATTAAGGATTCATCAATTGGGGAATTGACAGCAAAGGTCTTACCAGACTTGGCACCGACGAATTCATTGTTGATGAATAAACCAGTTGGTTGCTCGTAAGTTTCATTGATGATTGGGAAAGTGACAGTCTTAGAATATTGAGACATATTTCTGTATTGGTTAGTGAGTGAATTGACCAGTCTCGATGATGGGCCAAAGTAGCGGAACATCGGGTTATTTATACTCTCACCCCCTCAAACCGGACTTCGGCACTGGAGGGGGTGAATACCCGTTTAATTTATCCTAAAGGGCCTTCTGGCCGGAGATGCGGTGAGTCATGAGCATCATCTTTAAAACCGGAACCGGGCCTGTTATGCCGCTCAGTGGAGCGATAATGAAAATGTTACAAGCGGGATAGATAGCGATAATTACCAAGATTCTAGTGGTGTATATAGCATGCCTTTGTTTGTATGTTTGCGTACTAATATATCTAATATCATACTTGATCACTCTCACCCCCCATGAACAATTTGTTGGGAAATTCACCCCGGAGATTTGAAAAGTCATCGGCCGTTTGCACCCCGTAAATTTCTTTACCCCAAAACAATAGTCATCTAGCTGTGCAGGTTTATCGGAAACCAAATATTGTGAGGGAGGTGAGTTGCCGTAACCCCGCTAACAAAGCTTTAGCCGTTTTACCGCTCGTTTAGGTGAAGTTACAGAGAAATTAGCAAGCCACCCCGTGCTGAGCAGCTATTTGGCCTCTACTTCTTGAAATTACCATTTCGGGCCAATATGCTCGGCACGCGGATTTAACGTGAATTAACGGCCACCCCACATTTCAAGGAAGAAAAAACTGTGGCTGCAAAGGAATTTAGGGGCAAAGCTCATCATTTCCCGTGTTATCTGATTTGAGATCAAATCCCGAAGATGCAACCAGAGTGCAAGTATGAGGGTCATACAGCGACAGATTAGTGAGTAACACGCCGACACTCTTGTCTTACTTAATGTACATAATTCTAACAATATTCTTAGGTTGTATGCGAATGCCGTGAAGGGTTAGTCCTACTCTTTGGCAGAGCAAATGATTTGTACATCAGTGATAAGCCTTTGGAAATGAGCCAAATGGTTATATCGGTTGATGTTATTATCGGAATTGTAAATTTTGGTCCGGGGTATTTGCTCTTGGCAGATGCCACCGCCATCGGTAACGATATTAGTAGAACCAACAGGCCATTGGTTTTACTCTTGAATTACTAAGGCGCCAAAAGAAAACTTAAGAGGTTCCAAAGGTATCAAAAAAAGGGACCAAAGTGGAATCATAAGAAGGAATTACAAGGCCACTTATCAGATGCAATCGTAGTCAGAAATGAGCTGTGCGTACCTGATATGTTGGGTCATTTTACAATGGAAGGCCATCGCAGCAAGGACAATCGGAATGATGACAATGAGGAGCAAGATGCAGCTAGCAGCCGTGATGATGCGGGGAAGTATGCATCACTGCAGCCGAGATGACGACATCACTCAAAGTGGGGGTGAAGATGATCAAGAAAATTTGCCACCAAAGGCGATGACCACCCCCAAATTGCTGAGCACTTCCGTGACTCCGAGAGATCCGAAAATTCCAGAGATGATGATGCACACCCCCAGTTCACAAGCAAAAAATTCAAGAGGTCATTGACGCGTTTGTTTGGATCTCAATGTTTTTATTTTAGCGATGTTCTAGATTTGTCTAATTTGGAGGCTAAGGATGGGCAAATCGGCGGTCGATTGCACTTAGAAGGGTATCAAGCTAATGAATTCTTTTGGAATCACTATTATTGAGCTGAAAGATGAGAGGTTTATCAAGCCAATGATATGTGGCTTTGTTAAAAGCATACTCATTGAGCTACACAATCCACGAACTGGTCTCAAATCAGAAGGCTGTGTCTTGTTAATCAGCAAAAAATCGACCAAGAGAGCCGGATGGAGGTATACGCGTAGAGTTGTTGATGATGACGGTAAAATTGCTGATTTTGTTCAAACAGGTCAATACTTGATATTACCAAAAAAGGGAGATGTTCTCCAGTATAGAATCATTAGGGGTGGCATCCCCTTATCTCTCACACAAGATCCACTAAAGCCGACTATCGAAATTGAAAGAGATTTTGATGAAATTAACTCCAAATTTCTAAAACACGTGTCCAATCTGAATGGCCTCTATAAGGGTATGGACATAGCGATATCAAATTTGATTGAGAGAATTTGAAAACCGAGGGTAAAATCGGTAAATGTTTTGAAAGAATCAGTATATATAATTATACTTCCTTTTTCTGGTTTGATTTTCATAAGGTTTGCTCCAGGATGAGATTTGAGAATGTTTGTAGATTGTTTGACGAGGAAAATCTCAAAGATCAGTTAGCCAAATACGTCTGCTGGAAAAAAAATCCAAACGGGCATAGTTAGAGTGAATTGTATTGACTGTTTGGACAGAACAAACATTGTTCAAAAAATCTATTTGCGAGCAAATGCTTCATGAGCAATTAAAAGATCCAGGCTTAGTCATCAAACAGTTATCAAAATTTAACACCTTGTACCGCTTGTTATGATTCGAAAACGGCGATAATCTAAGCTCACTGTATACAAACAGGCAAGCAATGAAGGGTGATTTCACCAAATTTGGCAAAAGGAAATACTCGGGTGTTATTTATGATGGCATCTTGAGCATCAAAAGATAATATTACGGTTTTATCGTTGACTATTATCAACAAGTGGTGATCGGCTATTTGATGGGTGATATCGAGAAATTCAGCTTTTACTTGTATGAGTCCACGTTGGAAAATACGGACCCAAACATTACTCGCAAGAAGGAAATCCTGGAAAACATTTTGATTGTTAAACTATTAAATTTGGATGCGGACGAGAGAATCAAGGGCAGTTGGTGAGTAAGATTCACATTCAAGGTTAGCCATTATTGTGGGGCCTCGTTGATAGATATCGTGAAGATAGTATCTAGCATATGCACCTACCTAGTAAAGTTGAATGATGAAGAAAACATTGAGCGATATTGGAGAATCACCAATGACACCATTGAACAAGTCGTTCATGATGACTATTTCACCGACGCCGCCACCAGGCTTTCCCAGGATATTAGCCGGAACCAGGGAATTCTTCTCCCGTTCCAAGTTAGCAGCTTGGGAGCTTGCAACTTTGGGCACCGACAAGCGCCGAGCACTTTACACGGCACTAAGGCTCCCACCGAAGGTACAACCTTGTGCGGCGTGGCTGTGAAATTTCCATTCCAAGCTACACCTGATACTCGGGCTCATGCTCTAGAGCAGCTGCAGAAGCACTACCGACATGCCCGTTTTTCTGCGGGACCAATTGAGATGCTACAGCGGGCCAAGCACAACACGAGTGTGCTTGCCCTAATAAACCGCAAAATCAAGCACTGCCTCTGGTTCTGCTGAGCATGTTACATAACTCTCTTATTGTTTAATTTTCCTACTTCAATAGAGAAAATTTTTCTCTTCTCGATAGAAAATGTGTCAAATGGGCTAAAAAAGCCCTCGGTACCAAATAAAACACAGCTCAGCAAAACTGTGGGCTGGGTCTGCAGGGCCATATTTAGGATCACATGAAACCTAGAGGCCCAACGGAGCCTTTAGTATGTATCCCGGCGTAGTAGTTTGGCTGTGTCGGCCAGTATTGGAAGTACAGTAAAAAAGAGCGGGTCGGCATGCACCACTGCTTAAAGAAAATCTTGTGTTTTTTCCCTATTAGGAAGGGTAAGCTAACTGTCGTTGGAAAGGCTATTTGTGGCCGTTGAAAGGCCGCAGTGGGTAATTGCAGCCGCGGAAAGTCAGGAACGGTAGATCTGGGTCTTGGCTACATAATGAGATCTGTAACGTGTTTGTAAATTGTGTGAGAGAGCTCATTTTGCAGCTTCCAGACGCATTTGTCCAAAATCGGCAATATTTATTTACCTTCTTCGGATACAATTGCTATAAAAGGGGCAGTGTTTTTCCACTTATTGGCCCTCGAGCCCATATATTCTCTCCTACATTAACATTCTCTATAATGGAAGCCGAAAAAGAATTAGGTTACTCTCCAGTTCAGACACCAGCCAAGAAGTCCTTCTTTGCTCTCCAAGGCACTCCTAAGGATCTCTTCCTTGCTGTGTCCGGTGAATTCATCGGGACGTTCATTTTCCTTTGGGTTGCTTATGTGATTGCCCAAATTGCCAACCAGGACGAATTCTACGGTGCCACCGGTTCCAACCCTGCTAAGCTCATCATGATTTCCTACGGTTTCGGGTTTGGTGTCATGATTGCCATTTTCCTCACTGCTAGAATCTCCGGTGGTAACTTGAACCCTGCTGTCACCTTGACTTTGGTCCTGGCCAGAGTTTACGATCCTGTCAAGGGTTTGTGCATGATGGTCACCCAATTGATTGCTGGTATGGCTGCCGGTGGTGCAGCCTCTGCCATGACCCCAGGCCCAGTTGCTTTCGCTAACGCTCTTGGCGGTGGCTGTTCCAAGGGTAGAGGTTTGATGTTGGAAGCTTTCGGTGTCACTCTCCTCTGTATCACCGTCTTGATGACCGTTGTCGAGAAGTCTTCCTTCAACGATTTCGCTCCAGTCTGTATCGGTCTCTCCTTGATGTTGGGACACTTGATTTGTGTTTACTACACCGGTGCCGGTTTGAACCCAGCTAGAACCTTGGGTGCTGCTGTTGCTGCTAGATCTTTCCCAGTCTACCACTGGATTTACTGGATCGGTCCACTGATCGGTTCTTTCATTGCCTTCGGTATCTGGAAATTCTGGACCTTATTAGAGTACGCCAGTGCTCAGGAAAAGGATGTTGAACAACAAGCTTAAACGTGAACTGTTTGTTTCTACATTCATAAAAATCATTCGTTCAATCGTCTTCTCATACCCTTGGTTAGAGCCAATGCTCAATTATAGCCAAGTTTAATTTCATACATAATTTAGATATAATTTTAATACTTAATCACTCCCCTAATTAAAAATTACCCAATACAGAAGTTCTTCTATGCAATACAAACAAGACAATTGATGTAATATGGTACCATAATTATTGTCTCATATCTTTGGAGACTCAGGAACACAAAACGTTTTGCGGTTGCTAGCACCAGTTTACCCCTTGGCCACCCCGGTGCAATGACTTAGGGAGTGTCCGCTGAGACATAACTGGCGGTGGGAATGTATTGTATCCATCGTCTGCATGCTGAGCAGGGTCCCCTCTTCATGTAGTGCCTTGATTTATGTACTTCGTCAGGAAGTTAGTCGACTACATCCCCAAAAAAGGAGTAGTCATGCTATAGCACACCTATAATTAGATGGGCCAATACTAACAATAGGGGACTTGTATCATGCACGTTGGCATTCATCTAGTAGTCAAGTTGACCAATTGACTAGCACGACTGCTACTTGTCTCGTCTGTTGACTGTCTAGTTGACTAATGGTTGAATAGTTGTCTGCTCTGCAAAATTAGATAGTCTCCTAAGTTCAACAGTGATATGATGTGCAACCTTTTGTGTCGAATAGGTAATTGCAAGCAGTGTAAGTGGTAGTATCGGCTATTTAGGCATTGAGAAATTTGCTAATAGTAGTGCCAGTTACTTGTTACTTGAGTATAAACAAGGATTTGAAAGACTCTGTTTATGAATTAATAAGACTGAACTTGAATATTTTTATTTTTCAGTGTCTGTCTTATTTTTCAGCTCTTGATCTTATCTGTTTTTGATGGAATTGTTTACCTTAAGCCCCAAAAATGAAGTCAGGTTGCCGATCAAAACCATTCATATTGGAATCTTCCAGCTCTCGATGCAAATAGATGAACTAGACCGGGTTGAAGCGACCGAGAAAATGTTCGTCCAAATCCAAAAGGCATTTGAACCATTTCTAAAATCCTACCCTTGGATGCAGAGCCCCGGCATTAATATCTCTAAGTTTGACAGGGTCAAACATTGGTGCGGTGTGTACATTACATCCAAATGTGGCTACTCAATTGAGGATACCAATCTAATCAAGCATCTGCTTCACGATATATCTAGGGAAGATCCGAATATTTTCATCACTTTCAAAATAAATAATGAGGACCAGCTATTGCCTGAATTTGATCACCTTAACCCAGATGGTGTTTCAGAAACAGAGTACATAACTCAGCATTGGAATAGACTCTGGCTAAATAATGGCAAATACATTTATCAGATCCCTCTGACTTATCTCAAAGGACAAATCTTGAATTTAACCATGTCCTTAGAATATATGTTGAAAAGAAGTTCCCACAAACTCACCAGATTCAGGATACCGCAGAATTTTTTTGAGCCCCTAGACTCCATCTTGGGTTCGTTTCATGAGGTGAACATAAAGGTCACCCGTAAAATGGCTTTGTTGATTGATAACAATCCGTGGTTACCAAGAGTTTCACTAATTGAGGACTTTTTCCAGGAAGAAGAAAGTGGGGAATCATCTGTGATTGTGTTTCCTGGCTCGAAATTGAGGAAGTTCACACAATTGTCGTACGATTATCGAATTCCTCAGGAAAAAGACCAGAATAGTGATGAAGACGAAGAATTGGTCGATACCACAGTTTTGCTAACCACTTTGGGTGCCAGTCTATTGGAATTTGCACCTTTTGCGGACATAGACGACACGCTGAAAGGCCTGTTGGTTACCAACGTTATTGAATTGTTCTTGCAGAAGAATAACTCGTTGCCTATCGATCACAAGCTTACAATCCAGTTCCAAAATACTGGTGTAATCAATGATGAAATACATAGATTCAATTCTATGAAAGCGAAGTTCCAGGTTAAAGAAGAGAAATTGTTCAGGGTGCAGCGTTTGGCTTACATGGGTGATGTTGAATGGGATGATTCCAACTTAGATGACAACATAGTATATGATGATGACGATATCCAATTGAATGTATACAAAAGACCTAAAGAAGGTGATGAAGACCTCATGGAGAAATACTTCAAGCAATTCGATATCATCAATAAAGTAGAGGAGCTGGAAGACACCGATAATATAATGTTGATGAAGTCACACGCCGATGAAAACAAACCAGAGTTGCCAGAGGGATTCACAGAAGACGATTTTTTTGAGTTTTTCCTTCAAAACGCACTTAAATTGCCTGGTGAGGAGATTGAGAAGCTGCGTGCAAGGCTTGACGACTTGTAATGAAGTAATTAATACATAGCAAAACCTTCTTAGAAACCTATAATTTGTGCTGAGCAACTGCCATATTTTGGGCGGGTCAATAATTCCACCAGAGGTTTTTTATTTTCCTGTGTAATTTGGTGATAAGAATCACAGTTGAAGTCTTTCTTCTTCCGATAAAAAGAGAGCAAAACCATGTGGAATTACATGTTTGGAGGATCTTCCAAGCAGAAGGAGGCACCGAAGAAGGCCATCATTGATTTGAGAGAACACATTGCGACGTTGAACAAGAAATCGACGTATTTGGAAAAGCAAATTGAGGAACAGCGTAATACAGCTAAGAAGTACGTGGCCGATAAAAAAACAGCGTTGGCCAAAGTGGCGTTGAAGAAGAAGGCCAAATACGAAGCCGACTACGAGAAGATCTCCAACCAGATCGAGTCGCTAGAGGTTCAGTTAAACGCGATAGAATCAGCCAATTTGAATATGGAAACCATGAAGGCAATGAAGCAAGGCTCGAAGGTCATGAAACAGATACATAAGGATTTCAACATTGACAAGGTGGACGAAACAATGGATGAAATTAGGGAGCAGGTGGAGGCCAGCGAAGAAATATCCGATGCTATTTCCAGACCTCTGGGTAATGATTACATCGATGAAGACGAACTAGACGAAGAACTAGCCCAGCTAGAAGAAGAAGTTGTGGAATCCAACCTCATAAGTACCAAATCCGAAACTGTCAAGCAACAGCAGCCTCAAGAGCAACAGCAACAACGTAATATCAATATGCCAAGTGCTCCAAGCAATCAACTTGCCAAGCCTGCGGAAGAGGACCAGGAGGAAGAAGATGAAGACGAGAGGGCACTAAGGGAATTACAAGCAGAAATGGGCATGTAGATTTGATTTCTAATATAAACTAATACATAGTAATATTAATAAGATTTTTTTTCGTGCATTAAGAAGAGTACATCTCTTCATAGATTTCATTATTACATGGTTCACCATTAGCATACCTAATGGATCTCTTCTGGCAAAATAGTAGCAACTTGCCTAATTCTTTTGTGCAGGAATAGTCGGCGTTCGACAATATTGAACCAATAAAACCTGTTAGACCAACTAAATTATCAAATCCCTCAATTTGATCACAAACACTAACCCATTGCGTCAGATCCTTGTAAAATTGACTACCATTTGTTTTGGAGAACCATTTATGCAATTGCACTCCATTAGATTTTTGAGTGAATTGGTTTCTAACGTCTCTTAGATATTGGAAACCACATTTATTAGATAAACTGTCTAGATTTATTTTTCTAAAGCCCGACTTAAGATAGTGATAACACCAAATTGTCAATAACGAAAATCCAATAACGTAGCTCCGAAAATACAAATCAGCATCAGGTAAATAATCATATTGGTAATCAGTTGGTGAATCTTGAGGGGATAGAAACATTTCAAACAGTAATAGGTAACACTGTACAACTGCCAGATCGGCGTGTTTGGTCTTAGACCATTCTGAAACTCTTTTTTCAATGGACAGCCGTTCTTCTTTGGAACTAGGTTTGATACTCATTCTCCATGGAGCCCCTGCTACAATCATTATATCGTAATGAGAAACTGACATGAAGACATGAGCAACGTGATAGTTAATGTTTTTACATCTGGTATCGTTAGTTGAGAATTTAGATGCATCGCTTGATACATTTAGCTTATCAATGTCAGATTTGCTTGAACAACAAGAAATTGCAACATCATTTCTCCAAGTTGAAAAACCTATTGCCAAAAGGTCTCTCCAATTATTTGAGATTGAGTTTGAAAACCTTTCAATACCAAAAATTAATTGAGTATCTCTTTGCTGAATTTGAAATAAAATAGATGAAAGACCTGCTAACAAGATTTTTTTGGAAAATGAAGTAACAGGCTGATTGTAAGAATCATTCATCATATTTTTCAAGTCAATCAAAAATAAATTTGGTATCGGGAAGTTTTTATAATTCAATTTGAAATCATTATAGTCAAAATTCCATAATTTATCATCTACTGGCATATTCATTTGCATTTGGTGCGCATAAACCAACATCTGATGACCAAAATTGACCGCATCTGTCGCATCCATATAAAAACACATGAAAGTAACTCTTTTTAAAGACTCAACTTCAACCCATGTTAGCCAATTGTCATACGTATTTACGTCATTACCATATTTTGGGCTACAGCCTCCTAACGTGGGTGATCTTCTTAGAAGTTGAATAGTTGTTCCATGGTGGATGTGACCTCTCTCATGTAGCTTTCTAGTTGAACAATGCTTTTCATAAAATTCCAATAATAACAAGCTTTGATAAATCCAAACTTTAGCAGGAGCTTCAAAATGAGGTGAAGCAAAAATTAGCCACCGCAAAGATTCGCAAATAGTGTCTGATAATAACTTATTGTGAATCAGTCTCATGTGTGGGTCGCAAAAATCATTATCGACACAATTATAAAGCTTGGAACCCATCATGACCATTGCTAGAATTAATAATGGGTCCATCTTGGTGGATCTAAACGTTGGCTTATGTAGCATTGGGAATCTCACATGGAAAAAGTTCCAGTAGGTTTTTAGAGCCTTTTGAAATCTGGCAATATCAAAATCGGGTAGTGATCTTAAAGGTGGAATTAGAGTGGCAAATTCTTCCATTTGAGATACTTCCAAGGTCCATAAATTCTCTTCAACTGTTAATAGAGAGTTAGTTTGGATACCCTGGGACATTTGAAATGATTTAAGTGTTGGATTGATGCCATTGTTATTATTGTCCTGTATCTGCTGTGAATTCAACGGATAAAGTTGATCGGTGGTCATAAAAGGGGGGTTGTCATTAGTCAGTCTGAATTCGTTCAAGTCAAACATGTCATTGTATTGAGTTGGTTGTTGTACGGGGTACTGATTCTCTGTGAACAACCAATTGATGAAATTTGGGTTGCCATTGTATGCAGACCATTGTTGTTGGTAATCTGGATTAGGGTTCGAGGAGGTCAGAAAATTTATTGGGTAATTTTGAGGGATGAATTCCTGTTGTGCAATAGGTGGAAGTTGAGGTTGGCTTGATGCAGGAATTAGCGCTGGAGGTTGGGCAGCACGATTATCGACGCTGGGAAATGTTGCATCATGTTTCCTGACAGCCTCTAGCTTCTCTCTGGCGTCGTGGCGCTTAAGATGTCGCCCCAGCAAGTCGTGACGCACAAACGTCTTACCGCATTTTTCGCAGGTGAAGATTGTACGTGGGTTGTGATTCAGTTTGTGTCTGGACAAGTGCTCCGAGCGCTGGAACATCTTGCCACAGCCCGGGTGGTCGCAATGGTACGGTGGCCCACGCAGCGTCTTCTTACGGCCTCGCGTTTTGCTTGTCGCAGGCATCGCTGTGGCTTAACAAAATCCGCTTGGTAAAATTCCATCCCGCACTATGACCCCCAAAGATTGCTTTATCCCACATAATACGATCTTGGACCCCATACAAAACTTTTTTTTTGCCAGCCTCTCTTATCGCAAATGCGCGGAGACCGAAACTTACGCTAGGAGTGGTTTTTCCTGCGTAAATTCTGGTCTGCTACCGGAAACTAACGGGTGGCAAAAGACGCGTCAATCAGTACCAAAAGAAGCATTTGCACGCTTCTGACATATGCAACGCAGGCATTGAAAACGCTGAGCGTCTCAGATGCCTGGTTAGCGCTTCCCAGCGCGTTATACGACCCAAAACAAGCTACTTGCTCAAATCAGCGCTGACACGACGCGTTTTTCTCAACAAGAAAGAAGCACGACGTCGGAATCAGGACCAATGTTTAGGAAAACGCACTTGCACGTGCACTGTCCCGTTCATCGTGGCGTGATTCGATTTCGGATGAGTGAGGAAGGAATAAAGTGGGGTCCAAAAAAAAAAGACGATAGTCTATTTGTTCTCTTGAGGCCGAGCGAAAATCACAGATCGTAACGAATAAACAAACGCAACCGCGTGCTATGGACACTGAGTCGGACAGAATCGCGCAGTACAAACGAGACGGCCACTTTGACAGCCAGCGCAGGGTTCTCTTGGACCAGTTTGCGGCTCTGGAGAGCCAATTGGAGCCGCTGGTCGCTGATTTGGTCCAAAACGCGATCGAAATGGACCCATCCATCGTCACACGAACCAATGCCAAGCTGGGCGCTATTGTCAAGTCGCGTCTGTTGCAATACGCGAAGCAGGCAGCGGATAAACCCGCTTTTTTCCCCGCTGGCCAAGAAGAATCGTCGCCTCTGCAGCGTGAGCGCCAGCTTCTCGCGCAAATCCACACCCTCATCGAGTCCTACGTCCAATCAAGCGTCTACTCAAACGAGGAGCTTCTCACTGCGATATTGGCCAGATTAGACTGAAAGTGTCGGTATGTCACGTGACTAGTTGGGGAGCAAAATTTGACCACCAGGGTGTCTTTCGGACATCTGAAAAACCCAGTAATAGATAAAACGTCACTCTTACTTGAAGCTTATTTCATCCTATCCAGCATGTCGCTCGCCGGTCACAGCGCTCAGGAGAAGGATGACTGTGGTTTGAACAGCACCATGTTGAACGATTTCCTGGAATGCTGCTTTGATCAGACTCATGTGGTACCGGAGGGACCCAAGGTCAGTACAGAAAATCTTGATATGGACTTGAAGTTGTGGGATTTCGACCCCAACTGCTGCATTGATTTGTGTCACACTGACGATACCATTTCTGATATACCCACGCCTATCTATCCCACGCTGGCTCAGAAGGATTGCCAAGATCATCATTGCAATAACACGCCGTGCTGTAACCGGGATGACGGGTTGTGCGATCTAGATCAGCATCTGAAACCCGACGACCTAGTGAATCTAGACTCGATACTGTCTAAATGTATGGAGGATAACAACTACAGCACAGTCAACAACGGTTATAATGTCAGCGGGCTGAGAGATACCATCAACAACCATCATCATCATTTGTTGCACCTACACCATGGTGACAAGGATTCCAATTACCACTCGCATGATCTAGTTTTACATCATCATGATCATAAAGGCCAGAATGGGGAGCATCACCATCATTTGAAGATACCCGACTTGGAGCAAGATTTCATCCTACCCAATTGTAGCAAACAGACCGACACTTTGGGTCAGAATAAATTGGATTTCATCACCTTTGCCGGAACCGGCAACCAATCTGGGTACCAAATGCAGTTGCCAGGATTGAAGCAAAGACTGAAAAGAAAACTAAACGGAGAAGTTGATAATAGCAGTAATCATCATCATCATCATAATCATCATCAACATTGTCTTCCAGCTAATCAAATCAAAAACGGAATTAAAACTGAAGAAGACGAAGAAGAAGACGAGAGTTACAAACAGGTGTGTCAATGGCTGGATTGTAATGAACATGTCCCAGAGCTAAACCAACATATGATCGAAACACATTTAAACTCCAGTGACTTGAAATGCCAATGGAACAATTGTGATTTCACAGGAAATGAACTTGATCAACTGATTTCACATATTTCGACGCACAAAGATGAAAAGCCAGTGCATGAATGTAAGTGGGTCAATGAGGATGGAACTATATGTGACCGCCAATTTGGTTCCACAAGCGAGCTAACCAATCATCTGACAAGTGCACACATCGGACAGGGAAAAACCGAATATGTATGCCGATGGGAAGGATGTGAAAGAAACCATCGCCCATTTGGCCAAAAGCAGAAAATTATAAGACACATGAACACTCATACAAAGCATCAGCCGTTTGAATGTAGCATTTGTCATAAGAGGTTTTCTTTACGATTAATACTCAAGCAGCATATGAGAATCCACACAGGCGAGACCCCATACAAGTGCGACATCTGTAATAAGTCATTCAAAACTTCCTCCAGCTTGACCATTCATAAAAGAGTTCATAGTGGTATAAAACCTTTAGAATGTCCAGTCTGCCACAAGTTTTTCAACGAATCGTCCAATTTGAACAAACACATCAAAACGCACATGAGACAATTCAAATGTTCTACCTGCCATCGGTCTTTCGATGACGAAGACAAATTCAAAAAACATGTAAATATTTGTAAACAATATGCTGAGCATTGCTGAGCGTGTTTTTCTTCTTTGTACTTTAAGATTATTTACTTTTTCTCCATTGAGATTTTTTCAACGCTTTTTGTGTTACTGCTCGTATAGCTCTTTAAAGCATTCAAAAAATGGGAAAAGTCGCTGAATTGTTAACTCATCCGGATGAGTTGAAGGCTGTGATCCAACTGAAGTACTTTAGAAAAACTGTGTATCCGTTAGTTATGACTTCGGAAACTGAGCGCATGTGCTACAAATTATTGACCCATTCATCAAGATCTTTTGTTGCCGTTATCAAGGAATTGAACCCTGAGCTGAGAAATGCCATCATGATCTTCTATTTAGTTCTCAGAGCTTTGGATACCATTGAAGACGATATGACTTTAGATCCAAAAGTTAAAGTTCCTTTGTTAAGATCGTTCGATCAAAAGCTGGCATTGAAAGATTGGTCCTTCAATGACAGTGGTCCAAATGAAAAGGATGGGATTGTCTTGGTTGAATTTCCAAACATTTTAGTTGAGTATCACAAGCTAAAGTCAGAGTATCAGGATATTATCAAAGACATCACCAAAAAGATGGGAAATGGTATGGCCGATTACATTAATGATGAAGAATTCAACCTTAACGGTGTGAACACCATCAAGGACTATGATTTGTACTGTCATTATGTTGCAGGTTTGGTTGGTGAAGGTCTAACTAAAATTTCCTGTGAGGCTAATTTTGCTGATCAGTCCTTATTAAACGAGATGGAATTAAGTGAATCAATGGGGTTGTTTTTGCAGAAGACTAACATCATTAGAGATTATCATGAGGATTATGAAGATGGTAGATCTTTCTGGCCTAAAGAAATTTGGGGTCAGTATACTGAGCAATTGGGTGATTTTGTCAGGCCAGAAAACTATCAGAATGGGTTACACTGTGTTTCTCACTTAGTTCTGAACTCAATGGATCATATCAAAGATTGTTTAATTTACCTGTCAAAAGTTTACGACTCTTCAACTTTTAACTTCTGTGCAATTCCACAGGTTATGGCCATTGCAACATTAGCTGAAGTTTTCCAAAATGAAAATATCTTCAAAAAGAATGTCAAAATTAGAAAGGGTACTGCTTGTAAACTAATTTTGAATGCAAGAACTTTCGAAGATGTCTTGAATGTCTTCTCAGATTATTTGAGAATTATTCACCACAAATGTCCTGTCTCAGATCCTCACTATTTAGCTATTGGTATCAAATGTGGTGAGTTAGAACAATTCATTGAAGAATTAAACCCAAATCCTGAACATTTACCAAAGGGTGTTAAACCAATGGAAACTGTGTATTATTTGAATGCCTTGAAGAAAATTCAACTTGATGCCCCAATCCAAGCTACTATTTTGAAAGAAAACTCAAGTACAAATACTGCCGTTGCTTTAACATCATTTGCTTTAGTTGCAACTACTTATTATGTTTATTCCCTATTCAACTAAATAGTATCATCGTAATACTTATCATATTTATATTTATATTATATAAGAGAAAAGCAAAAATTTGGAAGAGAAAAGAAATAGAATAATCATCAAGATGTTTGTTTCTTTATTTAATCATATCATACAAAAATCTGAATAAAACGTTAATTTTATTCCGTAATTTACAAAGTGTGCGAGGGGCGGCTGTGCATTTAAGTTTGCTCAAATGCCACCTTAGCAAGTGCATTCAATGCACTCATATTGTTTTCTTTTTTAACAATATTTTCATGTTGTGCTGTAGGTGGATGTAATGGAACTTGTGTCAGTGCTTGTGGTTGTTGTGGTTGATGTGATTGCTGCTGTAACTGTTGAATTGGTACCAAATTATTGATAGAAGGAGCGCTGGCCTGTTGGACGGGTTGGTTCAAAATAATCGATTTATATTGTTCTTTAACAACAGAGGCGGAAACATTAGGCTGCGCATATAGACCAGCAACAGCTGCTAGCCCGTTAATACCTGAAACTCCATTGACCAAATTCGGATACCCAATAGGATGTTGTAGAGAGCTTGGTTCCATGATATTAGCGGACGGTAATAATGATGGAGGTGGAGAAGGAGATCTAATATCATCACTATTCAACAATGATCGAATGGAAGATCTAACCATTGGAGGTTTAGGTAAATCTTTTTCAATTTTGACAGGAATCAATACCGGGTTGTTAAACTGTGGTGCACTCGGTTGAGAAACAGAAGAATGTGGCAATAAGGATGGTAGCATATTAGGAAGAGTGGTGCCGTTAGTCGAAATATAAGGTAAAGCCTCGTTAATTTGTTGGTTTGGATGTTCGGTCGGCACAGAAGTGTAAGAACTTGGCTTCTTATAAAAGAGACCAACAGGTGGACCGCTAGCATCATCTTTATTTAATTCTCCTATAGGTTGTTGCGGCTGAGGCTGAGGCTGAGGCTGTTGAGAAGCATTTAACTTATTTGCATCCCCATTGATAACAAATGTTCTCCATTCAGGATGATCATTTAAGGATCTTTGATAATAATTTCTGGACATAGCAGGAGTCTTAGTTTTCAAAACCTTTGAAATTTCTTCCCAATCACTACCATAAGTTTGTAATAATAAAGGAAATTTATTAATCTCTTGAACTGACCAATACGATGAATGACCTTCCTCTGTTCTTCTTTTTTTCCTCTTCTTCTCTTCATGTAACTCAGTTGGGGGAGGATGAAAATTTTCTGTCGAACCTTCAGCATTATTAGAAACGAGTGTTTGAGAAGCAATGGCAATTGCCACGGCTGCGGTGTCCACTTTATCTTCTTCAATTTCTTCTTTGACTTCGGATTGTGATTCATTCGCAGTGACAACGTCTTCGGGACTCTCTTGATCATTACCACTAATAGTCTCAGAAACCACCCTAGGTTTCACTGGTACAGTGATACCAGTTTTAACCTTTCTTGTTTCCAAAAAGACTTCTTGATCAGGTGTTGTAGGTACATCAAACTCTGATTCTGAGGCTGCAGCTGGTGTGATACCTTTCATACCTGCCTTCAATTTCTTTGGTTTTCTACCTACTGGATTTTTAGATTTCTTGTTCTTTTTGTTCTTATTGATGATCAACTGTTTGTAATTGGTCTCCTTCTTTGTTCTATAGTAATGTAAAACGCATTCCTCGGACGACCTTAAACCACCCATGGTTTGACTAATTTTCCCAAATCTCTTTGGATACATTAAATAAGCTTGGATAAAATTTTGGTGTTCAACAGGAGTGAAATTATCAACGGGATCAGTTAATAACCTTTCAGCCCATAACTCTTTATCAGTCTTTAAGTTATTAAAATCAACAAATGATTCAAATTGGTATTTTTCTAATGGATCTAAAATCATGTTCGGGATCGTAGCTGCACCATATTGAGCTCTTACCAAGGGGTCTCTTTCTCTTTCCTGTTCTAGAGACTTCAAGATTTCCATGAATTCTGCCTCTGTTCTTACAGAGTCTCCGTGTCTATTACGACGACCGGTGGAAGTTTTAGGCTTCTCATTAGATTCATCCAGAGGCTTTTTGAATTCTCTGCTTTCGTCGTTTGAATTTTGGTAATAATCTTTCAATTGACGGTCATAAAAACTGATGTCAGCTTTCCATAGCTTGGATCGATACACCCACTCATTAGTCAATCTATTGACTTTTTGTTCTACCAATTTATCAACTTGGGTAAATAATTTATGCATATTGAAGACATCCGCCTGCTGAAATATCAATAACTCAGAGTTTAACAAATTAGAATATTGATTGAAGTCATTGTTATCGATATTCAAATGTTTTAGAACATTTCTCAAATCAGGGAGTTCTTTATGATGTAACTCCCATGCAATTAATTCAAATTCTCTCATTGGAAAGATACAACTTTGTACAGAAGAATAATTGATATTGGATTCAGATTGGGCAACAGATTTCAATTCATCATCATTGAAGATGACAGGTACTGATGCTTTGTCCATGAGCTCATTTTTCAAGATTGGTTCTTGAGGTTCTTCCTGGTGAAATTCTGAATCTCCTTCGTTATGGATGACAGTGGTTTCGTTGGTTTGGATAATGGTTTCCTCATTTGGAACAATGTCTGTCATTTCCACATCTTCTTCAACAGTTGCAGAGTCATCGGGGAGTTCTTTTGGAACAGCATCATCGTGTTTTATTCTGGTGCTATTTGCTTCTTCTACTGGGTCATCTTCTTCCTCTGCTTCATCCTCTTCAGCTTCTTCTTCCTCTTCTTCTTCTTCCTCGGCAGCTGTGTGATAAATCGTAGTGTTTCCATTGTCAACTTCCAGAGTTTCATCTTGGCCATTCACTTCACCATCAGCAACTGCAGCAACCTCCTCCTTAGAGACGTTAGGCTCGTATTTGGAGTCACTGGACGCTTCGCGAGAATCCTTGACCTCATCCTTTGTAGGGGCATCAACAGCTGCTTCACTTTTGACGCTCTTATCATACTCGCTATAGTCATAGTGGTTTTGCTGCCTTTGGTCATTCAACGAGTTACTTCGTGATTCATCTTTGGTTTGCTGGTGGCCGTTGTGAAACTTCGGTCCATTGTGGCTATACCTGTGCTCATTCAAAGGTCTTCTATAGTCATACGGCTGGAATCGTTTGCTGCCGCTGCTGCTGCTATTGTTATTATATCCACTGCTTCCAAAATTGCTGTTGCGGCCGCGGTCAGGACCCGCTCGTCCACGAAAACCACCTCTGCGTGGATACCACTGGTCATCGGACCTATGTGACGAGAACATCGGTTGTTTAGGCGCCTGTGGCTGCTGGCTCGACGGCTGCACATGCGGCTGCTGCGGCTGCTGTGGGGGGAACGGATTGGGATTGGACGAGTAAGACGAAAAGGGACTATGGAACTTCCTCTGGCGCCGCGATTGGCTGTCTTTCGGGAACCGTCCCGAGTAATCTCGTCCCATAATAGCGAAACTTTGCTGTGTTTAAACAACAAACGCAAGAAGAAAATTAATGTTAGACATGAGGGCAAAAAAATCACTCTAATAGCTGAGGAATTTTGTCCAGGCCGGGTAACCCCTGAATAAAATTTTAATTTTTAAACCAACCTTTTAGCGCCTGAAAAAGCATTGTAACTTTAGTACTGCAGTCCCCTGATAGCTACGACAGTGCTGTGCCTTTAAAGGAAAAATGTCGTTTGCTGAGCATAAATATGCTCAGCATATCTTAAACTTATTTTATTTTACTTTTGCAAACCTCCATGCGCGATTTTGTCTGTAAGCTATTTTTTGTCTTGTTTTGCTTGCATTTGAGAGCTGTTTATTTAATTTTACAAAAACTTACTTTTAGATAAAGCTGCTTACGTAAGGTTTTTTTTTGGGACTAAAATCAATTTAACCCAAAGAGGAAATAAAAACGCGACGCGTCAATTATGTCTCAAAAGGGGTATATTAATTTTTCACTTGTCATTATTGGAACTCCTTTCTCTTGCATCTGAACATTGAGAAATGTTGGCGTCCAACAAGAGAAACAGTGATGATGAACTGAGTAGCGAGATGTGTGTGACTAAAAAGCACAAGATGGAACCGCTCGCAGAGAACAATTCGTTGGGTCTTTTCACACCACCTACCACCCCTGAGAAACGCGACAGAGTTGTGCAATTGGAGCTCAAAACTGGCGGGAAGGCTTTGGATTTGCAGCGAGAGGAAAAGCTGCTGAGTCCTTACTCTGTTGCCAAGTCGCTCTTTGTGCGTGGGTCTCAGCCAACCTCCACAATGGCCACATTGACAGCAAGAGAGAAGGAGGGTTCACAGATTCGAGAGATCATTGAATCTGGGATTTCCACGGGTGTCTCTAATTCGGTGTACATCAGCGGACCTCCTGGTACCGGTAAGACCGCGCAAGTCAGCTGCATTCTGCAGGACATCATCACATCAAACATGGAAAACTCTTCGCCAGTCTCCAAAACCCATTCTTTCAATGGCCGCACTTTCAAGGTGATAAATGTCAATTGTATGACGATCAAAACCTCAAACGACTTATTTGTGCATTTGTATTTTCAGTTGACCAGTAAACGCCCCTCGGGCAACGTCAATGTTGAAGATGTTTCCAGGTTATTGTCGCAGCAAAAGAACAAACCCTACACAATCATCGTGTTGGATGAGATGGACAACATAGTCAAATCGTCAGAGCAGGCGCTTTACGAGTTGTTTACTTGTGCTTCACCTAAGAAAGAGGACTGTTCACTTCTTCTGATAGGGATTGCCAATGCATTGGATCTGACTGATAGGTTTTTACCTAGGTTAAAGTCAAATTGTATCGATCCAAAAATTATTAGGTTTTTGCCATACACAGCAAATCAAATCAAAGAAATTATAACTGACAAGCTCATCTCTTTTCAAAGTGACAAAGAGCCTGGTTCTAAAATTGCGGTCCCACCAATGGTCGCACCTAATGCCATTGTGTTTTGTTCTAGAAAGGCAGCAGTTAATACTGGTGATTTAAGAAATGCCTTCGACATAATGTACCAATCATTAGATTCATTCGAACAGTCAGTTTTACAGAGTCAATCCATTGAGCATTTGAATAAGAAGCCATTGAGCGAATTACCTAAAATGAGTTTGACACAGGTTGTTAAAGTCTGTACTCGTGCATTTACCATTAATTACCAAGAAAAAATCAACCATTTGAATTTCCAACAGCGGATAGTTTTAGGGTTCCTTTTTAAATTTGAAGAAAAGTATCAGAAATCCTTAGTTGATAAAAAAAACTCTGATTTGGGCTCAATTAACGCATTTTTTGAATATTATACCAAAAGGCTACAATCAATGGACAAGGTCACTAATGCATTGAAAAGAAGTGAGTTCCTAGAAATTATCACAGCATTGGAAACTCAATCAATGGTTACGTTGACATTTCTATCTAAAAGTTCTAAAAGTTCCCAAACCACATTTGCTATTCAGTCTGCTAATCAATCATTGAACTTTGGTTCCTTCAAAATTTCATCCAATTTACCTAAAAATGAGTTTATCAAATCAACAAAGGATATTGAAATCTTAGAGAAAATCATGAAAGTTTCTTGCTAAAGCATCATGTAATTATTTACATTATTTACTAATTCTATATACGTCATTTCTAATTTTAGTTCTAAAAAGTACTTACTTAATTAGCCTTTCAAAACATATTATCTAAGAAAGAATCTATTAAACCGGGGTCCATACCTAACGAGTTCAACATGGCATTAAAACTGATGTCATCATTGGCTATAGTTTTATTCATCTGATCTGTCAATAAGTCGAGATCAATTTCTGGGGTATCAATATAGCTACTGTTAGGCATGACTGTATTGGAGGTATGGGGAAAAGTTGAATTTGATGTTGTAGGAATGTCTGTTTTATTTGATTGATTTGAATAATCCAAAAATTTAGTTTTGATCATTCTAGGTGGGTCATTAATTGTGGAATCTCTAGCTCCAAACTTTTCCATTAAAATTGGAATCAAACCTAAATCGTGTAGTAGATTTTCACAGACGTCACTAAGCTTTTTCATTGTCCCATCAATTCTATCGACGTTATTCAATAATGCATCACGAATAATATTGATGGATTTCAAAACTTTATCGATGTTTATTTGGTAGACGTCATTCAAGTTTTTCAAATCAATTTTAGGTTTTGTATCATCTCGGGAAGTTTTAATTAGAATGTACGTCAACAATAACAACATGATGGCATTATAGGAATTAAAACAATCATATGAGATAGTACCATTAAATAATCCATTTTCATCTTGGAAACCGATGATATCTGCGGTGGCAAAACTTGCGTTAATTGCACAAATCACTAAACTCAAAAATGGGTCATCATTCTTAATGATATAAGTTGGTGAATGTAAGGTGAATAAAAACATTGGTAAAGTCAAGGTAATGAAAAAATAGTTATAATGAGTGTGAATTCTTGATTTAAATCTTTCATTTGAAGTTTTGGGGTCTTGCCAATCTGGCGGTAATTCATTATGAAATTTTTCTAGCAGCCCCTTTAGATACAAGGCTCTCTCTAGGGATCTTAGAGATAGAGGCTCATTTTGAGACCATCTTTTATAATCTAAAATTTTGAAGATGATTTTGGTTAATTTGATACTGTGGTTGAAAAAGATTCTCTGACCCTCGCTCAATATATCTGCCATTAAGGGCAAATCAATATCGATTTCATCCCATTGGATTGAACTTGACCTCCCAAACGAGCAACAAAGAAACGATTCTGTTTTGGCAAGTGACCACATGACTCTCTTCATGACATCTCTAACAGGCAATTGGAACTTATCGATAATAGCCTTTTTGTGTAGACCCAAAGCCTTGGCCTGAATACAGGCCAATTCTATTAGCGAAAACCCACTTTCTCTGACTTTGATACTGGAAAGATACACTGCAAATAACATCAAAATACGGATACCGTCAACACTTGGCTTTAGAACGACATCTGGCAAACATAATCTGATGATATCCACGAACTTGTTGATGGTTTCATCCAGCAAGTGGTACTGGGAGTTTGTTTCGTACTGTTGGTATCTGCTTCCCAAGATCCAGATGAGGTAAACACAACAGATTCGCGCATGAGAGAGTTTCGGTTTGTAGATTGGGTCCGACTTCGCGTTTTCCAACTCCACCCAGAACTGGTTGTAGGTTTCCATGAACTTCATTTCGTTGAACAGGAAATAGAAGGGAGCCAAATTTTTGAAGTACGACCTGACGTAGTAGTCTGCCTCTTCTCTGACCATTGAGTTCTCCACATCGATCAGCGGGAAGTGGTTGACGTTCATGATGGTTTTGTCGTTGTAGAAGCTGATGGGATACTGGTACTTAGGGTTGTACTCTGAGGTGATGGTCTGGGCCATTTTGTCGTAAATCACCACGGGCGTTGGGTTGATCGACTTCTTCATGATCAAGTCGCGCAAGCCTCTCAACATGTTGGCCGTCCCGTGTTTACCGATGAAATGCGTACGACCATAATTGTCGGTGATGAGCCTATCGGAGGGTGTCAACATCGGTACGCTTATGTCCAGCTTCGAGATCAGATTGTTCGGCAAACCCTGCGGTACTGTCTTCTCGTCTTCATTGGAGCGGCTGTTGACCGGCATTTCGATGTCCAAGGCCTTGCCTATCTCGTTGAGCTGGGTGATATCCTGGATATTGGCGTCGGGAAAAAGGCCCTTGACGAGCGCAAGCAGCGAGCGGTAGTGGCCACCCACGTCGTCCGGCCGGTCTATCACCCTGCGCTTGCGCTGGGCCGTGGTGGTGCAGTCGACGCGATCCCGCCGACAACTCAGACACGGCGGCAGCTTCGCCGTGGCCGGGTCCTTTTCCGCCGTTCTTTCGCAGCGCTGCTTGCGTCGAATGCACCTGTCGCACGCAAACGGCACGCGCTGTCTTTTGTTCTCGGGAACGATCTGTTTCGCAGATCGCTTCTGCGGTAGCTTCGTCATCTGTCTCTATAGAGGTGACTCTAAGCGGTGAAAAATTGGTTATCGTGATCTAGATCTAAGTCTCTCCTCTCTCCATTTCACCCGATGACCGGCGCTTCCGTGCTGTCCTCGGTGGTGAACACGGTCAACACGATCATTGGGTCGGGCGTGCTTGTTTTGCCGTACGCGTTGCGTGCGGAGGGTGTTTTTTGCGGCTGTGTCGTCATCCTGCTGGCTGGGTTGGCCAACGGCTTTGGAATGATAATGCAGGGCGTGGCGGCGCAGTTTCTGCCTGCGGGACACGCCACGTTCTTCTCGGTGTGCAAGATCACATATCCCCGGCTGTCGGTGGTGTTCGATCTCGCCATCTTCCTGCAGTGCTTTGGCGTCAATATCTCATATTTGGTCTTGATCAGCGACTTGATGCCTTTGATCTTTTCGTTTGACGGCTGGTCGCTGGATTCAATGAAGAATTTCTACCTGTTTGGATCAGGGGTGCTGATCATTCCGTTGTGCTTCATGAAGAGGCTAGACAGCTTGAAATACACGTCCATCATCGCATTGTTGGCCATTGTTTACATCTGTCTGCTGATCTATGGCAACTTTTTCTTAGCCTTGATCAACAATTGGCAGAACTTGCCTCTGGACAAGGTCGGGGAGGTGTCTTTATGGCGGCCTCAGGGCTTGAGGCCATTTTTGAAAACCTTAGGTATCATCGTCTTGGCCTACACATGTCCTAACCAATTTTCGATTATTGGAGAATTGGAGAATCCTAGTATCAGGAGGATCTCCATCATCTGTTACATTTCAATGAGCATCACCATGCTGATCTTTTTCACAGTTTCGCTCGCAGGTTATTTCACCTTCGGCAATGTATTGAATGGGAATATCTTACTAATGTACGAAAATAGCATGTACACCCAATTGGGCAGAGGGTTGTTGGTTTTGATGGTGGCGTTTTCATTCCCATTGATGTTCCACCCTGCAAGAATCTCGTTTAACAATATCATTCACACTATTGAAGCGGACTATCTAGGCAGGGACGCCCAATTGCAATTGCCATTGCAGCAACAACAACAAGAAGAGTCCCACGAGGAAATGAACGATTTGAGTCCACTATTAGAGGCGATCATTGAAGAATCGCATCATGTTCCATTCCCGGAAAATAAATTCTACATCTTCACAGTCATCTTATTGATTGTTTCATATTTATCAGCATATTATCTAAACTCTTTTGAATTGATTTTGTCAATTGTCGGTTCAACAGGAGGTGTTTTGATCTGCTTTGTTTTGCCTGGTTGTTATGGATACAAACTGGTTAATAACCCCTCATACGAGGAGAAACTATTGACCAATTCGCCAGACGAGGCAAATAACTGGATCATCAAATCTAATTTGATCAAAAAAATGAGTTTGGGGTTAGTCATTTGGGGGATTATTGTAATGTTTGTTTGTCTATATTCCATATTGACAGAGTGAGTCTATATATGTACAATTTATCTTTCTTTTTTTGTTATGTATAATACAAAATTATAAAAAAATTAAACTCATTTATTAGCTTGAGAATCTTATCATTATATTCTATTCACCCACATCTATTCTTCGTCGCTATCACTTCTGATGTCATCAGCTTCGTGACCTGTTATAACTCTGATGGCCACTTTTAAAATCATATACATCCAAATGCACATGATTAACTGTAAGGCAGTTAATAACGCTAAAAAGGAGTCGATTTGCAAATCTGTGTAACATGCCTTGACTTCACTCATCAAGCTAAATTTCGAACAATCCATATCCATAATTTCTCTTGAATATCTGTATGTGTACCACAGCGCGTAGTTGTAGAACCCGTGTCTGGAGACGATCCAAACCAACATGAAAACAATAAACATTATATCACAAAAGTACTGGAATCCCGAGTATTTCAAAATTTTAGCAAAAGACAAAACAACGTCAACGATATCCATCATCATCAGAATGATGTGACCAACTCTGGTGAAATAATACCTGTACGAACCAGTGCACAATAGAATGGTAACAATGTGATGCGACAACATTTGGTAATGATCTTTCCTTCTGGCTTCGACGTGCAAGACAAAGAATTGTTGAAACCATGAGGCAATCTGGACTAGATAGTAGATTTTGAATGCGTGAGACAACTGATCATGAGGCCAGTTTTTGAATAAATGATAGCAGTTGAAAAAATAATCAGATTTGTAGTAAAGGGAAACACCCACGCCCCAGGAGATGGAATAGTAGAGGATGGACCACCATTGTTCGATGAAGCGCTGGGTGGCTTTGAAATTCACAATCTTGAGCATCCGCGCCATTGGTTTGAAGGCAAATGTGATGAGAAACGATCTGAGGAACGTCAGATTGATGATCCAGAATACGACAAAATACACGTCGTCAATCCCGATGTCGTACGCGGAGCTGTTGGAGTACTGGTACTGTAACGTGTAGAACTTATTAGCAAACTGGAAACCGAGCTGCGGCAGAATTAGAATTGTGAGGTTAAATATAGATGCGAAAACCATCTGCAACCTATCTATTTTACTAGCAGATTCAAATGCATGTTTATCGTCAAACTGTACAGGTTTGTGCTCCGTTTTATCAGAGATGTGTGTAGGTGGCGGGCTCTGCGAGCCCGGCGCCTTATCTGTCCTCTGACGTAAGCTTGACATTGAGGCAACGACACGTAACTAAAAAAAATCATCACATTAAAAAAATTTAAATATAACGTCCATCAGATGAAGATCTATATAAAATCAGATTCAGATTCCTGTTTGTATCCAATGAAAAATAATAAAAACGGTGATACTTTGACGTGGATAGCCGCAGCACAGAACGTAGCGGCTGCTAGACAAGATTAGCGGTGTTTCTTTCAGTTGCGCGACTCATGTGCCCGAAATTCGGCTTCTCAAACCCGCTTTTAAGCCCAGTTTCATTTTTGGTTTTCAGTTTTGCCAAGATCGGGCCAAATGAATCGTTGTAAAACAAAGTAAAGGAAATCACCAGCAAAGTTAATACTTCTTAGTCCCCCAAAACCTTAATCCCGCTTCCTTGGTTGCATTTCTGCCTTCTGGTCCTTCCGTCGCGACTGAGCACTCACCGGCTCATCTGCTCAGCAGATATATTGGCGAAGATCTGGTTTAGCTTGAGAAGGGACTTCTTGACGTTGTTCTTGACGGTCACCTCGTTGTACTTGGGCCACTGGGTATGTAGCGCAATAAGCAGCTCGCACACCTCCGCCACCTGCTCTATCTGGATGTTGGACTGCGCCATGAACAAGGCCATGTCGCCGGCCTTGGTCTCGGAGGTGGTTACCGATATGCAAATGGCCGCCAAGGCTATGATGTGGGGCGGGTAGATGAGCATGGCGTCCGTGACGTAGCTGTCGTTGATGACGGCCCACACGTTGTTTAGGTCCATCAACCCGCAAGGCCCAGCCAATTGGGTGAGAGATCGATACGGGTGGTGAACCACCACGTTACAGTCCAATGCCTCCATGAGATAGAACTCCATCTCGGCCAGCCGCGTGAAGTCGGCGGGCATGAACTCGGGCCAGCAGTTTCTCGCCTCCAGGAGCAACGTTCGGATGTGCACGGGAGCCTCCTCGACCTTCGCCGCCAAGTACAACACCGCCGCCACCAACACATAGACGTTGACCTCGTTTGGCGAGGCCTGGAGCAGGAACCGCGAGAGATAGACCTCTGCAGTGGCCAGAATGATCTGGCGCATGGCTAGGCGCATGCCTAGCTTCTGGATCTGCTGGTGGAGGAAGATCCGTGTGTTTGTGTCGCCCTTGAGGATGGGAACGCCCTTTTGGGCCAACTGGCGGTCCAGCGCGGCGATTCGCGCTCGTTTTTCTGCGATTTCGCGCGGTTTCAGCTGCCAGCTGTTGCGCTGCGACGAGTACCAGTAACTAGCAGACATTCAGGCAGGCAGGGGGCGATCTAGCTGCTGTTTAGATACTAAGTGACAGTGCTATACAGTATGAAAAATTACGTACTCTACATACTCTGAATACCCTATACGTTTCTCTGTACAACTTGCTTCTGTTGTTGCGGCCATGTCAGATAGATTAACACAGCTCCAGCTGTGTCTTGACCAGATGTTGGATATCTGCTTTGCAGGGCTCAGTTATGTGGAAAGCCACCATGCGGTGGTGCCCACCAGCGACGGCGATCCGTTGATGACCGACCCAGATCATGCGCAGGACTCGCCCGAGGTGTTCCAAGATGCGCTGGACGAGCTCTCGCGGGATCTGGTGATAAAGGCCAAACAAATCCTCACCACAGTCGATACCTTGCCTGGTGTGGGTGTTTCAGAGCAGGAACAACTGGAAACAATACAAAGACTCAAGCAAGAGTTGATAGACGCTGAACAGAAGAGAAACGAAGCCATCGATAAGAAGGAACACCTACTGGATCGTGTCAATGAACTGATCTTGGACGTCAGCAAAGATTATTCGCTTTCCAAATAACTCTATACTATATCTTTATACCGTGTACTATTCTAATTTAGCAAAAATTAATATTTGATATTAACAACTAGGAGAAAGAAGACTAAGAAAGAGTGATGCAGTTAGCGGCCACTGCTGTTTGGGGTCGTATTATGGGTTCTCCTGTGGATGAAAACCGGACTTTGCTATTTATTTGCTGTTAAACAGTGAGCCATACTAAAATTTAACAATCTGGTACGAGTTTATGGTTAATACAGCTGTTCACCGATTGGTGAGTAAACATTAAATGATAAGCTTGCTTTGATTCAAGTTCAACTAGCAGTTATCTATTCATCTGATGGTTACTTAGGGAAGGCCAGATCTAAAGATGGTTACTTCTAGACTGAATCAATAAATTCAGTTCTGAAACATTTTAAAAAGAAGAATCAATTAAAAATGGGCTCCATTCAAAACTAAACATGCATAAATCTTGAACTGGAGAGTGATTTATCTCTGCAAACCACCCGTTAGCTAAAACAAGCCCTTTTCAACCCAACCGAGAACGTTTTAAAAAACCACAACAAACACAAGGTCGCAATTGCTGAGCTTTAAATGATACGTCAGAAAGGTTTTAAAATGAACATTTATTGACTATCTTTCTAAAGGCAAGTATATATATATATCTCTGTATTATTGTCGTTATAAACTCTTATAAATTCAACCTACCCAAAATTTCACTAGCCAAAGATTTATATAGCCATGTATTACCGCTGACCTTCTTGAATTGGATACCGTATAATCCAACCAAAGGAACCTTAACAATATGAATTTCGAATTTAAGTGGTTTTTTGACAGTAGAAGTATTCTTAGAAATTCTTTGCTGCTCAACCCTTGAAGATATAAGCATGTCACTACCACCAGCCATCGTTTCATCATACGCAAGTGATTCGTTACTGTCATCGTTTAATAATGTCCTATTCAAATTAGCAGGTGCAGGTGTATTTGGAATGTTCGAGGATTCATTTCCTGTAACTGGCATGCCGGATGTCGTTATACTTAATCTATTTCTAGCATTAGATGAAGAAGAGCCCGGTTGTTGTTGACTTGCAAGTATACTATTACCCAAAGAAAATTTCCTTCTATGACCCTTTTGTGGGGTTGTTGGTGGTAGACTATCAGCTGTGTTTGATGTGATGAATGAGTTAGAATTCTTAGTTGACGATGATGAATTACTTGATTTAAAGTTTTCAAGTTCGTTTGCTTCATCAATTTCTGGACTTTCGTCTTCATCATAATCATCTGTGTTTTCTTCAATGTCCTTCAGCTCATCGTCCTGAGAGCTTATCAGTTCATCCAATGTGTTTTCATTTGATTTCTTTGGTGATTTCAATGATGGACTCATAGATTTTGTTGGAGAGACTGGTGAGTCTAAAACAATCGATGGATAATGAACACAAATGAATCCACCTTTAACTTCAACAAATTGGACACCCAATTGAGGTAAGACACTAATAATACCATACCTAATGACAGGTAATGGTTTGGTAGAGGTAGTTTGAACAGAGAAGAAACCTTTGAGGAATAGGGTTTTAGGATAATCAATTGATGGCATCGTACCTGGTAATGCTTTCTCATATTGTTCAATAATTTCCTTTTCAGATAATTTAGGTGGAATAACTTTAGCAGATTGGAATTGGAATTGAACATTTGAATTATCTTCCTCATCAAAGAATTCATTATCACCATTACCGCTACCATTGCCGCTACCATTACCACCACCAGACATCGAAGATGAACCTCTACTCGAATTATTATATTGAGAAATAGATATTTGTGGCAGTGGTGGTGCATTCGAGGTATCAGGTTTACCAGACGATGGAATATTCAATGAGTATTTCCTTGCATGTCCAACAGATTTGGCACGCGCCGTTGGGTGATACTTTCTTTCTGGAATTGGAAGTGTTTGCTGATGGTTGAGTTGAGGAACTGGTGGTAATTTATCAGAAACAAATGCTGATGCTGTGTAAGCCGAAGCAGCTCTTTGATGTCTTCTTGGTGCAGAAGTAGATTGCTGCTGCTGCTGCTGCTGCTGTTGTTGTTGTAGTTGCTGCTGCTGCTGCTGCTGTTGCTGTTGTAACTTCTCTTTGGTTGTTACCTTAACGGAACCAACTCTTCTAACGTCATCCTTCTTAATGCTCAACTTTCTCAAGATCGAGTTACCAAATGATTCTTCCACTGGTGATTGTTGTAATGGAGGAGTTGGCGATCTTGTATCCAAAGAAGTTTCAATAATTGGTGATGGTCTATCATAGTGGGTGTTAGAAGTAGCAGTATGTGCCGCCTGAGGAGGTTTAAGATCATACATTGGTTGTTGATAATCTTTGAATGGATCCGCCTTATTATGTTGATATTGTGCAGGAATTGGTTGAGTGACCACTCTATGATTACTTTCATGAGGCAAATTAGACTGTTGTGAAGCAGCATTGAATACATGAGATTGAGGTATAGGTGGTGTGACAATTTCTTGCTGTTGAATTTGACTTTTCAATTTCTTTCTTTCCATCATTTCATCCACTAAATAATAAATGGATATTAACGGATGGAAACCTCTAGTAGGATCAGGCAACTTTGGATCATATTTTTTCCTTTGGGATTTATTATGCCAGTTTTCAACATAAAATTGGTAAACATTTGACCTCAAAATGTGACTCAATTCCGAATTGATATAGTCTATTGAAGGTGCCAATTCTAGTTCAACAATTAATTGCAGGACTTCAGGATCTAATGGGTATTCTAGTGGTCTTCTGATTGGAAGATAGTTTTTTACAGGGCCTTGATAACCCTTATTCATCCATGGATGGTTAATGATTTCCTTGATAGTACCTCTTATGGAAGGATTTACAACTAACATTCGCTGTAAAATTGAAATACACTCATTTGATAAATGAGACGGATATTCAACTTCACCTCTTTTGATTTTCTCATGTAGTTTATTGACGCTTTTGTCATCGAAGGGCACCTTACCACAAACCAGGACATAAATGACTACACCAAAGGACCAAATATCAACTTCAGGACCAACATAAGGTTTAGCAGATAGTAATTCCGGAGCAGCAAAATATAGTGAGCCGCAGTAAGTTTTCAATAGGTTTTCTCTATCGAATAAGTTAGAGAGACCAAAATCAATGATCTTTATTTCACCTTGAGTATTTATCATAATGTTTTCAATTTTCAAATCTCTATGAACGATGTTGTTGGAATGACAATACTCTAAGGCCGATGCAATGCCTCTGCAGAATTTTCTAGCTTGTAATTCTTTCAAGGACCCGTGTGAAACGATATAATCCAACATTTGGCCACCTTGGACATATTCGAAAAGCATGTAGTAATGATTCGACATGGGGTACATTTCATACAGTCTGCAGATGTAGGGATGGTATAGGATCTTGCCGAGGGCCGCTTCTCTGATTGTTCTCTTGTCTCTCCCCAGCTCCTTTTCGAATTCTTTCCTCTTGGCTAATATCTCATCGGGGTCCTGGCTTGGCGGATCATTCGCGTGCTGACGCTGCCAGACCTTAGCTGCACGTGTAACCACCTTGACTGCACATATTTCATTTGTGACTCTGTGCTTCGCCAACTTGACCTTACCCATGGAGCCCGACCCGATGGTTTTCATAAACTCCCAATCACCGATGGACTTTCGATGGAAAGCTCCGCCGGGACCCACGGGTTGGTTGTTAGAGGGCGGCTGCTGTTGCTGATGCTGTTGCTGATGATGGGACGAGGGTGCTGGAGGAGGCGTGCTGTACATCTGATTTGAGCCGCCCGAGCTGTTGTACTGTTGGCCGTGTCTGTTCGGGGTGGTGGGCACGTAGGACTGGTGCGGGTGAGGCGAGGCTCTCAATTCAACACCAGGCAAAAGCTCGTTGCGGCCTGGAGCCGGACCCGACGCTGGAGGCTGCGGGAGGGCGCCTCCGGAAACGTTGCGCATCATTCTAGCGGTCGCAGGCGCGGCGTTGGCGCTGGCGCCGGCGCCCGCAGGGTTCTGCGGCCGCATTTTCGCCATGTGCAGCGGCAAATTCACTGTGTCTTCCTGGAAAGACGGGTGATTGGACATCAGGAGAGCACACAGGCAATTGACGCGTGCTTTGTTACAGAGGAAGAGAGGTTATTAATATGTCAAGAAGGCAAATACAAAAAATTAAAATTGAGCATTGTGGTTCTTGATAGTTATCATGCAGATGCCCAATTCTAAACCAGTGGCGACCAGCGGGCGCCAGTGCCCGGCTGACCGGTGTCCACCTGTGTGCAGAGTCTTGAAGGCTACCGCGTCGTCTTTTTTGGGCTTCCAGACGCCATTTTAGGAGCCTCTGGGAATATAAAACAACGTATCTTGCCATCAAGACGCGCTGCTGACGCACAAACGGTCTTATTCTCTGCGGCCAACGCTTAGCTATCCAACGAACCGCGTATTGCCACCCAATGGCTGCGATCTCGGCCCTGATCTGGCCAAAACCACTTCGTATATGCATTATGGCAAATCTACGTCTGTTTCCGGAGGCTTTTTGATGATCTGAAAACACCATTGTGCGGCGATGGTGCCGCTCTACACATATGTGATGTTTGCGACGCGTTAGCTTGCCATTGGGCGCCGCTGTGAGCCGTTTTTGGCCTCTCACCAAAATTGTTGAGCAACTGGATTCGGAAATTAGACGCGAATGCTCATCGCGGTATGTTTGGGCGTCGACATCTCGGGACACAGCAGTGCCAGCGCGAAACGCACGACACAAGTGTACTCAGCGCGGCGGGCGCTCCTCAACGAGCTCTTTATCGACGCGGCGCGTGCACAGCGTGACACCTTCGGCGCAGCGCTTTAGGCCGGCGATGACGGCTGCTTACAATAGGATAAAATTCTCACGAGTGCCAACAGTAACGCGTTGGTCCTTCTCTCTCTCTTTCCTTTCCAGATCACGATCCAGATCGAATCGAAATGTCAGCCGTCCCACACCACGAAGTCGTCCACGAGGCCAACGGTATCACCGCTAGACCGACTCCGGCTGCCTTTTTCGAGAGACAGCCTGCCAAGGCGCTCTCGTCCAAGAGCGAATACGAGCAGCTTTACCAGCAGTCCATTTCAGACCCAGAGGGCTTCTGGGGGCCAATGGCCAAGAAGTTCCTCTCCTGGGACAAGGACTTCCACACCGTGAAGTCAGGCTCGCTCGAGCACGGTGATGCAGCCTGGTTCCTCGGGGGTCAATTGAACGCCTCTTTCAACTGTGTTGACAGACACGCTTTCAAGAACCCAGACAAGAAGGCCATCATCTTCGAGGCCGACTTGGAGGAAGAATGCACTTCACTTACCTTCGGCGAATTGCTTAGAGAAGTCTCGCAATGTGCTGGTGTCTTGAAGTCCTGGGGTGTCAAGAAGGGCGACAGAGTCGCCATCTACCTCCCAATGACTGCTGAAGCCTTGATTGCCATGTTGGCCTGTGTCAGATTGGGTGCTATCCACTCTGTCATCTTCGCTGGTTTCTCTGCAGGCTCCATCAAGGAGAGAGTTAACGATGCCGAATGTAAGGTCATTATAACAACCGATGAAGGTAAGAGAGGTGGTAAGGTCATCAACAACAAGAAAATTGTCGACGAAGCTTTGAAGGAATGTCCAACCATCGAAAAGGTCTTGGTCTACAAGAGAACCGGTAACCCTGAAATTTACATGAAGGAAGGTCGTGACTACTACTGGCAAGACGTGGCCCCAGAATTCCCAGGCTACTTACCTCCTGTTCCAGTGGACTCCGAAGACCCTCTTTTCATGTTGTACACCTCTGGTTCCACAGGTGCTCCTAAGGGTGTTGTCCATTCCACCGGTGGTTACTTGTTAGGCGCCGCTATGACCACCAGATACGTCTTCGATTTGCAAGACGAAGATGTTTTATTCACCGCTGGTGATGTCGGATGGATTACCGGTCACTCTTATGCTTTGTACGGTCCTTTGTCTTTAGGTGTTACCACCATTGTGTTCGAAGGTACTCCTGCCTACCCAGATTTCGGTAGATTCTGGAAGATCATCGAGAAGAACAAGGCTACCCATTTCTACGTTGCCCCAACCGCCCTTAGAATGTTGAAGAAATCTGGTGAAGATGAAATCTCCAAATATGACTTATCATCCTTGAGAACTTTGGGTTCTGTTGGTGAACCTATTGCAAGTGAAATCTGGCAATGGTACGATGAAAAGATCGGTCACGGTTGTTGTCACATCTCTGACACTTACTGGCAAACAGAATCAGGTTCCCATCTGATTGCTCCTTTGGCCGGTTCCGTCCCAACCAAGCCAGGTGCTGCCACTTTACCTTTCTTCGGTATTGATGCTGTTATCATTGACCCAACCTCTGGTAAGGTTCTTGAAGGTAATGATGTCGAAGGTGTCTTGGCCGTTAGATCTACTTGGCCTTCCATGGCAAGAACCGTTTACAAGAATCACAAGAGATACTTGGAAACCTACTTAAAGCCATACCCAGGTTACTACTTCACAGGTGATGGTGCCGGTAGAGACCACGATGGTTACTACTGGATTAGAGGTAGAGTTGACGATGTTGTTAATGTCTCCGGTCACAGATTATCAACTGCCGAGATTGAAGCCGTTTTATTAGAAGATGCAGCCAAGGTTTCTGAAGCTGCTGTTGTTGGTATCAACGATGATATAACTGGTCAAGCTGTAGTTGCCTTCGTTCAATTGAAGGACGCCTCCTTGGTTACTGATGATGACTCCCAAATGAAGTTGAGAATGGCTTTGAGAACTGCTGTTAGAGGTACCATTGGTCCATTTGCCGCTCCAAAGACTATCATCATCATCGATGATTTACCAAAGACTAGATCTGGTAAGATCGTTAGAAGAGTCTTGAGAAAGATCGTCTCTGGTGAAGCTAATGCCTTAGGTGACCAATCTACCATGGCTAACCCAGAATGTATTGCCCAGATTGTCGATGCTGTCGAAAAGCAATTCGGTGTCAAGAACACTCTTTAAGGTAGAGATATCAATGTCCAAATAAATAACAAAAGTTGAAACTATATTCCCTACTTTTTTATTGTTGTTGTTGCTGTTAATTATAATATATTTTAAATAAATTCTTTTTAATACTGTTGTTATACATAATAGATGCAGCCTATTGTTTCACCGCCGAGCGATTTTTATTGTTAGTCAAAGGACTTTCTCAATACTGTAAAGTGTCTTAAATGAATGCTCAGCTATTTTGTTCAAAAGCAAAAGATGTTTCAACCACGTTTAACGAGTAAAAAAAGACAGAATTATAAAAATTTAGAAGATAAGATAGAATAAGGTCAGCCAGAACCAACTGATTTTCAGTTTAAAACTGGAATTAGCATAGGCTCTGAATGTGATAGAATCGGATATCGGCGAATGTAGTGGGTTTTTAGCGCTTATTGTCAAATATTTCAAAGAGGAATTTGGAACTAGTTGCCGACTGTCAGGAAGCGAAAGATACGAAGCTTTGTAAATGGTATTGACAAGTTGATTGTCTTTATCACTTGTGCTAACACTGGTAGTTAATACAGTCCGACTTATCGTTTCAACACTGTGACTAAAATGCTTTTCAGCGCTTTCATTTAGATCAGCAAAATTGGAATCACTTGTTGAAGTTGTTGTAATAGCTTTAGGCGTTAAAATTAGCTGATTGATATAAACCTCTATGAGGGTCGCGCTACCTTTATCATCACAAAAGGTCACTGTTTGTGTCTTCAGAGTGGTTACTCTTGAGTCTTGATAAGTAACTAACACACAAGGAATTATGGTCTCAACTCCAGAGATAAATATTTTAGTATCATGAGCTGTTTTACCCACTATGGCACTAGAAATGGCTAAAATAAATTTAGTCGTGGTTGCTGAAGTGGCCTCAGAAGATATTTGGGTTATTGTCCTTGATTTGCCAGCTAAAATTTCAGTGTTGATTTGGGGGTCACTTTCAACGTCACTAAAACCTGTTGTTTCGGATGAGAGAGTTTGGTAGCTTTCAGTAATTAATGATGATTTCAAACCAACATTGCCAGAGTTTGAAGATGACAGAAAGTCTACTTTCTCAGAAGCATAAGTAATAGTTGAAATACCTTCCACTTGTGAGGTAATGAAATTTTTGACAATATCTGTCAGAGGCGGATTTGATTTAGTAGTTGACTTTAAAATTGAGTGAGTTTTATGAAACGATGGGTCTCGAGTGATTGAAATGGAATTTTTGTTAGTGAAATATGAAATACTTTCCGTGATGGTTGAAAAAACTGGGTTTAAAGTAGACAAAGGCCAAGAGGCTGTAACGGTTGAAGACCCGGTTTCTGAGGACAAAGTGATACTTTTGGTATATGTGACATTCAAGTTAACAATGTTACCATAATGATCTAATTGTCTGAAAAGCATTACTGAAGTGAAAATACCTGGCAACCAATCGATTGCAACAGGTGTAGGTACCAAAACTGCAATTTGCAATGAAGAATAGTTATCTCTTTTGAATAAGCCATCAACAGGTAGTTGCATCTTATTGTCGATGTAAGTTAGTGTCACGGTGGAAGTAACAGAATCGGTCCAGTAATAAGTTGTTGTTTTTGTGGGCTCAGAGGTGTGCTTTCCGCTTGTCAATGGTATTATACGAGTTGATAATGGTACCTTTGTTGATAATGTTGAAATTATAGTAGAACTATTAAAATCTGAAGAAGAACTCAATCCTTTGGAAATCTTGGTCGGGCCAAACACCCAGGTATCATCGACAGTCTGAGTGTGACCAACTTTTGAAGTTTTGCTCCCAGAAAAGAAATTTACTGGCTTAGAAGAGATCAAACGGGATACTAAAGTTGTGGTTCCAGAACTTTTTATTTCGTAACCTGCGTTGGATTGCAAGCTATCTTTTGATAATTTATTTTTGGATTTAGAGACAATGGGCATAGAACTTGATTTCGTTATCACATTTGAGCTTGCATAAGCCATTGTGTCACTCGAGGATGTTGATAAAGATGAAGACGATAATAAAGAAAAAGAGACAGAAGTAGAAGAAGACGAAGATGAGGAGGAAATTACCCCAAAATCACTAAATGGCTTCAAAACTACCGAGAGGCCAGAACAAGACTCAACGCTTGAGAAGTTGTCACTCGTTGCAAAAAACAAAGAGCTATACTGGTCACTAGCAGCCAAGGTTGAAGTTGAATAAGTAGAAGAAGCTGAACGTACCGATATGCTATGAACCAAATAAGTTGAGCTAGTTAATTTTGAGCTTTTGTTGAATTTGTATGAATTTTCTTTATCGCTTTTAAAGGTGAAGCTAGAGGTTAAATCGGAAATTAATATTTTAGTTAATGAATTTGTTGCCTCGTTGATGGAATTAGAAAATTCCAAGGAAAAATGACCACTAGCTAACGCATAACTGGACTCAAAATCATTCAAGGAATGAGAAATAGCACTAAACTTAGATGTCTTGATGTGAGACTCAGATGATAATTTCTCACTACTAATTCTAAAAGAAACATTAATTTGGACACTACTGATATGTGAAAACTTATTGATATGAGAAGACAAAATAGGTGCAGAGGAATTTATCATTGAAAAATTAAAAGTTTTCGATACTGAGCTCGCTTTGATTGGAACTTTCGATGATGACAAAAGCAAAACTGAGCTGGAACTTATCAGCTGTTCATAAGTACTTGCAACAGAGCTTTGGAAAATACTGAGAGACTTGCTCGACCCACTATTCACAATCTGCTTTGGTACACTATTCTCGGAAAAATCTCCAATTGTGGAGCTGAATGAAATGGCAACTGGACCACTACTACTTATACATCTAACACTTTTAAAGGCTGACGGTAACTTAGTGCTTGAGTAGTAAGCTGTTAGCAAAGAGTTTTTTTGAGCCTCAGAAGCGCTCTGAGAATGCAGGTTTGATGGAGCAGTAGTCGATGAAGCTATAGTGGTATTCCAAACCTTTGGGACTTTTTTCGATGAAACCACAGTTGATTCAAGAATAGGTAAAACGGTAGTTGAGAATACACTTCGAGAAATAAAATAGTTAAATAAATTTGATTGAGTTTTAGAAAGCTCCTTACTGTGGGAGCTGTTCAAGGATGTTGAGAACGGCGATTCAGAAACGACCGAATCGGAAATTTTGCTGAGCAATGTCTCGTTTTTGTTTAACCCTTGACTGGATGGTTCTGAAATGGTGACAACACTTGCGTTATTTGATAACTTTGATTGTGTGCTTAATACTGAACTCAAACCGAGTGATCGAGTTGGGTCAAATGAGCCATTCGAAACATTGGTTTTTGTTCTTGTTGTTTCAGTACTGAATTTCAAATACTTTGATGAGCTGTAAGTGGTTTTATAAATGGAGCTGACAGATGTGGCACTTCTTGGAAGAAATGTTATTTCCTGCGGAGGCACAACAATAGCAACGACAAGTGTTCCTGAAATATTGATAATGCTGGTTAACTCAGTGGTCACATTTCCAGTTATGGTTGTTTCTGGTTTTGGAACGATCAATGCTGGTAACATAAACCCACTTTGGTTAATAACCGATGTATAGGTTGAAAACATGCCAGTTTCAGCTATTGTAGTCGATAGTTCTGTGAAAACTTTACTCACGGCACTTGAATCTTCCGGGATCAAGGATGTTGCTTCAGCACTCAAATCGTTAGACCTTGCCGATTCTGCCTCAGGAATCATTAGAACAGGGTAAGTAGTATCTTCAGCTTCAAATAAGGTAGTGAAAGATTTATAAGCGCCCTTTGATGTGAGTGTTGTAGTTGGCAACGGATAAAGATGTGCAACAATGCTTATACCATCATTTTGCACTACAATGGAGGTAGTTTCTGCTTCAACTTCATCAAATATAGTAGTTTGTGGAATAGGAATTAATACCACCCCTGTTTCTAAGCCATCAATTGTAGTTAAAATAGTTGTCTGTAGTAAAATATCATCAGATGACATTGTAACCTGGGGTAATGGGAGAACCTCAGCCACAACACCAGCAACCAGCTTTGTAACTTTTGACCTAACATTTTCGAAAACAGTCGTTTCTGGACTGGGAGCTATCACTACCGGAGTTATTATTCCTTTGATTGTTGTGAATTCAATTTGAGTGGTTAAATCTGACCCTCTGGTAATAGTACTGCTTGGTAATGGATAAACCACAGCCAACCCTGTATGCAACTTACCTTGAGAATCTGTTATAGCGATCGTTTCAGTAGTTATGTGATCAACGTTTCCCACTGCAGTTGTAATAACTTCTTCAAAAGTAACATTGATAGGGTCCAGATTCACCATATTTTGAATTGAGTAAATAACCGAGAACTCAAGTTGAAACTCACCTACATCTGCTTTTAAGACTTTCGGTGTTGTATACTTTACATAGTCATATTGAAACTCATAACCTCTCAAATCACCACCTGCTGAATACGAGTTGTCCATAGCGGTTTGATCTGTTGCCGCTACACAAGCTCCATTCTCCATGCAATATTGGAAAGTTGAAGCAGTACTTAAATCCCACGTGATTGAGGTTAACGAACCCATGATTAACGAAAGCTGATCCCAAGGACCAAGGAAAGTTGGAATATGAATCTCAATCTGGTTATCACCATGAACAATATATGAATAATACGACAAATCGTTTATATCCGGCTTGGGTGCCAAAACAACCGGCGTTGCTAGTCCATTTACAGTGAGGAATGTTGTTTCTGTACTTAATACACCAGTAGTAGTGATTAACTTTTCTGGTAAAGGGTATGCAACCCCATAAACACTAGTTTTAATACCTTGTTCGTTAGTGTAGGTAATAAATCCCTCTGAAATGGAATCAACATTGGCGATTACCGACGTGACAACAGCAGGTTTCAGAACAACGTTAACCGGATCCAAGGTGATCAAATTGCTATAATCAATTACGACATAGAATGTCAATGGAAATTCCCCAACGGAACCAGATTCAACTTGAGGAGTAATATATCTGACATAATCATAATCTGCTTCAAAATAGTTTAGATCTGCACCTGCGGAAAAGGAGTTGTCTTGAGGTGTTTGTTGTTTGGCAAAAACGCAAGAACCATTCTGCTTGCAATATTGAAATGTGGAAGAAGTTGACAAGTCCCATGAGAACCCTGTCTGACTGTCCTGGAAGATGGAAAGTGATTCCCATGAGCCGACTGTCGATATTGATATATCGATTTCTACCTGGCCGTTGTCATGAGCCACTACGCTATAACCTGCAGTAGCTCTTTTTTTTAAAGCCTTTGCAAAGACCACAGACAACCAGAATACCAAGATGGTGCACAAATTGAACTTAACCACCATTGTACCAGTAATGTAATGGAAACGTTTTTGCCAAAGATAAAGAAATGAATAGTAGCTCGGGGAAATAGACATCGCAACCCATTTATGTCACTGAATTCAAACGCTAACATGAAACTCTGAGCGAGACCGCGTTTGTGAATATTTCTAATAACGGCAACCATCTGAAACCTTCGTTCCAGGAACAAACATGCTCAGCAAAAGCGAGATGTTAGAAGAGGTGCTTTGACTTCCCAGATAGGAAGGCGATTTTTTGGGTAACTAACAATTCTCTTTTTCAAGTATGCCGAAAGTCCGCCGGCTGGTGATTTTTTTGGCAGGCACCTTTCATGCAGCATGTTTCACTCTATTCGTTTCGTCACAGAAGAGAAAAACCTCCCTGCATCACCGTTCCTGGGTCAAATTTGAAGTAAATTATGTGAATTTTATTGCTAGCCTTTAGCCAAGCTGTTAGGCTTCAAATAGTGCGGTTGAGATGCAAACCGAGGATGGGTAAGATTGAAATACAAGTTTAGAATTTGAGGTTTTGAGAATTGCAATCTATGCATACAGATGAATCTCAGTGGCAAAAAAATAAAATCTAGATGAATGAACACGTTCTTTATCCAGATATGTCACTTGAACAGCTCACTATATCCCTTACAACTGCGTTCTCAACAGGCGATTTTGCCAAATGCGCCACACTGCTTACGCCCATTAAGAAGGAATTGATCAAGCACCAGCTTTTGGTGCCAGCTGCATCCACAAACCCGTCTGACAAGCAAATCACCCAGTCCATCTTGGAAATCGGCGCACTCACTAGCTTAAATCTTAAGCAAATGAACCAGTTTGAACACTACATCACCCAATTGAAGGTCTTTTACGAGGATTCCCAAAATCCGCAAAGTGACAACAAGAATAAATTAATAGGGTTGTATCTTTTGTACATTTTGACTAAGGGAGATTTATCAGCATTTCACATCGAATTAGAGAAATTCGATGACATTGTGTCTTTAGAGCAAGACCAATATTTGTCCATCCCAATCAAATTTGAACAATGGATAATTGATGGTGATTTCTACAAGATTAACGAATACATTACCAATGGATCAAAATTCCCTTCCAAGGAATTCCAGCTGTTCGAATTGGACTTGTTAAATACAATTAGAGTTCAGATTGCACAAAACTTAGAAACTTCTTACACTTCACTTAAATTAGAGAACTTAAAACTGTTATTGTTCTTGAAGGAAGTCGAAGAAACCAACAAGTTCATTGAAAACTTTGGATGGGAGATTAAAAACGGATCTGTCTATTTCAGCCAGAAGCCTGAAGATGATGAAGTCGAAGAAAATGACGATAAATTCATCCTCAAGAATGCTTTAACATATGCTAGGGAGATGGAAAGTATTATTTAGAAAAAAGGAACATAAAATTATATATATACTAAGCTTAATTTTTTCTTTTACTTGTCTTATAAATCAGCATCAGTAACTACTTTCATTCTTTCGGAGACTCTGGCACAAAATTGGTTTCTCTCGGATGGAGTCAATGGGAAAAATTTAAAATCAATTTCTTTGACGCAAAAGTAATCATGCATTACATTCCACTGCGTAAACTCAAAATTAAAATCGTCACCGTCAAACATCTTATGTCCTTCATAAATACTGTTGTCAATCAAATTTGGTGTAAATTTGGGGAAATTACAATGAATGAACATTTTAGAGTTTTTTTGTTGATCTAGGTATTTCAATAATGGAGTATATTCTTTAGCCTTCTGATTTTCCTTCATGAACTTCTTTACGTTCTGGTAATCAATAATTGGATCATATTGGACCATTGCAGAGCCGAGATATTGGTCATTGATCCAGGTACCAAAAGCGTTTAAACCTCTTTTTACTTGATAAACTTTTTCATTTAAAACATTGGCTGCTGCATAAAACGTATCTTTGTCACCTTCACCTGCACCATCTTGACCCAAAAGTGGGTAATACTGATTTGGTCCATAAAAGTTATAGAATAAACTTAATGACAATGTTTTGAAATGAGAAATCTTATTAACAATTAATTGACCCGATTCGGTGCTCAAATCTGGCACAGTGCCCTTCCTATCGTGGTAAGCCACTTCTGTCTTAGGGTTTGGTTTGCCTGTAATGTATTTCTTAGGAGGCTTGATATCATCAACGACATTTCTAACAATATCATCTGTAACTTTGATGTTAGCAATTTCATAATATTTAGGATGATGAACTCTTCTCCAAAAATCTGGCCACAAGATCATTCCATGTTGGCGGAAAACGTCACTTTTCAAAACGGGGTCCGGATTCTCAACTGGCATATTGTCCGAATCTAAATAGATTACATTTGCAAACGAAGACGCTAAAATTGATAAAACCTTCAACTGGTAGCCGTTGATTGACTCCAGATATTTGTTGGATATCAATTCGTACAGTTTGACACATCTGCCCCCTAAATCGGGTATAATGTGTTCACAAATATCAGCTTCGTATTCTGCCAGACTTGGTATAATTAACTCAAACGGTAACTTTGATCCGGTCTTACGCAGATTGGATGCTGATAATATACTCAACCAGGTGAATTTTCCACCGCCAATTAGCACATATCCTGAGCCCTTGAAGGTGTCACGCGGGGCTTTGTGCAAGCTAGAGACGAATTTCTTATGGGATTTTCCCAAGTCGGCAACTAAGTCATCTGGCAGATGAAGCCCTCCGGCTAGAAACTCTTCGGAAAGATGGTAAATATTTGGGTTTGGGTCGTGATATGCTATAGTCTCAATGTTATTTTGGTACACACGGTCGATTAGGTCGTACTGCTCCGACCCCAGACCAGACCCGCCTTGGGCCTTTAACCCCTTCGTTGGTTTTGCGGCCATGATGTCATTGAGTAGGCCTTCCAGCATTGACTTGATGTGCTTGTCACTAGCGTGCTGCCTTCTGATGCGCGGTCTTTCTGGAAAAAGACGATCCGCATTGTCTTCGACCAGCACCTGTTTGGGTATACTTACAACATGGAAAACAAGACCGAACGCCAGAACAACCAAAACTAGCGACCACAATGGCAACCTTAGTACGCGTTTTAGCTGTCGCTGCAGCTTCCCCCCAGTGAGCATTGTCATTGGTCAATTAAATGTTAATCAGAACTGAATGTTATCTAGGAAGAAAAACATATAAAATACACGTGATCTTCCAGACAAACCGCCGGTTTGTCCAAAAGCTCCATTCCACGACTACGCAATGTGTCTCATCCAGCGGCACTCTATCTAATAGAGATTCTGACTTTCTCTGCCTTTGCTGCTTGAATACACCTCTATAAACAAGGTGAATAATAATAAAGTATAATACGTAATCTGTGCTGAGCCATTCTGAAATATATTTACAGTTTAATTGTTTGCCGTTTGGCTGGCCCAAAAAGCCGGTTTTGGGGTTATTGCAGCTTCCGGAACCGCTTCAGTAAGTGCGAGAGGCTTTTTGTGGCCCAAAAACACGCTTTTGCATCTATTTTGAGCGTGTTTTAAATTTGTTTCGTTTGCTATGCATGCACTTATTTCCGGATATGGATTTTTCATGGGGGATTTGTGTATTCTTCTGTTTTTCTTTTACTTGTTGTTTTAAATTCAATCATGTCCGAGGACAGACCGAGACACAGGAGAAGATCGAGTATCCCGAAGATCGATTTGGCCGATAATGCCACCACAAGCTTGAAATCGTCGAGAACCGCACGAGACATAAGAGAAACAGAAGCAAAAAACCAAAGAGAATTGAACTCCATCTCAAAAAGTACAAACGATTCAGTCGTCTTCCACAAATTATGGGTGAGTGTCAGAATTCTATGCTATAGACATACATGGATTCTGCCGTTGGTTATCTGTATCGTGCTGAATTTGACGTATTTGCTATCTAATAACTACACACCATCGAATCCATTACACAGGTTTCTGAGATTAAGTTACCAGGTGGGTGATCAGGATTTGTACGACAAAGGTTGGGACGACTTCTGTTTTGTGTTCTACATCATGATTTTCTGTACGTTCATGAGAGAATTCGTGATGCAAATATTGCTACAGCCGTTGGCCATGCATTTTGGGTTGAAAAGTAAAAGCAAAATCTTGAGATTCTGCGAGCAGATGTATGCATGTTACTATTATCTCCTCACAGGTCCTTTGGGGTTCTACATCATGTACCACTCACCAATGTGGTTTTTCAAGACAAGCGAATTTTGGAGAGATTACCCTCATTTACACATCTCTTGGTTGTTTAAATTTTTCTATCTTTTCCAAGCTGGGTTCTGGTCTCAGCAATTCGTGGTTATGGTTTTAGGCTTGGAGAAAAAGAGAAAGGATTATTTTGAATTGGTTTTGCATCACATTATCACCATGTTATTAATTTCTTTATCAGTGATGTTCAATTTCACTCACGTTGGGCTATGTATTTATATCACAATGGATGTTAGTGATTTCTTCCTCGGGCTTTCCAAGTCGTTGAATTACATTCAGTCAAGGTTTGAAGTTCCATTTTTTATCTTATTCATTTGTGTTTGGTTCTATTTGAGACACTACATCAATATCAAGATTTTATGGTCTGTTTATTCCGAATTTTTGACCATCGGTCCAAGTGTTCTAGATTTCAACGCACAGCAGTATAAGTGTTGGATTTCCCAACCAATAGTTTTTGTATTGATCTTTGCATTACAATTACTAAACGCATACTGGTTTTTCTTGATCATGAGAATCCTTTATAGAGTTGTCTTTTTGAACATCGTCAAGGACGAAAGATCCGACTCGGAAGATGAGGATGAGGAAGATGCAAGTTCCACCCCCGAAGCTGAAGAGAAGAAGCAAAATTAATAAATGTGCATATGTCCATGCAGTATATCTATATATAAATGTAAGAGATAATAATAATCTTAATATCTAACTCATATCTTTGTTACTATATTCATTTGGCTCTTATTCTTGTTTTTGTTTAATTTTTGCTATATACACATTATGCTAGTCTTTTTAAAAGGCTAGCTTATAAAGTACCAAAAGGTTCATGAGCTTCCATGCCTAATCTAGTCTTGTATTCCTTGACCTTTTGTAATCTTCTTTGTAAACCAACTTCACCTGCCTTACCAAGAACACCGGTGATTAAGCTGACGGTTCTACCAGATGAGGAGTTAGCTGGAATTGGGTATGTCACCAAGTTAGGATCAACGTTGGTATCAACAATACCAATGGTTGGGATTCTGGCTTGGTTGGCTTCCTTGATGGCAACTCTAGAGATTTCAGGGTTGAGTACCACCACTAAGTCAGGCTTGATGATCTTGTTAGCTTCATCGACGGTCAATTCCCTGTTGGTTGGTAAATTGCCCATATCAACTTCTAATCTAGGCTTTGGGTTTTGTAGTGAGTTGGTGATGGAACCTGGTACCCACTTTCTAGCAACGTAGTAACCGTTACATCTTTCGGCAGCCTTCTTGATTGGCTTGAGCTGACCAACTTGGAGGCCTAAGAAGAGCACCAACCCACCATTCTCGACAACACCTTGAACCACCTGAGAGGCCTCTCTTAAATATTCCACTGTCTTTTCAGCATCGATGATATGGATACCGTTGTATTCACCGTAAATGAAAGGTTGTGCGTTGTGGTTGTACAGCTTGGTAGATCTACCCAGATGGGCACCGGCAGCCATGAGCTTCTTAACGGTGACATCTTTAGCCTTAGGAGGGTTTGTGATGAGTTTGTGGGGTTTGTAGACACCAACCAAGTCAGAGCCCAACGATCCCATGGTTTCAAAATGGTGACGCTGTCTGATAGCCAGTTCGGCTTCGGAATATGCTTCATCGGAGCCTGTTGGGATCAAGTTAGGGTACTTGGAAAGCAAGGAAGAATCGGACGCAAACTGCTTACGAAGTTTGTCTCTCCCACCGTAAGTGGCCAGCAAGCTTTGGAATTTGTCCACTGTTTGTTCTTCTTGTGCTGGAGAGGCTGCAGGCACCTGCTCGAGAAGGGTGTCCAATTCAGCGTTCGTCATCCCAGCGAGCTCTTCGATAGCAGACTTCTGCAGCGAGAGCGGCTTCGAAAAATTCGTCATGGTAGCTGCGGCCGTAGACTGCGCGCGCAGAGCACCCAGCTGTCCCCAAAAAGGTCTCAAACTCGCCATTTGGGATGCTTTAGATATTGAACAAGAAGCTCTCTTGTGATGTTGAAAAATCCATTCAAAAAAAATTTCACTACACTAACTAGAGAACCCAGAAAAGCCAAAAGGATGCTTACATAAGCAACTTTTCCATTTCAACCTCTGAACCAAATCCTTTGCGATGCACAGAGTGGCCCACCAAGGCAGTCGGTTGCATTTGCAGGCTATGCAGCAAACACGGTTGCTGTCGTCCAAGGCAAAAAAACCCGGCAAACCTGCCGTTTCACAGCTTGAAATAACAGAGGAATCAGATTTTGCCTTTAGAAAGGACTCTATAAAACAGCTAGAGACGTGGGAACAAGACCACAAGCATTATCCAGTGCTGGTACAGAGTCCCAGTATGCGTGTGCCCAATTTCAGAGAGAAATATGCCTCTTTGAAGGAAACTTTAGATTGTCCAACGGTCCTCTCGGGTAAAATTTCGAGTATCAGAAAGGCAGGCAAGGGCTCGATGTTTGTGGACATCATTCAGGATAACGTCAAGGTGCAGCTGATTGTGAACCACAAAGTGATGTGCATGGAAAAGCCAGATTTCATCGAGCACCATTCTCATTTCAGACCTGGGGATCAGATTATTGCTAAAGGTCTACCCGGTGTTACGATGGTTGGCGAGTTGTCATTGAAGTTGAAATCTCCATTGGTTTTAGCTTCTCCTTCTTTGCATCCATTACCACCCAAATTAACTGACACTGCCAAAATCAATTCCAACAGAGTGGTGGATTATCTGGTAAATGCCAAATCCAAACAGGTGATACTAACTAGAAGTAAGGTCATTTCAAACATCAGACGATTCTTTGAAGACAAGGGCTTTGTCGAAGTGGAAACACCGATAATTTCCTCTGGTAATACAGGAGCCAACGCCACTCCGTTCTTAACCTCGTCTGTCCATATTAAGGATAACGATCAAAAGCTAAAAGAGCTTAGCTTGAGAGTGGCCCCTGAATTGTGGCTGAAGAAGATGATAATCTCCGGGTTCGATCAGATTTTTGAGATTTCAAAGGTCTTCAGAAACGAAGGTGTCGATTCTACTCATAACCCTGAGTTCACCACTTGCGAATTCTATCGAACTTTCACCAATTTGGATGATCTTATGCAAATCACCGAAGAGCTATTTTTGTTCATTATAAATGACTTGAAAAACAACCCAAAGTTTGAAATCACCCACACTAAATGCCAACAGTTGCTAGATGTTATTCAGAATGAGGGTCAGGGTCATTTTAAGAAAATTGATTTTATTAATGAATTGGAGAGTCAGACAGGCTCCAAATTACCTGCAGAATTAACCTCAGAATCATTGATCGCTTACCATGAACAAATTGGTTTAGCACTACCGAAGATCTTGTCCGAGAACCAGCTATTGGACAATTTATCGTCGACTTATCTAGAGCCATTGTGTGGACAGTTACCAACGTTTATTTACAACCTACCAGAAATCCTATCGCCTTTGGCTAAATCATCCTTAGATTCCTCCAAGAGACCTATATCTAATAGATTCGAACTGTACATAAACGGCAAGGAATACGTCAACGCTTACGAGGAAGAGAACAATCCATTCAAACAAGAATTGAAGTTCAAATCTCAGCTATTACAGAAGGATCAATTCAATGACGAAGAGTCCATTATTCCTGATTATAAGTTTGTCGAATTTATGGAATGGGGCATGCCTCCAACTGGCGGTTGGGGTTTAGGTATCGACAGACTGGTTATGCTGCTAACCGAAAGTGAGAGAATTGATAATGTTTTACCATTTGGAAAATTACCCGACGTTTTGAAACATTAAACGCAGCTTTACTTGTATATACATTAGTCTATAATTATGACAGAATCGTTGTTCTGTTGGTTTGGCGAGTCCTTTTGGATTTCATCATCTTCGGTAAGATCTATTACATCAATAACGGTTAAATCGTCCATTTCTGGTGCTTCTTCTTGGTGACAGTCAGCACAGGAACTTGTTTTCATGTCGGGTATTCCTCTCTTGCTTAATGCATTTGCTAAAATTTCTCTCATACTAGCTGGATCTCTTGGACTTGGTGAAGCGCTACCTAGTTTGTTCACCTTCCCTGTTAGCTTATTCAACCTTTTGAGTCTGATAGCTTCCAGATCAATTTTCGGTCCTGGATCTTTGTTCGCTATTGCTTTTCCGCTAGTTGTAGCCGAGCTTGGTTTGAAAACGGTGATATTCGAGTCAACACCCAAATTGGCCCTGCCATTTTGGCTCAATTCCAGCTGAAAGTACTTATCCTTCAGCTCGTCCAAAAACCTATAGAACTTGTCATCATGAGCACCAAATCTATTGTGTGTCAATTCATGTAGCATAGTACCTAGAATTTCCCTTATCTCCAAAAACCAGTCTGGGTTGCTGTGCGATCGCAACCTAAGACAGATCTTCTGGCCAGCGTTGACGTTGAGACCTAGCAGATTCCCATTTTTGGGATACATTTCGCACAAAAGCCCGATTTGGAACCCATAATGTTCAACTAACGGTTTGCATAGCATGGCTATCTCATGTAATAAATCTAGGGCCTTTTCATGACTCGCAAACTTTTTTAACGACGCTATTCGGGTTATGTTGGCTGTGGGTGGCGTTCGTGTTGGTTTGGCGGGCGGTTTGTACCGTCCTCGCGCTTTTATCACCATCTCCTATGACCCAAGTAGGTGATATCAGAGTGATTTTTTTCCACAGATCAGAGATCATATAGACAGAACATAATATATATATGTTCTACTATAGAAAGTGGCTTCAAAGAGATGGGAATTGTAAATTAAACTATAATCTATATACTGGTATTGGTTGCGGTAGCTAGATACCTCTATTAAACCAAACCTTTTCGATAGGCTTACCGTCCTTGTCTTTCAAGTCAGCAAAATCTGGGCCAAGCGACTTGGCGTCAACAACAGTCTTTTGTGGGAAAACAGCCAACGCAAAAGGCAAAGCAACAATGGAAGTCAAGTAGATGAGACCCAAGTTAGCACCTGTCACTGCAGCGATGGACTTGTTTTTCAAGACGGATTTCTGAAGTTGCAGCAAGATCAATGGTGGCACAACCATGATCGGGGTGGCGTTGATCACTCTGGAAGCAGCAGTCTCACCAACTGCCTGCCAGGCAGCAGTCTTGGATTGGCCCACAACATTGTTGTTCTCATCAAAAACGGAAATACCTTTCTTGATCTCCTCAGATCTCATCAGGAAGACATTGACGATACCAGCAGAGACAACAGCCGCAAATGGAACCAATCTAGAGAGCAAAGTTCTAGTGCCAGGAGAAATGTTCTTCAGTCTTGGAACAACGCTGTTCAGCCCAAGAGCGACGGAACAGGAGGCACCCACAGCCAGGAAATAATTGGTAATTAATTGCTTGGTGGTCATAGGATGCGACTTGTTAGCATTAGCAGTGTTCACAGCCACGTTCAAGGATTGGTTGGCGATTTGCCAGAAAACCGTACCGGCATTACCCAAGCCTGGGGTTAACATACCAGCCGTGACTACCAAATTGGATAAAACACAACAGGACATTCTGAATGGGAGGAACACAGTCTCACCTGTGTCTGGATGGATGGACGAGTCCAAAACCTTCTTAGCACGCCAGAGTTCTGGTGTCATAGCAGGGATCACACCGTTCTTGTAGTCCCACACAAGCGCCTTAGCACGTTCGATGTCCTTGGACGTTGAAAGCAACATAGTAGGATCGGACAAATCCATACAGTGTCTCACACGACCCATGAAGGTAGATAAATCATAGTTGGAATCTGGAAGCGGCACCGGTCCCGTCACTGATGAAGCCATTTGTGTTCTATACTGATAAAGTCAAAAAACGTGACTAATTTGGAAATTTTTCATCTACTTTTACTTTTACATTAAATACATAAACAAACACAGTTTACTATGAAAATGATTTCATTCAGAGAGGAAACCCTGTTCTTCTGATGTAGGCCATGATTGGGTCCCGCTGTAGTGAGTATTCGCCTAAATTCTCAATATCCTGCTGAGCAATGGCATTACGGACCTTTTTGTCATTCTTAAACCAATTCTCAATAAGGTATTTCATTTCAGACTTGAGTGCCTTTGAATAACCCTCAAAAACTTCATAAGTAGTTGCTTCTATTAAATCTTTCATATTGTAGTAGATTTTGCCGTAGTCGACACCAGCTTTGGTGAAAGAATCGACAATAACACCTGGGATAATTTCACCGGATTGCGGACCTTGGTAAATAGCCTTCAGTAATAACTGTAATAAGTCAACAATTGGTAATAGTGCGTCCACATCGTAGACTCTTTGAGCCATCAAGGTGAATTTGTTGCAAATCTCAATATAGTATTTTCCTTGGCTCTTGTTTGATTCGAATTCAAACTTCCATTTGCCAAACAATGATTCCCATCTACTCAAGATGTCTTGTCTATTTCTGTGATTGGAAACTTTAAAAGCAATTAAAGCCAATTCATAATATCCAAATGGGTCAATGTAAGAATTGAACAACTCATTCATCGTCAAAATTTGTTTATTTAGTAGTTTTTCAACCTGCCTCTTGGATTGCTCAGTTAATCTGGAATCACTTTGGGTAACATTAATCAATTCGTCTTGCAAATTAGCCACTGCAATTAAGTCTTCGATCTTTATACCCAACTCAACAACTTCATTTTTAATCTCTTGGGTTTCAATTCCATTTATGAAATTCTTACTAATTGACAAGTATTTAAATCTATCAATTAATTGAATGTCAAATTTTGATAATGATAACTCATATAAACATTTGGCAGATTCATAAAATTGACCTCTTTTGGAGTAGTAAACCCAAAGCAATTGGGACAATTTCAAGTTTTTATTGAAGTTCATTTTCAAAAAGTTTAAAATAAATGGAGTATCAATTTCTAGCAATTTATCGCTAATTCCATTCTTAATAAACCATTGATAGAACTCATAGTGAAACATTTTGTCGTTGTATTTCAAACAGATTTCATTACATGAATCTCTCATTTGAGTATAATGAGTTAGCCATTCACCTCGAGAATTAACGATACCTGGGGCCAATGGGGAAATTGGATCTCTTTTGGAATGTGGGATCATTTTAGTTTGCAACCCAATTAGTGTATTATTACTCGCAACTTCAACGCTAGTGATAGCCTTTTTATCCAAATCTGTTAAAATTTTGAAAATGATCGAATACAATTTCATTCTTTTATCATATAACGATTTCTTATTCGAGTCTAACAACATATTGGTGTGATTCTCAATTGAATATTCATTCGCGAAATTGACTTGTTCAGAAGTATTGGCTAAATCTAATATGAATGAAATGGCAATTTCAAAATATTCCAATTCTAGCATGATATTTAAACATCCAACAATTGTTTCATCTTCCAAAGAATCGCCTGTTTGTTTTAATAAATCCGTAGCATCCTTCAAATATTGCCTGATTTGCTGATTTATACCAAATTGTTGATTCTTTTCTTCATTTTCATGTAATTTTTTAGCCTGTTTCAGTTTCTCAATTGCTTTGAAAATTAAAACATCTCCAGTTGAACAAAATGATCCACATTTCTTTTGTAATGCATTGGCGACTAACTCGACAGACTCGCCTCTAGAAATAGATATATTGATAATTGATGATAATAATTCCTTGATTAATTTATTAGTTTCATCGCCAGATTTAGCAAAAAAATCTTTAAATGTTAAACAACTCAAATCAACTTGCATTTGAACGGTTAAATAGTTAACAATTGTTAAATATTTTTCTTTTGATAATTCGTTTTCTTCTAATAATATAGTCAAAAATGATAAACCTTCTTTAATAATTGATAAAAATTGGGTGATAGAATTGAAACAAATTTGCTCTGCTTGGTTTGATAAATCATCATTTTGTTTATTATTACCTTGACTCTTTTGCCAAATTGATGAGCTGATCATATTATTTGTTAAGCCAGGGATGATTTTTTTGTTATCTTCAAAGAATTTAATAATAATCAAAATTGATGACAAACAATATTGTAGTTCTTCCTTGGTGATATTTAAGCCTTGTAAGATTACACTTGGATTTTCCTTCAATTTTTTAATAGTTTCAATATCAATATAACCAGATGCATTGAATTTAATTTCGTCTCGCAATTGGAAGACTTCTTTTTCCCAAATTGGTCTCAAAATTCTTGAGACTAATAATAGAACAGCATAGAATCTATCACTTGGTTCCACATTATCAAGAATTTGTGGTAAATTTGAGTTAATTTTCCCATTTTGGCCGCCACTGATAAAAAATTTGGTGGCCAAATTTCTAAATGATTCAGGTCTATCAAAAAGGCATGATAAATAGAGTGATGTTGAGCATGCTTCATCATAACCATATTTTTCACCAAATTTTTTAAAAGTTTTCTCATCTAATGATCCATCTAAAATTAAATCAGGTGTTCTGTATCTAAAAATGTGAATACCTTCCTTAGTCAATACCCCAAATTCTAACGATTTAGAAGTATATTGGGAAGCAAATTCATTGATGTACCCCTTTGGATTATTGGTTGCGTTAAAACTTGGGGTCAATTGGAAAATTGAATAAATATCCTGGAACTTTTCCAACATTTCAAAATCCTCAACATATTGAGAAGACTTTTTCAAGAATCCATAATCTGGGGTTGATGTGTAGAGACCACGTTCAGTTGAGAAACCGATAAAAATCCCTGGAGAAATTATTAGCGAAAATTTAGTATTCTCTAACAAATTTGATGATTCTTGGGAATTTTTCAGCTCTTCAAGTGTTATGATAGATGGAGAAGCTTGGCTTTTAGTAATTGACTTATTAGTAATATCGTTGGTAGAAGTATTGGATCTATTCAAGATTGATGGCGGTTTAATAATACCATAAGATGAAACTGAAGTAGCGTAAGTGTTGGTGGTGACAGGCTTTGTTGGCGCTAGGACGCTAGAATGTAGAGAATTCAAATTATTTTCACCACCTTCTTTAATCAGCCTTTCTTTCCTTTGAGAAACCAATTCTGCAGTTTTCAAATCCATTGGTGGAAACTTAACATGTGAAGCATTTATAGAAACTCTACCATCATAAGATCTAACACCCTTGATATAAATCCTACAACCATTTGAGGAGACTAGAACTAAATACAAATTCAGATCTTCTTGCTTGGTGACAATATCCATTTTAATAAACTTCAAAGTGGTTGCATTCAGTAATTTAGACCTTGTGTTAACAGGGCCATTAGAAGATTTTGACAAATCATCTAATATTCTCTTGACTGATTTAGTAACCATCAAATTTAGAGATTTTTCATTGATTTTATACACTCTCAAAATTGATTTGGACGATAAAGTGTAAAGAATAAACCTTTCTTGGTCCACCTTCATTTCAATGATGGTCTCATTTGAGTTTGAATCGATAGCTTCATTAAAAATATTGAAAATTGGGATACTTGGGAGGACTGTCGAAATAGAAGAACCAGTTAAACATTCTTTAGAACAAGCCTTGGAAAACCAATCATTTGAAGTAGAGTAATTCAATTTCCAAATGGAATCCCCAGTACCAGAACCAGTGAAAAAAATGTCACCTGTTGAATTTAGAGTTGCAAATTTATTAACTAGTAACCCATGGGTTGAGACCATCATCTGAGGATCCGAGATGACCAATTTCTTTGTATCTGAGTCAAATTCCACAGCTAAGATATGAATTTGTTTAGAAGTGGAAACAATCAATAGATGAGAGACGGAATCAATGAAGACAGCTTTCTTAGGTTTAATCAGTTCGCATGCCAATATAGTGCCTGTAAATTGGTCAACCATTTCAAGCTGATCATTGGATGATTGAGAAGTGTAATTCCATAAAAACAACTTATCATCGCAGGCAATCCAGACTCTTTCCAACTCCGCTAGGATGTTCATATTGGTAATGACCGAATCGCCCTCGGATAACCGTTCTGGAAAGTTGTAAAAGGCCGATTTCTCAAACCTGCTAAAAGGACCTAGCGGTTTCTTGATTTCAAAATTGTAATTGTCAATGATATATTTAGAGAAGGTCTCATACAAAGTACCAATGGAATCGTCCTTTTCGATTTGGGCCGAGATGCATTGCGAAGCCAAATCGGTAGGAGTTGCAGTAGAAAGCGGCAGTGATTGCAACGAAAAGCTGTTTGGAGTGGCTGTGGCCTGTGCTGCTGCAGAGTTGCCACCGTACATCATTGAAAAGAACGTGTTGACAGGCACCTGCTTTGTTTTCGTGTGTTTCTGAGCCCTTTTTTGCTGCAATGGCGTGCGCTCAATACGCAACTGTTGTGCAGTCGGCTTTGTTGCCGGCTCTGCGGCCAAAATGTCGCCAAATTGGGGAGGCATAACCAAAGTAAGAGATGATGAAACTGTTTACAAGAGTGAAGAGAGAAAAAATATCAAAAGTTTTACGCTCTCGCTATGGGAATGTGCATATTATAATTAATTTGAAAAACGCTCACAGGGGGCCTTGTAAAAGTTTCAACTGTCGTTCAAACTAATACTTGGTTTTTTATTATTTCACAGTTAAATTTTTGAATCAAAAAAGGCTACTTTAGGTTATGCGCTCATGAGCATTTTACACTATTGGTCATATATCTCGTGCTAAAGCTCTGACAAAGCTGAAAGTTATATTTGCAGATTGCTGGAAATGAGTTGGTTTGGAAGGTATTAATTATGGGTCCAAAAGCTTGTTTTTAACCCAAATTACCTACTTTTGACTAATATTTGGGGGGTAAATTTTGACTTCTTTGCTTAGAAATCCACAGTTCTTTATTATCTTTCCTACTCGTAAATCTCCCCCGATGGCACAATTAGCGTTTCCAGAGCTGAAACCAAAGCAGATGGATGAGCTGGTGTTTAATGCCACCCAACATGGGCTCTCGAACGGGCTTGTTATGTACCCTCCAGCCCCATATGAGAACTTCGCTCCAACTTTGGCTCCAATAACTTTATATCCAACGCCTTTTCCCCAGAGAGAGTTCCAAAAGGCTCTAGATATCAACCAGACTTATAACAAGCTGTACGCCAACATTGTTTCTGACAAGAAGTGGCTTCTCGAAATCATCAAGGATTTGTCCAACAGTGATAAAGATTTCACTGGCAAGCTTTATTCCTGCTATTTAAATGCTAAAGAGAATGGCATACCACAGGATGTTTCTCTTGCCTTGACCAGATCTGATTATATGTATGACGAAGAAACCGAACTGATCAAACAGGTTGAATTCAACACAGTTTCTGTGTCATTCGGTGGCTTAAGTACCAAGGTCGGTAAATTACATTCATATCTAAACAAAATTGGGAGCTACTCTTCAGATTCTAACGAAGAATATTACCCTGCAAGTAGCTTACCTATTAGTGATTCTGCCAATGGTCTTGCCGAAGGTCTTTACTCTGGTGTGAAGTACTACAATGACACTTATCTTCAAGGTGAAAATAAGTCTATTGTTCTTTTTGTCGTTCAACCTAATGAAAGAAATGCATTTGATCAAAGAGCTGTCGAATTACCTTTATTGGACAAGTTTGGGATTGTTTCCAAAAGAGTTGATTTACCTTCAGTTGCTTCGTCTGTTAAAATTGATCCACAGACCAAAAAGCTGTTTTATGAAGGTTTTGAAGTGTCTGTTGTCTATTACAGATCTGCTTATGGCCCAAATGAATTCCAAAATTCAGAAACTTGGGAATGTAGAACTTTATTAGAATCTACCATGGCTATCAAATGTCCTTCATTATTAACTCAGTTGAGTGGAGCTAAAAAAATTCAACAGTTACTAACTAACGACGAACACTTGAATAAGTTCATCAACGATCTAGATTCCTCCTCAATAAAGGAAACTTTTTGTAAAATCCATCCTTTAGATTCTTCCAAAGAAGGAGAATTGGCTAAAAAGTTGGCCTTTAACGAGCCTGAGAAATTTGTTTTGAAACCTCAGAGAGAAGGTGGAGGTAATAACATTTACAAAGAAGATATTCCATCTTTCTTGGAATCAATTCCTGAAGACGAATGGGAGAGTTACATTTTGATGGAGCTCATTCACCCAAAAACTCATTCTAATATTATTTTAAGAAATGGTGAGCTATTAAAAGATGGGATTGTATCTGAATTAGGTGTCTTTGGTTCTTACCTTTTCAATGAACAATCAGGCGAACTTCTAACAAACAAAACTCACGGCCATTTGTTAAGATCTAAAACAAGTTCTAGTAATGAAGGAGGGGTGGCAGCAGGTTATGGTTGCGTCGATAACCTTTATCTATACTAGCGAAATCATGAGTTATTGTAAATCAAATTATATTTTAATAAAAAAGAAAGTTAAAAAAGAAAACGTAATAACATTAAATACAGAGAACGTGAAAGTAAAAGCAAATTAATATGAGAAGGTTTTACTTGGATTAACTGAGATTCCACCAAGTACCTGTGGTAACAACAAAGCCTGAAAGAAAAACTTTATCTCTAAAACTCAATTCAGATTGGGAGTCACTGCTTGATTGTTTGTTTTGCTGTTCTTGTTTAGTTTGTTTTGCATGTGTCTTCAATTGTGCTTTAGCTTCATTGATTATATTGGACTTAGACTGTGCGTTGACGAGAGTTTGTTTACGAATATTGTTGGCAAATTCTCCCCTTACAGATTTATCGATGATCTCCTTTTGAATTTTGGCGGCTTGATTTGCACGCTCTTGTGCTAATTCCAATTCTTTAACTCTTTGTGCAGAGGCCAGTTTTTCCTTTTCCATTAACTTCTCATTTTGGATTCTTACTTCCTCTCTGGCTCTTTGCTCCTGCATTTGTCTCTCCAGTTCCTTGGCTTTCTTCGTAGCCTGTTTCTTTGATTTTTCCAACTGTAGCTCCTCAGCCAGTTTCTTTTCATTTGAAATTCTGGTTTTTAACTCTTTCTTGATTATTTCCTCCATTTTAGAATCTCTTTCAGCTTTTGATTTGGAATTCATTAACTCCTGAGCAATTTTAGATGGGATATTCTTGAAAGGTGGGATCTGTTGAGTATTAGCTCCCATTTGAACTGAAGTGTTTAAAGATCTGGCTGATTCAACAGGGGCAGCGTCACTATTAGACAATCTTTGGATCAATTCAATTTTCCTGCCGCTAACTTTTAAGCCTCTCTTTTTACATTCCATTTTCAAGCCGTTCAAATTCATTGTGGTATACTTTGAGTTGTTATTGTGCAAATCTAGAAGAACTGTTGACTTCTTTGAGGTAGAGTGCACGCTTCTCACAGATTCTGCTGTATGTGTGGATTTAGGAGGATTTGGGACAAACAAGCTGCCAGTGACTAATTCTGTTTTGGCCAAACTGGCTAACGATGCTGTTTTTTCGTGCTGCTGGGCAAGGAGTCGCAAAGATGGCAGGGATCTGACTGTTCTAAGCATCGCTAGCAAATATCAAGTTAAACTATCAAAAAAGAGCTTATGATCAAATTAGGCAAAAAAATGTACTGAAACTGAAAACATCGTTTGATCCAAAAATACCCTTTTAGGAAATATGTAAACATCAAATTTCCTTTTTGAGAAAAGTTCACCTAACTATGCTCAGCAAGCTATAATAGCTTTTCATCACTTTAATTATTAGAACTACATTGCTGACTGGTTAAGCAAAGCTCTATAAAAAACCTAAAATAGCAACTACTGCTCTCTACAGATGATTGCTTTGAAGTCCAGAAATGTCCGAAGGGTATACTACGCCGACCAGTTCACCAGATGAAGGACTACAGACAAATATTATGTTTAGCACCATTCTATCAAACATCTGGTACCCTGTCAATGCACTGGTTTCCGTTGAAACTATCGTCAAATCAGAACTCGAAATCATGTATTTGCTCAACGAGATTGAACGAGAGTCATATCCAGAGCTTTCGTGGTTGAACGATAGTAGAGAATCAGATGGTTCGTCAAGGTATTGCTGCAAGAACTCTTTGACTCTATCAATTGAAAGCCAGCCTTTGACTATTCTTTCGTACTTTGAGCCCAATACGACAACACCAGTATCATCTGTTACATCGTCAATCAAGTCAGTCAGATTTCCAATAGAGATCAATTCGTTAGCAAACACTTCCTTGATTCCAGAGTTGCAAATCTCTCCTAATGTTATTGCACTAAAATGAGAGACTGACATGTTTTCCTCTAGATTTGGTTTCAAGTAATTGTTAGACTTGAAACTTAACCATTGGTCATATAAGCCTGTATAATTTCCTAAAAGTACATCATTGACTAATCTCGAAACAAACACTCCTAACATTAATGGCACTAGGTATGTCACTGCGCCCGTGAGTTCAAAAACAATCAACACCGCAGATATGTATGTATTGGTGACCCCTGCAAACATTGATGCAGCACCAACCAAAGCATATGATCCTGGGGATATACAAGATTTATTCTCACTATGACATGATTCAAAGATGGATGAGTTTGTTTCCTTTTGGATAAATTGCATAAACTCTCCCATTATTCTACCAATCAAAGCACCTATGGTTAATGAAGGTAACAAAACTCCACCAGGGATCAACGAATTGTACGCATATGCCGAGCCAAAAATCATAATTATCAAATAAAATACCAAATCAAAAGTTAAATGAGATGCTTGACAAATTGCGGGCTTTGCGGAATCGTCATTATGTAGTTCACAGTCAAAGAAAAGCGTGTTCAGAAATTCTGACATAGTCAAATTATTAAACGGTAAATAATACCTCAATAATTGACAAATACCTGCCAAGGCAATAACTTCTAAAATTAGTATTCTTTTACTATCAATATCCAAATACTTTGATCTAATTTCACTTATTTTTAAATTCAACTGATTGAAACCGATGGCAACTAATCCCGCAACAAAGCCAACTAAAATATATGGAAAAGTTTCAATAAAAATCCAATTATTTTCAATACCAACTTGGAATGACTCATTAACTCCAATAGTTCTAAAAGGGTGTAATTGTACAAATATGAAGGTAGCAAAAGATGCGCTAACAAAACCATACCAAATTAATTTAGAAATTTTAGACCCAAATTTCAAATTTTCAACGGCAAATAATAGCCCCCCAATGGGGGTTTCAAAGGCAAGAGATATACCAATGACAAATCCAACAGCCAATAATTCTCTGATGGTTTCCTTGTTGTCAAGACTATGAAAAACTGAGAATTTCTGAGAAAAATATTTGACGATGACACAAATTAACCCGCATGATATATGAATTAACGGACCTTCATAACCAATTAATAAACTCCCTGATCCAAAAACAAAAATTAAACTGAAGAACTTCTTGTAAATGACATCAAACGCTAAAAAATCGTTATATTCATGACCACCAATGATCATAATCAATTCACTGATACCACTCTTGGGTATATTGCTATTCGTAGATGTAATCAATGAACCAATGGCTGCAAATAAACAAGTCCAAAACATCACATTGATGAATCTCAAAAATGGGTTGGAATAAAAGAAAATCCAATTATCTTGACATGCCTGTTCTACAGCAAATACATTGCTTGAACAATGGCCATATTTATAATCGTTCAAAAGGGTAGATGTCCAATCCAATTCTATGGTGAGAAAAGATAGCAGTATCGATGACGCAATGGCTATAAACCATTGGTTCCCGGTTACCAATGTACCATATATACGCTCTGATGTTATCAGAGGCATTGGGCAATAGATAAAACCAAGTATAAAATAAAACTTAAAAAAGCCTATTCAACGGTTACAAAAATTAGTTACGGCTCAGCAAAGATGACTTTTTTTTCATTATTCAAACTGACACAATATCAATAGATTTGCTGACCTTTCTTTTTTTCACTGGTGGTAGCTCAGTGTTGGTAGTTTGCGACATATCCATAAAATCAAATATGTCTTGAGTTTCAGATATCATTCCCTTAGGTAAGTTTTCAGCTATAGGTGAATCAGCTTCTTCGTTTTGATAATTGATAGCTCTCATGCTGTTCTCCACTTCTTTAGAAAGTTTCAGGATATCACACTCTATATATTTATTGACATTTTCACTATTACGAATAAAATTAATATAATAGGTACCTGGGTTTATTGGTTTTTGGTTTAATACCACACCTAGTGTCTCGATTTCAAACGGTTGGTGAAAAAAAGTCTTTCTGGTCTTTAATGACAATATTTCTTCATAAAATAGGACTGACAATGAATTTTTCAAAATAATTTGTGTTTTCCTTTTCTTTTGCCGGTTTCCGGCAGCATTTGTGAAATGATAACCTAATTTTTCATAAACATTGTTTAATGATATTAAATTTGGGGTACTCATTGAAATCAACCATTTGACTATTTTCCTAATTGCAAAAACACTTATAATGTTATCGTTAATTTGAACTCCCTTGCATCTCAAACATTTAAATGTTGAAGCCGAAGAATTATCATCATTATCGATTGCATAGCATGTCTTGTGGAACAGTTCGTGGCATTGAATGCATTCAATATTTGAACTAAAGTCAAGCAATCGTTTGGCCATACATTCACAGCTTGTGGTTTTTTTATGGTTAACTATCTGTGATACTGTCTGCTCATCTGGGGCTTCAGTTGATGGATCTTCTTGCTGAGAGTTGACAAACTTTTGTGTTTCCATTATGGCACTTTCATTTACATAGACAAAATCATTTAACTCCTTAGTTATTTGCGACATTTCATCTTTATCAACCATTGCCTGATTTTCAACTAGAGTAATGTCACCGTCGTCAGCGTCTAGCACCTCATCATCTAGGAGAGACCTAAATGGGTCGATTTCTTTGAATTTTGTATCTGAAGAAACTTTCGGCAAATCGATAGTTGACAAAGACATTATTCTGGTAGTCACTTGATGATAATTTGAGTTCATTGACCCACACTCTGTAACATCAAATTGAAGAGCATAATCTGCTGGAACTTTCAACACCGCCGGCTTTTCCTCTGAACAATCAACAAATTTAGCTGGACAGTAGCCTTCCTTGATATCTTTATTGAAGAGCAACTGCATAGAGAGATATCTTTCTTCTGGCAAGTTAGGCAATGCTTGAGTGATGACAATGAATCTTTTGAGCAACTGATATATTTGTGTTCTGGTTTGGTTGACGGTGTTATTTAAGGACAACGCCTTAACGTGGACGTCATTGTCAAACAAAACACTGGGACCTTCATTGTCGTACCCAATCTCAAAGCAATAGCTCTCAAAAATTTCTGCAGGGTTGTTTGGATCTAGGACAATGCTTAGATTAATAGCTTTGAGACACTTCTCTTCCAAGCTCTCTCTGATGGCGTTTTCAATCCAATCAAGCAAAATTTCGGCCTCTTGAGATTTTCCTGGCTTCAAAAGCTTGATCCGTAATCCATTCTCCTTGTTGCTCTCATCAGTAACAAAAGTGCTGTCTTGGAAATGGTCGTCGTCAAAAAAGCCCCGCAAAAAAGCAATACAAGAGATGGACATCTGGAGCACCCTCATAACGGTTTTAAAGCTCTGTGACGGTGTGATTCGCTCACTGTGACGCGTTTTCTGGAATTTCATTTTACGCAATAACAGTGACAAAGAAAGAAAAATGAGCATTAATGTAAGAAAGTAAGTATACACGTATTATACCTATAGCTTTTTCTTTAGATAAGTTCAAATTTACGTGGGAAAATACGTATTAACGCTGAAATAAATGCCTCTTGCTCCTTGGAGACCTCTAAGTAAGATGTTAGGTGAAAAGCTGTGCCTTGTTAGCATTTCAAAGCAACCTCGTTGGCGATTTTTTGACATACAGGTTTTTTAAAGGTGGATAAAGTCATTTTTTACGTGTTTTTTGTTAGTCCAAAGCACTTTCTGACATAAAGTCTTCTTTTCAGACCAATGGCATCCACTTTAAACTTGTTTTGAAGCTTTTATGCTGTTTTTGGCTAGTTGAGTAGAAACTCCGATTACATCTCCGAGGATGAGCACATCCGGCTAAAAAAGTATGGAAATTTTTCAGTGGGATTTCCAACGCATCAGGTCTTCTCTCTACAATCAACATAATGCTAAGAGCAACGATCAAGCCATTATTGAGAAGAAACTCTAAGTTATTGGTGCCAACTTTAGCCAAAAGGGCACCAGTTTCTGTTAGATTTTACTCAGATGAACCCAAGGCTTCTGACTCTTTGAAGGAGCCAAAGGTCACCGAAACCGACCTTTTTTCTACCTCTGATCCATCTAGAGCTCACATGTTTGCCTACACATGGGGTACTTGGTTGAAGGAGGATGAGAAGGAGAAGGCTATGAGATTCACGCCATTCTCCTTACAAGGATTGGACAATCTGATCAAGACTGCTGCCAAATTGGAAATCTCAGAGGCCAATCCCGATGAAATCAAACAGTTACCTTCAAATGTGAAAGTTTTATCTAACAATGCCCAACACTTCTTTAAGGATGCCAAGTTAGGCAACATCAAACAGGTCATTTCTTTACATGAAGGTAAACATCATAGAGTTTATCAAATTATTGTTGAAAATGGTGCTGAAAATGAACAAAAATTCATTTTGAGATTACCTTACACCTTAGATTCTCAAATTTTCACTAAGAGAAAGGTTGAAAGTGAAGTTGCCACTATGGACTTACTTTCTGCCACTCTATCTTTAAAAATTCCAAGAGTCTTAGCTTACTCTGGTGACATTCAAAACCAACTGGGTCACCCATTCATCTTGATGGAATGCATTGACAACGTCGACTCTTCATTAATGAAAATTTGGAATCCATTAGCTGATTCTGAAAATGACTCTCTACAAGATACCAAGGTGAAGGAAGAATTAGAAAAGGTTATTGACCCAATTGCTGATTTCCAAAAAATTGTCAATGATTTTGTCTTTGACAATTATGGTGCCATCTATTTCAAGCAAGATTGCCCAAATGGGTTGTCTGCTTATGAAGGTCAAGATAGATGGGTTGTTGGTCCAACTGTTGAAAGAGCTTATTATAGAAACAAGAGAGGTGTGCCACAAGAAACTCATGATAAATACCTTGGTCCATGGAAGAGAAATGAGCCATTTCAAATGGTCCATGATTTGATCTCTTTGGAGTTGGAATCATTGAAAATAACTTTAGCTATGGTTGAATCTAAGGAGATTGAAGAAAACAGATTAGATTTGGAATCTGCAATCAAAACTTATGAAAAATTCCAAAAGATTGCAGGCCATTTGTTCAATATGGATTCCGAAACAAACATTGTTCCAAAATTTGAAGAACTATTGAAACCAAGATTAAATTTGGCTGATTTAGATCCAATGAATGTGCTTGTTAAAAAGGATGAATTTGTCTTCCTTGATTTTGAAAACTCCTCCATCAAGCCATTTATTTTATCAACCTACCCTAAATTTATTGAATATAATGGTGCTAAGATTTTCAACTTGCAAGAAGAAATTGAAAACTATGAAAATTTGGACGATTTAGAAAAGGAACAATACAAGTTCATGTTCAAGAGAACGAGAAATCAATTTATTTGGGAATTGGCCTTGAATAACAGATCCAAGGAATTACTAGGTGTTATTTCCCCAGCCGTCAAGTTAGTTAAATCACCATATGTCAATGCATTAGAATTGAGAACAATTAAGGATTACCTCTATGTTCAACACGGTTTGATTGAATTGTCAATGATGTGGGATTCTTATGCTGAAAATGGTATTATTCCAAAGGTTCCAAATCCAATTAAGTTTACTGATGAAGAATTGAAATTATTCCAAGAGAAGCTAAATGACTATCAAATTGAAATGTCTGCCACACCATTCGCAGCAACTGGTGGTTGGGTTCCTCAAGATATGTTCAACAACCTTTTGAAGCAAAATATGGTTGTTAAGGATGGTGACAATTGGAAAATTGATACTGAAAAAGTTTTAGAGTAGTTCTTGAAAATATTGTACATAGATTAAGTAGCTTATAAAAGAGGCTGAAAATTCATCATTATGCGCTTTTGAGTATTTGGACCTTGAGGCCTTGGTAAAGGTAAATACCTATCTGTTAAATCTTCTTCTTGTTTTATCTTGATTGTAGGTGAAGTATTGTTTGGTGCCTCAGTGACACTAGTTATTAACGAAGATGTTTCTGTTTTTAACACAGGTACTGGGGTGGCCATTAAAAACTTATTTTTATTAGCTGTTGCTAATTCTCTTTCTATATGAGCCTGAACGTTTGGTGGTAAAACTGGCGCCTTGGAAATTACCGGCGTCAAATCTAATGCAGGAGAAGGCGATTTAGCACCCTGTTCATAATTCAAATTGAGATAATCTTGTACAACGTTTGTAAAAATTAACTCTAGTACTATCTCATCATTGGGGTTTCCCCACATGGAATTCATTCTTAATATTTTTTCCAATTCATAATCAGAACTAAAGACATTTTTAGTTTTGAAATCTCGCAAATGCAAAACCCGTGAAGAGTTGATGATATTAAATGCATTTTTGCAATTGGATATGAGTTCCATTAATGTAGGTGGAGCATTTGACGCGGGATTGTAATTGAATATAAGTTCCTTTTGCTGGAACTTGATCTTGACATTAGTGTTTGTTGATTGCTTGGATAGCAGAGAAGGCAAGTTAGGTAATGATTGTTTAGGCTCGAATTGAGTATTATTTACATGCGCATGTTTCAAAGTTAAGGTTTCGAGGGTCGGTGAAGTTGTGGTTGTTGATGTTGTGGTTGTGGCTGAGGGTGGGAAACCCTGTGGAGCAAATTGTGGTGGAGGTGGTGGAGGTGGAATTGGTAACTCACTTGTCGACAGAGGGAAATCAAAGGAAGATGGAATAATTGAATCAATGATGGGTTTATCCGTGCTGAAATACGATGATGATTTTTTGTTTGAATTTTTTCCGTTGACATCCTTTGTCAAAATCGGGAAATCTTTCAAAATGGTATTATGGAAAATATCACACAACGGATTCAATGGAGTGTCCATGCCGAAATCTTTGACACAGGCTCCGATTAATCTTTTGAACAAAGAAGAAGCCAAGTAGTCGTTCAAACCGTTTACTTCTAATGAAGTTGAATCCAGCTTTTTGACAATTGTAGCTAAGGTATGGTTTGATTTCAATCTCATTTTTATGTAAGACAGAGAATCGGGTAAAAGATGATCAAACCATTTTTCTAACGTCAAGAGCACGGCGGTGTGTAAACAACTGGAGCCTAACTCCTCGATCAAGTCATTATTCATAGGCTTCCTATTGTTATTTGACAACTCAAAGCATGTTCTTGATCTTTTGATACTTTGCAGTATTTTATTAGCGGACTTGTGGAACTTTGGATCTGTGTGGATATGTTTTAAGGAAGGCAGCCTGTCATTATCACTGGGAATAAAGGGCTGAACCAATGAGGAAAACGCCAATCTTGAAGCCGGATCTTCCACTTTGTGGTTAGCACCACTGTCAGTAGCATCGTTGTCATCCTCCAGCGAGGTAAACTGCATCCCGTCAGTGGAAGACTCTGTCTTGAACCTTTTGTTTGCCGCTGGCGACATCTCATCAACATCAGAAGCCAAAGCATCCAAATCCAGTTCTTGTTTAATCTTCTGTTTTAAGTTGTTTATTTCCGACCTTTTCTCAGACCTTTTCTTGTTTCTTCGGACACTCTGGATCGCTAACCTGACCAATTTGTCAAAATCGCCCAGCGTCTCGTTGGGAAACCCAAACTCTTGCATTAACGTTCTAGCGCAGATTCTTATTTCGACATCCTGCTCGCTGGCCTTTTTCGTGGAAAGCGACAACGCGTCCACTAATTGGAGCCTCCTAGAAGAAAATTTCCTCCAAGTGTGCTCGTCGTTAAAGTTGAGCTTCTGTCTGATCTGCGACGTCGACCCTTTTGATGAACTTGACATCTGTCTACCAGGATGACTCCAGAATGAATCATTGACGCATAAAATTTTTTTTGTTTTTTTGATGGGTACTCTTCATATGATTCATTTTGCTCATTGGAATCACAGGCACAGCACTAAAATGAAAAAAAGTATGTTTAAAAAGGCGGTTACGGCAATTAAAGACAATGCTATGACTCTGGTCATATGCTATAGCTTCTCCTGACGATTTGGTTTGAGTAGGTTTTTTTCCCAAGAAACATGATGTCCTCAGCATAAAACATGGAGAAAGCGACGAAGAATCAACAATTCGAAAAGACACAGCAAAATAACTTTGAGCTACTTTATAGCTTTGTAAAATGTCTGGAACTTTGAACCTTGATTCTAAGATACATATTTTTATGGTCGTAAAGAAGGCAAAAGAAAAAGATCGTTCTGCAATGCAAAACACTTTGAAATTGGAGCTATCACAGAGCTTTTAACCTGTTTTGTCTCTGTAACTTATTTTCTGGTCTCGAATGTGGTTGCTGATTTACTATTCGTATGTACCGTAATTGCTCTAACTGGTGATAAATACAGTTTAAATGTTTCTGCTTAAATTTACTGACGACTATTCAGTTTATGTCTATCAATTTTAAGTTTCCAAAAAGCGAATTAGCCTATCATTTTGCATTATGAGTAGAAAAAAACAACTGATCTTGAGCCAAGAACCTTCTTCAAAAGGGAAAACCTTTCTAGCTAACTCTTGGTTTCGATGATCCTCTTGTTTGAAGTCAAATCAAAAGTAGACATACAGCAACTGGAGCACTGTCGCACGTGCTGAGCAGGTTTTTTACGGGTTTCTGTGCTCAGCGCAGTATGCCCAGAATACCGTTCCACACAACAGCAGTACCGCTCAACTGTGGTACTAGATGCTAGATGTCCTCTGAGTAGGCTATAAACAAAAAAACAGAGGGGTGTATTGGAAACAAAACGAAAAAAACTATACATACAGGTTATATAAAGGAGAAACTAGGTAAAATACTTCTCCTATTGTGTCTATAGCATTGGAGGCTTATCCAAGTCGATATTAGAGAGTGATTGTAAACTTTAAAATGGGAAGTGTTGGTGTCTTGACTAAAGCTGCCTGATTATTCATATCATAGACCAGCAACCATATCAAGGCAATAATCACTTTGGCATCATAAAAGAAACCCCTAAATGTCCTATACTCACCAAATTGTGATCTACTAAAACACATTGGCTACTCACGTTTTTAGCTCGCTCTGTTGCAATTGGCTTTCTACACAACGGGCAATGGTTATTCTTCAGTAGCCATTCGTTGATACAGTCAGAACCAAATGTGTGACCACAATCTAATTGCATGCAGCAATGTCCGTAATCGACATCCAAAGCGCCTTCTACCGCCTCCAAGTTATTGGATGGGGTGGGGAACATGATGGAATGATCCAAGGTCGCCTGGTCCATCTCCTCCAGGCAGATACTACATTCTGTTGACCCGGCAGTTCCTTCTACAGGAGTAGCAGCAGCAGCGGGAGCAGCTGCGGCTGATTCCGCTGCTGTTTCTGTTAAAGGTGACGTCTCTGTCTGCGTTCGTGGCAAAATACCGGGTTTCATAGATAGCAATTAAAGGTTAAAGATAACGGAGACGTTAAAAAGTGCACTAAGAAATTAAAAATATTATACTATAAGAAGAAATATATATATAAGCCAGAAGCCTAATTTTTATCATCTGAATCAGCTTCCTCTTCATCATCACCTTCATCATCATCTTCAAAAGCAGAGAAGTTTTCCTTACAAAACTTCTTTCTTAACATTTTACCCCATTTGTAAAAGGCAAAAGGCATTGGAATCATAGCCGTTGTGATGAAAGCCAAGAGGAATGAAGCCCATCTTAACCCCAATTTGTGGTACATTTGCATGGTAAACAATGGGAAGGCCGCACCACCGGCTGATCTTAAGAAGACTTTAGTAGCTAAGGCACTAGCTGCATATTTAGCATAGGTATCAATGATATAATTATTCAAAGAATAATAGATCAAAACCATCCCATATCCAAAGGCCAAGCCTGAAGATGCAGGTCCAACCCAGAAAATTCCGTGACCAGAAGTACCACCTAAAATCCATAAAGCAATTGCTGGGAATGGAGAGCCAATCATGGCACCAATCAATCTGTCTTCAGGAGTTGGTTGACGTTTATGGCACATTTTCATGTATTGGTTTTCAATAACTGGGGTAGTACACAAGGCCATGACAGCACCAATAATGATTGGAATCAAGACCAACCCGATTTTGGCATCGTTAAACCCGTATAATTCCCCGAAGACAACAGGATATGCAAAGAAAAAGGCATACAATAATGAGTAAATAAGACAAACATAGAAGCACACCATATCTAAAACAGGTTCAGTTGCTGCAAACTTCAATGGTCTTAATAAACAAGAATTGATCAATTCTTTAATCGACAACCCCACAGCCTCTTGTTCTGTCATGATTTTATCGTTACCTGTCTCCTTTCTCAACTTCTTTGCTCTCCTTTTCAAAATGACAGGAGCATAAGTTTCTGGTAACAAAGACCCAACAATCCACATTAAACCGGCAAAGGCAAAGTTGACCCAGAAGACCAACGAAATTCTACCATCGTAAACAGTGATGAACCCACCTACAAGAGGTCCGATGACTGGAGCACCATAGGGAGCGGCGGCAAAATAGGCAATGGCCTTACCTCTGGTCTCAGTAGGGAACATATCACTAATGGACCCACCCACATTGGCCAACCCTGAAGCAGCAAAGACCCCACAGAGGAATCTACAAACTAAAATAGTACCAATGTTAGGAGCTACTGCACATGGGATGTTGAAAATGAAGTAGAGGCCGAAGGAGATGAAATAAACAGGCTGTCTACCGATCTGCTCACTCAGTGGTGACCAAATAAGTGGACCCACAGCAAACCCTAGAACCATTAACGAACACGACAAAATTGCCACTTCTGTTGAAACATTGTACTTCTCGCTTATAGGGCCCAATGCACCGGTCACGATGGACGACCCAAAGGCGACACAGACAACCATCATTGAGAACAATATCGTGAAGGTCCATCTCTTCCATGCAGGCCAATTGTGAGGGTTTTCGGGATCGTCGATGGTGAATGTGACGAACTGGATTTCAGGATCGAAGGCAGGAACCTCTACAGGCTTTTCTGCTGTCAATTGTGTCCTGGTTCTACCCAGTTCATGCAACGTAGTCACCGGAACCAACCCCGTCTGCGTTTCCAAGGTATATTCTTCAGGGAAGATAGGGGCCTCGACAGCCTGAGGCCTATTAATTTCCACCTGTGAGACTGTCTTCGAGAGACCCTTGTCTCTTAAAGACTTGGTGGTCTCTGTTCTCACCACACGCAGTGACTCTGCGCGCGATACTGTGGACGACAGGTTACCAGACAGCTGTGATTGGGCATCTTCAGGGTCGTAAACCTGGGGTGCGGTATCCAGCTGCTGTTGATGCTGCTGTTGCTGGTCGAGTGTGTCTGTGGAAGACACACTCGAACGTGACGACACGTTAGATAAGTCGGACATTTCAATATCACAAGTACTCTGTGCTCGACCCAAATCTAAAATTATGGAGCAATCGGTCTGATATTTATATGTCACATCGCTTAGGAGGGAGTGCCAAAAAAAAAGGCTCATGACATGGGGTGAAATACTAAAATTTTTCCTTTGCCAAATAATGAGGGATTTTAACCACAGTCTCTCTTCTGAGGTGTAAATTAAGAAGGTAGCGTGTGAGTAGCGAGGTCCATTGCTACTGAAGTAGCCAGTCCAAGTCTGGTTGCCGGAGTCCATTTGGAAATGTGTTTCTCTTTTTTCATCCGTTACAGCCGCTCTGTTTTTGTCTTGCCAAATCGGGTAAATCTCTCATGCTCAGCACGGGAAAGTGGAAGGCAAAAATCCGAATAAGCCCTAAGTCAGTAGCGGGGAGTGGTGGGCACATGAGTTTGGAGAGCAAGAATCTGTGGTGCTTGCATGTAGAAGTGCTCTCTTCATACCGGTGCAAACCCTTTTTGAGATACGTGCGTTTATTTTTGACAGGATCCGGTTTAAAGCCTCGCAACAAGGGTCCCCTGAAAAGGCCGCTAACCGTCTCGGCTACATTTCCAAAAAAGCTAGAAGCATGCTAACGACACGGGGGCAAAAACAGCTTTTCTAGGTGCGTCCTAATGAAGTCCACTGCAGCCGTTTCAATTGTGCTCCCGTGCATACATGGGGTTATCGCTTAAGTCGGGAAGAAAGTTATTCCTTACTCCGAGCTAATTTTTTTGCAAGAGCCACATGAATGTTCTGGAAGGTGGTTCCAAATAAAAATAGACGCACTAAACGATACACGGCAGTAGCTCAAGGGTTACGGTGTGCATGTTTACCGGGAGTGCGTACTGATAGCGCTGGCAACCCTCGGTTGCTATTAGCGGAGTTTAAGAAATTAAAATTATAGCATTAATTCGTTACAAAAAAGACCGTCACCTTCGGTACAAAGAAATAAAAGAGGTGGTGCTGACAGCCATACAACTCCATTATAAGAGGGAGTTCAGGAAATGAAACATCGAAAAAAAAGATAGTACTGTCATCCAGACATACAAGTGCTGAGCAGTGCTGAGCAGTGCTGCGCACAGGCTCAGCATGCTTATTCAATATGCTCAACGTGATGCTTCTCCCAATCGTCAGGGACGCTGACCCTTTCAACTTCATACAATGGAGGTAACTCTTGGACGTCTCTTCTCAAAACATACTTTTGGAACTTGATGATGATATTCTTGGTTTGGTAAGTAGCATGCTTTGTAGTTGTAACATCGAAAACTCTGTCCAACTCTTCCAAAGTCAAACCCTTGGTTTCAGGCAATAACCACAACACCAGGAAAAATCCAACCATGTTCCAAGCTGCATACCAACCAAAGGCACCCTGAGGCTTGAAGGCTCTCAATAATGAAGGCCAGGTTAAGGAAAGCACGAAGTTGAAAAACCAACAGACTGAAGTTGCTGTCGACATAGTAACATCTCTCACCTTCAAACTGGCACATTCTGCTGCATATGTGAAAGGAACAGGCCCTTCGGAGGAAGAATAAACAATTGTGAAAAGATAGATACCTAAAGCAATAACACCAACTCTTGCATCTCTATTGTCTTCAGGAATCCAAAATGCGAAACCGGCCATCAATAAGAAACCGGCCATTAATGGGAAAGAAAATAATAACAAAGTTCTTCTACCAAACTTGTCAATCATGAGGAAAGCAGGACCTGCGAAAACCCAGTTAAGCATCCCAAACCCCCATGAGGCAATTAATGAGTCTCTCACAGAGAAACCTGTGTTCTTGAAAATGGATGAGGAATAGTAAGCAATGACATTGATACCACAGAATTGTTGCATGAACATACAAACGATGGCCCCAAGAGCACCGTTTCTGTTTCTTCTGACAGTAACCATTTCCTTCATCTTGTTCAAGAAGGTACCGGTAGTCTCACCCTCTTGAACAATACAAGTCCAGGCATAGAAATGATCTCTAGCGGCTTGGATTGGTGAGTTTCTCAAATCGTTGAAAGATTTGAATGCATCCTGGTGTCTGTCCTTACCTAAATACCATCTTGGGGATTCTGGACAGAATGGCAATTGGAACAAAATCAAGATAGCAGGCAAACAAGCTGAACCCAACATCAATCTCCAAGCTAACCCCTTAGGAATACCGTGATCTGGGACTTTGTAGAATGCCAATGAAAAGACGTTACCCAACATGATACCGAAGGCGGTCCAAATTTGCCAGTTCATAACTAGAGAACCTCTGATTTTAGCAGGGGCACATTCACCAGTGTAGACAGGAACAGTTGTTGAATTTGGACCAATGGCAAACCCTAAGAAGAATCTGGCAATGAATAAATGCCACCACTTGTTAGTGCAGGCTGACCAGATACAGCAGATAGCACCCCACACAGAACAGATGAAAATGGTACCTCTTCTTGAAAACTTGTTGTTGAGCCAGTCGGTACACCAACAGGAGATGGTGGCACAGCACAAGAAAGGAGCACAGTTGACCAACCCGATAAGCCAATCGTCTCTTTCGGTACCGCCACCCAAGCCCAAGGCTGTAGGATAGAACAAGTTGGCACCGGAAATGACAGATTCGTCCATACCCAAAATACAAGCGGCCATAGAGATAGTGAACGACAGCCAGACCAACTTCTTAGGAATGGCCCAAGGATGGTCGATTTCCTTCTGCAACCACATCTTTTCGTCCTGGGTGATGAACTCCATTGAGTTGAACCCCATTGGGTCTCTGGCCACGGCGGCGGCTCTGGAAAAAAGATCTTCGTCCAGCTGGTATTGGTTGGCATAATCGCGGCCCATCTGCATCACCTCCTCCTCGGTGTAGCCTGCGAGGATGTTGTCGGTCTGGGAAGGACCCACAACGACGTTGGTGAGCGAGTTGGCCTTTGACGAGAGCGAGTCCGAATGTGACGATTCGGCTTGGAAAAGTCCTCCTGGTTCAGACATGTTTGGTTAGAGTTCGGCTAGAGTTGGTTGCTTGGCATGCAGGAAACGCGGGCCCTATTTATACACCTGCCCGTTTTTTGCGGGGGGTATTTTTTCCCCTTTCCTTCTGGGGACCGGACAAAGAATTATCCGGAATTGCGTACTGTGTCAAAAAGTGAAGAAGCCAAGTGATGGGATGATGCAAAGAGTGCGGAACGCGGATCTGGGCAGTGCAGCATCCGTTTCTTGTCTGCAGCATCTCCCGCAAAAGAGGTCAGTTTCTTGGCACACCACTATAGTGCGGCCGCCAAGACGGGAAAAGTAACGACGTCGACACGGCCCTCGCTGGTGGGTTTTTCCATGGGATCTGCGAAATGCCTATGACGTTTTGAATTTTTTTTCCCGTGGCGATAACACAATGCGGAAATCCGTTGCTCAGCACCAAGTCTGAAGGGCTGTTGTTGTTGTTGTTGTTGTTGAGCGATAAGCGGAAGGGTTCATCCCCGCAAAAGGTCAGCACTGTCAGCTCTCGGGTGGAAGGAGGCGTGTGTTAGCGTGCAACACAACGCAGCAATGTGGTCCGCGATCGGGAGAGCTGTGGGTGTTCCGAAGGGCGGAACCGAAGCGACCGCGAGGGAAAACCCTTCTCGGTGCTTGACAGGTGCTCACGACCCAAAGAGACGTGCATATAGCTGTTGCTCGTTTTTTCTCGTTTACGCTATCCGTTTATAGTTATTTTTATATACACCGTCCTATTTGGCGAGCTGGCGCTGCAGCTTCTCGATCTCGCGACGCAAGCCTTCGTTGACCAGCTCGATTTCGTTGTTCTTGTCCTTTCTCACCTTTAAAACGTCGAACTGCGAAATGTTGTTGTTCAATTTCAAGTTCAAGCCGTCCAAATCGCTCTGCAGCTGATGGTTGGCGTCGGATTTCATCTTGATCAGCGTCTTGACTCTCATCAACTCGCCGTTCAACTGCTGGAAGTTCACCAACAAGTTCGTGTAGTCGTTCTTCAGTTTGTTCAACTGCAATTTCAATCTGTCGTTGGAATTCTTCAAGTTGATCTCCTTGTTGTTGGCGTGATTCAAACTGTCGAACTCTATTTGATAGGCGTAGAAATCGGGTATTCTCAGCGTCAAATCGCCAATTAGGCTGAAGGGGCCGTAAATAATCAGGTTTTTCAGGGTCAGATTCAATGAGCCATTCTCAAACCATGAATTGAGCTTCTCAATCCAATAGCCATTCTCGGTCACTTCTTGCACAAAAGTCTCTTTGATCGAATGTATGTTTTTCAACATCAACAAAGAGTTGGAATCCTCAATCGACCTCAACAGCATGAAAAGAAATCGCTGGTTGTTTGCCGGATTCAATATGAACTGATGAATGACATACCCCATTATCAGACAAACCAGCTTGTCTCCCTTGGTGAAATACAATAGCAATATCACCAATGGCGAGACAGGTAGCTCGGCGTCGGTTGCATCCTGCGACTCTACCAAATCCGTGGTCTCTAGCAACGAGTAAATGAGAATACAGTCGTCAATCAGCGTGTCCTTGAATTTGAATTCCTTCAACGCAGCCAACTCATTGACTATTGAGCTAACGTAGTTTCTCCGGTCAGGATTTGAGGACGGTGGCTTGATCATGTTGAAAATGTCGTCGTTGAGATACTTAACCTTCGTCACCACCTTGAACAAGATAGCCTCTTCGATCAGATCGTAGTTAAATCTCTCGACATCATATTCGGCCTTCAGAATATCAGCGTTGACGTCTGTGGTGGTAGATAAAAATCCCATGGACTTAAATTGTTTGATGGTATAGTCGTACAGAGACTCCCGCTCCATTATCAAACAAGCGGTGGATTTGTCCATCTGAGTAGGAACATTGTTAACCTTCCGAGGAGGTAGATTAGGCGCCCTCGGAGGTAGCTCAGGCGCCGATGTCATTTCGTTCACATAGCCGCGGGATATCTGTTCTTCCGACACATGTTCAATTGGCGAAAAAAGCACACCCTCGGTTCTGTCGTGGGAGAAGTCGGAGACCTGGAGCCGTGGTGGTGTCACAGGCGTGTTAAGCGAGGAATCTAGCGGTTTCTCGCTATTGGAATCTGGGTCCTCTGTCCCATCAGCTGTCGCCGTTGCCTCAATTGACTCATCCAGGGTCGGTGCCATCTCGTCCGCAGAGGGTATAATCAACCCTTTCGCCATCTTGATATAAGTAAGCTGCTAAGCTGATGTTCCGAACACTCAGATTATTAAAAAATAGCCATTATGTCTCACTAACTCCCTCAAACGTCACGTGACCACATCACGTGACATAACTTTTTCAGTCGTGTCACGTGACAGTCACGTGATCGGCTCCATTTTTACTTTTTACCTTATACACATTAAACTAAACCGTTGTAGGCCTTGGCGACCCATTTGCAGTCTCTGTCGCCGATACTGCCACACACGTAGCCCTCGCCGTCAGGCAAAACGCACTTGACCTGCGAGTTTGGGAACGGACAGGGACAGTCGACCGGTGTGTCCACACAGGCCAGAGTGTCTTGGCAAAGATACTTGTCGCATTTGACGTTCATGAAGACGGCCTCGTGGTCGTGCGCGGCCTGCTGTTGCTGCTGCTGCTGCTGCTGCTGCTGTTGCTGCTGTTGCTGAAAGAACTGGTCAAAGAAGGCCATTGCCGGCCCTGCCAGCAGGAACACACACAGCGGTGATCTCATTGATGAGAAGAACAAGTGTACACTAATTTTCCACCCACACTGCTAGTTCTTGTTCCAGATGAACAAGTACCTTTTTGGATACAACGCGCTGTCGGGGGCGCTGTGGTGCTTCGCGCTGGTCAACGTGCTTTTCACGTACGCCGTGCACCCGCAACATGTGTTTGAGCTCACGTACAAGTGGACCACGGCCATCCAATGCCTGGCTGTTCTGGAGATCGTCCATTCTGCCATCGGCATCGTCAGATCCCCGCTCATGACCACTGTCATGCAGGTGGCCTCGAGATTGCTGGTCGTCATCGGCATCTGGGTCGTGCTTCCTCTCGCCGAGGGCAACTACTCGCCAGCCTACTTGACCGTCCATGTGGCCTGGTGCATCACCGAGGTCGTCAGATACTACTACTACGCCCTCAACTTGGCCGGCAGCGTGCCAGCCAAGTTGGAGTGGCTCAGATACAACCTCTTCCTCGTCATGTATCCGCTGGGAATCTCCTCCGAGCTCTACATGATCTACAAGGCTCTCCCAGAGGCCAACTATCTCAGCATGTACTATGCTCTTTTCCTTGTGGTAGCCATGGCCACGTACGTGCCGGGCTCTCCGATTCTTTTCGGCCACATGCTCAAGCAGAGAAAGAAGTTCCTGCAGGCGCAGACCAAGGAGCACAAGCAGAAGCAGAAGTAGCGGCTGCGGTGTGCGCCGTTCTGCGGTGGCCTGCCGCTCCGTCAGTGCTGAGCAGGTGCCAAGCATCTTTCTAGTGTTTTATAGTGAGTGAAAAATTTCTTACAGTCTCTGCTCGCTCTTTCAAGACCTCCATCAGCCATGTCGTCCGTGTTGCAGGCGCTCAAGCACGAGCTGAGGCTCTACGCCAGCGTGAAGATCTTTGGCAAGAACTATCTTGTCACGCGCGGCGACCTCATCCATTTGCCGTTCAACATGCGCCAGGCCGCCGTCGGCGACCGGCTCAAGTTGTCGGCCATCGAGACCGTGGGGTCGAGAAACTACACGTGGAACGGCAATGTCGACGCGTCCAAGTGTGTGGTGGAGGCTGTTGTGGTGGAAAAGACAAGGGCCCCGCTGACTGTGAAGGAAACCACCAAACGCAGAAACAGACACGTCAAACATACCATCAACAAGCCTGCCTACACAACGCTGCGTGTGTCCGAGCTCAAGCTCGTCGAATAGATCTGTACATATATATATTAGCTCTTCCGCCATAAAAACGTGAATTACTTAACCTCTAACTGGTTTTGTAGTATGCTGTGTGTGTGCTCGAAGTGATTTTCACTGCGGCCACAGCTATTACTTCGACAAACACTTCGTCCAAAATAATTTACTTCGTGTGAGGCGCGAAAATTTACTTCGTCTCACCGTGTACCTTCTTCACACCACGCTTTTGCTATCTACAGAAATGCCATCGTCGATTAAGTTGACGGTGGACACCAAATTGCCTCCCCCGGGGTCCAGCAATGGATCGCGGCTGTCCACTACCACTTCTGGAGTTTCTCCGCTCTACGATCAGGTCAACCACAAGAACATCTCCACCAGTGCCAATAACGACGATCTGGATTCCGAAGACGGGTTTTTCGATCAGTTCGCGTTCACGCAGCCAACGCAGAAGACCAAATCGAACTCCACTGCGGTCCACGAGCGAACAAATTCTAACTCAAGCGCGGATTCGTCGAGAACCGCGTCCACCCACAAGAAATCAAATTCAAACGATTCCTACAGTTACTCTCATCACCACTATAACAACAGCCACAAAAGATCGTCTTCCAAAGGTTCCATACACGACTATGCGTCTTCATCGTCAAAGTCCTTCTTCAAGTTTTTCAAGAAGAACACAAACACCAACGCAACCAGCAGCACGCCGCCCGTTTCACCCATATTTAGCAATAAGCTCCATGATTTAGATAAACTCTCAAGGAAATCTTCAGTAGTAAGCAAGAAGTCATCCTCGGTGGCTTCCGCAAAGTTGCATGATTTACAGCAGGTACCCCAGTTACCGCCTCCCCCACCACCACAGCAGCAACAGCAGCAACAGGCATCTACTCCTGTTCAACCATCTTCTTCTTCTTCTTCTTCATTAGCGTCGTCTTCCAAAATCATCACCAATAACCAAGCTTTGAACAAACCGAAAACTGGTGCATTCGAAAAGATAGGTCCCGTTGGTAAATTGCCTAGTCCTGTAGGTCGAACGATCCCAGTTCAAACATCCAGCGCAATGAAATTTACCAAAAATACTAGTACCGTTACCACTACCAATAGCTTGAAACCTCCGTTACCTAAACTAAATATAAGTAAACATGAAATTGATGCAAGGTTCAAACCAAAGAGGACCAATACTAATAAGCTGGTTATGGTAACTAATGATCATAAACATTGGAAGCTGCTTAGCAACGTTAACTCAATGGAGGAACTAAAAAATATGGGCTACAATGACCTTTTTTTGACCGATTTTGGCTTAAGTGAAAGCGATTTAGGCGATTCTTTAAATGATGATACACTGAAAACGGTCTTGTCTAATGAGAATATCAAAATTTTGAAATTTTATTATCCCAAACCAGTACCACAGGCAGCCACTACTAGTGCTAGCTCAAGTGTGCCAAATCGCGCACCAAGTGCGTCAAGTGGTACTGGCACCTCATCAGCTACTTATAGTACTCCTGTCAAATCAAAAAATCTCAAGTTAAATAAGCGACAAGATTTCCCCAAATTAGATTCTCAAGACTTCTCTCTGTACAATACAACATCGCAGACAAATTCTCTGAATTCTGAATCCTCGATGGATAAATACCTATCAACACCTCAATATTTAATCCAAGCAAGTTCAAAACCTTCCATGGATTACATCAATTTCAAAGATTTCCAAGAACGTAAACCTTCTCTAACTCGTGCTAGATCAATCACTCATTCAAGTGTCCAAAGTACCCCACAACAGCCCAGTCAGTCTGTAGGTCAACCAGTTCCCCCTCCCCAAATAGTGTCTTCCAAGAGCAATGGTAGTCCAGTAACACCTAATGACTCAATTAAATCCAATTCATCGAATTTCAAAGTTATACAACAGTTCCAAGGTATCGTGGATTTTGACAATAAACGCTCAACTCCATTCAAGTCATCGGGGAATTCAACAACAACTAATACCAATACATCAACAACAACCGTTAAACCAAGACCTAAAAGAAATCCACCCCCTCCACCTCCACCAGCCTTATCAATGGTGCCACCTGCTCAGCAGTTACAACCACCAATACCTTCTTTCACTCCTCCACCTCCACCAATTACAGCTTCTGCATCATCACCAGACCCATACAATGACTCTAACAGATCCCCTTCGCCTCATTTGAATTTCTTTGATAACGGTATGAGACCAAATACCCAAAGATCGAACACTGTCAACTCAATTTTTAGCATTAATACCATTAACAACAAAAACGATCCATTCAAGGAGAATCCAATTAGTTTTAAGCCACTTTCTACCGACGAAGATGAAGAAGAGGATGAACTCGATGATAACGAGAGCGTAGAACAAATTGGTCATTTGCCCGATTTAGGTAATGCAAACAAAGTCCTCCGGTCAAACACTATAAATTCTGTTTTTTCTCTGGGGAACAATAATGGTAGTAATAACGAGCCCACGGACCCTTTTTTTGAGAATAAAATCAGCTTTAACAATATATCAGATGAAGACGATAGTAATGATGAGAGTGAGAGCGATGATGACGGATTATTCGCTAATTCCAAAATTGGCAAATCAAATAACGAAAAGAAAGGTCATGTGTCCAAATTATCTACAAGCAAACGGAATATGGATTTGTCGTCTGCTGTTAACAAAAAGAGGGGTTCCCAAGCAAAGGCAGAAGATAACAATCAAGACGTAAATAACGGCGATGACAGCGATGCCGAAGATTCCGATGATTACGAGGATATCGACGCCAATAACGAAGAACTTGATGAAGAACATCCAAATGAAGATGATAATGCTCATGACACTGATGACACTGATGATAGCGATTTCGGCTTATTTTCTAAAAAACCAGAAAATGTCCACTTAAAGATAAGACCACCACCTGAAGTTCTTTATAACAATTTGGATTTCTTCTTCCCTAAAACGGATTTGGATAAGTTGATTATTTCAGAAGATGGAGGTATACAAAGAATGAAAAGTATTAGAAACGTTGCCGAGGAAATGTTACAAAATAGAAGAAGACCGACTTTAGGTTATACTAATTCCAACACTAAAATTGAAGATTACTCATCTTCTAGATTAAGAGCAGGTACCACAGGTTCAATACTTAGAAGGAAAAGTACCAAAATGTGGGGTCAAAAGGTTACCGAGATTTGTAAAAATTCAAAAATTTCCTACAATGCTTCTAATAGCTCTGTTAAAGAGTTTAAATGGATTAAAGGTGCTTTAATCGGTGTTGGAAAATTTGGGAAGGTTTACATTGCAATGAATTTAACTACTGGTGATTTGATCGCAGTAAAACAAATGATCAATGAAAATAAGTCTTTCAATAATGAAATTAAATCCTTAAAAGATTTGGATCATGTCAACATTGTCCAATATTTAGGTTACCAAATAGGTGAAAAAATATCAAGTATATTTTTAGAATACGTTTCTGGTGGTTCAATTGGTCATCTATTAAGAAAGTATGGCAAATTTGATGAACCATTAATCCAATTTCTGAATATTCAGATGTTTCAAGGTTTGAATTATATCCATTCAATGGGATTATTACACTGCGATTTGAAGGCTGATAATTTATTATTGGAAACTAATGGGATTTTGAAGATTTCAGATTTTGGTATCAGCAAAAACTCTAAAGATTTAACAAATAAAATGGCATTTCAAGGTACAATTTTTTGGATGGCTCCTGAAATTATTAATGACCAAAATTATGATAAAAAGGTCGATATTTGGTCTTCTGGTTGTGTGCTAATTGAAATGTTTACCGGTTCTAGACCTTGGAAAAATTTTGAGATTGAGGCTGTTCTTTATAAGTTAGGTAAGGAGAAGGTAGTACCCCCAATACCTAAAAATATTAGAGAGAGCATGACCCAAATTTCCAAAGATTTTATTAAACAGTGTTTAAAGATTGATCCGAATGATAGACCCGAAACTCACGAATTATTAAATCACCCATTTGTCAAGCTATTCGATTCAAATTCATTCGATTTTGGTGCAACTATGTTAGCGCAAAAAATGAATAAAGATGAGAGCATGGAAAGTGATAGATTATCTCGAAGAATGCAAAGTATGGTTAAAAAGTTATAAAATTATTGCCATGGAATAAACTTTACAGTTTCATAATCATATCTTTCAAACATTGTACCAATAGAATCATAATCCAAAAATTCCAAATAAGCCCAACGATCTTTGCATTGATTGATTATTATATCCTGCGTGATAATATGTGTTTCATTACCACATAAAACAAGAAATGTTATCGGTTGATGCGGTAATGTATGTATTTCTAAAATCAATGCATTGCATAAATCAAGCTTGACAATGATGTCACCTACTTCATAACCATTTTTCTCATTAAGTTTATATTTTGGATCTAAATTTGCAAACTTTAACAAAAGTCTACTCCCTTTACAATTGAAAACATTCAATTCTGAACTGCTGGCCTCCAAATCGTATTTTTCTGTTGTTATTGGATTCAATTTCGAATACAACTCAATGGCGTTTTTACCATTAATAGAAGGCTGAGAAAGGTTTGACATGCTCCAATGTAGGAAACTTTTCCATTGGCCCATATGATCATCGTTGACATACCTTAAACCCACTATCGATTGCTTCAACAATTTATCCGATCCTTGCAATATGGTAACATATGAATCATTAAACTGGATTTTATTCCTTTCCTTTTGATTCTGCCAAGTAATTAAGATAATCAATGAGTATCTGTATATTTTCCAGCTGATTTCATTCACAAACGGCTTTATGAATTCGGAAGAGGCAGCCAGGGAATATTCATCGTTGAATTCAGTAGCAGTATCGTATAATTTAATATCTGTTATTTCAGGAATATGACGTTCCACCCCTATATTGACTCTGTATGAAAACAACGATACGGTTTGTCCGTTGTCACTTTTGAAAATTATTCCATCTTGGGTGACCTTGACATTTGCAATGTTAAGCAACTCGCAGAATCTCACAACGACAGCGTAAAACATACTCGGTGATGGTAAATCCAAACCAGCGTAGAACCTTAATATCAAAGCAGACAAATCTGTTCCCCGCGGTATTCCACCGCTTTTTTTATTCCATTGGTTAAATTCGGCTTCAATCAGCTTACTCAACAGGATCAATCTGTCAATTTTTGTTGTTATCAATCCGTCTAGTTTTCTATACTCCTTGACCACATTCTGAGTGAACGTGTGTCTTATTTTCATTAAGTCGTGGAACGATCGGTCGAACATTGACGCGATGATATAGCAATTCTCCAAGGTGGTATTTTTGACGTGATCGTCCCCCTTGGTGAACAAATCAAGATAGGCATCAGCCATAACCATTTCCATGCATTGGTGGTACAAGGTGCTGGCCACATGGACCCTTAACAGATCCTCATTCCTTCTGTGCATTACAGATTTGAAGTGGTCCACAGAAACTCTGAATGTCTTGTCTGTGTGGAACCTTCTGTCGCTAGATACACGCTTCATTTCCCTTTCAATAAACGGAAGATATCCCACGTTGTTTTCGCGGACGTGTCTGATCCTGTTCTCCAACTCCTGCGGACCGCCATCACAAGTTCCACATCTCTTCCACTGGCAGATGTCATCAATTAGTTTCTGTACGGCTCTCTCCTTCAGCCAAACACATCTGCAGTAGGTGTAATGGGACCCACCCTTGGTGATCCACTCGTCGAGCGGCCGTTTGGACAGAAACTCGTCCCATTGATAGGACCTGAATAGATACGATTGGTTTATCAGGTTTTCCCATATGATATCGCTGCGGAACACCTTTTGGTACTGGTGGTTAAGAGAAACCAGCGTAATCAGATCCTCAGGCTCCAAATACGACGTGATCGTCAGCAGCACCTCCATCGGCAGCTCTAACAGCGTTGCCATCGCCCACACTATAAAGAAACGAATTGAAGTAGAAAGGGTCACGTGACTTCTTAATTTTTAATTCCTATTTTTTAATTCTTGTATAGAGGATGAAATTTTTTTAAAAAATATTTTTTTAGTAGAGATTTCCTTTTGAGAAGCGCCAAAATGGTTAGGAAAATCCATAGAAAGTCCACTCTAGAGAGAAAGGATTTGAAGAACAAGGAAGCAGAAATGCTTCTGAAACTGAAAACGAAAATCCAGGAATTGAACCCTCTGGAGTACAAATCTGTGAAGAAGTTCAGAGATCTGCCTATAACTGAGGAAACGATCAAAGGTTTGGAAAATTCTGGATTCACAAATCTGACAGACATTCAACAACAGTCCATTCCGGTTGGACTGCAGGGCCATGATATTGTCGCGTCTGCCAAAACCGGTTCGGGGAAAACGTTGTCGTTTTTGATCCCGTTGATCGAAAAGCTAGTGCATGAAAGCTGGAATGATATGGACGGTCTTGGCGCGTTGATCATCACCCCGACTAGAGAGTTGGCCATGCAGATCTACGAAGTGTTACTGAAAATCGGTAAATATCACCAATTGTCAGCTGGTTTAGTCATTGGTGGTAAGGACTATAAGTTTGAGAGCGAGAGAATCGGTAAAGTCAACATTTTGATCGGTACTCCTGGTAGATTGTTACAACACATCGATGAGAGTGCTACTATGCAAATAAACAATTTACAGATGCTTGTCCTAGATGAGGCTGACAGAATTCTGGATATGGGGTTCAAGAAGACGTTAGATGCTATTTTGGGTCAATTACCTAACGATAGACAGACGCTATTGTTTTCCGCAACACAAACAAAATCAGTCACCGACTTGGTCAGATTGTCTATGATAGAACCAAAATACATCAATACCTCCGATGACAACCAGCTTTCGTTGCCAAAATCATTGGAACAGAACTATGTTCAAATAAACTTAGAGGATAAGCTAAATATGCTCTGGAGTTTCATAAAATCACATTTGCAAGCTAAGATCTTGGTCTTCGTTTCATGTTCCAAACAAGTGCATTTCATATACGAGGCTTTCAGAAAGTTACAACCTGGTATACCACTTATGAAATTGCATGGACGTCAAAAGCAAAAGGCTAGATTGGAAACAACTGTCAAATTTACCCAAAGTAAAAATTGTTGTCTCTTTGCAACCGATGTTGTCGCCAGAGGCTTAGATTTTCCTGCTATTGATTGGGTTATCCAATTGGATTGTCCAGAAGATGTCGCCACCTACGTTCATAGAGTTGGTAGATGTGCTAGATTCGGTAGAAAGGGTAAATCCATGTTAATGATGTTACCTTCCGAATTGGAATTCATCAACAAGCTAGAGTCTAAAAAGATTGAAATCAAAAAGTTGAATGTGAAGAAATCGAAGATTAAAAGAGTTCAAGACCAAATTCAAAGTTTATGTTTCGAAAGTACCGAGTTAAAATACCTTGCTCAAAAAACATTTATCTCCTATTGTAAATCCGTTTATATTCAAAAGGATAAATCGGTTTTCAAAATTGATGAATTACCCTTGGATAAATTTGCAAGTAGTTTAGGTTTACCTGGTATGCCAAAATTGAAATTACCTAAGGTTTCTGAAGCTAAACTGTTGAAACTCAAGGAGAAAAAGAATACTAATAGAAAGTTAAAATCTTTGGAAAATGCCAATGATGATGGTGAAGTTGAAGCTGACAATAAAGTTAGAACTAAATATGATAAAATGTTCCAAAGACAGAATCAAGATGTTTTAAGTAAACATTATCTGGACTTGAATAATGAATTAAAGGGTGAAGTTTCAGACGATGATGATGATTTCTTGAAAGTTAAACGTAAAGATGCCGAAATTACTGATTTGCCAGAATTGGCCATAAATACATCAAAGAGAGCATCTAAATTGGCGTTATCTAAGAAAAAGACCGCGATGAGACAGTCGAAGGGTACTAAAATGGTCTTTGATGATGATGGAAAAATGCATGCTGCTTATGAATTAGACAACGAAGATGATTTCAAGAAATTAGACCCAGAATCACAAAAGACAGAATTTTTGGAAGCTGAAATGAAACGTATGTCTAAGGAAGATGCCATTGATAAAGATGTCTTCAAACAGAAGAAATTGGAAAAGAAGAGAAGGAGACAAGAAATTGAACGTGCTATGGAAGAAGGTTATTCATCATCATCTGACTATTCTGATGTCGATCTTGATAGAGATATGGAACACTCTGACGAAGAACAAGAGCCAGTCCAAAAGAAACCTAAATGGTTCGAAAATGATAAACATAAATCAAGGGATAAGGTTGATGATGTTATTGAAATCCAACAACCTGATACCATTGATGATTTGGAAGCATTAACCGAGCAATTGTTAAACAATTAACAGTGATTGTTAACAAAAACCATATATAACTTATATAGACTATTTAAACGTAATTACTGTAACCTGATAAACTGTAAGTATTTTTTCTCTTGTAATATTTGAAGCATTCATCAGCAATCCAAACCGTACTACTGATCATGATTAGGTAAATCAGATCCATTAATGATAAAGCCTCGGTTTGGAAAATTTCTTGGAAAAATGGAACATAAATGGCACACAATTGGCCGATCAAAGACCCACCAACGGCATAATTAAACATGGTATTTGAAAGTCCCATTTCAAATGTAGATTTTGTTTTAGATCTGCAAGAAAGGGCATTGAACATATCGAAAAGAACAAAACATGTAAAAGTCATTGTGGTGTCTCTTCTGGTAATCGAATCACCCATTTCTCTAACGTAAACGTACATTGTACCAAGAATGACAAAAGCGGCACTACTCAGAACTCTTTTGATAACATCCAGTGTTAAAACATCATCAGATCTTTTTCTCGGTGGCTTCATCATAACCTCTTCATCAACAGGTTCAACACCTAATGATTGAGCAGGTGGACCATCCATGATGATATTAATCCAAAGAATTTGCATTGCATTAAGTGGGTTTGGTAAATTGAAAATGGTTGTCAAGGCAACCAAAGACAATGCAGCAACGGAAGTAGACAATTGGAAGGTTAAGAAACTTTGGATATTGTTAAAAATACCCTTACCTTCCTTGATAGCATGCAAAATGGTTGAAAAGTCATCATCAGTCAAAACCATATCAGCAGCCTCTTTGGCAACATCAGTACCATTAATACCCATCGAAATCCCAATATCGGCCAATTTCAAAGCTGGCGCATCATTAACACCATCACCTGTCATAGCAACAATATCACCCCTTAATCTGAAAGCTTTAACAATTTTAACCTTATGTTCAGGTGTTGTTCTTGCAAAGATGGAAACAGATTCAATAATTTGAGCTAATTGGTCGGGATTCATTTGATCTAATTTGTCCCCAGTAATTATGGAATCATTATTAAGAACCATACCAATTTGGTTGGCAATACTTGTAGCAGTTTTTTCGGAATCACCTGTAATCATGACAACTCTAACACCACCTCTCATTAAAGATTCAATTGATTTTCTGACTGAAGGTCTAGGTGGATCATTCATGGCAATTAAACCATTGAAAATTAAATCCTTTGGTTCATCAGTAAAATCCTTTTTATTTTTAGCAAAGGCCAAAACTCTTAAACCTTCGTCGGCTAATTTATTGGACATATCTAAAATAGATTTGGAAATGGCAGGCGTCAACTTTTCAATTTCACCCTCCTTGGTATAATATTGTTTGCACATTGATAACACCTTTTCAATGGCACCTTTAACATAAGTTTCCGTTAACTTGGAATCGGCAGTGTGACAAGTGACAACTTGAAATTTCCTATCGGAGGAAAATGGTAATTCATTAACTCTGTGGAACGAATCTCTAACGTCATGTAGGCCGTATTGAGCTAAAGATTCAACAATGGCAATATCAGTTGGATTACCTTGAAACTTCTCCTTTTCAACAGAATACTTGGAATTATTACACAGGTTACCAGTGTTCAAGAGAATCTTGACGTCATTTTCAATATGAACATTACGACGGCCTAAAACATGATCAACTTTTTCACAAATCAGTGGAGTATTACCCATTGAAACAGTCCAAATGGAAGAGACGGTCATATGATTTTGGGTTAATGTACCAGTTTTATCGGAACAAATGACATTAACGGACCCTAATGTTTCAACGGAAGGTAGCCTTTTAACAATAGCACGTTGTTTAGCCATTCTCAAAACACCTAAAGCTAAAGTGACAGTGACAATGATAGGTAACCCCTCAGGAATGGCAGCCACAGCTAAGGAAACTGAAATTTGGAAGACGTCCAACCAAGATCTACCCTGGATAACACCAATCAACCCGATAACACCAATTACTGCAAACGAGAACATTGATAATTGACCCCCTAGTTTATCCATAGCATTTTGTAGAGGGGTTTTAGGCTTTTCAATGCTTGACATCATATCAAAAACGGACCCAAAAGCTGTTTCCTTACCAGTGCCCACAACGATACCAGTACCGTGACCTTCTCTGACTAGAGTCCCCATGAAAGCAATATTAGAACGTTGGTTGATGGAAGTGTTTGGGTTGTTGATCACATCTAAGGATTTTCTGGCAGGTTTTGTTTCACCTGTCAAATTAGATTCATCAATGGTTAAATAAACAGCTTCGGTTAATCTGACATCGGCAGGAATTCTGTCACCCACTGAAAAATGGATTAAATCACCTGGAACGATGTGACTTGCTAAGACTGTTTCGGTTGCACCATTTCTAGTCAAATGGGCCATTTCAGGAACCAATTTATTTAATGCTTCCAGTGATTTTTCGGATCTGTATTCTTGCACAAAACCAACGGTGACGACGATCAAAATAGCCGCCGTGATAGAAACTGCGTCGTCAACATTACCCATCAAGAAAGAGATAGCAGCTGAGCCGATCAACAAGAGGATCATCGGATCAGAGTAGAACGTTTCAATGAACTTCTTCAACAAAGATTCCTCTTCATCGGAGTCCAACTCGTTCGCTCCGTGCTCCAGTCTTCTGTTCATAATATCACTAGGATTGGTAAGACCCATTGTGGGGTCTGTGGCCAACTGCGACACGGTTTGCTCGACGGTGAGCGTGCAGAACTTGCTCGAAAGGGACTTTCTCATCAATTGTTCGCCTTCGGAAGACATAATTACTTCCTTCTCCCGGGCCGCGTCAAATTCCTCAGCCCCAACGGCGTCCTGGCCCATTAGTGAGGTCGCGTACGGGTTCTCAGACATCGCAGACGTGCTGTTCTTTCTTAAAACTCGTGACAATAAACGCGAAAGAAAAAAAGCATTTATAATTACACACAAGGCTCCAAATCATCAAAAGAAAAAGCAGCTCAGCACCGGAAAAACACTTAAATTTACACTTTATTAGCACTCATCTTGTCCTGCAATCGGCCTGCGCTCTGCAGCGCGGCTATCATCGCGTTCTTGCGCACCAGCTGCGCCTGAAGATCAGCCAACTGCTGTTGTAGCTCTTTGTTTGGCGTTGGCACGACCACTGGAGGAGAAAGTAACGTCAAATCATCCCTATTACGTACGGAATCCATTTCCATTTCCAGCATTCGCACCTTGTTCTCCAATTGGGCCACGTATGAGGTATTTGATTGGAGTTGGTGACGTTCCTTGAGGCGAGTGGATTCAATGTTAGCTATAATTGCTTTCAGGCGCTCTCTTTGGGTGAAATCAGATAAAGTTCCTATTTCCTGTTGAAGTAGTATAATATCGTAATCTACTGGTCTAACACCGCCTTCCTCTTCTTCTTCCTGCTCCTCGTCCAAGTTCATCCTTTTCATATGTTCTATTTGCTCGCCAAGACCAACTGTTGCAGCAGCAACGGCATCGCCAAAGAAATGTTTTGTTTCTATAAATGGAGAGTTCAGTGGACTGCCAATTGACGATGACTTCGATTCCATGAGAGTCATCTTTAGTTGCTGATTTTCTTCTAGTAATCTCTCATTTTCAGCAATCAACACTGCAATATCCTTAACGATATTCTGCGTTGGCTTCCTTATGTTCAACAAAACGTTTTTAGCCCTGGACGCAAATCTCAAGGTATTCAACGTTTCACCCATGACACTATTTGATAAATGAATAGTGCACAATATGGAAACAATCGACCCACCGCTTAGGGAAGGCTGCAGCAGTCTTGTCAACTTGGAGTCTCTGTAAGGAATATGACCATCGTTGTCATTTTGGGATAACTTCATTATCACTGTCCCCAAAGCCAACAATGATTTGTTGATGAATGAGCCTTCCTTCCTCCTATCTATTTTACTATTGAGTCTTTCACTGCCGGCCAAATCACAGAAATTAACCACCGACACGCATTCTTCGTTATTTGCATTAATTAAAGCCACCTTTAATTGAATAATCAAATGCGATCTTGATGATCTCTCGTTATAATCAGTGGAATCTATCTTACGCGATTTTTCACCCAGTTGAATGATATCGATTAGTTCCTGTGCGTTATATGTGGTCATTTCTTTCAAGTTCACAACTTTAACACCAAATGTGGCATCTTCTACTATCCTTAAATCTTCGTATTTGTTGAAAAAATCAGATGTAGACCTATTTGACATTAGTGATGATTTTCTCCCATTGGAAGAGGGGCTTGCTTGTTCTGTAGAAAGCAAATCAATCAGTTTCTCGTTGTATATTTCCATCAATGAAACTTTAACATGCTGGACTTGATTACCATGGTTGAAAATATCAGGAGAAGAAGACGATGAAGATGAAGAAAGCTCACCTTGTTTGGTGAAAATCTTCTCGATCGATTTATGGACTAACGACTGCATTGAATGGGTTTTACCTGATCCTGTCATCCCATATGCAAATATAGTACCATTGAACCCTAATAAACACTCATTGATAACCGGCTCGGCAACTTGTAGATAAATGTCCTCTTCGTTATCATATTGATCAAATATGTGATCATATTGGAAGTTACCTAAGTCATCATTATAAATTTCATTTTGATTGAACGTCCAAGGTGATTCTCTATCGTGAGGTCTCGGTCTGATACATACCTTTATATTGCCCTTACTTGTGGTGTTCGTGGCGGTAGATGATGACGAGTTATATCGGTATAGCTTTGGTGAATTAGCTCGTTTGATGTCCAAAGATGATTGTGATGACCTTCTACTGTTAAATCCAGAGGAAACACGTTGGCCCATACTGGTGATGGCGCCTGATCTTAAATTCGGAGTAGTGGTACTATTTGCAGGAGGCCCCATACGATCGCCTAAAGACGATTTCGATCGGCTCAAAACGCGCGGAGCACTCCTAGGTGTTGCCTGTAGCGAGTACCGTGCTGCTGTTGAGCTCGGCGTTCGCGTAGGCGTATACATTAACAAACTTTGAATAAGTAGAAACGCGTAAAGATGATCCTTTTTGTTTACTTACAAAGATTAAAAAAAGAGAGCTAAAGTGCTCAGCAGGGCATAATAGCAGCTATATGATACTATCAGAAGACCAACTTTTCCCATTTGACAAGAGCTGGCTTATCACTGGCAACGTTTCGAATTAAACAAATCCCTGTATCTTTTTCTCCCAAAGAGGAGCTGTCGACGAACCCAATTCCGGTGGAAAATCCCTTGGTGAGGTTAAACCCACCAGAAGTTACTAACCCAATGATGTTCTCCAATGAGGGTGTTTCCCAAATAGCGGTTACCTTCTTTTTATCAAAAATACTCTCTTCAATCGGATCACTCTTTAAATCTAGTTTGTATAGCTGATTTGAAGGAATCTGGTAAATTCTTGCATTTGGTTCAATATTACCATATGATTCACAGGAGAACTTAATCCCGGTGACTTCGAGTGGAGGCATTTTGGTGATGCTAAAAGTGAAATTTTTGTCAGTGGCAGCCAAAGAAGACGTGACTGTAGAAAGTTTTACTGGCATATGATCTAATAATATTTGATGATTATTTGACTCTTTCAATGTTTGTTCGGCTAATTGAATGGATTTAACCAAGGGTAAAATATCACTCAATTTCTGTGGAACTATATTCAATTTGTCATCCTTGATAGGCTCATTGCTCATTTTCGGCTGACCAGAACTAGTTATTCTTTGAGTAGCTAGGCGGATAGTCTGTAAGGCACGCCAATCTTGACCGAAAGGGCATAAAATTTCGCCCAGTCCAGTAGGAGACACACTCAATTTGTCGTATTGAATTCTGTGAGATTTAGGCTTCTTCTGCCAATCGAATTTGACCAAATCTAATTCAATTTGTGACTGGATGTACCCATCTTTTGTAAAAATCATATCATTTAAACCAACTTGAGATCTTTCAAATGCTAACTGATCATTTTGTTTTAATCCGATGAAATTCATATGAGGTATTTGGGTTAATTTTAACCAGAATGGAAGAACCCAAAACCATGGCATAAGTATGGCCCATTTATCATTTGATCTGTACAATACTATAGGAATAGACGGGTCATTAGATTCTAAAGGTATTGGCTTGCCAATATTATCATGTCTACGTGAGTCTAAGAGTTTATTTGAAAGCTGGTTTATGTAGGATTTGGATCTTTTATCAATTGAAAATAAGTCGCTATTATTTAGGTTAGACTTTTGGCGTAATTCAATGATTTTCTCAATAATGTCTTCCTCATTGTTTAGATCTTCATCGTGTTCATAATTGATAATTTCTTCTGATGATTGAACATGGGAGAATTTATTTTTTGGTTGGGGTTTTTGATTTGGCCAGAACCTAGGATCGGCAACGTTAAATGATAAACAAGTACCATTTGGTATTAGATTGATATCATTTAATTTACCTAAACTCATCAAATTACCAAAAGTTCCATCCTTGGAGTTGTCTCTTTGATGTAAAATGGATTGGATTGCTAATAAAGATTTAGGACCTTGAATAGAAATACCACCAATGGAGTATTTACAATCATGGATACTAACAGAATCGTCATTTTCAAAGCCCTTCAAAGCGTAATTGAATATTTTCAAATAAATAATAGGATGACATCTTATTATACACCTTGATAATTCGGAAGTATTTGACCACATAATTTCACCGTACCCAATTGGTTCGTCATTGATGTAAAATAATCCATTCCAAACTAGCTTTTGGAATTTGGACTTGTTGGCATTCCCCTTAGTCAATAATCTAACGAAGTTGTGCAATTTATCTATTTGGTCCCGGTTGGAATTAATAACCATGGTATTGATGAACGACACATCTTGTAATAACCCGCCATTGATTCTACTTTGTCTGCTAGTTAGTCTGTAATTTTTCATAGTTGGTTTGTACGCCATGGCCCAATCCCATCTTTTGACCATTTTCGATCTTTTAGCATGCCAAACGTGTGTTGGCAACCATTTGTACTGAGCCTGACGTGTTGCGTACTTGAGAGAGGTGATTTTGTGTTGTTTAGAATGGTCATTGATTGAGGTATTATCATGAGCACCTGTTTGATTCAAGACTTTACCGTTCAAAGCTTCAAAAGCTTGATATCTATGCTTGGACACTAAATCGGAATCATTCGATTCGGAAAAGGGGTTTTGCGGTGAGGGCTTATGCAAATCCATTAATTCCTTTCTCAACTGTTTGATTCTTTCTCCAATCTTGACATTTTTATTGCTCACCCACTCACCGTCTAACAACTTACCATTGACTTTCCATTTAAGAGAGTATTTCAACAATTTAATCTTGCGCTGGATGGAGAATCTGGTTCTACCCCTGTGCTGTTTTCTGGCAATTGGTCTTCCAGCGGGTGTGATACCTTTAGTGGTTGTCGTAGCAGCAACGGTGGAAACACCCATTTCTTTCAAAGCTTTCCATCTCATCCTTTTAGGTATGCGTTTCACATTGTGACTGGCGGTTCTTCTTCTCAAACTTCGCGGTAGACTCTGGAACACTCTAGTGGAACCAGCCGTGCGTGATTTGATCATGGCATTTTCCAACGTGATGATTTCATCTTGGCGCGATTGTAGATATGTCGGTATGTCCAACTTGTTAGGTATAGACTGATTCTGGATTATTTTCTTTTCAATGTTTTTGCCTCTAGGAGGGTTTGTGAAAGCGGGATCGGATATTTCCTGGCGAATTACCCGAGAATCATAGAGTCGCTGGCGTTTTGACACATTGGGTGTGTAATTGGACATCGCCGGAGGCTGTGCAGACTACAAATAGAGGAAAAGAGAAGGGTAGATGTATATGGAAAATCTTTTTTCAGAATATGCTCAGCAGATCTGGCTCTCTCGCAGTGTCTGTATATATGTATATTTTATTTTCCCTATTTAGTTACATACTTAGTTAAGCAAATGTTTAAACGGCCCAGGCTTCGTCCTGGGCCTAAAACTATGCTAAGCCCCGACGGGCTTCGTGGTATTTCTGCATATAACGCCCTTTTTCAATTCTAGCAAATTGCACAGCTGTTCCAGTTTGGATATACGTTGATGCAGTTGTGACTTTTCGTGCTCGTTTTGCTCGATGAGCTTGCTCCATGACTGCAACCTCTCCTGCAATGTTCTGTTTTTCAGTTTCAGCGACTGTTCGCATTGGTCGTGGTTGGCCGAGTTGGATCTGATCTGGCCACTCAAATCGCTGGCCAGGGACTGCGCATTGGCGAGGTCTTCCAGCAGAAGCTGCTTCTGCATGATCAGCGTCTCATTCTCTGTCTCTAGCAGGGCCACCCGCTCGGTTATGGTATCATTCATGGTCTGCAATTGGTCTACTTTGAGCCTGAGCAATCGCACCTCGTTTTGCAGGTCTTCGTTCGAGATCTCTAGAGAAGTGATCTTGCCCTTAGTGGGCGAGATCGGGAAGGCTTCCAACAACGACAACGCCGTAGGTGCAGACGCCGACGTCGTTGCCAACTTCTCCTTTGCGGCCCTCTTAGTTGGCGACGACAACACGTTCACGTCCAGAACTGCCATGACTGGTCTTTCTCGCTTGCGTGGCGTGGGACTGTTGTGCCGCGTGAGATGCGAGAGACTGTTCTGGATCAACTGGTCCTTTGTGTGCTGCAACTCTCGCTTCGTCTCCACCAGCGCCTGCTTCAACTGCAGGTTCTCCGCCTGCTGGAACTCCAGCTTCGCTGCTATCTGCTCCATCTCTGTACCATGTATGCTTTTCTGCGTATCCAGCATCTGCTGCAGCGTCGAGCATTCCAGCGTCAACGACTCGATGTCCAACTGCAACTGCTGCTGCTCCACCGACACATCCATCTTGCTGCTAGGCTATGCCGCTCTAGTGTCTTTCTGAAGAACCATCTCGCCGTTTTTGGGAATTTCATTGATCTTCTCTCATTCTCTATATATGTCTAGTGCTTGTTTACCTTTAACCCAATTAGGCAACTGGTTTTCGGAGTAGCCGCAGGCCCTCCGGAAACTTACCGTCCTATCCACCAAAAATGCTCCATTCCAACGCACTGCTTCTCAAAGCTCTCACATCCTCTTTACCTTTCTTTTGGGCCTTGCCCCACCCAACAAGCCTCGCTGAGCTTTGCTGAGCCGTGATGAGCATTCTCACAATAAAACCCCAAACGAAATTTTTCAATGCCCTCAAAAGAAAAAAAAAATTATGGAAACTCAGCAAACTCTTCAAACACACACAAGAGCCAAGAATGAAGCGCGACGAGCCGACGCACTTCAAGAACTACGTCCCGGGCGGATATCCGACGCCGAACCACACACCAGGTCCGCTTGCGCCTCCAGGCGGTGCGCAGCTGCCTGCTGCGCCGCAGCAGCACCAGCACCAGCCGCAGCAGCTTCAGTCGTCGAGCGTGGCCAGCACGAGTGCTGGACGCAGATCGTCGACATCGCACATTGCCAGTGGGGGTGCAGGTGCCGCTGTGGCGCAGCTGACGCGCCAGTTTGTAGTGAGAAGAATCTCTGAGGGTGAGACAGGACGTCTGAAAGAGGAGCTGAAATGCGAGGCCTGTGGCAAGGGCTACCGCCACATCACGTCGCTGGCCAAGCATCTGTGGGAGCACACGCCTGAATGGGAAAGAACCAAGAAGTTCTCGATCTCTAAGCACCAGCAGGTGCAGCTGCTGGAGGCAGCAAGCATCCTGGTGGGGATCCAGGAGCGCAGACGCAGCTCGTCTGCAGCAGCCACTAAGACGCCGAAGGCGGTGGCCGCGCGCAGAAGATCAAGTGTCAGCGCAGGTCTGCCGCAGTTGCCGCTGCCACTCGCAGGCGAACGTCGTGGGTCGCTGGCCGCCGTCTTTGACGACGACGAGGAGGAGCTGCCGGAGGCCAACGAAGACCTGTATGATAGTAGGCAGAATGATTAGAAAATGTACACACATAGATAAAGAGTTAATGAACAATACCCCCTCTTATGCGCAGTCGGCGCAGTCGTCGCGGAGACGCGACGTCGCACGACGTGACGTGACGTGAAGTGACGTGCTTGTAGTTTCTCTGGATTTGTTCTGGAGTTTGCTTACAGTTTGCTGAGTTGGCTCTGGAGCTCGATTTGAAGTTAGCTTGAAGTCTGTTTTCGCTTGCGTTTGGTTACAATTTGGTCACAACAGGATTTCGGTTCGCTTGCTGTTTGCTTACTGTTTGATTACTGTTTGATTACTGTTTGATTGCTGTTTGCTTACTGTAGCTTAAAATTTGCTTGCTGTAGCTTACAAGTTGCTTGCAATCTCCAGTTGCCTTTAAAGCTTGCATTTACGTTTGTTTTGTTCTTACAATTGCCTTTGCGTGCGATTGCTTGCGTTTGCGTTTGCTCTGGGGTTTGCTGTAAAGCTCCTGCTCACTTTCGATATACCTCACTATTTTTGTTTTCATTCGGTCTGCCGTGCATAGCTTAGGAGTTTATGCTTATTTTTGGGTATACGTTTCCTCTGAAGTTTGCGCTAGCGTTTACTCTGGAGTTCGCTTTAGCGTTTTCTTACATGCTCACAGTTCGCTTACAGTGTGCTTCAAAGTTAGCTTTTGCTTAAACTGTGTTGACGCTTGCGTGTGTTCTGGTGTTTGCATTTACTGTAGTATTGTAAAGCACGTGATTGCATTTACTGGAGTTTGTCCTTGCGTTTGCTGTGTGGTTTGCTTCTGAGTTTGCCTTCGCCTTTGCGTTTACTGTGGCCTCTGTGTCGGCACTCGCACTTGAACAGCATGATTAGAAAATGTACATACAAAGTAGATAAAGAGTGTGACACCCCCTCTGGTGACGCGGTGACTCGGTGACTCGGTGACCTGAAGTGAAGCAGTAGCAGTTGCTTTGGAATCCTCTTTGCAGTTGCTCTATAGTTTGCTGTGAATCTTGTTCCTGTTTCCGCTTCCGCTCCTGCGTCCGCCCGCACTTGCACCCAGACGCTCGCACTTCCGCACTCGCTTTCGCCTGTGCTTCGTGCTCTGCGCTAGTTCTCCCTCCATTGGTGAGAACAACCCGTACACTTATAAAACGTTGTCATCGGCTCATCCGCAGATCTGATCTGCAACTGGAAAAAGTATGCTCTGGTCGACCCACATGCGTCCACCGGACACTGCGCCTGCGTCTGGTCGACGTTGTCCCACGCGCCCTGGCCGCCCAGAACATCGTCCACCTGCTTACGCTCGAGCACACGTCGCTGCTGCACCTGTGCACCGGCTAGCGAGTACTCGTACGGACAAGTTGGACAGCAAAAACTGTTTGCGCCGTCCTGCGCGCTAGGAGCAACGATCAACATGTTCGAGCAGTGTGGACAGAACGTCAGCATCGCTTCTGATGTGCAAACTGCTGTTAAAAGAGAGAAGAAAAAATTTACACAGCCTGAAAAGTGTCTGGCCGGATCGGCTCAGCACAGTCGGGACATCACAATCAACCGTAGCGGCTGCTGCGGCGGTTGTAGCTGTCCACCAAAACCACCATTGGGCTTTCCAACTTCCTGTAATTAATGTGGTATTTTTGGGGGGCCCAAAAACGCCAACTGCTCAATTTAGCTAATCTAAAACCCTCCCCTGAGGCTTTTTGGAGCCAGCAAAAAGCCAGGCCATAACTTCACCATGCTAGCAACCCAGTTACGGCGTCAGCGCGGCCGCAGCCGCCCTATGGCGCCGCTTATCGCCGTATTTCACTCTCCACGGTACCTCGATCTTCCTTTTAACAGTGCGCAAAAAAATTCTCCCCTCTTGTATAGTGTGTAATCATCAGAGGAACTGCCCCAGTTGGATGCTGAACAAGGACACGGGCGCCAAGGACGGCGCTGCGCATCCGAACGGCCAGCCGCAGGGCCAGGGACTCGGTGCTGGCGTGGGCGCAGGCGCGGGCGTCGGCACGGGTGCCGGTGCCGGTGCCAACAGCGCCAGCAACAATAACACCGGAGCTAACAATTACAGCTTTGATTTTGGGGGCAGCTGGGTGGACGACAACTCAGACTTCAACTTCATCCATGCGGCCGCCAGCCAGGCCGAGACCACGTCGCCGTACTCGACGTCGATGTCGCCGCTGAACAGCAACTTCGGCGCGCACGCGCTGACGCCGGGAAACGGAGCAGATAACAACAATATCCTAGGCGCTCTGAGCGGCATCTCCAAGGGTAACGTGGACTACGCGTCGCAGTTGCAGCACTACCAGAACCTGCTCATGGAGACGCAGTCGATGTTGAACATGAAGCAGCAGCAGCAACACCAGCAGGTGCACCAGCAGGTACAGTTTGACCAGTTCATTGCGCCCTCGACCAATTCGTACATCTCGTCGCCGTTGGCCATTGACAGTCCGCAGACGACGCAGTCGTCGACAGCAGCCGCTGCCGCGGCTGCTGCAAAGAAGCGGCTCGATCTGTTGCCGCAGCCGCGCACCAAGACGCGGCCCTGCGACCATTGTCGTCGCAGAAAGACCAGATGCGTGGCCATACCTGATCAGCACAGTTGCAAGATGTGTCTCTCTAAAAACCTCAAGTGCACGTTCAACGAGTCGAACTCGTTGAAGCGAGGCATCAGCACCAACATCTCGGACAACAACAAGAGACTGAAGCTAGAGGACATCGAACCGCCGCCAAATGTGCCCGTCAAAGACATCCATCCCATAAAGGACTACTCCACCATGCCAGGTTCGAGCTTGTTAAAGAAAACCTTGAGTCTCCAATACCCCAGATCATCGTTCTATGTGGGTCCCACCTCGCTGTACGACCCGATTTTCATCGAGTCGGTGTCGCTCGACAAGGTGGACCAGTTCACAATCAGCAAAACAGACTGCATCAGAAAGGTGTCGTCGCAGATCCAGTTCAACTTGCGTGACGACTTCACCGAGTCGCTGTACGAGCGGTCCGAGCGAGACTCCGACACCGTCGAGCAGTACATCGCGCCCCACGGGAAAACGCTCATTGATTTGTACTTCCAGATCGTCCATCCGGTCCTGCCCATCTTGCACAAAAAGATCTTTTTAGAAAAGTACGCAAGGACCCACCGGGAGTTTGGCGCGCCGCTATTGGCCGCCGTGTACATCTTGGCCATCCAATGGTGGGACCTGGAGCCGCGGTTGTCCAACGTCAAGAAGCCAAACGTCGACGCCATGTTCAAATTTGCGCTGAAAACCTTCTCCGAGGTTATTCACAGACCGAAATTGAGCGCCGTGCAGGCCGGGTTGTTGCTACTCCAATGTCAGGAGTGCCAGAAGGTGGGTAAAAACTGGGTCTTGAACTCGGAAGTTCTGGCGCTCTCAAATGATCTAGGTTTAGGCCTAGACTGCTCCAACTGGAGATTACCCAAATGGGAGCGCGGTCTCAGAAGAAGACTTGCCTGGGCCGTTTTCATCCAGGATCAATGGTCTGCGATGATCGAAGGTAGATGTTCTAGTTTGTTCATCGGCAAGAACTGGCTGGTCAAAGATGTCATTGATGAAGATTTCCCTGAGAAAATCCATGACCAGACGTTGGGCGAGCTAACGTGTAACTTGGAGTTTGGTACTATCTGTTTCAAGAAGTTGATCTCTCTATCTATCATCTTAAATGAAATCTTGGACACCCTCTATACTCCCATTGCCATGGAATCGATTGTCTCGATAGAGCAGGTGTTGCTGCAGGCTAAGCCGTTACAGTTGAAATTGAGAAACTGGTACTTGAATCTGCCTAAATTCCCCAGCATGAAGAACTCAAACAACGGTATCATACCCAACGGTGGATTGCAGTTCTCTTATTTTGCTGCGGAAATGACTCTACACAGAAGAATCATCTCGGCCATCCACTACCATTATAACAACTCGAAGCAGCAGCAGCATCAGTTGGACCAACAAACAGAACAGTCGAAACAGCACCAGGTCAACGGACCTACCGGTGTTCCTATCCAAGTCATCGATGTTTGTCGTAAGGCTGCTAAATCGAGGTTGATTGCCGCCATTGAGTTCACCAAATCGTTGACCATCGACCATATCAGATCCTTCTGGATTCACTCCACCACGGCCAACTTGAGTCTCATTGGGATCTACGCCTCCCTGTTGTATGTCACCAGTTTGTCCAACGGTGAGATGCTGGAACTGAAACAATTGTTGAACGATTATCTAGAAGCGTTAGAACGACTCCCCAAGTGGGACTGTGCCGCGGAGGCCTTAATCAAAATATACGGTGTGGTTAACAACATCCCTGGCTTGTCCAACAAGGACGACAATGACACCGCTACCAACAACAACAACAGCGAGGACCACAACAATGCTGCCAATTTGAACGTGCTGTCCTCGTTGATGAACATCACAGACCACGCCGGCGAAGCCAGTTAGCTGACGGCTGCGTGAGCTTTTATAGAACGTTTGAACACCATTTGTGTGTGTATTTTTACTAATTTAACTTTCTCGCTACTTACGATACTGCGTGCTGAGCGCTGCTGAGCAGTGCTGAGCACATTCTTTTTTATTTTTTTCCCCTGCGGCTTTGTCCGGTGTTTAAGACTTGACCCTGGCAAAAAAAGCAGATCAACAATAAATAGTGGAGAATATACACCTATATACATAAATTGGAGCATATGACGAGTGTTTCGCCGAACTCGCTGTTAATTTGCGGGTTCAGCGGCGTGACGTGCGAGCCCGACTCGCACGCGCATAATTTGATAACGAAACACCAAATAAGTGCCATCATGATAAAGCCATGCAACTACCAGTCATCTAGTCAATTGAAAAGGCTCATAGCGGACATCCAGACTCTAGCGATGTACCAGGGATATGCAAAACCGTTGCTAGTGTGTATTGACAGAGATATTGGACTGATGGACATATTCTATCAGGACCCGATTATAATGCAGTTTCCAAATGAAATGGCTCTAGCATCGACTAATGATCTGGAGTTGATCAGAGAAGTTGGTAAGACCATCGCAATCCAGTATCGCTCTTTGGGGTTCAACATGTTCATAGGGCCGGTGCTAGATATCTGTTTGAAGAACTTCGGTAAGTATTCCCACGTCCATTGTTGGGGCATAACTTCGGCTCAGGTGATCAAATATGCAAATGAGTTTATTGAAGGTTTGAAGCTGGGCGGTATGTTAGTTTGTGTGAAAAATTTTCCAGGAATTGGTAATGCCATCCTTGACGACATGAATGAGACGTTGACATGTCTCAGCACCGAACAGGAGATTGAAGCGACTACTTTGGGGCCTTTCAAAAAACTTTTATCCAAACCAAATTTTGTTGATGCTGTCAGCATCTCCAACGTTTTATTTCCTAACGTTTCCAGCATCGACTTATTTGCATTTATGTCTCCTCAAATCGTACAGGGATTATTACGAGATAAATTAAATTTTAGTGGTGTGGCCATTGCTGAGTGTTTGGAAGTTGATTTAGTTTACACCAATTGGGGTCTTGGACAGGCTGCAGCTCTAGCTGTGTTGTATGCTGGATGTGATATGCTAGTCATTTGTGAAAGCTATGAGAACCAATTAGAAGCAATGAAATATCTAAAATTGGGATTTAATGACGAATCAAGAGAGTTGATATTATTATCATGTATCTCAAGGATTGAAATACTTAAAGCAAGGCTCAATTGGAAAGAAAATTTGAACTTTGAGTTGACTCCATTAGATATTAAAGCAAATAAGCTATTGGTCGAAATGGCTTATTCAAAATCTATTTGCTTATCGAGGGATTACGAAAAGATTATACCACTCACAAGGTATATAATAAATAAGCGGTTGGAATATTCCAATCTAGAGTTTTTCAATCCAAATTTACCTCCATACAAGTTTGTCAAAATGGTTGTTTTGACACCATCAGTTCATGATTTGAATATCCATGGTTCTTATCAATGCGGAAAGATATCCAAGTCAGAGTTGGATGTAACATTCAAAGAATTTACCAACTATTTATCAAGTTATTCATTAATGCATACATATCACGTTCATCAACTAGAATACGGATCTAAAGGTTTCACACAGCAACAAGAAAGAATGATTGCCGATTCTGATTTGATTATTTTTGTTTCAGTTGATGCTCGTATAAATACTTACCAATTAGGTATATCTAAGAAATTGACAATCGTCATAGAACATTTGAGAGACAAAATCCAAGCTTTGAGTAAACAAATGTTAATTCTCAGCACAAGTTCACCTTATGAGTTCATGACACCTGCACCATTGGGTGCTTCATTTATTTGTTGTTTTGACTATTCATTTCATGCATTAAGAAATGTTGTTAAATTATTATTTGGGGATTTAATTCCTACAGGAAGAATTCTAGATGATAATGATGAAATTAATGAAGGTGATACAGTTGTTGATTTTGCAAATTCGGATAAACTTATGAATTCTTCTTTTACGTCGTGGGATTTAAACGGGATTTTAAATAAACCAATCCAGCCACAGCCACAGCAACAACAACAGCGACGACAGCAGCAACTGCAAGAGTCGCATGCACCAATCGCCTTGCCTCAAACTGGAAATAGAATAAAAAATGAAAATAAAACGTATACCGCCAGAAATAAATCTAAACCATGGATTGTTGAAGATTTTGAATTTGAAAGAGATGCACTACCTGCATTTGCAATTACCAAGACGGATCTAATCAACGAAATGTTAGACATCATTGATACTCATCAAATTTATAGAGTCAAACAGGCACTTGAAGATTGCGATGGTGATTTGAAGGTTTTCTTAATCAAAAATCCAACGATTGGATTAATTTACGGGTTCATGATGGTTAATTTTGACTCAAGAGTGAAAAGGGGGGAAATATTGTACATGTGTGTTACCAAATGGAAACGGAGACACCAGATTGGTGAGTCATTACATAGGCATGCCGTTAGATATCTCACCATCCAGAGAGGATGCTTGAGTGTATCATTAGGTAGTGTTTTTCCTTTGATGGCTATTTTCACCAAAGAGATGTTGGAAGAGTTTATAAAGGTTTGGAATTATCTTGAGGCGGCTGCTTCCGGTGCATCGGTTGCTAATGGTGATGATGGCCAACCCAACAGTAAGATTGCAACATTCGCAGAGTCTTATGAATTTATTGAATTTTTCAGATCAACAGGTTGGGAGAGCTCCAAATATGGGTTTAAGCAGATTGTTAGGAATATTTTGAGAATTGAAGGTTTGCACAGAAATTTCCAGCTACCCCATTCTCTGAATGTATCCAACTTTGTGATAAATACAGCAGACGATTTCATTGAATTGCTGAAAGGTTTCCAGTTCAGTTTCAAATTGGTTGATGATGATTCCATTTCGCAAGAGATCTTATCTAACAACGATCTCAAAGACGAGGAGGAAATTAGATTCCCAACGATCTACTCATATACCAATAAATTCAAAATGAGAGAATCGCCTAGCGAGAAAAATACCTTAATATTAATCGGATTCATGCAGGGTATCCCAATTGCATCTGGGATCATTTATTCCAGGAAGTCCCATTTAGCCAACTTTTATCCACTGATTGATAAGATGACCACGATCGAGCAGAACGTGTGTGGCTTGACGGGGTTGGTTGTGTCTGACAGCGTCAACGAAAACGTCGATTTGGTTAAATTGGCTATGGTTACCACATGTATACAGATCATCAAAAAGATGGGTATAAACCATGTCATTTTGCACAACGTTTTGGCCGAACACATTCCAATGTACTCCTCAATGGGCTTTGAGCCCCACCGACTCTACTGTGCCGATTTTGGCCGGAAAAAGGCCTTCGAATGGGTTTTATAAAGATGTTAATTAATTAATTAGTTTGGGTATTGTTTGTCTTCTGGGGCGTTGTACCGGCGGTGCGGGGAAGCGGGTTTTCCGCCTGCGAGGCCCTCAAATGGCTATCTTCGCCAGCAGACACTGGTGCGGCCACCTCGCGCAGATCTTCCGCCGTGAGCTTGATTTGTGTGGGATCTCTTCTCAACATAGACGCGTCTAGAGAAGAAAAAAGCAATGTGACAGAGAGTCTCTAAATTTCAGCTACTCTTGTTCTTGTTCGCATAAGATGATATCAGCTGTCTTTGCAGTGATCCTGCTGATGGTCTTGCTTGTGGCCTGGACGTTTGTTATGCCTGTGCTTGCTGGACTGGGCAAGTACGAAAAACGCGCGCCAAAAAACGGCTCCGGTAGCGCTAACAAGGCCAATAAGGTGAAAACCAATGCCAGTTCCTCACAGTACACAGGATACACGTACGAGGCTCCAGACGTGGCCGACGAGCAGCAGCAGCAACAGCAACAGCAGCAAGCAGGTAGCGGGCTCAAAAAACGTATCACGCGCTTAGGTAAATACACCAGAGAAGACATTCCAATCCAGTTTGGGATCGATGCTCCGCGAGTGGCACACCACGACACGGTGGCCAGAAGCGCCACACCGGACGCCAACGGCTTTGAGTTCGATGTCGATGCGTTCATCGAGCGCGAGCACGCAAAGGACCTCGATAGCAGATTCGATAACTAGACACACACCTTTATACAGTTTTAAGTAGTTAAGCTTGGAAGCCTCTTCCGGAGGACTCTTCGGAGTGCGCGTGCGACTCGGAGTCAGAGTCGGACTCAGAGTCGGACTCAGAGCCAGTGGAGTCTAGCTGAGACTCGGTTTCTTCGTACTCAGGTTCAGGCGGAACGATTTCGCTCTCTTCACCGGTTCTGGAGATGGACTCCAGTTCATCCTTTTCGTCGTCGTCGTCCTCTTCGTCCTCTTCTTCCTCTTCTTCCGCTTCCTCAAGCACCTCTGGCTCTTCTGGAGGCATCTCATAGTACAGCATGAAGGTACCCGGACTCTCCAGGACCTCCTCCTCGGTACTCAATCTCACAATCTCATCACTTATTCTCCACCAGTTACCTCTGATTTTTTTGAATGCAATATAATGTCCATAGTTGTGGGTACCAAAGTGAGAGACAACGGCCTTCAACTGATACTTCAACTGATTATGCTTGACGTGTCCTTCATCCTCCTGATCCTGTTTCCTGAAACTCAATCTTCCATCCATATTAATATCGTTCGGTAAGGCAACGAAATCGTTCAGGTCTAACTCGATGGGGAAGTCAATCTTGGCAGGGTTCTTCTTGACCATATAGGTATTTGGATCGAAAACAGATCTGTTGATATGTATGGATAGTAAAGGTGGGGGTCTCGAAAGAAATGACTGTTTCACCTTTTGAGACTTCTTTAGGTTGTTTTCTGTATGGAGTCTCTCGTAAATCTCATCTGGTATGCTCTTCAGGTTTAAAACTTTATCGATCTCTTCAATCCTTGATTTGAACATCGAAATTAGTCTCTCATTATTTAAACATTGGTTGATTTGTTCTTGGATTTTTTCCTTCATATAGATTAAACCGCATCTATTACATTGAACACCATCGATTATTTCAGTCTTGGTCCAATCATCCATTAATTCTCCTAATGTAAACCTGTCTCTATTTATGCCGTCCATTGGTAAGTTTAATCCTAGACCAGAGTTGATTGAATATCTGATCCCTCCCATTTCACCACATTCAATACATCCAATTCTGTCACATTGTAATCCATCAATAGGTGTTATTAGCTGGTAAGGATAGAATTTGTCCTCATTGACGACATCTGAAGGATCCAGCTGTGATACTGGAATGTAAACTGGTCCTAATTGGCCTAATTGGTCAATACCCATGATCAAATCATCGTTCTTTTCAACGTAAAGTTTTTTACGTAGTTCGTCCTTTTCTTTATCTGTCAACTTCGGTGACTCCTTTTCCTTCTCGTCCTCTTTCTCTGATGGTTCTGCTGCGAGACCCTTCAGGTATGTTGAGTACTCCTTTTCGATTTGTTTCATTAGACTCTGATAGAATTCTTGGGCATCTTCCTGATTGTAACCCATGAACAGATGTTTATTAGGCCCGTCGGTCATCACTTTTAGCAAATTCTTGGTTTTGTAAGTTGGGGTTTTATTACCGTGTTTGTCATTAAGTTCGTTTAACAGCTGCAACAGAGCTTTGGAGAAGTCAAAATCGTTATCTTCCTCGGTTGCTGTGTAGCTTTCTAGAAACTTGATAAATTCGGAAGATGAACTTAGCGACTGAATCACTGAGTTCATGAAACAGGTATTCCCGTCGTTGGCCAACCCACCGGGGAATCCGCCCCTCAGAATGGCATTTTTGAAAAGTTTCTTGTATGCGGGATCTCTATTCAATTGGGACCGATCCGGGTTGTGTGATTTATAGAGGTAGTTGTTCATTGATAGCATTTCGCTGAATTTGCCCATGTCGGAGTCTTCGCCTTGGAGCTTCTTGTAAACGTAGTAGGTGATGAGTAAAATTAAAAAGCTTAAAGCTAACTTGATAGCGTTTGTTTCAAAATTCGAAGCAGTGGCGGCTGTGGAGCTGGTAGTGAAAGTAATTGGACGTTGCTGATGGTAGTGCTGATGGTACTGGTTCTGGTATTGTTGATTCACTGGCTGTTTATCCATCCACACAAACACTCAGTTACCAATCAGAAGAAGAAGAGAGAAAATTACGCGTTCTCAGCTACTTTAAAATTTTTTTTTTTGCCTCTGGAAAGTTGAGCACAAAGATCACGTAATACAGTCACGTGACAATAAAATTGAAATCACGTGACTTTCACGTGATAGCTTTTTGCTCAGCACTCTGGCTCTCTGATTTTTTAACTCATTTTTATATTACTATATTATGTAGCATTTATACACGGAAACGCCCCTCGTTAGACTCTCTTCTTCTTCATGGCACCGACGTTGGCAGTGAAACCGGTTCTGATGGAAGAGACCGACTTGGTGGATCCACAGGCCTTACAGACAATGAAATGCAACCTGTTGGCACTTTCTCTCTTCAACTCGGTATTCATAGATTTACATGTTTTACAGATGACGTACTCTTGGATGTACTTTCTCAACACACCCTCAATATGCTTAGGCTGGTATCTACCCTTGATGATCAATCTCTTCTCACCGTCAATGGAACCGGACGTACCCAATTCGGCAAACAAGTACTGGACCAAATGCTCTGGATTCCTTTGCAACACCTGGGAGATCTGGTAGATGTTGGCAAACGCGGTTTTCTTCGAACCGTCTCTCTGCACGTTTGGAGGAGGAATCTTCAATTTGGACTGCTGGCCCCCAGCCAATTCTGGGTTCTTCTCTTTCAAGATGGTGTAGAAGCGCGAGAGCAGCTCCTCGTATGGAATAAAGTCAATCACGGTATGTTGCTGTTCCACGCCGGCCTCGGCCAACTGCTTTTCGAAGTCGTCCAACGTCTTGGCTGCGGACTTCTTCTTCTTCTTCTTTTTGAGAGTCAGATCGGCGAGTTCGTCGGCCACGGCGTCCGCACTGGCGCCAGCTGGCGCAGCTTCGTCGGCTGCAACGGTCTTCGTGGACTTCTTCTTCTTTTTCTTCAGCAGAAAGAGCTCGTCTTCGGTCGACATTTGGGTTACTAAGAGAAGCAGATGAAAAGTTTGACAATCCTTTGAAATTTCTTTTCTATAGAGGGATCTTACATTTTTCAAAGCCGGGTAACCCCTGGAGGGTAGTCTTAAAGATATTTCTATACATTACTGGGGCCTTTAGAGACGTCGAGAGGTGGCTGGCGGGTGGCTGGAACATGCTCCGTTGGGTTCTTCAAATGCATGCGCTTAGTTGCTGTCCACGGCCAATTTTTCGGCCTCCAAACGCAACTTTTCAACAGCCTTGGCATCTTCTTCGCCGGCCTTGGCGATTTCGGTTCCCTCTTTGAACTCCACCTCTTGCTCCTGGTCGTCCTCCTGCTGCTCTTCTCGGAGATCAAACTCCTCGTCGAGCTCCTCGCCGTATGTTTCCAAGAGATAGTCCTCGGTCTTCTCCTGTTCGTTCTGGCCTGCCTCGTAGAAGACGTCGTGGCCGTACTGGTTCTTGATGAAAGGGTCTGCTCCGTGGTCACAAAGACACTTGACGACCTCGAGATGGCCGTTGAACGCAGCCCAATGCAGAGCTGTGTTCCCCGTGGAGTTGGCAGCATTGATGTATGATGACGTCTTTGTGTTTTGCTTGTCTTCTTCAGACTGTTTTGTCTCTGGGTCCGCCAGTTGCTTAAGCAAAAACTGCACAACTTCCAAATGGCCGTTGGCAGAGGCCATGTGGAGCATCGTCGAGCCGGTTTCAGGGTCTTTGATGTGTGGAATGATCTTTGGGTCAACCTCTTGGTCAAAAATGGCGCTTAAAGTCTCCAAATCGCCCGAACGGGCGTCAAAAATGACGTTTTCTATTTGTTCCTCTGTGAGTTCAGTCAATTTGGTCATCCTGAGCTGCAAACTAATGAAGGAAAGAAGAATTACAGAGATAAAGAAGAAAGGAAGTACAAAAAAATTTTAACTCTTTCTTATAAGTATATCTCTTGAAATTTCACACAGATTCTGAAACTGATATCTCTTTGTTTTAGTCTGTAGAGATGGATTCAGGAAAACCTGATTTGGAAAGAATCAAGAAGGAGCTTAAACAGTTCAAAGCGGAAAAAAACGCGACAAAAATAGCCAGAAGTACGCCTATTGGGATCAAATTTGATGAAATCATCGCATGGCTAGAAAAGGATGAAGCAAAAGATTTACACCAAGAGAGAAACGTGTATATTGGCAAGATCATGCACTTCTTGTTACAAATTAATCAGTTAAGTATCAAAATACCCGACGCTAAGTACATATCAATTCCGTTAAAGGATATGAAGATTATTGGGAAACTATTGAATTTACTGATATTGCATGGCATCTATGAGGTGGTCCCCTCAAAGTATTTAATCCCGTTGGAGAAAAGACACTTGAAGGATTTCAGACTGGTCTCAAAGTTGCAAATGATCCAATTCGACTCGTCGTTGTTAGATTATATATTAGACAAGTTTGATGAAATCTTCAAAACAGATTCTGATTTGAAAGACTTGATATTGGTCGGTGTTGGTTTAACCGATATGTTGAACATCTGTTTGGTATTGTATTTGGAAACCAATGACTTGGGGTATCTAGAGAAACTGACTCGTTTGGAATCGTTCAGCTCGACTTATCAGTTATTGTCATTTTACACATTACTAATGAACTATTCAGCAGATGCCTCTATGAAAAAATACTTAAAAGTGACTAAATTACCTCAACTAATCATGAAGAAAAACGGAATTGAGTCGTTGATTGATCTAGTTCTAGGTTTGAGAGAGAATGAAGAAATTGATATGATTAGACTGCAGTATATTTCAACATTGCTGATCAGTTCGAAGCCAGCTGATATGAAAGAAATAGACTATTACGGAAATTTGTTAAACCAAATTTACTGTTCCTTGGTCATGGTTAACAGACCGATTATGGTTACCATTATGGTTGAATTGACTTTGTTACTCAACCAACAGATTCCAAGGTTGGTCGATACGTTTATTTTTGAAAAGATTTGGGTTTCCTTCAATCCAATAATTGAGATTGGTGATGACAAAATCATTCTAACTGAAGGGATAGATCTAAATAATGCTTTTAACGTCACCTTGTCATTAGTTAGATGTTTGAAAAAATCAAATGAAGATCTATTATTGAAATTGCTAACCCCAATTATCAATCAATTATTTTGGTTTGCAGATTTCCAAAGAGCCAAAGACAAGGATTATGAAATTATACTAAACTTGATCAAAAACTCCATCTTATTGGAATCAAATACTTCTTTGATTGATTCTATAATATCAAATTTGATTTTACCGTTGAACTCCAATTGGGTTTTTCATTCAGAAGATCAATTAGTTAGCATAAAATTTGATACAAAGGAATCTCGCGATAGCAATGCTTTAATGATGGAATATTTCAGTAAAATTGATTTCAGCATCGATACATTAATCATCCTAATCAAAAAGATTGTCGAAATTGATGAACAGAGACTAAATGAAATAATCTCATTAGTTTTAACGAAGTCATTAAACAACTCAAGGAACCAAATTGGCTTGGATGGTGAAGATGCGCTATCTTCTTTAAATAAATTAACCAATTTGAAAGTTTTACAGTCCATCACTAAAGAGTTTAAAGATGATATTGAAAAGAATCCATTAGTCTTGATCAATTTCTTGAATGACATTTTAAGTTCTTATTTTTCCTCATGTGTCAAGCCCGACTTGAAAATAGTTCCTCAAGATGTTGATTCTGATGATGATGATGATGATGATGATCTGGGTTCTGATGAAAATGAGCTACTAAGCTTGGTCCCAATATTTGAATTGATTTCAGATTGGGTTCCAAGCAATAGCAACGAGAGAGAAAGTTTGGTTGATTTACAAACTACCATCAGCAAGAACCTAGCGTTAATCCCAGAATCATTGCATGATATCAGTTTAGGTATAGTCAATATTAAAACCAATGATTTGAAGCCAAAAACGATTACTGATGATGATAGATTGGGTACCATTTTAAAACAAATCAACGATCCTTCACCGAGTATTAAGGTTTATGCATTAGATGAACTAACCAATCTGACCATAACAAGTCCCAAAATTACCTTTAAATATACCATGGGATTGATGGTGTCACAATTGAGAGATCAAGAACCTTTTGTTTATTTGAATGCAATCAAAAATATAACCAAATTGATGCAAAACGACAAATCGCAATTGAAACCGGTTTTGGAAATGTTCAATTCTAGTAAATCCATTGATGAAAAGTTAAGATTAGCAGAGTCAGTCAATAAATTCATTAACAGCCAGGCTGGGACATTAACAAACGATGAAATTAGCTTAATGATGAATGAATTTTTGGTAATGATCAAGCCAGATTCCAAACTGGATCAACGCTTACGTATGTCAAGTTTGTCCTTACTAGGCTCGTTGTGTTTTGTCATTGGAATGGGGGTCATACCATACCTAAATGATATCATTGACATCATCAATGGGATTCTAACGTTTGAAAAGGACACTAAATCGGTTGAGATTAGACGTGCATGCATTCATTTGTATAATGATATTATCAGCGGTGAGAAGGGTATTGAAATTGTGTCCGATTACGGCCAGAGCATCGACACCATTTTAAAGTACGTTCATGAGAAGGACGATGACTTGTTGGTCACTCAACTAGCGTGGGAAACCTTGGTGAACATTGATCAACAATTCGAACGTAAGTTTACTATATAAAAAGTATCTATTCTTCTTCTAAAAGGGCAAATATGTTAGGCTTTTCGACGATCTCGAACTTAGCTGACACGGATTCTTCTTCTGCGTCGTCGACTTCCATGTTATTCTCCTTGGCGATCTCTTCTTCTATATCCAGATTGTCCTTTTTGACACTGTCCATTTTAGAGGTGAGTTCGTCATTCAACGAGTTCTTGGCCAATTGGTTGATTTTTTCCCACCCGGTTTTCCTCAGATTGGCCACAATCCTATTACGCTTGACACTGGCCTCGATCTTGGCCCCGAGACGTCCATCCACGCTCAAGAATTTCCTTTGCTTGGTCTTGATCGTCTTAGAAACCATGTTGGTGGCCTTTTTGCCGCCGATCGAACCTGCGGTCATCTGACGCATCTTGGCCACAATGTCCTTCTTCTTCTGCGCACGCGTCTGCGCCTTCTCGGAGAGTAACTGCTGGTTTTTCTCGAGAGAAGCCCTTATCAACGGAGAAACCGTGTCTGTGGACTGCAAACGCGGCTCCTGCTTGAGCTCTTTCGCTTCCGCAGACTCAAACTTATCAATCTCGCCTCTTCTGGCCGCACGCGAATGCTTTGAAATGACCCCACGCTTAGCCATCTGTGGTTTGTGCTAAGATCTGGTCAAGTGAAAAGTTTTAACATGGCAACTGAAATTTTTTTTTGGACTCGTTCTTATCAACAGTGGTTTATTATAAGAGTGAGTAGATGCAAAGAGACGTGCAGCAGGCCGAAATGGCCGAAATTGTTCGAAATTACACGCAAATGGACCATCTGCGGCCGCTGGTGATTTCTATGGCCTTTTCGGGGTCCGAATTGCACGTAAAATGGCTCGAAACGCGCTGCGATAGGGTGAAAGTGGATCTGAACGGCTGGTTCTGTTTGGAATCGCCCAACGATGTGTATCCTACGTTCGAGGGCTTGGCTATGTTCCGCAGTAAGCAGTTCAGCGTGCAGTGGGGAGTCCAATTGACGAAATTGTTAGAAGAAGCAGAGGAAAAGGAAGAAGAAGAAGAAGAAGAAAACCACAGTTTATAGAGAATTATACATTTAGTTAGAGTCTGCCGGAGTTGAACAGTAAGTTGACGTGCTCCCTGAGGAACTCGTCTGTGTAGAAGTCGGAGCGTCTGACACGCTCCTCGTCGGCCAGTCCGTTCTTGCCAAACGAAAGCGCGTCGCTGGTCAGAATAGAGAGATACTCGTCGTTTTTAGCCATAACCAACTTCAAAAACTCGACTGGGTCTTCGCTCAGTTCGTTGTAGAACTCGTACTTCATTCTGGAATAGTTCAGCATCTGGATGTTCATCTTCAGGTTCTCGTCTAGGGTCGACAACTTGTCCATCGACTCCTTGTCAAGAATCTCCTCTGTTATCTTCTTGGATATCTCATCGATTTCTTTAGGGATGGAGGGGTCCAAGAGCGATCTGTTGACCTTGATGTCGATGACCTTCTCACCCAACGTGGACGATTTCAAGGTGTTGATCGGTAGCGAGAGTCTGATCGGCTCGAAAGGCTTTAACAACGTGGTGCTGACCAGCTCAAAGAGTTTGTTGATATCGATGGATTGCTCGCCGATTATCCTCTTGAACAGCTCGTCTGGCTTGATCATGATGATGCTAGGCTTGCCCTGCTCAGACTCGCTTTTCTCAAACAGTCCGTTCGTTTTAGCATACATCAACAGGCTCTTGATGCATTCGCCCTGGCTGATTTCATCCTTACCTAGAACCTCCAGCAACGCTTCATTGTTGACCTGTAGCAAGGTCGGATAGTTCTTAGGCTGGATGACGATGTCGGCGACGATCTCGTTTTGCACGCTGGATCCCAGCCTTTTGATGTCTAAGCCGTCGAACTGTTTGGACAGTCTTTCGGAGTTCGACATCTTGGGGTCGTCGTGCCATTCCACCAGCTTAGGTCCGCCCTTTATTTCGCCCTGACCCTTCAAATCAACGTTGATCCCGCTGAGAAACCACGACATCTTGTGATCTGTGTGTCCACTCAGCAACTTGCCCTCGATTCTCAGCGTCCAGGAAGGCTCCTGTCCGGGCTGCAGTTGCGGCTGCTGCCACTCTTGGTTCTCTACCGTGGTGTACACAAACAAACGCAACGTGTCGTCGTACTGGGTCATCTCTTTGGCGCGTAATTGCTGCTGATACTGCTGCAACTCCAATATTTGTCTATTGATCATTGTGTCCAGAATGCGCTCGCGATGCACCAATTCCTCATACGCTTGCGTCTGCTCTGGAAAGTGCTCCTTCAAAGAGGGCGGAATCGACGTGTCGGTTGGCTTCGCTTCGCCCGCTTTCGACATCTGCACAATTTGAACAAAAGAAGTGTCTTGTGTTTCTCCATTTTTCCAATATAAGAAAATAAACACTATTTGCCCTTCTGGAGCGAAAGCTCAGCATTGCTCAGCACGCTCAGCACGGCATTTCGCCGCATTGTGTTTTGCCTATTATCTGATTATGATATGCTATTTAATGGTGGTGCGGGCTATAAAGAAGGGATGACTATAAATTCAAATTAGGGTTACCACCGTGGTGTAATGCAGGGACGATCTTCTTCTGGGCAGCAGCCGCCTGATCGTTTGTGGAAGAAGAAGAAGAGGAAGAGGACGACGACGAGCTGGTGGAGTGTGTAACGATCTTCTCCATGGCCTGGCGGCCGAGCTCCTCGTCGTACTTGTTCAACCAGGGGTGCAGCAACAACTGGGAGTAGTTGGGTCTCTGTCTTGGGTTTTTGTTCAAGCATTTGGCAACAAAGTCCTGGGCGTCTAAGCTGAACGTGTCGGCTGGCAACTCGGGCGCCTCGCCGTCCACAATGGCCGAGAGCTGCGAGAACACGTTGTTGTACGTCTCCGGCGAGTACGGGTAGCAGCCCTTGGCGATTTCGAGAATCGAAAGCCCCAAGGACCAGATGTCGCTCTGGACTGAATAGGTATCGTCGTCGGGATTCATGTGTTTGATTCTCTCGGGCGCCATATAGGACTGACAGCCGATGTTGGTGCGCGCGAGCGAGGCCACGAGGTTGCCGCTGACGCCGAAATCGCACAACTTGACAACCCCCTTGTCATTGACCAACATGTTGGTGGGCTTGACGTCTCTGTGGATGATGTTGTGTTTGTCCTTGAGCTCCTGTAAGCCCTTGACCACGCGCTTGGTTATGTAGGATAGCGGGATCTCGGCAATGCCGTCGCCGTACAACTTGTCGATGGAGCCTCCCTTCATGTATTCCATGCACATGTAGACGGCCCCCTCGACAAAGAAGGCGCCGTAGAAGTCGACAATGCAGTTTGACTGGCACGAATGCAAAACCTCCAACTCCATGAGAATCTGTCTGAACTTGGAGTCGTCCAACTCGACACGTACCTCCTTCATGGCCATGATGATGTTGGTAGGCTTGTGCAACACCTTCGACACCACCCCGTAGTTGCCTCGGCCGAGCTCCTCCAGAAACTGCAAGTCGTCCATGGAGATGTGGAAAGACGACCCGTTGGAGAAGTCGATGCCCTTGGAATGGACGGACGCCTTGCCGCTGAAGTTCAAGGACCCGGACTTGATGTCGACGTACTTGGAGTACGACGCGAACATGCCGCTGGGCTTTGCGTTTGCAGAGGTTGACACGATCTGGGGCGCCTGGCGCGCGGGCTGATCTGAGAGTCGCAGATTAGGCTTGCGACGCGTCCCGTTTCTGTCGGGTAGCGTGCTCTTCTTCATCCTGTCCTGGATCGACAGCGACTTGACCTGATCCTCGAGCGAGTCGACCGGCCTGGCGAGTTTTGGCGACGGAGTCGTGTTGTCGCTAGGCGAGCTGCTGGGCGACGACGACGACGACCCCAGGGCCTTCAAGTCCAACTTCATACCTCTGCGCTGCGAGAGCGAGAGTTTCCTGGCGGGATTGGGTGAAGTGGGCGACGACGCAGCAGCAAAGGCAGGAGAACCCACGACGTCATTGGAGCGTGAGGCCTCAGCAGCGGCGACAGACGTGCCCTCCTCTGGCAAATTCGCCACCAGCTCGATGCTGGACGACGACACGGGCCGCGACCGACTGGCCTGCTCCATCTTGACCTTGGTGATGTACTCAACCGACTTGTTGATGTGGAACGCGTTGGAGGCCGGTTTGGAATACGAGTTGTTCCTGTTCAATGAGTCCGCTGGGGCCTCCTCCGAGGCCGTCTTCTTCAACCGAAACGACGTCCTGCGCACAAGATCGTCCATGTGGGGGTGCGGGGCCGGCTGCTGCGCAGGCGGGCCCATTGGCGGTTCCGCCGGCGTCTGTTGTTGATGTCCGTCAGACTGCTGTTGCTGCTGCTGCTGCTGCATCTGGGCGCTCTGCATCTGCTGCCTTCGCTGCTGGAAAGCCAACAGCCGCGCCTGAACGTCGGGGTTGATGCGTCCCAGGTCCTTGTTGCTGGTACTGTTGCTATTCATGCCGGGAATTTGGAAAAAAGGACCACACCAAACAAGACCAGACAAGACAATAATTCTAGAGCGCTTACCAATATGCCCATTTTTCAATCAATCAATTAGAGAGAGGCAGAGAGAGAAAGAAAAATAAATGTATTTTTAGAGTCACGTGATCAGCCGTGCGTCACGTGACTTTCACTGATTACGTAACCCGTGTCACGTGACTTGCTTACGTCATCCTTCTTTTTTTTCCTCCCCCGCCACCCCCCTTTAATCCCCGCCACCCCCATCACATTATTTTCTGTCACACAGGGTTTTGTCTTTGTCCCTGTGATTTCGCGGCCCTTAACAGGCCTTTTAAAAGACTCACAGAGCTGGTAAAGGACTCGGGATTTTGGCACAGTCTCCATCTTCCCTGTCTAATGGCCATTGTAATTTGAGACGGCGGCTGGCCCCGCCGGCGCGCGGCCGGCTATTCCCGGCTAGTGGCGGACAAGCCTTATCTCGGCTCGACCTGCCTCTTTGGGCAAGCGTTTCGACTTTCCGCTATCAGAAATAATATTGCACATCATCTCTCCAACGGTTTTCCCTTCTTCTGTTAAAAATAATAATCCGAAGCCAGTCGATGCCACCAAAGAAGCGTTCCAGGAGCGGGTGTCACACGTGCAAGCAGGCGCGCGTCAAGTGCGATGAGCTCAAGCCCAAATGCGGCCAGTGCACCAAGTTCAACAAGCCCTGCGACTACACTATCAAGCTCAAGTGGGGTGGAAGACCATACAAAAAGCCAAGAGTCTCGAAAGTCCAGCAGCACATGATGCAGGTGCAGGCTGTGGACGACGAGCCCGTGCGCAAGGTGCCGCAGGGCCAGCTGACGTTCCAGATTGAGACCCCGGCGATGATCCAGAGCGCCGATCTCGAGCTGGCCTCGTCCGCTCATGTCGCTGCTATCAAGGACGAGGCTGTCAGCAGCAAGCCTGCGAACAGCGGTGTGGGCGTCAAAATCGAGCCCGGGCTCCACGACGACTTGCTGCTTGCCACTAGCAGTCTCACCAACAGCAGCAGCAACGCTGCTGCCGTCGGTGGTGGCCCGCCGCTGACGCCTGTCACTTTGTCTATCATTGACGACTTGCTAACAACCGAAATCGACGAGTGGTCGAATCTGTCCATCCCGGACCATCTCAATCTCGACTCTAATATCAGCTCCGCCAACTCCAACTCAGACACCGTGTCGCCTAACAACTTCATGTCGCTGAATTTGGACAATTGGTCCAGCAATAAGCCCCAGAGCGGGATGCTCATATCGCGGCCATTCATCGATCAGGCCTCGTCTTTGGCAATCCACATGTCGCCCTCAAGCTCAATAGAAGAGATGGAAATCGAGTCAATCCCAAGAGGACTCGCCCCCTTGCCCGACATCCTACTGAACGTGCCCTTCTATTATGAGTCTTTCAAATTTTACATGGACTCAACCACCTCCATTCTAACTCCAGCGGATAACTCCATCTATGTGGACAATCCGTTCAAAATAGTCTTGCCCAAGTTGGCCATGGCGAACGACGGCTTGATGTCGCTCTTGATTGCCTTCGGGATATGCCACAAGGCAGCCTTGGAAAATGATAAGTCCAAAGACTTGATCGTTGAGTCATTGATCAATAGAACTTTGAAGGAGCTTTTCAAATTGTTGTCAAATCCAGAAACCTCGACCTCAGACTTAACCTTGGCCCTGGTGATGATGTTGTCGTCGTTCACCGTCTTCAGTTTCCATTTCCATTGGAAACTACACATGAAGGGCGCCAAGCAGATCTTTCTAGATAGAGGTTACAATAAACCCTTCAATAAATTATTGAATGACTCTTCCTTGAACAGCCACGGCAATTCCTCAATGAGACAAAAGCTGTTGTACTTCTTGATCCGTTGGTTTGCCTACATCGACATTTTCACAGATCTTTCATCTCCCTTATTGCCAACAATCGAAGAACTAAAAAAATTCGACTATGTCAATTACAATGATCCTAATTTTGTCATTGATTTGACGAACGACAAAATGGACTATCAATTCCCGGAGGACACTGACAAAACAAGTTCTTTAATTTCCTTAGAATCTCATCAATCCATTGATTATATGCTAGGTTTCAATTTGAAGATTTTACCAATTTTATCCCAATTGTGTTCATTAATCAAAATCGTCAACATCTTGAAAATCAAAAACCCTGCTCTAAATCTACCTTTGGATATCAATAGGCAAGCCTTGGAAATTCAACAAAAACTAAATGAATATCAATACCCAATTTTTTTAACTTCTAAAACCCCTCATTATACCTCAATAAATCATTTAATTGCTTCCAATCAATGTTTCATCTTAATGGGTACCTTACAATTGTATACCAGGGTTTTACACTTGGATAGAAATTCCTCTTTGATTCAATCAATATGTTCCAAAATGAAATTGTTAATTGAATCTTACATTGATACTAAGATTCCTAACTCAATTACCTTGATCTTACCTATGTTCATAGCTGGCTGTGAAAGTATAGATCCTAACTTAAGAAGCTTTTGGTGGGAAAAATTAGGTGATTTAAAATCAAGGGGTGGTATTAACGCAGAAGTGGCAATGAACCTAATGAATGGTTGTTGGAAGGCTCAAGATCTCAAAAATCAAAATCCTGATAAAGATTATTCAAATTTCTTAACCGATGACAGTAAATGGTGGGTTAGATCCAACAATCTAACCAATCCGGTCGTTTTCCTTTAACTACAAAATATAATCAGTTTTAGTTCATTTCTCATTAATACTTTTTAGAGGTATATATATTTATAAATTTTCTTCTTCCTCATCCTCATCATCCTCGTCGTCTTCGTCGTTCATTAAAAATTTACTTCTTGAACCACTCCTTTGGTTCCTCCTTTGTAATACCTGTAATCTCTTTTGTAAGTCTTCGCTCTTTTTAATCGAATGCTCAATTTTGATCATTTCTTCATGCCTCTCCAATCTAACAATTGGATTGAACTCGGTAAAAGTGGTTGTACTGACTTCCTCACCTTCTAACCTTTTGAACTTCAAAATATGATTATGGAATTTCCATAAAGATGTCCTATGGCAAACACTAATGACCGTTATACCCATTTGATTGATTGCCAGGTCATAACATTTATCTTCTAAATCGTTTGAAATCCAAGAGGTACATTCATCTAGAACAGCAAACTTAGGACAGTGGTAATACAATCTGACCATGGCTAACCTTTGTTGTTCACCAACACTTAGTATATCACCCCATTTGTCCTTTTTATTCAAAATTGGTAACATTTGTATGAGGCCTTTACAGTCACTGTCATCGTCCTCGTTGCCACCAAAATCACGAATTGAATCGTTTTCTGAATCGGTTGAATCATATTGGTCATCGATTAAATGATCTAAATTGACCATCGTTAATAATTCAATCAAATACTCATCGTTAATTAGCTTTCCATTCTTATTGGTGTAACCATCGTTAACCTTTTGTAGATAATCATCAAAAGAGTCTGGGTAAATGATTTGTTCTCTCAATGAACCATAAGTCAAATAAGATCTTTGAGGTAAATAAAAAAGGTCATTTTTGTTTTCAGGAATGGTGATGGAGCCAGGGGATCTAATTTCCCAAAGGCCACCAAGAATTCTGAATAGTGACGACTTACCACATCCATTTGGACCGATAATAAGTAAATTTTGGCCCTTTTTGATTGAAAAAGATAAATCTTCAACTAATAAATTGCCATGAGGAGTGATTAATGGAACTTTGTCAAAGGTAATTTCATCACCGTATTTAACATTAGGACCATGTAAAACGTTGGTATTTATGGACTCTTCTATCTTGATTGAATCATTAATCTCGTCTAAAACCTTTTCGAAACTCTCCAAATTTTTGGTATAACTTAACATGTTTTGGATATTCTTTTTGGATTGGATCAACTCACCTAGGGATTCACTGGCGGACATCAACAGTCTTCTGTTGGTGACAAAGTCGGAGCTCAAATTTGAAATCAATGCGTCATTCGTTTGGAAATTGTTCACGTAGGCCGACATGAAAATAGGCGTACTACACAACAAGAGTCCGAACGCACCTAGAGAGTACTTGAAAATAAATGAAACGGCAAAATTGTAGATGGCCATTCTTCTTAGTTCCATTCTAGAGAATTTCTCGAACTCTAAATACGAGGTATCTAGTAAATCGATTTCCCTACGATGTCCCTTTGCCAGGGCGATTTCTTCGACATTGTGGATGATATTGGAATGGTATGTGTGGAACTTGTTCTCCAACGCGTTTCTCATGCTGGTTAACTTGGAGAAATTAGGTGTGAAAATTCTCAATGCCAAAGTTGAGATGTTGGCAATGAGCCCTAACAAGATGGCCCCCTCGCTGGAATGTTCACTGGAGCTGTTCAACGCCTGACCAGTTAGGATGATGTCCAAAATTGGAGTCATCAACTGAGCCGGTAAGATGGAGCAGGACGTGGCAAACAAGTCGGTGATCGTAGTCAACCGGTGGTTGGCGTCACCGACGGTGGAGCTCTGCGAGTTGGTCAGCTGGTAGATGATCGACGTACCGTTGGAAGGCAAGTATTTCGAGAGCAACTTGTCCGTCACCGAGGACCTCAATGACAAGGCCAACAAATCCTGGACCTTTTCGATGGACGACTCCACCACCGACACTGGCAACCCGATGATGAGCCAAACCGATAACAGCTTGAAAAACCTCCTGAACCTCTTAGAAACCAAACTGGACACCAACTGACCGTCCAAGTTGGCGATTTTCACCGTCAGCAACCCCCTGAAGAGAATCAAGATCATCTGCGAGACCAACAAGAACATCGATTTGCGGTTATTCTTGCACCCTTTCAACAACGTGACGAAGTCCGACTGCTTCATCTTCTCCCAGACGCCCAGCTTCTTGCCGGCGTCGGGCTTGCCCTCGACGAGCACATCCGTCTTCTTGGGCTGCCGCTTCTTCGACTTCGCTCCGGCATTGAACAATAGATACATGTTTATTACATAGCAAACGCGGATTATAAAGCTGCGGCGCCGGCCGTAGAACGCGGACACGCGCTTGAGCGACTGGAGAATATATTCGTTGTGGCGTGACGCTGTTGCAGCACTAGTTGTCATATCTGTTCTGAAAAGCCCCGGCACCTCTTTGGCAAAACCCGGCAACCAACCCTTTTTATATACTCTTCGGCATAACTCTTATCATTTTTTTAGCGATTATGACCTTGCCCCGCGTAAGAAAATGCTGAGCGCAGCTGAGCACCGTCACGTGACCGTATGTCACGTGACACTGTGATTACGTAATCGTGTCACGTGACCTTCCCATCAAATCAATACAGATTGAGCTAGCGCTGTTCTTTGTCTTCTCATTGGTGGCTGCACACGAGCGCCGAACCATCCGTAGCGGAACATGATTTCGTGCGCAAAGATCTCGCCGAACCCGAGCATCATTCCGTTGACGAAGGGGAGCACGAGGTTGATCACACAGCGCCAGCCGTAGCCTAGAACTGCGAGCGAGTCTTCGTAGCTGGAGACCGGCGCGAGCGCTTCGACGGGAGTGTCAGCAATTGCGCCTGCGACTATTTCGGCATGGTCCACGTCCACGACCGGCGCCTCGGCCACCGTCTTGGCCGTCTCTGCCAAATCGATCGGATCCATTTCTGAGGAGAAAGCTGTCAATACAAAAAGGTAAGAAAGAGTGAAATTCTTACGTAACAGCCTGGTGGAAAGCTGTTTGCTAATTAATTGGATGGCAGAGTGTTTTGATAGGGCTCAAACTACGCTCAATCAACTAGCGGCAATTTTGTGGTGTTGTTTGTTACCAAATTCAGCCGTTTTGGCGGCAACTGCAATACCTGTTGGTCAGGGTCTTTTGTATCTCATCGACCAGCGGGCCGATTTACAAGCTGGTTTTGCCAAAATGGTCTAAAAACACAGCTAATTTATATGGGCTGTTTAGTAAGTTAAAATAAGACCGTTTGGTCCCATTTCAACACTCTGCAGCTAATGCATTTCTAACCACAGTATGACTGAACAATTTTTTCCACCGTCTATAGACTGGTTTTTCAAATCAGCATATTGCAAACCATGATGGAGGACCAGTTCATGTCCAGCACGCCGGACAGTTTCCACCACGACGACTCGGGACATCAGCACGGTCAAAACGACGGTCATCACAACAACAACAACAACAGCGAGGCCAGCGTGGTAGCAAGGTCTCTAACTGCCATAGTGGATATTGGCTCGAACGGGATCAGATTCTCGATCTCGTCCAAGGCTCCGCACCACGCGAGGATAATGCCCTGTGTTTTCAAGGACAGATTGGGCATCTCGTTGTTTGACGCCCAGTTGCAGGACAACTCCACCGGCAAGGTGCCCATTCCGGACGACGTTATCCAGGAAATCATCAAGTCCATGAGAAGGTTCAAGTGGGTGTGCGAGGATTTCGGCGTCCCAAGCGACAGCGTCAAGGTGGTGGCCACCGAGGCTACCAGAGAGGCGTCCAACAGCTCGGAGTTCAGAAACGCCATCTACGAGGCCACCGGCTGGAAGGTATTCCTCTTGAGCAAGGAAGAGGAGGGGATCACCGGCGCGTACGGTGTGGCCAGCAGTTTTCACGTGGTCTCCGGGCTCTTCATGGATCTGGGCGGTGGGTCCACACAATTAAGCTGGATCAGGGCCATCAACGGCCAGGTCACCATAAGCGAGAACCCTGTTTCATTGCCATATGGTGCAGCAGCTCTCACCCACAGATTGAGAAACGAAGACTCGAAGATACTGTACCAGGAGATCAAGGACGCGTACAAACTAGCTCTTGAGAAAATCAACATCCCTAGGGAATTACAGATGGAGGCGATTGAAAACGGCGGATTCAGATTGTACTGTTGCGGTGGTGGGTTGAGAGGCTTGGGCCATTTGTTGATTGCGAACGAACCGGAATATCCAATTTCAACCATCATCAATGGATTCTCAACAACCTTCGACAAGGTTGACAAAATGGTCAACTATCTCGTTTTGAAGAGAAAAGTGCCTAACTTGAACAACGGCTCTAAAATCTTCAGAGTGTCTTCAAGGCGCGAACAGCAGTTACCTTCTGTAGGGTTGTTGCTTAGTGCAGCCTTTGAATCCTTGCCTAAAATCAAGACAATCCACATTTCCGAGGGTGGTGTCAGAGAAGGTGTGTTGTACTCCTCCTTAGATATGAAGATTAAGTCCGAGGACCCTATAATAACAGCAACCAGACCTTATTCCCCACTATTGGCCAACAAATACTTGCAACTACTCAAAACGGCCTTGCCTCCGCAGAACTCGGGAATCGTTCCGGACTTTATCACTAATCGGATCCTCCCTGCACTCTGTAACATTGCCTTTGTCCACTGTTCATACCCAAAGGAACTACAGCCAACAAGTGCGTTGCATGTGGCCACTAACGGTATCATTGCCGGGTCTCATGGGTTGTCACACAGAACGAGAGCCTTGATTGGCATTGCGCTCTGCGAAAGATGGGGTATGGAGTTACCACAGAGCCAGCAGAGGTATTACCAACTTCTAGAAAGGTTGGTGTTGGAATCTTCACCAAAATACGGCGAAGCATTCTTGTACTGGTCTAAATACTGTGGTAAAGTGATGCATGTCATCTGTGGTGTTCACCCCGGCGGTAACATCAGACCAGGTAGTCTAGCATTCGAGTTCCAGGAGGCCCAAGGTGTTCAGAAGGAGGGAGACTCTGAGTTTGGTGACAACATCATCATAACGCTTCCGCTAGATCCAGTCAAATTGAGCCACTCAATCAAGTTGAGAATCCAGGGTCTACAAAAGAAAATCGGTAAACTCAATAAGAAGTACCAGATTCCCGGTAAGGCCAAAGTTGTTATCAGATACGATAACATCTGAACGAACACGAAAAACGAATTCCTTAATCATGAGCAGACCTGTGTGCTCATTGCCTCTATTTATACATTTGTTTACTACTGTCCAAGCTCTTCTTTCTCTCGCTTTCCCTCGTCCTGGTTGCAATGAATAATAATAAATATGTTAATAGTTGTGTATGTGTGTGCGTATATATATATATGTAAATTATAATTTACCAATACCTCTACCTTCGCCCAAGTCCTGAATGGTTTCAGATAATGGCTTTCTGTAAACTAGTTCCCAGAAACCCTGCTTTTGGTATGAGCCGTTGGCAAACTGTTCGTCCAAGGTCTTGTTGGATTCTTGGTTGTTGATCTTGCCTTGTTGGGTCAGGTAAGCGTAATTTGTGTTGTAATTGCTGATGAAGCCACCGGCCCAGTTGAAAATACCAACGGCCACGGAGATACCGAGCGCCAAACCAAACTTCTGGTTCAATGGGGCCTTCTTGAAAATGGTAGCGGCCAAAACACCCGCGCCGGCAGCGATCATTTCGTTATTGGTGGTTCTCTTTTCGTCCAAGTTGTAGAGCGAGTTGGACACAAAGGAGTAGGAAGCCAAGGCCAATGGTATAGAGACAAAGTGTCTTGGGGCCAGCTCGAAAAGGGCCAAATACCGTTGTGTGCCCGGTCTGGCGGAACCCATTCTGTGCTGGAGAAGTCTTCTCACGTGCATACCGCCGAGGAAAATACCGGAGTACACTGCAATTTTCGATGCCTCGCCAACAGTGTCAGCTGGAACAAATTCCTGCGGCGTGTCGTGGAGAATGTACGGCTTAGGCAGCTGGAAATCGTTAGACATGTTTCGCTTAAGAGATTAAACACACTTACACCAATAAAAATTGTCCCTATTGAAATTTTAAATTTGAGGCCTGATCGATATCTGTGCGACAAAAATGGCTGTTGCAAAATTCCCGGCTCTGGTGCACGGGCTCCATTTTTTTGGCATTTGCTAATCATTATCAAGTCACGTTTTTGGTGTCAGATAAGCAAACAGCGGATGAGAGAGCAGTTGTGGGCTGCATTCAATTGGCTGGGTGGCACGCAAATCCTTCTGTCCGAGCTGCTGTCGCAGCCTGGAGCAAAAGAACCGCGTTGGAAGGATGAAATCAGGCCTCTGGAACATGGGTTGATCAACTTCTTGCAAACGACAGACACGCATGGCTGGCTGCTGGGCCATCTGAACCAGAAACAGTACGCTGCGGACTGGGGGGACTTTGTCTCATTCTCAGAAAACCTGAGAGAGACCGTGGAATCGAACGGTGGTGATCTGTTGCTGGTAGATACCGGAGATCGACATGATGGCAACGGGCTTTCCGATTTGTCGCAGGTCAACGGCCAGCTGTCCAACGACATATTCAGACACATTCCCTACGACTTGATCACCGTTGGTAACCACGAACTATATAAGGCGGACATCAGCAAATTGGAGTATGACACAATGGTTCCTTACTATGGTGAGAGATTCATATCTACTAATGTCAAATATCTTAACGACGACAACGAATGGGTCGTCTTTGGAAACAACACTCACCGGTATTTCCAGACCAGCGTCAACAAGCTGAACGTGTTAGCGCTGTCGTTTTTGTTTGACTTCAAATGGTACAACGAACGCATAAAGGTCGATCCCATTGATCAGGTTATCAAGAGAAGATGGTTCAAACGGCTGATGTTTGAATTCCAAGAAAAGCCAGTGGACGTCATTGTCATTTTTGGACATTTACCGGTGACCCACCAATGGCCAGAGTTCCAGTTGCTACATCAGCTTTTGAGGGCCTATTTCCCGAACGTCATGATTCAGTTCTTCGGTGGCCATTCGCACATCAGGGACTTCTCGATCCTAGACGCAAAATCTACAGGTTTACAGTCAGGCAGATACTGTGAGACTGTCGGATTTCTCAGCATCAAAGATATCAATGATGCGGTTTCCCCGTCAAATGTCTTCAGATCCTACATTGATTTCAACAAACATTCGTTCATCTATCACACCAACACCACACTAGACTCGTTTGATACGGAGAACGGTGTTGAAGTCACCAATAAGTTGACAGACATTGCTGCGAAATTGGATTTGGGCGAAACCTATGGCTACATACCGCATTCGTTCTACACCTCCGCGGCAGATTATCTACATTACGATTCAAAATCGCTTTTAAGGTTTTTAGAAGATCCAGTCTTGACCCAATTGGAGCCCAAGTCGTGTCATGCAAACGAGCCGGTGCGATCCGCGTTCGACAACTCGCGAATTGTGCTTATCAACACTGGTGGGATCAGATACGACATGTACAAGGGCCCTTTCAACAAAAACAGCTTGTTCACCGTATCGCCATTCAAAAACAAATGGAGAGTAATACCTGACGTGCCGTACAAATATGCCATGAAACTCAAAGACATTCTAAACAGCGGACCGATCATTTTGGCCAATAGATCCCTAAAATCTCCGAGACAATTAGCATTAGACTCCATACCATTTGCGCCTTTGGAGATGGAATCGCAGACACATCCGAAAAAGGCTTCCTATGGGTATGTTACGCATGACGATTTCGGCCACGATGGCGACGATACCGTCCATCGCGCACTTCCCAATTACTATGTTCCGAACGTCATTCAGTCTTTCACCGACAAGCAGACGGCCAACGTCGACGTTGTCTATTACGATTTCATCGAGCCTTTCATTCTGAAGGCGCTACAAGACTCTGTGGGCGAGAAAAACGAGGACTTGTATTTGGATCTAGTCGATCAGGTAGAGTTCTACAACAACTGCGAGAACGACTGGAATCTCGGCCAGTTGCTGAAGAAGTATGTTGAGAAGCATTGGTCCTGATTGAAGCATTGGTCCTGATTAGAGCAACTGGCTTCAATCTTATCGGATCTGGTTGTGCTGAGCAAATGTGACTGCTTTTTCCCGATTTGGCAGCACACCCTGGGACCGCACGTATTTTTATATTTTGTGATTTTCTGCAAGTTTTTTGCCAACTCTCTCGGACTATAAATTTTTCACGTGAAAATTTTCCAGTTGCACAGTTGAAAAGAACTCTTCTTCTTCTTTAACTAATTAAATACAATGGGTAGAGGTCCGTATGTACCACTTATACGTTATCGCAATGTGTAGGGGATGATACGAACGCAATAGATCTACATTTTCTGTTGGCACAGTCACAAGCAGCTGGTTCAGCTTTATTTGCTTGCACAGACTACCAACCTACGGCATTTTAACACATGTTAAAGTCGTATGCAGGACGCAATCAGTCCTAACAAAACACGCTGGTTAGCCAGAGGCGAATCTTACTGAGTTCCTCTGTGATCATGCACCTTTTGTTGTAAAGAAAATTGTTCTTCTGTTGTAGTTCGTGTCGTAGTCCCTATACTGTTGTCGAGTAACACACTGCTGTGATATTCCCGCGACATGGTATACTAACACTCCGAATGTAGAAAGCACCACCTTAAGAGATTAGCCGCTCCAAAGCACTGGATGTTGGACAAGTTGTCCGGTGTCTACGCTCCAAGACCATCCAACGGTCCTCACAAGTTAAGAGAATCCCTTCCTTTGATTGTTTTCTTGAGAAACAGATTAAAGTATGCTCTTAACGGTAGAGAAGTCAAGGCTATCTTGATGGAAAGACACGTTAAGGTCGACGGTAAGATCAGAACCGACACCACCTACCCAGCTGGTTTCATGGATGTCATCACCTTGGAAGCCACTGGTGAAAACTTCAGATTGGTCTACGACGTCAAGGGTAAGTTCGCTATCCACAGAATCACTGCTGAAGAAGCCGCTTACAAGTTATGTAAGGTCAAGAAGGTTCAATTAGGTAAGAAGTCCATTCCATACTTAATCACCCACGACGGTAGAACCATCAGATACCCAGATCCTCTCATCAAGGCTGGTGACTCTGTCAAGGTTGAATTGGAAACCGGTAAGATTTCCGACTTCATCTCTTTCGAAACCGGTAGATTAGCCATTATCACTGGTGGTCGTAACTTGGGTAGAGTTGGTGTCATTGTCCACAGAGAAAGACACGAAGGTGGTTTCGACTTGGTCCACTTGAAGGATTCCGTTGGTAACTCTTTCATCACCAGATTGGGTAACGTTTTCGTTATCGGTAAGGAAGCCGGTAAGCCATTCATCTCTCTTCCAAAGGGTAAGGGTATCAGATTAACCATTGCTGAAGAAAGAGACAGAAGAAGAGCTCAACAAGGTTTATAAATTCACTAACTGTTTTTTAACATTTAATAACAATCTATAGACCCTTTTTTTACCTGTTTTCCATTTCATTTGTACATTAATATACTAAGTTTCTAAATCGCTTTGTAAGCTAGTGGAATGGAATTTGATGCGCACTTTACATACAGATCCAGAGTATTTCCGCTGCCAGCTTCATTGATAGTTTGTTAAAGTTGATTGGGCTTTGCAAACATTTACATAACAAATTAATTAAGCTTCAAATACTATACACAGGTATCAAACATGGACTAAAAAAAACAGTGGAAGCGTGCTTACTTCTTGAAAGGATACTCGACATCCTCGTCCTTTCTCTTCCAGATCTTCTTCTTCTTCTTGGTCAAAACATGTTCCACAAAGATGTTTTCACAGTACTTCTTCTTGAAAGATCTGATAAACTTAGGATCCCACAATTCACTGGCAATACCTAAATCTTTGCAACATCTCATGAGCGCATTACTCTTACATCCTTCTGTAGCTGTAGGAATACCCTTTTCGCTGAAAAACGCCTGTTCACCTCTAGCAATGGAAACCAGTCTGCCCATGACAACCATACCGTATTCTCTAGTCAACAACCCAGCATTACCCTGTCTCTGGATCAAGGTTTCCGATCTAGGAGCAAGGCCCCAGGCACCGACACCAAACGCCTTATTCAAAACTCTTCTGTATTTGATCTCAGGCAAGTAGAGCAACCCGTCCGGGGTGATTTCAATGTCGTCGGACTCCAGCGGAGCAGTCAACATCTGTTGGGATTCCTTGGAGAAGGCCCCGCCACCTAGACCGCTGAAAGATTCTGACCAATTGGTGCCGGTTTGCTCCCCTGAAACGGCAAAGGAGTCGTTCAAATTGGATTCAAAGGATGATTCCAGTGTTGTGGTGGTAATGGCGTCGCCTGAGCCGGCTCCGTTGGAGGACAGCGGGTTGATATTGATCACTGGGTCAACTGCTGCACTTTTGGCTTTGGAAGCGCCGGAGGACGCTACAGGGTTCCCGAAAACCTCCATCATGTCAGCGGACGATATAGCTCTGCGTGAAGCAGTCTTTGCAGCCATTTGGAGTCTGCAAACGGCTCTCAGAGAGGAAAACATGCCGTTAGTTGTTAAATAGAGAAGAGAGAATAGACGTGTGTATATGTGTGTATTTTTTCAACTACTTCTTCCTCTTTTTTACACGTATTCGTTATCCCCTTTCGGCCTCTAGCATGGCACCAAAGAAGATTCTCAAGAAGAGCGCGAGACCAGTCGAACTGGACGAGCTCGATGACCTTGCTGCTGTTTTACCAGTTGAAAAGGAGCCAAAACCGGCCGTTGACAGGCATTACTACAAAATCGCGAACGCGGTGATGACGACATTGGCGTTTGCGACGCGTTTCTACTACATCTGGTACCCGAACGAGGTTGTGTTCGATGAGGTGCATTTTGGGAAGTTCTCCACGTACTATTTGGAGAGAACATACTACTTTGATTTGCATCCTCCGTTTGCCAAGATGTTGATTGCGTTCGTTGGTTGGCTCATTGGTTTCAACGGGAAATTCAAATTCGAGAACATCGGTCTGAACTACAACGAATACTCTGTCCCTTACATTCCTTTGAGATCCTTGTCGGCCATTTTGGGGACTGTGACGGTTCCTCTGATGTTTTCCACCTTGGAAGAGTGTAACTATTCGGTTTTCACATGTATTCTAGGTGCTGCTATTGTTGCGTTTGACAATGCACACGTTGCCGAAACCAGATTGATCTTGTTGGATGCTACGTTGGTTGCCTCTGTTGCAGCTTCTATCTACTGTTATGTCAGATTCAGCAAGTTAAGAAAGAGTCCATTCTCATTGGACTGGTACAAATGGCTTGCTTTGACAGGTGTGGCTCTTTCTTGCGTTATCTCTACTAAATATGTCGGTATCTTGACCTTTTTCACTGTTGGTTTTGCCGTTGCAATTGATTTGTGGAATTTACTAGACTACAAAACCGGATTGACTTTAAGACAATTTAGCAAACATTTCATGGCTAGATTCTTCCTGTTGATTGTTGTTCCTTTTATCATCTACCTCTCTTGGTTCTGGGTTCATTTTGCCATCTTGACCAAGTCAGGTCCTGGTGATGCTTTCATGTCTGCTGATTTCCAAGAAACTTTAGAAGAATCCATCTTGGCAAAGGAATCAAAGGAAGTCAACTATCATGACATCATCACATTAAAGCATCAAAAAACTGAATGTTACTTACATTCTCATCCTTATAGATATCCTATGCGTTATGATGATGGCCGTATCTCTTCCCAAGGTCAACAAGTTACATGTGTCAAAGATCCAGAAGGTTTGAAAGATTTGAACAATCAATGGGAGATTTTGCCGGTTGTACCATTTCAAGGTAAGAGAACTGGACACTCTGTTTTGCAAGGTGATCAATTTAGATTGAGACACATTGGTACAAACGGTTATTTGTTAACTCATGATGTTGCCTCTCCATTCTACCCAACCAACGAAGAATTCACTATTGTCACTTTAGAAGAAGGCGATTCTACTAGATTCAATGATACCTTATTCAAATTTGATCCTGTTGACAGAAAATTGGATCAAGTTCTGAAGACTAAAGCTTCTGTTGTCAAGGTTAACCATGTTCCAACCGTTGTCTCAATGTGGACCCATGACGATCAACTGTTACCAGAATGGGGGTTCCATCAACAAGAAGTTAATGGTAATAAGAACCTTCAGGAGCCAACCAACAATTGGGTTATTGATGCGATTATTGACTTAAAGGGCCCAAGATCTATTTACATTCCAAAGCCTGTTAAGAAAATGTCATTCTTCAAAAAATGGTGGGAGTTACAGTTCTTGATGTTTGAACACAATAACAAATTATCATCCGAACATCCTTACGCTTCACAGCCAGATGCTTGGCCAATCTGTAGAAGTGGTGTTTCATTCTGGACAAAGGCTGATCTGAAGCAACAAATTTTCTTCATTGGTAACATCCCAGGTTGGTGGTTCCAATGCTTTATGATTTTGGCATTCTTAACAACAATCATTGTTGATCAACTTACGAGACAGAGAAATGTTCTGGTTCTAACAAAGGAATCCAGAAATAAGCTTTACAACACATGTGGGTTTTTCTTTGTTGGTTGGTGTTTCCACTACCTGCCATTTTTCCTGATGTCAAGACAAAAATTCTTGCATCATTATTTGCCAGCACATCTTATTGCTGCGTTGTTAGCAGCTGCCATGTTTGAATTCTTGTTCACCAATAACAGAACTGAAGAATTCTGTAAGAAGGACGAGAAGCCAAATTCCATCAACCAGATGGTTTACATTGGGTCCGTTGTTTTAGTTTTGAGTATTCTCATTTCATCATTCATTTTCTTTGCCCCAATTACTTACGGTAACATTAGTCTTTCCGTTAACGAAGTTCTACAAAGAGAATGGATGGATATTAAGTTGAATTACAACAAATAGATATGACGGGCGCTAAAAAGGCCATTTTTGTTCTTATATACTCTTTATTATAAAAAAACTAACTTGTATTATTCTCCTCTCAAAGGAAATTCTAAGTATCTATGTAATCTGTTGTTAATTTCGATATAATCACTTTCGTTTGAAGACGTGATGATCCCATGTCTGATGAGGAAATCAATAACAACGCTTGAACAATTATGTTTGAACTCGTCATCTTTTAATTTGCAAATGATTTCTTCAATGCTTAACAATTGGAAATCCATCGATTCGTTATCAACGGGGTGAGGAATCTTACCATCAGACATATCCAAATCAAAAATGTACTCGACTTCGGGTTGAACAGTTGATTTATCGAATTGGTAAAGGTAACTGATAACACCGACATTGGTTAGTCTATCCTTGGTATAACTTTCTTCTAGCCCTGCTTCCTCCCAACATTCCTTATAACAGGTTTCCATAATACCATATGGGTATCCCAACCCACCAGCAACGGTGTTGTCCAGTTTACCAGGGTATGTTTGCTTAGTTAACGATCTTTTTGGCACCCACATTTTGATTTCTCCGTCTGCGGTTTTGACATATCCATTGATATGCACACCGTACATCACAACACCAAACCAAGGACACGCAGATCTCTCTAATCTGAAGTACTCTTTATGATTGGTGTCGTATATAGTGTACTGTTCATTTCTCCAGCCGTGTTTCAGGTCCAATTCGTCGTTATCTTTCCATTTCACCGCCAACTCGTTCAGCTTGGATGTTCTTAAATCGCTGTCAGAGAGGTTTGAATCTATTTGAACTGTTTTGGACTCATCGTCAGTAGTGAAAACGTCACTTTCCAGGATCATCAGATCAACAATTGGTTTAGTCAAATATCCTAGTTGGAATTGACCATCATGGGATATAAGAGTGTACAATCCCTGGTGAAATTTTGTATAGTTAGATTCGTGCGGGTAAGGAGCATTATCTACCTGTTTGATAAGATCAATGAACGATTTAGCCATCTGTTTCGCTGCAAATGTGCCACTTTCGATTCGGAAAAACAGAAAGAGCGGTTGAAATCTGGGATAAATGCTCATGACCATTTGCCGGTCTACGATTGGACTTGGACTTGGGGATAATAAATAAATAGTAATTATAAGTGTATATAAGTGTATATATCAGAATGTATGTGAAAGCGGGAAGTTTCTTTTAGCTCTGAGCGAGTTAATTAGATGTACTTGTAAGGGTTCAAGATGGCATTTGGATCAAACTTGTTCTTCAACTGCTTCATGATGTCGATTTCGATCTGGGACTTGGAGTAGCCGATGTAGTTCTTCTTCTGGAAACCAAGACCGTGTTCGGCGGAGATGGAACCCTTGTGCTTCTGGATGAACTCGTAAACGAACGGTTCCAAGACAGACTCGATCTCCTTGGAGTACTCTCTGACAGCGACGTTCAAGTGGAGGTTACCGTCACCGATGTGGCCGTAACCCACGGCGTCAAAGACAGGCTTGGAAGGGTCTTCGGTAGACATGATACCGGCCTCGTTCAAACGTTCCTTGACGGCCTCAACGAGGGAGTACATGGAGTCCAAAGGCAAGGAGACGTCGTACTTGTAGACACCGCCGAACTGCTGGGACGACTCGGCAACAGACTCTCTCCAGGTCCATAGGGTCTTGAGCTGGGACTCGTCCTGGGAGACGGTACCGTCGGCCACAACCTCGGACTCCATGACAGACTCCAAGAACTTCTCTAGCTTGACATCGTCGTGTTCCTTGTCAGACCCGGAGGTTTCGATCAAAACGTAGAACGGGTACTCAGGCACGGACTCGACCCCGGTGTCGTCTTCCTGGCACAAGGGATGGGTGGTCTTCAAGTGGATGGCCGCGAGGGTCTGGGAGTCTCTGTCCATGAACTCGAAGGCCGACAAGATCTCGCCCAAGTCGGCCTTGGCTCTCTTGAAACACTCCTGGACCGCGTCGTAGGACTCCAGGCCCAAGAAGGCGATGTTGACGGCCTTTGGTCTGGACGGACACAAGATGGACACACCGGTGATGACGCCCAAGGTCCCCTCGGAGCCGATGAAGAGCTGCTTCAAGTCGTACCCGGTGTTGTCCTTTCTCAAGGCGTCCATGGAGTTGACAATGGTTCCGTCGGCCAAAACGACCTCGAGCCCCAAGACAGACCCGTGCAAGGACCCGTATCTCAACAAACGCAAGCCCCCGGCGTTGGTGGCCACGTTACCGCCCACGAAACACGAGCCCTTGGCCCCCAAGTCCAACGGGAAGATGTAGCCCTTTTCCCTGAGGAAGTCGTCTGCGGCCTCGAGAACGACCCCGGCGTCGACCTTGAGGATCCCCGAGTTGGCGTCGAAGCTTCTGACCTGGTTGAGTCCCGCCAGCGACAGCACGATCTCGTCGAACACCGGCACAGACCCGCCAACAAGACCCGTGTTCCCACCCTGCGGAACCACGGCCAGCTTCTGCGCGTTACAGTGGCCCAAAACCTGCGCAACCTGCTGCGTGGTCTTCGGTCTGAGCACCAGCTGCGTCTGGCCCACGTACTTCTTCATCCAGTCCTGGTTGTAGCCCGAGACGTCGTCCTTGGACGCGTCGAGAACCGCGTTGGGCCCTAAAATCTGCTGGAACGCCTCGATGTCGGCCGGGGAAATCCTGGAGTACTGTCCACGCGTGACCGCGTACTTGTCGGCGGTGAGCGCAAAGCTTCTGAGCTGGCGTTGGAGCTTAAACATGGCTATTCGGTGGCAATCCGTTTGTCCGTGGAGGAAGAGTCACCTTGGCATAATTTTTTATATGGGCAGTTGCTCTGCTCTTTCTTTATCACAAGATAGCGACACGCGTCTAGCATGGACCAGGGCGACTCTCTCAAGCTTGCGATTGTGTGCGTGGGGCTTCCGGCGCGCGGCAAGAGCTATATCACGAAGAAACTGGAGCGATATCTCAACTGGAGCCAGTACAACACGCGGATCTTCAACGTGGGCAACACGAGACGCCAGTTGAACGTGTTTGTGCCGTCGAAACACCCCGTGGCGGGGCCGAAGAGCCGCGACAGCGACGCAGCGTGCGACACGTCGCACGCCGCGGACTTCTTCGACGCAAACAACAAGGACAACTTCCATCTGCGCGAGAAGTGGGCCAAGGAGACGTTGGACCATCTGCTGGACTTCTTGCTGCTGGAGGACGGGAACGTGGGGATCTTCGACGCGACCAACACCACGAAGGAGCGGCGCAGCTGGATCATCGAGACCATCAACAAGCGCACGCACGGGACCGTGAAGATCTTGTTCCTCGAGTCGATCTGCAACGACCCGCAGTTGATCGAGAAGAACATCCATTTGAAGTTGCAGGGGCCAGACTACCGGTCCATGGACGCCAAGCTGGCCTTGGAGGACTTCAAGGGCCGGCTGGTGAACTACGAGGCGGTGTACGAGACGATCGACGAGGACGAGGAGCTCAGCAACAGCGAGTACGACATCCAGTACGTCAAGATCATCAACGCAGGCAAAAAGGTCATCTCGTACAACATCTCGGGCTACTTGTCGTCGCAGTGTGTGTTCTTCCTCCTCAACTTCAACTTGACCGACAGACAGATATGGTTGACGTGCAACGGCGAGTCGCTCGACAACATCGAGCGCAAAAAGGGAGGCGACTCCGATTTGTCCCGCAACGGCGTGGCCTTCGCCAAGGCCTTGCCCAAGTTCATCTCCAAAAAGAGACAGGAGTTCAAGTTGAGACAGTTCACCAAGGAGTATGTCCACGACACCTCGACGTTCGTCACCAGGCCCTCGGTGTCGTCCCAGCGAAACAACTTCAATCAGCAGTTCAATATCTGGACCTCCACGTTGAAACGAACTGTGCAAACCGCCCAGTTCTTCCCCAATGATGAGTACATCATGAAATCGTTCCGCACCTTGAACAATATCAGCTGTGGCTCCTTCAACAACATAACAGAGGACGATTTCAAACTATTGCACCCCATTGAATACATGGAGTCCATCGAAAACAAGTTGTCCTACAGATACCCCGGTTTGGCAGGCGAGTCCTACCTAGATGTGATATCAAGGTTGAAGTTGATCATCATCGAGATCGAAAGGTTGAAGGACCATGTCTTGATCATCTCTCACAGGATAATCATCAGAGTGTTGCTATGCTACTTCATGAATTTGAACAAAGAAATGCTAACCGAGTTGGACATTCAACACGGCTATGTGTATTGCATTGAACCAAAACCTTATGGGTTGGATTTGAACGTCTGGCAGTATGACGAAACAACTGATATGTTCTGCGAAGTGGATGTTGCCGACATCCTCAAGAGGAAGAAGAGATCCAATTCTGGTGTTTTGAACGATGTGGAGAAGTTGAGACAGATGTTGATTGAAGCTGAGAAGAACTCGCGTCACCATCTAGCTTCGTTCGAAGAGTTCACCAGCGAAGATGATACCAGTGAGGAGGAGGAGGATGACGGCGACGACGACGACGACGAAGAAGATGACGAGGACAGCGATTTAGGCCTGGTTCTGAATGCCAAAGAACTATGTGGCCGGTCGGAATCTCAAGCGTTTGAGTTTACTGCTGGATCAACTGCCAACTTGAGGTCAATGTTATCCCAGAGTGATTTAAAAAAGGTTTTAAGTTCAAACAATTTGGGGAAAGTTTTGAGTTCAGGCGACTTGAAACGGTTGGCATCTTTCACTTCCTTGAGTAGCAATGAGGCACTGGGACAACTACCATCTTTGAGTACCACCAATACCCCACCTTTGCCTCACCATCTCAAGAAGCCAAGTATTGACTGGGATTTATATCCTGCCAATGCCATGAAAAACGCCATCCAGGAACTAAAAGATGAAGAAATGCTCGAAAGAGAGGTCGATGCCATTATGAGCAACAAGAAGCTGCTTAATCTGGTCAAGGAACGACTTGGTAATAAGAGTTTATAGTTATTTTGATTAAGTAATTAGGGGAAACGGTACTGCTGAGCAGAAAAGCCTTGTATTTTTCACTTTATTCTGGTTAGTCATCTTTATCTCATAATTGCCGATCAAGCCATGTCATATAGTGCCAATTCCAGTGGGATATTGGATCCAATGGCGGATAAGTACCATTTGGCTTTGAAGATGTACCACCACAGAAAGTTTGCGAACTCTTTGGACATTCTAAAGTCGGTAATTGAAGAATCGAAGTCAAACGCTGATAGCAGCGATAAAGATTGGATTGTCGATGCTTATCTCTTGCTATTGAAGCTTTACAATATACTGATTAAGGAGCTGAACTCTTTGAAATTGGCCCCGTCCAGTCTGGTATTTCCTCAAATATCAAACTCACCCACCAAGACCAAGTCGGTCCACGATGAATTGGTGAACGGATATTTATTCAACTTGGTTTATGAGCTTCATCTTGACCAGAATGACGAAGTTTTATCCAAATGCATTGAGACTGAATTATTAGCGGGAGTCAAAGTTGAGTCGCATGTCGGTGAGATTGTCAGATCTAATGGTTTAGCCAATTCTGAATCGGTGTTGAAGACTTATCTCGAAAAGGAAATTTTGCCGAAACAAGGTAAGTTAGAAGTGAGGAACAAGCTAAACTCGATGCTAAGCTTGGAATCCGAAGATGTCATCAGAAGGTGGTTCAACTGGGTTGATCAATTAGATGACCGGTCTTCGGTGGGCAAATCTGCTGGTGATAATGATAAAAAGGATGTTTCTTACGATAGTGATTACTATGAACAAAACAGCGAAGAAGCTGAATTTGAGTCTGAGGAGGAGTATGCTGAAGACCATGTAAATGATAAAATCAGTGTGAATGAAGGCACGAATGTGTCTTCTGTTCCTCATCAAGAAGTCAGTGCTCCAGAAAAGAAGAAAACTTCGGTGACCAGTAGTAGGCCACGAAATGTGCCTACGTCTGATAAGTTGTTACAAAAGGTTGAAGAATGGTGCACTAGATTTGGTGGGCCATTACCCGTAATTTCAGCAATAATGACGATTCTATTACTTTTGAACATAAGAAAGGTTTCTAGCTTACTCCAATTGAGAAGGGTGTGGCCTAAAATTCAGCGTACCATTGAAATGGCCTTCAAGATAACGTATGTGTAAGCTTGTGTATAATATAGTTTGGGTAAAGCAAAAACAGATAAAATTGTAACAACTAACAGCGGAAACAGTAAGCACTTACCCGTTGGCTTTATAGAAGAACCGCTTTATCCAGCCTTCTTACAGTTTTATTTGCAGCAATTTCAATCAGATTCTATCATGCAAATTATCACTCTAGTTATTCGTTGGTATAATCTGCATAATTGGATGTCTGTATTGGCACCAGTTTAGATATAGATAAAAAGAAGCTTTTAATCAGACTTTGCAGTTTTTAAAAAAGGAAACATTGTCTACTAACGATCTAAGTGGCATACATACTATTCTTTCTCAATGGATATGCTCTTCAACGTTTCCAATGTTTCGTTTTTGTAATGAAAACGGTTTATTTGCCAAGTCAACGGTGGTTTTTGAAGTAAGAAAGTAATGGCGTCTATGAATATAAATACCTCAGAGACATTTCTAGTCTTGGTGTTATTTCCACAGCTCCTAAAGTTCAACGATCAGCTATAAACCAATATCCACTATAGTTTGAGAAATAACAGTACATATTCAATCAAAGAACATTTCTGTGCGACTCTTTTAAAAATGGGTATCACTTTAAAACCTGCTGCATCTAAACATTTTTCCCTCCTCCGCTGATCACCTTCTAACCTCCACAAAGGCAGAGACAGAAAGTTATATGAAATGACATGCAGCTGAGCAATTCTTACGTAATTATTTTTTTCCCATTTTATGGCTGTGCTAGAGAAAAAGTGTGTTGATGTGAAACTGGAGGAGAAAAAAAGGTCCAATTCCTAATTAAAAGCAGTGAGTTGTCTTTATAATCCACAGTATGAGCGTTGCTGTTGAAGATAACGCGAACAACATGGGCGGGAGCGAGGAGCTCTATCCCATTGCACTTCTCATGGACGAGTTGCGTCACGACGACGTGGCCAGCAGAGTGCAGGCCATGAAAAGATTGGACACCATTGCGATTGCCCTTGGGACAGAAAGAACGCGTTTGGAGTTGATTCCTTTCCTTGATGAGGTGATCCCAGAGGACGAGGATGAGGTGATTGCGATTGCTGCAGAGGAATTGGGCAAGTTTGTGCCGCTGGTGGGTGGTGAAGAACACTCCCACTTGTTGCTACCTGTCTTGGAGAAGGTGTCCGCGTGCGAGGAGCCAATTGTCAGAGAAAAGGCGGTCGAGTCGCTAAATTTCATTTCAACAAAGATGTCGGACGAGGACATCGGCAAGTATTTCATTCCCCTCATCACCAGGTTGGCCAAGGAAAGGTGGTTCTCGCTCCACATTGCAGCCACCGGGTTGTTCAAATCCATCATCATCAGAGTTGGTACAGCCGAGAGAAAAGAGTTGGTGGCCATGTTCAAGGATCTAATGCTGGACGACTCGCCAATGGTCAGAAAGGCCGCAGCCAAGGAATTGCCGGAGTTAATCAATGTGTTAGGGTCAAAGTTCAACACTAGAGAAACCGTTGAAGAATTGAACTGGGATTCCATTCTACTCATGTACGAATCGATTGTTAATGATACCCAAGATTCCGTTAAGTTTCTGGCAGTTGATGTTCTCATTTCAATTTTGGAGTTCTTGAAATCGGTTAACGAGACTGCTGAATTGGATAAGTTGTTCATCTCGTTAGTTACTTTGGTCAATGACCCAAGTTGGAGAGTCAGATATATGGTCTCTGACAGATTCGAGGCATTGGTCCTTGGATTCAATGATAACGAGTATACATTAAAATTTGTGCCACACATTGTGTCATTGATGAAGGACAACGAGTCTGAAGTTAGAAAGGCCATTTCAAAGCAGCTGCCAGGTTTCTGTAAGATTTTGAATGATGAAAACATCACATTGAATCAGATTGTACCATGTGTTGAAGCTTTGGCCAGTGATGAATCAGAAACTGTTAGAAGTGCATTAGCAAGTGAAATAACTGGCTTGGCCCCAATCTTGGGTAAAGAAAAGACTATTGAACATTTATTGCCAATCTTTGTTGAAATGTTGAAGGATGAGTTCAGTGAAGTCAGATTAAATATCATTTCCAACTTAAAGATTGTCAATGAAGTTATTGGTATTCAACTATTGAGCGAAAGTTTAATGCCAGCCATCATATCGTTAGCCAATGATAAGCTATGGAGGGTCAGACTCGCCATCATTGAACAGATCCCACTATTGGCCGAACAGCTAGGAGTTAAATTCTTCGATGAATCGTTAGGCAAGTTGTGTATGGAGTGGCTCTGGGATCCAGTTTACTCCATTAGGGAGGCAGCTGTCAACAATTTACAGAAATTGTCGGAATATTTCAAGGAAGACTGGTGTAAACGTGAGGTCATTAATAAAATCGTTGAGAAGAAGAGTGAAACTGAGTTCAATAACTTCATCTGTCGATTGACATGTCTATTCACATTCACGAAATTGATAGATGTGTTGAGTACTGAGACCATCATCAGTGAGATTTATCCGTTCGTCTTAGAGTTGACTACTGATAAGGTTCCAAATATCAGGTTCAATGCCGCCAAATCATTGAAGCTGATTGTACTAAAGATTAAGGAAGAAAGCGGAGAAGGCAACGAGAAGGTTCTGGAGGATATCAAGGACACATTAACTAAAATGTTGGAAGATGAAGATAACGATGTCAGATATTATGCACAAGAAAGTTTGAATGTCATCTGAATGTCATTTGAACGTGGTTCTTTCAGCGTCAGCGCTAGCGGGTTAGCAGATCTTGTGGGTATCTCATATATGTAATTCTTTTTTTGTTTCAATATATACTTTAAAAAATAACGCATAATACATGCTTGAGATGTCGGAATAGAGGGCCTTAAGCAGCTGCAGTCTCCTCCTTGGTCATCTTGATGACAATTGGGATCATACCTGCGGTTGGGACTGCGAACGGACGATGGTTTGAGGCCAGCAGCAAGGCCTTGATTTCTCCAGAGTGAGAACTGCAGTAGATGATTTCGTCGTCGTGCTGGTAGAGCTCCTGCAAGAACCGGAACGCTCTCAAGGCCTGTTCGTGGATGGGCTCTCTCCAGTCGTCCTTGTAGTAGATGTCTTCTTCTGGGAAGTCGCTGTCGTGGACGAAGCCCCAGTGCGGGAACCGTTTCAGGAACTCCGACTTGGACGATCTCTTATCGCACGTGTGTTCACCGATGGTTTCTCTCAAGTTCTCCTTCACCAGAGGCTGCAGAACCCTTTTGGCCGGGTCCTGCGACACCAGGATGTCGTTCCAGGTCAGCAGCAGCGTCTGCGCGGATCTGGTGAAGGGCGACGAAAACAGCTTTGTAGGCAGAGGCAAGCCGTGCGAGATCTCGCTGGAAAAGGCCCTGTGCATCAGTCTGGCCTGCTCCTCGCCCCTGGACGTCAAGAACGGGTCTGGCCCCCACACCAGATGTTCTCCGTCGAAGTCGCCCTCGTTCAGGTGCGACCAGTGACGGTCCCACTCCTCAATGCCCACAATGTCCACCAGCTTGTTGTGGTATCCCTGGCCGTGTCTGGCGCAGAAAAGCAGCTTGTACTTCGTTCCCTCAGGAGCCTGGTCGTTCAGCTGCCTGATTTCCTGCTCCAGAGCCGTCCAGGACGGCTTCTGGAGCCCAAAATGACATCCCAGAGAGTCGAACACTAGATCATCCGTGGAATTATCCGACTGGCTGAAAAAGCCCTGCACAGTCTCGATCCGGCACCGTTTGGGCTCGCTCAAAAGCGCAGTTTCGAACAGAGCACGCTCCTCGGCCGGGATCTGCGAGTCGTGCGCGTCCACCGCGCTCACAGCGATTAAACCGGTCATTTGTCGAAGAACAGAGTTGTCCCGATTTGATGACATGGACTTTTCCCGATCGGGAAAAAGCTAAACACTGAGTGTACACTTCTTCCTTAGCATAGAGAGCAGCGATGTCGTTCCTGAACACGCACTTCCCGCAGAACACGCACGCTCCGCGGCTGCAGCGCACCTTCAAGGCGACGACGGGCGCAGGCGCGGGCTCGCTGGCGTCGTCGCACGGCGCCACAGCCGCTCCGGCTGTGGCCACAGCGTCTGCGGCCAACGCACACGCAGATCTGAGGCTGCAGGCGGAGCAGACGCTCGGGTCGAACCGCGCGTTGGCGCAGGCGGTGGTGCTGCCGCCGAACGAGGACCCCAGCGAGTGGCTGGCGCTGCACGTGGTGGACTTCTACAACCAACTCAACATGCTGTACGGGACGATCACCGAGTTCTGCTCGCCGCAGACGTGTCCGCGCATGACGGCCACCAGCGAGTACGAGTATCTCTGGCAGGACCCGCTGCAGCGGTCCAAGCCGCCCGCACACATGTCCGCGCCCGGCTACATCGAGGCCCTCATGCAGTGGATCCAGGGCTTTCTAGACGACGAGACCGTGTTCCCGGTCAAGATGGGCGTCCCGTTCCCGCTGCAGTTCCACGCGCTCGTCAAGACCATCTTCAAGAGAATGTTCCGCGTCTACGCACACATCTACTGCCACCACTTTGACGAGGTCAACGAGCTCGGCGTGCAGATGCATCTAAACACCTCGTTGAAACATTTCGTTCTGTTTGCTCGCGAGTTCGACTTGCTGACCAAGAAGGACCTCGGACCGCTACAGGAATTGGTCGAGAGGTTCTAATCGTGCACTTGTGCATGCGCTTGTGCACCCTTCATATTATATGCTTTGAAACATTTCGTTCTGTTTGCTCGCAAGTTTGATCTGCAGACCAAAAAAAACCTCGGACCGCTACAGAAATTGGTCGAGAGAATGGAATTGGTCAACTGATTGGAATTGGGCGAGAGGTTGGAATTGGTCGAAAGGTTTTTGGCCTTCATATTGTGTTTTTTTTTGTACTTCTTTGTTATAGGTTTGTTTCTCACTACAGCCGTGCGGTGCTGAGCAATATGCGGTCACGTGATACGCTGAGCAAAAAATGCAAAATCACGTGACAACATTTTTGCTTACGTAAACTTTAGGTGTCACGTGATTATCACGTGCCGGCATCCTTCGGTTGTTACGTAATCACGGATTATTCTTTTCGCCCCCCACCCACCTCCTTATCATTAAATAATAAAGGGAGATGTGAATTTACCTCTATACGTCAGAGAAAGCAGATCATTTTGATTAAAAGTCCAGCGCTAGACATGGACTCTGCAGTATTCTCCGAGTCCGAGGACGACTTGCCTTCAGGAGTGCTAAACAGCAACTTCTCGTTCCAGGACGGAGCGGCCGACGCAGGCAATGACAGTATCAACTCTGGCGATAGAAACACGTTCCATCACATCATCAATTCGCCTACGAACATCAGTCCACACAGTTTCCCGAACATAAACGAGTGTCTTTCACCGAACTCGATGTCTCATTCCACCTCCGCACAGGGGACGCTCAACGAGACCAGGGAGAGGCTCGTCGTGGTGATGATCGGTTTGCCTGCACGTGGAAAATCGTATCTAGCTAACAAGTTGGTGAGGTATTTGAACTGGTTGCAGATCAACTCGCGCATCTTCAACGTCGGCTCAACGCGCAGGGAGAAGTCCAAAGTGGGGCCCGATAACGAGCCCTTGCCCGATCAAGACGCGAGCTTTTTCTCGCCTGAAAACAAGTCCAGTTTTCAGCTCAGGGAGCAATGGGCGCATCAGACGTTGGACTCTCTATTGGACTATCTTCTGTTAAGTGACGGATGTGTCGGTATCTTCGACGCAACCAACACCACTGTTAAAAGAAGAAAAATGGTGATGGATACCATCAAAAAAAGATCCAGTAGCTTGAAGGTGGTTTTCTTGGAATCCATCTGCAATGATCCTCAATTGATCGACGATAATGTCAACTTGAAATTAAAGGGGCCTGATTATAAAGATCAGAACCCCGTGTTGGCCAAAAGGGATTTCCTCGGTAGGTTGAGGAACTACGAGAAAGTCTACGAAACTATCAGCAAGTCTGAGGAAATGAATAAGGACTTCCAGTACATTCAGATGATTGATGTCGGTAGAAAAGTCATTGCTTGTAATATCAATGGGTTCTTGTCTTCCCAAATTTGCTATTATTTCTTGAATTTCAATTTGGAAAAGAGATTGATCTTTGTCGCAAGGCACGGTGAGAGTGTCGATAACACATTAGGAAAGATCGGTGGCGATTCAAGTATTACCGAGAAAGGTGCCAAATTTAGTATAGCATTGGAGAAATTCATTGACGAGAAAAGGTTCGAGTTCAATTCAAAACATCCTAGGAATCACCCTAGCGAGTTTTCCGTTTTCTGTTCCCTAATGAAAAGATCTATTGAAAGTTCCAAACCTTTCGTTGATAAGCCACAATTGTACGATGTCAAACAATTGCGTGTTTTGAATGAACTAAGTGCCGGGTCTTTAGAAGGTTTCACCTATGAGCAAATGGCCAAAATTTACCCAATGGAGTTTCATGAAAGAATCAATAACAAACTTCAGTATAGATACCCAGGTGTTGGAGGTGAGTCCTACATTGATGTTATCAATAGATTAAAACCAATGATTAATGAGGTTGAAAGATCTAGAAATCACATGTTAATTATTTCCCATAGAGTGACTTCAAGAATTTTAATGGGTTATTTCCTTAACCTATCAAGGGAACAAATTGTCGATTTGGATGTTCCATTACATTCCGTTTACGTTTTTGAGCCAAAACCTTTTGGTGTTGATTGGACTTTATGGCAATATGATGAAAATGATGATAAATTTATTCAACGTGATTTAGATAAATTAGTTACTAAAAAGGTGGAAGAGGTCGATATATCCTTTAGGGAAAGGAAATATTCTGTTGTTCCAACTAGACCAACTTCGTTAAAAAGGCACCAATCAAACTTTCATTCTTCAACAGGTTCAAATAATTCAGTATCTGGTTTAAGAAGAGCCCTGAATGAGTTTAAGCTTGTTAAGTAATTAAGCGCACGAAATGTGTGTGTGTGTGTTTTTGAATAGGAAGCATTTATTAAAGAAAATTGTTTATATATATCTTCACTAAGTAATGATTAAAATCTTTCTGATACTGGTAGGTATCAATAAATAAAGTTATTCTCTAATTAAATAACTTATTTGGAAGCCTTGGCAGCAGACTTGGTAACCTTACCGGCCTTGTCAACCTTTTCGACGGACTTGATAACACCGACAGCAACGGTTTGTCTCATATCTCTGACAGCGAATCTACCTAATGGTGGGTATTCAGTGAAAGCTTCGACACACATTGGCTTGGTTGGGACCATCTTGACAATAGCGGCATCA